>OX387968.1:20667983-22142150 GCA_947578425.1 Eugnorisma glareosa | reverse complement strand
TGCAGCGAGCGCGTGGGCCCCCGCAGCGGAGAAACTGATGACAAGGAATCAGTTTGATTCGCTGCAGAGAGGCTTCACACAGAAGATCTGCAAAGCATACCGCACGGTGTCTCTGACTTCGGCACTTGTTCTGTCAGGCCAACTCCCTCTAGATCTTCGGGTAATCGAGGCCGCAACCCTTTTCAAGATCAAAAAAGGACATTCCCAAGAGTTCATACCACCGGGCCGCGAGCTGGAGTGCAACGTGCACCCCTCCCAAAACCCCCACCCAGCGTTACTCACAACAACAGAGTATGCACGCCTAGAGGACTTGACTCCCGAGACTCTGGAAACCCATCAAGTGATCGGTCCCCAAATATACACCGACGGCAGCAAGATAGAGGGGAAAGTCGGAGCTGCCCTAACTTGGTGGGAAAACGGAAAGGAGTCCAAGTCCAGCACTTTTGGCCTGGAGCCCCACAACACGGTCTTCCAATCGGAAATGTACGCTCTCTTCAGAGCTGTCGGGATGGCAAGAGAATCCAGTGCGGCCTCCGTAAGCATATTAAGTGACTCAAGATCGTCACTTGACCTGCTGAGGAGTCCGTCCGTCACTCACCACCTGGCACTACAGATCAAGAGATGCGTCCGCGAGATCAGAGAAGAAGGCCGAGAAGTGAGGCTCTTTTGGCTCAGGGCCCACGTGGGAACCGCCGGGAATGAGAGAGCGGACGAGCTGGCCAAGGAGGCAGCCCTAACAAAAGAGACAGCAGACTATAGCAAGGTCCCCGTATCGTTCGTGAGAAGGAAGATACGGGAGGGGACTGTAAAGAAGTGGCAGGCGCGCTACGAGTCCTCGAGCACAGGATCGGTCACAAAGGTGTTCTTCCCAGACGTCTTAGCGGCGAAAAGGACACTCAGAGACGCAGTTCTCACACCGATCCATGTACAAGTCCTAACAGGACACGGAGGATTCTCAGCGTATCTCCACCGCTTTCATCTCAAAGACAGTCCCTCGTGCGTCTGTGACCCCAGCTGCGATGAAACAGTCTGGCATCTGCTCTTCGAATGCCCCAGATTCAGTCAGGACAGAATGGAGCTGGAAATCAAGATCGCAACCCAGCTGAGCCAGTCCACACTCCACACCATCATGGAGAGACCGGCCACCAGAAAACCGTTCTTGGCATTCGCGAGCAAAGTCGCCAAAGTCGCAGCAGAGGCTAACAAAACGGACGCGACCTCACAAAGTCGAAGCCGACTACCATCTAGACGAACAATCCCGACCACAACAACAACACGGACAACAACAATACAGACAACAACCACGACAACAACAACACAAGACAGAACACACACACCACTCACCACAACACAAGGTACACACGCAAGAACCAACGAACAGCAAGCACCAGCGGCAGCAGCAGTAGTAGCAGAAGCTAGCCTACCACCAGCCCCCAGCGCCATGCCCATCACGGAATTCCTGGCATGTGCAGGCGACGGAGTCCCAGGCGTCAGACTGCGACCTGTCGCTCTGTTCATGAACAGAGATACAGAAAAGCTGGGCATAAGCTTTTGCATAGGCTCAAGCCGAGCTGCAGCCCGTATCCCAATTTCACCAGGCCTTGCCGCCTTGATCAACGGAAGCACCACCAAAGCGAGCATGAAAGGCAGCAAGTACGCCGCACTGCCTCAAGTGGAAGTAGCCACTCACCGATGCCGTCTAGTGCGATTCAAAGGAAAGACGATTGCACTACTCGAGTGGCGGGAGGAGACTTCATTTGCTCAGGCAAGCTCATTGCTTCAAAAGATCAGGGAGGCCGGAGAACAAGCGCCAGTCACAGCCCGCGTAATAAGTGTTGACGCGATGGAGATCGGAGGAGAGAGAGGAGACGTCGCAGATCGCTTCGGCTGCTTAAAAGCCTCGGAACAACATGAGGTAGTAGTCTATGAGGACAGAGGGGAAACTCTAAGTTTCCTTAAAGCCCCCAGAGACCCAACAGCCATCGCGACGAGCTCCACATCTAGCCCGATCACACAAAGCGGATCAGAAAGGGCTCAGCAGAAGGCAGCCGCCGAAAAAGCTGCAAAGGAGCAGAGTGCCACCACCAGCCCTGAGGAGCAAGCTAGGTCGAGGAGTCGCCTGAAAGCTTTCGGCACTTTCCTCAAAGCACTGCTCCCAAGCACCAGCCGCGCGTCACCAGCTGAAAAACAGGAAGCAGCTGTGGAGAGGTTCTTCAGGAAAACGCCAGCAGAACCGACACAACGGAAGCCTACACCAACGAGAGCCGACAAGGGGCAAGTCAGCCCGCCTGTCCTCGCAGTTAACTCGGGCACCACAGACCACGTGAAGAGCGCTTTCCTCGAGTACGTAGCAATCGTGAGGGCGACCAGAGAGGTCAATCTCATGACTTGCAGGAAGATCCTGCAGACCTTCCAAAGGAACACAGAAGGACTGCTAAAGGTACTACTCGAGGAGGCAGAGGCAGCGGTATACGACAACGTCAAATCCCAAGTCATCAAAGGGGAAATGACGGGGTCGTACATGGCAGCCTACAGCGCGAAGAACGGTTTTGTAGCCCTGGACGAGGAGGAAACGGAACGCGTGGGCAAAATAAAATTCCGAACACCAAATGACGACCCGATAGTGGTTACCGCCAAATGTACCAAGATCATGCTGGACGATAAGATCCTTGAAATGGCACAGTCCATTTCGGGGATCCTGGACAACACAGCATCGCAGGGAAGTTGGACGGTACCCAATATCAGGTGGGTAAACGGAGTTCCGGGTTGCGGCAAGACAACCTGGGTGGTGAAACACTTCGATGGGGAGAAAGACGTTGTAGCCACCACGACGACCGAAGCTGCCAAAGACCTCAGAGAGAAGCTTGCGCACCGCTTGGGAGACCGAGTAAAGACAAAGGTGCGCACTATGGCCTCAATCTTAGTCAACGGGTTCAAGAAAGAAGAGAAATGCTACCGCCTAACGGTAGACGAGGCTCTTATGAACCATTTTGGGGCCATAGTTATGGCAGTAAAGTTGTCAGGAGCAACCGAGGTTGTCCTCATCGGAGACGTAAACCAGCTACCATTTCTGGACAGAGAGAACCTTTTCAAGTTAAGGTATACCCGTCCAAACCTGGTGGCTGGCATCACCCAGGAGCTGCTTTGCACACACCGCAATCCGATGGATGTGGCATTTGCGTTGAGCGAGATATACTCCGGTATATACTCCTCCAAGTCGTCGCTGTCGCGGGTCCACTCACTGAGCGTCAAAGGTTACACAGGAGCGCAAATACCGAGCACCGCCCAAAACACCCTATTTCTGGTTCATACGCAAGAGGAGAAAGCCTCTCTCATGAACCAGGGATACGGGTCCGGCGAAGGGTCGCGCACGCTAACCATCCACGAGGCTCAGGGTCTGACCTTCGACAGCGTAATTATCATCAACACCAAGTCCAGAAGACTCCAAATCCACGACAGCATCTCCCACGCGGTAGTGGCGGTGTCGAGACATACAGTCAGCTGCGTCTATTACACCGACGACGCCGATGACGCCACCGGCCGCTTTGCAAAGAGAGCGATGGATGCGCCAACTAAAACGGTCGTCGAGTACAACTTGAAGACGGCCATGCAGCATCGAGACGCCCCCGTTGTGGAAGCTTTGCTCAGGCTAGCGAAGTCCCTGGTCAGACGACGAAATAAATAAAAAAAAAAAAAACCCATCCTAACCCCAAAACCCAACGCCAAAAGAACCCAATCCCTAACAACTCTCAATTAACAAAAATAGTTTATGTACAACTGCATGGCAGAGTGAGTCTGTCATACTCACGTTAAAGCTTTGCTGATGGTGGCGCTGCGCATCCGGTCGTTAAGTTCCCTAAAAAATGGTTGAGCTAAGCGGCGCGGATGTGCGGGTCATGTCCGTGAACGGATGCCGTTGGTTGGAGCTGGTCGGCTCACTTTGCCATGCAGTTATCAGACCTCTGTCCTCAAAAATAATATTGCGTAACCTTAGATTAGAAGCTTAGTTAAGAAACTTTAGATTTAATTAGAAGTAAATTAATTTAAACAAAAAACGTAAGCCTGAAAAAAAAAAAAAAAAAAAAAAAAAAAAAAATTCCATGAGCATGTTAATAAAAATAGTAAAAAAAAAATATAATTTAAAAAAAAAAAAAAGATGGACTCACGTAGATTTTAAGTTATTACATTTAAGTTCTAGAATAATGTAACGTGTCCGATGTAGGAGCACGAATGTCATCCTTAGTTATAAAACAAAATGCAAACAATTAATCTTTCAAAAAAGGGCGCGGACCACCATGTCTGCGGTAGTTTTACTCATTAAAAAAAAAAAAAAAAAAAAACCTAACCTAACCTAACCTAACCTAACCTAACCTAACCTAACCTAACCTAACCTAACCTAACCTAACCTAACCTAACCTAACCTAACCTAACCTAACCTAACCTAACCTAACCTAACCTAACCTAACCTAACCTAACCTAACCTAACCTAACCTAACCTAACCTAACCTAACCTAACCTAACCTAACCTAACCTAACCTAACCTAACCTAACCTAACCTAACCTAACCTAACCTAACCTAACCTAACCTAACCTAACCTAACCTAACCTAACCTAACCTAACCTAACCTAACCTAACCTAACCTAACCTAACCTAACCTAACCTAACCTAACCTAACCTAACCTAACCTAACCTAACCTAACCTAACCTAACCTAACCTAACCTAACCTAACCTAACCTAACCTAACCTAACCTAACCTAACCTAACCTAACCTAACCTAACCTAACCTAACCTAACCTAACCTAACCTAACCTAACCTAACCTAACCTAACCTAACCTAACCTAACCTAACCTAACCTAACCTAACCTAACCTAACCTAACCTAACCTAACCTAACCTAACCTAACCTAACCTAACCTAACCTAACCTAACCTAACCTAACCTAACCTAACCTAACCTAACCTAACCTAACCTAACCTAACCTAACCTAACCTAACCTAACCTAACCTAACCTAACCTAACCTAACCTAACCTAACCTAACCTAACCTAACCTAACCTAACCTAACCTAACCTAACCTAACCCGTTGATATCTTCGTTTCCTGACGTGCGATTTTGAAGCTGTTTTCAGCATTTTTAGACCTTACTAGGCCTCCGCCTACGTTTTGACCATATCGCACTCACCTGCACGCGCGTATAAAAAACTTCCCCTACAACCCTTGGAAATTTTTTTGAATTTTCATACAAAGTCATCAAAATTTAGTGTTTTTCCAAATTCTATTTCAAAAGTAACGTTAGATTATAGATTCAATAGTACTCACCCTTCATCCCTGCTTTCTGGTCCGCGTTCCGTGAGCCGGTCTTCAGGTTGGGGGTTGAAAACCATAATTTTTTGTTTCAAAAACTGGTTTTTTGACCAAAAGTCCAAATTTTTGTTCGGCACCCATCCCGTTTTATTTCGTAGATCGCTAGCCCGCGCGGAGACGCGTCTCTGGACACCCCTCACGCCCGGCTAGCTCAAATAAAACTTGTTGATTTTTATAAAAAATCGTTTTTTCTATTAGTCTCTGTCTGTACCAAAATCTACCTAAGGAAGTTAGTTTTAAACAGAAACGTTGATATCTTCGTTTCCTGACGTGCGATTTTGAAGCTGTTTTCAGCATTTTTAGACCTTACTAGGCCTCCGCCTACGTTTTGACCATATCGCACTCACCTGCACGCGCGTATAAAAAACTTCCCCTACAACCCTTGGAAATTTTTTTGAATTTTCATACAAAGTCATCAAAATTTAGTGTTTTTCCAAATTCTATTTCAAAAGTAACGTTAGATTATAGATTCAATAGTACTCACCCTTCATCCCTGCTTTCTGGTCCGCGTTCCGTGAGCCGGTCTTCAGGTTGGGGGTTGAAAACCAAAATTTTTTGTTTCAAAAACTGGTTTTTTGACCAAAAGTCCAAATTTTTGTTCGGCACCCATCCCGTTTTATTTCGTAGATCGCTAGCCCGCGCGGAGACGCGTCTCTGGACACCCCTCACGCCCGGCTAGCTCAAATAAAACTTGTTGATTTTTATAAAAAATCGTTTTTTCTATTAGTCTCTGTCTGTACCAAAATCTACCTAAGGAAGTTAGTTTTAAACAGAAACGTTGATATCTTCGTTTCCTGACGTGCGATTTTGAAGCTGTTTTCAGCATTTTTAGACCTTACTAGGCCTCCGCCTACGTTTTGACCATATCGCACTCACCTGCACGCGCGTATAAAAAACTTCCCCTACAACCCTTGGAAATTTTTTTGAATTTTCATACAAAGTCATCAAAATTTAGTGTTTTTCCAAATTCTATTTCAAAAGTAACGTTAGATTATAGATTCAATAGTACTCACCCTTCATCCCTGCTTTCTGGTCCGCGTTCCGTGAGCCGGTCTTCAGGTTGGGGGTTGAAAACCAAAATTTTTTGTTTCAAAAACTGGTTTTTTGACCAAAAGTCCAAATTTTTGTTCGGCACCCATCCCGTTTTATTTCGTAGATCGCTAGCCCGCGCGGAGACGCGTCTCTGGACACCCCTCACGCCCGGCTAGCTCAAATAAAACTTGTTGATTTTTATAAAAAATCGTTTTTTCTATTAGTCTCTGTCTGTACCAAAATCTACCTAAGGAAGTTAGTTTTAAACAGAAACGTTGATATCTTCGTTTCCTGACGTGCGATTTTGAAGCTGTTTTCAGCATTTTTAGACCTTACTAGGCCTCCGCCTACGTTTTGACCATATCGCACTCACCTGCACGCGCGTATAAAAAACTTCCCCTACAACCCTTGGAAATTTTTTTGAATTTTCATACAAAGTCATCAAAATTTAGTGTTTTTCCAAATTCTATTTCAAAAGTAACGTTAGATTATAGATTCAATAGTACTCACCCTTCATCCCTGCTTTCTGGTCCGCGTTCCGTGAGCCGGTCTTCAGGTTGGGGGTTGAAAACCAAAATTTTTTGTTTCAAAAACTGGTTTTTTGACCAAAAGTCCAAATTTTTGTTCGGCACCCATCCCGTTTTATTTCGTAGATCGCTAGCCCGCGCGGAGACGCGTCTCTGGACACCCCTCACGCCCGGCTAGCTCAAATAAAACTTGTTGATTTTTATAAAAAATCGTTTTTTCTATTAGTCTCTGTCTGTACCAAAATCTACCTAAGGAAGTTAGTTTTAAACAGAAACGTTGATATCTTCGTTTCCTGACGTGCGATTTTGAAGCTGTTTTCAGCATTTTTAGACCTTACTAGGCCTCCGCCTACGTTTTGACCATATCGCACTCACCTGCACGCGCGTATAAAAAACTTCCCCTACAACCCTTGGAAATTTTTTTGAATTTTCATACAAAGTCATCAAAATTTAGTGTTTTTCCAAATTCTATTTCAAAAGTAACGTTAGATTATAGATTCAATAGTACTCACCCTTCATCCCTGCTTTCTGGTCCGCGTTCCGTGAGCCGGTCTTCAGGTTGGGGGTTGAAAACCAAAATTTTTTGTTTCAAAAACTGGTTTTTTGACCAAAAGTCCAAATTTTTGTTCGGCACCCATCCCGTTTTATTTCGTAGATCGCTAGCCCGCGCGGAGACGCGTCTCTGGACACCCCTCACGCCCGGCTAGCTCAAATAAAACTTGTTGATTTTTATAAAAAATCGTTTTTTCTATTAGTCTCTGTCTGTACCAAAATCTACCTAAGGAAGTTAGTTTTAAACAGAAACGTTGATATCTTCGTTTCCTGACGTGCGATTTTGAAGCTGTTTTCAGCATTTTTAGACCTTACTAGGCCTCCGCCTACGTTTTGACCATATCGCACTCACCTGCACGCGCGTATAAAAAACTTCCCCTACAACCCTTGGAAATTTTTTTGAATTTTCATACAAAGTCATCAAAATTTAGTGTTTTTCCAAATTCTATTTCAAAAGTAACGTTAGATTATAGATTCAATAGTACTCACCCTTCATCCCTGCTTTCTGGTCCGCGTTCCGTGAGCCGGTCTTCAGGTTGGGGGTTGAAAACCAAAATTTTTTGTTTCAAAAACTGGTTTTTTGACCAAAAGTCCAAATTTTTGTTCGGCACCCATCCCGTTTTATTTCGTAGATCGCTAGCCCGCGCGGAGACGCGTCTCTGGACACCCCTCACGCCCGGCTAGCTCAAATAAAACTTGTTGATTTTTATAAAAAATCGTTTTTTCTATTAGTCTCTGTCTGTACCAAAATCTACCTAAGGAAGTTAGTTTTAAACAGAAACGTTGATATCTTCGTTTCCTGACGTGCGATTTTGAAGCTGTTTTCAGCATTTTTAGACCTTACTAGGCCTCCGCCTACGTTTTGACCATATCGCACTCACCTGCACGCGCGTATAAAAAACTTCCCCTACAACCCTTGGAAATTTTTTTGAATTTTCATACAAAGTCATCAAAATTTAGTGTTTTTCCAAATTCTATTTCAAAAGTAACGTTAGATTATAGATTCAATAGTACTCACCCTTCATCCCTGCTTTCTGGTCCGCGTTCCGTGAGCCGGTCTTCAGGTTGGGGGTTGAAAACCAAAATTTTTTGTTTCAAAAACTGGTTTTTTGACCAAAAGTCCAAATTTTTGTTCGGCACCCATCCCGTTTTATTTCGTAGATCGCTAGCCCGCGCGGAGACGCGTCTCTGGACACCCCTCACGCCCGGCTAGCTCAAATAAAATTTGCCCACCCACCCGCCCTCTGGTCTATAGGAAGGTAGACGTGGGAAATTCGGCAGATTTTAAATATTCGATTTTCACTCCTTTAGTATACTTTAGGCCAGTAGACAGGATTTAAGGGGAAAAGCGCCTTTTAAACTGTGACCGAGACCTCAAGTCTCATAAAATAAACTGACGTTTCGTCGTTAAATCGGCAAACGACGAACACACACATATTAGTATTTATATTTTATTTTAATCAGATTTATAACCTTCTGTGTATTCCCACTTTACAGGAACACAGAAGTATCCAGTGACCTCTGACAAATTTCTCTTCCTCAAGCAGAAAGTGTTGACCTGACTCCCTCTTTACAGGGGTCCGCTCGGCTTTCGCTCTTAAACTTAAAATGTTCCGCACCCCATCTAGCACCGTGAGGCTCCAAGGCTCTAGTGGCTCGCCGCGATCGGCGGAGAAGGTGGGGCCTTCGCCTGCTGATGCGAGGAGGAGAATCTCCTTCGGAGAAGACACTCCTTCCGCCTCGCAGGGGGGTCCTGCCCCTCCGGGGACGCGCCGAGCTGCTACCGATGCCCCAAGACCGCTCAAAAAGCCTGTGGCCGGGTACCCCAGTCGCACTGCGGAGGCGAGAGCTTGCCTAAATAAGGCTAAGGTCAATTTGGGCAACTCTCGCAACCTCAAGACCGACATAAAGGCTGCGGTACTCGAGGCCATTAACAGACTTTATGAGTTGGTAAAGGAGTCGGACCAAGACAAGGCTCCTGTCGCACCTGTAGCCGTACCAGCACCCGCGCCCACTGCTGACTATGATCCCCTGTCCAATCCTGCGTGTCCTGTTAGCCAGACTGAGCTCGTAAAGACAATGAAGGAGCACATGACCTTAATTAGGGAAAACTCCGACGAATTGGTCAAACTACGGGACAGTCTGGCTAGCAGGGAAAGTGTGGGGGAGAAGACTTACGCGAGTGTAGCAGCTGTGACGGAAAGCCATACCAGGGCACAGGCTCTGGAGCGAACCACGCTGCATTCCGTAGTCGTCTCCTCAACACAGGAGATGGATACGGGGGACGATATTCTAGAAAGAGTCAGGAAAGCGGTGGACGCGAAGGAGGGCTGGGTGCGAGTGGAAAAGGTGCGGAAAGCTAAGGATAGAAAGATTATAATGGGGTGCGAGACAAGGGAGGAGAGGTCGAAATTGAAGAAACGACTGAAGGCGGCCGGAGAGAACCTCGTTGTCGAGGAAGTGACGAACCGGGACCCGCTTCTGGTTCTTAGGGACGTGCTGCTCGTACACAGTGACGAAGAAGTGCTGAGAGCCCTTAAGAACCAGAACCGGGAGATTTTTCACGACCTCGGCGACGAGGAGCAAAGAATGGCCATTAAATACAGAAAAAAGACACGAAATCCGCACGTTAATAGCATTGTGTTGAGTGTGCCCCCCACGATCTGGAGGCGGGCACTCGATGGAGGCAAGCTTCGGATTGACCTCCAGAGAGTGCGCGTCGAAGACCAGACGCCTCTGGTGCAGTGTACGCGCTGCCTAGCATACGGTCACGGCAAGCGTCTCTGCACAGAGCCGGCTGACCTATGCAGCCACTGTGGCGGTCCACACCTTAGGGTGGACTGCCCAGATAAAATCATTGGCGAGGCAGCGGTATGCGTGAACTGCACCAGAGCCAAATTGGGGGATCACCAGCACAATGCCTTTAGCAGCGATTGCCCGGTACGTAAGAAGTGGGACGCATTCGCGAGAGCAGCAATAGCCTATTGCTAAAGTTCTCGGGGCGCCCACTTCAAAGTACACAGACGCCAGTATCACTCCGACACAGCTAGAGAGCAGAGGCAAACGAATGGATGGTAACTTGAGTCGCTTTCTTGAGAAACCGAATCAAGTTATTCAAGAAAATAATTCAGCCCTAGTGAAGTTATCAGGCTGTGTCGGACTGGTAGCAGAAACATGTGGACGTTATATTAAAGTCCAAGTAAATATATTTTGTAAATCCTGTAGACGTAATAAGAGTAGAAATAATAAATTAGTATATAAAATATGATATTTAAATATATAGTAAGTATATAGTTTAGATATCGTAGACATAAAAACAAAAGACACCAAAATAAAAAGTAAGAAATAGAATAAACAAATAAAAGAAGGTAGAAAATTAATTAACTGGCATAAATGTAAGGGTGAACAATAGATTAAATTAGGTTTAACAGTAATCATAGTTAATGGTCATAAATAGTAAAAGAAAAAGTAATTTATTAGTTAATGTCTATATGAATAAACATAAGTTAAAATATAATATAGTATAAGAAAGCATGCATTAATAGTAATAATAATAGATAATAAAACAAAGCATAATATATATTCATACTTAGAAAATAGCGTATTAAAATAAAGTAATATTTAAAAAGTAAAATGCAGCGTGTTTAAGATGGTCTCTTCGGCCTTCTATAAGTATGAGAAAGGTAAAAACATCAGAAACCAAGGGCTCTGATCCTCATGTCAGAGGGACACTGGCTGGGCAGGAGTGGGTTTTAGTCGGTTCGAGTCCGACACTACCTCGACTGTCTCACAGCCGTGAGATAGTCGAGGTGTCCGTGGGGATTTCCCACTCCTGCCAAAACAAAAAAAAAAAAAAAAAAAAAAAAAACCTAACCTAACCTAACCTAACCTAACCTAACCTAACCTAACCTAACCTAACCTAACCTAACCTAACCTAACCTAACCTAACCTAACCTAACCTAACCTAACCTAACCTAACCTAACCTAACCTAACCTAACCTAACCTAACCCAGTACCCCCCCAACCTCCGTGGTGGTCGGATCGTTTTTAAAGCCGCTCCGCGCTTAAAAATTCAAAAAAATTGGTTTTTGTTACCCGATCGTGAAAAGTGAGGTGTCTATGGGTTCGGAAACCTGTGCCGCTTAAAGTGCCGGTATCAATGTGTGCCATTATACAGTGCCTAAAAATTTATTGTTAAAAAACCTGAAATTTAGAGGTTAAGTGCAACACAAAAACCGCAAAATCGCATGCGCTGCCGAAATAAGATCGGCGACCCCCGTCTTTTTTTCGGAAGTCCCGTGGACAACAAGGCTCCTGACCATCTGGGCCACTCCAAGTCACCCTGACATCGCAGCTTACGGAGATATTCAGGAATTCCTGAAAACCACGTGGAAAGAAAAACTTGAAGGAGTGGAAGCAGCAGCGCGAAATTTGGAGGCATCTTAGACCTACTCAATACAAGGCGAGTGCGATGATTTTTAGAATTTTATGTCTGCTAGAAAACATTATATAACATTAAGAAGTTCCCAACTTTGACCCCGCATAACTCCGGATAGAAGAAGTTTTTCAAAATTATTCAACTGCAGCCTGGTGCGCGCTTGTGAGTTTAGTAGAGACTGTAAGATTTAGATTTTTAGCTCCAATAGTTTTTAAGTAATATCATATTTTAAAGGAAAACCACATTTTCAAAATTTTTAACACTTGTTTTTGGTTTCATAAAATTTTTATTTTTGTATCTTGTAGCGCTCTAATTTATCTATTTTTAGAATATTTTTCCAAAATTTTTAGACAAATAGTGGCAAAGTTATCGAATTTTATATGTTTTTTGCAGATAATTCCCTATAAATAGGAAAAATTCACTTTTTTATTGCCTTATTGCTTTTTCCACCTTATTTGGGCTCACTTAAGCCGAAACTCGGCCCTTGTAACGTTAGAAACGCCGAAAATTTGAAAAGTCAGCCATTTTAATAAAACCGGGTACTTGTTTATAAATTGCATAACTCTTAAACCGTTTGGTGTGTCGAGCTGCGGTTTTCAGATTGGGAAAGAGCACCAATTGTAGATTCCTGAAATATAGTTTTCAGGTGTTTTCGGGCTGAAAACTTTTTCAGGCCTGAAACTCGTATTTTCAGAAAGAGAGGGTGGAGCCTAACTGTCGGTCGAAAACCCCGGTTCGATACGACTATTGGTTGCGGAGAAAGCGGGAGTTTAGGTTGTCATTTGACAGCTCGGCGGCCATCTTGGCTAGTCTAACTTGGCTCTAACTCCTGAACCGACGGAGATAAATCGATTCTGTTTTCAGAATATTACTAAAGGGATCAACAGCTACCCCCTCCCTTGGTTTCAGGAGGATTCGAGCCAAAAATTTTCAGCTCCCTGAGATTGGGTCCGGCATACAGGGCGAGCCGAGCTGAAACCAGCGAGCCCAAACTCGGGTCTTCTGCGACGCTTAGGACCGGAGATATTACAGGTCAAAAAGTCACTTTGACGTTTACGGCGGCCATTTTGTAAAAATAAAAACACCCATATCTCCGGAACGGGTGGTCGTGGAGGGCTGGGGTTTCTCTTGTTGACTCTGGCTGGACTTCGGCTACCGGGGAGGACTTGTTTCGGGAGCTTTCAGGACGGTAAACTTTTCAGTGCTGAAAATCCGGGCAACGGGGGGATCTCGTCGAGCACTTCCATTTTAGCCCAAACACGGTACAATTCGGCCGAGGCGTTCGGAAGATAAGGCTTATATCCGTTTTCTCGGCGGCCATCTTGTGGAATACCCGGAAATTTCGGAACGCCGTATCTCCAGAACCCCTTAAGCTACGGAACCGTGCTTGGTGTCATCTTGAAGGGCTTGAGGAGATCTACCCGCTGAGACTACTAAACCGTCTCTACATAGAGCACTGAAGACTTTCGATCCCAAGTCGGGAACTGGGAACCCTGAAACATTTTTTCTTGCGGATCGGGGATACTGTGACTATATAGTATTAATTTATAGGAACTCTACCGGTTTAATCCAGTGGAGGTTGACTCTACATAGAGACTACAGTTATTTTTAACTTGTTATTTTTTAGTTTTTCTTTTTATTAAGCGTACCACGAAGGCTTTATTGAGCCGGACTGCAACTTGTGTTCTCTTTACGACTGTTAACTAGTAATTTTCTAGTTTTCCTTGTTATTTGTTTGTTTGTCGGTTTTATTTTATTTTTAGTTTTAACTACACACATCTTTACACTGTGTGCAGACCACGATTTGACGTTTATATTCACTATTGTGTCTTTTATATCCTCACCTGACGCATTCCTCTGACAATGTTCGCTAGAACACCAGCGAAACCTGTAGAAGAAAAGGAGAAACAAAAATCTCCGCCAAGAACACAGACGCTTTCGACTAATGTTAGACGCAGCGTTGAAAAACAAATTTCTCCGCCAAGGACGCAAACGACTTCGTCTAATGTTAGGCAAAGCGTTGAAAAGTTGGAGGCTGTGGGATCAGAACCACATAACCTGACTCCAGTTACCGGCAAAATGGAAATACAAGTTCTGCCTAGACAGGTTCTCGCAACGCGTTTAGCTGAAGCCAAAGCAAACGTAGTCAAAGCCAAGACGAACATAAATAACTCTCGGAATATAAAAACGGACATTAAAACCAATGTACTAGAAGCTGTAGATAAATTATTTCAGATAATAAAAGAAGCGGACATTGAGATCAAAAGACTCAAAAGAACTGGAGAGACACCTGCATCTGAAAATATAGAAAACTCCCAGATAATACTCGACAAGACGTCTCAAAAAGAAGCAACTAAAAGCAGAGTTGCAATAGCGTTGGTCCAGGAACCTTATGTTGGTGGGTCAGAAAATATGAAGACATACCGTGGTGTCAGAATATATCAGAACACCGGAGGGGGCACGGTCAAAGCAGCTGTCGCTGTATTTGACCCCAACCTAGACGTCACGCAACACCCGGAGCTCACCACAAACAACATCGTAGTGGTGAGCGTAAGCACCAAGCAATGGAAACTAACATTTGTCTCATATTATTTTGAACCGGATCAGCCCATAGATCCGTACCTGGATCACATCAAAACAATTGCGACAGCCATAACGCGGAGGTTCATTATCGGAGGCGACTCCAATGCAAAGAGCACCTGGTGGGGAAGCCCGGAAATCGACCATAGGGGGGACGATGTGGCTGGCACCTTTCACGAGCTGGGCTTTCATATCCTTAACAAAGGCGACACTCCAACTTTTGATACCATTCGTGGCGGGAAACGATACACCAGTTTTGTTGACGTGACGGCCTGCACTATTGATATGCTGGACCTAGTGGAGGACTGGAAAGTTATCGTAAATCTCACGTGCGCTGACCACAGTGGTATTAGCTTTAATATCAAGCTCAAGAAATCGGTTGGGGTAAGTGTCAAAAGAACCACAAGACTTTATAACACGAAAAAAGCAAACTGGGAAACTTTTTATCATAAATTCAAGCAATTAAAATTAGAATCTAACTTAGAAATCGAAAAAATTTGTACCATTGATACAGTTGAGAAACTAGAACTATTTATAAAAAACTACAATAAAGCTATTACAGAATCTTGCAACATTTCCATTCCATTAAAGAAGAATACAGAGACACTTACCCTGCCATGGTGGTCAGAGGAGCTCGCGAAGATGAAGCAAGAAGTCACCACTAGGAAACGCAGAATCAAGAACGCCGCACCGATTCGAAGACAAAGTGTTGTGGACGCTTATAAAATCGCCAGAGACGAATATGAAGCTAGAGCTATGGAGGCCTATATTGGAAGCTGGAAGGAATTCTGTAACAAACAGGACAAGGAGAGCTTGTGGGAGGGTATTTACCGAGTAATAGGGAGAACAGCCAAGAGGGAAGAGGACATACCCTTGGAAGAAAACGGCATCACTCTTGATGCAAAAGGCTCGGTGGAGTTGTTGGCGAAAACTTTCTACCCGGAAGACCTAAGGGAGAATGACAATCAGTCACATCGAGAAATAAGGAACCGAGCATCAGCTGTGAACCTCCAACAACCCGAGGGACTGAACGATCCTCCGTTCACAATAACGGAAATGCTCAGCGCACTGAATTCCTTGAACCCGAAGAAAGCGCCCGGTGCCGACGGATTCACTGCTGATATATGTAGCCATGCCATAAAGAGTGACCCTAAACTTTTCCTGGAAGTACTCAACAAATGCCTAGAACTCCATTACTTCCCAGTCGTCTGGAAGGAAGCCACGGTCATAGTGTTGAGGAAACCAGGAAAAGAATCGTATACAACTCCCAAATCCTACCGCCCCATAGGACTTTTACCGGTAATGGGTAAAGTGTACGAAAAAATGCTGGTCGCCAGACTAAAACACCACCTACTACCGAAACTAAACCCCAACCAATTCGGATTCATGCCCCAGAAGAGCTGCGAAGACGCCCTATATAAATTAATGCAACATATTAGAACTAAATTAGACGAGAAGAAAATCATAACCGTCGTGTCATTGGATATAGAGGGCGCTTTCGACAGCGCATGGTGGCCAGCGATCAGAGTCCAACTGGCAAAAGCGAACTGTCCTTTAAATATTAGAAAAGTGTTTGACAGCTACCTCGACCAAAGGAAGGTCACGGTGAGATATAATGGTGAAACATATACAAAGGCAACCAACAAAGGGTGCGTCCAAGGGTCTATAGGTGGGCCTATCCTATGGAACATATTGTTGGATCCCTTGCTGAATGCCCTTGAATCCGCAGGACACTATGTACAGGCGTTTGCCGATGATGTCGTCATGGTGTTCGATGGTCAGACCGCGCAACAGGTGCAAAGACACGCCAATGCCGCTCTCGAGATTGTTCGGGTGTGGGGTGTCGAAAATAAGCTTAAATTCGCGCCTCATAAGACCAATGCTATGGTAATCACGCGCAAGCTTAAATTCGACACTCCGCACTTGAGCATGGGCGGGGTGGACATTGGCCTGTCCAAACAGATTAAGATGTTGGGTGTGACGCTTGACGAAAAGCTCACTTTTAATGCACATGTAGCAAATGTTTGTAGAAGGGCCATAAATATCTACAAACAGCTCGCAAGAGCGGCGAAGGCGAGTTGGGGCCTCCACCCCGAAGTGATACGCACAATCTATACAGCGACCATAGAACCCATAATTTTATATGCGGCGAGCGTTTGGGCACCGGCTGCCGAAAAACTGGGGGTGAAAAGGCAGCTCGGAACCGTGCAGAGAGGCTTCGCACAAAAAATGTGCAAGGCTTATCGCACGGTCTCCCTGAACTCAGCACTAGTCCTGGCGGGAGTGCTCCCGCTTGATCTTCGTGTACGCGAGGTAGCCTCACTATACAGGATCAGGAGGGGGGCGGCCCTGCCGGGTCTGGGGGACAGAGAGATCGAGCGATTAATGCCAGCAACAAAAGCGCCACACCCTGCAGCAGTCACAGATCTTGAGCTGACATGCCTTAGAGACCAGAGTGACTTGGACGCGAATGGTGGCTGTGCAGTAAAAATCTTCACAGACGGCAGCAAGATTGGGGGAAGGGTCGGCGCAGCGCTGTCCGTGTGGGAGGGCGAAGCGGAAACAAGGACCGTCAAGCTTTGTTTGCCGTCATACTGCACAGTCTACCAAGCGGAATTACTAGCCGTATGCGAAGCTACGAGGCGAGTAAAGAAACACGGTGCACTCACATTCGGCATTTACAGTGATTCGATGGCGGCATTACAAACGGTCATTAACCTCGGCTCCCTCCATCCACTAGCTGTAGAAACCCGCGAGAACCTATCAGAATTATCTCGACAGAACAAAGTGGTATCTCTGTTCTGGATAAAAGCACACGCTGGATTGGAGGGAAACGAAAGGGCTGACCAGCTTGCCAAGGAAGCCGCTGCGTCATCAAGTAAGAGGAAACCTGACTACGATTTATTTCCTGTCTCATTTGCGAAGCGACAGCTCCGACTGGAGTCGATTCGCGAATGGGATGCGAGATATAAGTCAGGAGACGTAGCCGGGATCACGAAACTCTTCTTCCCGGATGTGGGTGCCGCATATAGCGTGATTCGCAAGTTCGAACCGACATGCCTGAGCACTCAATTGTTGACCGGCCATGGGGGATTCTCCGAATACTTATGCCGATTTAAGTGTAAGGAGAGTCCCTCATGCATTTGCGACCCAAATGTAAAAGAGTCCGTCCCCCACATTGTCTTGGAATGCCCCGTGTTCGGGTGTGAAAGATTCAAAATTGAACAGATACTTGATACAAAGCTTACAACAGAAAACATAAAATGTATTATGGTGGACAATAAAAGAAGGAAAAAGTTCATGGACTATTGCTTAAAAGTAGTGGAAACAGTCGTAAAGAGAAACAAGTAACAAAAGTATGATGACCGTATATTATGAAATATACTGTACATCATACACGGAAATTTATTAAGGAACATTATAATTAAAAAGTAAGAATAAGCTTAGTTTAAGTAATAAATAAGCAGTCGATGTAAAATAACTATGTAAAAACATTGCATAAAAGAATAAAATTATACTGGGCCAAAAGAAGGTCAAGAAAATGGTGGGTATTGTAAGCCTGGAACCAAACAGATATGTCAAATAGATGTAAATTGTAGTCATAAGCATAATATAAGCATATTATAAGATAAGAGTTGCCACAATCTGTAAAATAATTATTTAAGGACACAACATGCCAAATGATCGCTTTTCAATATTTTTAATAAAGAAAACTGTGTATGTTGTAAACCCGAATCCTGAAATAAAGATACAATATAATAATAGCAGATAGAAGTATAAGACCGGAATCCCACCGGTAAATTGCATGACAGACATTGTATGAAAGAAAGACAAAGTATGCGGAATAAAAGTGCGAGAAGAATAATTGATAGAACTGGAATGAAAGAGTAGCATAAGAAAAAATAGGCTCTGATACTGTGTCAGAGGTAAGAAGTATAAAAAAAAAAAAAAAAAAAAAAAAAAAAAAAAAAAAACCTAACCTAACCTTTTTTTTTTTTTTTTTTTTTTTTTTTTGTTGTCGCTGGGAAAAAATGCATTACGCATACCCTCTCATCGGGGGATGAGAGGGGTATGTGGGACTCCCCGGGCGGACCCGGTATACCCACTAAAACGACCCAGCGGCATTCCCGCTTCGTCCGAGTGGCGGGGAACTGGGAAACCGGCATAGCCTTTGCGTCCAGTCCTCCGCCGACGATTGCCCTTCATGGCGGACCCCTCACGCCCTCACGGGTGTCGGGGGTCGGGAATGACAGACGAAGGTGACGGGTGCAATGCGGGCGAAGGCACCCCCGCGCCTGTCGCCCGCCCGTCACCATGGGGAGGGAGAGGACGACGCCTTCTCCGACCCCTTCGTCTGCGGAGCGGCGCAGCGAGAGGATCGTCCTCCCGCGCGCGCTCCGCCTCCTCCTTTTGCGACATTACGTCCTCGCAAAAGGAGGCGACTGCTGACCAGGCCTCCTCGCTCCCCAGCATGGCGTCGACCACACCGGGAAGCGAGAGGTCCAGTCCGACCACCGCGGTCAGACCGCGGCGCAGCTCGGACCAAGCCGGGCACACCTCGAGGGTGTGCTGCGCCGTGTCCACCGGCGCGCCGCAGTCGTGGCACGCCGGGGTCTCCTCCCTCCCGATCCGGTGCAGGTGCGATCCGAAACAGCCATGCCCAGACAACACCTGCACCAGACGGAAAGAGAGGAAACCGTGGGACCGCTCGAGCCAGCCCTGCAGAACCGGACCGAGCGCGTCCAACGTCCGGCGGCCAAAGGCGGCGTTGGCGAGGTCCTCCGACCAATGGAGGACGATGGCGTCCCTCGCCTCTCGCCGCACGGCCTCCCGCTCTTCGCCCATGGGGCGCTCCCCGAGCGCCTTCCGGCGCGCCGTCCATTCGTACACTCTGGCGAGCACCCAAGCCTCCAACTCCCAAGGAGGGGTGCCGGCCAGAGCGCACGCCGCCGAGAATCCCACTGAGCGGTAGGCCCTCGCCACCCGCTGTGCAATGGCCCGCTGGGGCCTGCGGATGGCGGTCGCATTCTCCCTCCTATGGAGGGAGTCCGCCCAGATGGGGGCCCCGTATAGGGCCATGCTCCGCAAGATGCCGGCATAGAGGCGCCGGCATTTCGCCTTGGGCCCCCCCAGGTTCGGGAGGAGCCACGAGAGGGCGTCCGCGGCCTTTAACAGGCGCGTCGACAGCCCGCTGAAATGCGGGCCGAAGCGCCACCTGTCGTCCAGCACCAGGCCCAGATACTTCATCTGGGGCTGGACCCCTATCCTGACGCCTTCTACGACTATGTGGGCGTCGGGAGGGCAGCGCTGCCGGGGACCGCGAAAGAACACGGCCTCCGTCTTGTGCAGCGCCACCCTCAATCCCAGGCGGCGGATCCTCTCTGCCACCAAGGATCCACCAGCCGAGGCCAGACAGGCCGCATCCCCGAAGCTCCTCCCCCGGGCAGTGAGGAGAGTGTCATCCGCGTAGCAAATGACACTGGTGCCCGGGAGGAGGGCTCCCCGCAACAGCCAATCGAATCCGATGTTCCACAAGGGGGGCCCCAGCACCGACCCCTGCGGAACACCGGACTCTGCGCCGTACCGCCTCACCGTGGCCGTCTTGTCCACGAGGAGGACCTCTCGGTCCTCCAAGTAGCTGGCCAGGAGGTCCCGCAGATATTGGGGCACTCCGTGATACCGGAGCGCCTCCAATATCGTCGAGTGGGGGACGGAGTTGAAGGCGTTGGCAATGTCGAATGATACCGCCAGCACTCCGTCCCCCGCCTCCACTGCCTCCTTCACCTGACCCTTGAGTAGGGCCAGCGCGTCGATCGTCGAACGCCCACGACGGAAACCAAATTGGGCGTCCGACAGATCCGGCCCTACCACCCGCAAGTGGCTTTCCAGCCTCCCGGCGACAATCCCCTCGAACAGTTTACCGACCTCATCGAGCAGAACGATGGGCCGGTATGCCGAGGGGGAGTCCACCGGGCGTCCCTCCTTCCGGAGGAGGCACAACTGCCCCTCCTTCCACAGTTTCGGGAACCTCCCAGCCGTAAAGCACGCGCTGAAGAGGTCCCGAAACCTGTCCTCCATTTGGGTGGCGGCGATCGCCACCACCCGCGCGGGGACGCCGTCTGGCCCGGGGGCCGTCTTTTTTGCGCGGAGGCTGAGTACCCCCGCGTAGAACTCCGCCGCCGTCACCGGGGGGACCTCCTCCTCCGGCGAAGCCGCCCCTTGCGGAGGAACCATCGTTGGTGGGGCGAAGTCGGTCCTGCGCGGAAACAGGGACTGGACCACCCCATCCAGCAACGCTGGCTCGAGGGTCTCCGACAGTGGGGGACCATAGGGGCGGAGCTGGTTCCGCGCCGCCTTGTATGGTCTCCCATAAGGATCCCTGTCGAGACCCTCCAGCATCTCGGCCCTTGCCGAGTCTTGCGCAGCGCCCATTGCAGACTTGAGGGCCGCTGTAGCCTCTCGGTAAGAGGCGTACAGGCGGTCCTCTTCTGCCCGGACTCGGTTTTGGGCGCTGCGTCGTCGACTCCGCGCGTAGGCCCTTCTGGCCGCCACGCAGGTGGCCCGGAGTCCCGCCAGCTCCTCCGTCCACCAGTAGACGGCACGACGGGGAGGCGGACGGCGAGACCGAGGCATGCTGGAGTTGCACACCTCGGTCAAGGATCCCCTGAGCCGGACCGCTGCGGCGTCCACGTCCGGGACCTCCTCGACAGGGGGAGGCGACAGCCAGTCCTGGAGAAAGGCGGCCTCCTTGGCTGCCTCCCGGTCTAGGCGGGTGAGTGCCCACCGCGGGAAGGGAGATTGCCCAGCGCGGGCCGTCCCCCCTCTCTGCTGTGTGGAGATGTCGAACCGCACATAACGGTGGTCCGACAAGGTCTCCACCAGCTCCACCCGCCAGTTGACGACGCGGGCGGCAAGCGCGGGGGTGGCAAACGAGACGTCCACCACCGACCCGCCCTGTTGGCGCACACACGTGTGGACCGCCCCCCTGTTGAGGAGGGACACACCACACGAGGCCGCCCAAAACTCGACGGCGCGTCCCCGGACGTTGCAACCGCCTGCCGGGTTGCCCCAGGCCGCCGACTTGGCGTTCAGGTCGCCGAGCACCACGACCTGGCGTGGCGCCGCCCTCCCTACGACAGCAGTGAGGATCTCTAGGAAATCCTCAAAGTCCGAGAGAGGGCGGTTTGGGGAGAAATACACCCCCACCATCGCCATCTCTCCCCACGCGGCGGCCACGTATCCCGGTCCCCTCTCTAAGAGCGAGAGGGGAGGGGAGTCTGTGGAAGACCGCGCCACCAACGCCACCGAGCCGTCCCGGTCGCCCAGCCAACGGCCAGGGACCGAGTAAGGCTCGGCGACCACCGCCAAGTCCACCAACCACTCAGCCATGGTCTGCATCAGCAGATCCTGGGCTGTCCTGCAGTGGTTGGTGTTCGTCTGAAGGATGCGATGTTCGACCCTATCCATCAGTCGGACATCGCACCCTCCTCCGCAGCCGCCGCAGGAACGGCGGTGTCTACAGCAGCGGCAGGCCCGGTCAGCGCCTGCGCTTTGCCACGCTTAGGGGGAGGATTGCACTTCCTCCCCTTCATTACGTGGCCTGCCCGGCGGCCACTGGCGGCACACACCGCGCAGTGCGGCGTGGCGGCCTCGCAGGAGGCGGCTTTGTGGCCCTCCTTGCCGCAGCGGTAGCATGTGTCCGTCCTGTCTACCTTGGACGGACACAGGGGCCGGGTGTGTCCGATGCCGAAGCACCGGAAACACCGCAGAGGCTGGTCCTCGAGTGCCCGGACTGCGCCCGAGCTGAACCCGACTTGAAGCCGTCCTTTCGCAAGGACGGCTTTGGCAGCGGCGATTGGGCACTCGAGGCGAATGGTTCCCATACCGCCGCGGCCGGGCCTTATGTCCCGGCCTTGGACCGCCGCGGCGCCACAGCCCCCTACCGCTGCGACCGCCGCCACCACCTCCTCCTTGGTGACGGAGTCATCTAACTCCGTCACTTCAATGGCCGCCGACTTGACCGGTCGAGCCACCTTGGCAGAGTCCGCGATGACCTCTTGCAGCTTGGCTGCAAAGAGGTCCGCGCGGGCACTCCCCTCTGCCCCCGGGAACTCGAATATTCGAGCCCCGGCTTGGGTCCGCCGGCAGGACACACTGCCGATCCCCAGTTGAGTGGGATCGGCATTGGTACGCGCCCGCACCAAAATGGAGGCGTAGGTCTCCCCTCGCCCCGCAGCCTCCGCGGTGAGCGTCACCACGACGGCTGCGGTTTTTGGGGGGACTAACTGCCCCTTTCCTCCTCTCCTGCCCTTTCCCTTGCCGGTCGTCTGCGACTGGCTGGGAGCGGTGGTGGCGGGGACGGCAGGGACGGCCCTCGCCGACTTTTTCCCCTTCCCTTTGCCCTTCCCCTTTTGGCCCACTTTCGTCCACTCGTTGGACGGGGTGGTCGACGGGAGTTGGGCGTCTTCCGCCTGGGAGGAGGACGGCCCCGGCTCGCTTTGCCTCTTATCCGCCGCAAGCGGCGGTCGGAGGCGTTTCTCCGGCAGGAGCCGGTCCTCGATGCCTGCTAGGCAGGCTCTCGTGAAGGCCCTCTCCTCCATGACTACCTTGCGGATGATATCCTCAAGGTTGGAGGAGGGGCCCTCTGCTGCAGGGCTCGCCTTGGCCTGTTGTGGCCGGGCCGAGGCAGGGCCCTCTGCCGCAGGGCTCGCCTTGGCCTGTTGTGGCCGGGCCGTGGCTTCAGCCAGCTTCAGATGAAGCTGGCTGACCTCCGACTGCAGGCGATCTACCCTCGCCTGCAGTTGCCGCGTCTCGTCGGTGGTCGTCCGCTTCACAAGCTCCGCGACGACACCGCGCATACTCGCGGCCCTGCATTTAAGGGCCTTTTGAAAGGTCCCTTTCAAGTTGGAGGACTTAGAGGCGACCTCAACAATCTCCTCCTCGTCCTCCTCCGCCATTCTCTCCAGCTCTGCCAGGGAATGGTCCGCGTATAGAACGCGGGACGCACCGTACCCGGACTTGGCCCGGGCGACGTGCGCCCGCTTCTCCTTAGCGGCAACCCGCTCCTCCAGCTCTTGCTGGAGCTGCGCCCGCCGAGCCACGTCCAATTGGCGATGGGCTTCCGCGAGCCCAACGTCATGGGTGTCCGCGGCCACCGTCGGCTTTTTAGCCTTCGGCAACCTCGTCGACCCCGAGGCCGAAGAGCCCTCGGACCCACCGCTCCGGTGGACCCGCTTCCGCGAACGAGCGTCGTCCGCGTCCGACATACCAACTAGCGAGTCGTTGTCAGACGACTCGCTAACCCTTTCGAAGAAACTAGCCGCAGACGGCGCGCGGCTAGACTCTGACGCCGGAGCGTCGTTGTGGCCCTGAGAAGAGCCTTTTGGTTGGCCCTGAGAAGGGCCTTTGGGTTGGCCCTGAGAAGGGCCTTTGGGTTGGCCCTGAGAAGGGCCTTTTGGTTTTAAAAAGCGCCCGCAGGCGTCCCGCGAGGGTTTAGGCATAGCCTCCACAGGTTCGTAGTTCACAAGGCAATACAATAAAATTCGCTACGAGAGCACAGAGCACTTTAGCCAACCCAGTCTGCCACTCCGTTACGGTGGTCAGAACTGGGCTGTTTCCAGGGGACACGACGTGGACGTAAGCTCTGTGGGGGGTCCCCCAACCTAACCTAACCTTTTTTTTTTTTTTTTTTTTTTTTATTAAGCGGTGAAAAATGCCTAACGCATACCGCACCGTCCGGGGAGACGGTTTGGTTATGTGGGGCTTGCACCCACTAAAAAACACCGCCGTGAGCCTACTGTCGCTTTGCGGATGGGCCACGAGAACTGCTACGCATGACGTTCGCGACAACCTAACCTAACCTAACCTAACCTAACCTAACCCAGTAACCGATTAAACATCGCCACGAGAACATCAGCTCCGCGTTAAAAATTCTCTAAAATTGCACGCGTTGAGTTAAGTGCGCCAAAGTTTACCAGTGGAATTGTGCAGTGTTGTTTCACCAGGAAACGTGTGGGCAAGTGTCTATCTTCACGGGTTGCGGAGCAGGACCCTCAGAACTTCAGAGGCAAATAACGCGGAAGATAGCGGCGAAGTCGTTCTGCAAACACTACTCTTGAGAGACGCAACAAAGGCCTAACCATCGACACCAGGATCATCAAAATCGGAGCTGGGACTTGGAAGTTATTAAGGTTCGGAAAACACGAAAACACGTGGTTTTTTGTGTAAAAACAACCTCACTTTCTCCAAGTATTTTTCCGCCACGAGGTGTGACGTACAGCCAGTCATCCCAGCCAGCACTGAAGACTCCGAAGCCGGCCGAGGAATCTCTCTGCAGATCAGACATCAGCGTGACGACTCCGCGGATTGCAACCAGGTAAGCCCCGAGGGAACTCCTGAACCCTTTGTCCTAGCCCCCCCGAGCTTGGGTTCATCCTGCTTGGGATTCCAATACCTTCCTTGAGCCATCAAGGGATCACTCAACCTCACCCCCCCCTGTTACCCCCCACCAACACCCCCCCCCAACCCCTCACCCCCCCTCGACTCCCCACGAAACCTTCCCCCCCCCAACCCCCCTCAGGGCTACCTCACCCCCCCGCACCCTAACTTCGCACTCGTTGGAGCTAGGAAGCCGAGTTTGGGCTTGTTTTAAAGGGCTCGAAGAGTTCTTTTATCTGGCCCCAACAGAATCCTAAAATTCGGCACCACACTCGAGAAACAACCCAGCGACATCGTAGAATTCTACTGTGAACCACCATCCAAGCGCATACAGGGCTCATAACATCGAGTTCTGGCAGCATCGGGCTCCTCATCGGATAGCAGACGCAGAACACCAGCGGAAGTATCCGTGAGTCCATCTAATTAAAATTAAAAAAAAAAAAAAAAAACAGGCTTAACTAACTAGAAGTATCATTAGATTTTAACTGAAAATTTCAACCGTAATTTTAACAGTTTGATTTAATTGTAGAGTTCAACTGTGTTTTAACTGTAACCTTCCTTAATTCTTCCTTAAGAAACCATGTCTTCCAAGCAGTCCACCACCTCCCGTAAAATGACCACGGATGCCGCAAAAGCCCCTAAATCCCTTAGGGAAAAAGTACTAAAAAATACGGCCAAGTCAGTTGTCTCGGAACAGATGGCGCGTCCGTCGCAGACGCCACAGGTACCAAAGGCTGCGTCGGAACCGGACGTGACAAACAGTAGGACACCGCCAGTACAGACAAAGCCCGAGACTAACTCAGAAGATCGTAGGGTCGCCGAAATCGTCATTAACTGGGAGCAGTGCGGTATCTCCCCCCCCCGTCAGATCATCTCGGACGAGGAAAGCTCGGTGGCCTCCTCAGAGAGCCAAGCTCCCACAAGTGGGCGGCCGAGCCTCCTTTACAGAACGCCGAGAAGGGGCACAGGGGTGGAGATGGACCTGGCCACGCGTGAGGCCAACGTTCTCCTTCAAAAAGGGAAGGACGCCTTGGAGGCTGCGGGCAATATGAAGAGGGAGTGCAAGGCCACAGCGCATGAGTGCCTTCAGGGCCTCTACGAGACGGCCCTGTCACTGGCCGACTCGAGAGCGCGTCACAAATACAACCTCGAGAAGGAGCGCTCTCGACACGCACAAGAGCTTGTGCGAGTCGAGAGAGCTCATACTCGGGAATTGATGACGTTGAAGGTCGAGCTCTCCCTCATGCGGACGGACGTCTCGGAAACCAGAAAAGAGGCGAAAGGGATTCGGGAATGGCTTGGTCACGAGACCCTTGAAGCCTTCAACGGCATCAAGGAGGTGAAAAGCGAGGTCACAAATGCGAGCCTCCAGAACCAAAAGGAACACGAGCGGACCAGGCAGGAAAGTGCAAGAGCCCCGGGGGATCCTAAGTGGGATTCTATGGGGGCTGGCCTTTCACGTCTAGACACAAACGTGACCGGCATTTCAAACCAGCTGGACGTGCTCCGTAAGGCTCTGGAAAGGCTCAAGGAAGACCTCACCCAGCCCAGGACCATGCAGCTGGACCTCAGTAGCCCAGAGGTAGAGACGGGCCTATTGACCACCAAGAAGTTTGAGGAAGAGATGGAAAATCTACACCTGCAACTACAGGCCATTGCGAGCAGGCCTATAGTCTCCCCCCCACCACCACAACCACCACTGAACCTGACACCACACCTACAACCCCTGACCGAAAGGCTGGAGCTGGTCTCAGCAGACCTCCGCGAACTGCGCGACAAGGAACCGACGATCCAGGCGCCCTTGGCGTTGAATCTAGAAGCGGAACTTGCAGTCGGGGAGGTTAAAAAGACCCTTCAAAATATAGAGAAGGGGGTAGCAGAATTGGGCAAAGCGGAAAAGCCGCTTATACAGCAACAAGCCCCCAAGACCTTTGCCCAAGTCGCTAGCACACCCAAGCCCCCGAAACCACCCACCCAACCCAACCATACCCTGATCGTTTCATCCACGGACCCCCAGCACACTGGAGACAACGTGATCGAGAGGATCAGAACTGCCCTGGACCTCAAAACAAGCGGAGCCCGGGTTGACACGGTCCGGAAGGCGCGAAACCAGAAAGTGGTCCTGAGGTGCGCCAGTAAGTCAGACCTGAATCTGATCAGGGACCAGTTCAAGTCGAACGCAGGGCTCAAGGTCCAGGAGCCGAAACCTCAAAACCCTCTAGTGTGCATCAAGGGAGTACTGTCCAGTTACAGCGACGGGGAGATAGTCGAACTCCTTCAGGCGCAGAATAAACACCTTCTGCAGGACGTCGCTGTGGATGGACACACCATAAGGGTACGCTATAGGAAGCGCGCGAGAAACCCCCACGAGTGCCACCCTGTTCTGGAGCTCTCCCCGGAGCTCTGGAAGTGTTACACACAGGTGCAGAAGGTGCATGTGGGCATCAAGCGGTGCTCAATTGAGGACCAGTCCCCGCTGGTACAGTGCTCAAAGTGCCTCGCCTATGGTCACAACAGATCCTTGTGCAAGGCCGGCAAAGAAACATGCAGCTACTGCAGCGGAGCACATAGCAGTAGGGACTGCCTCACTCGGGCCGACGGCAAACTGCCCACCTGCATCAACTGCAAGGTAGCACACATAGCGGACAGCGACCTGGCACACACCGCGTTCAGCGGAGACTGCCCGGAACGCCAAAAATGGGATGGTATAGCGAGGTCACGCGTTTCCTATTGCTAAGGGCGATCAGGAGAACATAAACCGGCAACCAGTCACCCTTCAAAACACAATAAGACCGATATCAAGATTGAATTTCATCCAAGTCAATCTCCAGCGCTCCAAGCTGGCCACAGAAGAACTCCACATGGCGGCTCAGGCAAAAGGAATTTCAGTAGCACTTGTTCAAGAGCCCTATGTAGGAAGGACAGGTGTGATGAAACAAAACCCTGGCACACGAGTCATCCAGTGCAGCCTCAACCGTCAAAAACCAGTAAAGGCAGCGATAGTTGTGTTCGGAAACAACCTGGAGGTCATCCACGACCCCCAGCTTGTGACAGAAAACATCTCCGTCGTCTTGCTGAAGGCGGGCCAGCTCAACTTTGGGGTGCTATCGGTCTATTTTGAAGGTGACCAAGAAATTGAACCATACCTTTCGGAAACACACACAACACTTCAAAAACTACACACAAATAACATCATCGTGGGAGGAGATATAAACGCCTGGAGCCAGTGGTGGGGAAGCGTCTCCGAAAACCATCGCGGGGCGGCGTACAACTCGTTCCTCAACGAGCGGGACCTCCAGATCCTAAACACGGGCCAAACACCGACGTTCGAGACCTACAGGGGAGACAGATGGTGCACGAGCCACGTCGACGTGACGGTATGCAGCCTGCCGCTGCTAGGGAAGGTCGAAGAGTGGCGGGTTGAAAGGAGTCTAATTACTTCGGACCACAATGCAATAACCTTCTCGATGCGTTTAGAAAAGGCCTTGGAACCCTTAAGGCCAATCTCGACGCGCATCTATAACACCAAGAAGGCAAAGTGGTCCGACTTCAGCACGCACTTCAAGACCAGCCTGGCGGAGAGTGACATAACACCAGTCAGAGTCTCAGCCGTCCCGAACCCAGAGGATCTGGAGTCACTTATCACATTATACGTTCGAAACATCCACCGCTCATGCGAGGAAGCGATCCCAAAACTGGGGTTGCCCAAACACAACGCCAAGCCCCCATGGTGGACACCTTCTCTAAACCGTCTCCAAACAGATGCGATGACAAAGAAGAGAAGGATCCGGAACGCAGCCGCTAGCCGGAGACAATTCACCATCCAAGAATACGTACTGGCCAAGAACACATACACAACAGCAGCGACGGAAGCGGCCACAACCAACTGGAAGGAGTTCTGCTCGAAGCAGGACCGAGAGAGCATGTGGGACGGCATCTACAGGGTACTAAGGAAGACAGCCAGAAGACAGGATGATGCACTCCTGAGAAACACCGCAGGCGAGACGCTCAGTCCAGAGCAATCCGCGAATCTTCTGGCAAAAACCTTCTACCCCCACGACTCAATGGATGCCGAACAGCCATACCACACAGCACTGAGGAGGCTAGCGGAGGAAAAGAACCCCCAAGGACTGTCTGCCGACGATCCACCCTTCACAACCGCGGAGCTGGAAATGGTTCTCCAAAACCAAAACCCGAAAAAAGCTCCCGGCCCCGATGGATTAACAGCAGACATCTGCACAGCGGCAATAAACTGCGACAGGGAGGTGTTCCTAGCGATGGCCAACAGGTGCCTGTCGCTGTCACACTTCCCGAAGCAGTGGAAGGTCGCCCACGTGTGCATACTCCGCAAGCCAGGAAAGGACGACTATACCAGCCCAAAGTCCTATAGGCCAATAGGTCTGCTCTCGGTCCTAGGAAAAATCGTCGAGAAGCTCCTAGTGGGCAGACTCCAGTGGCACTTCCTCCCAACACTCAACACAAACCAATTCGGTTTCATGCCGCAGCGCGGCACCGAGGACGCCCTCTATGCTCTAATGGGACACTTACGTGCCGAAATCAAAGCCAAAAAGATCGTGCTCTTGATATCATTGGACATAGAGGGGGCCTTCGATAACGCGTGGTGGCCAGCACTCAAAAGACAGATGGTAGTCAAGAACTGTCCCAAAAATATCTACGCTCTCGTCACCTCATACCTGGAAGACCGGAAAATCAGGGTCAACTACGCCAGAGCGACTAGTGAGAAGGGTACCACGAAAGGATGCGTCCAGGGCTCAATCGCCGGACCGACGTTTTGGAACCTTATCCTAGACTCACTCCTGCACAAAATGGCTAGTATGGGAGTATACTGCCAAGCCTTCGCAGACGACGTCGTCCTTGTCTTCTCGGACTTTACGACCGGTCCCCTGCAGCAAACAGCCAACGACACGCTAGACATAGTATCGGAATGGGGCGTCAAAAACAAGCTACGTTTCGCCGCGCACAAGACCAATGCGATGGTGTTAACGAGAAAGCTAAAATACGATGTTCCGGTACTCCACATGTCAGGCACCCGGCTGAACCTAGTCAAAGAGGTCAAGCTGCTGGGTCTCACGATAGACTGCAAACTCACCTTTAACGCGCACGTGTCTGCGACCTGTAAAAAGGCCGCAGACATCTACAAGCAGCTTGCATGCGCAGCAAAGGTGACTTGGGGTCTCAACAGAGAGATAATAAGGACGATATACGTGTCGGTGATAGAGCCCATCGTGATGTATGCAGCGAGTGCGTGGGCCCCCGCAGCGGAGAAACTGATGACAAGGAATCAGTTTGATTCGCTGCAGAGAGGCTTCACACAGAAGATCTGCAAAGCATACCGCACGGTGTCTCTGACTTCGGCACTTGTTCTGTCAGGCCAACTCCCTCTAGATCTCCGGGTAATCGAGGCCGCAACCCTTTTCAAGATCAAAAAAGGACATTCCCAAGAGTTCATACCACCGGGCCGCGAGCTGGAGTGCAACGTGCACCCCTCCCAAAACCCCCACCCAGCGTTACTCACAACAACAGAGTATGCACGCCTAGAGGACTTGACTCCCGAGACTCTGGAAACCCATCAAGTGATCGGTCCCCAAATATACACCGACGGCAGCAAGATAGAGGGGAAAGTCGGAGCTGCCCTAACTTGGTGGGAAAACGGAAAGGAGTCCAAGTCCAGCACTTTTGGCCTGGAGCCCCACAACACGGTCTTCCAATCGGAAATGTACGCTCTCTTCAGAGCTGTCGGGATGGCAAGAGAATCCAGTGCGGCCTCCGTAAGCATATTAAGTGACTCAAGATCGTCACTTGACCTGCTGAGGAGTCCGTCCGTCACTCACCACCTGGCACTACAGATCAAGAGATGCGTCCGCGAGATCAGAGAAGAAGGCCGAGAAGTGAGGCTCTTTTGGCTCAGGGCCCACGTGGGAACCGCCGGGAATGAGAGAGCGGACGAGCTGGCCAAGGAGGCAGCCCTAACAAAAGAGACAGCAGACTATAGCAAGGTCCCCGTATCGTTCGTGAGAAGGAAGATACGGGAGGGGACTGTAAAGAAGTGGCAGGCGCGCTACGAGTCCTCGAGCACAGGATCGGTCACAAAGGTGTTCTTCCCAGACGTCTTAGCGGCGAAAAGGACACTCAGAGACGCAGTTCTCACACCGATCCATGTACAAGTCCTAACAGGACACGGAGGATTCTCAGCGTATCTCCACCGCTTTCATCTCAAAGACAGTCCCTCGTGCGTCTGTGACCCCAGCTGCGATGAAACAGTCTGGCATCTGCTCTTCGAATGCCCCAGATTCAGTCAGGACAGAATGGAGCTGGAAATCAAGATCGCAACCCAGCTGAGCCAGTCCACACTCCACACCATCATGGAGAGACCGGCCACCAGAAAACCGTTCTTGGCATTCGCGAGCAAAGTCGCCAAAGTCGCAGCAGAGGCTAACAAAACGGACGCGACCTCACAAAGTCGAAGCCGACTACCATCTAGACGAACAATCCCGACCACAACAACAACACGGACAACAACAATACAGACAACAACCACGACAACAACAACACAAGACAGAACACACACACCACTCACCACAATACAAGGTACACACGCAAGAACCAACGAACAGCAAGCACCAGCGGCAGCAGCAGTAGTAGCAGAAGCTAGCCTACCACCAGCCCCCAGCGCCATGCCCATCACGGAATTCCTGGCATGTGCAGGCGACGGAGTCCCAGGCGTCAGACTGCGACCTGTCGCTCTGTTCATGAACAGAGACACAGAAAAGCTGGGCATAAGCTTTTGCATAGGCTCAAGCCGAGCTGCAGCCCGTATCCCAATTTCACCAGGCCTTGCCGCCTTGATCAACGGAAGCACCACCAAAGCGAGCATGAAAGGCAGCAAGTACGCCGCACTGCCTCAAGTGGAAGTAGCCACTCACCGATGCCGTCTAGTGCGATTCAAAGGAAAGACGATTGCACTACTCGAGTGGCGGGAGGAGACTTCATTTGCTCAGGCAAGCTCATTGCTTCAAAAGATCAGGGAGGCCGGAGAACAAGCGCCAGTCACAGCCCGCGTAATAAGTGTTGACGCGATGGAGATCGGAGGAGAGAGAGGAGACGTCGCAGATCGCTTCGGCTGCTTAAAAGCCTCGGAACAACATGAGGTAGTAGTCTATGAGGACAGAGGGGAAACTCTAAGTTTCCTTAAAGCCCCCAGAGACCCAACAGCCATCGCGACGAGCTCCACATCTAGCCCGATCACACAAAGCGGATCAGAGAGGGCTCAGCAGAAGGCAGCCGCCGAAAAAGCTGCAAAGGAGCAGAGTGCCACCACCAGCCCTGAGGAGCAAGCTAGGTCGAGGAGTCGCCTGAAAGCTTTCGGCACTTTCCTCAAAGCACTGCTCCCAAGCACCAGCCGCGCGTCACCAGCTGAAAAACAGGAAGCAGCTGTGGAGAGGTTCTTCAGGAAAACGCCAGCAGAACCGACACAACGGAAGCCTACACCAACGAGAGCCGACAAGGGGCAAGTCAGCCCGCCTGTCCTCGCAGTTAACTCGGGCACCACAGACCACGTGAAGAGCGCTTTCCTCGAGTACGTAGCAATCGTGAGGGCGACCAGAGAGGTCAATCTCATGACTTGCAGGAAGATCCTGCAGACCTTCCAAAGGAACACAGAAGGACTGCTAAAGGTACTACTCGAGGAGGCAGAGGCAGCGGTGTACGACAACGTCAAATCCCAAGTCATCAAAGGGGAAATGACGGGGTCGTACATGGCAGCCTACAGCGCGAAGAACGGTTTTGTAGCCCTGGACGAGGAGGAAACGGAACGCGTGGGCAAAATAAAATTCCGAACACCAAATGACGACCCGATAGTGGTTACCGCCAAATGTACCAAGATCATGCTGGACGATAAGATCCTTGAAATGGCACAGTCCATTTCGGGGATCCTGGACAACACAGCATCGCAGGGAAGTTGGACGGTACCCAATATCAGGTGGGTAAACGGAGTTCCGGGTTGCGGCAAGACAACCTGGGTGGTGAAACACTTCGATGGGGAGAAAGACGTTGTAGCCACCACGACGACCGAAGCTGCCAAAGACCTCAGAGAGAAGCTTGCGCACCGCTTGGGAGACCGAGTAAAGACAAAGGTGCGCACTATGGCCTCAATCTTAGTCAACGGGTTCAAGAAAGAAGAGAAATGCTACCGCCTAACGGTAGACGAGGCTCTTATGAACCATTTTGGGGCCATAGTTATGGCAGTAAAGTTGTCAGGAGCAACCGAGGTTGTCCTCATCGGAGACGTAAACCAGCTACCATTTCTGGACAGAGAGAACCTTTTCAAGTTAAGGTATACCCGTCCAAACCTGGTGGCTGGCATCACCCAGGAGCTGCTTTGCACACACCGCAATCCGATGGATGTGGCATTTGCGTTGAGCGAGATATACTCCGGTATATACTCCTCCAAGTCGTCGCTGTCGCGGGTCCACTCACTGAGCGTCAAAGGTTACACAGGAGCGCAAATACCGAGCACCGCCCAAAACACCCTATTTCTGGTTCATACGCAAGAGGAGAAAGCCTCTCTCATGAGCCAGGGATACGGGTCCGGCGAAGGGTCGCGCACGCTAACCATCCACGAGGCTCAGGGTCTGACCTTCGACAGCGTAATTATCATCAACACCAAGTCCAGAAGACTCCAAATCCACGACAGCATCTCCCACGCGGTAGTGGCGGTGTCGAGACATACAGTCAGCTGCGTCTATTACACCGACGACGCCGATGACGCCACCGGCCGCTTTGCAAAGAGAGCGATGGATGCGCCAACTAAAACGGTCGTCGAGTACAACTTGAAGACGGCCATGCAGCATCGAGACGCCCCCGTTGTGGAAGCTTTGCTCAGGCTAGCGAAGTCCCTGGTCAGACGACGAAATTAATAAAAAAAAAAAAAAAAAAAAAAAAAAAAACCCATCCTAACCCCAAAACCCAACGCCAAAAGAACCCAATCCCTAACAACTCTCAATTAACAAAAATAGTTTATGTACAACTGCATGGCAGAGTGAGTCTGTCATACTCACGTAAAAGCTTCGCTGACGGTGGCGCTGCGCATCCGGTCGTTAAGTTCCCTAAAAAATGGTTGAGCTAAGCGGCGCGGATGTGCGGGTCATGTCCGTGAACGGATGCCGTTGGTTGGAGCTGGTCGGCTCACTTTGCCATGCAGTTATCAGACCTCTGTCCTCAAAATTATATTGCGTAACCTTAGATTAGAAGCTTAGTTAAGAAACTTTAGATTTAATTAGTCGTAAATTAATTTAAACAAAAAACGTTGTAACGTAAGTAAAAAAAAAAAAAAAAAAAAAAAAAATCCATAAGCATGTTAATAAAAATAATAATTAAAAAAATATATATATATTATTTAAAAAAAAAAAAAAAAAAAAAAAAAAAAAAAAAAAAATGGACTCACGTAGATTTTAAGTTATTACATTTAAGTTCTAGAATAATGTAACGTGTCCGATGTAGGAGCACGAATGTCATCCTTAGTTATAAAACAAAATGCAAACAATTAATCTTTCAAAAAAGGGCGCGGACCACCATGTCTGCGGTAGTTTTACTCATTTAAAAAAAAAAAAAAAAAACCTAACCTAACCTAACCTAACCTAACCTTTTTGCCTGCGACTTCCTGCGACTTCCGCTGCCCCGGACTAGTGCCGGCCCGCTTGAGCTGCAGGCCTCGTCTCGGGGGGGAGTGAGGTGTAAAACTCCCCCCGATACGTCTAGGAGAGGCGCGCGTGGAACACTACGCGCCGCCGTCTCGGGTCCAGTGTGATGGGGGGCGACGGATGTCCCCGAATCCGTCGCCCCTGGACCTGTTTAGGGGGGCCGGAAGAGGGCGTTGTCTGCCCTCTGCCGACGCCCGGTGCGTCTGCTACGGGATGGGCGGGAGGTTGTTATCTCCCTCTCCCTTTCCGCAGCTTCCTTCTGCGACATGACGGCTTCGCAGAAGGTCATCACCGCGTCCCAGGCCTCTGCGCTACCAACCATCGAGCGAACAACGGTCGGCAGCGACAGGTCTCCTCCTACCTCTGTAACGAGGGCACGGCGCGGCTCATCCCACGCGACACACTCGGCCAGCGTATGCCGCGCCGTGTCCCCCAGACAGTGGACGCAGTGATGGCACCGGGCGTCCGGCTCCCTGCTTATGCGACACAGGTACTTCCCGAAGCAGCCGTGCCCCGAGAGCACCTGCGTCGCCCGAAACGTCAGGGAGCCGTGCTTCCTCCCGAGCCAGTCGTCGAGTACTGGCCGGATCGCCTCGATTGTGTCGAGGCCGGCGGTAGGGAGCTCTAGCCTCCCCCGCCATTCCGCCACCATGACCTGTCGGAGACGAGACCGGTACAGCGTAATCTGTCGCTGCACCAGCCTCTCGCCCCGATCCCTGGCCTCCTCGCGCCACTGGTGCAGCGTCGCGAGGGTCTTCGCCTCCAGGTCCCACGGCGGGGATCCGGCCAGTACACAAGCCGCCTCGTAGGAGATCGTGCGATAGCCCCGTATGACCCTGACGGCCATCGCTCTCTGCGGTCTGCGCAGAACCGCGATAGTGCGGGCCGTCAGGTCTGTCGCCCATATCGGGGCCCCGTATAGGGCCATCGATCGCACGATCCCCACGTACAACCGCCGACAGGCGGTGCTCGGGCCCCCCAGATTGGGAAGCAGCGTTGACAGCGCGCCCGCCGCGCCCATCAACTTGGGCACCAGCCGCTGAAAGTGGGGGCCGAAGTCCCAACGGCTGTCGAGCACCAATCCCAGGTACTTCATGGTTGACTCGACAGCGATCCGAACCCCCCCGACCACAATGTGCGATCCCAACGGCGGCGCCCGTCGGGGGCCGTGAAAAGCAATGGCCTCCGACTTGTTGAGGGCCACTTCCAGGCCCAGGCGTCGGATGCGGCTCACCACCTGCGAGACCGCGGCCGTAGCCAGCAACGCTGCCTCCCTGTACGAGCTGCCCCGAGCCGTGACCAGCGTGTCGTCCGCATAACACGTCAGGTTCACTCCCGGTGGGAGCTCGCACCGCAAAACCCAGTCGTATCCGATGTTCCACAGGGGTGGGCCCAGAACCGAGCCCTGTGGAACACCGCACGACATCTCGCGACGGCCCGTGCCGTCGCGTCCCATGTAGGTGACACACCTTCCCGACAGATAAGCCCCCACAATGTTGCGGAGGTAGGGAGGCACCCGATGGTATCGCAGGGCCTCCCTAATGCAACTCCAGGGCAGGGTGTTGAACGCGTTGGAGATGTCCAGGGACACCGCCAGCACCACCCCACCCTGGGACACCGCTTCCTCCGCCAGGACTCTCACCCTCATGATGGCGTCGATGGTAGAGCGCCCACGCCGGAAGCCAAACTGGCTGTCGTCCAGGTTCGGCCCCTCTGTACACAAGTGGCTGACGAGGCGATCTGCGATTACTCGCTCGAGCATCTTGCCCGCCTCGTCCAGCAGCACTATGGGCCGATAAGCGGACGGCGAATCCGCCGGGCGCCCCGCCTTCCTGAGCAGGACCAGCCGACCAGCCTTCCACCTGGTAGGGAACTGACCCCGCTCAAGACACGCCGAGAAGAGTTCCCTTAGTGGGGGCTCCAGCTCTTTCAGGGCGAGGACTAGAGCGCGGCCAGGCACTCCGTCGGGCCCCGGAGCAGTGTTTTTTGCCCGAAGCCGTATCACGGCCGCGCCCATCTCCGCCTGTGTCACCTCTGGGACGGTTTCGCTCTCCTCTTCTTCTTCCGACGCTGCAGCTGTGGGCTGAGCCATCGACGGTGGCTCGTGCTCGGCTCTCTCAGGGAAGAGAGCCGAGACCACTCGCTCCAAGAACTGCGGCTCGAGACCTTCCGTTAGCGGGGGGGCCCACGGCCGAAGTTTCCCTCGGACCGTGCGGTAAGGGCGCCCCCACGGATCCCCATCTAGGGTCGCCAGCAGTTCCTCCCTGGAGCGCGTCTTTGATTCGCCGATGGCCAGCCACAGAGCCTCCTTTGCCGCGCGGTACACCTCATACAGCGCGGCTTCTTCGTCGGGATCCCGCCGACGTCTTCTCCGACATCGCGTGTACGGGCGTCTTGCGTCTACGCACTCGACGCGCAGCCGCTCGACCTCAACGCACCACCAGTACACGCGGCGCCTTGCGGACAGAGAGGAGACGCGTGGCATAGATGAGTCGCAGATTTGCGTCATCGCGCCGCTAAACCACTGCGCCTCTTGTTCGACGAACCTAACCTAACCTAACCTAACCTAACCTAACCTAACCTTTTTTTTTTTTTTTTTTTTTTTTTTTTTTTTTTTTTTTTTTGTTGACGCTGGGAAAAAATGCATTACGCATACCCTCCCATTGGGGGATGGGGGGGCTATGTGGGACTCCCCGATCTGACCCGGTATACCCACTAAAACAACCCAGCGGCATTCCCGCTTCGTTCGAGTGGCGGAGGACTGGGAAACCGGCACAGCCTTTACGTCCAGTCCTCCGCCGACGATTGTCCTTCATGGCGGACCCCTCACGCCCTCCCCGTGGGGATGGGCCTGGGAATGACCAACGCAGGTGGTAACGGGTGCAATGCGGGCGAAGGCACCCCCGTGCCTGTCGCCCGCCCATCGCCACCATTAGGAGGGAGAGGACGGCGACCTCTCCGACCTCTTCTTCGTCTGCGGAGTGGCGCAGCGAGAGGGTCATCCTCCCACTCGCGCTCGGAGAAGTAGACCCCCACAAGGGCCTCGTGTCCCCACGCGGCGGCCACGTATCCCAGTCCCCTCTCTAAGAGCGAGAGGGGAGGGGAGTCTGTGGAAAGCCGCGACACCAACGCCACTGAGCCGTCACGGTCGCCCAGCCAACGGCCAGGGACCGAGTAAAGCTCGGCGACCACCGCCAAGTCCACCAACCACTCAGCCATGGTCTGCATCAGCAGATCCTGGGCTGCCCTGCAGTGGTTGGTGTTCGCCTGAAGGATGCGATGTTCGACCCTATCCATCAGTCGGACATCGCACCCCCCTCCGCAGCCGCCGCAGGAACGACAGTGCTAGCGTCAGCAGCAGGCCCGGTCGGCGCCTGCGCTTTGCCCCGCTTAGGAGGAGGATTGCAGTTCCTCCCCTTCATAACGTGGCCTGCTAGGCAGCCACTGGCGGCACACACCGCGCAGTGCGGCGTGGCGGCCTCGCAGGAGGCGGCTTTGTGGCCCTCCTTGCCGCAGCGGTAGCATGTGTCCGTCCTGTCTACCTTGGACGGACACAGGGGCCGGGTGTGTCCGATGCCGAAGCACCGGAAACACCGCAGAGGCTGGTCCTCGAGTGCCCGGACTGCGCCCGAGCTGAACCCGACTTGAAGCCGTCCTTTCGCAAGGACGGCTTTGGCAGCGGCGATTGGGCACTCGAGGCGAATGGTGCCCATGCCACCACGGCCGGGCCTTATGTCCCGGCCTTGGACCGCCGCGACGCCACAGCCTCCTATCGCTGCGACCGCTGCCACCACTTCGTCCTTAGTGACGGAGTCGTCGAGGTCAGATACCTCTATGGCCGCCGACTTGACTGGTCGGGCCACCTTGGCCGAATCCGCTATGACCTCCTGCAGCTTGGCCGCAAAGAGGTCCGCATGGGCACTCCCCTCTGCCCCCGGGAACTCGAAAATTCGAGCCCCGGCTTGGGTCCGCCTGCAAGTCACACTGCCGATCCCCATTTGTGTGGGATCAGCATTGGCACGCGCCCGCATCAAAATAGACATGTAAGTCTCCCCGCGCGCCGCAGCCTCCGTGGTGAGCGTCACTACGACGGCCGCGGTTTTTGGGGGGACTAGCTGCTTCTTTCCCCTCCCTTTCCCTTTCCCCTTCCCCTTTTCCTTGCCGGTTGTCTGCGACCGGCTAGGAGCGTTGGTGGCGGGGACGACAGGGACGGCTGTCACCGACTTTTTGGCTTTGCCCTTCCCCTTACGGACCACTTCCGTCCAATCGTTGGACGGGGTGGTTGAAGGGAGAAGGGCGTCTTCCGCCTGGGAGGAGGACGGCCTCGGCTCACACTGCCTCATATCCGCAGCAAGCGGCGGTCGAACGCGTTTCTCCGGCAAGAGCCGGTCCTCAATTCCTGCAAGGCAGGCTCTTGTGAAGGCCCTCTCCTCCATTACAACCTTGCGGATGATATCCTCAAGGTTGGAGGCGGGGCCCTCTGCCGCAGGGCTCGTCTTGCCTTGTTGTGGCTGGGCCATGGCTTCAGCCAGCTTCTGATGAAGCTGGCTGACCTCCGACTGCAGGCGGTCTATCTTCGCCTGCAGTTGCCGCGTCTCGTCGGTGGCCGTACGCTGGACCAGCTCCGCGACGACACCGCGCATGCTCGCGGCCCTGCATTTGAGGGCCTTCTGCAAGGTCCCCTTCAGGTTGGAGGACTTAGAGGCGACCTCCACGATCTCCTCCTCGTCCTCCTCCGCCATTCTCTCCAACTCGGCCAGAGAATGGTCCGCGTATAGAACGCGGGACGCACCGTACCCCGACTTGGCCCGGGCGACGTGCGCCCGTCTCTCTCTGGCAGCAACCCGCTCCTCCAGCTCTTGCTGGAGTTGCGCCCGCCGAGCCAAATCCAACTGGCGTTGGGCGTCTGCGAGTCCAACGTCATGGGTATCCGCGACCGCCGTCGGCTTTTTAGCCTTCGACAACCTCGTCGACCCCGAGGCCGAAGAGCCCTCGGACCCACCGCTCCGGTGGACCCGCTTCCGCGACCGAGCGTCGTCCGCGTCCGACAATCCAATAAGCGAGTCGTTGTCAGACGACTCACTCACCCTTCCAAAGAAACTAGCCGCAGACGGCGCGCGGCTAGTCTCTGACGCTGGAGCGTCGTTGTGGCCCTGAGAAGGGCCTTTTGGTTGGCCCTGAGAAGGGCCTTTTGGTTGGCCCTGAGAAGGGCCTTTGGGTTGGCCCTGAGAAGGGCCTTTTGGTTGGCCCTGAGAAGGGCCTTTGGGTTGGCCCTGAGAAGGGCCTTTTTCTTTTAAAAACCGCCCGCAGGCGTCCCGCGTGGGCTTAGGCATAGCCTCCACAAGTTCGTAATCAACAAGACAAATAAAATTAAAATAGCTACGAAAGCACAGAGCACTTTGGCCAACCCAGTCTGCCACTCCGTTACGGTGGTCAGAACTGGGCTGTTTCCAGGGGACACGACGTGGACGTAAGCTCTGTGGGGGGTCCCCCAACCTAACCTAACCTAACCTAACCTAACCTAACTTTTTTTTTTTTTTTTTTTTTTTTTTTTTTTTTTTTTTTTTTTTGACGCTGGGAAAAAATGCATTACGCATACCCTCCCATCGGGGGATGGGAGGGGTATGTGGGACTCCCGGGCTGACCCGGTATACCCACTAAAACGACCCAGCGGCATTCCCGCTTCGTCCGAGTGGCGGGGAACTGGGAAACCGGCATAGCCTTTACGTCCAGTCCTCCGCCGACGATTGCCCTTCATGGCAGACCCCTCACGCCCTCACGGGTGTGGGGGTCGGGAATGACAGACGAAGGTGACGGGTACAATGCGGGCGAAGGCACCCCCGCGCCTGTCGCCCGCCCGTCACCATGGGGAGGGAGAGGACAACGCCTTCTCCGACCCCTTCGTCTGCGGAGCGGTGCAGCGAGAGGATCGTCCTCCCGCACGCGCTCGGAGAAGTAGTCCCCCACAAGGGCCATGTCTCCCCACGCGGCTGCCACGTATCCCGGTCCCCTCTCTAAGAGCGAGAGGGGAGGGGAGTCTGTGGAAAGCCGCGACACCAACGCCACCGAGCCGTCCCGGCCGCCCAGCCAACGGCCAGGGACCGAGTAAGGCTCGGTGACCGCCGCCAAGTCCACCAACCACTCAGCCATGGTCTGCATCAGCAGATCCTGGGCTGTCCTGCAGTGGTTGGTGTTCGCCTGATGGATGCGATGCTCGACCCTATCCATCAGTCGGACATCGCACCCCCCTCCGCAGCCGCCGCAGGAACGACGGTGCTAACGTCATCAGCGGGCCCGGTCGGCGCTTGCGCTCTGCCCCGCTTAGGGGGAGGATTGCACTTCCTCCCCTTCATTACGTGGCCTGCCCGGCGGCCACTGGCGGCACACACCGCGCAGTGCGGCACGGCGGCCTCGCAGGAGGCGGCTTTGTGGCCCTCCTTGCCGCAGCGGTAGCATGTGTCCGTCCTGTCTACCTTGGACGGACACAGGGGCCGGGTGTGTCCGATGCCGAAGCACCGGAAACACCGCAAAGGCTGGTCCTCGAGTGCCCGGACTGTGCCCGAGCTGAACCCGACTTGAAGCCGTCCTTTCGCAAGGACGGCTTTGGCAGCGGCGATTGGGCACTCGAGGCGAATGGTGCCCATACCACCGCGGCCGGGCCTTATGTCCCGGCCTTGGACCGCCGCGGCGCCACAGCCCCCTACCGCTGCGACCGCCGCCACCACCTCCTCCTTGGTGACGGAGTCATCTAACTCCATCACTTCAATGGCCGCCGACTTGACTGGTCGGGCCACCTTGGCCGAATCTGCTATGACCTCCTGCAGCTTGGCCGCAAAGAGGTCCGCATGGGCACTCCCCTCTGCCCCCGGGAACTCGAAAATTCGAGCCCCGACTTGGGTCCGCCTGCAAGTCACACTGCCGATCCCCAGTTGGGTGGGATCAGCATTGGCACGCGCCCGCACCAAAATAGACATGTAAGTCTCCCCGCGCGCCGCAGCCTCCGCGGTGAGCGTCACCACGACGGCCGCGGTTTTTGGGGGGACTAGCTGCTTCTTTCCCCTCCCTTTCCCTTTCCCATTCCCCTTTTCCTTGCCGGTTGTCTGCGACCGGCTAGGAGCGGTGGTGGCGGGGACGACAGGGACGGCCGTCACCGACTTTTTGGCTTTGCCCTTCCCCTTACGGACCACTTCCGTCCACTCGTTGGACGGGGTGGTTGAAGGGAGAAGGGCGTCTTCCGCCTGAGAGGAGGACGGCCCCGGCTCGCACTGCCTCATATCCGCAGCAAGCGGCGGTCGAACGCGTTTCTCCGGCAAGAGCCGGTCCTCAATTCCTGCAAGGCAGGCTCTTGTGAAGGCCCTCTCCTCCATAACAACCTTGCGGATGATATCCTCAAGGTTGGAGGAGGGGCCCTCTGCTGCAGGGCTCGCCTTGGCCTGTTGTGGCCGGGCCGTGGCTTCCGCCAGCTTCTGATGAAGCTGGCTGACCTCCGACTGCAGGCGATCTATCTTCGCCTGCAGTTGCCGCGTCTCGTCGGTGGCCGTACGCTGGACCAGCTCTGCGACGACACCGCGCATGCTCGCGGCCCTGCATTTGAGGGCCTTCTGCAAGGTCCCCTTCAGGTTGGAGGACTTAGAGGCGACCTCCACGATCTCCTCCTCGTCCTCCTCCGCCATTCTCTCCAGCTCGGCCAGAGAATGGTCCGCGTATAGAACGCGGGACGCACCGTACCCGGACTTGGCCCGGGCGACGTGCGCCCGTCTCTCTCTGGCAGCAACCCGCTCCTCCAGCTCTTGCTGGAGTTGCGCGCGCCGAGCCAAATCCAGCTGGCGATGGGCGTCCGCGAGTCCAACGTCATGGGTATCCGCGACCGCCGTCGGCTTTTTAGCCTTCGACAACCTCGTCGACCCCGAGGCCGAAGAGCCCTCGGACCCACCGCTCCGGTGGACCCGCTTCCGCGATCGAGCGTCGTCCGCGTCCGACAATCCAATAAGCGAGTCGTTGTCAGACGACTCACTCACCCTTTCGAAGAAACTAGCCGCAGACGGCGCGCGGCTAGTCTCTGACGCCGGAGCGTCGTTGTGGCCCTGAGAAGGGCCTTTTGGTTGGCCCTGAGAAGGGCCTTTTGGTTGGCCCTGAGAAGGGCCTTTGGGTTGGCCCTGAGAAGGACCTTTTTCTTTTAAAAACCGCCCGCAGGCGTCCCGCGTGGGTTTAGGCATTGCCTCCGCCAGTTCGCAATCAACAAGACAAATTAAAATAGCTACGAAAGCACAGAGCACTTTAGCCAACCCAGTCTGCCACTCCGTTACGGTGGTCAGAACTGGGCTGTTTCCAGGGGACACGACGTGGACGTAAGCTCTGTGGGGGGTCCCCCAACCTAACCTAACCTAACCTAACCTTTTTTTTTTTTTTTTTTTTTTTTTTTTTTTTTTTTTGTTGTCGCTGGGAAAAAATGCATTACGCATACCCTCTCATCGGGGGATGGGAGGGGTATGTGGGACTCCCCGGGCGGACCCGGTATACCCACTAAAACGACCCAGCGGCATTCCCGCTTCGTCCGAGTGGCGGGGAACTGGGAAACCGGCATAGCCTTTGCGTCCAGTCCTCCGCCGACGATTGCCCTTCATGGCAGACCCCCCCCCTCACGCCCTCACGGGTGTGGGGGGTCGGGAATGACAGACGAAGGTGACGGGTGCAATGCGGACGAAGGCACCCCCGCGCCTGTCGCCCGCCCGTCACCATGGGGAGGGAGAGGACGACGCCTTCTCCGACCCCTTCGTCTGCGGAGCGGCGCAGCGAGAGGATCGTCCTCCCGCGCGCGCTCCGCCTCCTCCTTTTGCGTCATTACGTCCTCGCAAAAGGAGGCGACTGCTGACCAGGCCTCCTCGCTCCCCAGCATGGCGTCGACCACGCCGGGAAGCGAGAGGTCCAGTCCGACCACCGCGGTCAGACCGCGGCGCAGCTCGGACCAAGCCGGGCACACCTCGAGGGTGTGCTGCGCCGTGTCCACCGGCGCGCCGCAGTCGTGGCACGCTGGGGTCTCCTCCCTCCCGATCCGGTGCAGGTGCGATCCGAAACAGCCATGCCCGGACAACACCTGCACCAGACGGAAAGAGAGGAAACCGTGGGACCGCTCGAGCCAGCCCTGCAGGACCGGACCGAGCGCGTCCAACGTCCGGCGGCCAAAGGCGGCGTTGGCGAGATCCTCCGACCAATGGAGGACGATGGCGTCCCTCGCCTCTCGCCGCACGGCCTCCCGCTCTTCGCACATGGGGCGCTCCCCGAGCGCCTTCCGGCGCGCCGTCCATTCGTACACTCTGGCGAGCACCCAAGCCTCCAACTCCCAAGGAGGGGTGCCGGCCAGAGCGCACGCCGCCGAGAATCCCACTGAGCGGTAGGCCCTCGCCACCCGCTGTGCAATGGCCCGCTGGGGCCTGCGGATGGCGGTCGCATTCTCCCTCCTATGGAGGGAGTCCGCCCAGATGGGGGCCCCGTATAGGGCCATGCTCCGCAAGATGCCGGCATAGAGGCGCCGGCATTTCGCCTTGGGCCCCCCCAGGTTTGGAAGGAGCCACGAGAGGGCGTCCGCGGCCTTCAACAGGCGCATCGACAGCCCGCTGAAATGTGGGCCGAAGCGCCACCTGTCGTCCAGCACCAGCCCCAGATATTTCATCTGGGGCTGGACCCCTATCCGGATGCCCTCCACGACGATGTGGGCGTCAGGAGGGCAGCGCTGTCGGGGACCGCGAAAGTACACGGCCTCCGTCTTGTGCAGCGCCACCCTCAATCCCAGGCGGCGGATCCTCTCTGCCACCAAGGCTCCGCCAGCCGAGGCCAGACAGGCCGCATCCCTGAAGCTCCTCCCCCGGGCAGTGAGGAGAGTGTCATCCGCGTAGCAGATGACACTAGTGCCCGGGAGGAGGGCTCCCCGCAACAGCCAGTCGAATCCGATGTTCCACAAGGGGGGCCCCAGCACCGACCCCTGCGGAACACCGGACTCTGCGCCGTACCGCCTCACCGTGGCCGTCTTGTCTACGAGGAGGACCTCTCGGTCCTCCAAGTAGCTGGCCAGGAGGTCCCGCAGATATTGGGGCACTCCGTGATACCGGAGCGCCTCCAATATCGTCGAGTGGGGGACGGAGTTGAAGGCGTTGGCAATGTCGAATGACACCGCCAGCACTCCGTCCCCCGCCTCCACCGCCTCCTTCACCTGGCCCTTGAGTAGGGCCAGCGCGTCGATCGTCGAACGCCCACGACGGAAACCAAATTGGGCGTCCGACAGATCCGGCCCTACCACCCGCAAGTGGCTTTCCAACCTCCCGGCGACAATCCCCTCGAACAGTTTACCGACCTCATCGAGCAGAACGATGGGCCGGTATGCCGAGGGGGAGTCCACCGGGCGTCCCTCCTTCCGGAGGAGGCACAACTGCCCCTCCTTCCACAGTTTCGGGAACCTCCCAGCCGTAAGGCACGCGCTGAAGAGGTCCCGAAACCTGTCCTCCATTTGGGTGGCAGCGATCACCACCACCCGCGCGGGGACGCCGTCTGGCCCGGGGGCCGTCTTTTTTGCGCGGAGACTAAGTACCCCCGCGTAGAACTCCGCCGCTGTCACCGGGGGGACCTCCTCCTCCGGCGAAGCCGCCCCTTGCGGGGGAACCATCGTTGGTGGGGTGAAGTCGGTCCTGCGCGGAAACAGGGACCGGACCACCCCATCCAGCAACGCTGGCTCGAGGGTCTCCGACAGTGGGGGACCATAGGGGCGGAGCTGGTTCCGCGCCGCCTTGTATGGTCTCCCATAAGGATCCCTGTCGAGATCCTCCAGCATCTCGGCCCTTGCCGAGTCTTGCGCAGCGCCCATTGCAGACTTGAGGGCCGCCGTAGCCTCTCGGTAAGAGGCGTACAGGCGGTCCTCTTCTGCCCGGACTCGGTTTTGTGCGCTGCGCCGTCGACTCCGCGCGTAGGCCCTTCTGGCCGCCACGCAGGTGGCCCGGAGTCCCGCCAGCTCCTCCGTCCACCAGTAGACGGCACGACGGGGAGGCGGACGGCGAGACCGAGGCATGCTGGAGTTGCACACCTCGGTCAAGGATCCCCTGAGCTGGACCGCTGCGGCGTCCACGTCCGGGACCTCCTCGACAGGGGGAGGCGACAGCCAGTCCTGGAGAAAGGCGGCCTCCTTGGCAGCCTCCCGGTCCAGTCGGGTGAGTGCCCACCGCGGGAAGGGAGATTGCCCGGCGCGGGCCGTCCCCCCTCTCTGCTGTGTGGAGATGTCGAACCGCACATAACGGTGGTCCGACAAGGTCTCCACCAGCTCCACCCGCCAGTTGACGACGCGGGCGGCAAGCGCGGGGGTGGCAAACGAGACGTCCACCACCGACCCGCCCTGTTGCCGCACACACGTGTGGACCGCCCCCCTGTTGAGGAGGGACACACCACACGAGGCCGCCCAAAACTCGACGGCGCGTCCCCGGACGTTGCAACCGCCTGCCGGGTTGCCCCAGGCCGCCGACTTGGCGTTCAGGTCGCCGAGCACCACGACCTGGCGTGGCGCCGCCCTCCCTACGACAGCAGTGAGGATCTCTAGGAAATCCTCAAAGTCCGAGAGAGGGCGGTTTGGGGAGAAATACACCCCCACCATCGCCATCTCTCCCCACGCGGCGGCCACGTATCCCGGTCCCCTCTCTAAGAGCGAGAGGGGAGGGGAGTCTATGGAAGACCGCGCCACCAACGCCACCGAGCCGTCCCGGTCGCCCAGCCAACGGCCAGGGACCGAGAAAGGCTCGGCGACCACCGCCAAGTCCACCAACCACTCAGCCATGGTCTGCATCAGCAGATCCTGGGCTGTCCTGCAGTGGTTGGTGTTCGTCTGAAGGATGCGATGTTCGACCCTATCCATCAGTCGGACATCGCACCCTCCTCCGCAGCCGCCGCAGGAACGGCGGTGTCTACAGCAGCGGCAGGCCCGGTCGGCGCCTGCGCTTTGCCACGCTTAGGGGGAGGATTGCACTTCCTCCCCTTCATTACGTGGCCTGCCCGGCGGCCACTGGCGGCACACACCGCGCAGTGCGGCGTGGCGACCTCGCAGGAGGCGGCTTTGTGGCCCTCCTTGCCGCAGCGGTAGCATGTGTCCGTCCTGTCTACCTTGGACGGACACAGGGGCCGGGTGTGACCGATGCCGAAGCACCGGAAACACCGCAGAGGCTGGTCCTCGAGTGCCCGGACTGCGCCCGAGCTGAACCCGACTTGAAGCCGTCCTTTCGCAAGGACGGCTTTGGCGGCGGCGATTGGGCACTCGAGGCGAATGGTGCCCATACCGCCGCGGCCGGGCCTTATGTCCCGGCCTTGGACCGCCGCGGCGCCACAGCCCCCTACCGCTGCGACCGCCGCCACCACCTCCTCCTTGGTGACGGAGTCATCTAACTCCGTCACTTCAATGGCCGCCGACTTGACCGGTCGGGCCACCTTGGCAGAGTCCGCGATGACCTCTTGCAGCTTGGCTGCAAAGAGGTCCGCGCGGGCACTCCCCTCTGCCCCCGGGAACTCGAAAATGCGAGCCCCGGCTTGGGTCCGCCGGCAGGACACACTGCCGATCCCCAGTTGAGTGGGATCGGCATTGGTACGCGCCCGCACCAAAATGGAGGCGTAGGTCTCCCCTCGCCCCGCAGCCTCCGCGGTGAGCGTCACCACGACGGCTGCGGTTTTTGGGGGGACTAACTGCCCCTTTCCTCCTCTCCTGCCCTTTCCCTTGCCGGTCGTCTGCGACTGGCTGGGAGCGGTGGTGGCGGGGACGGCAGGGACGGCCGTCGCCGACTTTTTCCCCTTCCCTTTGCCCTTCCCCTTACGGCCCACTTTCGTCCACTCGTTGGACGGGGTGGTCGCCGGGAGTTGGGCGTCATCCGCCTGGGAGAAGGACGGCCCCGGCTCGCTTTGCCTCTTATCCGCCGCAAGCGGCGGTCGGAGGCGTTTTTCCGGCAGGAGCCGGTCCTCGATGCCTGCTAGGCAGGCTCTCGTGAAGGCCCTCTCCTCCATTACTACCTTGCGGATGATATCCTCAAGGTTGGAGGAGGGGCCCTCTGCTGCAGGGCTCGCCTTGGCCTGTTGTGGCCGGGCCGAGGCAGGGCCCTCTGCGGCAGGGCTCGCCATGGCCTGTTGTGGCCGGGCCGTGGCTTCAGCTAGCTTCAGGTGAAGCTGGCTGACCTCCGACTGCAGGCGATCAACCTTCGCCTGCAGTTGCCTCGTCTCGTCGGTGGTCGTCCGCTTCACAAGCTCCGCCACGACACCGCGCATACTTGCGGCCCTGCACTTCAGGGCCTTTTGAAAAGTCCCTTTTAGGTTGGAGGACTTAGAGGCGACCTCAATAATCTCCTCCTCGTCCTCCTCCGCCATTTTCTCCAGCTCGGCCAGAGAATGGTCCGCGTATAGAACGCGGGACGCACCGTACCCGGACTTGGCCCGGGCGACGTGCGCCCGCTTCTCCTTAGCGGCAACCCGCTCCTCCAGCTCTTGCTGGAGCTGCACCCGCCGAGCCAGGTCCAATTGGCGTTGGGCGTCCGCGAGCCCAACGTCATGGGTGTCCGCGGCCACCGTCGGCTTTTTAGCCTTCGGCAACCTCGTCGACCCCGAGGCCGAAGAGCCCTCGGACCCACCGCTCCGGTGGACCCGCTTCCGCGAACGAGCGTCGTCCGCGTCCGACATACCATTTAGCGAGTCGTTGTCAGACGACTCGCTCACCCTTCCAAAGAAACTAGCCGCAGACGGCGCGCGGCTAGTCTCTGACGCCGGAGCGTCGTTGTGGCCCTGAGAAGGGCCTTTTGGTTGGCCCTGAGAAGGGCCGTTTGGTTGGCCCTGAGAAGGGCCTTTTGGTTGGCCCTGAGAAGGGCCTTTGGGTTGGCCCTGAGAAGGGCCTTTGGGTTGGCCCTGAGAAGGGCCTTTTTCTTTTAAAAACCGCCCGCAGGCGTCCCGCGTGGGTTTAGGCATTGCCTCCGCCAGTTCGCAAACAACAAGACACTATAATAAAATTCGCTACGAAAGCACAGAGCACTTTAGCCAACCCAGTCTGCCACTCCGTTACGGTGGTCAGAACTGGGCTGTTTCCAGGGGACACGACGTGGACGTAAGCTCTGTGGGGGGTCCCCCAACCTAACCTTTTTTTTTTTTTTTTTTTTTTTTTTTTTGTTGTCGCTGGGAAAAAATGCATTACGCATACCCTCCCATCGGGGGATGGGAGGGGTATGTGGGACTCCCCGGGCGGACCCGGTATACCCACTAAAACGACCCAGCGGCATTCCCGCTTCGTCCGAGTGGCGGGGAACTGGGAAACCGGCATAGCCTTTGCGTCCAGTCCTCCGCCGACGATTGCCCTTCATGGCGGACCCCTCACGCCCTCACGGGTGTGGGGGGTCGGGAATGACAGACGAAGGTGACGGGTGCAATGCGGGCGAAGGCACCCCCGCGCCTGTCGCCCGCCCGTCACCATGGGGAGGGAGAGGACGACGCCTTCTCCGACCCCTTCGTCTGCGGAGCGGCGCAGCGAGAGGATCGTCCTCCCGCGCGCGCTCCGCCTCCTCCTTTTGCGACATTACGTCCTCGCAAAAGGAGGCGACTGCTGACCAGGCCTCCTCGCTCCCCAGCATGGCGTCGACCACGCCGGGAAGCGAGAGGTCCAGTCCGACCACCGCGGTCAGACCGCGGCGCAGCTCGGACCAAGCCGGGCACACCTCGAGGGTGTGCTGCGCCGTGTCTACCGGCGCGCCGCAGTCGTGGCACGCCGGGGTCTCCTCCCTCCCGATCCGGTGCAGGTGCGATCCGAAACAGCCATGCCCGGACAACACCTGCACCAGTCGGAAGGAGAGGAAACCGTGGGACCGCTCGAGCCAGCCTTGCAGGACCGGACCGAGCGCGTCCAACGTCCGGCGGCCAAAGGCGGCGCTGGCGAGGTCCTCCGACCAATGGAGGACGATGGCGTCCCTCGCCTCTCGCCGCGCGGCCTCCCGCTCTTCGCCCATGGGGCGCTCCCCGAGCGCCTTCCGGCGCGCCGTCCATTCGTACACTCTGGCGAGCACCCAAGCCTCCAACTCCCAAGGAGGGGTGCCGGCCAGAGCGCACGCCGCCGAGAAGCCCACTGAGCGGTAGGCCCTCGCCACCCGCTGTGCAATGGCCCGCTGGGGCCTGCGGATGGCGGTCGCATTCTCCCTCCTATGGAGGGAGTCCGCCCAGATGGGGGCCCCGTATAGGGCCATGCTCCGCAAGATGCCGGCATAGAGGCGCCGGCATTTCGCCTTGGGCCCCCCCAGGTTCGGGAGGAGCCACGAGAGGGCGTCCGCGGCCTTTAACAGGCGCGTCGACAGCCCGCTGAAATGTGGGCCGAAGCGCCACCTGTCGTCCAGCACCAGGCCCAGATACTTCATCTGGGGCTGGACCCCTATCCTGACGCCTTCTACGACTATGTGGGCGTCGGGAGGGCAGCGCTGCCGGGGACCGCGAAAGAACACGGCCTCCGTCTTGTGCAGCGCCACCCTCAATCCCAGGCGGCGGATCCTCTCTGCCACCAAGGATCCACCAGCCGAGGCCAGACAGGCCGCATCCCCGAAGCTCCTCCCCCGGGCAGTGAGGAGAGTGTCATCCGCGTAGCAAATGACACTGGTGCCCGGGAGGAGGGCTCCCCGCAACAGCCAATCGAATCCGATGTTCCACAAGGGGGGCCCCAGCACCGACCCCTGCGGAACACCGGACTCTGCGCCGTACCGCCTCACCGTGGCCGTCTTGTCCACGAGGAGGACCTCTCGGTCCTCCAAGTAGCTGGCCAGGAGGTCCCGCAGATATTGGGGCACTCCGTGATACCGGAGCGCCTCCAATATCGTCGAGTGGGGGACGGAGTTGAAGGCGTTGGCAATGTCGAATGATACCGCCAGCACTCCGTCCCCCGCCTCCACTGCCTCCTTCACCTGACCCTTGAGTAGGGCCAGCGCGTCGATCGTCGAACGCCCACGACGGAAACCAAATTGGGCGTCCGACAGATCCGGCCCTACCACCCGCAAGTGGCTTTCCAGCCTCCCGGCGACAATCCCCTCGAACAGTTTACCGACCTCATCGAGCAGAACGATAGGCCGGTATGCCGAGGGGGAGTCCACCGGGCGTCCCTCCTTCCGGAGGAGGCACAACTGCCCCTCCTTCCACAGTTTCGGGAACCTCCCAGCCGTAAAGCACGCGCTGAAGAGGTCCCGAAACCTGACCTCCATTTGGGTGGCAGCGATCGCCACCACCCGCGCGGGGACGCCGTCTGGCCCGGGGGCCGTCTTTTTTGCGCGGAGGCTAAGTACCCCCGCGTAGAACTCCGCCGCCGTCACCGGGGGGACCTCCTCCTCCGGCGAAGCCGCCCCTTGCGGAGGAACCATCGTTGGTGGGGTGAAGTCGGTCCTGCGCGGAAACAGGGACCGGACCACCCCATCCAGCAACGCTGGCTCGAGGGTCTCCGACAGTGGGGGACCATAGGGGCGGAGCTGGTTCCGCGCCGCCTTGTATGGTCTCCCATAAGGATCCCTGTCGAGATCCTCCAGCATCTCGGCCCTTGCCGAGTCTTGCGCAGCGCCCATTGCAGACTTGAGGGCCGCCGTAGCCTCTCGGTAAGAGGCGTACAGGCGGTCCTCTTCTGCCCGGACTCGGTTTTGGGCGCTGCGCCGTCGACTCCGCGCGTAGGCCCTTCTGGCCGCCACGCAGGTGGCCCGGAGTCCCGCCAGCTCCTCCGTCCACCAGTAGACGGCACGACGGGGAGGCGGACGGCGAGACCGAGGCATGCTGGAGTTGCACACCTCGGTCAAGGACCCCCTGAGCCGGACCGCTGCGGCGTCCACGTCCGGGACCTCCTCGACAGGGCGAGGCGACAGCCAGTCCTGGAGAAAGGCGGCCTCCTTGGCTGCCTCCCGGTCCAGGCGGGTGAGTGCCCACCGCGGGAAGGGAGATTGCCCTGCGCGGGCCGTCCCCCCTCTCTGCTGTGTGGAGATGTCGAACCGCACATAACGGTGGTCCGACAAGGTCTCCACCAGCTCCACCCGCCAGTTGACGACGCGGGCGGCAAGCGCGGGGGTGGCAAACGAGACGTCCACCACCGACCCGCCCTGTTGCCGCACACACGTGTGGACCGCCCCCCTGTTGAGGAGGGACACACCACACGAGGCCGCCCAAAACTCGACGGCCCGTCCCCGGATATTGCAACCGGCTGCCGGGTTGCCCCAGGCCGCCGACTTGGCGTTCAGGTCGCCGAGCACCACGACCTGGCGTGGCGCCGCCCTCCCTACGACAGCAGTGAGGATCTCTAGGAAATCCTCAAAGTCCGAGAGAGGGCGGTTTGGGGAGAAATACACCCCCACCATCGCCATCCCTCCCCACGCGGCGGCCACGTATCCCGGTCCCCTCTCTAAGAGCGAGAGGGGAGGGGAGTCTGTGGAAGACCGCGCCACCAACGCCACCAAGCCGTCCCGGTCGCCCAGCCAACGGCCAGGGACCGAGTAAGGCTCGGCGACCACCGCCAAGTCCACCAACCACTCAGCCATGGTCTGCATCAGCAGATCCTGGGCTGTCCTGCAGTGGTTGGTGTTCGTCTGAAGGATGCGATGTTCGACCCTATCCATCAGTCGGACATCGCACCCTCCTCCGCAGCCGCCGCAGGAACGGCGGTGTCTACAGCAGCGGCAGGCCCGGTCGGCGCCTGCGCTTTGCCACGCTTAGGGGGAGGATTGCACTTCCTCCCCTTCATTACGTGGCCTGCCCGGCGGCCACTGGCAGCACACACCGCGCAGTGCGGCGTGGCGGCCTCGCAGGAGGCGGCTTTGTGGCCCTCCTTGCCGCAGCGGTAGCATGTGTCCGTCCTGTCTACCTTGGACGGACACAGGGGCCGGGTGTGTCCGATGCCGAAGCACCGGAAACACCGCAGAGGCTGGTCCTCGAGTGCCCGGACTGCGCCCGAGCTGAACCCGACTTGAAGCCGTCCTTTCGCAAGGACGGCTTTGGCAGCGGCGATTGGGCACTCGAGGCGAATGGTTCCCATACCGCCGCGGCCGGGCCTTATGTCCCGGCCTTGGACCGCCGCGGCGCCACAGCCCCCTACCGCTGCGACCGCCGCCACCACCTCCTCCTTCGTGACGGAGTCATCTAACTCCGTCACTTCAATGGCCGCCGACTTGACCGGTCGAGCCACCTTGGCAGAGTCCGCGATGACCTCTTGCAGCTTGGCTGCAAAGAGGTCCGCGCGGGCACTCCCCTCTGCCCCCGGGAACTCGAAAATGCGAGCCCCGGCTTGGGTCCGCCGGCAGGACACACTGCCGATCCCCAGTTGAGTGGGATCGGCATTAGTACGCGCCCGCACCAAAATGGAGGCGTAGGTCTCCCCTCGCCCCGCAGCCTCCGCGGTGAGCGTCACCACGACGGCTGCGGTTTTTGGGGGGACTAACTGCCCCTTTCCTCCTCTCCTGCCCTTTCCCTTGCCGGTCGTCTGCGACTGGCTGGGAGCGGTGGTGGCGGGGACGGCAGGGACGGCCGTCGCCGACTTTTTCCCCTTCCCTTTGCCCTTCCCCTTTTGGCCCACTTTCGTCCACTCGTTGGACGGGGTGGTCGACGGGAGTTGGGCGTCTTCCGCCTGGGAGGAGGACGGTCCCGGCTCGCTTTGCCTCTTATCCGCCGCAAGCGGCGGTCGGAGGCGTTTCTCCGGCAGGAGCCGGTCCTCGATGCCTGCTAGGCAGGCTCTCGTGAAGGCCCTCTCCTCCATGACTACCTTGCGGATGATATCCTCAAGGTTGGAGGAGGGGCCCTCTGCTGCAGGGCTCGCCTTGGCCTGTTGTGGCCGGGCCGAGGCAGGGCCCTCTGCCGCAGGGCTCGCCTTGGCCTGTTGTGGCCGGGCCGTGGCTTCAGCCAGCTTCAGATGAAGCTGGCTGACCTCCGACTGCAGGCGATCTACCCTCGCCTGCAGTTGCCGCGTCTCGTCGGTGGTCGTCCGCTTCACAAGCTCCGCGACGACACCGCGCATACTCGCGGCCCTGCATTTCAGGGCCTTTTGAAATGTCCCTTTCAGGTTGGAGGACTTAGAGGCGACCTCAACAATCTCCTCCTCGTCCTCCTCCGCCATTTTCTGTAGCTCCGCTACAGTATTGTCCGCGTATATAACGCGGGACGCACCGTACCCGGACTTGGCCCGGGCAACGTGCGCCCGCTTCTCCTTAGCGGCAACACGCTCCTCCAGCTCTTGCTGGAGCTGTGCCCGCCGAGCCAGGTCCAATTGGCGTTGGGCGTCCGCGAGCCCAACGACATGGGTGTCCGCGGCCACCGTCGGCTTTTTAGCCTTCGGCAACCTCGTCGACCCAGAGGCCGAGGAGCCCCCGGACCCACCGCTCCGGTGGACCCGCTTCCGCGATCGAGAGCCGCTCGCATCCGACACACCAGCTAGCGAGTCACTGTCGGACGACTCTGCCCCTCCAAAGTAGCTAGCCGCAGACGGCGCGCGGCTAGACTCTGACGCTGGAGCGTCGGGGTGGCCCTGAAAAGGGCCTTTTGGTTGGCCCTGAGAAGGGCCTTTTGGTTGGCCCTGAGAAGGGCCTTTGGGTTGGCCCTGAGAAGGGCCTTTGGGTTGGCCCTGAGAAGGGCCTTTGGGTTGGCCCTGAGAAGGGCCTTTTGGTTGGCCCTGAGAAGGGCCTTTGGGTTGGCCCTGAGAAGGGCCTTTTTCTTTTAAAAAGCGCCCGCAGGCGTCCCGCGTGGGTTTAGGCATTGCCTCCGCCAGTTCGCAAACAACAAGACAATATATATGATAAAATTCGCTACGAGAGCACAGAGCACTTTAGCCAACCCAGTCTGCCACTCCGTTACGGTGGTCAGAACTGGGCTGTTTCCAGGGGACACGACGTGGACGTAAGCTCTGTGGGGGGTCCCCCCCCCCAACCTAACCTAACCTAACCTTTTTTTTTTTTTTTTTGTTGACGCTGGGAAAAAATGCATTACGCATACCCTCCCATCGGGGGATGGGAGGGGTATGTGGGACTCCCCGGGAAGACCCGGTATACCCACTAAAACGACCCAGCGGCATTCCCGCTTCGTCCGATTGGCGGGGAACTGGGAAACCGGCATAGCCTTTACGTCCAGTCCTCCGCCGACGATTGTCCTTCATGGCGGACCTCTCACGCCCTCCCCGTGGGGATGGGCCCGGGAATAACCAACGAAGGTGGTAACGGGTGCAATGCGGGCAAAGGCACCCCCGTGTCCGTCGCCCGCCCATCGCCACCATGAGGAGGGAGAGGACGGTGCCCTCTCCGACCCCTTCTTCGTCTGCGGAGTGGCGCAGCGAGAGGGTCATCCTCCCGCTCGCGCTCGGAGAAGTAGACCCTCACAAGGGCCATATTTCCCCACGCGGCGGCCACGTATCCCGGTCCCCTCTCTAAGAGCGAGAGGGGAGGGGAGTCTGTGGAGAGCCGCGACACCAACGCCACTAAGCCGTCCCGGTCACCCAGCCAACGGCCAGGGACCAAGTAAAGCTCGGCGACCACCGCCAAGTCCACCAACCACTCAGCCATGGTCTGCATCAGCAGATCCTGGGCCGCCCTGCAGTGGTTGGTGTTCGCCTGAAGGATGCGATGTTCGACCCCATCCATCAGTCGGACATCGCACCCCCCTCCGCAGCCGCCGCAGGAACGACGGTGCTAACGTCAGCAGCGGGCCCGGTTGGCGCCTGCGCTCTGCCCCGCTTAGGGGGAGGATTGCAGTTCCTCCCCTTCATAACGTGGCCTGCCAGGCAGCCACTGGCGGCACACACCGCGCAGTGCGGCGTAGCGGCCTTGCAGGAGGCGGCTTTGTGGCCCTCCTTGCCGCAGCGGAAGCACATGTCCGTCCTGTCTACCTTGGACGGACACAGGGGCCGAGTGTGTCCGATGCCAAAGCACCGGAAACACCGCAGAGGCTGGTCCTCAAGTGCCCGGACTGCACCCGAGCTGAAGCCGACTGTGAGCCGTCCCTTGGCAAGGATGGCTTTGGCAGCGGCGATTGGGCACTCGAGGCGAATCGTGCCCATGCCGCCACGGCCGGGCCTTATGTCCCGGCCTTGGACCGCCGCGACGCCACAGCCTCCTATCGCTGCGACCGCTGCCACCACCTCGTCCTTGGTGACGGAGTCGTCGAGGTCAGATACCTCTATGGCCGCCGACTTGACTGGTCGGGCCACCTTGGCCGAATCCGCTATGACCTCCTGCAGCTTGGCCGCAAAGAGGTCCGCATGGGCACTCCCCTCTGCCCCCGGGAACTCGAAAATTCGAGCCCCGGCTTGGGTCCGCCTGCAAGTCACACTGCCGATCCCCAGTTGGGTGGGATCAGCATTGGCACGCGCCCGCACCAAAATAGACATGTAAGTCTCCCCGCGCCCCGCAGCCTCCGCGGTGAGCGTCACCACAACGGCCGCGGTTTTTGGGGGGACTAGCTGCTTCTTTCCCCTCCCTTTCCCTTTCCCCTTCCCCTTTTCCTTGCCGGTTGTCTGCGACCGGCTAGGAGCGGTGGTGGCGGGGACGACAGGGACGGTCGTCACCGACTTTTTGGCTTTGCCCTTCCCCTTACGGACCACTTCCGTCCACTCGTTGGACGGGGTGGTTGAAGGGAGAAGGGCGTCTTCCGCCTGGGAGGTGGACGGCCCCGGCTCACACTGCCTCATATCCGCAGCAAGCGGCGGTCGAACGCGTTTCTCCGGCAAGAGCCGGTCCTCAATTCCTGCAAGGCAGGCTCTTGTGAAGGCCCTCTCCTCCATTACAACCTTGCGGATGATATCCTCAAGGTTGGAGGCGGGGCCCTCTGCCGCAGGGCTCGTATTGCCTTGTTGTGGCTGGGCTATGGCTTCAGCCAGCTTCTGATGAAGCTGGCTGACCTCCGACTGCAGGCGGTCTATCTTCGCCTGCAGTTGCCGCGTCTCGTCGGTGGCCGTACGCTGGACCAGCTCCGCGACGACACCGCGCATGCTCGCGGCCCTGCATTTGAGGGCCTTCTGCAAGGTCCCCTTCAGGTTGGAGGACTTAGAGGCGACCTCTACGATCTCCTCCTCGTCCTCCTCCGCCATTCTCTCCAACTCGGCCAGAGAATGGTCCGCGTATAGAACGCGGGACGCACCGTACGCGGACTTGGCCCGGGCGACGTGCGCCCGTCTCTCTCTGGCAGCAACCCGCTCCTCCAGTTCTTGCTGGAGTTGCGCCCGCCGAGCCAAATCCAACTGGCGTTGGGCGTCCGCGAGCCCAACGTCATGGGTATCCGCGACCGCCGTCGGCTTTTTAGTCTTCGAAAACCTCGTCGACCCCGAGGCCGAAGAGCCCTCGGACCCACCGCTCCGGTGGACACGCTTCCGCGACCGAGCGTCGTCAGCGTCCGACACTCCAATAAGCGAGTCGTTGTCAGACGACTCGCTCACCCTTCCGAAGAAACTAGCTGCAGACGGCGCGCGGCTAGTCTCTGACGCCGGAGCGTCGTTGTGGCCCTGAGAAGGGCCTTTGGGTTGGCCCTGAGAAGGGCCTTTTGGTTGGCCCTGAGAAGGGCCTTTGGGTTGGCCCTGAGAAGGGCCTTTTGGTTGGCCCTGAGAAGGGCCTTTGGGTTGGCCCTGAGAAGGGCCTTTTTCTTTTAAAAACCGCCCGCAGGCGTCCCGCGTGGGCTTAGGCATAGCCTCCACAAGTTCGTAATCAACAAGACAAATTAAAATAGCTACGAAAGCACAGAGCACTTTGGCCAACCCAGTCTGCCACTCCGTTACGGTGGTCAGAACTGGGCTGTTTCCAGGGGACACGACGTGGACGTAAGCTCTGTGGGGGGTCCCCCAACCTAACCTAACCTAACCTAACCTAACCTAACCTAACCTAACCAATACAGGAAGCAGCCGCTCTGTACGAGGCTAAGAGGGGGGTGCCACAGCCAGCACTTGCAGGCAGGGAGGTGGAGCGGGTGGCGGCATTTACAGAGACTCCGCACCCGGCGAAGCATACGGCCATGGAGTTCGTATGCCTGGAAGACCAGACGCGTGTGGACAGCCACAACGCTCAAGCGGTAAGGGTGTTCACGGACGGCAGCAAGATTGCGGGCAAGGTCGGAGCGGCACTGTCGCTTTGGGACGGTGTTGCCGAGATCAAGTCCATCAAACTTAGCCTGCCGTCCTACTGCACAGTCTACCAGGCGGAACTTCTGGCCATATGCGTAGCCACGCGCGAAATCCTCAAGCGCAAGGAGGGAACCTTCGGTATCTATAGTGACTCAAAGGCAGCACTTCAAACAGTCACAAACCAAGGTTCCCTCCACGCCCTGGCCGTGGAGGCGAGAGCGAACGTTGCCGCGGCTTTATCCCAGAGCAAAGATGTATCCTTGTTCTGGGTAAAGGCACACGCTGGGCTAGAGGGCAACGAGCGCGCGGACCACCTCGCGAAGGAAGCTGCACTCCGGTCCAGGAAGAGGCCGGATTATGACCGCTGCCCGGTTTCATTCGTCAAGCGGCAGATCCGTTTGGGGTCGCTCGACGAATGGAACCGGAGGTACCAGAACGGCGAAACAGCCTCAGTCACCAAAATGTTCTTCCCGGATGCGATCGACGCCCACAGAATTGTGCGAAAACTAAAACCAGTCGGTATAGTCACGCAGATCTTAACGGGTCACGGTGGGTTCTCCGAATACCTGCACCGCTTCAAGTGTAAGGAGAACCCAGCGTGCATCTGCGAACCTGACAAAATGGAGTCGATCGCACATATCCTGACTGAATGCCCAGTGTTTGGAAGAGAGCGATATGATGCCGAACGGAGGCTAGATACAAAAATAAATATGAACAATATAAAGCACATAATGTCCGAAACCAAACAAAGAAAAATATTTATGGAATACTGCATAACATTAACATGTAAAGTTATACACCGTAACAAAGACACGTGAGAACTATGCTTTTCCAAGTATGAAAATTTCTATGCAAGAAAAGATATTTAGATTAAGCATAGGGATAAGTAAAACAGAAATAACTAAAATAAATACTATTGCAATATTAATTAATAAATAGAATCAAAAATCAAATTAGAGTAAATCGTTTTCAAAAGTAACGATCAAAATCACACAACATGATATAAACTATCAATGTCCAAAAAGGTCTCTGACCATGTCAGGGGAACACAAGCAGAGCAGGAGTGGTTTTTAGTCGGTTCAAGTCCGACACTACCTCGACTGTCTCACAGCCGTGAGATAGTCGAGGTGTCCGTGGGGATTTCCCACTCCTGCCAAAACAAAAAAAAAAAAAAAAAAAAAAAACCTAACCTAACCCAGTTCCCCCCGAGCCTCCGTGGTGGTCGGATCGTTTTTTAAGCCGCTCCGCAGCAAAAAATCCGAAAAAGTGGTCAAAAGTGCTCGGATTTTGACAAATAAAGTGTCGATGTGTGCAAAAAAGTTGCCCCCACACCATTAAGTGAAGGTACAAATCGGATTTCAGTGCCGTGAAGTGTTAATCCTGAAAAACCCTCCGTTTGGAGGTTAAGTGGAAAACGACACCAACAAAAACGCGTGCGCTGCCTAAACAAGATCGGCGACCCCCCTCTTTTTCACCGAAATCCTGAGGGCTTCGTGGCTCCCGACCATTTGGGACACTCAGAGGCGACTTGACTTCGCGCTTTCGTGAAATATTCAGCTTTTTCAAAAAACCACGTGGCGTGAAAAACCTGAAGGAGTTTAGACAGCAGCACGAAATTTGGCACCAACCTGGACCATATTAAGACAAGGCGAGTTCAACCATTTGTAGAATTTTTAGTCATATATATAACTATTTATGACTATTATAAACTTGCAACTTTGACCCCCCATAAATTTGGACAGGATACGTTTTTTAAAATTTTACAACTGCAGCCTGGTGCGCGCTTATTGGCACAATAGAGATCCTAAGTTTTAGATTTTTAAATTCATTAGTTTTTAAGTTACAGGAAAATTTTCAGTAAAATCACTTTTTCAAAAAAATATTCCACTTTGCTTTTGGTTTTTCTAAATTTTTGTAATTATTCTTGTAGTACTCTATTTTACGTAATTTTAGCATATTTTTTCAAAATTTTCAGTGAAGCAGTTCGAAAGTTATTGAATTTTATGTGTTTTTTGTGCAAAATTCTTTATTAATAGGAAGAAATCACTTTTTTATGTTGTAATTGTACTTTTTAACCTTATTTGGACTTAATAGAGCCCAAACTCGGGCCCTATAGCTATAACATTGGCTTTTTTGACAAAAAAGCAACATTTGGGTTTTTAGGTTCAAAAATTTAGATTCTGATAATTCAGAAACCGCTGGTTCGATTTAACTCGTTTTTCCACTCTGGCCAGTGGTCAATGGTTAATTTTAAGATTATTTAGTTTTTAGCCTGTTTCAGGCACTGAAGGTTTTTGTCGCTGAAACTACTTTCAGGTCATACCTGAAGTGACGCCGAGCTGTATACCCAAAACCCCGTCCCTCTGTGACGAAGGGATCAAAAGTTACGGGCATTTTAATTAGACTTTTGACAGTTCGGCGGCCATTTTGTTTAGCTTCAAACCGCCATAACTCCTGAACCAGAGGTCGTGGGAGATCGCGATTTTTAGTTCAACATTCAGGGACATACTGTCCCGCTCACCCCACGATTTCAGGCGGTTTGGGGCTGAAATTTTTCGGGACCCTGAGAGTGGTTTCGGCGAGCAGCGGAGCTCAGGCCGAGTAGGGAGAGCCCAAACTCGAGGGGTCTGCGGCTTTTCCGAGGGAAGTTATCTTTAGTCAAAGTTACACTTTGACAGCACCGCGGCCATTTTGTAAAAACTTTGGACGGCCATAACTTCCCAACGGAGAGTCGTAGAGGGCCGGGGTTTTCGCTGTCTATACTAACAGGGCCTGGAGCACAGGCCTATTTGAGTTTCAGGCGTTTTCAGCGCGCCAAGTTTTTTCAGGCTGAAAACTGTTCCGGTGGATCGGTCTCGCTGAGCCAACTTCTGAGAGCCCAAACACCGGGGTTTTTGACAAATAAAGTGTCGATGTGTGCAAAAAAGTTGCCCCCACACCATTAAGTGAAGGTACAAATCGGATTTCAGTGCCGTGAAGTGTTAATCCTGAAAAACCCTCCGTTTGGAGGTTAAGTGGAAAACGACACCAACAAAAACGCGTGCGCTGCCTAAACAAGATCGGCGACCCCCCTCTTTTTCACCGAAATCCTGAGGGCTTCGTGGCTCCCGACCATTTGGGACACTCAGAGGCGACTTGACTTCGCGCTTTCGTGAAATATTCAGCTTTTTCAAAAAACCACGTGGCGTGAAAAACCTGAAGGAGTTTAGACAGCAGCACGAAATTTGGCACCAACCTGGACCATATTAAGACAAGGCGAGTTCAACCATTTGTAGAATTTTTAGTCATATATATAACTATTTATGACTATTATAAACTTGCAACTTTGACCCCCCATAAATTTGGACAGGATACGTTTTTTAAAATTTTACAACTGCAGCCTGGTGCGCGCTTATTGGCACAATAGAGATCCTAAGTTTTAGATTTTTAAATTCATTAGTTTTTAAGTTACAGGAAAATTTTCAGTAAAATCACTTTTTCAAAAAAATATTCCACTTTGCTTTTGGTTTTTCTAAATTTTTGTAATTATTCTTGTAGTACTCTATTTTACGTAATTTTAGCATATTTTTTCAAAATTTTCAGTGAAGCAGTTCGAAAGTTATTGAATTTTATGTGTTTTTTGTGCAAAATTCTTTATTAATAGGAAGAAATCACTTTTTTATGTTGTAATTGTACTTTTTAACCTTATTTGGACTTAATAGAGCCCAAACTCGGGCCCTATAGCTATAACATTGGCTTTTTTGACAAAAAAGCAACATTTGGGTTTTTAGGTTCAAAAATTTAGATTCTGATAATTCAGAAACCGCTGGTTCGATTTAACTCGTTTTTCCACTCTGGCCAGTGGTCAATGGTTAATTTTAAGATTATTTAGTTTTTAGCCTGTTTCAGGCACTGAAGGTTTTTGTCGCTGAAACTACTTTCAGGTCATACCTGAAGTGACGCCGAGCTGTATACCCAAAACCCCGTCCCTCTGTGACGAAGGGATCAAAAGTTACGGGCATTTTAATTAGACTTTTGACAGTTCGGCGGCCATTTTGTTTAGCTTCAAACCGCCATAACTCCTGAACCAGAGGTCGTGGGAGATCGCGATTTTTAGTTCAACATTCAGGGACATACTGTCCCGCTCACCCCACGATTTCAGGCGGTTTGGGGCTGAAATTTTTCGGGACCCTGAGAGTGGTTTCGGCGAGCAGCGGAGCTCAGGCCGAGTAGGGAGAGCCCAAACTCGAGGGGTCTGCGGCTTTTCCGAGGGAAGTTATCTTTAGTCAAAGTTACACTTTGACAGCACCGCGGCCATTTTGTAAAAACTTTGGACGGCCATAACTTCCCAACGGAGAGTCGTAGAGGGCCGGGGTTTTCGCTGTCTATACTAACAGGGCCTGGAGCACAGGCCTATTTGAGTTTCAGGCGTTTTCAGCGCGCCAAGTTTTTTCAGGCTGAAAACTGTTCCGGTGGATCGGTCTCGCTGAGCCAACTTCTGAGAGCCCAAACACCGGGGTTTTTGGACTGGTGGATCCGGAGATATGTTATTGTAACCACTTGGGTTTTTTATTTCGTAAAAAACCAAAAATTTTCAAGTTGGGATATCTCCGGAGCCCCTTGGTGTAATTGCATCGAGTTTGGGTTCATTTGAGAGGGATCGGTGAGAGCTATCCATTGGACCTGACCAAACGACTCTACATAGAGTCGTCAAGAGAGTCGCTATATTTTCTTATTTTCTATTAATTATTAACTTCTGGAGGTTTTTCCGCGACTTTTATTGTGTTAGTCGCGACTCTACATAGAGACAAAAGTTATTTTTAACTTATTAAATTTTGTTTTTACTTGTATTATTTTTTCTTTTTTCTTCTTTCCTAGTTATAAGGTGTATCACGAAGGTCTTATTGGGCTGGACTGTGACTTGAGTCTCTTTACGACTGCTGACTAGCACTTCTCTTATTTCCTGTTAATTCTCTTGTTCTTTGAAATTACTTTTAGACTGAACTGCACACACCTTTTACATGTGTGCAGAGCACGATCTATAGACACTATTGTGCTATATATTTTCTTATTTTTGTTTCTATTCCTCACCTGACGCATTTTCCGACCATGACGGCTAGAACGCCAGTAAAGCCCACAGACGAAATGGAGAAGCAAAATTCTCCTCCAAGGACTCAAATACTCTCGTCAAAATGCTCTTCACCGAGGACTCAAACGATTGCATCCAGTGTCAGACGCAGCATCGACAACATTGAAGCCGCGGCGTTAGCAACACACCAACTGACTCCAGCTTCTGGAAAGACAGAGGCCCAAACCGTACCAAGGCAGGTTCTTCCTGCCCGCATGACTCGCCTCGCGGAAGCAAAGCATAACGTCACAAAGGCTAAGACAAATATAAATAATTCTCGAAATTTAAAGGCCGATCTAAAAGCTAATGCGCTGGAGGCAGTGGATAGACTGTTTCAAATCATAAAAGACGCAGATGCTGAAATTAAAAAGCTTAAAAATCCCGGGAATGCATCTACATCTACATCGGCAACTCCGACAACACCAAAGGAGACCGAACAGAAGACCCCCGAAGCCGACAAAATCATAAGGCATCTGGAAGAGCATAGCCGGCTATTGGAGGAGAACGGCAGGAAATTGGACGACCTGAAAGGAAAAATGGGAGAGCAGCACCAACAAGTCATAAACGCACAAGGCACATATGCCGAAAAGACGGCAAGCCACTCCACCTTACAACCACCTCCGCAGAATGCACTCCATTCAGTGATCGTCACGTCTCAGGACGAAAACGATACAGGGGACCACGTGCTTGCGAAGGTTAGGGACGCCGTGAACGCCAAAGAAGGATGGATCAAGGTGGAGAGGACTCGCAAGGGAAAGGACCGGAAGGTCATAATGAGCTGCAACACGGAGGAGGACAGGCAGAGGGTTAAACAGCGGTTGGAGAAGTCGGGCAAGAACCTGATCGTGGAAGAGGTCAAGAACAGAGACCCACTCATAAAGCTCACAGATGTCCTAGCAGTTCACACTGATGAGGACGTCCTAAAGGCTCTTAGGAACCAAAACAAGAGTATTTTCCGTGATCTCAAGGAAAGCGAAGACAGGCTGGAAATTAAATATAAGAGGAAAGCCCGCAACCCTCATACGAGCCATATCGTCCTCAGCGTGTCTCCGACGATCTGGAGACGAGCGACTGACGCCGGAGTGGCCTACATCGACCTCCAACGCGTCCGGGTGCTGGACCAGTCACCACTGGTACAATGCTCGCGATGCCTCGGATACGGTCATAGTAAGAGGTTCTGCACAGATCCAGCGGACCTCTGCAGCCACTGCGGAGAACCGCATCTCAGGGCGCAATGCCCGGCGTGGCTCGCAGGAGGTGTTCCCTCTTGCAGGAACTGCACAGTGGCCAAACTAGAACGCAGCGACCACAACGCCTTTAGCCAGGAGTGTCCTATACGGAGGAAGCGCGACGCTATAGCGCGTATGTCTATAGCGTACTGCTAAGGGCGTCCAAGTGGACCAACAGCAGTACCGGGTGCTCCAATGCAACCTCCAAAGAAGAAAACTAGCCACAGAAGAACTCATGATTGAAGCCAATGAGAGAAAAGTAGCAATAGCGTTGATCCAGGAACCCTATGTGGGTGGGTCGGATAATATGAAGTCATACCGCGGTGTTAGGGTGTACCAAAACACCAAAGGAGGCACGGTCAAAGCGGCAATTGCCGTCTTTGACCCTAACCTAGATGTCACGCAACACCCGGAACTCACCACCAACAACATCGCGGTGGTGAGTGTAAGCACCAAAGACTGGAACATGACATTGGTTTCATATTATTTCGAACCCGACCTGCCCATAGATCCGTACCTGGATCACATTAAGAAGATCGTAACAGCAAAAACGCGGAGGCTCATCATGGGAGGTGACTGCAATGCTAAGAGCACCTGGTGGGGAAGCCCCATAATCGATCATAGGGGAGACGATGTGGCAGGTATGCTTCATGAGATGGACCTCCATATCCTTAACAAAGGCGACACTCCAACCTTTGACACCATTAGGGGCGGAAAACACTACTCTAGTTTCGTTGACGTGACGGCCTGCACTATTGATATGCTGGACCTAGTGGAGGACTGGAAAGTCATCGCAAATCTCACGTGCGCTGACCACAGCGGTATTAATTTTAATGTCAAACTCAAAAAATCGGTTGGGGTAAGTATCAAAAGAACAACGAGAATTTATAATACAAAAAAAGCCAATTGGGAAACATTTCATCAAAAATTTTTAGAATTAAAATCAGAATACAACTTAGAAATCGGAGAAATTAAAACAATAAATACAGTCGAAAAATTAGAATCAGTCATAAAAAATTACAATAAAGTTATCACAGAATCCAGTAACATTTCAATTCCTCTAAAGAAAAATACAGAGACACTTGCCCTACCTTGGTGGTCAGAGGAGCTCGCAAAGATGAAGCGGGAAGTCACCACTAGGAAACGCAGAATCAAGAACGCCGCACCGATTCGTAAACAGAGTGTGGTGGACGCCTATAAGGTCGCCAGAGACGAGTACGAGGCTAGAGCTATGGAGGCCCTGATTGGAAGCTGGAAAGAATTCTGCAACAAACAGGACAAGGAAAACTTATGGGAGGGCATTTACCGAGTAATAGGCAGAACGGCGAAGCGAGAGGAGGACATACCATTGGAAGAGGGCGGTATTACTCTGGACGCAAAGGGCTCGGTGGAATTGTTGGCTAAAACTTTCTACCCAGAGGATCTAAGGGAGAACGAAAACCGGACGCATCGAGAATTGAGGAACCGGGCATCGGTAGTGAACTCACAAATACTCGAGGGACAAAACGACCCTCCTTTCACAATGACGGAAATGCTCACCGCACTGGATTCCTTAAACCCTAAAAAAGCGCCTGGTGCCGACGGATTCACTGCCGACATATGCAGTCAGGCCATCAAGAGTGACCCAAAACTTTTCCTGGAAGTACTCAACAAATGTCTAGAGCTCCATTACTTCCCAGTTATCTGGAAGGAAGCAACGGTGATAGTGTTGAGGAAACCAGGAAAGGAATCGTACACGACTCCAAAATCTTATCGCCCTATAGGTCTCTTACCGGTACTCGGCAAAGTGTACGAAAAAATGCTGGTCGCCAGACTTAAGCACCATCTGCTGCCGAAGTTAAATCCCAGCCAGTTTGGATTCATGCCCCAAAAGAGCTGCGAAGACGCCCTCTATAAATTCATGCAACACGTAAAAACCAAACTGGACGAGAAGAAAATTATAACCGTCGTGTCCCTGGACATAGAGGGCGCCTTTGACAGCGCATGGTGGCCAGCTATCAGGGTTCAACTGGCAAATGCGAACTGCCCCTTAAACGTTCGAAAAGTGTTCGACAGTTACCTTGACCAGAGGAAGGTCACAGTAAGATACAACGGGGAAACTTACACAAAGGCGACCAACAAAGGATGCGTTCAGGGATCTATAGGTGGGCCCATCCTATGGAACGTGCTGCTTAATCCCCTGCTGAATACCCTGGAATCCGCAGGTCACTACGTGCAGGCGTTCGCCGACGACGTCGTCATGGTGTTCGATGGTCAGACTGCACAAGACGTGCAAGGACACGCTAATGCCGCTCTCGAACTTGTTCGGGCGTGGGGTGTTGAAAATAAGCTCAAATTTGCGCCACATAAGACCAATGCCATGGTAATTACTCGCAAGCTTAAATTCGACACTCCACGCTTGAGCATGGGCGGGATTGACATTGGCATGTCCAAAGAGATTAAGATGTTGGGTGTGACATTTGACGAGAAGCTCACCTTCAATGCACACGTGTCAAATGTCTGCAGGAAGGCCATAAACATATACAAACAGCTCGCAAGAGCAGCAAAGGCGAGCTGGGGCCTAAACCCTGAAGTGATACGCACAATTTACACAGCTACCATCGAGCCCATCATTTTGTATGCGGCGAGCGTCTGGGCACCGGCTGCTGAAAAATTGGGAGTGCAAAGACAGCTTGGTGCTTTGCAGAGGGGCTTCGCACAAAAAATGTGCAAGGCTTATCGCACGGTCTCCCTGAACTCAGCAATGGTCCTCGCAGGAGTGCTCCCGCTTGATCTTCGTGTACGTGAGGTAGCCTCACTATACAGGATCAGGAAGGGGGCGGCCCTGCCGGGACTAGGGGACAGGGAGATCGAGCGATTAATGCCAACAACAGAAGCGCCACACCCAGCAACAGTCGTGAACCTTGGGCTGACATGCCTGAGAGATCAGAGTGACGTGGACGCAAATGGTGGCTGTGCAGTAAAGATCTTCACAGACGGCAGTAAAATTGGGGGTAGAGTTGGCGCGGCGCTGTCCGTGTGGGAGGGCGAAGCGGAGACTCGGACCGTCAAACTTTGCTTGCCGTCATACTGCACAGTTTACCAAGCGGAACTTCTGGCCGTCTGCGAAGCAACGAGGCGGATTGGGACATACGGGGCATCCACATTCGCAATTTACAGCGACTCAATGGCAGCATTACAGACGATAGCTAATCTCGGCTCCCTCCATCCACTAGCATTAGAAACCCGCGAGAACCTGTCAGAACTATCTCGACAGAACAAAGTAGTATCTTTGTTCTGGATAAAAGCGCACGTTGGATTGGAGGGAAACGAAAGGGCAGATCAGCTCGCCAAGGAAGCCGCCGCAGCATCGAATAAAAGAAAACCGGATTACGAATTGTTTCCCGTCTCATTTGCGAAGCGACAGCTGAGACTGGAGTCAATTCGCGAATGGGATGCAAGATACAAGTCAGGAGAAGTAGCCGGAATTACTAAACTCTTCTTCCCGGATGTGGTTGCCGCGTATGGTGTGATTCGCAAATTCGAGCCGACATGCCTGAGCACTCAATTGTTTACCGGCCATGGGGGATTCTCTGAATATTTGTGGCGTTTTAAGTGCAAGGAGAGTCCCTCATGCACTTGTGACCCGAACATAAAAGAGTCCGTTCCCCACCTTTTATTGGAATGCCCAGTGTTCGGATATGAAAGATATCAGATTGAACAAGTTTTAGATACAAAACTAATAGTAGAAAACCTAAAATTCATTATGTTAGACAAACGTAGGAATAAGTTTGTGGACTATTGTCTAAAAATAGTAGAAGCAGTCGTAAAGAGAAATAAGACGTAACAAAAGTATGATGACCATATATTATAGAATATATTGTGCATCATACACAGGAATTTATTAAGAAAATTATAATTAAAAGTATGAATAAGCTTAGTCTTAAGTATAAACAAGTATTGTTTGTAAACTAACTTTATTAAGTAAGGAAATTATGTGTAAAAACCTAAAAATACTGGGCTAAAAGAAGCTCAAGAAAGGTGGGTTGTTACCTGTAAACCCAGCATCCCATATTATTGTGTAAAAGAGAAAACTAGTTATAAACATATTATGATAAGATAAAAGTAAGAACTAGATGTAAACTAGATATTAAGAATAAAAATTGCCAAATGTCTGCTGTGCAGTGATTAAATAAAGAAGAACCTGTGTACTTTGCAAACCCGATACCCCAAATAAGATAAAATATATTTAGAGTAGATAGAGGAATAGGACCGGAATCCCATCGGGAAAATTGCATGAATGAGATAGTATAGTTAGAATAATAAACATTAACTGTAGGTAAAAATTGTAGATTGTGGTGGTGGGTAAATATTTAAGATTGTATTGAAATAAGATTAAGAAAAAGAGCACAAGCCCAAGCGGCACAGCCCAAAAGAAAACAAAAAAAAAAAAAAAAAAAAAAAAAAAAAGAAAGAAAAGCAATTGGTGGTTTTTTAGCCGGTACAGTCCGGCACTGCCTGGGTCCTCCCTTCCCAGGCGTCCATGATGGATTTTTCCCCTTATTGCAAAAAAATAAAAAGAAAGTACACACAGGCTTTGACTCTAGTCAGAGGAATAAGAAAAAAAAAAAAAAAAAAAAAAAAAAAAAAACCTAACCTAACCTAACCTAACCTTTTTTTTTTTTTTTTTTTTTTTGTTGTCGCTGGGAAAAAATGCATTACGCATACCCTCCCGTCGGGGGATGGAAGGGGTATGTGGGACTCCCCGGGCGGACCCGGTATACCCACTAAAACGACCCAGCGGCATTCCCGCTTCGTCCGAGTGGCGGGGAACTGGGAAACCGGCATAGCCTTTGCGTCCAGTCCTCCGCCGACGATTGCCCTTCATGGCGGACCCCTCACGCCCTCACGGGTGTGGGGGGTCGGGAATGACAGACGAAGGTGACGGGTGCAATGCGAGCGAAGGCACCCCCGCGCCTGTCGCCCGCCCGTCACCATGGGGAGGGAGAGGACGACGCCTTCTCCGACCCCTTCGTCTACGGAGCGGCGCAGCGAGAGGATCGTCCTCCCGCGCGCGCTCCGCCTCCTCCTTTTGCGACATAACGTCCTCGCAAAAGGAGGCGACTGCTGACCAGGCCTCCTCGCTCCCCAGCATGGCGTCGACCACGCCGGGAAGCGAGAGGTCCAGTCCGACCACCGCGGTCAGACCGCGGCGCAGCTCGGACCAAGCCGGGCACACCTCGAGGGTGTGCTGCGCCGTGTCCACCGGCGCGCCACAGTCGTGGCACGCCGGGGTCTCCTCCCTCCCGATCCGATGCAGGTGCGATCCGAAACAGCCATGCCCGGACAACACCTGCACCAGACGGAAAGAGAGGAAACCGTGGGACCGCTCGAGCCAGCCCTGCAGGACCGGACCGAGCGCGTCCAACGTCCGGCGGCCAAAGGCGGCGTTGGCGAGGTCCTCCGACCAATGGAGGACGATGGCGTCCCTCGCCTCTCGCCGCACGGCCTCCCGCTCTTCGCCCATGGGGCGCTCCCCGAGCGCCTTTCGGCGCGCCGTCCATTCGTACACTCTGGCGAGCACCCAAGCCTCCAACTCCCAAGGAGGGGTGCCGGCCAGAGCGCACGCCGCCGAGAATCCCACTGAGCGGTAGGCCCTCGCCACCCGCTGTGCAATGGCCCGCTGGGGCCTGCGGATGGCGGTCGCATTCTCCCTCCTATGGAGGGAGTCCGCCCAGATGGGGGCCCCGTATAGGGCCATGCTCCGCAAGATGCCGGCATACAGGCGCCGGCATTTCGCCTTGGGCCCCCCCAGGTTCGGGAGGAGCCACGAGAGGGCGTCCGCGGCCTTCAACAGGCGCGTCGACAGCCCGCTGAAATGCGGGCCGAAGCGCCACCTGTCGTCCAGCACCAGGCCCAGATACTTCATGTGGGGCTGGACCCCTATCCTGACGCCTTCCACGACTATGTGGGCGTCGGGAGGGCAGCGCTTCCGAGGCCCGCGAAAGAACACGGCCTCAGTCTTGTGCAGCGCCACCCTCAATCCCAGGCGGCGGATCCTCTCTGCCACCAGGGATCCGCCAGCCGAGGCCAGACAGGCCGCATCCCCGAAGCTCCTCCCCCGGGCGGTGAGGAGAGTGTCATCCGCATAGCAGATGACACTGGTGCCCGGGAGGAGGGCTCCCCGCAACAGCCAATCGAATCCGATGTTCCACAAGGGGGGGCCCAGGACTGACCCCTGCGGAACACCGGACTCTGCGCCGTACCGCCTCACCGTGGCCGTCTTGTCCACGAGGAGGACCTCTCGGTCCTCCAAGTAGCTGGCCAGGAGGTCCCGCAGATATTGGGGCACTCCGTGATACCGGAGCGCCTCCAATATAGTCGAGTGGGGGACGGAGTTGAAGGCGTTGGCAATGTCGAATGACACCGCCAGAACTCCGTCCCCCGCCTCCACCGCCTCCTTCACCTGGCCCTTGAGTAGGGCCAGCGCGTCGATCGTCGAACGCCCACGACGGAAACCAAATTGGGCGTCCGACAGATCCGGCCCTACCACCCGCAAGTGGCTTTCCAGCCTCCCGGCGACAATCCCCTCGAACAGTTTACCGACCTCATCGAGCAGAACGATGGGCCGGTATGCCGAGGGGGAGTCCACCGGGCGTCCCTCCTTCCGGAGGAGGCACAACTGCCCCTCCTTCCACAGTTTCGGGAACCTCCCAGCCGTAAAGCACGCGCTGAAGAGGTCCCGAAACCTGTCCTCCATTTGGGTGGCGGCGATCGACACCACCCGCGCGGGGACGCCGTCTGGCCCGGGGGCCGTCTTTTTTGCGCGGAGGCTGAGTACCCCCGCGTAGAACTCCGCCGCCGACACCGGCGGGACCTCCTCCTCCGGCGTATCCGCCCCTTGCGGAGGAACCATCGTTGGTGGGGTGAAGTCGGTCCTGCGCGGAAACAGAGACCGGACCACCCCATCCAGCAACGCTGGCTCGAGGGTCTCCGACAGTGGGGGACCATAGGGGCGGAGCTGATTCCGCGCCGCCTTGTATGGTCTCCCATAAGGATCCCTGTCGAGACCCTCCAGCATCTCGGCCCTTGCCGAGTCTTGCGCAGCGCCCATTGCAGACTTTAGGGCGGCCGTAGCCTCTCGGTAAGAGGCGTACAGGCGGTCCTCTTCTGCCCGGTCTCGGTTTTGGGCGCTGCGCCGTCGACTCCGCGCGTAGGCCCTTCTGGCCGCCACGCAGGTGGCCCGGAGTCCCGCCAGCTCCTCCGTCCACCAGTAGACGGCACGACGGGGAGGCGGACGGCGAGACCGAGGCATGCTGGAGTTGCACACCTCGGTCAAGGACCCCCTGAGCCGGACCGCTGCGGCGTCCACGTCCGGGACCTCCTCGACAGGGGGAAGCGACAGCCAGTCCTGGAGAAAGGCGGCCTCCTTGGCTGCCTCCCGGTCCAGGCGGGTGAGTGCCCACCGCGGGAAGGGAGATTGCCCAGCGCGGGCCGTCCCCCCTCTCTGCTGTGTGGAGATGTCGAACCGCACATAACGGTGGTCCGACAAGGTCTCCACCAGCTCCACCCGCCAGTTGACGACGCGGGCGGCAAGCGCAGGGGTGGCAAACGAGACGTCCACCACCGACCCGCCCTGTTGCCGCACACACGTGTGGACCGCCCCCCTGTTGAGGAGGGACACACCACACGAGGCCGCCCAAAACTCGACGGCGCGTCCCCGGACGTTGCAACCGCCTGCCGGGTTGCCCCAGGCCGCCGACTTGGCGTTCAGGTCGCCGAGCACCACGACCTGGCATGGCGCCGCCCTCCCTACGACAGCAGTGAGGATCTCTAGGAAATCCTCAAAGTCCGAGAGAGGGCGGTTTGGGGAGAAATACACCCCCACCATCGCCATCTCTCCCCACGCGGCGGCCACGTATCCCGGTCCCCTCTCTAAGAGCGAGAGGGGAGGGGAGTCTGTGGAAGACCGCGCCACCAACGCCACCAAGCCGTCCCGGTCACCCAGCCAACGGCCAGGGACCGAGTAAGGCTCGGCGACCACCGCCAAGTCCACCAACCACTCAGCCATGGTCTGCATCAGCAGATCCTGGGCTGTCCTGCAGTGGTTGGTGTTCGTCTGAAGGATGCGATGTTCGACCCTATCCATCAGTCGGACATCGCACCCTCCTCCGCAGCCGCCGCAGGAACGGCGGTGTCTACAGCAGCGGCAGGCCCGGTCGGCGCCTGCGCTTTGCCACGCTTAGGGGGAGGATTGCACTTCCTCCCCTTCATTACGTGGCCTGCCCGGCGGCCACTGGCGGCACACACCGCGCAGTGCGGCGTGGCGGCCTCGCAGGAGGCGGCTTTGTGGCCCTCCTTGCCGCAGCGGTAGCATGTGTCCGTCCTGTCTACCTTGGACGGACACAGGGGCCGGGTGTGTCCGATGCCGAAGCACCGGAAACACCGCAGAGGCTGGTCCTCGAGTGCCCGGACTGCGCCCGAGCTGAACCCGACTTGAAGCCGTCCTTTCGCAAGGACGGCTTTGGCAGCGGCGATTGGGCACTCGAGGCGAATGGTGCCCATACCGCCGCGGCCGGGCCTTATGTCCCGGCCTTGGACCGCCGCGGCGCCACAGCCCCCTACCGCTGCGACCGCCGCCACCACCTCCTCCTTGGTGACGGAGTCATCTAACTCCGTCACTTCAATGGCCGCCGACTTGACCGGTCGAGCCACCTTGGCAGAGTCCGCGATGACCTCTTGCAGCTTGGCTGCGAAGAGGTCCGCGCGGGCACTCCCCTCTGCCCCCGGGAACTCGAATATTCGAGCCCCGGCTTGGGTCCGCCGGCAGGACACACTGCCGATCCCCAGTTGAGTGGGATCGGCATTGGTACGCGCCCGCACCAAAATGGAGGCGTAGGTCTCCCCTCGCCCCGCAGCCTCCGCGGTGAGCGTCACCACGACGGCTGCGGTTTTTGGGGGGACTAACTGCCCCTTTCCTCCTCTCCTGCCCTTTCCCTTGCCGGTCGTCTGCGACTGGCTGGGAGCGGTGGTGGCGGGGACGGCAGGGACGGCCGTCGCCGACTTTTTCCCCTTCCCTTTGCCCTTCCCCTTACGGCCCACTTTCGTCCACTCGTTGGACGGGGTGGTCGCCGGGAGTTGGGCGTCATCCGCCTGGGAGAAGGACGGCCCCGGCTCGCTTTGCCTCTTATCCGCCGCAAGCGGCGGTCGGAGGCGTTTTTCCGGCAGGAGCCGGTCCTCGATGCCTGCTAGGCAGGCTCTCGTGAAGGCCCTCTCCTCCATTACTACCTTGCGGATGATATCCTCAAGGTTGGAGGAGGGGCCCTCTGCTGCAGGGCTCGCCTTGGCCTGTTGTGGCCGGGCCGAGGCAGGGCCCTCTGTGGCAGGGCTCGCCTTGGCCTGTTGTGGCCGGGCCGTGGCTTCAGCCAGCTTCAGATGAAGCTGGCTGACCTCCGACTGCAGGCGATCTACCCTCGCCTGCAGTTGCCGCGTCTCGTCGGTGGTCGTCCGCTTCACAAGCTCCGCGACGACACCGCGCATACTCGCGGCCCTGCATTTCAGGGCCTTTTGAAATGTCCCTTTCAGGTTGGAGGACTTAGAGGCGACCTCAACAATCTCCTCCTCGTCCTCCTCCGCCATTTTCTGTAGCTCCGCTACAGTATTGTCCGCGTATATAACGCGGGACGCACCGTACCCGGACTTGGCCCGGGCGACATGCGCCCGCTTCTCCTTAGCGGCAACCCGCTCCTCCAGCTCTTGCTGGAGCTGTGCCCGCCGAGCCAGGTCCAATTGGCGTTGGGCGTCCGCGAGCCCAACGACATGGGTGTCCGCGGCCACCGTCGGCTTTTTAGCCTTCGGCAACCTCGTCGACCCAGAGGCCGAGGAGCCCCCGGACCCACCGCTCCGGTGGACCCGCTTCCGCGATCGAGAGCCGCTCGCATCCGACACACCAGCTAGCGAGTCACTGTCGGACGACTCTGCCCCTCCAAAGTAGCTAGCCGCAGACGGCGCGCGGCTAGACTCTGACGCTGGAGCGTCGGGGTGGCCCTGAAAAGGGCCTTTTGGTTGGCCCTGAGAAGGGCCTTTTGGTTGGCCCTGAGAAGGGCCTTTGGGTTGGCCCTGAGAAGGGCCTTTGGGTTGGCCCTGAGAAGGGCCTTTGGGTTGGCCCTGAGAAGGGCCTTTTTCTTTTAAAAACCGCCCGCAGGCGTCCCGCGTGGGTTTAGGCATTGCCTCCGCCAGTTCGCAAACAACAAGTCACTATAATAAAATTCGCTACGAAAGCACAGAGCACTTTAGCCAACCCAGTCTGCCACTCCGTTACGGTGGTCAGAACTGGGCTGTTTCCAGGGGACACGACGTGGACGTAAGCTCTGTGGGGGGTCCCCCAACCTAACCTAACCTAACCTAACCTAACCTAACCTAACCTAACCTTTTTTTTTTTTTTTTTTTTTTTTTTGTTGTCGCTGGGAAAAAATGCATTACGCATACCCTCTCATCGGGGGATGAGAGGGGTATGTGGGACTCCCCGGGCGGACCCGGTATACCCACTAAAACGACCCAGCGGCATTCCCGCTTCGTCCGAGTGGCGGGGAACTGGGAAACCGGCATAGCCTTTGCGTCCAGTCCTCCGCCGACGATTGCCCTTCATGGCGGACCCCTCACGCCCTCACGGGTGTGGGGGGTCGGGAATGACAGACGAAGGTGACGGGTGCAATGCGGGCGAAGGCACCCCCGCGCCTGTCGCCCGCCCGTCACCATGGGGAGGGAGAGGACGACGCCTTCTCCGACCCCTTCGTCTGCGGAGCGGCGCAGCGAGAGGATCGTCCTCCCGCGCGCGCTCCGCCTCCTCCTTTTGCGACATAACCTAACCTAACCTAACCTAACCTTTTTTTTTTTTTTTTTTTGGTTTCGGGGTGGAAAATCCTCACGGATGTCCCCCGCCCTGGGGCGGGCGGAGGGGTCTGCCAGACTCAAACTGACTAAAAACCACCCCGGTGTTCCCTTCCCACACTTGCACCGGGGATCATGGGAACTAGTGCGCCTTCCACGATCCCCGGCTAGTGCCGGCCCGCCTCCGCGGGCCTCCTCAATTCTGCGAGGGGAGTGAGGTGTACTCCCCCCGCGACCTCAGTAGGGGCGCGCGTGGAACACTACGCGCCACCGCCTCGGGTCCAGTTATATGGGGGGCGGCGGACGTCCCCAAGTCCGCCGTCCCTCTGAACCCGTTTAGGGGGGCTGGAAGAGGGCGTGGTCCGCCCTCCGCCGACGCCCGGTACGTCTGCTGCGGGTCGGGAGAGTGCTTTCGACTTCCCTCAACCTTTCCGCAGCCTCCTTCTGTGAGATGACGGTTTCACAGAAGGAGATCACCGCGTCCCACGACTCTGCGCTCCCGACCATCGAACGAGCAACGGCCGGCAGCGTCAGGTCGGTTCCGACTTCTGTTATGAGGGCACGGCGCGGCTCCTCCCATGCGGCACACTCTGCCAGCGTATGCCGCGCCGTGTCCTCCAGACAGTGGACGCAGTGATGAAACCTAACCTAACCTAACCTAACCTAACCTAACCCAGTATACTGCCATACGCGGTCGCAACAACATCAGCTCCACGTTAAAAATTCGTATAAACCGTAATTTTTGAGCTGCGCGCTTTCGAAAGTTACAGTGCAGTGAGTTAGTGTCTGAATCACCAGGATTCATGTGGGCAACGTCATAAGTCACCAGGATTGGCTGCAGCAGGTCATCAACTTTGAAAGTCTCTCTACATCCAGAGGTTAGTGCGTATTGTTAACCGTTTACATTGGCGGTAAGGCACCGCAATTCCCCGTTCAACGACACCAAGATCACTGAGATCTGATTATCAGGAGCGAAGTTATTAGGCATCCAAATCTGCCAGAATAACCTTAAAAACACGTGGTTCTAACCTCAAACCTCCACGTGCGGTGACGATATCGCCAAACACACGAGGGAAAACGTCAGTTTGGACCTACCTGAAGCCTTCGAAGCCGACCCGAGGACTTTGCCTTGCAGCGCTGAGGACCCATCCCAAGCCGTGAGGTAACCTTTAAGGAACTCCTCATCCCGTAGCCCTAGAACATCCGTGTTTGGGTTCACCTTAACCGGGAAACAAGGGCCTTCCCCCCACCCCTTCAAAACAAACCCTTTTCTGTACCCCCCCCCCCTTCTTAGCGATACCCCCCTCCTCCCCTTGGAATCCCAAGTGATCTTCTTTGCCTTGTGACTTGGGACAGCCGTGTTTGGGCTCTTCCAAATCGGGAATACCAGTTCGCCCCCGCCCCCCCCATAAGTACTACCCAGCCTATAACCCCAGCAACCCCCCACCCTTACCAAATCCTCCCCCCTCCACATATCCCGTTTTGCATATACAAGCTCCACACGAGAAAATCCCCCCCCCCCCTCCCCCTTTAGGTTACCTCACCCCCCCGAAGCCTATCTCTGGAACCATTAGAGATAACCATATCGATATTAGGCTCATTCGAATCGGGAGAAAAAACGGCACAATCTGGCCCCAGCAGAATTGCGAGGTGACACATAGCGCAGGAGGTACTGCCCCAAGAATCCATCGGAATTGACCTGAGTCGCTGCACTGAAGCAAAATAGAAGCAAAAGGCACATTTGTGTCTGTCGCGCAGTGGCGGATACTCCGGACTACAACATAGACGCAGTCCATCAAGCGTCAGAACGCCAGAACATCGCGTCAAGAACATCGAGTGGACAGCATTATCACTCCGAGCAAAGCTGTCGAAACTTCTTTAGGGTGAGTCCATCACACAAATAAAAAAGAAAAAAAAAATATATATATATAAATACAAAAAAAAAAAAAAAAAAATACCTTTAGGAGTACAGATAATATTTAGATTTATTATTAAGTGTACCTTTTAGTCTTAAATTTAAAGATGTCTTCCGTTCCCACAACCCGTAAGTCAGCTGCGGAGGTCGCACCGAAGACACGAACATTGCGGACGAAAGTCCTTAAAAACGTTGCAAAGTCCACTGCGTCAGAGAGGCTTGCCCAACAGTCTTCTCCACGAGATCTGCCTGTAGTGCCAAAAGCAGTGTCGGAACCAGCTGCTGCCGAGGGTAGCCTAGCCTCTTCAGTGGATAACCTCTCCCTGCCGGAGAAATGCGATGCAGCAGAGTTGGCGAATTCAAAAGTCATCAACTGGGAGCAACTGGGCATATCTCCACCACACCACATCCTGTCAGACGAGGAGAGCTCGGTAGCATCTTCTATCACCGACCATCAGGTACAAAAAAGGGCCAGTCTTCTCTACAGCACACCGAGAAGAGGGACTGGCGTAGAAATGGACATGGCGACAAGAGAGGCCAACTCTCTACTTCAGAATGGAAAGGGTGCGTTGGAGGCGTCGGGAAATATGAAGAAGGAGTACAGGACGACTTGCCACGACAGCTTGCAAGGGCTTTACGAGATCGTCCTGTCCCTGTCCGACTCTCGAGCGAGGCACAAATACAACCTCGAGAAGGAGCGCTCTCGACACGCCCGAGAACTAGTGAAAGTGGAGCGTTCCCACAGAGAAGAGGTGATAAAATATCATCAGAAACTCATCACCGAGCTGGGCCTCGCTCGAAACGACATCTCCGGAACCCTGAAGGAGGCTAAAGATATCCGAAACTGGCTCGGGTACGAGACAGAACAGCCGTTCAGGGAAATAACGGAAGTCAGGAAGTCGATCGAGTCATTGACAGCTTTATCAAAGACTGGGCACGAGAAAGCCAAGGATCTGGACGCGCCCGTAAACGGGGACCCAAAATGGGATACCGTAGCGGCGGGTCTTACAAAGCTTGGAAACCACATTGCGAGCGTATCAAATCAGCTGGATACGCTCCGACAAGCAGTTGAGAAGATCCGGCAGGAGCTCCAAGCTCCCGCTGAGCCCTTTGTTGCCCCTCTTCTACCTCCCGAGGCCTCCATGGAACCCAAACTGGATAAACTGGTCGAAGAAATGGAAAAAATTACGAAAATGACCAGAACTCTTCTAGAGAAGCCCGAAATTCCGCCCCCCCAACAACTACCACCGTTGGATCTAAAAAAACACCTCCAGCCCTTGTCGGAGAGGCTGGACATCGTGTCGTCCGAACTAAGAGTACTGAGGGATAAGGAACCCCAGTTCCCGGCCCAACCAGCACCGAGCCTTGACACGGAGTTCGCGGTGGAGGAAGTCAAGAGGACTCTTGCTTCCATCGAAAAGGGAGTATCAGAGCTGAAGCAGCCAGAAAACACACAACAGGGCCCCAAGACCTTCGCCCAGGCTGCCAAAACACCCAAACGGCCGAACCACACCCTCATTATCTCCTCAACAGATCCTAAACACACGGGAGAAAACGTCATCGAGAAAATGAGGGCAACTCTTGACCTCAAAACCACCGGAGCGAAAGTCGACAAGGTGAGGAAAGCGCGCAATCAAAAAATCGTGGTGAGCTGCGCGAGCAAAGAAGACCTCGGTCTCGTTAAAAGTCGAGTCCAGACCAACAGTGAGCTAAAGGTCCAGGAGCCCATGCCTAGCAACCCACTGATCGTCGTAAAAGGAGTGCTCTCTTCATACACCAACGAAGAGATGGTAGATCTCCTCCAGGCCCAAAACAAACACCTTTGGAAAGATCTGGACCCGGCTGGCCTTGTTGTGAAACTGAGGTTCCGAAGACGCGCGAGGAATCCCCATGAATGCCACCCGGTATTCGAACTCTCCCCAGAGCTTTGGAAGCGGCTCACGCAGGCGGAAAAGGTACACCTTGGAATTCAGAGGTGCCCAGTAGAAGACCAGTCTCCTCTAGTGCAGTGCACCAAGTGCCTAGGCTACGGACATGGCAGAAATCTCTGCAAGGTAGAAAAAGAAAGCTGTGGCTATTGTGGCGGGGCACACACTGGAAGAGACTGTGCAGTCAGGGCAAACGGCGGCCCTCCTGCCTGCGTGAACTGCATCAAAGTAGGGAGAGAAGGAAAAGACACGGTTCATCCAGCGTTCAGTTCCGAATGTCAAGAGAGACAGAAATGGGACAACATAGCGAGGTCGCGTGTTTCTTACTGCTAAGGGCAACAACGGGAACAATGTGTCAATCACCCAGCAAAGCACAAGAGGACTGGCAGGTAAGCTAAAGTTCATCCAGGCCAACCTGCAACGCTCCAAGCTTGCAACAGCAGAACTCCATCATGCGGCCGAAGAGATGGGGATCTCAATCGCACTTGTCCAAGAACCCTATGTTGGGAGAACAGGTGTGTTGAAACAAAACCCCGGCACGCAAGTCATCCAGTGCACTCTCAATCGGCAAAAACCAGTAAAGGCGGCAATCGTCGTGTTCGGAAACAACCTGGAGGTCATTCACGACCCCCAGATTGTCACCGAAAACGTTGCAGCAGTTCTGCTTAAGGTGGGGCAGCTTAAGCTTGGAGTGATATCAGTCTACTTTGAGGGTGAACAAGATATAGACCCATACCTCGTCAAAACCAAAGAAGCAACCACAAAGTTACGCACATCAAACATATTGGTGGGGGGAGACGTTAACGCATGGAGCCAGTGGTGGGGAAGCAACAGCGAAGACCACCGAGGGGCGGCGTACAATTCCTTCCTATCTGAACAAGACCTTCAGATACTCAACACGGGCCAGACTCCAACCTTCGAATGCTACAGGGGAGACAGGCTATACCAGAGCATAGTCGACGTTACCACATGCAGTGTGTCGTTGTTAGGCAGAGTTGAGGACTGGCGTGTAGACAGGAATGTGACGACATCCGACCACAACGCGATAACATTCTCATTACGCCTAGAAAAACCGTTAGAGCCTCTTAAACCAGTCTCTACACGTATATATAACACCAAAAAGGCAAAGTGGTCGGAGTTCAATACGCGCCTCAAGACATACCTGTCGGAATGCAGCATCACACCAGCCTCAGTATCAGAGGTCACGGATCCTGAACAATTGGACGCTCTGGTCTCAAAATACGTCGACCTAATACACCGCTCGGCCAAAAAATCGATACCGAAACTGGGTAACAAGAAAACCGACTCGAGACCGCCTTGGTGGACTGATTCTCTTGAACAGCTAAAGCAAGAAACACTGACCAAGAAAAGGAGAATCAGGAATGCGGCCCCTAGTCGAAGGAGCTTTGTCATTGACGAGTACGCAAAGGCAAAACTAGAGTACCTAACAAGAGCAGCGGAAGCAGCAACGGAAAACTGGAAGCAGTTCTGCTCCACGCAGGACCGGGAGAGCATGTGGGATGGCATTTACAGGGTCTTGAGGAAGACTGCCAGAAGACAGGAAGACACGCTCCTGAGAAACACCGCAGGCGAAACACTAAGCCCAGAGCAATCAGCGGATCTTCTGGCAAAAACGTTCTACCCAGACGACTCTGTGGACGCCGAACAACAACACCACGCGTCGGTCCGGAGACTTGCGGAGGAATGTTCCCCAAATGAAACCCAGGGCCTGTCGGCCGACGATCCACCATTCACGCCCGCGGAGCTGGAAATGGTCCTTCAGCGACAAAACCCAAAGAAAGCTCCAGGACCCGATGGGTTGACGGCCGACATCTGCACAGCTGCTATCAATTGCAACAGGGAGGTGTTCCTGGCGCTGGCCAACAAGTGCCTGTCGTTACCGCACTTCCCAAGGCAATGGAAAATAGCCCACGTGTGCATACTCCGTAAGCCGGGCAAGGACGACTACACCCACCCAAAGTCATACAGACCAATTGGCCTACTCTCGGTCTTGGGTAAAATCGTCGAGAAGCTCGTCGTAGGCAGACTGCAGCACCACTTCCTCCCGACACTAAACACACACCAATACGGGTTCATGCCGCAGCGGGGAACCGAAGACGCCCTCTATGTCCTAATGGAGCACATACGGGCCGAAGTAAAAGCCAAAAAGGTAGTACTTTTAGTATCACTGGACATAGAGGGGGCCTTTGACAACGCGTGGTGGCCTGCCCTCAAAATGCAGATGCTACACAAAAAATGCCCCAAGCACCTCTTCGCTCTCGTATCTTCATACTTGGAGGACCGGTACATTAGGGTCAACTATGCCAGAGCGACTAGCGAGAAGGGTACCTCAAAAGGATGCGTCCAGGGCTCAATAGCCGGTCCGACGTTCTGGAACCTTATCCTAGACTCGCTCTTGGAGGAATTGACAACAATGGGGGTATATTGTCAAGCGTTCGCGGATGATGTGGTTCTGATTTTCTCGTCTCACGAGGTCAGCTCCCTGCAGCAGTCAGCTCAAAGAACGTTGCAGGCAGTGACAGACTGGGGTGAACGAAACAAGCTTCGCTTTGCCGCTCACAAGACCAACGCAATGGTGATTACGAAGAAGCTCAAGTACGACACCCCCGTAATTCACATGTCTGGCATTCGGCTGAATCTTGTCGAGGAGATCAAGCTGTTGGGACTCATCATAGACCACAAACTCACCTTTAATGCGCACGTGACTGCAACATGCAAAAAAGCTGCAGACATCTACAAACAACTAGCGTGCGCGGCAAAGGTGACGTGGGGCCTGAACAGCGAGATAATCAGGACCATATACGTGTCGGTGATAGAGCCGATCGTGCTGTATGCAGCGAGTGCGTGGGCCCCGGCAGCAGAGAAACTGATGACAAGAAATCAGTTAGACTCGCTGCAAAGAGGCTTCACGCAGAAGATCTGCAAAGCGTACCGCACGGTGTCTCTAACATCGGCTCTCATCCTGTCGGGCCAACTGCCCCTGGACCTCCGGGTCACTGAAGCATCTACCCTATTCAAGGTCAAAAAAGGTCATTCCCAGGAGCATCTACCGCCGGGAAGAGAGGTCGAGCGCAAGGCCGGGCCCTTACAGAACCCCCATCCATCGCGGCTCGTAATAACTGAGTATGAGTGCCTCGAGAACATGGATCCTGAAACCCTGAGTGAACGCCAAGTAACCGGACCCCATATTTATACCGACGGCAGCAAAATAGAGGGAAAAGTCGGTGCGGCCTTTACTTGGTGGAACGAAGGTAGGGAATCCAAGTACTCAACCTTTCGCCTGGAGCCACACAACACTGTCTTTCAATCGGAAATGTACGCGTTATATCGAGCAGTCAAGACGGTGAGAACGTCTAGGATGGCCTCCGCCAACATATTAAGCGACTCAAGATCTTCGCTTGATCTGTTGAGAAACCCGTCTGTCACTCACCCGTTGGCACTTGGTATAAAAAGGCTAGTACGCGAAATCCGAGAGGAGGGCAGAGACGTGAGGCTTTTTTGGCTGAGAGCACACGTGGGTACTCCAGGAAACGAGAGAGCGGACGAGTTAGCCAAGAAAGCGGCTCTTACAAAGAAAACAGCCCCCGACTACGACAAGGTACCAATATCCTTCATCAAGAGGCAGATTCGTGAGGAAACTGTTAAGAAATGGCAGCAGCGGTACGAATCCTCCAGCACAGGTTCGGTCACTAAAGTATTTTTCCCCACCGTTCAGTCGGCAAGGAAGATCCTAAAAGACATGGCACTGACACCCACACATGTCCAAATCTTGACCGGACACGGAGGATTTGGGGCTTATCTCCATCGTTTCCACCTTAAAGACAGTCCCTCATGCGTCTGCGATCCCAATTGTGAAGAGACAGTATGGCACGTACTTACCGAGTGCCCAAGATATGGTCGTGAGCGAATGGACCTAGAAACTGAAATCCAGATCTCAGTTATTCAGTCCACACTCCATTCCATCATGGAGAACAAGGCCACCAGAACACCATTCTTGGAATTCGCGAGCAGGATCGTGCAAGTCGTAGCAAAGGCTAATGGTTCAACACAGTTCACCTCACACACACACAACCCTACACCCACAACCACACAAACAGATCACACCGTCAGCGCAGCCGTCACCACGGACATGCCCCGCCCCAGCAGCTCCCAGCTGAGCCCTCGCACCTTGGCTTTACGCCAGTTACTTACATGCGGGGAGAGTGGGCAACCAGGCATCAGAACCCGTGGCGTGGCCCTCTTTATGAACAAGAATGCTGAGAGACTCGGAATAAGCTTCTGCCGCGTGGAAAGGGAAAACAGAGTCGCCATATCACCGGGCCTAGCAGCGTTGATCAACGGGAGCACCTCAAAAGCGAGCATGAAACGCACAAAGTTCAACGCGTTACCCGAAGCGGAAGTTGCCGAACACCGATACCGTCTAGTGCGATCACAAAACAAGACGATCGCACTTTTTGAGTGGCGTGAAGAAACTCCGTTTGCACAAGCATGCTCCCTGCTCACTGAAATCGGAGAAGCTGACCGGCCAGCGGGCGGATGCCCTCGAATAATCAGCGTGGACGCAATGGCGATTGGCTACGAAAGGGGGAGAGTTGCCGATCGGTACGGATGCATCAAAGCCTCACAAGACCATGAGGTGGTAGTTTACGAGGACAGGGGGGAAGACTTAAGCTTCCTAAAATCTCTCAGTAACGATGCCGAAAAGCCCACGACTGACCGCCAAGTATCCTCCATGTCAGCCCCAAACACGCCTTGCGGTTCAGAGCGACTACAGCAGAAGCTTGCTGCGGAGAAAGCCGCTTCAGACAATAAAAATGCAAGAGATAAAGCCAAGTCCGAGACTCGACTAAAGACCATTTCCAACCTCCTCAATAGGTTACTACGAGTCAACAATACGAAAGGAAAACCCCAACAAAACAGCCAGGCGGCCGCAGTGCGGGAGTTCACCAGGGTTACCCCGAAACCCAAAGAGCAGCGGCCAGTTCCAACAAGGGCCGACAAAGGGGAGGTCAGTCCGCCGAAACTCAGGACGGCAACGGAGCCTGCAGACCACATAGCGAACGCCTTTCTTGAGTTTCAAGCCATCACCAAAGCAACAAAAGCAGTCAGTCTCATGACTTGCCAGAAAATAATGCAGTCATACCAGCTGGAGATTGAAGGTCTGCTTAAAGTGAGACTCGAAGAGGCCGAAGCAGCCATATATGACAACGTCACCTCCCAAGTCATCAAAGGAGAAATGACTGGCACATACATGGCTGCGTACAACGCTACACACGGCTTCGTGCCGTTGGACAAGTCAGCAACGTCACAGACTGGCCACATAACCTTCGTGACACCCGAAAGTGACCCAATAGTGGTAGTGGCCCGATGTACCAAAATCATGCTGGACGACAAGATCCTCGAACAGGCGGAAGCAATCTCGAGGAGCACAAGTCAAAGCGGAGGTTGGGCACTACCGAAAATAAAGTGGGTAAACGGAGTTCCAGGAGGTGGCAAGACGACCTGGGTGGTTAATAACTTCGATAAGGATCAGGACGTTATCGTCACTACCACAACCGAGGCCGCGAAAGATCTGCGGCAAAAGCTAGCACACCAAATTGGCGAAGACAACAGAACCAAGGTGCGCACACTGGCCTCAATATTATCGAACGGGTTCAGAGGGCCACACAAATGCAGGCGCATTGTAGTGGACGAGGCTCTCATGAACCACTTTGGGGCCATAGTGATGGCAGTTCGATTGTCGGGTGCGACCGAAGCGGTCCTTATCGGAGATATTAACCAATTACCCTATCTGGACAGGGAAAACCTATTTCCCCTTAGATACGCCCGTCCGAACTCTGTGGCGACCATCAGCCAAGAGTTGTCCTGTACACATCGGAACCCGATGGATGTCGCGTACGTCCTAGCAGAAGTCTATCCTGGCATTTACTCATCGAAGAACCAGGTCCATTCCCTGAAGCTGAAAAGGTTCACAGGCGCCGATATACCTAGCACCCTCTCCAACACACTGTTCCTGGTACACACGCAGGAGGAAAAAAAGGCTCTCATTGACCAAGGATATGGTGTGGGTGCTGGCTCTCGCGTTCTGACCATCCACGAAGCTCAGGGACTCACATGCGAGACAGTCTTCATCCTGAAGACAAAGTCCAAAAACATCGTGATCCACAGCAGCGTCCCCCATGCGGTAGTGGCCGTATCACGACACACAGCCAGCTGTGTGTACTACGCCGAAAACGCAGACGACGCTATTGGACGATTTGTGAGACGAGCACAGGAAGCCTCAACAAACGACATCATCAACACCAACATGATGAAGGCTATGCGACATCGGGACATGAAGGTCGTCGAGGCGCTGATACGCCTCCAAAGGCAATGACCGACCCCCCCTTTCGACTCAGGGACTTAGTATTTGCAGCAGCCGTTCCACGGTGGGAAACCTGCAGCTGACGAGTGACCCAAAGACCTTACCTTACCTTATCTCAAATTAAGCAACTAACACCACGTTAAGAATAGTTTGTAAAGGAGGTGGTGCATAGCTGGCATCATGAACCTTGTCATACTCACTCAAACGACCCGCTGATAGTGGCGTGTGTGTTGGATCGTTCGACTCCCTCAAATATGGTTGAGTAGGGCGATGCCAATGCAAGCGTCAGCTTTCGTGAACGAACGCCGTCAGTAGAGTCCGGTCAGTTTCCGATTGCCAGCTGTGCAACAGGCCCAATATCTGCATGTGTAATTAACCTTGGTAAATAGGTCTAATATAAAGTATATAGCGTAATATAACTGTAGTATATAATTGTAATATCTGTCAAGTTGAAAAAAAAAAAAAATAAATAAAAAAAAAAAAAAAATAAATAAGGTAGTAGCAATAAAAAAAAAAAAAAAAAAAAAAAAAGTTTATTTATAAATGAGTGATGGACTCATCAGTAGTAAGTAGTTTTTAAGTAGAAGTAAGTTGTACTCCGGAGTCACCACTTGTACGTGGAGCTCAGAGTCACAAAAAACTGTAATTAAACAAAGGCACGGACGCTTATGTCTGTGGATATCATTGTAAGGCAGGAGAAGGTTTTAGCTGGTTGGAGCCCAGCACTACTCAGACTGGCTTGTCTGTGAGGCAGCTTGAGTGTCCGACCGGATTTCCCCTCCTGACAAAACAAAAAAAAAAAAAAAAAAAAAACCTAACCTAACCTAACCAAGTCGGTGCAGCATTGAGCCTATGGGAAAATGGGGTAGAGGTCAAAGCCCAAAAGTTCAAACTGGATCATTTCTGCACCGTTTATCAAGCCGAACTATTGGCTCTGCACAAAGCCTCAGAGCTGGCTCTGAAGCACCACTCAGCCGTTGTCGAAGTATATTGCGACTGTAGATCAGCCCTGGAAACCGTCACCCGAGGCGTCTCCCTCCATCCCTTAGCATTTAAAACGCAGAAAAACATCCAGGCACTGAAAATTGCCGGAAAAATCCTTCAGCTGTTCTGGATTAAGGCACATGCGGGAATGGAGGGGAACGAGAGGGCAGACGTTTTGGCAAAAGAGGCAGCTTTAGGCAGCAAAACAAGGCCCCACTACGACCTGTGTCCGGCTTCATTCGTCAAGCGACAAATCCGAATGGAGTCGCTTGACGAATGGAGCACAAGATACGGAGCGGGCGAAACGGCTGGGACCACAAAAATTTTTCTCCCTGACGCAATCGATGCCTACCAAATAGTCCGAAAAATTGAGCTCAACCCAATCGTAGTACAGGTGCTTACGGGGCATGGCGGGTTCTCCGAGTACTTGAATCGCTTCAAGTGCAAGGAGAGCCCGGCATGTCCCTGTGACCCCTCCAAAAATGAGAGCATCCAACACCTGATCACGGAGTGCCCAATATATGCGACTAATAAATACAATCTGGAATCGCAAATAGATATGGAAATAAAAATAGGAAATATACCTACAATAATGAAGAATACAAAATTAAGGAAAAAGTTTTTGATATACTGCGAGGAAATAGCTACCAAAGTAATTAAAAATAATAGAGTGTAAAGAAAAAGATACACTTTTATGTATTATAAGAATACATAAAAAGTAATCGCCATTTTAAATAAAGAATTAAAAACAAATTGTCATTAAAAATCGTAGTTGTAATATAGTGTCATAAAAATTAAGTTAATAAATTTTCGAACATTAAATTAAACTCTAAAAATAGCCAATAAGTATTGTAAGAAACGTAATTTGTAATCGATTTAAAAAGATCTCTGATGACCCATGTCAGAGGGACACTAGCCGGGCAGGAGTGGGTTTTAGTCGGTTCGAGTCCGACACTACCTCGACTGTCTCACAGTCGTGAGATAGTCGAGGTGTCCGTGGGGATTTCCCACTCCTGCCAAAAAAAAAAAAAAAAACCTAACCTAACCTAACCTTTTTTTTTTTTTTTTTTTTTTCTCGATGTGGAAATCCTCAATGGATGTCCTCCGCCCTGGGGAGAGCGGAGGGGTCTGTCAGACTCGTACTGACTAAAACCACACCGGTGTTCCCTCGCACACTTACGTCGGGGGGCAACGGGATCTGATGCGACTTCCGCTGCCCCGGACTAGTGCCGGCCCGCTTGAGCTGCAGGCCTCGTCTCGGGGGTGAGTGAGGTGTAAAACTCCCCCCGATACGTCTAGGAGAGGCGCGCGTGGAACACTACGCGCCGCCGTCTCGGGTCCAGTGTGATGGGGGGCGACGGATGTCCCCGAATCCGTCGCCCCTGGACCTGTTTAGGGGGGCCGGAAGAGGGCGTTGTCTGCCCTCTGCCGACACCCGGTGCGTCTGCTACGGGATGGGCGGGAGTTTGTTATCTCCCTCTCCCTTTCCGCAGCTTCCTTCTGCGACATGACGGCTTCGCAGAAGGTCATCACCGCGTCCCAGGCCTCTGCGCTACCAACCATCGAGCGAACAACGGTCGGCAGCGACAGGTCTCCTCCTACCTCTGTAACGAGGGCACGGCGCGGCTCATCCCACGCGACACACTCGGCCAGCGTATGCCGCGCCGTGTCCCCCAGACAGTGGACGCAGTGATGGCACCGGGCGTCCGGTTCCCTGCTTATGCGACACAGGTACTTCCCGAAGCAGCCGTGCCCCGAGAGCACCTGCGTCGCCCGAAACGTCAGGGAGCCGTGCTTCCTCCCGAGCCAGTCGTCGAGTACTGGCCGGATCGCCTCGATTGTGTCGAGGCCGGCGGTAGGGAGCTCTAGCCTCCCCCGCCATTCCGCCACCATGACCTGTCGGAGACGAGACCGGTACAGCGTAATCTGTCGCTGCACCAGCCTCTCGCCCCGATCCCTGGCCTCCTCGCGCCACTGGTGCAGCGTCGCGAGGGTCTTCGCCTCCAGGTCCCACGGCGGGGATCCGGCCAGTACACAAGCCGCCTCGTAGGAGATCGTGCGATAGCCCCGTATGACCCTGACGGCCATCGCTCTCTGCGGTCTGCGCAGAACCGCGATAGTGCGGGCCGTCAGGTCTGTCGCCCATATCGGGGCCCCGTATAGGGCCATCGATCGCACGATCCCCACGTACAACCGCCGACAGGCGGTGCTCGGGCCCCCCAGATTGGGAAGCAGCGTTGACAGCGCGCCCGCCGCGCCCATCAACTTGGGCACCAGCCGCTGAAAGTGGGGGCCGAAGTCCCAACGGCTGTCGAGCACCAATCCCAGGTACTTCATGGTTGACTCGACAGCGATCCGAACCCCCCCGACCACAATGTGCGATCCCAACGGCGGCGCCCGTCGGGGGCCGTGAAAAGCAATGGCCTCCGACTTGTTGAGGGCCACTTCCAGGCCCAGGCGTCGGATGCGGCTCACCACCTGCGAGACCGCGGCCGTAGCCAGCAACGCTGCCTCCCTGTACGAGCTGCCCCGAGCCGTGACCAGCGTGTCGTCCGCATAACACGTCAGGTTCACTCCCGGTGGGAGCTCGCACCGCAAAACCCAGTCGTATCCGATGTTCCACAGGGGTGGGCCCAGAACCGAGCCCTGTGGAACACCGCACGACATCTCGCGACGGCCCGTGCCGTCGCGTCCCATGTAGGTGACACACCTTCCCGACAGATAAGCCCCCACAATGTTGCGGAGGTAGGGAGGCACCCGATGGTATCACAGGGCCTCCCTAATGCAACTCCAGGGCAGGGTGTTGAACGCGTTGGAGATGTCCAGGGACACCGCCAGCACCACCCCACCCTGGGACACCGCTTCCTCCGCCAGGACTCTCACCCTCATGATGGCGTCGATGGTAGAGCGCCCACGCCGGAAGCCAAACTGGCTGTCGTCCAGGTTCGGCCCCTCTGTACACAAGTGGCTGACGAGGCGATCTGCGATTAGAATAGAATAGAATAGAATAGAATAAACATTTATTCGCTAATGGACAGCAGCAACACAATAGAGCAGCACATACATATACATATACTAACAAACAGCTTAACAATTAATTAAAAAAGCTCAACTGCGCTGAGCATGCCCATAACGAAAGGGTCACCTACTCAGCATATGCTGGGTGTAAAACACTCAGCGCTGGTTTTCAGTAGGCCCCCCGCAGTGACACACGGATGAGGGTAGTAGGTAGTAAATAAATAACGTTATTCTATTAAATGGACATTTCTAAGTGTGTAATAAATAAATAACATAAAATAAAACATAATTATATATATATACACTATTAATAGAACACGAAAATACCTGCCAAATAAATAAGAACTTATCCGAAAACGAAACACAGTTGATTGACATGACGCACTTCGCGCGGCCGATGCCGCATCGACCTATGCATTTTTAAGTTGCAATACCGCCATATCATTTAGTGAGAGTGAGACTACTGCCTAGTTAATAGGTATTATTTTATTGAGCTAAATAAAACAAAAAATAATAATACTTCCGAGAAAGTGTACAGTGCCTGTAGACTAATAATACTGCGAGCATTGAGTTCAAAAACAAAAATTAGTTTTTACACTGGAATTTGGAATTACAATGGAAGTCGGAGCAAAAGGATGATTGTACAAATGTAACGGTGTGTATGTATGATTGTACACACACATGGATTTTGGCGATCGCAGACAACGGATTTACCCCCGCCGCGCATCTACCCACATTATCTTCCGGTGAGTTTCAATGAAATAAATTCGAAATACAAATAAAAAAAATCACATATACTTATTTAAAATTTTGGTGATTACTATGGTGATTAATGATTCAAAATAAAAAATATTAAATATTAAATACTAGCTAGATAATAATTATATTATTAAATTAGATAAACGATTTGTCAAAATTTATATCATTAAATTCAATTTGTGAATGAATTATAAATGTCTTAAGCCTTAACTTAAATGTATTTATATTGTTTAGGTCCCTAATTGGTGGAGGAATATTATTCCAACATTTCGAGGCTGCATACCGGAAGCTTCCTCGAAAGGCTGCAGTTCTGTGATGTGGTGTAGCCAGCTGCTGAGCACAACGCCTGGCCTTGTGCTGCCGGTGGTTATTTATCCACGTAAGCTTTGAGTACAGGTATGACGGACATTTATACTTGATAACTCCAAAAAGAAGACATGCTAAGTGCAGCTTACGACGGGACTTCATTTTTAAAATGTTGTGCTTGTTTAAAAATGGTGTCAAATTACTCGCTCGAGCATCTTGCCCGCCTCGTCCAGCAGCACTATGGGCCGATAAGCGGACGGCGAATCCGCCGGGCGCCCCGCCTTCTTGAGCAGGACCAGCCGACCAGCCTTCCACCTGGTAGGGAACTGACCCCGCTCAAGACACGCCGAGAAGAGTCCCCTTAGTGGGGGCTCCAGCTCTTTCAGGGCGAGGACTAGAGCGCGGCCAGGCACTCCGTCGGGCCCCGGAGCAGTGTTTTTTGCCCGAAGCCGCATCACGGCCGCGCCCATCTCTGCCTGTGTCACCTCTGGGACGGTTTCGCTCTCCTCTTCTTCTTCCGACTCTGCAGCTGTGGGCTGAGCCATCGACGGTGGCTCGTGCTCGGCTCTCTCAGGGAAGAGAGCCGAGACCACTTGCTCCAAAAACTGCGGCTCGAGACCTTCCGTTAGCGGGGGGGCCCACGGCCGAAGTTTCCCTCGGACCGTGCGGTAAGGGCGCCCCCACGGATCCCCATCTAGGGTCGCCAGCAGTTCCTCCCTGGAGCGCGTCTTTGATTCGCCGATGGCCAGCCACAGAGCCTCCTTTGCCGCGCGGTACACCTCATACAGCGCGGCTTCTTCGTCGGGATCCCGCCGACGTCTTCTCCGACATCGCGTGTACGGGCGTCTTGCGTCTGCGCACTCGACGCGCAGCCGCTCGACCTCGACGCACCACCAGTACACGCGGCGCCTTGCGGACAGAGAGGAGGCGCGTGGCATAGATGAGTCGCAGATTTGCGTCATCGCGTTGCTAAACCACTGCGCCTCTCGTTCGACGTCGATGGGACCGACGGTAGCCGACTCCCGGATCCAGGCTTGGACGATAGTGGCTTCCTCGAGAGCTTCCCTGTCAAGGCGTTTCAGCGCCCAACGCGGGCCGTTACTTCGGGGGGCCGGTTGGCTACGACCTCCAGCGGTCTGGGTGGAGACGTCAAAGCGTATGTATCGGTGATCCGATAGCGTCTCCACCTCCACTTCCACGTGCCAATCGCGAACGCGGTGCACGACAGCGGGACTAGCGAATGAGACGTCCACTATGGACCCACCCCGCTGCCGCACACACGTGTAGGCCGAACCCCGATTTAAGACAGCCAGGCCCGTCGATATGGCCCACTCCTCTAGCACGTCGCCTCTCGGGTCTGTGACTGGGGATCCCCACGCCGCGGACTTGGCGTTCAGATCACCGAGAAGCAAAATGGGCCGAGGATGAGACTGGCCGACGACGGCTCCCAACTCGACAAGAAAACTCTCGAAGTCGGCGAGACTCTTGTTGGGCGAAAAGTATGCCCCGATAGTGACGATCCCGTTCACAAGGGCGGCAACCCAACCGTGACCCCGGGATATGTCGACAAGAGTCGCGCCGATGATGGCCACGAGGCCGTCCAGATCCCCCGCCCAGTTTTCTCGGGGGGGGACAAAGTACGGCTCAGCGACCACCGCCACATTTATCGACCACTGCGCCATGCTCAGGACCAAGAGATCCTGAGCCCTGGTGCAGTGGTTGATATTCGCCTGGAGGAAACGGACGTGTGCCATCACTGACACTCCATTTCCTTGGCATTTCCTACCACAGGCCGGGAGTCGGCCAAAGAGGTGCTAGGGGGTGCGGCCCCAGCAGGTCTTGTCCACCGCCTGCTGCGCTTTCTGGGCGCGCCGCAAGCGTTGCCACCTATGCTGTGTCCCGCGGACTTGCCTGCAGCAGTACACAAGCTGCAGTTTGGATCCGCGGCGCACTGGGCTGCCTTATGCCCAGGCTGACCGCAGCGATAGCACAAATCGCTGCGGTCTGTTTCGCCAGTGCACAGTGCCCGGACGTGGCCTTTCTCCAGGCACCGGTAGCACTGCATGGCCCTGGGTGCCAGGAGTTTAACTCTCGCTGACACCCAGCCCACCAGCAGACGTCCCGCGTCGACGACCTGCTTTGCCGCAGCCGCCGGACACCGCACCCAGATGGTGCCAAGCCCGCCAGCATTGACGCGGATGCCGCCCGCCCGCACATTTTCTGGCGGGCATCCGCCGCTCCGGGCTATGGCCGCCACAACCTCCTCCGGGGTCACCGAGTCGTCCAGCCCATCGACCCGAACCTCAGCTGTCTTTATGGGCCTGGACACCCGGGCCTCCTCGGGGTTGAGGACGTCCCTCAGCTTTGCAGCTAGAGAGTCCGCCCTCTCGGCACTGCTGGTCCCCGCCAACTCAAACATTTTGGCCCCTGTGGCTGCAGTCCTGAAACGGAAGCCGTCTGGGGTGCCAAAATCAGCGAAGACCAGCTTGCCCCTTGCCTCCGCCAGTACCTTCTGGTACGTTACCCCCCTCTCCTTGGCTTCGGGCTGCAGCGTGACCACTACAGCCTCGGAGCGAGGCACACGGATCCTTGGGACCTGCCCTTTGGAGCCCGGCACTTTCTTGGCCTTGCGGCGCCTCTTCCGCCTCTTTTTACGGCCTTCGGCCGTCTTCCAAGCACCCTCGTTGGGAGCCGGGTCGTCAGGGTTTTTGGCCCCTTCTGTGGGCCTTATGGCCACCTGCGAGGGCCTCTTGGCCACCTGCGAGGGCCCCTTGGCCGCCTGCGAGGGTTTCTTGGCCACCTGCGAGGGCTTTTTGGCTGTCTGCTTGGGCTTTTTTGGCGCAGGTGGCGCTTTAGCCACCTGTGCCCATGTTGGCCCAGCCTTTGCTGGAGCGGGCTCCGCCTCCTTTCTCCGCTTATCTGCCGCCAGCGGTGGACGAAGGCTAATAGGGGGGTTTAGCCTGGGCTCTATGCTGTCCAGACGGGCGGTCATGATGCTCAACAGCCGGTTGAACTGGTCTTCCCCCAAAGACCCGTCCTTTGGGAGAGCACGACTGTCCGTAGTCATCGCACCCTGCTGCTGGCTGAAGTCCGCCCTCAGGGCGCTGACCTCCCGCTGGAGCTCCTCCATCCTCGTTTGGAGACGGTAGTTCTCCTCTCGGAGCTTAACGGTCTCCTCCGAGGTCGTCCGATCAAGGAGAACATCCACTGCCTCCTTTATTCCGTCTGCCGCCTCCTTCAGGGCTCGCGTGAATGTCCCCTTTAGGTTGCCCGATTTTGTGGCTACCTTCAAGACGACGTCCACGCCGTCCGAAACCTGGCGGCATAGCGCCTCCGCCGTCAAGCCCTCAGGAGCTACGGCGGTCTGGGACCGCCTCTCCCTTGCCCGACGAGCCAACTCAGCGACCTCATCGGTCGCGATAGCCTTCCGGCCCTCTCTCCTCGCAGCATTGAGCTCCGCCTTGGAGCTCACTAATGCAATGGAGGTCTCAGCATTACCCTGCTCCACCTGCATTGCCCCGTCCGAGTCACTAACTCCGCTGGTCACCGGTGCATCAGGGAGCTTTAGGAAGCGGCCCCGGGAGCCGCGTGACGATACCGGAGTGTTCGCACCGGAAGGTGTCCCGCGTCCTCTGCCCCTCCTGGCTGTTGGCACCTTGGAGGCCGGCAGGTTCTCCTCGCTAGAGGACAAACCCGCCGAACCCACGTCCGACTCACAGGCACGCGGCCGCTTCCCCCAAAACTTGGAGGGAGTGGCAGCAACTGCTTGCGGTGTGTCGTCGACTTCCGATAACACACTCACCCTCTCCAGAACCACGCGTGGTTCCGCTGGAGCCTGTGCTCCCGTCCTCAATGACGTAGCGCCAGAGTCTGACACTGCGTCTTTTTTAAAACTAAAGGAGATCAGGTCTTCAAAAGACCTCGATCTCGAGGAGCCTCCTCGGCTCTTGTTGCCATCGGCAAGTGGTTCAATTAGTAAACGATTGCTGCCCTCCCCAGAATACGGTGGGCTTGACGACCCAGAAGGGATCGTGGCGGATTCTCCAGCTGTTGAGCAGCTGGTACCGCCCTGGGGTACTATCTTACAAATCGTCTTTTTCATTTTTTAACTTTGAAGGGTGTGGTCCCTATCCTTACTCCCAATCCTACATTTTTTTTTTTTTTTCCCCCCTTGGCTATTCTACCAGCCTCACAGTCACGTCTGATAGGCAGACGCATACCAGAGGTGGGGCGACGAATGCCAAGATCCCAGAACATACCCCGCAACGACCGTAACGTGGCATATGAGGAATGATCCCCAACTCTAATCACGTACCGTCCGATGAGCCCGCTCCGTGAGCTATCGCACGGTACACGACGAAATTTCCCAGCCCTAATTCACTCCCCGAGAGCTTCGAGGAGTGAATCACTAATCACGTACCGTCCGATGAGCCTGCTCCGTAAGCCATCGCACGGTACACGACGAAATATCCCAGCCCTGATTCACTCCCCGAAAACTTCGAGGAGTGAATCACTAATCACGTAGCGTCCGATGAGCCCGCTCCGTGAGCCATCGCACGGTACACGACGAAATATCCCAGCTCTGATTCACTCCCCGAGAACTACGAGGAGTGAATCACTAATCACGTACTGTCCGATAAGCCCGCTCCGTGAGCCATTGCACAGTACACGACGAAATAACCCAGCCCTGATACACTCCCCGAGAAATTCGAGGAGTGAATCACTAATCACGTAGCGTCCGATGAGCCCGCTCCGTGAGCTATCGCACGATACATGACGAAACAAACCAGCCCTGATTATCTCCCCGAGAACTTCGAGGAGTGAATCACTAATCACGTGCCGTCCGATGAGCCCGCTCCGTGAGCCATCGCACGGCACACGACGAAATATCCCCGACCATAACGCGCGAAATAGCGCGGTCTAGACTGGACTCCCTCCCATGTCAGAATATTAGCCACGGACAGTAACATTCCCCGAAGAATAAGAATCTCTTCCCATTCCTCGGGGAAGGATACTGCCGCGCCCAGGGTGCACCGTCCCAGTAACTGCTGTTCCCTCCAGACGTATCGAGAGGGACCGGCAGCCACTAGGCACACGAGGAGGAATTCTGACAACGCACCCCAACCTAACCTAACCTAATTGTCGCTGGGAAAAAATGCATTACGCATACCCTCCCATCGGGGGATGGAAGGGGTATGTGGGACTCCCCGGGCGGACCCGGTATACCCACTAAAACGACCCAGCGGCATTCCCGCTTCGTCCGAGTGGCGGGGAACTGGGAAACCGGCATAGCCTTTGCGTCCAGTCCTCCGCCGACGATTGCCCTTCATGGCGGACCCCTCACGCCCTCACGGGTGTGGGGGGTCGGGAATGACAGACGAAGGTGACGGGTGCAATGCGGGCGAAGGCACCCCCGCGCCTGTCGCCCGCCCGTCACCATGGGGAGGGAGAGGACGACGCCTTCTCCGACCCCTTCGTCTGCGGAGCGGCGCAGCGAGAGGATCGTCCTCCCGCGCGCGCTCCGCCTCCTCCTTTTGCGACATTACGTCCTCGCAAAAGGAGGCGACTGCTGACCAGGCCTCCTCGCTCCCCAGCATGGCGTCGACCACGCCGGGAAGCGAGAGGTCCAGTCCGACCACCGCGGTCAGACCGCGACGCAGCTCGGACCAAGCCGGGCACACCTCTAGGGTGTGCTGCGCCGTGTCTACCGGCGCGCCGCAGTCGTGGCACGCCGGGGTCTCCTCCCTCCCGATCCGGTGCAGGTGCGATCCGAAACAGCCATGCCCGGACAACACCTGCACCAGTCGGAAAGAGAGGAAACCGTGGGACCGCTCGAGCCAGCCTTGCAGGACCGGACCGAGCGCGTCCAACGTCCGGCGGCCAAAGGCGGCGCTGGCGAGGTCCTCCGACCAATGGAGGACGATGGCGTCCCTCGCCTCTCGCCGCACGGCCTCCCGCTCTTCGCCCATGGGGCGCTCCCCGAGCGCCTTCCGGCGCGCCGTCCATTCGTACACTCTGGCGAGCACCCAAGCCTCCAACTCCCAAGGAGGGGTGCCGGCCAGAGCGCACGCCGCCGAGAAGCCCACTGAGCGGTAGGCCCTCGCCACCCGCTGTGCAATGGCCCGCTGGGGCCTGCGGATGGCGGTCGCATTCTCCCTCCTATGGAGGGAGTCCGCCCAGATGGGGGCCCCGTATAGGGCCATGCTCCGCAAGATGCCGGCATAGAGGCGCCGGCATTTCGCCTTGGGCCCCCCCAGGTTCGGGAGGAGCCACGAGAGGGCGTCCGCGGCCTTTAACAGGCGCGTCGACAGCCCGCTGAAATGTGGGCCGAAGCGCCACCTGTCGTCCAGCACCAGGCCCAGATACTTCATCTGGGGCTGGACCCCTATCCTGACGCCTTCTACGACTATGTGGGCGTCGGGAGGGCAGCGCTGCCGGGGACCGCGAAAGAACACGGCCTCCGTCTTGTGCAGCGCCACCCTCAATCCCAGGCGGCGGATCCTCTCTGCCACCAAGGATCCACCAGCCGAGGCCAGACAGGCCGCATCCCCGAAGCTCCTCCCCCGGGCAGTGAGGAGAGTGTCATCCGCGTAGCAAATGACACTGGTGCCCGGGAGGAGGGCTCCCCGCAACAGCCAATCGAATCCGATGTTCCACAAGGGGGGCCCCAGCACCGACCCCTGCGGAACACCGGACTCTGCGCCGTACCGCCTCACCGTGGCCGTCTTGTCCACGAGGAGGACCTCTCGGTCCTCCAAGTAGCTGGCCAGGAGGTCCCGCAGATATTGGGGCACTCCGTGATACCGGAGCGCCTCCAATATCGTCGAGTGGGGGACGGAGTTGAAGGCGTTGGCAATGTCGAATGATACCGCCAGCACTCCGTCCCCCGCCTCCACTGCCTCCTTCACCTGACCCTTGAGTAGGGCCAGCGCGTCGATCGTCGAACGCCCACGACGGAAACCAAATTGGGCGTCCGACAGATCCGGCCCTACCACCCGCAAGTGGCTTTCCAGCCTCCCGGCGACAATCCCCTCGAACAGTTTACCGACCTCATCGAGCAGAACGATAGGCCGGTATGCCGAGGGGGAGTCCACCGGGCGTCCCTCCTTCCGGAGGAGGCACAACTGCCCCTCCTTCCACAGTTTCGGGAACCTCCCAGCCGTAAAGCACGCGCTGAAGAGGTCCCGAAACCTGACCTCCATTTGGGTGGCAGCGATCGCCACCACCCGCGCGGGGACGCCGTCTGGCCCGGGGGCCGTCTTTTTTGCGCGGAGGCTGAGTACCCCCGCGTAGAACTCCGCCGCCGTCACCGGGGGGACCTCCTCCTCCGGCGAAGCCGCCCCTTGCGGAGGAACCATCGTTGGTGGGGTGAAGTCGGTCCTGCGCGGAAACAGGGACCGGACCACCCCATCCAGCAACGCTGGCTCGAGGGTCTCCGACAGTGGGGGGCCATAGGGGCGGAGCTGGTTCCGCGCCGCCTTGTATGGTCTCCCATAAGGATCCCTGTCGAGATCCTCCAGCATCTCGGCCCTTGCCGAGTCTTGCGCAGCGCCCATTGCAGACTTGAGGGCCGCCGTAGCCTCTCGGTAAGAGGCGTACAGGCGGTCCTCTTCTGCCCGGACTCGGTTTTGGGCGCTGCGCCGTCGACTCCGCGCGTAGGCCCTTCTGGCCGCCACGCAGGTGGCCCGGAGTCCCGCCAGCTCCTCCGTCCACCAGTAGACGGCACGACGGGGAGGCGGACGGCGAGACCGAGGCATGCTGGAGTTGCACACCTCGGTCAAGGACCCCCTGAGCCGGACCGCTGCGGCGTCCACGTCCGGGACCTCCTCGACAGGGCGAGGCGACAGCCAGTCCTGGAGAAAGGCGGCCTCCTTGGCTGCCTCCCGGTCCAGGCGGGTGAGTGCCCACCGCGGGAAGGGAGATTGCCCTGCGCGGGCCGTCCCCCCTCTCTGCTGTGTGGAGATGTCGAACCGCACATAACGGTGGTCCGACAAGGTCTCCACCAGCTCCACCCGCCAGTTGACGACGCGGGCGGCAAGCGCGGGGGTGGCAAACGAGACGTCCACCACCGACCCGCCCTGTTGCCGCACACACGTGTGGACCGCCCCCCTGTTGAGGAGGGACACACCACACGAGGCCGCCCAAAACTCGACGGCCCGTCCCCGGACATTGCAACCGGCTGCCGGGTTGCCCCAGGCCGCCGACTTGGCGTTCAAGTCGCCGAGCACCACGACCTGGCGTGGCGCCGCCCTCCCTACGACAGCAGTGAGGATCTCTAGGAAATCCTCAAAGTCCGAGAGAGGGCGGTTTGGGGAGAAATACACCCCCACCATCGCCATCTCTCCCCACGCGGCGGCCACGTATCCCGGTCCCCTCTCTAAGAGCGAGAGGGGAGGGGAGTCTGTGGAAGACCGCGCCACCAACGCCACCGAGCCGTCCCGGTCGCCCAGCCAACGGCCAGGGACCGAGTAAGGCTCGGCGACCACCGCCAAGTCCACCAACCACTCAGCCATGGTCTGCATCAGCAGATCCTGGGCTGTCCTGCAGTGGTTGGTGTTCGTCTGAAGGATGCGATGTTCGACCCTATCCATCAGTCGGACATCGCACCCTCCTCCGCAGCCGCCGCAGGAACGGCGGTGTCTACAGCAGCGGCAGGCCCGGTCGGCGCCTGCGCTTTGCCACGCTTAGGGGGAGGATTGCACTTCCTCCCCTTCATTACGTGGCCTGCCCGGCGGCCACTGGCGGCACACACCGCGCAGTGCGGCGTGGCGGCCTCGCAGGAGGCGGCTTTGTGGCCCTCCTTGCCGCAGCGGTAGCATGTGTCCGTCCTGTCTACCTTGGACGGACACAGGGGCCGGGTGTGACCGATGCCGAAGCACCGGAAACACCGCAGAGGCTGGTCCTCGAGTGCCCGGACTGCGCCCGAGCTGAACCCGACTTGAAGCCGTCCTTTCGCAAGGACGGCTTTGGCAGCGGCGATTGGGCACTCGAGGCGAATGGTGCCCATACCGCCGCGGCCGGGCCTTATGTCCCGGCCTTGGACCGCCGCGGCGCCACAGCCCCCTACCGCTGCGACCGCCGCCACCACCTCCTCCTTGGTGACGGAGTCATCTAACTCCGTCACTTCAATGGCCGCCGACTTGACCGGTCGAGCCACCTTGGCAGAGTCCGCGATGACCTCTTGCAGCTTGGCTGCAAAGAGGTCCGCGCGGGCACTCCCCTCTGCCCCCGGGAACTCGAAAATGCGAGCCCCGGCTTGGGTCCGCCGGCAGGACACACTGCCGATCCCCAGTTGAGTGGGATCGGCATTGGTACGCGCCCGCACCAAAATGGAGGCGTAGGTCTCCCCTCGCCCCGCAGCCTCCGCGGTGAGCGTCACCACGACGGCTGCGGTTTTTGGGGGGACTAACTGCCCCTTTCCTCCTCTCCTGCCCTTTCCCTTGCCGGTCGTCTGCGACTGGCTGGGAGCGGTGGTGGCGGGGACGGCAGGGACGGCCGTCGCCGACTTTTTCCATTTACGCGTTATAGATTTGTGTATTTCCTGAGAGAGAAATCAGAAGTACATGAGAAGCTCAAAGAAATGTTGGCTTCTACCAAGGTAGCTGGTCATACAGTTAAGGAGTTATTGAGTGATAACGGTGGAGAATTTAATAATCGAAAGATACAGAAGGTATTGGAGGATATGGGTATAAAACAAAGATTAGTTATGCCATACACCCCTGAACAAAATGGGTGTAGTGAAAGAGAAAATCGCACATTAGTTGAATCAGCGAGAGCTATGATGCATGCACACGAGGAACTACCTCAGACACTGTGGGCAGAGTTGGTGAATACTGCTGTTTATATTTTGAACAGGACAGGTCCAACTACAGTGGAACACAAGTCACCATTTGAGCTTTGGGTTGGTAAGAAGCCACAAATAAAGCACTTGCGAATAATTGGATCAACTTGTTACGCGCATGTACAGAAACAGTCAAGAAAGAAGTTGCAAAAGAAAGCAGTAAAATGTAAACTTGTCGGTTATGATAACGACGATGGATACAGGCTGTGGAATGAGCAGAGCAACTCGTTGATTAGATCAAGGGACGTAAACATTGATGAAAAACCCTTGGGTGCGGAAAGTCCAGTTAATGTTTCAGGAATAACTGAAATAGAGATCCCTTTGGGATCGTCAGATCCAGTAAGTCAACCCCAGATTGTTCAGAATGCAGAAGATTCAGGCAGTAGTGGAACAATCAACAATGATGGAATTCATTATGGCAATGAAGGTGTTGGTACCGGAATCGGGGACACTGAGCTCGTTGCTAGGGAAGATGAAACACTGTTTGTTGATAGAGAAGACGTTCCAGCTGAAGACTTTGATGCATTTGTTGATGCAAGGAGTGATGATTTAGAACAAAGTTTTGAGTTAGGGGGAGATACAGAAGTAGAAGTTAACGACCATTCCCATGATGAAATTCCTGAACGGGAAATTATGGAACACGGTCGAAGGGTTCTTAGAGACAGATCGTTGCTTCGTCCACCTGAGAAACTCAAGGACTATGTTTTAAATATGGCTAGCTGTGGTTACCAAGAACCAAGTTGTTACAAAGAGGCTATCAAAAGCTCTGAACAGGATCTTTGGGAACAGGCAATGGATTGTGAGATGAATTCTCTAAAAGAAAATAGGACTTGGATCCTTGTGCCACTTCCTAAGAACAGGAAGGCTATACCATGTAAATGGGTGTATAGAGTAAAGCTGAATGCTGACGGGTCAGTGGACAAATATAAAGCTAGACTAGTAGTAAAGGGCTTTAGTCAAAAGAAAGGTATCGACTATGAACAAACATTTAGTCCAGTGGCAAAAATGGCAACTGTGAGAAGTGTGTTGGCTGTCGCAGCTGATGAGAACATGTCGATGTTGCAATTCGATGTTTCTACGACATTTTTGTATGGAACACTCGATGAAGAAATCTTCATGAAGCAGCCTGAAGGCTATGATGATAGTACTGGTCGGGTATGCTTATTGAAGAAGAGCCTTTACGGTTTGAAACAGGCTCCAAGATGCTGGAACAAGCGGATCTTGGACTTTTTCAAGGAGGTTGGATTCAAAGTTAGTGATTCAGATCCTTGCTTATTCATCAGGAAGACGTCGTCTGGAGGAAAGCTTATAGTTGCACTATATGTTGATGATGGTTTGATGGCTGCAACAAGTCAGAACCTTATTCATGAGTTTATAGCACAAATGAAGACTAAGTTTAAAATAACCACGAAGACAGCGTCGTATTTCCTCGGTATTGAAATAGAGAAGACTGATGATGGAACCAAGATATCTCAGGGTAGTTATGCAAAGAAATTGCTTAAGAGATTTGGTATGGAAAATTGCAGACCGGTAATGACTCCAATCGTAACAGAAGACCAATGTCAAGACCAGTCATGTGATGTAAGCAACTTGCTAAAGAATTACAGACAAGTTGTTGGTGCATTGGCTTACCTAATGGTTGGAACTAGGCCTGATATTGCATATGCAGTCAGTGTGGTTTCTAGAAGTCTTGAAAATCCAAAAGAACAGGATTGTGTCAAACTTAAAAGAATACTGCGCTATTTGCAATACGCACCAGAAAGAGGAATACTCTACAAAAGAAGCTTTAAGACTGGCATTCTTCAAAGCTACAGTGATGCTGATCATGGAGGTGATTTGAACACAGGTCGTTCAACCACTGGTGTATTATGCATGTATGCTGGAGGTGCTGTGTCTTGGATGAGCCAGCGTCAAACAAGCGTGGCTATATCAACTACAGAAGCTGAAGTCGTAGCAGCTAGTGAAGGTGCTCGGGAATCAATTTGGCTTCATAGATTAATTGGAGATATGACAAAATTGAAGGGCGTGCCTGTACTGAATGTTGATAACGAGGCTGCAATCAAATTAGCAGAGAATCCGGAGTACCACAAACGTACTAAGCACATCCGGATTCGACACTTCTTCGTAAGAGAAATGGTAACCAATGGAGAGCTGAATGTTAGCAAGGTGACCACGGAGAATCAGCTTGCTGATACATTTACTAAAGCACTAGCCAGACCGAGGCTTCAGAAGCTCTTGAATCTAATGGGTCTCTATTGAGAGAAGATGTTAAGGTTGCTGCAATATGCGACCTCATTATGTTTAGAAGAATAAGAAGTGTCACTGTCACTTGTGAAAAATGTGTCATGGATAATATTGTTTGTAAAATTATATTTAAAGCAAATTAAATAGTACACGCTCTAAAGATCTGTATTTATCAGTATTTAATACAATAAACGTAAGAAAATTTAAATTTCGCGGGCTACACGCACCTCGTTTCGTTTTTACATAAAGTATTACGCTATTTTGTAATTTTTAAAACTGCGTTTTGTTATTTGTATGATAAACGCATTTATAAAATAAAAGAAGTAAATTACTGTAGTTGGATAGTTAAAAAGGGACGGGAAAGGGACGGAATATATGAACGGACATCGAAGGGACGTAAAGATCTCAAAACGGACAAAAATCGACACTTTTTTTTTTTTTTTTCGTTCGCCTTTAAAAAGGCAGGCATCGACAAAAATCGTCCCTTTTGGCGACGTTCTGGCAACTGAGCTCAGCAGAGCTAAAATATGTCCATGGACAAATAATTATACATGCATTTTTTTTTTGTGAAGGCTGTCTTTCGAGTGATATTGCATAATCTTACGTCCGGAATCTTTCGTGTTATGTTGTACACAATAATGTGATGTGATGACAAAGTTTCATGTCCATTTTTGTCAAATCCAACTTAGTTAAAACATCATTTTAATGTCAGGTCCAAGGAACTTGTATTATGTACGTATACTAAAATGGAATGATTACAAACAAAATCTTATATCAAAGACCGTTTAAAAATGAAATACATGACTTATAAGTTTGACCGCTGTGTCAAACTGTGTGTGTGCTGTGTGTGTCTGTCTCTGGCACCGTTAGCTCTTAAACGAGTAAACCGATTTGGATGCAGTTTTTTTAAATTGAAAGCTAGTTTCTTGGCGATCTCTAGCAGCTTTAAAACACGAATGTAATCGGATATAGATTCATCTGTTTTTTGAAGTCTAGTAGATAGAATATGACGAGCTAAGATACGGTTTTTCTGTTTTTCATAGGTTTCCGTTAATGTCTTAATAGCCTGTTCATAATCTGTACAATGTTTTATTAGTGCGTAAACTGTTGGCGTTAAGTAATTTACTAGTAGTTTTAGTTTCAACTCTGGAGAAGAATCTGGTACCTCTTCGGAAATAAAATTTTTAAACGTATTATACCAGTGACTCCAATGGAGCTCTGCGCCAGATTCACTCGGATCAGCATCAAACTTATCTGGATTTAAATATTTCGTTGGACGAACAGCCATTGTAAATTTTGAGTCTTGATTCTTTTCCAGTACGTCAGATGTTTTTTTCTTGTTAGACATCAGCGAAAATAACTGTTATTGAATAGCTTTGAATAGCGTTTACATTACATTATTTTTAAGTAGAATAAATTGATATAAAAGAAAACGCAAAGCCTTTCGGAAATTAAGGCTTTATTCTACTTAAAGAAATTAGCTCAAATATATGAAACTAGACTAAAGACACATTGACAATATTATGGTATTACCATAGATATAAATCTACGTCACTGTCAAAAGAGATATGTAATGTAAATAGCCCTCCCTGCAGGAGTTTGAGCCGACCAAAGACATGCAAGACACAAAATTAAAATATTGATCTTATTTTGTTTTTTTCTTTTTGTTTGTTAAAAATATAACAGTACTCACGCCCTTTTAGGTATATTTTTTTCAATCTTAACAAACTAATATTTCTCCAGCCGTCCTTCTTGTCCAAAAATCGTCCCATTTCAGGTAGTCAATCGTCCGAAAGTCGACGCAGGTACTGGCAACACTTACGTCACGTTAGTTTAGTTTCGCTTTTGTCTGGGTTGGTTTTTTGGTTATGTTATTGTTTTTTTTTAAATTTGGTAGTTTTAGTTTAGACTGTGTACTCATGGGTGTTTTAGAGTGAATATATTCTTTGATTTTAAATCGACATCGACATGTAAGTAATGAATCTGTTCGTCGATTTCAAAGGCATGCAGTTAGCGTGTTATTTACTTACTAAAAATGTAGTTAAACAACAATGTGTGACACTGTTTGTTTAGGTCTCCAAGTCCCAACTCTAGTTTGGTGCAGCACACGATTGATCTCAATTACGCGAACAAGAAGCGATCCAGCTCACTCAAATGGATCGTCGTCAACATAGTGTTGTTCTTGCTGTTCGCGTACGACTTGTAAGTAAATAACAATGTTATCATGCTTGGTAATCATATATTGTAATAATGAGCCCGTCACATAGACCAACTGCTGGGTAAACGTTTCAACGGTTTTGGTTTTTTTCAACACATACACTACCACCCCTGGCAGCCTGAACAAATTAGAAGGATTTATTATCAATTAATACTTTAATACAAACATTACTTATTGTGTATCCTATGGTTATCCTCAAGATATTACTGGTAATGGTGTTGTATTGTTATAATGTAGTACAAAAGTTAAGTAGTTGTGTTCTATTTATGGTTCATATTTTTTGGTTAATAGTTTTCTGGCTTATACCCGTGTGGAGATTGCTAATTTCCCCACACGATCATACGCGTAAAGGGTAGCCTATGTGTTAATCCAGGTATTAACTATCTGTGTGCCAAAAGTCATTGGGTAAAAACCGAACGGGTTGGTGAAAGTTCAAAATCAAAAATAGATTTAAATTGTTAAGTTAGGCCCTACTTACCAAAACCATATTTCCTTTATTTTTTTTTCTGTGTTGTTTTGTCAGTGCCCATGTTTCACATCCACATCATTATGTTAAACAGGTTATTATGCATATATTGAAAACTTTTTTCTTTAAAGCCATTCCTAAGTCTCTGGATTTGATGATCTCTTTTGGTGACCAATTCTTTCGCCAACCAAGTGGTTATTAGCTATAGCTATTCTTGTTTCAATTTTCTTATTGGTTTGATCCTTTGTTGATATTATTAGACCTAGATATGTGTATTCTTCTACATACTCAAGTGGTTTTGTATCTACCTCTATTGGTTTATTTACCGAATTGGTTAACAGTCTTGTTTTGTTGTATTCATGGACAGATAATCTGGCTGAATAAGAATCGGAGGTGAGGCAAGTAATCCTTTTAGTTCTCTAAAAGCCTTGATCGGTTCTTCACCCCACAGCCAGGACTGATCCTTACGCGTTAACATAGTCAGTGGCTGTGCAACTTGGGAGAAATTCGGCATGAACTTGCGGAACCATAAGCAACTTTGAAGAAAGGATTTTAGATGCTTTACAGTAGTTGGTTCCTTCATATCTAATATCGCAGTAACCTTATCTGGATCTGGGGACACTTCTTCTGAGGTGATAATGAGTCTTAGGTATTTCACACTCTATCGAGCAAATGTGCATTTATTGCGATTCGCGTGGAGATTGAAGACACGTAAGCGGTCAAATACCGCACGTAAGTCCTGGAGGTGCTGGTGAAATGATCCAGTTATCCTATTGCCGCTAGAGGGCGATACCGACAGTTTACTTTAAGCAGTGATCCGTATTTATTAATTATAAATAATAGCAAAAGTGAATAATTAGTGTCGGTGATTGCTGGAAGACTGAATTAATATCGTTGTCTAGTAGCTACAAAAAGTACTCGTGCTGTGACTAAACTAATAAGTGCTTTTCTCTGTGGTTCATAATAATATGATGAACGAAGAACTTGTTTAAAAACTAAGAAATCAGACCGTAAACCTCATAAATTGTCTCCGGACTAGTCTAGCATTATAATTAGACTTGCAAATATTCGATAATTTTGGAATTCGAATATTCGATATTTTTTTGGGGTATATTCGAATAATTCGAATATTTTTCGAATATTAAATAAAAAAATTAAGTTTTATAGAAATCATGTCCTTTAATTTCTAAATAGTCTTAATAGGGAATATACACGTAATTTTTTTTTCACTTAAATCAATAATATGCAGTACTATCAACCCAAGAAAATAATTAAAAGTTAATTTCAACTACTGCATGTCGCACAAAAAAAATATTAAACTCCTACAATTTTCTACGACAGTTCAAACGTCCATGACTATCGCGGCCATTCATATCATAGCATTTGATGTCACTTACCTCTATGTGCCTGGTTTAACCATAAAGTTCGATACGGGTACCTTTGGGGGCGCGACACATAAACCTCCGCTGGCTTGGTACCGGCCCACGGTGGGCTGGAAATCGGCTTTCATAGACTTAGGGATTTCAATTTGCAAGTGTCTGATTTTTTGCCGGATCTCGCTTCTATTAGTCATTACTATGTACAAAAATGACACCCGAGTTAATTCTGCCCAAAAACGAAGGAAATATAATTTTTTTACGAAAAATTTGTATGAAGCTAGTATGAAAAATCGAATTATCTCCTAAACGGCATGTTTAACCGTAATATCCTTGGAGGTGGTCATAGTGCTAATTATTTATGATTTTTGGTTGTTGATTTGACGAAAAATTTCATGCCGTTTTTTTTTTAAAAATCGTCAAAATATTTTTATTTATTTACATGTAAAACGATCCCTTTTAGTGTCCAAGTTAAAAAGTTCGATATGTTCTTAACCCAAATTAAGAACACACAAAACAAGAAAAATTAAATTAAAAAATTGCTATTTTTTGACACATTTTTATTAATTTAAATAAAAAAAAGATTATCAAACTCTTATTTAAGTAACATATAAAGTTATATTATATGCAAAATAATTTAATTTATGGAATTAATACTAAGCATTTGTAAAATAAAGTAAAATAAATAAAGAAAAGACAAAATATTACAAAAAAAAACCCAAACACACTCAAATACAAAGGAGATTGCCCGTTTTGTAAAGGAAGTTCGGTCCCAGTGGAAAATGCTTGTGCCCTGAAGATTATTATTTTACCTAATAGTAAAAACATAGCATTTTCATAATCAGAAACCTTTTTTCATTTATTCACCCTGGTCCAGGAGATATCATTATTATCTGTTTTAAAAATCTAGGTTATAATTACAACTTGACATTGACTATACATCACTATGAGCATGGAATGATTTCTCTACTCGAGGAACTTATTAGCTCAACTCGGTGGTAGCAGATAAAGCACGTATCGTAAATAATAACTATGTATAATATACGGAATTCAAAACTCAACGTATTTAGACAAAGCAATCACGAACGTAAAGAATCTCAGAAATTGCTGTGACATGCGCAAGTAAATGTTGCCAGATCAATTATTTTTAATCATTATTAAATCGATTTCAGTTTTTTTATCAATTTATCGATTAAAACTGATTTGTTAATACGGCGTTTCCAAAATACGTAAGGCTTTTGTTTGTGTAAATCGCTTTAATGAACATCTAATCAACAATAAAGACTTATTATGAAAATAAGCAACCTATTGTTGTCCTCGTTCCATCGCAATTACTCGCATAGACTCTAGGCAGTGTATATCCACTAGTTTACGTCATTAAGATATTTTACATAATTAAACTCATACTTGACCTACATATATCTTTGTGCATTTCATATATAATATGCTACAATAGTATGTACCTATGAAAAAGATAGGGTTGACACCATTATAACTCATCGTCGAGAAAACATAATGTTAAAACAGTAACTTTGAAGTTGTCAAATGGTTGAGACCTACATTTAAATGCTGAAACGTAAACTAGTTATAATAATTAAAAATGTTTTTTTTTTTGTTAATTATCGTTATGTTTTGGTATCGATTACTCCATTGATTATTTTACGTCATATTCGATTGTTATTTGATTTCTGGCAACTTTTTTTTGTATACCTATCAAACGGATGTCGACGTAATATTTAACTATTAATTAACTTTAACTTTATTCCCAGGGTGAAAGAAATTGTATAAAAAATAATTTGCACACAAAAAAATAAATAACATTTTTAGGTTATTATTCCAATCAGGCACAAGATATCACAAAAGGGAGCTGCCCCGTGGCAATGTCCTTTACAAATATATATAACTTTACATATATAATTTTTTTACAAATTTTCCTTATCACTCTCGTTGTCAGACTCCAATTCTGATTTAGCATCCAGATTGGATATATCCAAAAACTCGAACTCAGTTTCCTGAAATTGAATTAAGTCGAGAGTTTCTGCAAAAAAGCTCTGCTTCTTCTTGGCATCTAACTTAGGCCTTTGTGCACTTAGCAAAGGATCCGAAAAAACAACAAGCATATTTAAAATGTCTTGATTGGAATCCTGCCTACTTCTTTTCCGCGAATGATGTTCTCGAAACCTCCTAAAATCTTTGTTTCGAGACTCTGAGGCTTCTTCCGAGAGAGTCCCAATCGGCACAATATTATTTTTCTCGATTATGTCAGCCCCATGGATTAATAATTTATGAACGGTTGACGACATGTAGTACCAGTCGTATAATAATACGTACTTTTCTGCTGTTTTGCGGGCATAATCTCTAAATTTTATTATATCGACCTGCTCTCCAGATGTAATTGCTTGTAAAATTACAGCAAATCTTTTGATGAGGTCTTCATCCAAACCGGTTATAGCTGCGGTTTTATTAGGAAACTCAAAGAATTTTCTTGCAGTATTCCCATCATTGGTGGTTCCCGAGCCTTGTTTTACTATATCAATCAACAGATTGAGCTCATCTTTGAATTTATTTTGAATTATTTTTTCCTTGCCTGTAGCATTTCTTTGTGCTCATCACTTCTCGCTGCCCACAATTTGAAGTCGAGCCTGTATGCAATGTGTAACAGACATTCCATACAATTTATACGGGTGTGTAGGGATGACAAGCCAAATTCATACAGGTCAGAACACACAATTTTTGATGTTACAGCATCTAAGCGGTTTATTTCTGTAGGCTTTGCTAAGCACAGGTAGCACGATGCATTTGATCTAGCTTCAGAAAGGTAAGTGCAAACTTTAGCGCCGATCATCGTCATGATTAGTTCATGACTATTATTATTATTGCACGGTGGGGATAAGGGCCTCAATTTCTTCATCCATTTGTTTTTTCAGCTCAAGGACAACTGCTTCACTCTCCTTTACAAAAGTAAACTGAACTGGACGACAATACAAAACTGAGCATGGTTTTGGGTTCGTCCATAAGATGTTGTCTCCATCTGTCAGTTTTAGTGGCACCAAGGAGGTCATGAAAATGCTCGAGTCATCTTCCTCACCCACCATTTTCTGCTTGTATCGGCTTTGGTTAGAAGCACCATCAAATCCCCACTTGGATATCAGCTTCAACTGCTTGTTATGCTCTTCGTTAGAAAGGCTTTGAAGGATTCTTGTAACTGTGATATCAAGTAAAGCTTGAAGTGTAATCCTAGCCGATGAATCAGTAACTGTCACTGATTGCTTCGGAGGGTAGCAATCAAGCTTAGTTTGTTGCACTTTATAGTAAGATGGATAAATATCCTTAGCACCTTCCCGAATGGCAGCCTCTCGCAACGTTAATATATTGCCACTTTGAGAGTTTTAGCGAAAGAAGCAATCCAAGCGCCTTTTCTGGCGTAAATATGATTGTTTTCGCTGGTTTCTTAAGCGTTTCATTTAATTTAGCGGCTGCTTCAGGATTTTTCATCATGTATTCGATGACAGAGGCGATATTTCCATGCCCTTCTTCTTTTAAACGTGCTGCAGCTGCATATGCCAATTCACTGGAATCTTCGCCTGTGTGTTCATCAGATCTTCTCTTTTTTTGTTTACTTCCCAGATCTTCGAATGGTTTACGGGATCTTTTCGTCATTGTTCCAATGGACGTTGATGTCGACGGTTCTGGAGAGACTGAGGGCGCTCTTGGTATCTCATCAACACTTGACTCTTGATTAAGTAAAGTTTGCACAAAACTTGGCCAATCAATATTTGCTCCCAACCAATTCTCGTACTTTCTCCTGAAATTATCAAGGAATCGGTTGCATTTCTGCCACCTTTGTAAAGCGGCTCGCGTAAATCTCCGACAAAATTCTTTGAGAACAACATGATCTTCGTCAGACAGGCAATCGCCTATGCGGGATACAACTGCACTGAACAATACTTCATGATCAAATGAAGTACTCTCACTTCGTAGAAGAACAAACAAGTCTAAATTGGTGATTAAACTTTCCATTCTAAGATTTTATAGTCGCAGATTTAGTGTTAGCAGTTACACAGTTGTGTACAAATTAAATTATAAAACAAAACTTTAGCCCTTTTATTGCAAAACGCCAATAATTAGGTAACTACCCTCATTAGTTATCTCCTCATTAGCTAATGAAAATGTATAATTGTCACTAACTATTCTTAGAACTCATAGCACTGCTAATTAACAAATTAGCTTACTTATCAGGAAAAGTTGAATGTAATCCATAGGCCAACTATGGATTTGTAAATGGATTTGTTTGTTTTGAACTATGGATTGTCGTGAGATATTGAAAATCATTAAATCACCTATAAAGACTCATTAGAAGAACTAATCAGTGTAGTTACTTAATCACTTCTTTTCGGACTCATTAGAAGAGTATTTGGTAATTTGGTTGTATGAAAAGTTTTAAAACTCATGATGTGTTGATAAATATCTAGCTCAAACATAGTTGTCTACGTGTGGGTGTACTATAAACCTCTGCCAACTCCTTCGGAAATATAGGAGTGATGCTATTTTATGTTACGTGTAGTTAAAAGTCCGTGTTCTTCAACATAAACACTAAAAGAAATCGTTTCATATGTAAAAACAAATAAAAATATTTTGACGATTTTAAAAAAAAAAACGGCATGAAATTTTTCGTCAAATCGGCAACCAAAAAATCATAAATAATTAGCACTATGACCGCCTCCAACGATGGTGGAAATAATTCTTTCAAATTTAAATCCGACTAAATTATTTTTCACCACGCGGGTGCTGGATCTGATAAATTGTCAAAATTTCTGCGGAGAACGAAGGGAGGTTCACAAAGTAGGAGGCCAGGAGAAATAATTCAGTTTTCATGCAAATCGGTTGTACATACCTACGTAACGCCTTCAGCGGGACTCCCACAATCTGGTGCGACCTCGGGATGGCGGGTCACAATTTTCCGCGGTCCAGGTATCACCAAATCACATAAGCACACAACGTTCAGAGGTCTATCCCCTACTCTTATAGGGTGCGCGCGCGCAATAATTAGAGTTATTTTACAAATAATTGTAAAGGTGAAGGACGAGCGTCTATTGTCCTTCATGTGCGGTATAGAACTAATGCAGCGGCCCATTCAAGGGTACGTTGAGGTCGCGCACGCAGCGTCGCAGGAGCGGTCGCCAGCGCGTCGCGCGTACATCGATATACACATACCGACTTACACAAAAAAAAGAACCATTCCCCCGGCCTTCAGGAGTTTGAAGAAGTCCTGAACCAAAGAGTCAGGGAGAGCTATAGCGAAGCAAGAGCGGGATAAAGCGGAAGTACATCCAGTTAGCTTAAATGGATGACTTTTTTAAGAAAACAGAAAAATAATGATTAAACTAAGGCCTATAACTAAGGGGAGCCTAAATGGCTTATGTAATAACTATTTATAAAACTATTATTGAGATGGTAAACCGCGAGTTTTACTACAGGTCGAACATAGGTGCCATTTCGTGTGCGTACAGTAGCGACTCTGACTACTCCATCTGAGGAAGGTTTGACGTCATCGATAACACCTATGGGCCATTGTAAAGGCGGAGAGTTTTCTGTTTTTATAAGAACTATAGTACCTTTGGTTACCGGATTAGAGTTGGTGTTCCACTTAACACGAGATTGTAAAGTGTTTAGATACTCACGCCTCCACCTATTCCAATATCTCTGAACTATGGCATCAAGTAGGCATTTGTTGCGGATCAAATCTACCGAATCTAAACGCGGGTCGGAATGAAATGAATCTAGCGGACCAAAGGTCAAAAAATGCGCGGGTGTTAGAGCTTCGGGCTCTGCGGGGTCTGAACTAAGCACGGTTAGCGGTCTAGAATTGATCATGGCCTCGACCTGTGTGAGGACAGTAAGTAGCTCCTCGTAGGTGAGGAGAACGTCGCCTATAGTGCGGCGGAGATGATTTTTTACGACGCGGATTTGACTTTCCCAGCAACCACCGAAGTGGCTAGCGGTAGGCGGATTCAGATTCCAGGTTATACCTTGATATAGTGTTTCCTGTTCAAAGGAATCACGGAAGGCTCTAGATTTAAGAAATCCATTTAACTCATCAAGCTGAGCTTTCGCTCCAATAAAATTAGTTCCATTATCGGAAAATAAGGAAACAATTTTGCCACGACGGGATAGGAAGCGCCGTAAGGCGCGAATATAGGACATCGAATCCAATCCGACTGCAACCTCGATATGGCAAGCTCGAGTTACAAAGCAGGTAAAAAGGCATATGTACGCCTTTTCCTTACGAGCACCACGATACCTACTTATTAGACAATTAATTGGTCCCGCATAATCCACTCCGCAATAAAGAAAAGGCTTAGCTTCATTGACGCGGGGTGCGGGAAGAGCTGCCATAAAGGGTGCTTCTGTGCGGGGATTAGTCTTGAAGCAGCGGTTACACAAGCGGAAGCGTTGTTTCACCGTGCTGCGTCCAGAGATAATCCAAAACTTTTGTCGTAACAGCGAAAGTAATAATTGTGGACCAGCGTGTAGGTATTTTCGGTGGTAGTAATCAATTATCAAATTTACAATATGATCCCTTTTGGGAAGCAAAATTGGATGCTTGCTATCAAACTCCAGCGAAGATTTTTCTAACCGGCCACCAACGCGAAGAATGTCGTTTTTCAGGAAAGGAGAAAGCGGGATAAGCGACTTAGACACCCTGTGGCTTTTAGAAAGCGCGTTGATGTCGCTTGCGAAATATTGTTGTTGGAGTGCCTTTATAACGGCAGTCTCCGCAAAATCCAGATGTGAAAGCATCATCCTATTAGAACGCGGGAGCTTTCCCAAAAAACGGTAGATATATACTATAATGCGAAGAAATTTAGACCAAGAAGATACGCGTTTAGATATTGTGCAGAGAAAAGGTTCCGGCACATCAGTAGTGATAAAAACATTTGACTGTTTTTTGAGCTCTAAAAGCTTTTCGTCCTGCGCGGGGTCAAAGGTGAATCGGCTAATTGGCCAAGTGTGCACTGGGTCACGAGCCCACGTGGGGCCGTGGAGCCATAGTGGATGGTCTAACAATTGAGCGGGAGTAAGCCCACGACTTATGCAGTCGCTGGGGTTCTGCGCGCTTTCACAATGATAAAAGTGTTTAGAACTAAGATTGTCCTGTATTTGAGCGATGCGGTTCGCAACGAAAGTATCGAAGCGATGCGGAGACGAATGAACCCAGTGGAGGGCCACCGTCGAATCAGTAAAAGCGAATATTTCGTCTATATGACAGCGGGAAGAAATGATATCGATTACAAATCGAAACAGTTTCGATAACAATAAAAGAGCGGAAAGCTCCAGGCGAGCTAAAGTTATGTTACGCAGGGGAGCTACCTTACTTTTGGCGCCAATCAAGTTGACCTCGTTTGGTCCAGAAGCGGGATGTGCACAGAGGTACACGGCAGCACCCATTGCTTTTTCGGATGCGTCCGCGAACCCAATTAGAATAATACGGGATTCGGGCACAACGCCGAGAAAGCGTGGTATTTTAAAGCTTTGTAAAGCAGGAAGTTCAGTAACGATTCCACGCCATACAGATATCACGTGGTGGTGTATCATCCCAATCGATTTTCGGTATCGCGGCCCAAAGAGCTTTTATCAAAAGCTTTGCGTGTAAAATTACGGGAGCACAAAAGCCATTAATATCCCATAACCTAGCGATCGTGGAAAGCATAAGTCGCTTAGTACATTTAGACTGCGGATTAAATTTAATAGCGATCGAAAATTCATCTTCAGTCGGAGACCAAATTAGGCCTAACAATTTCAGGTTGTCCTCTTTGTCAAATTCAATGTTTGAAGACAAGCGGTTGTTTATTGGAATCGATTTCAACACCTCCGACGAGTTACTCACGAATTTGACTAAATCGAAGTTGCCACGTTTGAATAGCTCAATCAAGTCTAGGGCGAGCTGAGTCCCATCTTCGGCTGAGGCCACGGACACCCCCAAATCGTCCATATACAAATTATTAATAGCGATTTCCGAAGCGAGTGGTAAATCAGTTTCATCTTGAGCTAATTGCTTCACTGTTCTCATGGCAAGGTACGGCGAACAACGTAAACCAAAGCAAACACGGTTAAAATGATACAATTGAGCACTTGCGTCTTCGTCAAATTTATAAAGAATGTTCAAAAAACGGCGGTCTTCTTCGCGAATTCCGATAGCTAAAAACATTTGTTTAATGTCGGCGGTCAGAGCAACAGGAAATAGTCGAAACTTTAAAATAATCGCGGTTAAATTAGCTTGTAAATTCGCGCCAGAATGTAAACAATCATTCAACGATATATTAGAATCGATGCACTTCTGAGACGCGTTCAAAACAATTCGCACTGGCTTGTCCGGTCGCGTAACTGCATGATGCGGTATGACGTAATAGTCCTTATCAGTTGTCGAAGCGGGAGCGGGTGAAATTATGTTACGATCGAGATAGTCTCTCATCACGTTATCATATTCCATTTTTAAAGCGGTATTTGTCTGAAACCGACGTTCTAGACCAGGGATTCCCAAAGTGGTCGATATCGACCCCTTGGGGTCGATATCGGTTTCCTAGGGGTCGACATAAACGAAAACTGATTATGGGGGTCGACGAGGTCTAAAAATCGACCCCTATTAAATTAACACAAGTTCTTATTTAAAACTTTCAAGATAGGTAGGTAGGTACTGTATTGTTTATGTTGTGTTACGTGTACTAAGAATAATTAATATTTATGTAGGAAATAGCATTGTTGTAGTAATATAAAGCCTCAAGTTCGTACAAGATGAAAAACTCGGCAAGTCAGTGTGGACAAGTTTGTGCAAGATAATGAGTTCGAGCGTACGTCTTTCAGGCGCGTTTTGACTTGCTCTCTATTTGACGCTTGCGCGATTTAACACGAACGAATTCATGATCAAGTTGCAAGTCCAAACATGTTCCTGATATTTTACTATTTAACGAGGTTGCACTTAGGTTGAAAGTTCATTTGCGTTTTGAAATTCGTTGGAGCTTGAACGATAATAACTCATATAAGTACTCATTTATTTCAAGAGATTACAAAGTTATTACATAGCTAAATTAAGTGAAGTAAAGTGACTGAAAAAGAATTTACAAAATGCTGAGCTCCCTACGCGAGTTAATAGCGTAACCACACAATATCTGCAGTTTATGAAAAATTAACAGGGTAAGTACCAAACAGTTTTTATCCGGCACAGCGCATCAGCATTGCCCCACTGCACACTGTGTGATAGTGATCAGTTGAGCTATCTGTAGATTGTTTGCAACAGTTTGCAGTTGCCTCAGTTGTTTCAATTGTAAAAATTTACCAGTAAATTTAACAGTTTATTAGGTATTGTTTTTAATTTAGGTACTTAGTTTCTTATTTTTTTATTTGCAGGATTACTGAGAGTTTTATGATGGCGGACACGAAAAAAAAATGCAGACAATACAGTTTGGACTACTTGAAGTTCGGATTTATTGCATCTCCATCAAATCAACACTTGCCGATGTGTCTCATATGTGAAAAAGTATTCAGTAACGATGCCATGAAGCCTTCAAAAATGGATGACCACTTATCGAGAGTACATGCTGACAAAAAAAGTAAGCCCTTGACATTTTTTCAAGCACTTAAAGAAAAACTAGACAAAAGGCCATCCATAAGATCGATGTTTGCGTCATCATCTATTAAAGACGATGATGGTTTACGAGCGTCCTATAATATATCTTTACTAATAGCGAAGTCGGGGAAACCCCACACAATTGGAGAGCAGCTTATCTTACCAGCCATTGCGGAGGTCCTTAACAATGTATTGCACAAACCCGCACATGATATTTTAAAGAGAATACCTTTGAGCAATAACACCGTTCAGAGACGCATAGACGAGATGGGACGCGATGTGGAAAACATTTTATGCAAGTTCTTACAGACCAACAGATTCTCTCTCCAGTTGGACGAGTCTACATTACCCGGCAATGAAGCTCTGTTGTTAGGATATGTTCGATATATCAAAGATGAAAATATGTGCCAAGAACTGCTTTTTGCTACATATTTAGAGACTGATACCAGAGGAGAATCAATTTTTCAGGCCGTGGAACATTTTTTTACTGACAAAGCTATTCCATGGAAGAACATTGTTTCTGTTGCGACTGATGGTGCACCGTCTATGGTTGGTCGTCATCGTGGTTTTATAGCTCACTTAAAGCGACAACTGCCTGATGTACTGGTCATTCACTGCGTGATTCACAGGCAGCATTTAGTAGCAAAAAAGCTGAGTCCTAGATTGCATAAGTCTTTACAATATGTAATAAATGCTATCAACAAGATTCGAAGCAATTCTTTGAACTCTCGGTTATTTGCTCAGCTATGTGAGGAAAACGACGAAGTCTTTACTCGATTACTTCTTCACACTGAAGTTCGCTGGCTATCAAGAGGCTCTTGCTTAGAAAGATTTTCAGCCGTTTTTGAATCTGTGTTGGAGTTTTTACAAGAAAAAGATCCGAATTTGAAAGAAAATCTGAACAATTGTAAAACAGATATTTATTACTTGACTGATATCTTTGGAATGTTCAACAAAGTTAATTTGCAGCTGCAGGGTGACGATCTTAACTTGATTAAAACAAAATCAATAATATCGGCCTTCGTGGGTAAACTAATCCTTTATAAACAAAATTTAGGCAGAAAAGAATATTCGCAGTTTCTGCATTTGTCAAAATTACCAGAAACGCTTCAAGATGATGACATTTTATTATATGTCACTCACTTGGACGCATTACACAAGGATTTTACGGAGAGGTTTGAGGATCTTTTAAATTTACAAATTCCTCAATGGATAATAAATCCGTACAATACCACAGCCATAGAAGAAGCCAATGTGATAATGCAAGAAGAGTTGATTACCATCAGCACAGACGAAGAGCTTAAGCAGAAGTTCAACCAAGGCTATCAGAAGTTCTGGTTGCAACGCAACATTGAAACACAGTATCCTACATTGTGGAACATTGCTGAAAAATACCTTATCGCTTTTCCATCATCATACCTAGTTGAAAAAAGCTTCAGTGTGGTAACAAACATTTTGACGAAACAAAGAAACCGTTTGAAAATCAACGAACGTGGAGATTTAAGGCTGCAACTCACCAATATTGAACCGGATGTAGCTAGATTGGTAGATAGTCACCAGGTTCATCCATCACACTGAATGTTTTATTTTCTCTTTGCGAATTAATACTTTTTTAAATATAATTTCCTACCTACTTAAAATTCTTTAAGTACCTAATTTGTAATAATCGTTATAAATTAAACTTGATATTTACTGAATTGTATGTCTTTTTATTTTGTTAATTTTTGATACGAAAATGAAGTCAATTTTACTCACTTAACCAAGTGCAAAGTTTTCCAATTGGTACCTTAGTACCTAGGTATTTTGTGTCAATAGGAAAAAACTAAAGATAGGCCCCCTTATTCATAATAGTCTGCTAACTTAAAGCATTGCTAATTCTCACTCTGTCTTCTTCTATTGACCTAAGTCAGAATGAAAAATAACACACTGTAGCAGCTGTTTTAAGTTAGCGGACCATTATGAATAAGGGGGTTGATCTTAAAAGTAGGTAATTTGGCCATGGGGGTCTGAGGTAACAGTTCATTTTGGAAAAGGGGTCACTTGTCCAAAATAGTTTGGGGATCCCTGTTCTAGACTATTATAGCGGCGAGAGGCGATAGTTAAAGAATCGCCTAGCAACGACGTTGGTTGTGAAAAGGGCAAAGCAGTGACGTAACATCCGGATTCATTGTCGCGGTGTGTGTTCGACACATAAAAATCCTCACATTCTTGTTCGGGTTTAGAAATGTAAGTTTTACTAGGTATTGACTCGAGTTGCAAAAAGTTTGCAACTAAAGTTTCGATTGATTCCTCACTAGATGAAAAAAACGCCTGGCTAATCGGTGGGCTATTATAGTGACAGGGTAGTGAGGCGATCGACCCGAAAACTAAATAACCGAAGGCGGATTCCAGTACATCAGGTTTTCCAGGTGGTCCTAATAATCTTCCAGGTCGCAAGATCTCCATGAAAGTATCGGCGCCTAACAAAAGGTCTATGTCGGCAGGAGTCTGGAAGTTAGGATCGGCGAGCTGTAGATTGTCTAAGTAGGTCAAAGACGAAATGTCAAACTGACAGCTCGGCAAATCACTTGAAATCGTTTTAAGAACTAGCGGTTGAATCGGCAATCTAAAGGTTTCATCATATTTTGAGTATAAAGTAATGTTAGCGATGCCGGAAATAGTCTGAGTGCAGTTGCCTAATCCGTTCACTGACCTGTCAGAACAATCATTAAAGATGCGAGTACCTAATCGTTTACAAGCGCGGCGGGTTATAAAATGGTTTTGAGAACCATTATCAATCAAAATTCGAACCTGAGCAATCGATCCGTCCCTGCACTTGACGTCAGCGAGGGCGGTGCCCAATAAAACGCTATTTGATTTTCGCGGGTTTTTATTGCTGGCACTCATGCTGCAAAGGGCTACAGCTGCGTTGTCCACTTGTTTATTAGAAACCGAGTTTGAAGACGAGTTGGAAGACGCGTTATGTATCGGATCCGTAGATACTGCACTACTCGACGCGTTATCGCTTGAGGTCAATGACTCATTAGACTCCGGGAAGTGCAATAAAGAGTGGTGGAATTTCGAACCACACTGTTTACATGTCGACTTCGACCCACAAGAATGTGTGTGATGTTGTAAACTCAAGCAATTAACACATGCGCGAAGTTTTTTAATGTAATTAAAACGTTCGCGAGGAGCGAGTGATTTGAATTTAGGACATGAATAAAGTCGATCATGGTCCGACTTTTCACATAATTGACAAGTAGTTTTGTTATTGTTTACTACAAAAGAGCGCGCGGTGCCTTTATTCGACGAGCTACTTGACGCGTTTTTATTACCTTTCGCAGACGAGGTATTTGTGTTCGTGTTGTTGTCACCTGTCCGATTTAAAACTTTTATACGGTCACGGACAAAAGAAATTAAGCTATCGAGTGTAGGTATATCTTTACCTCGGTTCTCCATCTCAAACAGCTGCGTGGTTTCTCTGTCTAAGCGCTGAGATAATGCGTGTAATATTATGAAGTCACACAAGTTAGGTAATTTTAAATTATTTAATGCGAGATACGAGTTCGAAAATTGATCAATTAAAATCTCTAAATTATCAGCGGTAGCGGAAAGAACAGGTTTTAATAAAAACATCTGATCTAGATAAGTGACAGCTAAGTTTCTTTTATCTTGATACCTATCTATGAGTGCGGAATAGATCGTACGGTAGTTTTCCGCAGATGGAATAAATCCAGCGTAAACAGATTTCGCTTTACCAGTAAGTTTACTGGCCAGATAAAACATGCGTTCTGTGTCATTAAGCGACGTATTTAAGTGGACAGCGCTTTGAAATGTAGCATAAAAAAGCGGCCAATCTTTAGAACTACCATCAAACTCGGGAATTTCGATGCGAGCTAACCTTACGTTAGGTGCCGAGCTATCGTTGTTTACATTATGTTTAGTCATACTCGAGCTCGACTTGGGTTCTAACTGAGAATGTTTGCGTTTGACGCGACAATATAAATCCTCAAATGCAAGCCATTTATTGAAGTCAGGTTCGGATTCTTTATCAATTTTCAACGAAAGCGCGTTAATGTCAGATATGCATTGTTGAAAATTACTACGAACCTCATCTAAGGTCACAAACGAACAAAGAAAACTGTCCAATGTACTAGGATCGTTCAAATTACGCGAAAGATCGTATACATTTTGCATACGTTCGAAAAATAACTGTCGTTGGCATTCTAAAAGTTTTAACTTCTGTTCATTAGACGACATTATTACTTATTAGCGGGCGGATAGATATCAAAATAATGTGGGTAGGTAGTTTAGAGATAGCGAAATGCGATGAAATGCGATGCGAAAACTATAAAATATGTGATGAAAAGTAAATAAGTATTTTTAAAGCGGTAACCAAAGGAGTTCTTCCTAATATCTTTGGTACGAAAAAATGAGAAATACGACGCGCGACACACAAAGTGGCTGCCTACCTTCGCAGTATAAAAAATGCGGATTTTGATGCGGATTGGTAAAAATGATAAGAAAAGATGAAAATTATGAAAATTATCAAAATCCGGGCGTCGAAGGACCATTAATATGGTGGAAATAATTCTTTCAAATTTAAATCCGACTAAATTATTTTTCACCACGCGGGTGATGGATCTGATAAATTGTCAAAATTTCTGCGGAGAACGAAGGGAGGTTCACAAAGTAGGAGGCCAGGAGAAATAATTCAGTTTTCATGCAAATCGGTTGTACATACCTACGTAACGCCTTCAGCGGGACTCCCACAATCTGGTGCGACCTCGGGATGGCGGGTCACAATTTTCCGCGGTCCAGGTATCACCAAATCACATAAGCACACAACGTTCAGAGGTCTATCCCCTACTCTTATAGGGTGCGCGCGCGCAATAATTAGAGTTATTTTGCAAATAATTGTAAAGGTGAAGGACGAGCGTCTATTGTCCTTCATGTGCGGTATAGAACTAATGCAGCGGCCCATTCAAGGGTACGTTGAGGTCGCGCACGCAGCGTCGCAGGAGCGGTCGCCAGCGCGTCGCGCGTACATCGATATACACATACCGACTTACACAAAAAAAAGAACCAAACGATATTACGGTTAAACATGCCGTTTAGGAGATAATTCGATTTTTCATACTAGCTTCATACAAATTTTTCGTAAAAAAATTATATTTCCTTCGTTTTTGGGCAGAATTAACTCGGGTGTCATTTTTGTACATATTAATGACTAATAGAAGCGATATCCGGCATAAAAACAAGCACTTGCAAATTGAAATCCCTAAGTCTATGAAAGCCGATTTCCAGCCCACCGTGCGGCCCCGAAAGGGGCAAGCGTTTAAGTCATACGTCATCCTCATTATTTATGTAAATATTTAATATTCTGATAGTCTAATACTATTAGTGTGCGTTAATTAAGAAAGTTGGATAAAAAGTTCATATTATGTCATCGCCATTAAAACTTCTGCGCGCAATTTTCTCAATTTACCCTTATAAAATCTAAGTGCGTAAATACGATCATCGCCATTTTGACGGCAGTGCTGGCCGAGGCTTTGTGGTTTTCGGACATCCAAGCTCCAGTATGTTGAGAATGATTACTCCTCATTTAATTATGTGACGAACTAATCCATGGTTCAATTTAAATAAGCAGTTGTAATGATGAATTTTGATACCTATCTAAAGTCGAAGTTTCGCGCCAATCGTGTGTATTTACATTTTTGTTTTTCACATTACATCACACGGACGCGTATAGATTCGATAACAAATAATATAATTCCAATTATTTTAAACAACATGAAAAAGCCCTGATCTTAGCGTAATTTACTAATACGGGACCAATAACTCGTAATATTCATTACCACTCCTCAATTATTTGTATTGTATTCTAAATTGACGATGACGACCATTTTTTTTTAAATTATCGTGATGTGTCGAAGCGATTATTTCAATCGATTCTTTTTTTTGTATTTTCGATCAAATCGAGAACTTAAATTAAGGAATTTAAGAAATTGATGCATGTAAATTAAAATAACTTTGTTTTAAGCGTAAAATACATTAAATAAACACTAATATTTTTTAAGCTTTAATATAGTAATTTTAATAGGCTTTCGTATTTTTTTTTACTAAAACCGACACAACAAACAGCACAGACTAACGATGACTAAATTCGCACCATTTTTTTTTCCATGAAAATTTAAAATATGAATTCATTTGCTGTTCAAATTTATATTGTATTTAAATTGACCACATAGTTTATTGTAATTTTTGTTTAATTAAAATATGCTTGTTTTATTTAACTTCCATTGTTAGTAAGTATTGGTCAAATCTTGCAACTGAATTTCAAACCTGTTCCCCTATACTGATTGAGCTGAAATTTTGCACACACTTTTTGTTCTGGTGCTAATACATTTTTATGAGAAACATTACTTAGTCCTGCAGCCAAGATCGTCTCCTCACGAGAGAACTCCTCAACGGCTAATAGCGTGGACACGAAACTTTGTATACGCGTTTAATTTTGATACATATAGATGATTTCTTTTATGACTTCATCCTGCAACCAGGATCATCTTCTCACGAGGGAACTCCTCAACGGTTAAAAGGGCGGACACGAAATTTTGAATAGATACTTGTTCAATTGGATGAACAAGTATCTATCTATCTATCTTGTTTTTTTTGGTTGAATAGACATAATTTCTATCGTATTTGATCCTACAGGATCGCCTTTTCATGAGGACACTCCTCAACGTTGAATAGCAATATAATGATGCAGTATCAGAAATGTACACAATGCGACAAAACTCAAAATTTTAAAATAAGACTTTTTTTGTGAAATTACTTAATAATTTTATTTTTCTATTGTTTGGATATAGAATACCTCGGGGTCTTGGGTCTTGGTTTAGTAAAAATTGATTTGGTTCCTAAGATTAATTTTATTTAGTCCATAAAATTGGGTTTATCATAGTTAAGTTATTGTGTTAGGTTTGATTGGTTATTGTGGTATTCACCATTTACAAATACTTCTTTTATGAGCCTGTTCTTTCCCACTGTGGAGTAAAGGCCTCCCCATAGGTAACCGGAACTTTGCAGTTGTAAAAAATGTTTTTAGAGTGGTCAGTGAACCGCTTTCAAAGAGTAAACTACGTTTCTTTAGGACATGGCTTATGTATTGTGAAATAAAAGACATTAGGTTTGTCGGTCGTCGTCACCGAGGCAGGCCCAAGAAACGCTGGCGTGACCATTTGGACTCGTTCTTGGCTGATTGGCCAGAGTAGGCAAATCACCGACAGAGTTGGAAAGGAATGGAGGAGGCCTTTGCTCAGCAGTGAGAAAGAACAGGCTAAATAAAAATAAAAAGTTTGTCTTAACCTAACATAATAACCCAACCGACAACACGCTACCAACCGATACACAATTTTGTAGAAATAAAATGTAATTTATCTTTGGCTGATCAATTTTCTTTACTATGCCTACTAAAATTCGCAATAAATGATAATATTAAATTAATAAATACTTTATAAATTTGAAATGCGAGCGCGTTCCCAATTTGAATTTTGAAACAAAAAAAATGCGACCGTGCGTACGTACAATTGAAAATCAATCTATTTCCAGATTTTTTATTTGCTTGAACTGTGAGACTTTATTTCTTGCCAAATCTCGCGCTGCTAGTTCAACGGAAATTTAGGAGACTATCTATAAGTTTTTAAAAGAAAGATAAATGTCAACAGAATGTTTACTTGAAGCAAGTTTTTTTTTGTGATTTCACATTTCTGTGTTTCTTATCATTTACTAGCTGTTGCCCGCGGTTTCGCTAGCGTTTTGGTCGGAAATTATCCCACGGGCACGTTGTAAATATAGCCTATGGCACTCGGGGATAAATGTAGCTTCCTATTCCCTTCCCAAAAAGCTATGGACAGCAATAAAAGACATATGTAAGACCAAAAAATGTAACACTCAAAATACATCAATAAATTTAATCGCATCCAGTTTATCACCAACAACATCTCTAGACAACTGCAATCAGCATTTCGTCTCTGTAGGGGAAAAACACTCTGCCAAGATCCTCGACAAACTAGCAACCACTCACCAAACACTAATAGATTCACACATAACGCCGAACTTTAACTCTCAATCATTCTATTTGCACCCGACAGACGAGGAAGAAGTCTCTAACATAATTCAAAACCTGAAAATAGACAGTGCACCGGGACCAGATCAAATAACAGTTCATCTAATCATAAACTGTAGAGAAAGCTTAATTAAACCACTCACACACATATTTAACCTGAGTTTAGAAACAGGTGTCTTTCCCGACGCCTGGAAAGTTGCTGCAGTGTCTCCTATCTATAAGAGCGGTCCCAAAGACTTGCCAGAAAACTACAGGCCTATTGCTTTGTTAAGTATAGTCTCCAAAATTTTGGAGAAAATAGTTAATAAAAGACTGGTTAATTTTCTGGACAAAAACAAAATAATCTCGGACAGACAATTCGGATTTCGACGAGGAAAGTCTACTGAAGATGCAGTGACTCTCTTGACTAATGAAGCTTCACACCACATAGACAATGGAAAATGCTGTGTCGGTGCTTTTCTTGACTTAGCAAAAGCATTCGACACCGTGTCTCCCGGGATTCTTCTAAAAAAGTTAGAGGCTACGGGGATAAGGGGTATATCTCTAGAATGGTTCCGAAGCTACTTGACATCGCGGTTCCAATACACCAAAGTAGGCAGTCTCCAAAGTACCTTGCTACCCATCATGTTTGGTGTTCCACAAGGCAGTACCCTCGGCCCAACGCTCTTCACGCTGTATATAAATGAACTAGTAAGCCTCCCAATAAGCAAAGCTGAAGTGATCTGTTACGCCGACGACACTGCCATCATCTTTCACGACTCGACTTGGGAACGGGTGTATCGTTTGGCGGAGCAAGGCCTCTCTCAGATAGCGCACGCCCTAGACACAAATTTACTGACATTAAATGTCAGTAAAAGTAAATATATTGCTTTCTCAAAAACTAGTGCCTCCAGCCCATCCCAAACTCTCTCCATAAAAATACACACTTGCTCACAAGATCACAACAACGCCTCCCACCTCACATGCCCATGTAAAGTCCTTGAACGTACTGACACAATAAAATACCTTGGAATTATCATAGACAATAACTTAACCTACAAATCCCACATATATACCCTATCCTCCAGAATGCGAAAACTGATCCATGTTATGAAAAAACTCCGCGACTGTACCCCAATCGATGTACTGCGAACGGTTTACTATGCCCTCTGCCAGTCAATCATGCAGTATTGCATCTGTATATGAGGACGGGCTGGTAAAACCACATTTTTAATGTTAGAGAGGGCACAACGGGCACTGATCAAGGTTGCGCTAAAAAAGCCTTTTAGATTCTCCACAGACCTTATTTACCAGGAGTTTGAAGTCCTAAGGGTGCGTCAAATATTCATACTTCAAGCAACGCTTAAATATCACGCAACAGTTAGAAAACTGCCGGAATACGAGGATTTATTAAACAAACGAGTATTTAGAGTACCTATACCAATTACCAAATCGGAACTAGCTAGACGGTGCACAAATTTTTCTCATCCAAACACTTATAATAAAGTAAGTAAAATTTGCGACCTACGACTGACTAAGACTGCTCTACCACCACCTGTAAAAAAATTCTAAAATTAGCCCTATTGAAATTGTCATACGACGACACCGAAGCCTTGATATAGCATCCCTACAACAGCCACACACACACACTAACACCCTCACACACACACACACACACACACTTTAACACCAGCCCAACGAATGTAAACACTGTTTTATTTCAATTTTACTACTTTCTGTTCGCTTTTTTATCATACCCTGATAATGTTTATTATTAATTTTTTATGTCCTCAATTTAATGTAAGTATTCTAAATTTGTAAAATTCGCACTCCAGAGCCACAAGATACAAGCAATGCTTAGTTTGTGGCTCACCGATTATATGACACAACTGTTTTGTTTCTATTGGTTAATAAACTTATTTTGATTTTGATTTTGATATTAGTGAAAGAATTTTCAAAATCGGTTCAGAAGATCCAGAGTTTACCCCCTACAACCTCACAAACTCACAAACATTAGGTACCTATTTATAATATTAGTATAGAATAGAGGAGGAGAGGAGATTTATTCTCCTTCACTTGAAATCAGCCAAAAGCATCGAATAATTACTAAATAAGATTATTCTAAAAGAGATCTTAAATGTTAATTTTAAAATGAAATAATTATTTGAAATTATACCAAGGAGTATTTATTCCGTTTCAACTTTTTTTTTTCAAACTTGATTTAATGAGCGCAATCGTTTTTGAGCTCACCAGATGGCGGCACTGTCGATTGAGGTCCTGTCAATCATTCTATTTTATACTATAAAGTACCAATAACTTCATAAAAAGTTTACTATATTATGTATAACAACATAGTGTAAACTTCAGGTTCATATATTTACAATATTCTCCCTAAAATTAGCAAGCATGAAACATTTAAAAATCATTTTACCGTGTATTCCCGTTCGTCCCACTGACTTCGTCCCCGTAGTGGGACGAACGCGAATTTACAAAAATAAAATTAAATTTGTTCCCGATCGTCCCATTCATGATTTTAGGGGGACGAACGGGTTCTTAGATTAGCGCCATTCGTCCCACTAAACAATTTTGTGCGTATTGTTTAGTCGTTGTTTCGTAGTTTACTTTCAAAGGAGATGTTTGATTTTGGGCTACCACTATGTACACTACATAGATAAGTAGGAAAAAAATAGGGGAATTTCATAAAAATACTAACAAATTAATTTGAAGAATGGTACAAGCGTACAAAAATGATTATTTAAATTAAAAACGTTTACTAGATTATACAGCGAAATTTACATAGTGTATACATATATATATGGCGCTAACCAAGGCTCCATACATTTCTGGAACATCTCCTTTGTCGGGATATTATTATTGGGATATTTTAACTGTGATTTTTATTCCTTAATAAATGACTGATTTTTATTTTAAAATAAGTTTTTTTTTCCATTAAAACAACCAGTCTGAAATTATTTGGTGGGACCAAGAGGACTAAAAAATAATTAATAAATTGTTCCCGCTAATCTAAGAACCCGTTCGTCCCCCTAAAAATCATGAATGGGACGATCGGGAACAAATTTAATATTATTGTTGTAAATTCCCGTTCGTCCCGATACGGGGACGAAGTCAGTGGGACGAACGGGAATACACGCATTTTACCTCCAAGTACTGAAAATTAAAATTCTAATTTGCTACTTTAAATATTCAAGTCATAATTAATCAGCAATGGCTCAACCTAGACCACAATCGTGAATATTTGTAGAATTACGTGTAAAAACAGCAAGCAACGCGCGAACAATTTAAGACATCTGACATTTCGGTGACCCCGCGCTACACTAGCGCCTCTAGTGGCGAATTCATACGCGATAGCCCCCATTGCGAGTAATCGATTAGGCTGACTGCAACTTTTTAATCGAATGATGAATCTTAGGTTTACGGTCAGCACTAAGAGTTTTTAGTAATATTTGTCAAGACTTTGATCGTGTTTTTTTATGAAATTTTGAATGAATAATGGTAAAAATAAGAACGCAGTTAGACTGTTACTGTCTTTATTTTGCCCTTTCGAGTTTTTTTAGCAAACAAGAAACTTTTCCATGTACATTATTTCCAGCGCATCTAAGTTACATAATTATTTTTGGAGGGGTGTAGTGGTATATAATTTACACCTAATTGGCAATAGACTGACGCCGTTTTACCGACATCAACACGTTTTTGGAGATATTAACCACAAACTTATCGTATGAAACAGCTGCCGCGACATATTTTTAATTATAAAATCGAATGCTGAAAGATCACGAAAATTCTTGAGTTTCATGACAGTGCGCATCACCCCGCCGATTCAGCTGATGTGTCATATGTCAAAATTCTGTTGTGCATAGTGGTTAAATCTAATTTGTTGCCCTTATTATAATAGTTTTACTTTAATGTAAGTGCTTTATTTAAGCAAAAATTGCAATAACAATATTATAGTAAAATCTTAGTGAAACTTTAAGGTGGATGCGCAAGGGTAGCCCGCGAAATTTAAATTTTCTTACGTTTATTGCAATTTGCAGGTCAGTGTCAGGTTGTATGTTGATGAAAATATGAATCGCGCCAGTAACACGTATGGAGTTACAGAATTATAATCATTCAAATCATCAATACAACCCTCCAAGTTCATATAATCTCAAAGAGTGACTTTTTCATGAAATAGCTATTGAATGTGATTATATGAACTTGGAGAGCTGTATTGATGATTTGAATGATTATAATTCTGTAACTATTCCATACGTGTTACTGGCGCGATTCATATTTTCGTCACCATACAACCTGACACTGACCTGCAGAGATTGGCTTGCTGACCGCCGTCGCGAACGGTCGCTTTGCGAGCTGCGCTTGCCCATCTGTTACGAAAAAAAAACATTTTTATTGCTTTGCGATCCGGCCGTCACCGCCAAGCCCCAAGTTGGCTAGTGTTCGTTTAATGTGCCATTACTTAAGTTTTTATGTGGTTACTGTATTACTAGTGTTAACAAACCTACTATTACTTTTATTCGTTTTAAAATTTGTAATCGTGTGTGTTTGTGAATAGTGTGATCTACGAACCATAGATTGAAGTAGCATAAATCGTGAACTTAAATAAGGTTAAGGTTGAAACGTTTACGTATCCAAAGACAGTGTTACAGTGCAGTGTTTGGGTACCCTGTGCATATGAACACCCTAAGTTGCTGACTAGCCTTAGTTAACATCAAGAGCGACCAGCAGAATCCGGCAGTGGAAACTCGGTGAACTCGTTGAATTTATTTATCTTGAATGAGCACAGATTATTTTTCAGCCAACCAACAGTCACTTGTGTGTACAAGTCTGGGGCTTCCCAGTTTGCCCAGCTAGGAATACTATCTATTTAAACGATTAACTCTCGAATAACCAAAATATATTATTGTGCTTGATAAAATACCTCCATATAGAGAACCAGAACTACAAATAATCGATGCGCCCACCTACTATTAAGAGTGTGTGTTACCCATTTCTATGTTTAGAATCAATCCTTTAATTCCTAGTAATCCTTTGTAAAAACTACACTAGATCACTTAAAAATATAATTATGACAAGTGGCTTAGCTTTGACCTTGCTAAACACACGACCATCAACATTTTGCAATACATCAAACACGGTCCATTCAAGTTGAGTACTCACCCAATGTTGCATTATATGCCCAATCTCGCCTAAAACAGCTACCAATACAAAGGTAAAAGCCCTGCCCAGAGAATTCCCCAGTTTTCATACTTATACCGACCGCACACTAGTATAATATTAATTGCATAAATAACAACATAAACATATTAATACATAATATATTAAGTTCTCCCTTTCAACAATATTTCGGCGTATACAGTGTAATGCATAAAAATAATACAACATAGGTTGTAATACTACATCAACGAAAACATCGGTGTAAATTAACACAAAATCAGGTTTCTTATTACATAATAGCATCACTGGGACCAGCTCTTCCCAAGACACCAAAACTGTTGTTCACGCAATTGCCCCCAACATCTGGCGTAATATGACTCCCAAGAATACAAAAACATAAGTCGAACTCTTAAAATCAATAGGCAACAAAAAAATTGTTACGCCATAAAACAATAGAACAGTCAGTTAAATTATTTCTTATCTGCCTCAATCCGTGTTCGAACGAATAAGGAAATGCAGATGAGCAAAGGAAAAAATATATCCAACAACAATACAAAGATGGCGTCTGGGGTGGTGAAGATATCATCATTGCAGCAGCCGAGTACAACAAAGAAAAAGTACACCAACCTTGGCCTAGTGCTCCCACTACACACCGCACGCAAAATACGCGCTTAGACGTGGAGTTGCGGACACCAGCCCGCTATACAATACAATACATACCGACACAGAGATCCACAACACGCCCTAGCCCACAGTATCGAATACGAGTAACAATGGGGAAATCTTATTAGATATAATAAAAAGCGAAAACCTTAGATTAGAGACATCACAAGGCAGATCAAGCTGCAAAATAACGTGGCAGTCTGGAAACAGAAAATCGCAAAATGTCCATATACTTACTGCTGCGGACAAGCCAAATATATTTAACTAGGTACATAAAAGGCGAGTGGAGAAAGAATATATCAGACCATAAAATTATTCTCCCGGATATTATTACTCTGAACCTGAAGAGGATGGAAAAAAATTCGACACTACATAGGCAGAAATCCAACGAGAAACCAATGCACAAACCTGAGCTGGAATTCATCTACAGAAATTACGACTAAAGCCGACTCCAAAGTGAGGAAATAATGAAAGAATATCAAAAGGAAATTAAAAGTCAACCTCAGGTAATAAATCTATAAAACAAGAAAAATACCCATGGGATTCCCTTATGAATATCATGAAATCAGCAGCGGCAAAGATTCTTATAAGCAGACCAATCAGATCCAGAGAACATAGAATCGCGCTCGCAAAACTACAAAAAGCAAAGTTTAACACGTTCGCTGCCCAGCACCCAGCGTATGAGTCGAAAAATAATTCGTTCGTGTGCCCACAACCCGTATCCGAGTCGTCGTTATAATTAGCTATAGATGACTTGTATTCATGCCCATAACCCGACTAGCGAGTCCATATCTAAGTAAGCTTTAGGGGTTGTCGAAAATAAATTTTATTATGAAGTGTTTTTTTTCTTAATGTTATTAGAAACATCCTCTTTCGTTTATAAAATATCGTGGTGGGACATTCCAGTATTATTTGGTATTGGTAAGTATGTATACAGAAATCGTGTGATAAATGTTAGTTGTTACGCACGCCATCTATTGAGGTTTATTCAAACCAAGTTTCGTTCGTTCGTAAATTGTACAGACTGGCGTGGGCGTGGCTTATTTAACTCAGGATTCGGGTGCTGCGGCATAGGGGTACAGTTACGTAACCAACGCGCCGACGGACTCGACTCGCGGGTTGTTATAGAATTGCGAAACACTTTTTATGGCATGCCATTTTTTATGCATTTTAGGAACTTAGCAGTGAAAGTGTTAACAAAAACTTTTACCCTGGACATTTGCAATTAAGCAACTAAGCGAAGCAAGACACAATCATCAAAATATAAGAAATAAAGAAGAGAAAAAATGTGAAGTATTCTTTAGAAACCTAAGCAGAACTCACCCATCACAACGAATGAGAATCACATACGATTTTTACAGGAGATAAAACGAACATGAAGTGCAACAACAAACAACATTTTATACCCATGTCAAGGTGGGAAGAAGAGTTAAAAAAGTAAGCAGGTCCACACATAGAACTCCTACCCAATTAGAACCCATCCGACATAAAAAAGGAACTATCAGAAGAGGAAATAAGTGTCATCATTAAAAGCAATGAGCAACGGCAAAGCACCAGGTACTCACAAAGTAGTTTCCGAGCTATTCAAAGCCTCGCCAACAGACATGCTATCGGAAGTTATAAAACACATGCAGGCAGCATGGGTAAGCAATAATATACCAATGTCTTGGAACAAAACGATCCAAATTCCAGTGCCTAAAAAAGCAAATCCAGACGGAATTAATGACTACAGAAAGTTATCTATGTGTAACGTGGGATATAGAATATATCCGAGATTTCTTCTAAGCAAACTGGACGCTTCAATCAAAGAACTAAAAAACTACCAAGCAGCCTTTCTTCGCAATATATCGCCCGAAGATCATTTGTACACACTGAGAATTCTTGACGAGGAATGGAGAGCAGGCTCAAAAACCTATGTGCTGGCGTTAGACATCGAAAAAGCTTTCGATACGCTGGACTTGAACTCTCTTAGAGACATTTTAGTTACTAGAACTAACAAATATCTAACAAATAGAATTATTAAGGCATGCATGAATTAATTCACCTGCATAAAATGGTTTGGCCAGCAAACGGAATCGACGCACAAAGGCAAGGGAGTCAAACAAGGATGTCCGCTATCCCCACGACTATTCACCATAGTAATGTACGACGTTCTCAGAACATTAGAAGAAGAAATAGAATGCCTTCATCTAGACCAGGACCATGAGATTCAACTCCCTATCATACTGTCCTTTGCAGATGACGTGACAATAGCAACAAATAATCTGGAGTGAACTGGATGAAATAGTCACCAAAATCAAACCGTTACTGGAATCAGCCGGACTCCACATTAATGAAACGAAAACAAAACTACTAATCAGAGACCCACACAGCACGGAAACCTGAAGTCTTAGTAGAATTGGAGGAATCAGTATTCAACCGGTAGACGAAATTAAGTACCTAGGCACGTATATAACATCGACAGTTAATAGAAACAACACAGTCAACGCCAGATGTAAACAAGCGATGTGTAACTCCAAGGCCCTAATATCTTTCATAAAAAACTCGAAAATGGAGTTGAAAATTGCGCTTCTTATCTATAAAATGCTCATAGAACCTGCAATGACTTACGGTCTTAAGGCAGCGGCACTCACAAAGGCAAACCGATCGAAACTCAGAAGTTACGAAAGACTCATTCTCAAAGATATGATAAAGAGTACGCGAAACCCCCCGAACAAAAAAAAAAAACACGCGAAAGTCTTATGGGAAAAACAATGACCAAAAAATCAAATGCCTACGGTTATGCTACTACGGGCACATCCTCCGACAACCATAGCCCCACTTACTACACGCAGCTATTAGATACAAGGCGAAACGGCAAAAATTTGGAAGACCAATATATACATGGAACGAGTCACTCCAGCAAGACATGGAATATTTCAATAAAAGCAAAGAAGAATGGATTCAGTTAGCAGCAGATAGAGAAAAATTCAAATCAGCCACTGAGGAAATATATCACCTTAGCGAAACTGACAGTGAAACAAATACTACTGACGATGAAACATAAACGCGAACATAATACTATTAAATAACACGTGCCAAGAACGAACGCAGTCGCAACCACCATAAACGAACATGATTCTCCAATGATAGAAGAGACCAAACAAACGAAGGTCAAAACACCATCAATACTCATTCCTATGGATTGTACCTGTCTTTACCACTATTCCTATATTGGCTCTAGGCTGCATAGTCGGCTGATTGTGCCCGACTGGCCGCGGTTGGTCGGGCTTCCTTTTCCATCCCAGAGCATGTCTTTCCTTTCAAAATCGTGCCCCCTGGTGTATCCGGCTTGTCCGGGTCAGGCTTGCTCCTGGCTGGGTGTGGTGCTCAATCATCATCTCAATCATCATACAACCTGACACTGACCTGCAAATTGCAATAAACGTAAGAAAATTTAAATTTCGCGGGCTACCCTTGCGCATCCACCTTAAGTACTTTTCAACTAAAAGTGTTTCTTTGACACATCATTTGACGTCACTACCGGACTCGATGCGTTTTGTGTTTGCGTTTCGTTTCACCAAAAACACGCTACATAAAGTATTAAATTGTAAAATAAGTGTTGTAATAGAGAATTAAACAAGTGTACCACAATGTTTTTATGGTCCAATACAAGGCATTTTTAAGAAATAAAAAAAGTTTTGCATTTCTTGCATATACCATAATCTTTAAATCAAAATAATATTAGTTTTAACTAATATTATTTTAACGCAGTCTTACAAAAATAATTAAAATAATATTTTTTCTGTTATTAGAACAGCTAACATTGAATTGATCTACGCATAACTGCTATTGCAGTTACGTTTTAGTATATTTTTTTTTGAAGAATTTTAATGGTCAACTTAATAATATAATGACCGAATATACTATATTAATACACTACAATGTTATTCTAATATTTATTATTCGCAAAAATTGGAAAGTAGAAACAAGTGCTTAAAATATTTTAAAACAAACAATATTTATCAAAATAAAATAATCTTGTTTTGTTTTTCCACCCTCGACACAAACACAACACAGTCTTATAAAATCAGTGAGTATTGTAATAATATAATAAAATCAAACAAAACAATAACAAGTAAGTAACGCAATTAAACCTTTGATGTAAAATCGTTTTCTTAATGTTAAATTGTCAATGTCACAATAACAATGTCTGATATTGATAATTTAACATTAAATCTTAGTGAATCTTAATGACAAAAATAAAGATCATGAGTTCAGATCAGATCTAAGTAGCACGCTACAATTAGTACAAAAATTACAGTACATTTTTAATCCTATCATAAGCCTTTGTCCTTCAAAGTTTTCCTTGTAAGTGAGACCTAAGGAAACTTAGAGCATCCATGGAATCATCGTTTAAGGCACATCTTAGATGGTTGCAAATATATTTGCTGGAAGAAAACAATCTTTCACACTCTACACTTGTTGGGTGGTATACACTGCAGAAAGTCGTATGCTTGGCTCAAATTTACTTGTCTAGGACCTCCTCTATCAAATAGCGCCATTTGCATTAGGATTGACGTTTCCAACTCTTCTCTGCATGATAAATTTGCGGTAGATATAGAAGAAGTTGCTAAAATGGTGTCATCGATCTTTTTTTGTAGTTCTTCGTTGAAGCTTATTGCAGTTTCCTGAATTGCTTCATTTTGTCGCTGTCGCTGCTGCTGGTGATCAGATAAGGATCTGTCTTTGTTATCATCAAAGTCGTGTATTTGACTAAAGTATCTAACGTTAATCTCAGTTATAACTTTAGCAATCGTGTCGTTTCCTGGAGATGAGAAAATATCCGAAGGTGTCTCTGCGTAATATATTGTGGGATTGTGTAGATATTTTAACGTACAGTGTCAACCAAAAGTCCATAGGCAAACGCACAAAGCAATAGCTTGACGTTTAGTTTGACTTACGACCTTCTACTTTCAAGAAAATAGACATTGTCGTCAACAAGTGATTGTAGTTCATAATTTCAACATTTTAATATAAGCAAAAATGACCTAGCGGTTAGGCGTGCGCAGATAGAACCACGCGTGAATCGGTAAGCCGTGTGTTCAAACCTAATAGTAACTGCATGACAGTTACTATTAGACTTTTTGTAAGTTTTTACTCGATTGGAAGTAATAAGACAGAGATATTACGAGTATATTCTTTATCTTGTTCGCTTTGTTCACACATTTCGTAAAGTTAAAAAAGGCAAATGATAAAAAAATAAGTTAAGAATTTAGATTTCTGTGAGGTCGACATGAGTTTTATGAATATTTAACTTGATCGGAATTACCTAACTTTGTCGATTAGTTGCAGTTGTTTGTTAGTGACGTGTGGTTTATTGGTATTTCTCAAAATGCAGGCAAATATTATTATTGAGACGAGGGCGACTATTATTGCGCTGCATAAAAGTGGTCTTAATAGAACACAAATATCTGAAGAAACCGGACTAAATGTGAGTATTATATTTATGAATTGTAACTTAATCTTATAATAGAAATTAAGACCTAATATTATTTGGTGACATATTAAGGATTAATTAATTGTTTTTTTAAATCCGTCATACTCATGAGGCCTAAAATATAAATAATTAGTGTTTAGTATTGGATTTATGAATGCAGAGTGAATGAAGTCACTTTAGTATTTTGTTATAGCTGTCTAACATCATTTTGTTTTTGTTTTAGAGGAATACTGAAAATCTCTGGATCAAACGATACGAGGAAGAGGGTAGCCTTGCTAGTCGACAGCGAACTGGAAGGCCGTCGCTTATTAGCGAAGCGCAGCGACGACATAATAATATGGTGGGCGAGTATGAGGACTATGAGGCTAATGGTTTCACACCTACGAAACGCTTTGCGGAATTGTTTGACACCTCATCGCAAACTGTTCGCCGTGTCCTCTACGCTGAAGGCCTGCATCACAGAAGACCAGCTTAAAAGCCCTACTTATCAGAAAGACATAAAGAAGAACGATTACGTTTCGCACGGGATTATTTAGATTTTGACTGGAATACTACCATATTTTCAGATGAAAAGACTTTTAAATCAAGTCAAAAAGGTAGGCTTCATTTATGGCGTAAGGATAACACTCGCTGGTCTGATAAAAACGTAATCCCTAATACAGACTTAGGTCGAATTACGATTAATATGTGGGGATGGATGAGTGCAGCAGGGCCAGGAGAACTGGCTTTTATTCCTCCACGCGCCAACAGTTCTACTTACGTAGAAGTATTAGAAGATGTAATGCTACCTACTTTGCGCAACATTTACCCAGCTGATGAGTTACCACAAGTAACATTTGTCCAGGACAATAATTGTCCTATTCACCGGGTGAGCATTGTGCGTGAGTGGTTTCACAATCACCCGGAGATAGTTGTTATTCCATGGCCAGCGCGATCACCCGACCTCAACCCCATTGATAATCTATGGGTGCAAGGTGCAAAGGTGGGATACACGGGATGAGAGGTGTATAACACAATTAATTTGCCATCCATTGCATGGAGGTGTGGGAAAATTTAAGAGGTACCGAAATATGTCGTAATATTGTAGGGTCCATGCGCAAACGTCTACTTGACTGTATTGATAATAACGGGGGTTATACAAAATGTTTTGGTTTTAATAATAAGACGTGTAACAAAATATTTAGTGAAGTACGAGTTTTAGTATTATTATTTTAGTGTGACTTATCCGTAATTATTTAATATCATCTTAAATTGAGGTTAAGTTTCAATCTTCTTTTCTTCAAGAAAATGAACACTTAAGCTATAACCTCAATACGAGTACGTTCATTGTGACGTTACATGAAAAAAACATGTTCATAAAGTCTAAATCATATATTAGTTTTCAATAAACTCTGCTGAATACGATACATATAATAAGTGGGTATCAACAATAATATTTGTGTGATTAGAAAATCCTTTCCTTGTTATGTTATTAAGAATTGACTTAGTGGGTATACAATAAAAATCTTATGAACGATTACAATAGAACTTCTTTTATAGGAAGTAGGAATGTGACGACACAATTCTCATAAAAGTTTGTTAATTTTATATGGATTTTTGTATCTGAAATAAAATATTTGAATTGAATTGAACTGAATTACCCCAGTGCATAAGAGTGGCTCAAAACAAGACATCGAGCAATATAAACCCATCTCGATTCTGCCGACCTTGTCAAAGCTTTTTGAAAGACTAGTTCACAACGAGATTTACCCTCTTCTGCACAATATTATCATTCCTGAACAATATGGGTTTGTTAAGCGCCGATCCACAACATCCAACCTGTTAATATTTGCCAATTACCTTTTTGAAAATGTTGATAGGTGATTACAAATAGATGCGGTCTACACTGATTTCAAAAAGCTTTTGACAAGGTTGATCATGAAATTCTGCTGAATAAAATTGCTTACAATGGAATACGCGGAGATTTATTGCGTTGGTTTGTGTCGTACCTCGAAAACCGGTCACAGAGGGTTGTGGTTAATGGTCACGAGTCTGTCTCTGTCAATATTACTTCCGGAGTTCCACAGGGCTCTATTCTGGGACCGCTATTATTCCTTATTTATATCAACGATATTAAGAAATGTTTTAAAAAGTCCAACTGCTTGATGTACGCTGATGACTTGAAGGTGTTTCAAGCGAACTATGGATGACTGCCAGTCATTTCAGGAAGACCTAGACAGACTAACTGCTTACTGTACTGACAATAAACTGCATCTTAGTATCCCCAAGTTTAACTTTATACACTTTACTAAGAATAATTCCACCGTTAATTTCAATTACAACATGAACCCGTATCCCCTTAAAATAATATTTCTATAGTGAAGGATCTAGGTGTTCTCTTTGATGGCAAACTCTCCTTGAACTAGCATATCGAAGCCATAGTCAATAATGCTTTTAAAATGTATGGATGTGTGATGAGATCTTCAACAGAATTTAAGCGTACCTCAACATCTCTATCTGTATAAGACGCTCATTCGCTCTCAATTAGACTATGCGGTCCCTATTTGGAACCCTTTCTACCAAAAGTACGTAGCTGGAATAGAACGGGTCCAGCGCAAGTTTCTCTGTGCTATGTGCTACAGGTGTTATGGTCTAAGACTTATCTATCATAGTCCCAACTACTTGCTAAGTACAAGCTTATTAGCTTGGAGAGCCGGCGCAAATACCTGGAGGCTAACGTGCTTCATGATACAGTTCACAATCACTTTGATGTCATTGATCTTACGAGTAAGCTGTCTTATTCTGTCCCCCGAACAGTTCATGTGCGTCAGGTTAGTGCACGTACTCTGTTCGCTCTAAATTCTTGTCGTACGAACTCTGGCTTACGCTGCCCTATTCATAGAATATTGGAATCCTATAATTCAAATTTCATTGAATTGTGCGCTCAGCATTTTTGTACCTATCTTTAAATAATTTGTATAAGTGCATTAATTCAATAAATCAGTGTTCAACGGACATTCGCGGTGGTCGGTTTTATTTCATCATCAACCCCATAGAATCGCCCCGGCATCACCATTAAGTGTAGGGATCCCCTACAGATATAGATATATTTGCATGCTCGAAAAATAAATTTAAATCCAATATTATAAAATAACTATCTTAATTGTAATCGTATTCTTTATTAATTGCATAATGTAAGTATATAGGGTGACTGGTAATTAGTGACCGATACTTAAACACGTGATTCTACTCATGATAACAAACAACTTTCCCAAAGAAACTTTTTTTTAAACTCATTTAATTTTATCTCAATAACACAACAGCTGTATAATATTCCCACGCGCGCGCTTTTGACCTATCAACTGGTAGCCGCGTGACGCCGTTATGTCTCATTACAATGGGTGGGTAAGCAGAGCACCCGCGCGGCTCGCAAGCCCGCTCCGTAAGCGGCGCCCGCGCCCGACCACACAGGCCGGCCGCCACGTGATGTTATCGGTGTACGTAAGCAGTGTAGGTAGGTACCTACATGTTTAAGTAGCCGCTAAATTAAAAAATAATATCCAAAGACTGCGTGTTCCACAGTAGTCTTAAGTATAACTACTTTTAAGATGCAACGTATGTCCGCGTAACTACAAAATATATAGGAACGCGCGCGCCCAAAATAAAAAGTAGGCACAATCTATCAGCTGATAGTCTGACCTCGGGAAGGGGCAAAAATGTACTCGTACTAGTAGCGTCTCGCGCTCCCCACCCGCCCGCACCCTTTGCCTAAGTGCAATAACGACGTAAAACACTAAAATCAGACACCCCGGAGAGCGCGTCACAGGCGCATGTTTTGATTTTCTTTGATGCCCATGCGCACAATTACACAGCGAGTGAGTACAGTGATATGTTGATGTGTTACTACTCGGAAGGCGGTAATGGCGAAGCATTAAAATACATACATTTTGATTGCCATGCTTCTGATTCAGACTCAAATATCGTTAACAGACTGCTAGTCCAAAGCCTAGAAAAGTGTGATGGGAAAATTGGAATAACTTGAACAATTCTCGGTGTCGAGAAGTCAGGTGGTAATGTAGCTGTATCTTTGCCGTTTCTAAACATCGTGTAGGTAACAAAACAAACGCAATTTCTGAAGTTAGTTTGTTTAGATAGAGAGATAATGCATTTAGGTATTTATTGTAGCGCGCGCACGTAAAGTGCCAAAATACTATTTTGTTATTTATTTTACTCTCCTCACCGTGTCGTAAACAGAGAAGCTTTATGTAGGTACATCACTGTGTACCTAAACGGCCACGCGGCGGCCGGAGCGTCGCGTCTGCAGCGTAGACCTACGCTCCGTGGCTCAGTTTTTGATGTCATTGGTTATTATTTTTTAATTTAGCGGCTACCTAAACATGTAGGTACCTACCTACACTGCTTATGTACACCGATAACGTCACGTGGCGGCCGGCCTGTGTGGTCGGGCGCGGGAGCCGCTTACGGAGCGGGCTTGCGAGCCGCGCGGGTGTTCTGCTTACCCACCCATTGTAATGAGACATAACGGCGTCACGCGGCTACCAGTTGATAGGTCAAAAGCGCGCGCGTGGGAATTTCATACAGCTGTTGTGTTATTGTGATAAAATTAAATGAGTTTAAAAAAGAAGTTTCTTTGGGAAAGTTGTTTGTTATCATGAGTAGAATCACGTGTTTAAGTATCGGTCACTAATTACCAGTCACCCTATATAAGGTGTATCTATTCATACACGAAATCTTTTAAGGGGTCATTGTACTCATCATTATGAACAATTCACTATCTCTCTTATTAATAAACACGGAATAAATTTACACCAGGAATAACAAAGGAATAACCATACATTTTCAAAGGTTTAAACTTGGAATAACTTTATTCTGTGTTTATTAATAGGAGGGTATGGGACCAACCCCGAAATTGCGAAAAAAAAATTAGCTGTTCAGTACATTTTGACGAGTTAATGCGATCATATTGTAGGGAACAGTTGTTTTTTTTTTGCGATTTCGAGGTTGGTCCCATAGTAAAAGTTGTTCATAATGATGAGTACAATGACCCCTTAAGAGATTTCGTGTATGAATAGATAGACCCTATATAACGTATGAAATTACCTTATAACAATGACCAAAACAAAAGTATTTGACAAAAGTAACACATGCCGGATGCCTATGCATGCCTATTCACTCAAAAGCAATCAATATTTTCTTTATTCCCATACATATTTTCTGTAATATAATAACACTGATGATTTATAATATACCGTAACCAATTATTACAATAATTACAAAGAAACTGTAATTCATAAACAAGACAAAATAAATCTAAAATGCAATTAGTATGTGATTAGAACCAAGAAGGCGAAATGATATTGCATAATGTCAAAGCACTCATTACAAAAGTTTCTAGTAAAACAAAAATCTAAAGAGCTAGTTATCGGGTTATAGGTGTATAACTACCTGTTCAACTACAGGTAGTTATACACCTATATAAAACTATACTTTTCTATAAATTGCATTTTTTTATTTTCATAATATCATCGCCGTCACATAATGTTAAAATAAAACATGATTATCTCATCAGACATTCATTTCCACATCAACAGTTTTTAAATACGCGCCATCTAGTGGTCCGTCTTTGTAACTAGTTCTCAATCACATCTGTGTGTGTCGGTGTGTAAACGATACTAAATTCAATGACGGATATTATTTTGGGATTATATGTCGAATTGGGTGGGTTTTGTGGCAATGTAATGATCAAGTCCAATGAAGTGTAATGTCCGCGTGGCGCTCGAACTACTTCTACGGCTTACTAACGTTCCAATTAAAAATAAAACAAAATAAACTGAAAATGTTGACTTCAACGCCATCTAGCGAGAAAATGAGCTATGAGCAGACCGTATGCTCATCCTTAAGAGATGACGCAGGACGAAATCGATCGATTAAACGCTGAAACGTTGCGGGCGCATTGCGCTGACCGCTGACCGAACAGCATACGGGTAAAGGAGATGTTTCATTTTTGTATGGGACTCCGCCCATAACATGAACGTTTTAGAAAAGCTGGGAAATAAACCCCTAAATAGAATGAAGTGTACTGTTCTAGTGCGTGCTCATACGAGAAGTGAGTTTTATATTTTAGAAAAGAGACTTTTATATTCTAAATGTTTTCATGTTTTTTTCATCCAAATCCGTTCAGTAGTTTGAAGAGTAACAAAATATCATCCTCACAAACAATGGGGTTGGAAGATTATTGTATGAAGGGAGGCGAACCTAACTTCTGCCATTTTATTTAATTTTCAACATAGTGGCCATGCCATGCTGTAGGTATTGATCAATAGCTGGTATCAACACAAACAAGTTTTGAATGAGACAAAATCTTCCATGATATGAGCTACCAAAGTTAGCATCTATTCACTGATAGCTGATTTTATTAGTCACACATAAAACTTGGTATCAATCAATAGTTGGCATCAATACAAACAAGTATTGTGTGAGACAAGATCTTCTAAATCCTCACATTTCCGAAATATGACCTTCCAAAGTTGTGCTGATTGTAACTTTGTTTTTGGATGCCAGGTGCTGTAAGTGCCCGGGGTACACGTCGGCGCTACACTACGTGGAGATGTGCGCGGCCGGCGTGCTCGCCGCCAACGTGCTGCAGCACGCCGCGCGCCTCGCCGCGCCGCGCCGCGCGCCGCCCGCGCTGTCGCCGCGTCAGCAGCGCCTGCTGGGCCTGCGCGAGCGGGCCGCGCCGCCCGCGGGCCCGCGCGCGCCGCCCGACGAGCCCGACGAGCATGACGCGTCGCTGTCGCCGCGCCGAGTGTGGCGCGCCGACGCGTCGCCGCCGCCCTCTCCGCCGTCGCCCGCGAGTCCGCGCGCCGACCGCGCCGCGCCCGACCAGTTCATCGCTGACGCGCAAAGCCTGGCCGCCTACCTGCGCTCGCAAGCGGAACGCGCGCGCACCGAGCCGGCGCCGGCGGGCTGGGCGCTGGGCGGCGCGGGCGCGGGGGCGGCTCACTACCAGCTGTCGGCGCCGGCGGCGGCGGCGGGCGCGGACGACGCGCCGGCCGCGCGCTCGCCGCAGGTGTGGCGGCGCCTGCACCTGGACCCGACGCGCCTGGAGCAGTGGAACCTGAACCTGCGCCTGTGGCTGCACGTGACGATCCTACAGCGCCTGGTGCGCGAGCTGGAGGCTGCGGACGAGGCGCTGGCCGCCAGCGGGCTGGAGGCGCGCGTGGGCGCAGTGAGCGCGGAGCGGCTGCGCGCGGCGGCGGCGGCGGGCGCGCACGGCCTGCTGCACTCGCTGCCCGCGCTGCTCGCTTACCTGGAGCCCTTCGCAGACCAGCGCTACGTGGTGCAGCGCATCAGAGGTACGCCGAGTCACTGTATTTCACAAAACCTTTCCTCTTTGGCGCTCTAGTCTCACGGGTCGCGTCGCCCACAGAGCTGGCGCACGGCGGCTGCCTGAGCGGCTACCGGTGGAACGGCGGCGGCTCGGACTGGGACGAGAGCAAGCCCACGGACGCGGAGGTGGTGCTGCACCTGCTGGCCACGTACCTGGACGCGCAGCTGCCGCCGGCGGGCGGCGCGCGGCCCTTCAGCGCGGCGCACCTGTCGGCCGCGCCCGCCGCGCCGCCGCGCGGGCCGGCGGCGCTGGGCGTGCACCGCGTGGCGGCGCGGCCGCCGCACTACGCGCTGGTGCTGGGCGACGAGACCGTGGAGCTGTCGCGCGGCCGCAACAACCTGCTGCACACGCTGCTGCTGTTCCTGGCGGCGGCGGCGCGCGGCGACCCGCCCGCGCTGCGGCGCCTGCACCTCGGCCGCGCCGGCCTCAACATGCTGTGGATCATCGGCCGGTGACTGCCGACTGCTCGAGTGCTGAACGGTGTATTGGTTAAGCTAGAATAATTTTTATTGTGAGTGTAAATTAAACAGCCAATTCAAATTCGTGTTTTAGTAACAGTTACCATCCACGAATTACTACTCCCGCAGGGCTCGGACGGTTGAGCCATTTTTGCAAAGATTCGATTTGTCAGAACACCCTAGGTAAAGGTTGAATCACATCTATCAGCACTACAGCACGGAATCGGATTTATGCCCTGTGTGCTTCTGTGTGCGATTGCGTGCTCTCGAATGCGATATCGGAAGGTCTCGCGCGATTGATTGTTGCCGCGTGCGTGAGATGCTTTGGCAATTGTTACAATGAATTCAATTTCGCTCGAAAATCGCAATAATTAATTCAAATCCACTATGAAAATGGTCGTTCTGTTAAAGATACATTTCGTAAAATTTGTGATATTTTCGTCCTTCTGAGATCGCTATTAAGAATTTGGTCGCGAAATTTGAATCGACAGGCTCGGTACAAAATGTGCCAACACCAACACGTGTTCGACCGGGTCGTTCAACAGAAAACATCGACGCCGTGAGCCACAATGTTGAAAAAGATCAAAATTTTTCAATTTCACGATGTTGTCAACAATTTATTAGGGGTTAACCAAAAGCACAACATGGCGAATTTTGCGAAAGGCTCTGGAGCCCTACAAGATTCAACTGGTGCAGGAATTGAAGCTGACCGACCATTCAAATCGCCGTAGATTCGCTCAGTTCATTCAGGAATAACCTGCTGGTTTTTTTGAAAAAAAACAGTTTTTCAGACGTAGCCCATTTTCATTTGTCAGGGTATGTCAACAATCGCCATCATGCGCGTGAGAGCCCTCACGACGGGGGATGCAGTGTCCCGGGGTGAGGTGGTCTTGGCGGTGTCTCTCGACATCGCCAACGCCTTCAACTCCATGCCCTGGAGCTGCATCAGGGAGGCACTCCGGTATCACCGGGTGCCGACCTACCTTCGTCGTGTGGTCGGGGACTACCTGTCGGACAGGTTTGTCATTTACCCTGGTCACAGCGGAGAATGGAACCGGTGAGAGATGTCGTGCGGTGTTCCACAGGGATCGGTTCTAGGGCCGCCCTTGTGGAACATCGGGTACGACTGGGTGCTGCGCGCCGACCTCCCTGACGGCGTCAGCGTAGTTTGCTACGCAGACGACACGCTGGTGCTGGCACAAGGGAGGTCGCACGAGTCGGCGGCCGAGCTAATGACACGCGGGGTTGCGATGGTCGTGGAGAGGATCCGGCAATTGGGTCTCGAGGTGGCATTGCACAAGTCCGAGGCCATGTGCTTTCATGGGCCTCGGAATGCGCCACCGTCGGGATCCATGCTCACGGTAGGAGGGGTTTCCATCGGCGTCGAGCCGACGTTGAAGTACCTGGGTCTCGTCCTCGACAGCCGGTGGAACTTCGTGGAGCACTTCCGACGTTTGGCCCCCAAACTGGAACGGGCCGGGGCTGCCTTCAAGCGGCTCCTGCCCAACCTGGGGGGTCCAAACGCCTCCTGCCGGAGGCTCTACGCGGGGGTCGTGCGGTCCATGGCCCTTTACGGGGCCCCGGTGTGGGCGCGTTCCTTGAGGCGGCGAGCCGCCCACTACCTGAACGCGCCCCAAAAGGTGGTAGCCGTAAGGCTGGTCCGGGGATACCGCACGATCTCCGGCGAGGCGGCGAGCCTCCTTGCCGGATTGCCGCCATGGGATCTGGAGGCGATAGTCCTCGCGCGCCTACACGAATGGCGCGTGGAGGCACTACGCCGGGGGGTAACTCCGCTGCCGCGGCAAATTGTCGCTCAGCGGACAGACCTCCGGCGCGATCTCATGGCGACATGGAGAGAGCGACTATCGCAACCCCGTGCAGGGCACGCCACAATAGTGGCGATAAGTCCCCTCTTTGAGGAGTGGCTAGAGAGGCGCCACGGCGCCCTCACCTTCCGCCTGACGCAGGTCCTCACCGGACACGGTTGTTTCGGGAGGTTCCTGCACCGAATCGGGCGGGAGGAAACGCCCGGGTGCTACCATTGTGAGGATCGACCGGAGGACACGGTGGAGCACACGGTGGAGATCTGCCCCGCGTGGGCGGAGCACCGCCGTGTCCTCGTAGCGGCGATCGGCGGCGGCGACCTCTCGCTTCCGGCCTTGGTTCAATCCATGGTCCGGAGCGAGACGGAATGGGACGCCGTCACCTCCTTCTGCGAAGCAGTCATGCTAGCGAAGGAGGTGGCGGAACGTGAGAGGGAGAGAACCTCACGTCCCAGCCGCCGCGGGAGACGCACCGGGCGTCGGGGGTCACGTGGTGGCCCCCGGCCACCGTAGGCGCGGGCCTGTGGACGGTGAGCTATGGGCTAGCTCGCCGTCCGTCCGTCTTATGACGACAGGCCGTGTCGACGGCGCGTTCGTGTTCCACGCACGCCTCAAGGAGAGTCAGCAAACAGGGAGGGGTCCGTAAGGACCGACGCCTGCCAGGGTTGCGGGACTGTTCGAAAGAGATACCGCGGCCCTGGATCACAAAGGGCAAAGAAAGAAAGAAAGAAAAGAAAGAATAAAGTTTATTTGACAACAGTTCCATAAGCACACATAATATAAAACAAATTAAAAACTAAGAAAAAAAAAAAATTTTGAAAATAGATTGTATTTATGTGCTGTGTGCCACACGGCTGCGCCAAAAAGGTCCATTTCAGCATTCATGCCAGACAGGTGAGGCTGTCTGACGCTGGTCTTCCAATGAACCTTTGGGGGAAAAGGAGGTGACGGAACAACAGTTTCAAACATAATAATAAAATAAATACATGGGTACAAAATAATACATAACGAGTAAATTAAATAAATGTGTAATTTACGAGTTCGGTTAAAAGTAAATAAAAAATGAGTAATAAGTATTTTAGTGTGATCAGACATAAAATAAGATTAAGCTAGGTGAGGGAAGAATGATGAGAGTGGTGAGTCGGCGTAAAAAATTGTAAATCGCACAGAAAAAAAAAAAAGAAAAAATAGAACAATAAAAGAAGATGCTAGAACCTTGTGGTGATTACGCAAATACGGAGCACTCGGACACAAGCGCTGCAAATGGCTGAGCGTTTATATGATATAGAAACATTAATTTCGACCATATCCAATTTCTGCTGTGCTGCTAACAAATACTGCCGTAGACGTGTTCTGAACGTATGTATAGTGCCCAGTACCCGTAATGGTGGGGGAATATTATTCCACACTTTAGATGCAGCGTATCGGAAACTACCCCTGAAAGCTGCTGTCCCATGAGATTGTGTCGCTAATTGCTGCGCGCAAATCCTAGGTGCGCACTCTCGTCTACTAGCCATCCAACTTAACTTGTCATACAGATACTTCGGCTTCGTAGTCCTAATAACACCAAATAGAAGACACGCTAGGTGTAACTTTCGCCTCGACTTCATTTTGAGCATACAGTGTTTGTTTAGGTAAGGGGTGACATGACTTCTAGGGGGAACCGAGTAACAGAATCGGGCACATGCATTTTGGACTCTTTGTATAAGTCTATCCGTACGAGCCAGCAAACGTGGGCCGTAAACCGTATCAGCGTAGTTTAGCTTAGATAGTACAAGGGATTCGACCAGCTGTTCGCGAAGCTTTTCGATAGGAAGGAAGGAACATGGATGGGTTTTAGTCAGTAAAAGTCTGACACTCCCTCCTGCTCAGCCCAGAGCGGGAGGGGTTATTTGATGATTCCCATCGGTAAAAAAAAAGGGTATGTCAACAAGCAAAATTGCCGCATTTGGCCTTCTGAAAATCCTAAAGCAATTATTGAGAAGCCTTTGCATGCTCAATTGGGCCGTTTTTTTTCGAAGATTAGGCTGGAAATGCAGTAACGGTCAATGGATCACGCTATCGCGAGATGTTAATTGTTAACGCACCACTGTGCGGTGCAGCGGTTGTGAAGCGCGTACGCGCGTCATTTTTATATAACTTGTTGGTCGAGCAATATAGTCAATTATTAAGAGCAGATTCGCCTATTATTTAATTGTACCTACAGTGACCCATTACTATTTTCTCCAACATTAATTACTAAATTTTGGTCTATTATTGATGACATGGATATCACTGAAACCATCAATTTATTGCGAAGCAAAGGAGAATGAACAAAAGTGTATGAAGCTTGGTCCAAATATCCACCACTAACGAGACCTATCTATGTAATAAAATAGCCTACTAAATACTGAGACATTATAACCAGACCGCAACCAAAAGTATGCAGTCAGTAAAAAGTTATAACGAATTAAAAGTCATGTATTTTGACCTTTTTATGCGAAGAATATCATCAATTTCATTCCATCCTTCGCACATTTTGTACAAATCTACGCATGTGATGTCATGCCGCTTGGTGTCCCGCGTTAGGTTCTCGTTGAAATAGATATTGATCAATGGTCTGGAAGAAAGAAAACACAAGAATGCTTCACAATAGTCTGTTTTATTCGTGTCTTACTGACTTCCACTTAACATAAAACTGATATAATTAAAAATCATCATCATCAACAATCTCCTGCCCTTATTCCAACCTATTTGGGGTCGGCGCAGCATGTGTTCTTCTTCCATACTTCTGTATTACCCGTAATATAGCTATCAACGCCGTATATAATAATCATAACCACACATTCATACTCAGCATTTTCCTCAATACATGTTTTTAATGTAAGATTTTTGGAGAGACACCTCCAGGATCCCCGTATTATTCAATCCATCCATCAGCACAATGTTTTGAGTGCGTTACATTGGGTACTACCGTAAAACTTGACATTTCTCCCCAAAAAAAAATTCGTTTCCCAGCAATAATTTTTGCGTAAAGTTACTTAGTTTGATGTAAGTACCTAATGCTTGGTTGACTTGGGGTCCTGTTACACCCTGTATGTAGTATTTATTTATTTATAAAGTATGTACGTCTTGGTTTTGTCCGCGATCGACTGCATACCGCACCCTTTTTTTTTACCGATGGGAAATCATCAAATAACCCCTCCCGCTCTGGGCTGAGCAAGAGGGAGTGTCAGACTTTTATTGACTAAAACCCATCCATGTTCCTTCCTTTGCCCTTTGTGTTCCAGGGCCGCGGTATCTCTTTCGAACAGTCCCGCAACCCTGGCAGGCATCGGTCCTTTCGGACCCCTTCCTGTTTGCTGACTGCTGCTGTTTGCGTAAAGTTACTTAGTTTGATGTGCCTAATGCTTGGTTGACCTGGGGTCCTGTTACACCCTGTATGTAGTACCTATTTATTTATAAAGTATGTACGTCTTGGTTTTGTCCGCGATCAACTGCATACCGCACCCTCAGCCAGCAATTACGGCAGACATAGTGCTCGCCATTTATAGTATTTACAGTATATATTATATAGTATTAACTGTAACAAATTAAAAAAAAATGATATTAATCTAAATGTTAAACTATGCATACGTATTCTTGTTACTCTCTAAACGCCAACCGATCAGCGCGTCCGACATACGCCTTTAATTTAATAAGCATTTAAGCGTTTTCTGCTCTGTTTAGTACTCTTATCTCACGATATCAATTTACACAAAAGAAGTCGATACCTACTTCATAGAGTTCATATAGAAGACTCTCTTAAGCGTTCCGGAAAAAGATTAGGCACCGGCACAAGGCACCGGCACAAGTGATGAATCAACCGAAATAATAGAAAGATTTAAATAAGTATGAAAAAACATGTCTAAATGTACTCACTTGTCGAGGAGCCAAAAGTCCTTGAATATGCTCAACGATTCCCGGGTGGTTATCCAAAAACAGTTGAAATAACTGATAATTGCCAATGAATGATTGCAACAAACAGAGTTTCTTCTTTCTACTTGCATTGTCACAAAAAAATCAATCACTTAGCAAAAACAGAAAGTCCGAAGTGATATAGCCTAGGTCGTAAGTAAAGACTCAGAAAGAATTTGTGTGGTAACTACCACAAACTACTAGTACACCAGTGAATCTGTTTACCTCAAGCAAGCCACAACCACGCTAGCGTAGTCGCGCACTTGGCTACGTGCTATCGACAAGCACTGTCTCAATATAAACCTGCCTTTCTATCAAATTGTCTAACTATTTAGATAACACCTGCAGGGGTGCACGAGAATTCTGCGATGTATTAATTCCTTTATTCCATTTATATTATTCTGATACACATTTAATACATTTTTAAATATTCCTATCTATAATAATCTATACTAATATTATAAAGAGGTATTTGTAAGTTTCTATCTCTGGATCTACTGAACCGATTTTGAAAATTCTTTCACTTATAGGAAGCTACATTATCCCCAAGTGCCATAGGCTATATTTACAACGTGCCCGTGGGATAATTTCCGACCAAAACGCGAGCGAAGCCGCGGGCAACAGCTAGTATTAAATACATTTAAAAATAGTATCCCACCAGCATCGAAAACATTTTTTGAATCAAGCCCTTGATCCAGCTGCCAAGCGAGCCTCCTCAGATGTTGGTCGAGGCTATTACCATTGGCCGACACGACTATCGGCACAGTGACTGCTATACTCGCATGCCACATGACGACTACCTCACGAGCTAGATCTTGATACTTGAACTAGGTACTTCTTTTTCTGGTTCTCGTCATGCAGGACCGCTGTGTCAACGATCATTGCGCGATGCTCCAATCGATCTATCAACTCGATCTTATTTTAATTCCACAAGGTTGTACTTCAAACCAAGTTGCTGGTGGCTGGTGCTTTAAGGCGTTCGTGGTGCGAATACCAACATGTTATCTGCACCTCGTCTTGGAGGAGGACTTTTGGCCGCAGGAAGTGGTGTTCCGTCGCTCCTACGGGCAAGTGCCACATGAACGCACAGTGACATAGTGCACAAGTGAAGTGTTATTATCATAGTTTTAAGTTTCAATTAATAACATAATATGTATTTTATCATACCTATGTTAGTCTGTAAGGTATATATATATATATATATATGGGCCAAATTAGCCTGAAAATAAATGGATGTTGTTGTTGTTGATAATCCTGGCAACGAGGTTGTGCCTAGCAAGTAAGAACCGGCCAAGTGCGAGTCGGACTCGCGCACCGAGGGTTCCGTACAAACCTGTAGGTATATATGTAAAAGTTATGGTGTTTTTATTGCTAAATGAAATCCATAACATTGCAATGTGGAAAGCTGGAGGAGCATTTTAGTCACAGGTACTAACAAAGTTAACAAACACACAACAAAATCAAAGCGTTTATTTCAAGTATAGGCCAGTTACAGGCACTTTTGAATTGTCGAAACAAAGAACAATTAAATGTAGCTACAGTCCCAGTCACAAGGCATAAAAACTGTGAAAGTACTGTAGTTGCCCATTCCTATCGTAGATCTCTATGGAGAAGAACGGGCAAGAAACTCCATGGACACTCTTTTAAATCAGCATATTGTTACAAAACCTCGGTTACATCATTTATGGTAGACTATGTGAGAACGATGTAGCAACTGTAGCAAGATGTGCACGTTAAAAGTGTCCACAGTAAAAACAAAAAAGACAATTCAAAAAATAAAAATAACTAATTCAAATAAGCCGTGGCAACTAAGAGATGACCAGTCACACTGACAGCGCCCGTTCACGAATATGACGCATAGATCAGCACCATTCAACTCAACCATTTTGAAGGGAACTAAATGATCCGACACACGCGCCACCATCAGCGAGACATTTGAGTGAGCATGACATACTCTCAACCGCCAGGGCACATTCAGGTCAAGAAAGGACGTAGGTTTCCAGTGAACGATAGCTATCGTTAATATAATATATATAATATATCGTTATCGAACTATGTGCTAAAAAGCTTTTTAGCACATAGTTCTCACACAATATGGGCTTTATATAATACTAAAGAGATTGATTCTATACAATGCAAAGATAGTTGTACAATCTTCAGCAGCTCCAACAATACTATTTTGTGTTATCAATTTGTGCGTCCCTGTCCTTGTGGAGCAGGACCGGCATTGAGCCAAACATTTTTATCAACGATATAATCGTTCAACTTGTAATATGCTTGCTTGCAAAGTGTGCGTTTAATGCATGTTTTAAATTTCGTCTCATTGAGTTCAAGAATACTTTGTGGAATTTTATTATAGCATCTCATCCCATGAAAGATGAGTCTACTTTAGCGAGTCTGAAGCCTGGCTGAACTAATTGGTTCCTATTTCTAGTACTGTAATTGTGTCTGTCACCTCTTTTACTAAAAAGATGCAGATTTCTTCTTACGTACATTATGTTTTCATAGATTTATTGACAATGTACCGTCATGATGTTAATGTGCTTAAACAGTTCCCTTAGAGAGTCGCACCTACGAAGATTATATATGGCTCTGATGGCTCTTTTTTGCAGAATAAATATAGACTGAATGTCTGCAGCCCATCCCCATAACAAAATGCCATAAGACATTATACTATGAAAATAACTAAAATAGACAAGTCTAGCGGTATCTACATCAGTAAATTGACGGATTTTTCTAATGGCATATGCTGCTGAACTTAGCCGCCCCGCAAGAGATGTTAAATGAGAACCTCATTGTAGCCTTGAATCAAGCGTAATCCCCAGGAAAACCGTTTTATCTACAAATTCTAGTTTCTCTTTATTCAATATTATATCACAATCACTACTTTTAACATTCGGTAAAGCAAATCTTATGCATTTAGTCTTTTTTTCGTTTAACACTAAATTGTTTGCTGTGAACCAATTATGGACCTGAATTAACGCATTATTCACGTCATCTAGATTTTGGACCTGTCTATTTATCTTAAAAATTAGGGAAGTGTCATCAGCAAATAACACCATACTTTGAGGTTGGTTTTTCAATAAATAGGTTATATCATTTATATATACTAGAAAGAGAAAAGGACCCAATATTGAGCCTTGCGGAACCCCCATTTTTACTTTTAAACCCTGTGAATTGACACCATTTATTTGAACATGTTGTCTATCACTCAAATAAGATTTTACCAAACTAAGTGCAAGTTTTCCTAGTCCGTAGTGCTCAAGTTTCAAGAGTAATGTCTAGTGATTTACGCAATCAAATGCTTTGGAGAGATCACAAAAAAATCCTATGGCGTCTTGGGACTCTTCCCACGCAGTAAATATGTGCTTTAATAAGGTTACACCAGCGTCAGTCGTACAACGTCCCCTGGTGAAACCATACTGCTGATCGTGTAGGATTTTGTTGGTGTTAAAATGATTGAGCATTTGATTCAGCATCACTTTTTCAAAAACCTTGCTAAAAAGTGGCAACACGGATACAGGCCTATAATTATTAGTATCTTTACTGTCCCCGGATTTGAAAAGAGGTATGACTTTACTGTATTTCATTAATTCTGGGAAAACTCCTTGGTCTACACACAAATTAAAAATTAACGCCAAGTATGGTGCTAGTCTCAACTATGGATGTACAAACTTTGATAGACATTCCCCAAAGATCTTCGGTCAGTTTGATTTTTATTTGCCGGAAAGCTTTAACAACAGTAGAGGGTATGACGATACTCAACAGTAGAGGGTAGTAACACCAACAGTAGTAGAGGGTATGACGATATTAACAGAAAAGTAATTAAATCAATAGCGCCTGTTATAGCGCCCGTACTAAGTGAACTCATAAATAAAATTATCCAAAAAGGTGTTTTTCCACAAACATTAAAAGTTTCCATTATTAAACCCTTACATAAAAAAGGTTACAAAACAAAAGTCAGTAACTACAGACCGGTGGCGATGGCGTTGATACTCGTATCAATCTTCTCTAAAATAGTTGAGAAAGTCATTTAGAGCAGTGTTTATAACTAACTTGAAAAAAAAAAAAATTTGTAAGGAACAGATGGGATTTAGAAAAAACACTAATATGGCCATAAATATAATTTACTTGAAAAAATACACTACAACATGGACAATAGAAAACTAGTCATGGCAATGTTCATGGACATGACCAGGCCAGGGCATTTGACTATGTTAACCATAAAGTACTACTAACTAAGCTCTCTAGATTTGGCATCACAGGGAACGTACTCAATCTTATGAAATCATACTTGGAAGATAGATAACATATTGTCCGGATTAGTCAAGTGGATATTAACACAAAAAGTGAAATAGTGTATTCGTCTGACCCTAGAGTACTCCATTGCGGTGTTCCACAGGGTTCTATATTGGGGCCTAATGACTTTCCCCAAGCAATTTCACACCAGATGTCTTTATTTGCAGACGACAGCACAGTGATATATAATAAAGGTAGTAATAATGAAATAGAGAATGACATTGACGCTAGTCTGGTTACGATTATTGACTGATTTAAAGCTAAAAATCTTTAAATGAATCTTACCAAAACTAAAATTATAAATTTCAAAATGAGACAAAAAACACAATCACTATTTCAAATCTATACTAATATTATAAAGCTGAAGAGTTTGTTTGTTTGTTTGAACGCGCTAATCTCAGGAACTACTGGTTCGAATTGAAAAATTCTTTTAGTGTTGGATAGCTCATTTATCGAGGAAGGCTATAGGCTATATATCATCACGCTACAATCAATAGGAGCGGAGCATCAATGAAAAATGTTGCAAAAACGGGGAAAATTTATTATTTTTGAGAGCTTTCTTTGCGTGCGCTGGTTAAACGGTTAAAGTTGCACAAAAATAATGTATTCAGAGAGAATTATTCCTCTTAAAAATGTCTAAAAAAAGTCCGCGACAGCACATGCCTATCTTTTAAGGTTGACTAACAATAACCATTTTTATGATTTTAAAATTTGGTCAAAAATAATGCTTTATGGGTAAGGTATTTTTACCGACATAGTATTAATCCTTATCGAAATAAATATGTTAGTCATCTTTAGCGTTCAATTGTGACCAAAGGAGGTGTTTTTTTTTCGGCCCAAACATGTACCGAGGTACAAATTACTATTTAAATTCTTTCCAATACATTGTGTTATTAGCAGTATTTTAAATCCTTCAATATTCGACAGATTAAAAAATAAAAGAATATGAAAAAACACTACCTCGAATCATATCTGCGTTCGAAGAAACGTTCTTAACAGCGCTGGCGGCTGTCAAACTATTCCATCTGTCAAAATATTAAACTCTTTCGAGATCGGTCGATCGATCGATCGTCTGACAAGGGCTAAAATAATCTGAATGACAATATTGTCACCAACAACAACAAAAGGAATAAGATAGTAAATTATCGGCCCTGGAGCACTGTCTTTTGGCCAGTAGCTAACCAAACGCAAAAAATAATCTGAAATGTGAAATAAATGTATTTTTTAAATTCTTGATCCTATAATGTTTCACAAGAAAGTGTGCCGGGAAAATGAACCTATCTTTAATACAAAACTAAATTCAAAATAGTATATTTTTAGTTTTTCACACGTGTTTAAATGAAGTAACGAAACGCATCATCGGAGAAATGAATTACGAGATTGCCAGATTAAAATTCTTGGGTTGCAAGTTTAAGCATCTTTGATCGACAATTTCAGGTGGTACAAATGCATTAATAAATCCAATATATTTTTTTTCAGAATCTGCGATTTTTTTCCTATAAATTCGTACCTTTATTGTTAAGGTACATTGTTTGGCCACAATTGTATGGGGGAAAAAACACCTCCTTTGCCCTTTACACCATTCAATTTAGATGAATATCTTAGGAGATTTCCAAAACCAATATGATTAGATTCAATGCACAAATATTGTGCGTAACTTAGAGAAGGTTTTAGTTTTGGTTTCATTGTAATCAGTGCTCTCTATCAAAAGATTTATGAATTTAATGTGTTCAAGAAGAACTTAAGATCATTGTGTAAGATACAAGCAACGACATCTATTGCACCAAAATGGTACTAATTAATAAAAATGTGCTCACAAGATAACTTTTAAATCGGCTGACCGGCTTTATAAAAAAGTTCTGATGGCAAAAAGTACTCTAGATTAGTCTACATGACGCTATAACCCTGTAGAGTGTGTGTTCAATCGCTTTCCATGCAGTATATTCTATCGGTCTATCTCTGCTCGATAGGTGGCACTGTTCATTTCACTCCATTTTCTGAATCGCGGTGTTTTTCGTGAAAGAATGACCCTCGCCCGTGTAAAATGTCGGAAGCTTGGTTTTTTAACCGACGAAACAAAAACAGGAGCTTCTCAATTCGACGTTTCTATAGTTTTTTATTTTATGTATAACCTGACCACGCATAACTTTTTACAGAGAAGTCCGGTATGCATGATCCTTTTTTTTAATTAAGAAATCGTGTTTGGGCCCATTTCCTGCACCTTGATGAGAACTTTAGATCTAGCTGGAGTATGACGTCATCGAAGTTCTAACGATGGAGACGGTAGGCAGTTGCAAGAGGTCCTCAAGAGTTTGCAGCAAGAATAACGTGTTTGGGCTCATTTCATGCACCTTGATGAGAACTTTAGGCCTTGCTGAAGTATGACTGTCATCGGAGGTCTGACGATGGAGACAGAAGGCAGTTGCAAGACGTCCTCAAGAGTTTGCAGCAACAATAACGTGTTTGGGCTCATTTTCATGCACCTTGATGAGAACTTTAGGCCTTGCTGAAGTATGACTGTCATCGAAGGTCTGACGATGGAGACGGAAGGCAGTTGCAAGAGGTCCTCAAGAGTTTGCAGCATGAATAACGTGTTTGGGCTCATTTCATGCACCTTGATGAGAACTTTAGGCCTTGCTGAAGTATGACTGTCATCGACGGGCAAACGATAGAGACAAATGGCAGTTGCAAGCGGTCCTAAACAGTTTGCAGCAGGTATAATGTTATTGGGCTCATTTCATGCACTTTGATGAAAACTTTAAACCTAACTCAGTATGACTTTCATCGAATGTCTGACGATGGAGGCGAATGGTAGTTGCAAGAGGTTCTCAAGAGTTTACAGCATCTATAACGTGTTTGGGCTCATTTCATGCACCTTCATGAGAACTTCAGACCTGCCTGGAGTATGGTCGGTTAAGGTTGTCGAGGGTCGCTTGCCTGTGGACGTTGAGTAATGGGCTAGCTCGCCATCCGTCCGTCTAATAACGACAGGCCGTGTCGACGGCGCATTCGTGTTCCACGCGCGCCTCAAAGAGATGTCAGCAAACGGGAAGGGGTCCGAGAAGACCGAGGCAGGCCTGGATTGCGGGACTGTTCGAAAGAGATACCGCGGCCCTAGAACACAAAGGGCAAAAGAAGGAACATGGATGGGTTTTAGTCAGTACAAGTCTGACACTCCCTTCCGCTCCGCCCAGAGTGGGAGGGGTGATTTGATTATTTCCCCATCAGTAAAAAAAAGGTAGGCCTTATTTGGAAAAACATAAGTAGAATATGTTTGCGATTAATGCAAATATTTCCGAGAAATTAAATTGTTAACTACTTGAATCTGTACTAATATTATAAAGCTGAAGGGTTTGTTTGTTTCGTTGATTGTACGCGCTAATTTCAGGAAGTACTGGTATAAATTAGTTTAGTGTTGGATAGCTCATTTATCGAGGAGCGGAACATCAATGAAAAATGTTTCAAAAACAGGGATTTATTCCTTTTGACAGCTTCCGTTGTGCGTGAACGGTTAAAAATACGCAATTATACACTATGAACCTATGAACGTTATTCTAGACCTATACAGTGAGACAGCATCTTTCCGGATCTGACGTCACGACCTCTCTTGTTCCCCTCCCACGCGGCTCCGCCCCGCTCTGCCGGGGGGAGGGGGCGTGGAGCTTGCCCGAACAGTCAGGCGCGCTCTTCACATTGGCATCGTTTTTCGGCGCGATCACACCTCTTTTAGTGCGGGCAACAGCGCTGCTGTTTAGTGTTTAAAATTATTATTAGTTTAAATACATTTATAGTTCGTGGAAAAACTTTAATCAGTGGTTATTTGAAAACTCTGTAATAGTGTTTCGAGTACTATTAGAGTTTTGAGTGCGTGTTTTGAATACGTAATGGAAAAATCCACGAAAGCGCCTGCCGATGGTGACGGGAGTCGCCCGCCTCCCCCTGCATCACCGCAGGCATCTTCTTCGTCGTCTTCATCGTCGAGCAGCTCCGCCCCACGTCGGGGACGCCGGCAGCTGCAGCAGGAAACCCGAGAAACTGACAAGCGCAGGTTAGACTTGCTGTCAAATCAAGTGAGTGAAATATTATCCTACTTCAAAAATAACGATCACTTTTCAAACAAAGAAACCGAGCCTGAATCTGATTCTGATATTTCCTTACATCCATCTGAAGGCTTGAGGGTTTCTCTTGGGAATGATCACCTTCTCAGTAAACCACAGAAGGCTAAAGTATTCGAATTTCCTGTATCCACTAACCTAAAAGAACCTACTGTTGAAAATGCCTCTGAGGGTAGATTACATGTGCTAAATAAACCACATCATTTTGATACTAATGATTGGCAAAGGGTTAGATACCTAGAAACTGAGAAAAAGTATGTCGCTAAGCCAGGTTTTTATGAACTCGATGTTAACACTGAACTTAGACATTGTGATACAAATTCTTCTTGGCTTAGATTACTTGATAGGTCGTTTAGAGCTTTTACTCATGGGCTTATACAGCAAAATGAGCTGCTAAGAAAAAACTTTCAGCAAATCATAGAATGGGCGCAATCGCCTGGCTGTGTTCTAAACGCTGACACGCTTTTTGAAAAGATTAATGCTTCTTTTTCCGAAAACTCATCTTACATGAAAGTGTCCGAGGATCTCTTGCAAATGAGTTGTGGGAGACGTGCTGATATCATTCAAAGACGTCGTGACTGCATTTTGTCAGGTGTCAAGGACAAATATGTAAAGGTTGACTTGCAAAAGATCCCCCCAACACAATATAACCTTTTCAATCCACAGGAATTAACCACCTTTTTACAAAAGGCTGGTGGTACAAGTAAGTTGTTCTCTGCCCAAAAGCGCTCTGCGGAAGAGCTTCATTCCATGTCTATGCGGAATAGACAGGATGGCCCTCCAGCTAAGCGACCACGCAAGCCCTTTCACGGTGACAATCCTGGGTTCGATCCCCAGCCATCCACGAGCTTTCAAGCGCCTCCCAAAAGTAGAGGCCGAACGTCGGGAAACAATAAATCCGGTACAAGGCATAATGAAAACAAAAAACGGTCTTCCGGCAATCGACAATTCGATCAGTATCGTAAGTGACTATCCTCAAGAAATTTTATTTTATGGCGGGCGGTTAAAAAATTACACTAAAATTTGGAAGAATTATGGTGCTCCAGAGAACATCATAAAAATGATATCTGGTTACCGAATTCCCTTTTTCAAAATACCCCCACTCCAAAGTCCAGACTTATTAACACGTTTTCAAACTCCAACGAGCTTATTGATGTCGGAACAGATCGAGATTTTGAAACAAAAGTCAGATACCAGCAATCGACGGATATTCAATTTAAAAAATCTAAACCGCTATGTAATGCAAACAAAGTTTCGCTTAATAAATATGTACCGTGTGCCGGATTTCTTGCAACCGAACGACTGGGCAATCAAAATAGACCTTTCTCAGGCCTATTTTCACCTAGCAGTCAGCAACAGTCATCACCCATTTCTGCGAGTATTATACGCAACAGAAAAGAAGTCGAGCTCGGAGCTCCTTCAAATCACTTGTCTGCCATTCGGGCTGTCATCAGCACCCAGGGCATTTGCGACAGTGACAAATTGGGTAGCAGACGTGCTGCGCGAGAAGGGCATGCGAGTTATCGTCTATTTGGACGATTATTTAATCGTGAACCAAGATCGATTAACCCTAATGGACCATGCTGCGGAAGCTATAAGAGTCCTAACAACGTTGGGATGGATGATCAACTACAAAAAATCCACATTGATCCCTACCAAGGCAGTAGACTATCTCGGCATAAAATGGAATCTCGCCCTGAATTCCAAGTATTTGCCCCAGGAAAAGGTTTCCAAAATCTCCAATATGATACGCCACATACTACAGGTAAATCGATGGAGTTTGCACGACGCTCAATGCTTGCTAGGAATGCTAAGCTTTGCAGCCTTCGTTGTGCCCAGAGGTCGGCTTCATTGCCGCCCGTTACAAGTAGCTTGCAATCGGCTTCCAAAGCACCAAGCACACGTAAATCGCCCACTCGAGTCGGAAGTGTCGACGACCTTAATGTGGTGGTTACGAGCTCTGTCTACCGGAACAGCGATACATCCAGATCCTGTCTCACACTATGTAACGACAGACGCATCTGCCAGAGGCTGGGGTGCCATAGTAGACGACGCTTGTCTGAGCGGATTATGGTCCCCGGAGCAGAAAAAATGGCACAGCAATTTAAAGGAAATGTGGGCAGTTATACAGGCCTTAACCAATCGTCAGCAATCTCTTCGTCATTCAGCCGTGACTGAACGTCAGACAACAAGAGTGTGGTGAGTTACATGCGGAACGAGGGGGGTCTCCGATCACAGAACCTCTACCGGCTAACTTGCATGTTATTCGAGATTGCGGACGAGAACAAGATTCACCTGGTCTCTCAGTACCTGCCCGGTCAGGTAAACACAGAAGCAGACATGCTGTCAAGGCTCAAATTACCCGGGGAGTGGACCCTAATGGAAGAGGCATGTCAAGAGGTATTTCGCAAGTTCGGAATGCCCGAAATCGACTTGTTCGCCTCGAAAACCGCACACGTGCTTGCGCGCTACGTCTCACGAGATTGCAAAGACTCGAACGCAGAGTTTCACGACGCCTTCAGCAGAAGGTGGTCATACCGTCGAGCGTGGATATTCCCACCACCACACATAATTCCACGAGTTCTGTCACACCTCAACCTGTGCAAGGGTCGATACATCCTAATAGTTCCGCGCTGGTCCAAAGTGTTTTGGCGGCCAGACCTGAAGAGGAGAGCGGTGAGCGCCCCTTTACCCATATTCAATCTTCATCGACGGTTACTAGATACACGGACTTATCTGCCTCCGGTTCACGTGGACCAGATGTATCTAGAGGCATGGCTAGTGAAGGGTGGTGTGCCGAATTAACAAATTGGTCTCAAAACGAAATAGACCTACTTAATTCTAGCTGGCGACCCTCTACGAAGAAAATGTATGCTGGTATTTGGAGAAAATGGTTAAATTGGTGTACTCACAACAATTTCAACCATACAAACCCCTCTGGTGCCCAAGTGGCTAAGTACCTAGCATACTTGCACTTAACTCATAAACTGTCTTATAAAACTATTTTAGTTTATAAATCAACAGTTGCCACTTTGGCTTGTTCTAACGGACAAATCATAAGCAGTGATCCTATAGTCCAGAGAATGTTAAAAGCTATTTCACTTGCCAACGTTGATTCCAAACCTAAAAATTCTTTCATTTGGGATCCGCGTATTGTGGTAGAATGGCTCAGCTCTAACCAGCCGCCTCATGCAAGTTTATTCCAAGTATCTCGTCGCACAGCACTGATTTTGCTACTCGCTTCTAGTCGTAGAGTCCATGACCTGACACTGTTACGGGTTGATAGTGCACATTTTGAAGACAATTGTAATCATATTGTTTTACACCCAGCATTTGGCTCAAAGACAGATAGCTATACACACAGACAATCATCATGGAAGTTGCACACACATACAGATAAATCCATTTGCCCTGTATGGTGGATTCGTAAATTGATAGAAGTATCATCATCACGTAGAATCAACAATGACATTAATCATTTATTTATATCAACTCGTGGCAGAGTCAGGCCAGCCTCCCGAACAGTGATTGGAGGTTGGGTTAAAACTATTCTTAAGGAGGCAGGAGTGGGGTGCGATGTCAGAAGTCATCCACGTGTGCCTGGCGGCTGCTGGTCCCTCTAGATACGTCTGCAGGGAAGAGCAGTTGCTGGGCCGGTGCACCCTGGGCGCGGCGGTATCCTTCCCCGGGGAATGAGAGGAAATGAGAATTTTCTCTTATCCCTCGGGGAGTGTTACTGCCGCGGCTAATTATTCTGACATGGGTGGGGTCCATTCTGGACCAAAGGTGCGTTCCTCTGCGTGACCCTCTGAAAAGCAGAGGGCATAGCAGAGGAGTAAGGGCGGGCTCGGTGTGCACTTACCCTGCCTCCGAGCAGACAAAGAAGGATGCGTCCTCCTCTGTCACCGTCGATATCGTAATCCCACCGTCGAAGTGCCGTGGATCACGTCTCGCGACTTCGATAGGGACCGAGGGTCTTGGCTTAACCGCCCGGACCGCGAGGTAGAAAACCTCTATAAAAAGTTACCCCGAATCCCAAGTGGCGGCGCACCGCGAGGGGATGTATGGCTGACGGGTGTTCCCATGGAACAAATCAGTCGCTAGTGCTCACCCTCGCCAGGGTAACTGCAGGCCCCCTGGCGAGTAATAAATAACAAATTCTGCTTATCTGGGTACAGGGGTCTCTGCCCAGATGGACTTTTATTTCCCCCATACTCGTGGGTTCAATATGGAGAATGATAACCAAACCAACACCGCCGGAAACGGCAAAGAAGAGGAGAGCAGGGATGCGGGGTCGGAGTCCGACGTAGCATCCAGCGATGAGAGCGCGGGAGGCTCAGAGAGCTCCCGGCGCGTGGAGGCTGGGACTGCTGTGGAGAACAATAAGTTCTTCCGCAAGCGGTCCCGGCGGGATGGCGACCGGGGGTCGTCATCCGGCGAAGAGGAGGCCTCGGCCCGAAAGATCCCCACCAGCAAGCGTGGCGGGATCCGTGGCAAGGGGAGGGGGCTTTCTGCCACCGCGAGGTCAGAGGGGTCGGCAAAGCTTGCCGAGGAGGGGCGCCCCCCGGGCAATACTGGCCCCCCGTCTGCCGACGAGGCAGGTGCGCCTGGCGGCTCCGAGGCGGAGCGTAAGGCCAGGTTCACGAAGGAGGTAGAGGCCGCGATAAGGCGAGTGGCCCTGAAGATGAAGACTTCATCGAAACTCAGGGCCATACCCGCGGCTTCTGCCTCCATCATGGCGGCAGCAGAGGCCAACTTTGCAAGGCCTCCTCCCCCTTCATCAGAGGGAGACGAAGTGGCCAAGCTGCGGGAGGATGTAGCCCGCCTGACGGCCGCCACGGAGCGTCTCCAACAGGAGAACGCGAAGCTCCAGGCAGACCTGGCAGTCTGCTTGAGCCTAGCACCCGTGTGGCGGCTCAAAAGGCGGGCAAGCAGCAGCAGCGGCAAAGCCAGCCGGTGCCGGTAGAGAACCAGGTCCTGAACCTGGTTCGACAGGAGTTGGCTTCCTTCCAGGCGCGGTTCTCCGTCCTGGAGGGAATCGTTTTGCGGCCCTCCCTGGGTGCGGGCAGGGTGGCTGCGAGCCCGGGCCCGGGTGCGGTGTCGTACGCGGCTGCTGCGGCTGCCGCGCCCGGACCGAGGCAGTCCGGTCGGCCCTCCGGCAAGGCTGTGGCGGCCCCCCCTGACAAGCCGGCTCCGCCGAAATCGGCGCCGCCAAAAAAGGGGGGCAAAAAGAAGGGCAAGTCTGCACAGGCGGGTACTGTGCCGGTGCCAGCACCAGCGGCGAGTGGGCCAGCGCCTGCGGCACGTCAGCCGCCCCCGCCACCGCCCTCCCAGCTCCCTATACCTCCCTCGGCCGAAGCCGGATGGCAGGTGGTCGGGGAGAAACAGAGGGGGCGAAAGGCGGCCAAAAAAGCCCGAGATCAGGAGCGGCAGCGCCAGCACAGGGCGCGAAAGGTCGCGGCTAGGCTCCGCGCCCCGAGGACCGCAGCTGTAGTGATAACACTACAGCCGGATGCGGAGAAGCGGGGCGTGTCCTACCGCGACTTGCTGGCGCAGGCTAAAGAGGCGGTGGATCTCGGGGAGCTCGGGATCACCGGGGTCCTCCGACTTCGAGTCACCGCAACGGGGGCGAGGATGTTGGAGATCCCCGGCGAAGCCAGTGTCTCGTCCGCTGATGCTCTGGCTGAGAAGCTCAGGGCGTCCCTAAACGCGGACGAGGCCCGAGTGTCCAGGCCCGTTAGATGCGCGGACCTGCGCATCCTGGGCCTGGACGACTCGGTGACCGAGGAGGAGGTGGTGGCCGCCGTCGCCAGGTCTGGAGGGTGCTCTGCGGAGCAGGTCAGGGCAGGCGCCCTTCGTCCGGACCCGTCGGGGATGCGAACCGCTATGGTTAGCTGCCCTGTGACGGCGGCAAAGACCATCGTGGAGTGCCGAAGGCTACTGGTGGGCTGGGTTTCAGCGCAGGTTAAGCTGCTGGAGCCCAGACCTCTGAGGTGCTATCGCTGCCACGTGGGGCACCACGTGTCAGTACGATGCGCCTCGGAGGTTGATCGCAGCGGCCTCTGCTTCCGCTGCAGTCAGCCCGGTCATGTGTCCGCGACTTGCTGCGGGACGCCGCACTGCGCTGCATGTGCGGCGGCTGGCAAGCCGGCCGATCACCGGGCTGGGAGCAAGGCCTGCGTCCCACCCACCAAGGCCTCCAGAGGCAAGGGAAGGCCCCCCGCCGCCACCGCCACCGTCGCCACCGCCTCAGCCGCCGCCACTGTCGCCGCCGCTGCCGCCACCACCGCCGTCGCTGCTCCTTCCGCAGCGGGGCCCTCACAGGGGGCCCGAGAGGAGACCGTAATGGAGTGTCAATAACGCCCCCATTACGGCTCCTCCAGGCGAACATCAACCACTGCGCCTGCGCTCAGGATCTGTTGCTCCAGAGCATGGCGCAGTGGTCGATTAATGTCGCCGTGGTCGCTGAGCCCTACTTTGTCCCGCCCTGGGACGACTGGGTGGAGGACCTTAGTATAGAATAGAATAGAATAGAATAGAATAAACATTTATTCGCTAATGGACAGCAGCAACACAATAGAGCAGCACATACATATACATATACTAACAAACAGCTTAACAATTAATTAAAACAGCTCAACTGCGCTGAGCATGCCCATAACGAAAGGGTCACCTACTCAGCATATGCTGGGTGTAAAACACTCAGCGCTGGTTTTCAGTAGGCCCCCCGCAGTGACACACGGATGAGGGTAGTAGGTAGTAAATAAATAACGTTATTCTATTAAATGGGCATTTCTAAGTGTGTAATAAATAAATAACATAAAATAAATATTTCTGTCCCAGAGTCTAACATAATTATATATATATACACTATTAATAGAACACGAAAATACCTGCCAAATAAATAAGAACTTATCCGAAAACGAAACACAGTTGATTGACATGACGCACTTCGCGCGGCCGATGCCGCATCGACCTATGCATTTTTAAGTTGCAATACCGCCATATCATTTAGTGAGAGTGAGACTATCCGCCTAGTTAATAGGTATTATTTTATTGAGCTAAATAAAACAAAAAATAATAATACTTCCGAGAAAGTGTACAGTGCCTGTAGACTAATAATACTGCGAGCATTGAGTTCAAAAACAAAAATTTGTTTTTACACTGGAATTTGGAATTACAATGGAAGTCGGAGCAAAAGGATGATTGTACAAATGTAACGGTGTGTAGGTATGTATGTGTGATTGTACACACACATGGATTTTGGCGATCGCAGACAACGGTTTTACCCCCGCCGCGCATCTACCCACATTATCTTCCGGTGAGTTTCAATGAAATAAATTCGAAATACAAATAAAAAAAATTCACATATACTTATTTAAAATTTTGGTGATTACTATGGTGATTAATGATTCAAAATAAAAAATAAAATAAAAAATATAAAATAGTAAATACTAGCTAGATAATAATTAGATTATTAAATTAGATAAACGATTTGTCAAAATTTATATCATTAAATTCAATTTGTGAATGAATTATAAATGTCTTAAGCCTTAACTTAAATGTATTTATATTGTTTAGGTCCCTAATTGGTGGAGGAATATTATTCCAACATTTCGAGGCTGCATACCGGAAGCTTCCTCGAAAGGCTGCAGTTCTGTGATGTGGTGTAGCCAGCTGCTGAGCACAACGCCTGGCCTTGTGCTGCCGGTGGTTATTTATCCACGTAAGCTTTGAGTACAGGTATGACGGACATTTATACTTGATAACTCCAAAAAGAAGACATGCTAAGTGCAGCTTACGACGGGACTTCATTTTTAAAATGTTGTGCTTGTTTAAAAATGGTGTCAAATGGCTCCTTGGTGGTACGTCAAAGCAAAAACGTGCACAGGCATTTTGAACCCGCTGAATAAGTCTTTCGGTGCGTGCTAGTAGTCGTGGACCTACGACGGTATCAACATAATTTAGTTTGGATAGAACTAGGCTTTCAACGAGCTGTACACGCAGGTCCTGGTTTACATATGGGCGCATTTTATACAGGACTTTTAGGCGGTAAAAACAATTTCTCACGCAGCTTGCGATGTGAGCCTCGAAATTAAGACCTTGGTCCATAATCAAACCCAGATTTCTCGCTTCATACACACGATCAATGCGTTGGCCCATCACAAACACGTTTGCAAGGTTACTATTTATTTTGCTTAGTTGCCCTTTAGATCCGAAAAGCATAAATTTAGTTTTGGCCGGGTTAAGTAGAAGAGAGTTCTGTCTTGACCAGTCCACAATCCTTGCCAGATCTTCGTTAACTACTTTAACTGCGCTCTCATAATCTTCAGATTTAAAGGCTAGGTATAATTGAATATCGTCTGCATAGATATGAAATTTACAGTTTTTTATAACGTTAATAATATCGGCACTATATAAACTAAACAAAGGAGGACCCAGTATCGATCCCTGTGGAACCCCCTTTACCACTGGGCTCATATTAGAAAAAACACTAGACCCATTCGCATCCCGAATTTCTACAAACTGTTGACGATAACTCAGATAGCTTTCGAACCATTTAACGGTAGCGGTGTCGAATCCATAAAAGGTCATCTTCGAGAGTAAGAGACTCAAATTAATAGCATCAAATGCTCTAGAAAAGTCCAGCAGAACTAACAAAGTACAACACCCTTCATCTTGAGCTGATAATATGGTGTCTGTAACATCTAACAGAGCCGTTGCAGTACTACGCCCCCTCCTAAAACCGGATTGAGCCTCAGGGAGGATGTTATTTTGCTCAAGATATGCAGTTAGTTGGGCATTAACTACTTTTTCCAGTACTTTTGATAAAAAGGGTAAAATACTTACAGGCCTTAAATCTTTTACCGTAGTTGGGTTCGCGATTTTAGGAAAAAGTTAATTTTAGGAAAAAGTTAGTGGCTCAGTGGCCATAATTTCGTCGGCCGCCGCCGGTACCCCGACCCATGAAAGTGTCAGGAAGGGTCAGGGGTGCGTAGCAGCACGATTCGGGGAGATCGTTGTAGCGGGTGTCTACTTCTCCCCGAGCCATACTCTCGCCGAGTTCCACAACTCCCTCAGGGAGTTAAGTGTCGTCATCGGAAGCCATTCCCTCCCCGTGCTTGTGCTCGGGGACTTCAATGCCAAGAACTTGGCTTGGGGTTCTCGTCGCACAGACGTGCGGGGCAGGATGGTGGAAGACTGGGGGCAGGCCTGGTCGTCCTTAATAGGGGTTCTGTCCCAACGTGTGTGCGGATGCGGGGCGAGTCGGTGGTGGACATCACGTTCGCTAGCCCGCTCTGTCACCGCGTGTCGTTGACTGGCGCGTCATGGAGGGGGTGGAGACCTATTCCGACCACCGGTATATCCGGTTCGACGTCTCCGCCCAGACCCCAAGCGCGCCGGTCCTACAGACCCCGAGTGGTCCGCGATGGGCGCTGAAGCAGCTGGACCGGGAGCTCCTCCTGGAAGCCTCGATCGTGCAGGCCTGGGTGACATCACCGGTCAGGCCTGCCGACGTGAATAATGAGGCGGGTTGGTTCCAGGAGGCCATGTCCGATATATGCGACGTGGCAATGCCCCGGGTTCGGTCAGAAAGCGCCCGGCGTCAGGTGTACTGGTGGTCGCGAGAGCTGACGTCTCTGCGCGAGGCGTGCGTCGCCGCGCGACACCTGTACGCCAGGCATCGCAGGCTCCGCATTCGCCCTCCGAATGCGGCAGCCATTGAGGCGGAGCTGTATGAGGGATACAGAGCGGCGAAGACCGCCCTCCAAGAGGCTGTCCTGCGGGCCAAGGATGTGGCCCGCGAGGAGATGCTGGAGACTCTCGACAGAGATCCGTGGGGGCGCCCTTATAAGATGGTGCGGGATAAACTCCGCACCAGGGCCCCTCCGCTGACGCAGAGTCTCCGGCCTGAGCTCGTGGAGGACGTGGTGAGCGCTCTGTTCCCTTCGCGAGGGGAACATCCTCCCCTGCCCATGGCTCCGCCACTTGCGGTGCCGGAAGCGGACCACACTGAGGACGATGACGACATTCCAGAGGTGACTGGGGTAGACCTGAGAGTGGCGGTAGGCATGCTTAAGGCCAAAACTGCCGCCCCAGGACCCGACGGCTTACCTGGCAAAGCCTGGGTCCTGGCCTTGCAGGCTCTCGGGCCCCGACTGGAGGGGCTCCTAAGCGCATGCTTGGAGAGAGGCCAGTTCCCGCTTCGTTGGAAGACGGGGAAGCTGGTCCTCATCCGGAAGCCGGGGCGCCCTGCGGACTCTCCGTCCGCATACCGGCCCATTGTGTTGCTCGACGAGGTGGGCAAACTCTTCGAAAGAGTTATTGCCAACCGCCTCGCCGGGCACCTGACGGGGATTGGGCCGGATCTTGCGGAACACCAGTTTGGTTTCCGCAGGGGGCGCTCGACGGTGGACGCCATCATGCGCGTGAGAGCCCTCACGACGGGGGATGCGGTGTCCCGGGGTGGGGTGGTCTTGGCGGTGTCTCTCGACATCGCCAACGCCTTCAACTCCATGCCCTGGAGCTGCATTAGGGAGGCACTCCGGTATCACCGGGTGCCGACCTACCTTCGTCGTGTGGTCGGGGACTACCTGACGGACAGGTACGTCATCTACCCTGGTTGCAGCGGAGACTGGAACCGGCGAGAGATGTCGTGCGGTGTTCCACAGGGATCGGTTCTGGGGCCGCCCTTGTGGAACATCGGTTACGACTGGGTGCTGCGCGCCGACCTCCCTGACGGCGTCAGCGTAGTTTGCTACGCTGACGACACGCTGGTGCTGTCGCAAGGGAGGTCGCACGAGGCGGCGGCCGAGCTGATGACTCGCGGGGTTGCGATAGTCGCGGAGAGGATCCGGCAATTGGGTCTCGAGGTGGCATTGCACAAGTCCGAGGCCATGTGCTTTCATGGGCCTCGGAATGCGCCACCGTCGGGATCCATGCTCACGGTGGGAGGGGTTCCCATCGGCGTCGAGCCGACGTTGAAGTACCTAGGTCTCGTCCTCGACAGCCGGTGGAACTTCGTGGAGCATTTCCGACGTTTGGCCCCCAAACTGGAACGGGCCGGGGCTGCCTTCAAGCGGCTCTTGCCCAACCTGGGGGGTCCAAACGCCTCCTGCCGGAGGCTCTACGCGGGGGTCGTGCGGTCCATGGCCCTTTACGGGGCCCCGGTGTGGGCGCGTTCTTTGAGGCGGCGAGCCGCCCACTATCTGAACGCGCCCCAAAGGGTGGTAGCCGTAAGGCTAATCCGGGGGTACCGCACGATCTCCGGCGAGGCGGCGAGCCTCCTTGCCGGATTGCCGCCATGGGATCTGGAGGCGATAGTCCTCGCGCGCCTGCACGAGTGGCGCGTGGAGGCACTACGCCGGGGGGAAACTCCGCTGCCGCGGCAAATTGTCGCTCAGCGGACAGACTTCCGGCGTCATCTCAAGGCGACATGGAGAGAGCGACTGTCGCAACCGTGCAGGGCACGCCACTATAATGGCGGTAAGTCCCCTCTTTGAGGAGTGGCTGGAGAGGCGCCACGGCGCCCTCACCTTCCGCCTGACGCAGGTCCTCACCGGACATGGTTGTTTCGGGAGGTTCCTGCACCTAATCGGGCGGGAGGAAACGCCCGGGTGTCACCACTGCGAGGATCGACCGGAGGACACGGTGGAGCACACTGTGCAGGTCTGCTCCGCTTGGGCGGAGCAACGCCGTGTCCTCGTAGCGGCGATCGGCGGCGGCGACCTCTCGCGTCCGGCCCTGGTTCAATCCATGGTCCGGAGCGAGACGGAATGGGACGCCGTCACCTCCTTCTGCGAAGCAGTCATGCTAGCGAAGGAGGTGGCGGGACGTGAGAGGGAGAGAACCTCACGTCCCAGCCGCCGCGGGAGACGCACCGGGCGTCGGGGGCCACGTGGTGGCCCCCGGCCACCGTAGACGCGGGCCTGTGGACGGTGAGCTATGGGCTAGCTCGCCGTCCGTCCATCTTATGACGACAGGCCGTGTCGACGGCGCGTTCGTGTTCCACGCGCGCCTCAAAGAGAGTCAGCAAACAGGAAGGGGTCCGTAAGGGCCGACGCCTGCCAGGGTTGCGGGACTGTTCGAAAGAGATACCGCGGCCCTGGAACACAAAGGGCAAAGGAAGGAACATGGATGGGTTTTAGTCAGTAGAAGTCTGACACTCCCTCCTGCTCAGCCCAGAGCGGGAGGGGATTTGATGATTTCCCATCGGCAAAAAAAAAAAAAAAAAAAAAAAAGGAGGCAGGACAGGAGTAGAGGCTACTCCTGGTAGCACTCGAAGTGCCGCAGCATCTCTCAACTGGCTTGAGTACCACAATATTGACGAGATCATGGCAAAAGGGAACTGGCGTGTCCCCAACACATTTGCACGGTTCTATTCAGCCGAAATTAATACATCGCAAAGTCGTAACAATTTATCTCTGACATTTGAAGCTGTGTAGATTCTAAATAATATATGATTACCTACCTATTAATAATGTAATTCAATAATGATTCAGTTCAAAGAAACATGTTGTTATATTATGTTTAGTTGATTTATTTAATCTAAGTAGATATGCTATGCATAACTTATGAAACTTTAGTCCAAAGCAAATCTTAATTCTTCGAATATCTTTAAAGCAAAAATTGTGGTACTAATCATGTTATGTGAATAGCAAAACTTATGTATAAGTTCTTAATTCCTTTATTGGTTCAAATAAATAATCCCTGCAATTTCTTTATCCATTGAGTCACTTTCATTTCTAATAATAATGTTCTCGCACACTTATATTTTGTTTAATATAAATTATATCCCTATATTAAACAAAATTATGTAGATACCTAAGTAATTTCTTTTTCACACATTGGCATATACTTAGCTTGCCACCAGGCGATAATAAACACATCTCACTGTATAGGTCTAGAATAACGGTTCATAGTGTATAATATAATGTTTTACCTGAAAATAAAACAGTTATTATATACGGAACCTTATTCTAGACCTATATTTTTAATCCTGCTTGGTGGACTCATAATCCACCGGAAGTGAGATGCAATGTGAAGAGCGCGCCTGACTGTTCGGGCAAGCTCCACGCCCCCTCCCCCCGGCAGAGCGGGGCGGAGCCGCGTGGGAGGGGAACAAGAGAGGTCGTGACGTCAGATCCGGAAAGATGCTGTCTCACTGTATAGGTCTAGAATAAGGTTCCGTATATAATAACTGTTTTATTTTCAGGTAAAACATTATATTATCATGTATGTCGGAATTGTATCTCTTAAAAAGCTCTAAAAAATGTCCACACTGGCATATGTCTAACTTTTAAGGTTGACGCACACTCTCTCTAACCCTCTCTTTCTTTGATGTACGCACGCACGCAGACGAGTTGCACGGGTCAGCTAGTAAATTATAAAGGACATCGAATACTTGAATCTAATGTAATAAAATTTCTTGTCCTACACATTGATAACGATATTTCTTGGAGGACGCAAATTGACAATGTGTGTGGGACTTAGTAAGTTTTCCTATGCTCTTAGACCGCGCGCGGGTCATTATTTTGATGCGGAGTTATTTTAAAACTGTGTTAATAGAGAATAACACATATTTTATCATATATCTGAAATACCTACACTAGCCTTGTAGCAGCCTTGCAAAACTTCTGATAGCAAAGTTATTTATTTACAAAGTTTTTTAGTCAGTATTTAGAAATCTGGTTCAAAAATACTATTTATGAATTAAATTTGAACCAGATCTGTAAATGGTGACTAAAAAGTTAGGAATAGTACCACATTGAACATTGAAGTTCGAAAAATTTAAATTTTCTTACGTTTATTTTTATTGCAATTTGCAGGTCAGTGTTTGTTGATGAAAATATGAATCGCGCCAATAGTATGGAGTTACAGAATTATAATAATTCAAATCATCAATACAGCCTTCCAAGTTCATGTAACCTCATTCAAGCTATTGAAACCTAGGTTTAACCCCATTGAGTGACTTTTTCGTGAAATAGCTATATTTCACGAAAAAGTCACTCAATGGGGATAAACCTAGGTTTTCTTGCAGTATCACAGTATGATGTTTGTCTAGTCGATTTTTGAATTGGTTTATATCTGGGCTGAGGCCTGAATCTTCTGGGAGCTTAATTTACGCTCAGACTGGGTATACCCGGCTTATTTTATTGCCCGTATATAATCTGTACGTTACAACTGTATTTTATGTATTTTATCTACACCCATGCTATAAATCCTCAATAAACATTAAAAGTATCATACCTGTGTTTATGGTCTAGCAGAAGCCAAAGGTTCAGCAACCCTAAGAAATTCAGTTCAGCCAATATCAACATGAAACATGTTATTGAAGTGTTAATAGATGCACTTTGATAACATACACTACTTGGTCAAAACCACGACTTTTGGCAGCGGAAGCTCCGATTCTATGTCATCGTCCTCGGACATTGAGAAGAGTTGTCATATCTTCTTCCTGCCCTTGCCTATATTACTTACTTGTCAGACATTCAAGTAAACACAAAAATATGCTAAAAATTGTCTTTATTAAGATAGGGGAGAAGGTAGGTATAATGCCAAATTTAAATCTTTACAGGCACTACACTAACGTCATCAAACAACCGGCTTAGACAGGCGCAGCGGCGTCTTCCAATGCTGCGGCGTCCGCTAAGTGGTCCCGCAGCGCCGCACCCAGCGCGTCCACGAAGCACAGCAGCCCCGGCGCCGCCTCGCGCACGTGCAGCGCGCGCGCCAGGAACGGGAGGCGGCGTAGTGCGCGACCCGATACGGCCGCGCCTGCCGCCTCACGCGCCACCACCCACAGGCGCAGCGACGCGCGCGACGGCTCGCTCTCTGCGAAGCGCGAGCCCTCCAGCACGCGCAGCTCGAACACGGGCTCACGCGGCGCTACCAGGCCGCGCGCCATCAGCTCAGCGCAGCAGCCGCGCAGGATCTCGTAGGCGGCGCGCGCCGAGGGCGGGCCCACGCGCCGCTTGATGTCGGCGCGGTCCACGAAGGCCACGTCGATGGCGCCCGTGACGTTTGACGTGGTGAGCACGAGTGCGTTGGGGCGGCGCCGCAGCCGGTCCAGCTGCGTAAGCAGCGCGTTCACGGCGCGGATGGAGTCGGACGGCTCCAGGCCCGAAAGCGCAGCGCGGCGCGCGTGTGCCAGCGACTCCACCTCGTCCACCAGCACGCACGCCAGCAGGCGCCGGTCCGACACGATTTCTTCGAGCCTCTCGAACAGTCGCGCGACCAGCTTGCCACTCTCAGCGAACCACTTGGAGAACAGGCCATGCGCGTTGATCTCGACGAGGCGCGCCCGCGGGAATCGGTCTGCGAGGCGCACTGACAGTTTCTGCGCAAGCGCGCGACACAAGCTTGTTTTGCCAGTCCCGGGAGGGCCGTGCAGCAGCACCACTCGGTTCCATCCGATCACGTTCGGATCTACGCCTCGGTCAGCAAACTCGAAGGCGGTTTCCACGAATCGTACAGTATCCTCTTTCAATTTGGTATCGTAAATAAGGCTTTCCCACAACCCGTGGAACTCCTGGCTGGGTAATGCCCAGACGTCAGCTGCAGCGAACTCTTCCCCGGTGCTCGTATCCGTCATCGTGTCCGTTTCGGCTCCGAAAGCATCCAGTTTATAAATGTGGTAAACAAGTTCTGTATCTGTCAATAAAACTTCAGTATCATGTTCAATGTCACAAAAAGTTATCATTTGCACATGTTCTTTTAACTCGAGGTTTTCTTCCAAATCTGTATCAGATAAGACAACACCAGGACTTAAGGATACAAAATTCATCAGAAATGATCGCACAAGCTCCTTAACATAGTCCTTACTGGCACGGCTTTGAGATCTTTGAACAACTTCAACGTGAAGTGCAGGATTCATTTCAACTGTTAATACTCAAACAACCTTTTATTTAACATACCACATCAAACTCACAACAAAATACACTGATAATCAAATAATACAATAGGTTTTCAGCTCTTGCTATTTCAATCAAAATTAACTGACAAAAGCTACAGCGTGACAGTGACAGCACTGAAAACGCTCTGATCTCGCTTGATCCATGGAACCAATAAGATGCTCTGTGCATGGAACTAAGTATGTACTACTAGAATGATTACAAACTAAATCTTGATATCAAAAAACCGTTTGAAAATGAACTTTAACTGTTTGATTGCAAAAGGAGAAGAAAACTTCAGTCAGAGCGAGAAAGCGACGAGTGGATTGTGTCCTGGTCTAACAATTGCCAGTACACAAAAAATTTAAAAAAAACGTTTTCGTACTGGAATCGGAAATCACGTTGATAGCTAAACTAGCACATAAATCGTAACAGGATTAATTTAATATTAAAATACCAAATATTTAAATAATATTTTCTTGCGAAATTAAATTCTTTATTAACTAATTGCAATTTATGAATGCCAAAATGCATGCGACTTAAGTAAAAACTCTATGGTCATGAAATAAATTTAAAAAAAAACACTAATAATATCGTAGACAGAGTATTAATAAGCTAGCTACTAATATCTAATCTGTGTTAATAATATGGTACTTTCGCGTTGAACTCGTATGTTTGCTTTCTCAAGAGCTTTTTATTGTATTTAAGTGATATCTTCCACTTTAAATATAGTAAAATAGTGTTGTGTGATGATGTGTAATAGTCAGGGGTTTGTTGGATGTGGAATTTCTTTTTTCGGGTAAGTCCTTTTAATTTTGTTTACAAATTACGACTAGGGTGACAATGTTCTAGATCTATAAACGGGGATCATGAAAATATTGTAAAGAATGCAATAATAACTCCTTTCTACGTACAAAATAATTTGGCGGCAACTGTCGATTCAACCTTTTTTTTTATTCGACTCAAAAGTCTCGAGTCAATTCCAAGAATTCTCTATCTCTAGTCTCTATTTGTGCTCGGTATGGTCGGGTACAACCAACTGGGGGTGCGACGGGAATTCACGCTGTTGTCGTATTTGGTTAGGGTACTTCGTGGTACTGAACATAACCCAGAAGTGCTGCATCGCCTGAGTTTGAGTGTACTGGACTGCTATGTGTGGAGGCGGCGCCGCCCGCCTCTGCTGGCCGTGCCGGTGGCCAGGACCAACTTTCTCGCTAAAACACCATTGACTCGCGCAATTCGGATAATCAACGATCTTCACGTCAAGATCGATGTATTTACATGCTATTTGAGTGAATTCGCAAAAGTACTGTTGTTTATTTTATGTTATAGTGTAGATTAGAGTAGGCTAAATGTTGTTGTTTTGTAATTTAAATATTGTGTTTAGTATATTTAGGGAACTTAGTATAGAACTTAGGATTGTTAGATGTTATTTTAATTACTTACTACCTACTAGTTTTTTTTTTTTTTACTTTTTTTATAGTTTAATTGTAAATAATAATATAATAGTTAATTTAAAGACCGCACTATCGCATTAGGAATACACCTGTAATGATAGTTGTAAGGGAGATTTAAATACTTTTTATTTATCATTAACACTAGAAACGGGATATTTACCATGTTTACTGTTCATTTTGAGTTCCTGATATTAAATATCCCGTTTCTAGTGTTAATGATAATGTTAGTGACCATGACAGTGTAAAAGCTTATACTATTAATTTATTTTAAAAAAGCACATTATTCTTACTAATATTTGGAAATCATAACATAACATTACGCCTGTAATTCCGGAAGGGTTAGTCAGAGGTGTACGTAACATACACTCATATTTCACCAGTTAAGGACCCAGGCAATATAAATCAGTTTTTAAGCATAATAAAATAGCTAAGTTCATAGTCGTACGTAGTAATCAAAATAGTGCTGTAATAGTCACTTTTCGGAGATCACGCTTGTCGTCGGCAGTAGTTTGATGTAAGGTACTAATAATATTGTTGTTTCCATGCAGATTCCCTTACAATGAGAATCTTCAGCAACGGTGGCTTAAAGTTGTCCTTTTAAAGAAGAAGTATTCAACTTATTGCCTAGTTAGCAGCCGTCACCCATCATCAGCATCTTCGTATTTAGATTTAATTTTAAAATTACCGACTCTTAAAAAAAAGTCAATAATAATTACATAAAAAATAAAAGAACAACTAAAAACTACTGATAAAACTGCACGTTTAATAATGTGTAGTGTGATTAATAAATTTATTAAATACTATTAAGTTGTTTGAATATGCTTCATGCGCATGCTTCATCTATGTGCGTATTGCAGTCCTGCTTGCTATAAAATCTCTCGCCAATTATGGATCTAACCTAACATGTAGACGACCGTGAAAGAAAATAAGTGCCGCGTATGCTTTACATCGTAAACCTATCCCATTACAGAGATTTTTTTGAACTTTGGCACCCTTGGAAAACTAAAGGTAACCGCCGCTACATTGCCGGCAGCAGTCATATGAGCGTTTTTTAAATATTATTATACCTAAAAATAAAGCAGGTATTTTTTTCGAAATGGCTCTGCCTTTGATGAGCAGTATGACATGTGTAGCTTTGCTAGTCTTTTAATGCCCCGTAATTTTGAATAAACTGCTACCCATTAAAATAGAGGGAGCGGGGTGCTGCTGGCAGCTGCTAGTAAGTTAAAACAGAATAACTGTCCCGAATGTAAGTGCAAATATTGGACACCCTATTAAAAAGGGATGACATCCACTCTCGTAGTTTTCTCGCTTGGAACGGCTTTGCATTGCACGTCATCATTCCAGTTAGTTTATATAATTTCCTTGACACCGACCTTTTTTGACAGTGACAGTTGTTTGATGTAAGAAGTCGAAGTTTGGTATTATTGATTCTGTCTGCAGGTAAAACCAAAAACTCTGCTCTGTACAATGCCCATAATTCTTTAAAGTTTAATAATAAAGGACGGTGTGTTTGTAGTTATTTAGATTCACATATGATTCAAGATTAAAATCCTATTAGAATCGGTAGAAGTGGTGCAGTGTGAGGAGTGACGCGTCGAACGAGCGGCCGAAGGGCGTGCTAGAAGTGGACTCTGCGATAGAATGAGGTTCTAGAGGGTCGGTGGGGGCAGCTGAGCGGCGCGATGGCGGCAGACACCGCGGTGACGGCCAGCCCCGAGGAGACGCTCGAGTCGCTACTGCGCGAGGCTGAGGCGCTCAAGCAGAAGCTAGAGGAGGAGCGCCAGAAGCTCAACGACGTGACACGTGAGTCCCACGGTACATGCGCGCGACGAGCTTGTCACTCGATTCAGTAAACATTTTGTTCATGTGTCAAACATCAATAAAACAAAGGGCCCTTTTTGTACAGATGCGGAAACAATATCATGACTGAGTACATACCAATATGAATAGCACTCGACAATCAATCTATGGGCTATGTGGACAATAATTGTAAAATAATTGCATACTATATTATGATCTTGTTAGTGTAGACAAACTGGCAACTTTAACACAATGGTAATCAGTTGTTCTTATTCAATTGAATCCTTAAACTTGTTTCCATGTTTATTTTAACAATTCTGCAATTAACAAAATATGTTGTTCCAAATGTATTGTATCAAAATGTCCAATAGTCTAATCAGCAAACTGATAAAATGAAATGTCTGTATCCAAGTGTCATAATGAGGGTCATGGTGATGTGTGTGAGCTCCAGTAGTGCGCAGTAAGGCACTGGCTCACCATGTGTGTGTTGCAGTGAAGACGGTGGGGGAGAAGCTGGAGAGCCTCACAATGCCTGTCCTGAAGATGCGGCGCGTGCTCAAGGGTGCTGGCTCCAAGGTGCTCTGCACTGACTGGTCGCCAGACAAACGTCACATAGTGTCCTCCTCGCAGGTACACATTCAAAGTTATTCTTCGCTGATTCATTGCGGATGGCATGACAACTGTGTCATCAATTTTTTTAATGTGTGGCGAGAGAGACAACAGAGACACGAGAGAGGTGCCATTGTTAAACCAATTAAAGGACACAGCACACATATCAAATCGGAAAGGGATCGGCACCATATCACCTTCGCCTCGCCGTCAAACAGGCGTCAACCTAACGTGAGCAAGCGGATCAGCAGCTCTGATACGTCAACTCGGCTACGGCTAGGCGACGACGCCGCGCTTACAGCTCGCTGACTGCTGTTTGATCAGCTTGATAATGACAGCACGTGTGTCAACAGTAAGGGTGGACGAAGAGGCGTAAGCTCTGTTACGGATTGACGTAAGTGCGGCTACGGAGAGTCGTAAGCGCGGGTGCGACTAGCCGTAAGCGAGTTGACCACGGAACGCACCGCGGTTTGTGAGCTTATCCCGAGGCGATGCGATTACGTTACGATTCAGATTAGTGTGCGTTGCAGTAAGGAGTTTCATACAAAGAATACTGAACGGCTCGAGTTGTTACGGTGCCGATCCCGGTCCGATTTGATAACTGTGCTGTGTCCTTAAGACTCCTTCAAATTTAGTTTAAGAAGGGTTTACCCAGAACAAAACTATCATTATTTTTCATGTAGAACAAGCTTGTAACCTTCGTTTCTGGATATTGTTTAGATTAAAGAACATCAGTGGTTAAAAACCTTTTCATTAGATACAAACCAAAATAATTGCATCCATGTATACAGGGTGAATTTGCCAAGTGGGCGTGGATGGCAATTAAAAATACAAAAAAAAACATCAAATATAAGAGTTTTCTTAAGTTTGCCGTGTGTAATTATTTCCGAAAATTTGATCCATAATAGCGACACTATCGAATGGTGTAATAATACAGTATGTGGTTTTTTTCCAAAATCAATGTGTTCGATTCTTGGCTAGGAATATTGATTTTTCAAAAATCTAATGATGTAGTTTTAGTTTTCATCAAAATCGGGCTAGAGACTCCTTTCAGCATTTTACGCTATTCCTCTTAGTTTCGGATTTGGCCATCCCTGCCCACTCGAATAATTCATTCTGTATATTTCACTTTGGGTACCCAATCAGTTTTTTCGCCAATAACTTCAATGTATGTACCACCTTGAAAGTTTCATCATCGGAGTATATTTGAGAATTTTTTCGAAATCCTTACACTGAGTTTCATCGTCATTGATCTCTTTTTCAGGAATGTCCAGACACCAGCACATCAAGATACTACAGTCTGTTTTGTCTCTGTCAAACATGCGTTATCGATTTGCTTCTAAAAATGAAAAATGTGCTGGTGCAATCGAATTATACTAGTTTCATAATGCGACGCGATTTAAAATCAAAATTACGGATGGGGACTCTATCAAGCTCCATACAAAAATGTTATTTTATTAAAATGAAGTTACCTACACTACACAAAACAGTTACAAAGTGGCTGCATACAGACAAAAAGAATAAACAATATTGCAAAAGGTTTGAAACATCTGAATTATAAAGTCACCCATTCATTTCAAGTAAAACAAGTAGATTATCCATTCGAAAACCGCTTAAAACAACGTATTCTGCAGTTCACTTCCTTTGTTTGATGTCAAGTATGTCAACTGAACTCAATCAAGTGTAAATCAGTGAAAAAAGCAAAGAAATATATTTTTATAAACACACGGCTGATGGCACAATAGGCATGTCCGTAAGGATTGAGTTACATACTTATTTAGTAGTAAGTTTAAAAATTTTGTAGGAACGATCCTGGATTTTGTAGTATAAAACTTCAAAAGTTATGTGAACATAAAGGTGGCTCCTCAATCTAAATGTTTGGATTGAGGAGCCACGTCAGAACTTCGAACTTTGTAGCATTTGAGAGTAGTTAGTAGACAAAATCTGAGCACGGTTGTATTAAAATTAAAAGAAGTTACAGTCCGCGAGATCTAAGCTGAGCTTTGCATTTGTGTGAGTGATTACCAAAAGGAGAATCACACAAAAAACTTTTAAAAATAATTTTATTATGTTTTAGGTAAGTAGGTACATAACATAAGTGGGAGAGGTATACAAGTTTAAAAATAAAATAAAGGCCAGCTATGATAATTATATAGGAGTGATGAGTATGTCTACATATGTAAGTGTGACTGAGAAGTCTGAGATCAATAAATAAAATTCAAATATAAGAAAAAACTCAAACTCAAATCAATGAAACAAAGGTCACCGACTTCGAAGCTTGACCTTTTGTCATTTGAGGATTTCCAATCCGAAAAAAAAAGTAGTAGATAGGTTGGTGGTAAGTAGTAGATGGGTAGGTAGTAAGTAGGTAGGTAGGCCACGAAACGAATAAAAATAATTATATGAGTTATTCATGGACACCCTTCAAAACTATTCGTTAGGAAATTAAAGTATAGCTAATAGCTTCGTAGATATTTACTTTTTATAAAGCAGGATTATACGTACAATGTAAATAAGACAACATACATGTATACTGTTTAAGACAATTTATTTAAAGCGATTTATTATTTTTAGTATTAACGGAAATAGTAATAATTTTAGTTAATAAGCTTGCAACACTTTATTTTGTGCCAACATCCGTTGGGATGTGGCAATACTTTCTTCTTCTTCTCTGATTGCTACGTGAAACGGTTTGCCTCTCGACTGAATTTATAAATTTACAATAAACTCCATAAGTTTAAAGTTCACACGCATTTTATTTCGTATAATATATACAAAATAAGACGTTTTTTGTTCCAAATTTCATCACAAGTACTTATGTAGAGTATAAGCAAATCTATTTTCCGAAGCATCTCAATTGAGGAGCTAGTTAAAATGTGCCATATCTTCCAATTCACTCTTTTTTAATTACTGACTTTTGTCCTACAAATCTAATATACTTACTACTATATGGCGAAGAAATTGCGTATTAATTGAAAAACTGCTTCTTAGAACTGACGAGTCGTATGTATGGTCTGAGGAGCCACAAATATAATGTATGGTAACTTTTTTAATTTTAATACAACCGAGCTCAGATTTGGAATTTGGTCCACATACTACTCTCAAATGCTACAAAATCATACCAAATTATGATAAATATTAATCCATGATGTCCGAAGTTCATACCACCTTCACATTTGTTCACCTTTATGTTCACATAACTTTTGAAGTATTATAAGTACTACAAAATCCAGGATCGATCCTACAAAAATTTTAAACTTACTACTAAATAAGTATGTTAATTTCATTGATATACGAAAAGTGGCTCCTCAATCTTACGGACATCAATATAATAGGCGTGCCACCATCTTCTATGGCGTTAGGCACGCCAGTCGTGTCATGAAATAATTGTTCACCGCCACTGCAAGAAGTTTACGAAACTGGGTGCCGCAATGAATCGGTTAATACTCTTACTAACTTAACGGCTCATTAAATGTTTGAAAGAAATTAATCGTAAGTAGCGATTGCCCATGTCTTTGTATGCTTGTATTTTGTATTCATTAATTTTAATAGAAATATCCAGCCCGCGTAGCATGGCAATACTATTGCTATTCTACCAAGAATCGACAAAGCTCTTTCTATACAACTTGACATGTCTTGTCATTCATTTCTAACATCGCCATGCTTGCGACGATAGAAATCTTTCCACAATCTGTCATTTTCTTCGATTCTTCGTCGACAAAACCTCTTTCTACGGTGGTCATGCTACGCGGGCAAGAAGAAAAGAACTCCACGTTATTCTCCGGGTTCCACGCTACCTAGCCCAGAACCTGGAGAGTAACACGGGCTTCTGCCCTTATCTATCTTCTTCATGTGTTGAAATTCATATTAATTGGTTCAATGGTTTAAAAGATGTAAAAAGGTAACAGTCGGGTGTGCGCACTGTGCAGGACGGCAAGCTGCTGGTGTGGGACGCGTTCACGGCCACCAGGGAGACCACCATCAACATGCCGAGCACGTGGGTCATGGCGTGCGCCTACGCGCCCTCCGGCACGCTGGTCGCCGCCGGGTACGTGCTCACTGCTGCTCACTGCCCTCACTACCGCCACGCGCCCAACTGTGGAACCCTATGCTAAAGCTTATAGTTAGTGAATGCAGAACTGGGTCCGACCTGGCCAAAGAACAGGGATTCCCGGTAGTTTCGATACTTTCGGTACTTAAGTTAGCATTTCTAAGATAGTAGAGTTGAAAGTGCTGAAACGGAGAAAATAAGAGACTAAATGACAGGACAAAATAAAAACTGAAATTAGTAAGTATGGCGCATAAACGATTTCATAGATTCTGTTCAAATTTTGCTCAAATATTCCTAGGCGTCTTAGAATTTTAGGCCCTTTAGTATCATACGGCTTATTTAAGGGGGTCAAACTCAGTTTTAATTTTTAAATTTATTTCTTCGACGCATCTTTTTGGTGTGGGTCTATCTGGCAGGCCCCAACGAGATTTATCAACAAGTGATAGGTTTACATAAGTACATTATTTTGTACCTATGGAAAATAAATAAGATACATTTTGTATCTACCTCGACAGTTTTTGATTAAATGACGTTTCCATGAGGCGTCTAGCTAGCGGGCCCCCTACGATTATTTTTATTGTTGTTATACTTTCAGATCGCCCAATAGTGCTCAGAGTCAGAAACTATTATGTACCTTACAAATCCACAATTTCGAGTTTCTGTGAGCTATACTTCAGAAGATATTACTATAAAACGATATATTATAGAACTTAGAAGGTTGTTTGGTTGAATATTTATTTAAAAATGAATATCTTCAGAAGTATATCTCAAAGAAAGTGGAGATTTTGGATTTGTAAGGTACATAATAGTATCAAGCTCCATACGCTATTGTATGATAATAAAATGAGTACGTAGATGTGTACTGTACAACTTTTCGACAGTTAGGTACCTATGTTAAGTTCTATTTTATAGGGGATAAGCCAATTACCATGAAAGGTATTGTTAGCGGTTCACTAATGTTTCACCAAAACTCTTTTGACAATATTTTAACCGACTTCAAACAAAATGAGGAGGTTCTACGTTTGACTGTGTGTCCCGTTTTTCATTTAGGTACTTTCTAACGATATTTGTACCTGATAATCATTATCTCATGTTGCTGAGCTGATGATGGAAGGTATAAGTCAGGATCTGATACTGATCTTCGGAGATATACAATGGATCGCTTCATTAATAGACTGAAAATCTGTCGTGTTTGCTGCAATCGCTTGGATGTTTATTTTTTACACAATATTAGAACATAACATAACGCCTGTATGCTCTGAGGGAGTACGCAGATGTGTACAGTACACCCAGATTTCGACAGTTAGGTATGATAACGATATAAGTTACATTTTATTGGGGATAAGCCATGAAAGGAGTTGGTAACAATGTAAAATAAATGTATAGCAAATATTTGTGCGGAATATTGAAACTAAAAAAGGAAAAATAAAAAAAACTTTTTTGCAAAAAATGAAACCGACTTCAAAAACAAAAAAACGTGGACAAATAACTTTAGCTTCAGAAGTCGGTGGCAAAAATATTCAATCGAACGAACAAAAGTCACCGACTTCTGAAGCTAAAGTTATTTTTCCACGTTTTTTTGTTTTATCAGATGTATGTTAGTCTAAGGTACGAGTATATAATACTATCTATGGGCCAAAGTAGCCTGCCAATAAATGGAAGTTGATGTTGTACCTAAGTAGCATAGCATGCTCTTGTACAACTAGGTAGCATATGGTGTAGCACGCTTTAAGCGTATTCTAACGGCGAAGTATTTTGTCCCGAAAGTACCGAAAGAACCAGGATTAGGTTTAGAAAAGCCCGGTTCCCAAAACGACGCAAATTTCCGGGATGTCCCGGTCATTTGTTGTCACTTTCGGTTCCGGGAAATCCCGGAAATTTGTTCTTCTTCCGTACATCTCCAGTTCTCTACAAGCCATTATCTCAAAAGAACTCAATCAAGCATACAATCCAAGCATTGTTTCTTTGGTATTCCCCACAAAGATTCTTGATACTCATTCAATAAAACACTTCATAGTAAGTTCCAAAAGTAATTAATGAGCCAAAAAAAAATGTTTCATTCGTTTCGGTCTTTCGGAGCTGCGATGCCACAGGCAGAAACAGATATCCACACTTTGCCCAGCGTGCGTATATACGCAGATATACACATTAAAGTTATAACACCTCAGTTACCACCAAGAGGAAACACTCTCATCGTTGGTATTGCCTTTATTTATTAATATTATATCTAGCCCATATTGTCCCACTGCTGGGCAAAGGCCTCCCTCCATTCCTTAGTGTAAAGTTGCGCAACAAATACATGTACCTAGACCTCAATATACTGACATTAAAGCGAGAAATAAGTCAGCATAGCATATGATAACAGACAAGACTTTCACAACATACAAATAGCTAGCATTAGCACACTAGCACTGAGCGGAGTAGGAGGACAACAGCACACGAGCCACGAGGCTGAAGAGATGTGACATCCTCTGTCTCAGCGACTGATTCGCATAGAGAGATGAAAGCTACGCCGCGCCGCACAAATGGAAGCTCTCTCGTAGTAATAATACAACCAAATTGACTCGAAGTTGGTCAAAACAGTAGTATTGTTCTAGGATTGTCATGGTGTAGAAAGGAACAAAAAATAAAAGTGTGAATTTGGGAGAAGACGCCAATAACGCGTCGAATTTAACACTTAAATTAACGGCAATACCGATACAGTCGTTTATTCAGTTACATCTGACTCCTGATTTCCACACAATTTTTCACTCACTGACGCAACTGTCAGACTTCCTCGCATATAAGTTATATCATTTGTGCAACAGAGTACGGAGTAGTGACCTGCTCATTGTGTGCGCAGGGGGCTGGACAACAAGGTGACGGTGTACCCGCTGACGGGCGGCGACGAGGAGCCGGCCGCGCGCAAGCGCACCGTTGCCACGCACACGTCCTATATGTCGTGCTGCCTGTTCCCGAACACCGACCGGCAGATCCTCACGGGCAGCGGTGACGGCACTTGCGCGCTGTGGGACGTGGAGTCGGGGCAGCTGCTGCAGAGCTTCCAGGCGCACGCGGCCGACGTAATGGCGCTGGATCTGGCGCCGTCCGACATGGGCGACACGTTCGTGTCGGGTGGCTGCGACCGCGCCGTGCTGGTGTGGGATATGCGCACGGGGCAGGCTGTGCAGGCCTTCGACACGCACGACTCGGACGTCAACAGCGTGCGCTACCACCCGTCCGGCGACTCGCTCGTCACCGGCTCCGACGACTCGTGCTGCCGCCTCTTCGACCTGCGCGCCGACCGCGAGGTGAGACAACTGTGGAGCATACTTGTGTGCGTAACCTACTGGTGAGACATTAACGAGTTGTATGGTTGCTGGGTGCAGGTAGCGCGCTACCACCGCGAGAACATCATCTTCGGCGTGAACTCGGTGGAGTGGTCGCTGAGCGGGCGCCTGGTGTTCGCGGGCTACAGCGACTACACGGCGTGCGCCTGGGACGCGCTGCGGGCCACGCGCGTGTGCGTCATGTGCGGCCACGAGCACCGCGTCACGCGCGTGCAGCTGTCGCCCGACGGCACCGCGCTCTCCACCGCGTCCTGGGACGCCACGATACGGGTACGTACTGCGCCCGCTCCCCGACACACACACCGCACGCAGTCCCTGACGGCGCCTCTGTTACAGATCTGGGCGTAGGGCGCGGCTTCGCTGGCTGTCCCACATGTTCGCGTGGCTGGTGAAAGCGCGGGTTATGTTGCCGAGGGCGTCGCGCGACTACCCACTACCGAGCCCCGAGCCGCTCGCGCGCATCCTTAGCGAGGGACTTACTGTGGATATGAGGCGAATATCTTTAATTTAAAGTTTAGTAAGATTCGGAATACCTTGTGCGTAGTTTTAGTCGAGTATACCTTTACTAGCACTAGTCGATGATAGTATGATAATAATAAAATATATATTATTTATAAAGATCTAAGTAATGTATGTAAATATTGGTTATCGAGCACGTTGAAAGTGGTGTTAATTTTTGCGAGTATTTATTTTTAGACTTAGTTGTCTCGAGTATTGTAAGAATGAAAGGGCGGCTCGACGCCGTTCGTCCAACAGCTCAGTGTTAGACTTCTACTATTACCAATAAATTTAAATGTTATACCCTTATCTCTTTAATTTCTGTCATTAAAACCATCCATATAAACATACATCACGCGGTTTTTCCTGCGTGGATGGTGCGGACCCACAACAAAAATTGCGTGAAAAAGACTCTTGTAGCTCCGACTGCACATGGGCTGCTCGCAGGCGCTAACAGTTTGTGCTTGAACTCGTAGGATATACGAGACGTGATGTGTGGACGTGTTTGCTAGGTGTAGGTGTAATTGATTAACATTAACGTATACACGAATAGTTTTTTTTCCGGTGTATAACAATACAGGATGGAAGGGACACAAACGAATACAATATACATTTTTTGACGACGTTAGTCAAATTGGGAACAAAGTTGCTTCGAACCCTGCGGGTAGTAAATCTTTTGGTCCCTAGCTAAATCCGTCGAGGTCGAGTTGTACTTCTGGCGTGCCTACTGCCTCACTACCACAGAAACTGGATGGGACACTGGCTGACGCTGCGGAATTGATCTGCTTACCTCTGTCACACAATAATATCAAATTCCTAAATCGTGCAATTCAAGTTATCCGCGACTTAAAACTATAGAAAAACTGGACAATTGTCGGACAGTATCCCGCCAGGTACAACACGCGTCTGATCGGAGGATCCTCCCTTTTCTATGAGGGATGAAGAACTTTACACCTTGTTCACTATACAATCCCATAAACCAATTGGAGGCGCTGGGCACTTGAAACTAATGGAGCCCTTGTAGGATAACGAAAACGAAGTGCATAAGATTTGCTCTACCGAATGTCAAAAGTAGTGATAGTGACATTGTATTGAATCAAGAGAAACTACAATTCGTCGAAAATACTGTTTTCTTGGGGATCACGCTCGACTCAAGGCTACAATGGGGTCCGCATATAACATCTCTTGCAGGACGGCTGAGTTCAGCAGCATATGCTGTTAGAAAAATCCGTCAATTTATTGATACAGATACCGCGAGGCTAGTCTATTTTAGTTATTTTCATAGTATTATGTCATACGGTATTTTACTATGGGGATGGGCTGCAGACATCGAGTCTATATTTATTCTGCAGAAAAGAGCCATCAGAGCCATATATGATCTACGTAGGCGCGATTATCTAATTGAACTGTTTAAGGAAATTAACATCATGACAGTACCTTGTCAATACATCTATGAAAACATCATGTACGTTAGGAAAAATCTGTATTTATTTAGTAAAAGAGGTGGCTGACACCACTATAATACTAGAAACGGGGACCAACTACTACAGCCAGGTTTGAGGCTAGCTAAAGTAGACTCATCTTTCATGGGGTACTGTTTAAAATGTTATAATAAAATACCTCCCCACATTCAACAACTGAATGAGACGAAATTTAAATCTAAATATATATATATAATATAAAATATAATCTAAATATATAAAAGCGAAAGGTCACTCACTCACCTATCAACGCACAGCCCAAACCGCTGGGTCTACAGATTCCAAATTTGGCAAGTAGGTTCCTTATGTGGTCTAGGGGTGCACTAAGAAAGGATTTTTCAAAATTCATCCCCTAAGGGCGTTAAACAGGGCTCCAAAGTTTGTATGGGGAAACAAGATTAGTTAGACTATTTTATTCGAAACTTCACAGGAGTGCTTCTATTGATAAATGAGTAGAAACGGGTTTCAGGTTTTTTCAGAGTTAACCCCTAAGAGGGGGAAATGGGGTGACAAATTCTAAAAATCAATGCAGAGCCTAAACCGCTGGGTCTACGGATTCCAAATTCGGCAAGTAGGTTCCTTATGTAGTATAGGGGTGCACTAAGAAAGGATTTTTTAAAATTCACCCCCTAAGGGGGATCCAAAGTTTGTTTGGGGAAATAAGATCAGTTACACTATTTTATTCGAAACTTCACAGGAGTTATCCTATTGATAAATGAGTAGAAACGGGTTGGGATTTTTCTGAGTTCAACCCCTAAGAGGGGGAAATGGGGTGACAAAGTCTAAAAATCAATTCACAGCCTAAACCGCTGAGTATACAGATTCCAAATTTGGCAAGTAGGTTCCTTATGTGGTATAGGAGTGCACTAAGAAAGGATTTTTTTAAATTCACCCCCTAATTGGATTAAACGGGGCTCCAAAGTTGGTTTGGGGAAACAAGATCAGTTACACTAATTTATTCGAAACTTCATAGGAGTACTCCTATTGATAAATGAGTAGAAACAGGTTTCAGGTTTTTTCAGAATTTAACCCATATGAGGGGGAAATGAAAATCAACTCATAGCCAAAACCACTGGGTCTAGAGATTCTAAATTTAGCACGCGTAGGTTCCTTATGAAGTCGAAGGGTGCACTAAGAAAGGACTTTTCAAAATTTACCCCCTAAGGGGGTGAAACAGGAGTCGAGTTTGTATGGGGAAACAAGATTAGTTACTGTTTTATTCGAAACTTCACAGGAGTACTCCTATCGATAATGTGTATGTGTACACCCGCCTTTTCCCGCCTTCCTATGCCAAAAAATAAATCCGCATGGCAGTGTGTACAGACCATAGACATGGAGCATTATTTTTATTTTTTTCGTTCGCCTTTATAAAGGCAGGCATCGATCTATAGACCATTCAGCCGACATAGAGCATGGACTTAACCCTTGACAGTTGACTGAGCCTTCCCCAGCCAAATGTCAAATAAAAATGGGGTTGGAAAGTGAAAGCTGATCTCAGATAGCGCCACCACCGCACAGACCCAATCCGACCAATGAGGTCAAGCTCTTTGAAATACAAAATGACATTTCCAGATTTTCAACCAATGACGATGCTATGAACCAGCGATGCTAGCGCCATTAGTTTCACAAGTTGTCATCCCGATTGACCATGAAGTGCGAGAGAGAAAGCAATGGAGCGGCCATGGATCGGTCTGTCTCATTTTACAGAGTGGTCACTTTTTGGAGGCTAACGCTCAGTCTATTCTCTATGTTTGTGTATGTGTACTATCAAATTTTTCCAATCAACTTTTGAACGTAGTCGTTATAAAGTTGAAAATCTATTAAAGTTTGACAGATTGTAATAGCTTGATGTGCTGGCGTCTGTACATTCCGTAATTTTGAATTGCGAATTAAAACCTAATGATAACACAAAATCAAAAAGTAAAATACTAAAAGGAAAAAAAGAACTGAATAGACATTCAGAAATGATAAAAGTTTAGAATTTTTTGTAAGGGCGGGTGCCCTTGATGGCCTATGGCTCATGCCCTACCCCACTGAGGTCGTACCGCCGGGATTAAACTATCTTAAATTATGTGTTAATTCAGGTTATAAACTATCTGTGTGCCAAAGGGCTTTGTTGTATAAGTTTAAAAAAATTGGGAACTCTAAACAAATAATAAACAAGTTATCAACCCCGTTTTCAGTGTTAATGATAGTGTTGGCTTTCTTGAATTATTTGGCCTGCCATTTTATTTTATAATAGCGGTCAAACATTAATCCTGTACCTAACTGGAACAACACCAACAAGTTTTGGATGAGACCATTCTAAAGAGTCATGTTTCCGAGATAAGGCATCAAAGTTAAGTAGGTACAATCTTCGCCATTAGCACAACTTTGATAGCTTATACTTCAGAAATGAGACGTTTCAGTAGATTTGTCTTGTACCACATGTTTGTATATTGATTCATTTCATATAGATTTTAGGCGTGGCTAATTTAATCAAAGTCGTAAGTACTGATTGTGCCGTCAGTGAATAGATTCTGACTTTGCTAGAATACATCTCAGAAATGTGACGGTTTAGAAGATTTTGTATCACAAAAAACTTGTTTAAATAAGTACCAGTTATTGATTAAGGTGGAAGCGCAAGGGTAGCCCGCGAAATTTAAATTTTCTCAAGTTTATTGCAATTTGCAGGTCAGTGTCAAGTTGTATGTTGATGAAAATATGAATCGCGCCAGTAACACGTATGGGGTTACAGAATTATAATCATTCAAATCATCAATACAGCTCTCCAAGTTCATATAATCACATTTATTAGCTATTTCATGAAAAAGTCACTTTTTGAGATTATATGAACTTGGAGGGCTGTATTGATGATTTGAATAATTATAATTCTATAACTCCATACGTGTTACTGGCGCAATTCATATTTTCATCAACATACAACCTGACACTGACCTGAAAATTGCAATAAACGTAAGAAAATTTAAATTTCGCGGGCTACCCTTGCGCATCCACCTTAAGCAGGCTATAAGTTCGGCTACTATTTTGAAAATAAAATAAAATGCCGGTAGTCAGGTTGGCAACGCTTCATAGAAAAATCTTCCAAGCCTTTCATCCAAATCCGTTCGGTAGTTAGCATGGACATAGACAGAGCATGGACTGAGAGCAAGGAAATTATATGGAATGATTACAAACAAAATATTGATATATCAAAAACCCGTTTTAAAATGAACTTCAAACGAATAGAGTTCATATTACTTTAACTCAATCAAAGGGGGAAGAAAACTTCATAGCGAGAAAGCATGAGAGTGGATTGTGTTCTTGTCTAACCAGTGAATAAAGAATTTTTTTTTTTATGCTGTACTCGGAAATGACGTTGATAGCTAAACTAGCACATAAATCGTAATACCAAATATTAAAATAATAATTTCTTGCGAAATTGAATTCTTCAATAACAATTTGCAATTTATGAATGCCAATTTCATGAAATTCATATAGAAACTCATTGGTCATGAAAAAAAAAAACTAATAATATAATTTCGCGGTGAACTAGTATTTTTGCTTTCTCAAGTACTTTTATTGTATTTAAGTGAAATCTTCCACTTTAAATATGGTAAAATAGTGTGGTGTGAATTCGTGTAATACAATATAATAGCTATTTCATGAAAAAGTCACTCAATGGGATTAAATGAACTTGGAGGGCTGTATTGATGATTTGAATGATTATAATTCTGTAACTTCATGCGTGTTACTGGCGCGATTCATATTTTCATCAATATACAAGCTGACACTGACCTTCAAATTGCAATAAACGTAAGAAAATTTAAATTTCGCGGGCAACCCTAACGTATCCACCTTAAGTGGCAACACTAGTTTGGTGATACACTGTGCGCTGCGCTTGTGCGTGCGCCATTTTACATTTTCCACCATTGTTCTACTAGTGTGCAATCAAGAAAGTCACATCGATCAATTGGAATTTAGTTGGAAGTCCGTGCCGTAGGTGTACGTCCGTCAATTCGTATACTTTGTTTTATTCAGTCCGATTTCATTAAGTCACCATGCGACGACAAGTCGTTTTCCCTCTGGCTCTGCTATTTATAGCGCTCGGAGTTCCCTCAAACGCACAAAGTAAGTGTAAATTTTGTATTGTACACCTCGAATTTATAATTACTAGCAGCTGCTACTACTTACTGATAGCCATCTCTTGATGGATAAGCTGAGGGTTGTCGGATCGGCGGCTGGCCGAAAGTCGCGCAACTGGCGCCGTCAGTCCAAGAGTACGACGCAAGTAGTCGAAACCGCCGCAGTTGACGGGCGACGGCTGCTTGCATGATGTCACTGGATGAGTAATTACTTCTTTCGACCTAATTATGTTTAATTAAAACGATAAATAATGTGCAGCATAGCAGCACTGCGGGCGCAGTGCGACAGTACGCACAATGTGTTCTTCAAATATTACTTGTATTTAGACCCAAGGACAGTCGTAATCGACAAATTCTGGTAGCGATACTTGGATCAGTGACGTTGGTACAGTTCCTACTGACAATATTAAACTTACTCGTATCTAGCTGGAGGAAGCTTTTACCCAAAAGCGATCCATATCCAAATAAAATATAAAACTATTAATTGTAAATACATAATTATGTAAAGAAGGATATGGAATAAATGAGCTTATTATTATCTCCTTTATTTATAATTTTTCTTATTCAATACAGTTTTAAACATTTCTTTAAAAAAAACCTATAAGAAAACATTTAGAAATATAAAAAATAGATGGCCCATCGGCATCAAGAACAAGGTCCAGGCTGCCGGTGGTCAGGGCTCCAGAGAGAGGAACCGCCTCACTATGCATGCCATGTCCAGGAGTACTGCTCTCTGAATCAAGGCCTTGACCCAGCCACACAACGAGAGCCTTCTAAGGTGTTGGTCGAGGCTCTTTGCTATTAGTCCATTAACTGTAACGACTATTGGTACAATGATTGCAGAGTCCACGTCCCACATGTCGACAACCTCGTGTGCTAAATCAAGATACTTGTTCTTTTTTTTTATTATTTCCTAAATTTATTTTCTTTACAAATTATTTATATTTTTAAATATTTATCGTAACAAAGATTACATAAAAAAAATTAAAAATATAGAAAATAGTAGCCCACCAGCATCGGGAACAGGGCCCGAGATACCGATGGTCAGGGCGCTCGAGAGAGGAACCTCCTAACAATACGCGCCGTGTCCAGAAGTACTGCTTATTATTTCCTTTATTTATCTTTTATACAAATTATTTACTTTTTTAAAAATTTCTTATAAAAACCAATATCAAAACATTTAAAAATATAAAAAATTGTTGCCCACCGGTATCGGGAACAGGGTCCTACCAGTGATCAGGGCACCAGAGAGAGGAACCTCCTAACATTACGAGCCGGGTCCAGGAGTACCGCTTTCTGTATCAAGCCCTTGATCCAGACTGCCTAATGAGAGCCTCCTCAGGTATTCATCGAGGCTCTTGGCAATTAAGCCATGGGCTGATATGACTATCGGCACAATGATCGCTGAGTCCACATCCCACATGTCGACAACCTCGCGAGCCAAGTCAAGATACTTGATTTGCTTATCTTTCTCAGCTTTCACGAGGTTCCCATCATTCGGGACCATTAAGTCACAATCATATTATGATTTATTATTATCTAGCTGGATCGGCCTAGCAGAATATGCTCGTCCTCCATTTCTCTTAAAGAATATGAATGCTACTAAAACAATGTTCATTCACTTTCATATAGTACATACATAACACCACGCCTGTAGTCGCCGAACGGTCAGGCAGCGGTGTGCCTAATAGTTCACCCACATTTCGCCAGTTATGATTGAGCCTATTTCATCTATTAATTTGCATAAAAGCTCTGAAGGAAACAGATGTAACCTTTCTTCCTCTAAAGTAAATACATTCCAAATAGGTGGTTATAATTTTGAATGTCTAGTGACACTGGGTTTATCCAATCATTAATAGCACATTAATTAATTTAAAACTCTAGTCACTATGATTATGGAGTACAAACAATGAAACAACAGAGCTATAACTGTAGATAACAGTTTCCCTGGTCTTTGTGTTGTTTGTTTTACATCTTAACTTTATCAGTTAAAAACACACATAATCTCTCTGTTTCTTTACTCATAGAACAATTTACATGTTGTTCATTTACTTATACTACATGCAGAACATTTGCTACAACCCGCACTCACCTGTGTTTAGACAGGGTAACATGAAGGACTTCTCTAAGATGAAAAATCTTTATAATTTCTTATACACTAGTGGTAACCCAAATCCATGCACTACATCTTGTGATACTTTTAAATAATCACTATTATTTAAATGTTTTCCATGTACCATTGGCTGATAAATAAAATTATTAACAAAGTGTTAACAAAGAGATAATCAACAAAAAGAACACACAATGAGTTGTGTGCTGCCTTAAGCATTTAAAAAATTCCACTTTAACAAAAACAGAGCCACTTTTTGAGAACAACTCATGAACAAGATAATAACAATTAAAAGTATTATTAAGAATTTTGGGCAAGTATATTTTTTTAGCTAACCATACTTTTCAAATGACAGTTGACAGATAGAGGTCATTGACGTCAAAATGGTCACAACGTGGCACGAGATCAGGGGGTCTAAAATCGCCGCTTTATCAGAATCATAATACGAATCACGTTAAAAATGTAAAACTGTTAAAATGGATTATAAGGTTATGACCACAAAGTCCATTTTAAGTGTTAAATTTTTAACGTGATTCATATTATGATTCTGATAAAGCGGCCATTTTAGACCCTCAGTCCTATTCTCATTTGAAACGCATTGTGAAAATCATTCAACATAAAGCCTGATACATACCTGCAATTTTTGTTTTGTTTTGCGGGCTACCCTGGTGCTTCCTCCTTAGGCATGCGGTTGAAGCAATGTCTATGGAGCAAGGACTTTCTTTCCAAAAAAGTTTTTCAATCTGAGCTACCGTTTTGGAAATATAGATAGTATTACATGGAAAAATAATTAATAATAGAAAATTAATAATTTGCAGGCTTTTTGGCCCTAAACTGTAAGTCATTAATAATTTTTTTTCAACCAAACCTATCGAGTAGGGTATCAAAATGAAGGAAATTAAAAGTAGATTCTAAATATATACATTTATATATTTAAAGATACATAATAACATAATACAATTTGTAGTGGGGTTTTTTGATACATTAAATTTTTCTTTTCTTTGCTGCTCATGGTGCCCCTAAGTGTATACTCGCAACTCTTACAAATCCGCCCTTAAAACCACCCACTGACCCATTATTTTGCTTTGAACTGACAAGTTAGTGTCATTTTATGCTGCAGCCATAAAATGACTGACTCATTGTATCTTTTACTTTCTGCCTGCCACTTTTTCAATTGCAAACGTTACATTGCTGTTATTTTTAATTTTTCTAATTTGGTTATTGTAAGTATATAGTTAAGGTTATTCTTGAAGTTCTTAACTGTTGCATTAGGGTAAGTCCTGTAATGATAGTTTAAGCTGATATAAATAAATAACCATGTGTATAGGTACAAATCCTAACTAACAGATATTTAACTTTAATAAGATTGTATTTAGTAAAAATTCATATTCTGCCAATACAAAAACACAAAGCCAAATTCTGCTATTTCCGAAACTTTATTATTTTCATATTGTTGTCCCTTTTTAGCCTTTTTTTTTTAATCCGTCCGCTTGTTTTTTTACACTCTTAACATGGACACATAAGTTTTAGTTTAAAAAAAATGATGTTGGCAAATGAAAAAAAGAATCAACAAAACCAAGAAAATGATCTCTTCAACTTTATTGTTAAAGTTTTTAACATGTAATATGCGGCTGGTAATGAAATCCATTCATGTGGATAACGTAAGCCTGCAGATATTCATAGGTAGGGTAAACACGAGGTCCCGTGTTACTGAGCTAGCGACGGACTCGGACGCGGCAAGGCCGGTAGGGGTAGCTAGTGACGCGTGGCGTGCGCAGACGCAGACGTGACGGTGGAGGAGGGCGCGCCGCTCACGGTGGAGTGTGCGCTGCGCGTGGAGGAGCGCGCCGAGTGGCGGCTAGACGGCGCTGCGCCGCCCGCCGACCTGCGCCCCGCCGGCGAGGCCGCGGCAGCCGGCCGGCTCACGGCGCGCCTGCACGCGCCCGCCGCGCGCCCTCAGCACGCCGGCGTGTACACGTGCGCGCGCCAGCCCGGCCAGCGCGTCCGCGTGCACGTGCGCGCCGCGCCCCACGCGCCTCCCACGCACGCGCCCGCGCCCGGTACTCACCTAGTGCTCGCATGCCGCCCGACGACCCGCTCCGACACCCGCTCGCTCGTATCGGCTGTAACACTCCTGTAAGCGAGCGCCCAGGTGCCCAGACACGTATAGAAATCCAGGCCTCCTAGCCTGGATTTAAGTCCTCTTAAGGAAAGGAAATAATAATAACATTTTAATGAGATCGCATAGCTTGGTACACCGTACAATATTAAAAAGGTAGTAACAAAAAAAAGAGTGTTAAGGTGGGCGCCCGCGAGATTTAAATTTTCTTATGTTTATTGCAATTTGCAGGTCAATGTCAGGTTGTATGTTGATGAAAATATAAATCGCGCCAGTCACACGCATGGAGTTACAAAATTATAATCATTTAAATCATCAATACAACCCTCCAAGTTCATTTGAGTGACTTTTTCATGAAATAGTTATTGAATGGGGTTACATGAACTTGGAGGGTTGTATTGATGATTTGAATGATTATAATTTTTAGCGGGCTACCCTTGCGGTTCCACCTTAAGCGCTAGATTTTTACATATTCCCTGGGCTCCACACAAGGGTACCCTGTGTCGTGGGGTCCACACTCCACACACTTACTGACTTAAGTCAGTAACACTAGTGTCCGACCGAAACACGATGTTCAGCCGAAACTACTTATAAAACGTAGATACAGAAAATAAAAACAAAATTAATCGTGTGTATCAGGCCATTGAAAAATTAGTCCAAGTTTCATAAAAGACTAATAACCGCTTAATTTTTAGAACACGTTTAAGTCAATTATCCAGTTTAAAATTTAAACTGACTAAACGTCAAACACCCCGTTCAAGCACACCGCGAGGTAAAAATTAAATTGACTAAAATTTAATCTGCCCCGTTCACGGTCGTCCGCTGATATAAGTTTTCGCCTGTCTAGGATAAATTTTAGCGACCTTTTTACCTCGCTAAATTTTATTCTGCTGTCAGATTGACATTGGCATTGAGCTGTCTGTAGTTTTATTTGCTAGATTCGCGCCCTAGAAACGAATATTTATCGAGTACTTAATCATCGTCTCCGTGAATTTTATTTGTGGATTATGGATGAAGTTATGATTACTTAGGATGCAAATTGTTGTAGAGAAAGGGGCAGAATGATATACAAGCTGAGCTGTCAATTGAATTTGGCAATCAACATTGATCTAGGCCGATGACTCCGTTCAGCGAGCCCTCGCTAGTTTAATTTTTATCCGGCGAAAATTTCGCCGGCTTACTTAAACGCACCCCAGTGTAAGTAGGTCCTTATAAAAAATGGTACCGAAAAGCGGGTTCTCAAAGCGAAAAATTAATTTATTTTCAACTAGCGACCCGCCCCGGCTTCGCACGGGTGCAATGTTATACATATAAACCTTCCTCTTGAATCACTATCTATTTAAAAAAAAACGCATCAAAATCCGTTGCGTGGTTTTAAAGATCTAAGCATACTTAGGGACAGACAGCGGGAAGCGACTTAGTTTTATACTATGTAGTGAAGATATGAAAGAACACTGTTTTCGGTCGAGACGAATTTATATTCGGTCACTTTCTGGCCGAAACCGAAACTTCGGTAGCTAGGTATTGTACCGGTGCTTGTGCTTGTAGGTAATGGTATGGTCTAGGCGCAAAATGTCTGATTCGTTCGAGAAGAAAGTATTTGCGACAGTGTTCAGTGGGACGCTCAGCAGGGCTATTGCGTATCTCTGTTGACAGTTCATAGTAATCATCACTTGGCGAGTTTTGATATACAATGACCATTCTTGTTGGTTTCAACTGACGCTACCCGTGCGGAATTGTCATTGTATATCAAAACTCGCCAAGTGATGATCACTATGAACTGTCAACAGAGATACGCAATAGCCCTGTAGGTAGCTGACTGCGTAGAAGGACGGCCTTGTTTGACGTCGCGTCGCCATCGGTTGCGTACGGAAGCAAGCAACTCGGACGCACGACACGCACGCGACCGGCATGCGACGCCTCACAGCACGGCGTGCTAGTTCTGCAAGTTTCAAGAAAATCTACTTGGCTAATAATATTTGTCTGTTTTCATACATAGAAGAAAAAAACGTGTGTAATCTAAATTAAATTAGAATGTATTAATTTGTGAACCGTAGAAAAATGTCGGGTACTTTCATACCATTATTGATGAGCGGGTCGTCTCGCGGTAGGCGCGTGACGTTCGTTGGCACTGCTGTTGGCGCCGGCGCAGGCCCGCTTGCAGGAGTGCGCTCGGCGGAGGCCGCACTACGATTAGCTGTGGGCTCCTTCCGAATCACACTATTGGTGATTGCTAGTTCTTTCGCTTGAACTTGTGATTGGGATTGGGAACGCATCGCGCCATCTTGAGCATGGCCTACGTAGCCGTACGTGTGAAGGAGCCCACAGCCGCTGGTGGCCGCCAGCGGAGTGACCAAGGCCCTTCGCCCGCGGCGACTCTTTGTAGTGATTCTGAATCGTGTTTGCATCGCGATGGTAGCGATACAGAATCGTGGTTACGTGGAAGAAGGTACACACTACACAGCCAGCGAGAGCATCGTGACTGTATTGCGTTTGTATCGGTGCAAAAAATCGCGGTGGGCGAGGGCCATAACTACCAAGTGTTCCGATTGCGACGAAGAAGGAAGCTCTGAATGACTCTGCATTGCTTTCGGTACTAGTTAACAAGATAAACCTACGACTCACTCCTGGCTGGTCTAATGTCGGTTGAGTGACTCGGTAGTCTGTGGCGACTAGTGCCACTGTTACTCAGCCAGTGACGGCGCGTGTGCTTGCAGGTGAGGCGACCCCGGCGGCCGCGGGCACCGACGTGCCGCTCACTCTGACCTACTACGACGTCGGCCGCTTCTTCTCGTTCAACTGCACCGTGCCGCGCACCGCGGACTCCAGCTACGTTTGGTGAGACACCGCACCACTAACTCCCACCGCCCGTTAACCCGTTGATACCTGCACAATGCCTGCAAGAACCACCGGGTTCTAAAAGCACTTTCATGTCACGCCAAAACCTTATAGGACGATTAATGCAGTCACCTTTACAGAACCACCACCACTTTACAGTTCACCTTCAAAGAATAGACAGCTGGAATATATGTCAGCTGCGTAAGTGAACTTGGAATTTTCGATGGCACGTAGGCTAAATCCGAAACTATAGGTATTACGACAAAGTGGTGAAACCATGAACGCAATTTTGAAGAAAAATAACATGCTGCCCGAGCCAGGAATTGAACCCGATCCCTTTTCTAAAAAAACTTCCTGCATTATTACACTGATGGATAGAGTCGCTGATAAGGATCAAATACTGCAAAGGTTTTGCAGAAGTTTGTGTAAAATCAAAGGAAGTGTTCATTTTTGCAGTAATTATGCTTCTTTATTTTTTACGGAAAATTAAAAAAAAATATTTTCGCTTTGAGTTGTCACATAATTTTTGTTCCTTGTATTTGATCTAGATCGGTTCTTGATCTTATAGTTTGGAATCTAGCCTAATGTCTTCCAAAATCCCAAGTTCATTTACGTAGCTGACGTATGTTCGCCCCACTTACATGCAGGCTGCTGACTATACCTTAGGCCGCAATGAGAACCAATGAGGACTCATTGGTGCATTCATCATAACATTTTGCGAAATGGATATTCTACGTCAGAACTGTTCCGACCGAGATGTCGACCTCTTCACGTGTCTCTTGTCTGTCGCAGGAGGAAGAACGGCACTCTGGTGGAGGACATATCTGACCTGCGCGACCGCTACAAGGTGGAGGACTCGGTGTTCCGCATGACCGTGCGCACCAACGAGGACGACTACGGCAACTACTCGTGCGCGCTCGGCGGCGCCGCGCCCGCGCTGGCCTGGGAGCTGCGCGGCCGCCCGCACGCCAAGCTGCCGCCCAACACCAACGTCGTCGAGGGCCAGAAGCTCAAGCTGGTGTGCAAGGTACGAGCCGGCCCGCGCCCGCCCCGCGCCGCCCGCGCCCTCTCTCACCGCTCTCTCTCTGTCTGCAGGTGGTGGGCAAGCCGTACCCTGACGTGAAGTGGCTGGTGTCCAACTCGTCGGAGGAGGGCAACCAGACGGACGTGACCGCGGTGCTGGGCGCGCGCGCGCAGCTGTCGCGCTCGGAGCAGGGCGTGGACAACGGCGAGCTGGTGCTGGAGGCGGCCGTGCGCGCCGACGCGGGCGTGTACACGTGCGCGCCGGCCGAGGGGCTGGCGGCGCCCACGGTGCTGCGCGTCAAGGACATGTACGCGGCGCTGTGGCCCTTCCTGGGCATCTGCGCCGAGGTGTTCGTGCTGTGCGCCATCATCCTGGTGTACGAGAAGCGCCGCACCAAGCCCGAGCTGGAAGACTCGGACACCGACAACCACGAGCAGTGAGTGCGTCCGCTCCCGCGGCCCGCCCCCTCCCCGGCCCCGCCCGCTCGACGCTCACGCGCTCTGCTTGTGTGTTGCAGGAAGAAGTCGTAAGCGTCGTCGCGCGCGGCGGGACGCGGGCCGCAGCCAGTCGCCTTGTTGACTTTGTGATCGTTGTTATGTTTCGTTCGCAATAGATTTATATGTATCTCCGCACGTTGACGACGGCACGTTCCGCCCGGCCGGCATTACTGCCGCGCGCCCCTTGTCTGTCCTGCGCCTGTCGCCCGGCGCGGAACGAGCCGCTAACTAAATATATTATAAATGAATCCGAAAGTAAAGTACAAAAACGAAAGGCACGCTCTACAGCGTTCATTCTTATCTAAACACTAAAATGCAATGACTAAACTCTAATGATACTGTTTGTTTGTACCATAGCTGTGTAATATATATGCGCTGACTTCTGTGTACTTATACATTGTATAATTTTGTAAATATTGTTATTAATCGGTTATTATAATGCTCCTCACTGCTATTGTAAATGATGTTCATTGAGATAATGTAATGAGATGATCGGCTCAACTGGGCGACAGACTAGCAGCCGAGGCTCCTGCAAGTCAATACATCTCGCGCTCACCATTACAGCTGTTTCCTTAATTATTTTCTTGCAGCCGCTCGACGCCGACCGTAATTATGTATTGAAAACCAAAACAGTAGATTATATTATTATAATAAATTATTATGTTGATACCACTGTTTCATTTTAGATAAGAACAACCTTGACGACTCGTTCCTTTTTTGGACAGACTCATTGTGGCGGAGGGCGTACTAAACGTCACTGTGAACTTAGCATCTCAAGTATTAGCATCTCAACAAATAACTTGAGTTCTGCTTGCATCCAGCATAGTTCCACAGTTCCTGATAGTTTATAACGATTGTTCAATTCATTTGCCCTGAAAAATCCAATTTTGAAAATGAGATGCCAACTTCACATATGACATCGCAGCATCTCATCATATTAAAGGTTTTTCACGGTCGAGGAGTTGTTTTAAACATAGTTCTATACCTCCTGATTGATTGTAACAATAGTTCTGTTGCTTTACCGTCAAAATAGCAATTTTGAAAATGAGATGCCAACTCCACATAATGACATCGCAGCATCTCATCATATTAAAGGTTTTTCAGAATCGAGATGTTGTTTTAAACATAGTTCTATACCTCCTGATTGATTGTAACAATAGTTCTGTTGCTTTATCGTCAAAATAGCAATTTTGAAAATGAGATGCTAACTTCACATAAGACGTCATAGCATCTCACAGTATTTTCAATGTTTTAACACGGAGTAGTTTTATTAAGCATAGTTCTATACACCCTGATTGATTTTAAGCATAGTTCCATCAATTTGCCGCCAACGCCACGACCCCACCGCGATTTCGAACGTGAGATATTAACTTCCTATATGACGTCATAGCATCTCACAGTATTTTCAGTGTTTTAAAACCGCGGAATTGTATTAAGCATAGTTCTATAAACCCTGATTGATTTTAAGTATAGTTCCGTTAATTTTCCGCCAAAATCACGACCCCACCGCGGGTTCGAACGTATAAAAATATGGTTACCATTAACTGACAGTTCTACCCAGCATCTCAGCTGTTTTCGTTACCTACGCTATAAATACATCTACTACTGCAATAGGACAGACCACAATACAAGTTTTAGAGAGAAAAATCAAAAACAATGTCAGGTTAGCTTTGGTTCCCATTAACTGACAGTTCTACCCAGCATCTCAGCTGTTTTCATTACCCATGCTATGAATACGCCTACTACTGCTGTAGGACACACAACACTACAAGTTTTAGGGAAAAACAAAAAACCAAAAAACATAATATGGTGACCGTTTACTGAGAGTTCTGTCCAGCATCTCAGGCGTTTTCGTTACCTACGCTATAAATACGTCCAATACTGCAGTGTTCCGCTTTCAAAACACACCACACTACAACTTTTAGCGAAAAACAAAAAACCAAAAAAAAATGGTGACCGTTTACTGACAGTTCTGTCCAGCGTCTCAGCCGTTTTCATTACCTTCGCTATAAATACGTCCAATACTGCAGTATTCCGCTTTCAAATCACACCACACTACAAGTTTTTAGCGAAAAACAAAAAAAATATGGTGACCGTTTACTGACAGTTCTGTCCATCATCTCAGGCGTTTCGGTTACCTACGCTATAAATACGTCCAACACTGCAGTGTTCCGCTTTCAAAACACACCACACTACAACTTTTAGCGAAAAACGAAAAACCAAAAAAAAATGGTGACCGTTTACTGACAGTTCTGTCCAGCATCTCAGGCGTTTTCGCTACCTACGCTATAAATACGTCCAATACTGCAGTATTCCGCTTTCAAAACACACCACACTACAAATTGTAACGAGAAAAACCAAAAACAATGTCAGGTTAGCTTTAGTTACCATTAACTGACAGTTCTGCCCAGCATCTAAGCTTTTTTCATTACCCATGCTATAAATACGCCTACTACTGCTGTAGGACACACCACACTACAAGTTTAAGCGAAAAACAAAAAACCAAAAAAAAATGGTGACCGTTTACTGACAGTTCTGTCCAGCATCTCAGGCGTTTTCATTACCTACGCTATAAATACGTCCAATACTGCAGTATTCCGCTTTCAAATCACACCACACTACAAGTTTTAGCGAAAAACAAAAAAACAAAAAAAAAATGGTGACCGTTTACCGACAGTTCTGTCCAGCATCTCAGGCGTTTTCATTACCTACGCTATAAATACGTCCAATACTGCAGTATTCCGCTTTCAAATCACACCACACTACAAGTTTTAGCGAAAAACAAAAAAAATATGGTGACCGTTTACTGACAGTTCTGTCCAGCATCTCAGGCGTTTCGGTTACCTACGCTATAAATACGTCCAACACTGCAGTGTTCCGCTTTCAAAACACACCACACTACAACTTTTAGCGAAAAACGAAAAACCAAAAAAAAATGGTGACCGTTTACTGACAGTTCTGTCCAGAATCTCAGGCGTTTTCGCTACCTACGCTATAAATACGTCCAATACTGCAGTATTCCGCTTTCAAAACACACCACACTACAAATTGTAACGAGAAAAACCAAAAACAATGTCAGGTTAGCTTTAGTTACCATTAACTGACAGTTCTGCCCAGCATCTCAGCTTTTTTCATTACCCATGCTATAAATACGCCTACTACTGCTGTAGGACACACCACACTACAAGTTTAAGCGAAAAACAAAAAACCAAAAAAAAATGGTGACCGTTTACTGACAGTTCTGTCCAGCATCTCAGGCGTTTTCATTACCTACGCTATAAATACGTCCAATACTGCAGTATTCCGCTTTCAAATCACACCACACTACAAGTTTTAGCGAAAAACAAAAAAACAAAAAAAATATGGTGACCGTTTACTGACAGTTCTGTCCAGCGTCTCAGCCGTTTTCATTACCTTCGCTATAAATACGTCCAATACTGCAGTATTCCGCTTTCAAATCACACCACACTACAAGTTTTTAGCGAAAAACAAAAAACCAAAAAAAAATGGTGACCGTTTACTGACAGTTCTGTCCAGCGTCTCAGCCGTTTTCATTACCTTCGCTATAAATACGTCCAATACTGCAGTATTCCGCTTTCAAATCACACCACACTACAAGTTTTTAGCGAAAAACAAAAAAAATATGGTGACCGTTTACTGACAGTTCTGTCCATCATCTCAGGCGTTTCGGTTACCTACGCTATAAATACGTCCAACACTGCAGTGTTCCGCTTTCAAAACACACCACACTACAACTTTTAGCGAAAAACGAAAAACCAAAAAAAAATGGTGACCGTTTACTGACAGTTCTGTCCAGCATCTCAGGCGTTTTCATTACCTACGCTATAAATACGTCCAATACTGCAGTATTCCGCTTTCAAATCACACCACACTACAAGTTTTAGCGAAAAACAAAAAAACAAAAAAAAATGGTGACCGTTTACCGACAGTTCTGTCCAGCATCTCAGGCGTTTTCATTACCTACGCTATAAATACGTCCAATACTGCAGTATTCCGCTTTCAAATCACACCACACTACAAGTTTTAGCGAAAAACAAAAAAAATATGGTGACCGTTTACTGACAGTTCTGTCCAGCATCTCAGGCGTTTCGGTTACCTACGCTATAAATACGTCCAACACTGCAGTGTTCCGCTTTCAAAACACACCACACTACAACTTTTAGCGAAAAACGAAAAACCAAAAAAAAATGGTGACCGTTTACTGACAGTTCTGTCCAGAATCTCAGGCGTTTTCGCTACCTACGCTATAAATACGTCCAATACTGCAGTATTCCGCTTTCAAAACACACCACACTACAAATTGTAACGAGAAAAACCAAAAACAATGTCAGGTTAGCTTTAGTTACCATTAACTGACAGTTCTGCCCAGCATCTCAGCTTTTTTCATTACCCATGCTATAAATACGCCTACTACTGCTGTAGGACACACCACACTACAAGTTTAAGCGAAAAACAAAAAACCAAAAAAAAATGGTGACCGTTTACTGACAGTTCTGTCCAGCATCTCAGGCGTTTTCATTACCTACGCTATAAATACGTCCAATACTGCAGTATTCCGCTTTCAAATCACACCACACTACAAGTTTTAGCGAAAAACAAAAAAACAAAAAAAATATGGTGACCGTTTACCGACAGTTCTGTCCAGCATCTCAGGCGTTTTCATTACCTACGCTATAAATACGTCCAATACTGCAGTATTCCGCTTTCAAATCACACCACACTCAGGTTTTAGCGAAAAACAAAAAAAATATGGTGACCGTTTACTGACAGTTCTGTCCAGCATCTCAGGCGTTTCGGTTACCTACGCTATAAATACGTCCAACACTGCAGTGTTCCGCTTTCAAAACACACCACACTACAACTTTTAGCGAAAAACGAAAAACCAAAAAAAAATGGTGACCGTTTACTGACAGTTCTGTCCAGCATCTCAGGCGTTTTCGCTACCTACGCTATAAATACGTCCAATACTGCAGTATTCCGCTTTCAAAACACACCACACTACAAATTGTAACGAGAAAAACCAAAAACAATGTCAGGTTAGCTTTAGTTACCATTAACTGACAGTTCTGCCCAGCATCTCAGCTTTTTTCATTACCCATGCTATAAATACGCCTACTACTGCTGTAGGACACACCACACTACAAGTTTAAGCGAAAAACAAAAAACCAAAAAAAAATGGTGACCGTTTACTGACAGTTCTGTCCAGCATCTCAGGCGTTTTCATTACCTACGCTATAAATACGTCCAATACTGCAGTATTCCGCTTTCAAATCACACTACACTACAAGTTTTAGCGAAAAACAAAAAACAAAAAACATATGGTGACCGTTTACTGACAGTTCTGTCCAGCATCTCAGGCGTTTCGGTTACCTACGCTATAAATACGTCCAACACTGCAGTGTTCCGCTTTCAAAACACACCACACTACAACTTTTAGCGAAAAACGAAAAACCAAAAAAAAATGGTGACCGTTTACTGACAGTTCTGTCCAGAATCTCAGGCGTTTTCGCTACCTACGCTATAAATACGTCCAATACTGCAGTATTCCGCTTTCAAAACACACCACACTACAAATTGTAACGAGAAAAACCAAAAACAATGTCAGGTTAGCTTTAGTTACCATTAACTGACAGTTCTGCCCAGCATCTCAGCTTTTTTCATTACCCATGCTATAAATACGCCTACTACTGCTGTAGGACACACCACACTACAAGTTTAAGCGAAAAACAAAAAACCAAAAAAAAAATGGTGACCGTTTACTGACAGTTCTGTCCAGCATCTCAGGCGTTTTCATTACCTACGCTATGAATACGTCCAATACTGCAGTATTCCGCTTTCAAAACACACCACACTACAAATTGTAACGAGAAAAACCAAAAACAATGTCAGGTTAGCTTTAGTTACCATTAACTGACAGTTCTGCCCAGCATCTAAGCTTTTTTCATTACCCATGCTATAAATACGCCTACTACTGCTGTAGGACACACCACACTACAAGTTTAAGCGAAAAACAAAAAACCAAAAAAAAATGGTGACCGTTTACTGACAGTTCTGTCCAGCATCTCAGGCGTTTTCATTACCTACGCTATAAATACGTCCAATACTGCAGTATTCCGCTTTCAAATCACACCACACTACAAGTTTTAGCGAAAAACAAAAAAACAAAAAAAATATGGTGACCGTTTACCGACAGTTCTGTCCAGCATCTCAGGCGTTTTCATTACCTACGCTATAAATACGTCCAATACTGCAGTATTCCGCTTTCAAATCACACCACACTACAAGTTTTAGCGAAAAACAAAAAAAATATGGTGACCGTTTACTGACAGTTCTGTCCAGCATCTCAGGCGTTTCGGTTACCTACGCTATAAATACGTCCAACACTGCAGTGTTCCGCTTTCAAAACACACCACACTACAACTTTTAGTGAAAAACGAAAAACCAAAAAAAAATGGTGACCGTTTACTGACAGTTCTGTCCAGAATCTCAGGCGTTTTCGCTACCTAAGCTATAAATACGTCCAATACTGCAGTATTCCGCTTTCAAATCACACCACGCTACAAGTTTTAGCGAAAAACAATAAACAAAAAAAATATGGTGACCGTTTACCGACAGTTCTGTCCAGCATCTCAGGCGTTTTCATTACCTACGCTATAAATACGTCCAATACTGCAGTATTCCGCTTTCAAATCACACCACACTACAAGTTTTAGCTAAAAACAAAAAAATATGGTGACAGTTTACTGACAGTTCTGTCCAGCATCTCAGGCGTTTCGGTTACCTACGCTATAAATACGTCCAACACTGCAGTGTTCCGCTTTCAAAACACACCACACTACAACTTTTAGCGAAAAACGAAAAACCAAAAAAAAAAAATGGTGACCGTTTACTGACAGTTCTGTCCAGCATCTCAGGCGTTTTCGCTACCTACGCTATGAATACGTCCAGTACTGCAGTATTCCGCTTTCAAAACACACCACACTACAAATTGTAACGAGAAAAACCAAAAACAATGTCAGGTTAGCTTTAGTTCGCCATGGGATCTGGAGGCGATAGTCCTCGCGCGCCTGCACGAGTGGCGCGTGGAGGCACTACGCCGGGGGGAAACTCCGCTGCCGCGGCAAATTGTCGCTCAGCGGACAGACTTCCGGCGTGATCTCATGGCGACATGGAGAGAGCGACTGTCGCAACCCCGTGCAGGGCACGCCACTATAATGGCGGTAAGTCCCCTCTTTGAGGAGTGGCTGGAGAGGCGCCACGGCGCCCTCACCTTCCGCCTGACGCAGGTCCTCACCGGACATGGTTGTTTCGGGAGGTTCCTGCACCTAATCGGGCGGGAGGAAACGCCCGGGTGTCACCACTGCGAGGATCGACCGGAGGACACGGTGGAGCACACTGTGCAGGTCTGCTCCGCTTGGGCGGAGCAACGCCGTGTCCTCGTAGCGGCGATCGGCGGCGGCGACCTCTCGCGTCCGGCCCTGGTTCAATCCATGGTCCGGAGCGAGACGGAATGGGACGCCGTCACCTCCTTCTGCGAAGCAGTCATGCTAGCGAAGGAGGTGGCGGGACGTGAGAGGGAGAGAACCTCACGTCCCAGCCGCCGCGGGAGACGCACCGGGCGTCGGGGGCCACGTGGTGGCCCCCGGCCACCGTAGACGCGGGCCTGTGGACGGTGAGCTATGGGCTAGCTCGCCGTCCGTCCGTCTTATGACGACAGGCCGTGTCGACGGCGCGTTCGTGTTCCACGCGCGCCTCAAAGAGAGTCAGCAAACAGGAAGGGGTCCGTAAGGGCCGACGCCTGCCAGGGTTGCGGGACTGTTCGAAAGAGATACCGCGGCCCTGGAACACAAAGGGCAAAGGAAGGAACATGGATGGGTTTTAGTCAGTACAAGTCTGACACTCCCTCCTGCTCAGCCCAGAGCGGGAGGGGTCATTTGATGATTTCCCATCGATAAAAAAAAAAAAAAAAAAAAAAAAAAAAAAAAAAAAAAAAAGGTTAGCTTTAGTTACCATTAACTGACAGTTCTGCCCAGCATCTCAGCTTTTTTCATTACCCATGCTATAAATACGCCTACTACTGCTGTAAGACACACCACACTACAAGTTTAAGCGAAATACAAAAAAAACAAAAAAAAATGGTAACCGTTTACTGACAGTTCTGTCCAGCATCTCAGGCGTTTTCATTACCTACGCTATAGAGACGTCCAATACCGCAGTATGCCGCTTTCAAAACACACCACACTACAAGTTATTACGAGATTAATCAAAAACCATGTCACGTTAGCTTTGGTTACCATTTACTGACAGTTCTGTCCAGCATCTCAGGCGTTTCGGTTACCTACGCTATAAATACTTCCAACACTGCAGTGTTCCGCTTTCAAAACACACCACACTACAACTTTTAGCGAAAAACGAAAATCCAAAAAAAAAAAATGGTGACCGTTTACTGACAGTTCTGTCCAGCATCTCAGGCGTTTTCGCTACCTACGCTATGAATACGTCCAATACTGCAGTATTCCGCTTTCAAAACACACCACACTACAAATTGTACCGAGAAAAACCAAAAATAATGTCAGGTTAGCTTTAGTTACCATTAACTGACAGTTCTGCCCAGCATCTCAGCTTTTTTCATTACCCATGCTATAAATACGCCTACTACTACTGTAGGACACACCACACTACAAGTTTTAGCGAAAAACAAAAAACAAAAAAAATATGGTGACCGTTTTCCGACAGTTCTGTCCAGCATCTCAGCCGTTTTCATTACCTTCGCTATAGAGACGTCCAATACCGCAGTATGCCGCTTTCAAAACACACCACACTACAAGTTATTACGAGATTAATCAAAAACCATGTCACGTTAGCTTTGGTTACCATTTACTGACAGTTCTGTCCAGCATCTCAGGCGTTTCGGTTACCTACGCTATAAATACTTCCAACACTGCAGTGTTCCGCTTTCAAAACACACCACACTACAACTTTTAGCGAAAAACGAAAATCCAAAAAAAAAAAATGGTGACCGTTTACTGACAGTTCTGTCCAGCATCTCAGGCGTTTTCGCTACCTACGCTATGAATACGTCCAATACTGCAGTATTCCGCTTTCAAAACACACCACACTACAAATTGTACCGAGAAAAACCAAAAATAATGTCAGGTTAGCTTTAGTTACCATTAACTGACAGTTCTGCCCAGCATCTCAGCTTTTTTCATTACCCATGCTATAAATACGCCTACTACTACTGTAGGACACACCACACTACAAGTTTTAGCGAAAAACAAAAAACAAAAAAAATATGGTGACCGTTTTCCGACAGTTCTGTCCAGCATCTCAGCCGTTTTCATTACCTTCGCTATAGAGACGTCCAATACCGCAGTATGCCGCTTTCAAAACACACCACACTACAAGTTATTACGAGATTAATCAAAAACCATGTCACGTTAGCTTTGGTTACCATTTACTGACAGTTCTGTCCAGCATCTCAGGCGTTTCGGTTACCTACGCTATAAATACTTCCAACACTGCAGTGTTCCGCTTTCAAAACACACCACACTACAACTTTTAGCGAAAAACGAAAATCCAAAAAAAAAAATGGTGACCGTTTACTGACAGTTCTGTCCAGCATCTCAGGCGTTTTCGTTACCTACGCTATAAATACGTCCAATACTGCAGTATTCCGCTTTAAAAACACACCACACTACAAATTGTAACGAGAAAAACCAAAAACAATGTCAGGTTAGCTTTAGTTACCATTAACTGACAGTTCTGCCCAGCATCTCAGCTTTTTTCATTACCCATGCTATAAATACGCCTACTACTGCTGTAGGACACACCACACTACAAGTTTTAGCGAAAAACAAAAAACAAAAAAAATATGGTGACCGTTTACCGACAGTTCTGTCCAGCATCTCAGGCGTTTTCATTACCTACGCTATAAATACGTCCAATACTGCAGTATTCCGCTTTCAAATCACACCACACTACAAGTTTTAGCGAAAAACAAAATAATATGGTGACCGTTTACTGACAGTTCTGTCCAGCATCTCAGGCGTTTCGGTTACCTACGCTATAAATACTTCCAACACTGCAGTGTTCCGCTTTCAAAACACACCACACTACAACTTTTAGCGAAAAACGAAAATCCAAAAAAAATAATATGGTGACCGTTTACTGAGAGTTCTGTCCAGCATCTCAGGCGTTTTCGTTACCTACGCTATAAATACGTCCAATGCTGCAGTATTCCGCTTTCAAAACACACCACACTACAAATTGTAACGAGAAAAACCAAAAACAATGTCAGGTTAGCTTTAGTTACCATTAACTGACAGTTCTGCCCAGCATCTCAGCTTTTTTCATTACCCATGCTATAAATACGCCTACTACTGCTGTAGGACACACCACACTACAAGTTTTAGCGAAAAACAAAAAAATATGGTGACCGTTTACCGACAGTTCTGTCCAGCATCTCAGGCGTTTTCATTACCTACGCTATAAATACGTCCAATACTGCAGTATTCCGCTTTCAAATCACACCACACTACAAGTTTTAGCGAAAAACTTCTGTCCAGCATCTCAGGCGTTTCGGTTACCTACGCTATAAATACTTCCAACACTGCAGTGTTCCGGTTTCAAAACACACCACACTACAACTTTTAGCGAAAAACGAAAATCCAAAAAAAATAATATGGTGACCGTTTACTGAGAGTTCTGTCCAGCATCTCAGGCGTTTTCGTTACCTACGCAATAAATACGTCCAATACTGAAGTATTCCGCTTTCAAAACACACCACACTACAAATTGTAACGAGAAAAACCAAAAACAATGTCAGGTTAGCTTTAGTTACCATTAACTGACAGTTCTGCCCAGCATCTCAGCTTTTTTCATTACCCATGCTATAAATACGCCTACTACTGCTGTAGGACACACCACACTACAAGTTTTAGCGAAAAACAAAAAACAAAAAAAATATGGTGACCGTTTACCGACAGTTCTGTCCAGCATCTCAGGCGTTTTCATTACCTACGCTATAGAGACGTCCAATACCGCAGTATGCCGCTTTCAAAACACACCACACTACAAGTTATTACGAGATTAATCAAAAACCATGTCACGTTAGCTTTGGTTACCATTTACTGACAGTTCTGTCCAGCATCTCAGGCGTTTCGGTTACCTACGCTATAAATACTTCCAACACTGCAGTGTTCCGCTTTCAAAACACACCACACTACAACTTTTAGCGAAAAACGAAAATCCAAAAAAAAAAAATGGTGACCGTTTACTGACAGTTCTGTACAGCATCTCAGGCGTTTTCGCTACCTACGCTATGAATACGTCCAATACTGCAGTATTCCGCTTTCAAAACACACCACACTACAAATTGTACCGAGAAAAACCAAAAATAATGTCAGGTTAGCTTTAGTTACCATTAACTGACAGTTCTGCCCAGCATCTCAGCTTTTTTCATTACCCATGCTATAAATACGCCTACTACTACTGTAGGACACACCACACTACAAGTTTTAGCGAAAAACAAAAAACAAAAAAAATATGGTGACCGTTTACCGACAGTTCTGTCCAGCATCTCAGCCGTTTTCATTACCTTCGCTATAGAGACGTCCAATACCGCAGTATGCCGCTTTCAAAACACACCACACTACAAGTTATTACGAGATTAATCAAAAACCATGTCACGTTAGCTTTGGTTACCATTTACTGACAGTTCTGTCCAGCATCTCAGGCGTTTCGGTTACCTACGCTATAAATACTTCCAACACTGCAGTGTTCCGCTTTCAAAACACACCACACTACAACTTTTAGCGAAAAACGAAAATCCAAAAAAAAAAATGGTGACCGTTTACTGACAGTTCTGTCCAGCATCTCAGGCGTTTTCGTTACCTACGCTATAAATACGTCCAATACTGCAGTATTCCGCTTTAAAAACACACCACACTACAAATTGTAACGAGAAAAACCAAAAACAATGTCAGGTTAGCTTTAGTTACCATTAACTGACAGTTCTGCCCAGCATCTCAGCTTTTTTCACTACCCATGCTATAAATACGCCTACTACTGCTGTAGGACACACCACACTACAAGTTTTAGCGAAAAACAAAAAACAAAAAAAATATGGTGACCGTTTACCGACAGTTCTGTCCAGCATCTCAGGCGTTTTCATTACCTACGCTATAAATACGTCCAATACTGCAGTATTCCGCTTTCAAATCACACCACACTACAAGTTTTAGCGAAAAACAAAATAATATGGTGACCGTTTACTGACAGTTCTGTCCAGCATCTCAGGCGTTTCGGTTACCTACGCTATAAATACTTCCAACACTGCAGTGTTCCGCTTTCAAAACACACCACACTACAACTTTTAGCGAAAAACGAAAATCCAAAAAAAATAATATGGTGACCGTTTACTGAGAGTTCTGTCCAGCATCTCAGGCGTTTTCGTTACCTACGCTATAAATACGTCCAATACTGCAGTATTCCGCTTTCAAAACACACCACACTACAAATTGTAACGAGAAAAACCAAAAACAATGTCAGGTTAGCTTTAGTTACCATTAACTGACAGTTCTGCCCAGCATCTCAGCTTTTTTCATTACCCATGCTATAAATACGCCTACTACTGCTGTAGGACACACCACACTACAAGTTTTAGCGAAAAACAAAAAACAAAAAAAATATGGTGACCGTTTACCGACAGTTCTGTCCAGCATCTCAGGCGTTTTCATTACCTACGCTATAAATACGTCCAATACTGCAGTATTCCGCTTTCAAATCACACCACACTACAAGTTTTAGCGAAAAACTTCTGTCCAGCATCTCAGGCGTTTCGGTTACCTCCGCTATAAATACTTCCAACACTGCAGTGTTCCGCTTTCAAAACACACCACACTACAACTTTTAGCGAAAAACGAAAATCCAAAAAAAATAATATGGTGACCGTTTACTGAGAGTTCTGTCCAGCATCTCAGGCGTTTTCGTTACCTACGCTATAAATACGTCCAATACTGCAGTATTCCGCTTTCAAAACACACCACACTACAAATTGTAACGAGAAAAACCAAAAACAATGTCAGGTTAGCTTTAGTTACCATTAACTGACAGTTCTGCCCAGCATCTCAGCTTTTTTCATTACCCATGCTATAAATACGCCTACTACTGCTGTAGGACACACCACACTACAAGTTTTAGCGAAAAACAAAAAACAAAAAAAATATGGTGACCGTTTACCGACAGTTCTGTCCAGCATCTCAGGCGTTTTCATTACCTACGCTATAGAGACGTCCAATACCGCAGTATGCCGCTTTCAAAACACACCACACTACAAGTTATTACGAGATTAATCAAAAACCATGTCACGTTAGCTTTGGTTACCATTTACTGACAGTTCTGTCCAGCATCTCAGGCGTTTCGGTTACCTACGCTATAAATACTTCCAACACTGCAGTGTTCCGCTTTCAAAACACACCACACTACAACTTTTAGCGAAAAACGAAAATCCAAAAAAAAAAAATGGTGACCGTTTACTGACAGTTCTGTCCAGCATCTCAGGCGTTTTCGCTACCTACGCTATGAATACGTCCAATACTGCAGTATTCCGCTTTCAAAACACACCACACTACAAATTGTACCGAGAAATACCAAAAATAATGTCAGGTTAGCTTTAGTTACCATTAACTGACAGTTCTGCCCAGCATCTCAGCTTTTTTCATTACCCATGCTATAAATACGCCTACTACTACTGTAGGACACACCACACTACAAGTTTAAGCGAAAAACAAAAAACCAAAAAAAAATGGTCACCGTTTACTGACAGTTCTGTCCAGCATCTCAAGCGTTTTCATTACCTACGCTATAAATACGTCCAATACTGCAGTATTCCGCTTACAAAACACACCACACTACAAGTTTTAGCGAAAAACAAAAAACAAAAAAAATATGGTGACCGTTTACTGACAGTTCTGTCCAGCATCTCAGGCGTTTCGGTTACCTACGCTATAAATACGTCCAACACTGCAGTGTTCCGCTTTCAAAACACACCACACTTTAAGTTTTAGCGAAAAACAAAAACCCAAAAAAAAAATATGGTGACCATTTACTAACAGTTCTGACCGGCATCTCAGCCGTTTTCATTACCTTCGCTATAGAGACGTCCAATACCGCAGTATGCCGCTTTCAAAACACCACACTACAAGTTATTACGAGATTAATCAAAAACCATGTCACGTTAGCTTTGGTTACCATTTACTGACAGTTCTGTCCAGCATCTCAGGCGTTTCGGTTACCTACGCTATAAATACTTCCAACACTGCAGTGTTCCGCTTTCAAAACACACCACACTACAACTTTTAGCAAAAAACGAAAATCCAAAAAAAAAAATGGTGACCGTTTACTGACAGTTCTGTCCAGCATCTCAGGCGTTTTCGTTACCTACGCTATAAATACGTCCAATACTGCAGTATTCCGCTTTAAAAACACACCACACTACAAATTGTAACGAGAAAAACCAAAAACAATGTCAGGTTAGCTTTAGTTACCATTAACTGACAGTTCTGCCCAGCATCTCAGCTTTTTTCATTACCCATGCTATAAATACGCCTACTACTACTGTAGGACACACCACACTACAAGTTTTAGCGAAAAACAAAAAACAAAAAAAATATGGTGACCGTTTTCCGACAGTTCTGTCCAGCATCTCAGCCGTTTTCATTACCTTCGCTATAGAGACGTCCAATACCGCAGTATGCCGCTTTCAAAACACACCACACTACAAGTTATTACGAGATTAATCAAAAACCATGTCACGTTAGCTTTGGTTACCATTTACTGACAGTTCTGTCCAGCATCTCAGGCGTTTCGGTTACCTACGCTATAAATACTTCCAACACTGCAGTGTTCCGCTTTCAAAACACACCACACTACAACTTTTAGCGAAAAACGAAAATCCAAAAAAAAAAATGGTGACCGTTTACTGACAGTTCTGTCCAGCATCTCAGGCGTTTTCGTTACCTACGCTATAAATACGTCCAATACTGCAGTATTCCGCTTTAAAAACACACCACACTACAAATTGTAACGAGAAAAACCAAAAACAATGTCAGGTTAGCTTTAGTTACCATTAACTGACAGTTCTGCCCAGCATCTCAGCTTTTTTCATTACCCATGCTATAAATACGCCTACTACTGCTGTAGGACACACCACACTACAAGTTTTAGCGAAAAACAAAAAACAAAAAAAAATATGGTGACCGTTTACCGACAGTTCTGTCCAGCATCTCAGGCGTTTTCATTACCTACGCTATAAATACGTCCAATACTGCAGTATTCCGCTTTCAAATCACACCACACTACAAGTTTTAGCGAAAAACAAAATAATATGGTGACCGTTTACTGACAGTTCTGTCCAGCATCTCAGGCGTTTCGGTTACCTACGCTATAAATACTTCCAACACTGCAGTGTTCCGCTTTCAAAACACACCACACTACAACTTTTAGCGAAAAACGAAAATCCAAAAAAAATAATATGGTGACCGTTTACTGAGAGTTCTGTCCAGCATCTCAGGCGTTTTCGTTACCTACGCTATAAATACGTCCAATACTGCAGTATTCCGCTTTCAAAACACACCACACTACAAATTGTAACGAGAAAAACCAAAAACAATGTCAGGTTAGCTTTAGTTACCATTAACTGACAGTTCTGCCCAGCATCTCAGCTTTTTTCACTACCCATGCTATAAATACGCCTACTACTGCTGTAGGACACACCACACTACAAGTTTTAGCGAAAAACAAAAAACAAAAAAAATATGGTGACCGTTTACCGACAGTTCTGTCCAGCATCTCAGGCGTTTTCATTACCTACGCTATAAATACGTCCAATACTGCAGTATTCCGCTTTCAAATCACACCACACTACAAGTTTTAGCGAAAAACAAAATAATATGGTGACCGTTTACTGACAGTTCTGTCCAGCATCTCAGGCGTTTCGGTTACCTACGCTATAAATACTTCCAACACTGCAGTGTTCCGCTTTCAAAACACACCACACTACAACTTTTAGCGAAAAACGAAAATCCAAAAAAAATAATATGGTGACCGTTTACTGAGAGTTCTGTCCAGCATCTCAGGCGTTTTCGTTACCTACGCTATAAATACGTCCAATACTGCAGTATTCCGCTTTCAAAACACACCACACTACAAATTGTAACGAGAAAAACCAAAAACAATGTCAGGTTAGCTTTAGTTACCATTAACTGACAGTTCTGCCCAGCATCTCAGCTTTTTTCATTACCCATGCTATAAATACGCCTACTACTGCTGTAGGACACACCACACTACAAGTTTTAGCGAAAAACAAAAAACAAAAAAAATATGGTGACCGTTTACCGACAGTTCTGTCCAGCATCTCAGGCGTTTTCATTACCTACGCTATAGAGACGTCCAATACCGCAGTATGCCGCTTTCAAAACACACCACACTACAAGTTATTACGAGATTAATCAAAAACCATGTCACGTTAGCTTTGGTTACCATTTACTGACAGTTCTGTCCAGCATCTCAGGCGTTTCGGTTACCTACGCTATAAATACTTCCAACACTGCAGTGTTCCGCTTTCAAAACACACCACACTACAACTTTTAGCGAAAAACGAAAATCCAAAAAAAAAAAATGGTGACCGTTTACTGACAGTTCTGTCCAGCATCTCAGGCGTTTTCGCTACCTACGCTATGAATACGTCCAATACTGCAGTATTCCGCTTTCAAAACACACCACACTACAAATTGTACCGAGAAATACCAAAAATAATGTCAGGTTAGCTTTAGTTACCATTAACTGACAGTTCTGCCCAGCATCTCAGCTTTTTTCATTACCCATGCTATAAATACGCCTACTACTACTGTAGGACACACCACACTACAAGTTTAAGCGAAAAACAAAAAACCAAAAAAAAATGGTCACCGTTTACTGACAGTTCTGTCCAGCATCTCAAGCGTTTTCATTACCTACGCTATAAATACGTCCAATACTGCAGTATTCCGCTTACAAAACACACCACACTACAAGTTTTAGCGAAAAACAAAAAACAAAAAAAATATGGTGACCGTTTACTGACAGTTCTGTCCAGCATCTCAGGCGTTTCGGTTACCTACGCTATAAATACGTCCAACACTGCAGTGTTCCGCTTTCAAAACACACCACACTTTAAGTTTTAGCGAAAAACAAAAACCCAAAAAAAAATATGGTGACCATTTACTAACAGTTCTGACCGGCATCTCAGCCGTTTTCATTACCTTCGCTATAGAGACGTCCAATACCGCAGTATGCCGCTTTCAAAACACCACACTACAAGTTATTACGAGATTAATCAAAAACCATGTCACGTTAGCTTTGGTTACCATTTACTGACAGTTCTGTCCAGCATCTCAGGCGTTTCGGTTACCTACGCTATAAATACTTCCAACACTGCAGTGTTCCGCTTTCAAAACACACCACACTACAACTTTTAGCGAAAAACGAAAATCCAAAAAAAATAATATGGTGACCGTTTACTGAGAGTTCTGTCCAGCATCTCAGGCGTTTTCGTTACCTACGCTATAAATACGTCCAATACTGCAGTATTCCGCTTTAAAAACACACCACACTACAAATTGTAACGAGAAAAACCAAAAACAATGTCAGGTTAGCTTTAGTTACCATTAACTGACAGTTCTGCCCAGCATCTCAGCTTTTTTCATTACCCATGCTATAAATACGCCTACTACTGCTGTAGGACACACCACACTACAAGTTTTAGCGAAAAACAAAAAACAAAAAAAATATGGTGACTGTTTACCGACAGTTCTGTCCAGCATCTCAGGCGTTTTCATTACCTACGCTATAGAGACGTCCAATACCGCAGTATGCCGCTTTCAAAACACACCACACTACAAGTTATTACGAGATTAATCAAAAACCATGTCACGTTAGCTTTGGTTACCATTAACTGACAGTTCTGCCCAGCATCTCAGCTTTTTTCATTACCCATGCTATAAATACGCCTACTACTACTGTAGGACACACCACACTACAAGTTTAAGCGAAAAACAAAAAACCAAAAAAAAATGGTGACCGTTTACTGACAGTTCTGTCCAGCATCTCAAGCGTTTTCATTACCTACGCTATAAATACGTCCAATACTGCAGTATTCCGCTTACAAAACACACCACACTACAAGTTTTAGCGAAAAACAAAAAACAAAAAAAATATGGTGACGTTTACTGACAGTTCTGTCCAGCATCTCAGGCGTTTCGGTTACCTACGCTATAAATACGTCCAACACTGCAGTGTTCCGCTTTCAAAACACACCACACTTTAAGTTTTAGCGAAAAACAAAAACCCAAAAAAATAATATGGTGACCATTTACTAACAGTTCTGACCGGCATCTCAGCCGTTTTCATTACCTAGGCTATAAATACGTCCAATAACGCAGTATTCCACTTTCAAAACACACCACAAAACAAGTTATTAAGACAAAAAGCAAAAACCATGTCACGTTAACTTTGGTTACCGTTAACTGACAGTTTTGCCCAGCAACTCAGCGGTTTTCATTACCCACGCTATAAGTTCGTCCAAGACTGCAGTATTCCGCTCTCAAAACACACCACACTTTAAGTTTTAGCGAAAAACAAAAACCCAAAAAAAAAAAATGGTGACCATTTACTGACTGACAGTTCTGACCGCCATCTCAGCCGTTTTTGTTACCTACGCTATAGATACGTCCAATACCGCAGTATTCCGCTCTCAAAACACACCACACTACAAGATTTTTATATGCGAACATGAAATCTGTTCATGATTTTTGCTAATCTCAATATTGAACCATGCTCTGCTGATATCTGGGTGTGAGTTCTAGGTTTTCTTTTCATGCTGTTTTATAGCGCGTTTATAGATGTATCTAAAACAGAGGAGTTCTAGGTCCTCAGTACTTTTTATAATTTATTATTTATTTTTATATGTACCATGAAATCTGTTCATGATTTTTGCTAATCTCAATCTTCAACCATGCTCTGCTGATATTTGGGTGTGAGTTCTAGGTTTCGTTTTCATGTTGTTTTATAGCACTAATATAGAGGTATCTAAAACAGAGGAGTTCTAGGTCCTCAGTACTTTTTATAATTTATTATTTATTTTTATATGTAACATGAAATCTGTTCATGATTTTTGCTCATCTCAATCTTCAACCATGCTCTGCTGATATCTGGGTGTGAGTTCTAGGTTTCGTTTTCATGTTGTTTTATAGCACTCATATAGAAGTATCGAAAACAGAGGAGTTCTACACTACTACTACTCATAATTTGTTTTGGACTTTATGGTTCAAACAGAATTTTATCATTATTTTCGCTAATGTATGGCTTCAGCCATGCTCTGGTTACACTTCAGATCGAGTTTTTTTTTTATTTAAGATTTTAATTGTTACTTCGACGTCTAGACTACAGATATTGCCTAGAAAAATCTATGACGATCCACGTTTTATGTAATTATATCCTTTTGTATTTATAATATCGACTTTTTCTGGTTTTAAGTTACTTTGTTTCTTTTTATTTATTTTTTATTTTATAGTCACAGAACCATGTCAAAAATGTATTAGGAACTATAGAACTCATCTTTGTGCGCCTAAAACACTTTTAAAATTTTAGTTTTGGAAAAAATGATCTGCTACCGGAAGTTAGCAGATCATATTTTCATTTGACTTTTTTTCCTGAAAAAGGGCAGAACTATTTCTGAAAAGTATCAGGAACTATAAAACTATGCTGCATGCAAATAGAACTCACATTTTTTTATGCTCTGCTTGGAAATGATTTGCTAAGTTCACCGACATTGCTATAAGTACGTCCAAGACTGCAGTATTCCGCTTTCAAAACACACCACACTTTAAGTTTTAAAAAATATGGTGACCATTTACTGACAGTTCTGCCCAGCATCTCAGCCGTTTTTATTCAAATTCAAATATTTTATTTCAGATAAACATCCATATAATGTTAGTAGTAGTAGAACTTAGCCTAATGTTAGTATTAAATTAAATTTATAACTATACACACAGTTCAATGGCTCATTAGTTTTACTAATGAACCATTGAACTGTTCGTTAAATGGAACACGAGTTTATAAGGATAAGTGTGTCTGGACACTTATCCATCTTCGTAAGAGGGGAGAGTCCCACCTGTCTGAAAACACATTCAGGATGCCATTGGAGGAGGAGCGCAAGCGCGTCATCATGGAAGCGCAACGCTTCCGCATGATTGCGGCGAACCCGTCGACGCACGCTTCTGCGAACATCCCTGACGCGCTACATCGCCACGGCAACCCCAAAAGCACCCTGAATGCGTTATTGTACTGTACGCGCAGGTCGCTGTATGCCCGCTGGGTATACTTGGTCCACAGGCTGCACGTGTAAAACGACTGGCAGAAGGCCTTAAAAAGCGTTATCCTTACTGAATCAGTACAACGTGCAAATCTGCGGGCCAGCATGTTGCAACGGACAGCCAGCGACCTGCGCTCCCTGTCTATGTCTACATTATCTTTTAAGTCATCAGTGACCCAGTGGCCCAAATACTTAAACTTTGAAACCCTAAGGGAGACCCAGAGAGTGAGAGTTCAGGGAGCTGTTCGTAGGTTAAAGTACCCGATTTGAAAACCAACCATTCACTCTTATCAGTATTATTTATTTATTCCTATTCGCAACAGTTATTATGCAGCGTTTTTGGTCGCAACCATGGTAGTAACGTGTAAATGTGAAGCAATATTATCAATTAAGTAGTAACTTTTAAATAAATCATTGTGTTGATGTTTCGTGTTTTGTGTGTTGTTGTGGAGCAGGTTCGCTGGCGGGATGTTGACTGTAGAGTGTTCGGTGGTAGCAGGGGGAGTAAATAATAACGCTGATTCTTCAGTTTTCTTCTGTTTATTTCCTTGATATCTCTGCTTACACTGCTGGCTGAGTTTGGAATGCCTGAACACAGAAAGTGCCCCTTTTTTTATAGGCAGCTCTGAAAGGCTCTGATCAATCAAAGCCCTTCAGTTTTGCGTACGGCATTAATGCCCCGCCCCTTGACCAATCAGAGCGTAGGTGACCTTTTGTATGGGAAACTTATGCCTTTTTCTGTGGTAGGACACTCTTTATAACATTTTCTTATATCTCTCACCTTAGAACTAATTAATCTTTATTATTTACATAAAAATCAGTCTCAAAATCCTTAATTAACACCTTAAAATAATGAAATTATAGATGGTTCTCGTTACGGTAAAGTTTTCTAGTAGAAGCTTACGCATTGAAATATAAAATCTTAGAAAAATAAAACGATGAGAGACAAGTTAATTAAACTAATTATCAATTGGAAGAGATAAATACCAAACTACGTATCGTCGCTAACACATTGTCAATGCTTGCATGGCCTCTGTGTTTACGGTACGCAACGCAAAGACTTTTTTAACCAGTCCGATTGTGTTATTAGTATGTGCTGAAATACTAAAGCTGGATTACGATTTTAGTTTATTATTCTAGGTTTGTTTTATTTTATAATTAGCAGGTACATTATTCTTTGATTAATTTATGTAAAAGCTATTTATATTGCATCTAAACAAAATGCCTTACGACAAGTCAAAATTAAAAGACATTTTGTTGCAGACTGACTGCCGAACGCTCGATAGCAATGGGTCAATATTACCACCTTCACATGATGTATTTCGCCTCATTGCGGATCGTATGACACTGTGTGGTTCGTATATTGATCCACGTCACGTATATACAATTGTTAAAGAAGATCGAAATGGGTTTCGAGCACTTGTTGAGAAGGCTTATGAAATCAAAGCAAAAGAGACCAAAGAAAACAGTAATTATTCGTTATCGACGGATGATAGTAAAAATGCGTCAGATACTTGTGTGTATAAAAAATTTAAACTTGTTCTTTCTGCAAAAAACTGGCAAGACATGGCACCGAAAAAAAAAATTTCATCTGGTAGAGTGTACTGGAAGTTTCAAGAGGGGTGGGCTGATATTATAGCTGAGAGAATATGCCATCAACATAAGACAGTTGATTGTGTGTTTTCTTTTAAGCATAATTTGACCACTCCAACTGAAACCGCATCGAATTATTCTACCTTCATTGGTTATTGCACTGAGTGCAAAGCCCAACTAACCGGATTATTAGAGAAAAAACCAATGAAAGAAGTTGACGTGATTTTTTTGTGTAGGGTGGATAACATTCGAGTAGATGAACATACAGGCATCAAAACGAGGCAGTTGAGGGGAAAGCGTCGCGAGGAAGTAGCAACTCGAATGGTTGCTCAGAAGACAAGTGCCGTGGTTATAAGACGAGAAATGGCGAGGCAGTTAAAAGATTTTGGAGGCAAAAACCCACCGATAATCCCAAAAAGCGACGTGCTCCGTAAGGCGAAAGAGCAACAGCTGCTTAAGACATATGGACTTGAATTCGCATTCGGGCCATTGAATTTGCTTCGTGAATCGCAATTTGGAGATCACGCCGGTTTTATCCACAGCATCGGCCTGCTGAAATTCCATTGCATTTATTGGACACCAGAGCAGGAAAAAATATATACCGCTCGATTGAAAAAAGATCCAGGTGCCATTATGACAATCGATGCTACCGGAAGTATTGCAAAACGTGATCAGAAGAATGACCCCCACGTATTCTTATACCAGTGTATGGTAGTCACCAATGAGGGCAGTGTACCAGTATTTCAGATGGTAACTGGTGACCAACGGTCGCTACAAATTGCGAACTTTCTTCGGCTTATTCTGGCAAAGGGTTTACCCCGCCCTCCAATCGTCGTCAGCGATTTTGGACGTGCTATTATAAACGCGGTAGCGGAAATATTCGGTAGCTGTAGTAGTTTAGCTGATTATTTAGAAAGGTGTTATGCAGCCGTTATGCATGTCGAAACCAAAATGCCTACTGCATATATAAGACTGGACGTTAGCCACGTAGCTGCCATGGTAGCCAGATGGGATTGTCTAAAATCGACTATGAATGCAGGGCAACAGTTTTACCTGCGTTGTATTTCGCAAGCCTACCAGATGGATGATTTTAAAGAGTTGACAGACTTCCTCGAATCGCTCCTGGTAGTATGTTTAAGCGAATTCGTCGGCCATACAAAAGATGGTAGGCCACTGCAGTCGGAAATACGCATGCAAGCTCTCGACAGGACCATACAAGGAGCTGATTGCACTGCGCTGAAGGACGACGGGGAGCCAAGAATAACTGACGACGATAGCGAAAGTTATTGCAGCAGCAGAAATTGGAATAAATGGGTTACTAATTTATGTGATTCTGCTCGGGTCATTGCAAAAACATGTAACGAGGGAAGCCGACCAAACGGGTGCTTTAATCCCGCTTTTGCTCTTCGCGTGGAAAAACAGTTGTTGCCATTCGTTCCACTATGGACGGGTATAATGAGGCCACACTTTGGGATAGGCTCAGTCATAGCGACGTCCTCGTCGGTCGAGGCTGAGTTCGGTGATCTGAAGCATCGATCGTTCGCAACCAAACTTCCAATGCGGATTGATTTATTCGTTTTGCAACATTTAGACCATCTCGACGGCAAAGTGAAATTGGCCTCTAACCCAAGCGATGTTGCAAATGTCGATGCGATACCAATTCCAGTCACCGAAGTCACTCCCGGTCCCGGTCACTCCTCGACCGAAGGTGATTCACGAATGATCCGCCAACTGGATTCTTCCAAACTCTCCTCACCAACGTTCACTGAAGACGAAATTTTACCTATTATTAGGGGTTCTAGACAGGATTCTGACCGTGAGGTTTCACTAACATTCACTGAAGACGAAGTTTCACCAACGTTCACTGAAGACGAAGTTTCACCATCGTTCACTGAAGACGAAGGGTCTATTATTGGGAGTTCTGGAGAATCTGTTACCAAAACCATCTGTGGAGACATCAATAAAAACAACGACTCTGATCACGAACTGCTTCAGAAGCAAGTAACTGAGAATTTTATGAGCTCGAATGTGAACATAACGTCACTTGTAGAAAGTTTATCGGTAGATCCCTTCACAGGTAAATGTTTTCGGTCAAGCACTCCTGACGAGTGTGACGATTGGAACGTTCGCGAGGACTGGCGTGGAAAAGCTGCAAAAGACTCGCCGGTAATTCGAAAAGCGGAAGCATATAGGCAAGAAATGAGAGATAGTTCTGGAAAACATGCCTTAGAGAGGACAACTGAGCCTAACGAATGTCCGGTAAAAAAGAGACGCAAACCCACGAAGCTAGATAAATGTCCAGAGTGGAAATATATTAAGCACGTAAAGTTTGGTAAGCTTCCTGTATTTAAAAATGGCAATTTTTGTCTTCCCGTCAATATGGGGAAATATCTGCTGACCGTGAGGAATACTTGTGCATTCGATGCAATATTCCACGTCATTCTCTCCGCTGTCGCTTCAAATGAAGATTATGTCGAGAAGCTAAAAGACACAACGAATCGCACAGTAAAGTTGGCCCGGAACATAGTTCAAAGCACACGTAAACTGACGACGGCCAGTTACAGGGAGAGAGCAGATATCATTTCTGGATTGGGACTTTTCGTTCTGCAATCATTTACGCAAACTGTCAAGCGTCTTGACGCAACATGTAATGTGGCACACTTAGCCCAATACTTATTTGCCGATGTGCCGAGTCACAAGACGCAAGTTTCTTGTCCATGCGGATATAGCTTTGACACCCAACATGCTCTCCTCGGCATTAACGTCGATGTTTTACTTTGCGAGGGCTTTAATTTTATGCAAAAGGCCATCGACCTGGGGCATTCCACTAAACGGACTTGTAGGAAGTGCAACAGGTCCATCCAGGACGAAAAAGTGTATGGACCACACTTGATGTTAGACACGACAGTTTTAACCGACGAAACGTACCCGACTAGGAATAGAAGTCTTCGTCACACACTTCAATCAATCACCGAGACTATTACGGTACAGCACCAAATATATCGTCTAGCCGGTATAGTGCACTTTATCCCTGGTCACTACGTAGGTTACGTTAAATCGGGAGTGTATTGGCACGAGTATGATGATATGCACCATACTCGCGCAAGCGTGGTGCCTAATAAAAATGTAAAGCCACATCTGGTGGTGTATACGTACGCGGGCAAAGAGCATTAAAAACATATTTCATCAATCACAAAAAAAATACAAAAAGTCTATAAAATACAAAACAACAAAAAAAACTAAAATATAAAACAATAAAAATGAATACAATGAAAACAAAACGTTACCGTTAAGCGTTGGTGGGGTGTATCAAGTGTTAAAATAAAAGTATTAACGAACAACATTTAATCAAAATCAATACTACCATATCACGCCAAAATCACTATAAAAAATTTAAAACGAAAAAAACATACATACCGAGAAAAAATTTGATGTAAAAAATAACAAAAAGCACAAAAAACTATAAAATACAAAATAACAAAAAAACTATAAAACACAAAACAACAAAAAACTATTAATTAAAACACAAACAAAAAAACTTAAAACAATTAAATCAAAACGTTACCGTTAAGCGTTGGTGGGGTGTATCAAGCGTTAAAACAAAAATATTTACGAACATTATTTAATCAAAATCAATACTACCAAAACCAAAATCATGCTAAAAAATTAAAAACGAAAAAAGTGTGGTGGTATTTTTTGTCTTAACAAATCATTTCACCAAACGTTTATTGTCTGAAGATTGTTTGCTGTAATAAATCATTTGATTAAAGACCAAATGCCATAATGACATTATACTTGGTAATATTTTGCCACGTAAAAATTTGACCAAATAAAAATATGCGTACTAAAATCATTCGAAATATTGCAATGGTATAAAAAAAGGTTGCTAAAAATTTGGTTGGGTAATGAAATTTGTCAAAATCTTTTCGGCAGAACGGCAGGATCCCGCTATGAGCTATGACTATGACTTTTTTAACAGTTTCACCCAGCATCTCAGCTGACTTTAAGAGGTACACGACAAATATGTATAAGACAACAAATATCTACCGATTCAACGCGACACAGCAATTGTTCTGGCGAAAACACGAAAAAAGACAGATATAGTGTTAATAAGCTATAACTTTTTAAATAGTTCCACCAAGGACCATGTATAGAACTATTATACTCGTATATATAATCTGAAACCATGTTCGACCCATCATCACATCTGATTTCTTTAGATACAAAGAGGTTATTTTGGACACATTTATAGTGTTGGTAATGAATTGTAGTGTAGATATTTGTTGCTTTTTTTTTTCGCTAAAACTTGTAGTGTGGTGTGTCCTGAAAGCCGTAAACCGCAGAAGTAGGCATATTTATAACATTAGTAAAGAAATCAGCTGAGATGCTAGGTAGGACTGTCAGTTAATGGTAACCAAAGCTAACCTGACACGGTTTTTGGTTTTTCTTGTTAACATTTGTAGTATGGTGTGTTTTGAAAGCGGAGTACCTACTGCAGTATTGGACGTATATATATATATATATATATATATATATATATATATATATATATATATATAATCAACCCATCAGCGTCATCATGAAGCGTATAATGTGGCTCCGGTTTATATCTGACTGTTAGTGGTAAATGTTGCTCCGGAGCTGAATATGAAGGGTACGTACTAAAAAACAGAACGGCAACATCGCACTAGCGTGCGAATGAAATAAACATAAGTTCCTACTTCAAGTTAAAGTGAGACAAGATGCTGTCGCGCATTTCTGCGCAAGAGATGTATTTCTATCTACCTCAGGTAGTCTGGTCCAAGCAGTCAAGTGAGTGTGATAAAATTAAAAAACTCTGTAATTTAAAACGACCTGAAATGCTTACTTCAACAGGGATGAGGCATCATATAGCGACTATGTCTCAATTGCATGCAAAACGAAATGATCAATACACGGAACATTTAGCTGGATTTTTGGGGCATGATATTGCTGTGCATGCCAAAAATTACAGGTTACCCTTACAAGTATTGCAAAAAGCAGTAGTTGGTTCCCAGCTCATGAAATATGAACCTCATCGAAACAGATCACCATCTCAAATTATTGACACAGAAGAGCAATTTGTGGTTCCTAGAGGAGAAGATTCTGAACAAATAATTAAATTAAATGAGAAAGCTAACGAAAAAAGCAGTGAATTTTCTAAAAACAAAACAGTAGAATCCGAAGAAAATTCAGAACAAGAAACAAATTTAAAAGAAAACTCAAAAGATAATGAAGAAAAATCAAAAGAAGAAAACGATGAAGATGATAATAAAAAATCAGATGAAGAAAACGAAGACGATAATAAAAAATCAGAGAAAGAAAACGAAGAAGACGATACTAAAGAAGAAGAATCTGAAGGAAATAACGGAGAAGATGACAATAAAAAATCAGAAAAAAAAGAACAAAAAGGTGATCGAGAAGAATCGATAGAAAACTATAAAGAAAAATCAAAAGCAAAATCAAAAGCAAAAAAACAAGTAGAATTACAAGAAATAAATTATAAAGATGACCTTAATAACGTGCCGGAAGAGCCTATTATTTCTAAATTGAATAAAATAGATTTCCGTGAAAATCAGAAGTATGGTAACATTCAAACAAGATTCAAAAAGAAAACTGTTGACCAGACGGAAACCAAAGAGAAAAATAATAAAAAAGTAACAAAACCAAAGAAAACAAAACTAAACGTATCTTCTTCAAATTAAGACCTCAGTGATGGAAACTGTGAGAAACCAACCGTGAGAAAACAGAAGACCAAAAAACGTTCATTAGAGGACAGTGATGAAGATATTGACCAGATGGAAACCAAAAAGAAAATCCCAATAAAAGTGAAAAAACGAAACAAAGCACGACTAAACGTATCTTCTTCAAGTGAAGACCTCAATGATGAAAGCTGTAAGAAACTAATAAAGAAGAAGACGAAAAAACGTTTATTACAGGACCGTGACGAAGAAATTAATATAGGAAGAAAAAAGAAGACCACAAAAAGTCCATTACAAGATAGCGATGAAGAAGAACTTATAGTGCAAAGAAGAAAAAAAAAAAAATAGATTTTGGTCAGACGAAGAAATTAAGGCTGTGAAGTTGTATTTTAAAGATTACATTAAAAAGAAGATTAATCCCGGAAAGGCTAAATGTTTGGAAGTTCTCAAAGAGGCACCAGTTTTGCAAACAAGAACATGGATGCAACTGAATACATATACGTAAATAATATTTACAAAAAAAAATTAAATGTCGTTGAATTTTTTTTTTATCTTTAATATTTGTTTGTTTGTCTTCTTTGTTCGTCCATGTTTAGATTTATTTCGAACAATGTTTCCAAATTACCTACTTAAGAAGATGTTAGAGTTTTTTTTATTAATTTTGATTTTTGAGTTACTATTTTGAAGTCTAATGACATAATTATGTTTTGATAGTATTTAAAATACAGGATGTTTAATAAACAGTTCGGATACTTTGGGGGTTCGTTGTATTCGTGAAACTGAACTACTATCCTCAAGGAAAATAAATCGAATTTAAAAAAAAAATTCGCCTCCCCATAGTAATTTGATCAGCTGATCGCCAATTTTGTATGGGAGGCCCAATTTTTTTTTTGGGAATTCGGCCTATGTCCCTTGGAGAAAGATGTTAAATTTCACGGATACAACAAACCCCCAAAGTATCCGTACTGTTTTTTTACACCCTGTATAAAAAATATTTTGATTATTTAATTTACTTTTACTTCCGAGTATTGGAATATCCGTCCATAATTTAATTTCCTTAGCTTGCAAAAGCATTACACTAGTTTGTGCCATATAAACTTGGACAAATGTGCATTGACGCCTGCCTACCATAAACACAGTTTTGTCTCACGATAAAGAAAAATCTAGGTCTCGCGCCGACCTCGCCTGGTAGGTACTACGATAAGCGAGCGTTTTATCTTACCAATTACACCAACCACCCATCCTAACCAACCATACACTCATTCCAATCAATCATCCATCCCAACCAACCATATACCTATTCCTAACAACCATGCATCCATTTTATGTATGTTACTCGATTACTCCGCCAATTTATAGATTTTGATAATTATTTTTTCATTTGAACAAACAAGTATATTCATTCACCAGCCCCCGTAGCATGCAGTCGCATTTTAGCGATATTATCACATCCATCTGTCAGTAATAAGTGAAACAGCCACTTTATGCCACTTTATCACATAAATATGACAGATGGATGTGATAATATCGCTCAAATGCGACTGAATGCTACGGTTGCAGGTATTGGTTCACCAGGTCAGGATCTGATAATGGGCTCCTGGGGATATCGAGAGCAATTTTTTTTAGGCACATGCATACATACAGTGCTTTTCATAAAATATGATAAGCTATGTAGATTTTTCATTGCTGTTGTTGCTGTTTTTTTTTGTTGCTGAGCTGACGACGAAAGGTACTTTCAATTTTAAGTTATTTCTACTGGTGGGGGCTACTATGTCTAAGGCCTGATAATCATAATTCAGGGTAGGCTCGAGCCCCTCGAGCCGAGCTGTTGTTGATATATGAATGTTGTTATCCTGAAAAAGAGCTTAATTACTAGGTGTGTAAAGTGTGTTATGTATGTATGAATGTTGTTAACCTGAAAACGAGCTTAACTATTAGGTGTGTTATGTATGTATGAATGTTGTTATCCTGAAAAAGAGCTTAAGACTAGGTGTGTTATGGACCGTTTTTACCGAGGTATCGTTTTGTTGTTTTTTATGTATGGAGAATAATATAATAATAATTGTATCCGATCTTTTACTAGATCTTTCCCATGGACTGAATGGTTTGTCCTTGTGAGACACGACAAAAATTGAGAACTGCAAAATTCCATTTTTTTACGTTAGGGCATAGAATTAATAATAGTACTAACATACAGAACGGAAGCTCTCCGCCTCCCACCAATCGGAGTACCTCAAGTAAACGCGCCTTACCCCGTGGGGCCTTGCGCGCATGTCCTAGTTAGTGCCCTGCTGTCACGCGATAGGCAACGCACAGATATTTCCGACGGGTTATAATATTTAAAGTGTTATCCAAAGCTTTTGTGTAGGTATTCTGTAATTTACTATTATCGGTATACCTACATAATAATTGATTTGTTTGTTGTTGATAAAAGAAACCCTTTTTCTCTTCATTCTAATAAAATAAAATTAGATTCATCGTTATAGGTGTTTTTAGGGTTCCGAAGCCGAACGGCAAAAAACGAAACCCTTATAGATTCGTCATGTCTGTCTGTCTGTCTATCCGTCTGTCCGTCCGTCCGTATGTCACAGCCACTTTTTTCTGAAACTATTAGGACTACAAAGTTGTAACTTGGTAGGTAGATGTATATTGTGAAATTCTTTATGATTTTTATATAAAAAAAGAAAAATTAAAAGATAAAGGGGGGGCTCCCATACATGGAACTGAAAATAAATAAAAAAATCATCAAACCTAGCCTATACGTGTGGGATGTCTATAGATAGGTCTATGAAAATGACCTAGAGGTTTCTGTAACCATTTTTTCTCAGTCAACCGTTTGAAAATTATACACTTCCAATCAAAGTGGTAAAATGTGTGTGTCTCCCTCTAACTTTTAAAGTAAGAGAGTGATAAATCTAAAAAAAACATATACTATAGATCTCGATAAAAACTTTCAATGAAAATTAGTTTGAACAAGATGTCGTCATTAGTTTTTGTGATATAGCAATTTTTCAAAAACCGCAAATATAACTTTGTCATTCATGCAATCACTATGAAAAACAAAGTTGTTTTTGCAGGCGTTATTTTTTGCGGATGCTACTACGGAACCCTTCACGGGCGAGTCCGACTCGCACTTGGCCACTTTTTTGGTTTTGGTTCGGGTTCTTCCATTTGGAAAGGTAAAGGGATCGGTGCCCATACAACACATGTCTTATGTGGGAAGAAATTGTTTTCGTAAGTCCTTTCACACTGAAAGTCGTCTTGGGGTATCACCCCGTCATGTCTTGTCAGCTCCTCATGCCCGCCATAAAGCAATAGTGCCAAGGAGTATTGTTATAGGGGGGGGAAGATAGTGCACTTTGCGAATTCCGGTGAGGAGCGGCCGGTGGCTTCTTGGGACAATACAAACGGAGGGAATACGCGCTATCACTTGAATTTTCTATTCCCTAGGCACTATTCAGTAATTTTTTTTTTTTTTTGTTGCATAACACACTATTTTTAATATCCACCAAACCACTTTTAACACAGAAAATTAAAATTCGAACAACAGCTCGAACCACTGCCGTCGAGTTCCCGCCAAAAAGCCTCATCGTCATAGGTAGAATACGGCGGCAGCAGTGTTGCCATTTGTGGCAGAATTCAGATATGGCTCGTAAGTATTAAGGATGGCAGATTAAGCTGTCGATTTAAAAAATGGCAGAATTTGGCAGATTTCAAGGATATTCTACAGCCTACCCACTGCCAACCCCACGTGACACAGTAGGCTAGTTAACTCGACAGATAAATTCGACTTACCTACCTACTTAAGAAACTCAAATCACCCAAAACAAAAAATAACAACAAAAATCTATCGATAGGTACCTAAACCAAACTAATAAGTAACAAAATTTCACCCTTACAAGACTATGGGCTTTGTTAATCTACCTAGGTAGGTACCTAGTAAAACCTACGGCAAAGAATCTTGGAAATTCGCAAGCAGGCAGGCAAGTTCGATTTCCACAGGAAGAACATAAAGTGTTAGGTAAGTTACGCAATTTTCCCCACTAGGTACTTGTTGCTTTTACTTTTCGATTCAAATCGAATCGCCCGATTGTCTGACACTAGAGTTTGTGAAGACTGTTTTTGACCTTCCCACCCACTCGAAAATACCTACTTCCCATGGACTAAACTGACCTTCATTAACAACAAACTAGGTATCCGTTCACTGTTGGACGATAGGTCTCCCACAAATTTTACTGGCGCTCCATTCGTGATGGAATGCAAAACGAAACTGCTGAATAAACTTCAGCACGCTGTGCAAGGGTCGGTGACCGCAATACCTACTAAACGAGAAGCGCTACTGGCCACCCCTCGGATAATAACCCTAGTCGCCTCATAAGTGTGTGTGATACGTCGCCTCAGTTATGACTTTACTTACGTTGTTGCAATAAAAATTGACCCTAGGCTTTTTACACTGCTAATTACCTACTTACAGCTGATGTAGGTACCTACTCATTCTAGTTTCAACACCAGAGTCTCTTCATGTTGAACTAAAATTACAGATCTAGGTAGGTATTAGCTAGCAGTAGCAGCCGCCGCCGCGCCATACTTGGTAGGTACCTACTTACCTACTTTGTGGCAGCAGCAAGTGCACAGTGATACGTCGCCTTAATTAAGATTATTTCTAACGTCTGCAATAAAAGTTGACCCAAGGCCATTTACTAATTACCTACTTACAGCTGATGTAGGTACCTACTCATTCTAGTTTCAACACCAGAGTCTCTTCACGTTGAAGTAAAATTACAGATCTAGGTAGGTAGGTACCTACTAGCTAGCAATAGCAGCTGCCGCCGCTCCATACTTGAAAGGTACCTACTTACCTACTTTGTGGCAGCAGCAATGCACCAGTAGTTTTTCAAGTGGTGTAGTGATTAGTGCTCGCAAACTAAGAAGATTTCCACATTTTCGAAATTAAAAAAGTTCGTGTGACGCTTGGTCACATGGCTTCAGATTGACCACATGTTAGTTGACCACTGTAGAACCTAGGTCTCACTCCCTCACGTTCACCACAATTCATTGGCGCTCTTCTTAAACTGCCTCCGTGGTCTAGTGGTTAGGGTGTTGGTTTTTCGATCAGATCGTAGGTTACATTCCCGAAGTAAGCAAATTGAAAAGACAGAATCAGATGATCCTTGCTCCAGAAGGCATGATAAAGTTGTTTATCGATGTGCTGTGCAGGCACAGAGCGCGGAGCGGAGGTGTCCACACGTAGTAGACGTTGCGCGGTGCGACGAAAAGCTAGCCATGCCTACTCTCCGGATTTCATACTAATTCGAATAACACCGAAAAAACCGCCTCCTACTCTGTGTGTGGACAGCTTTATTTTATACGGCATTTACACTCGCGTACGAGTCGCGAGACGAGGCGCGAGGTGAGGCTCAATGGGGCTCTTGATATTCCACATCAGGTACTCCAGGTCCTCAATTTCTAAGTGCCAGCAGAAGCGGCCCATCACGATGAACAACTTTTACAAAGGCATAATTTCCGTATCTCGTACAGTTTAACTGGACTCTTGATGTTCCACGTCAGGTACTCCAGACCCTCGATAGCTGATAAAAAGTAGCCTATGTCCGTCTCCGGCGTGCTAGCAATCTTTGTACTAAAATTCACGAAGATTTGTAGTAAGCGGAACGGCAACGTTGGAGTGACCACCGTCGGCCAATCACGGAGGAAGTAAGAAAGTCCTTCATTGTGATTGGTCCGTTTGAATCGGATCAACATTTATCGGAGCGGATTTGTATATTGGAGCCACATTTGACAAGCGTACTTTTCAGTCGAGTGACGTCACAAGAATGTCAAATGTTGATCCGATTGGAGCCACATTGGTATGAAAAAAAGCGTAATGGATCAACATAAGGCCTTCGGATCAACATTTGTTTTTGGATCAACTTTTAACTGATCGTACGTCTTGAAAGATCAACATTTACCGTGATGGTATCTCTATATATATATATATATATATATATATATATATAGCGTAGGTAACGAAAACGGCTGAGATGCTGGTCAGAACTGTCAGTAACCATATCACCATATTTTCATCATAATTATGGTCACCATATTTTTTTTGGGTTTTTTGAAAGCGGAATACTGCGGTATTGGACGTATTTATAGCCTTGGTAATGAAAACGGCTGAGATGTTGGTCAGAACTGTCAGTAAATGGTCACAATATTTTTTTTGGGTTTTTCGCCAATACTTGTAATGTGGTATGTTTTGAAAAAGGAATACTGCAGTCTTGGACGTACTTATTGCATGGGTAATGAAAACCGCTGAGATGCTGGGAAGAACTGTCAGTTAATGGTAACCAAAGCTAACGTGACATGGTTTTTGATTAATCTCGTAATAACTTGTAGTGTGGTGTGTTTTGAAAGCAGCATACTGCGGTATTGGACGTCTCTATAGCGTAGGTAACGAAAACGGCTGAGATGCCGGTCAGAACTGTCAGTAAATGGTCACCATATTTTTTTTTGGGTTTTTGTTTTTCGCTAAAACTTGTAGTGTGGTGTGTTTTGAAAGCGGAATACTGCAGTATTGGACGTATTTATAGCGTAGGTAACCGAAACGCCTGAGATGCTGGACAGAACTGTCAGTAAACGGTCACCATATGTTTTTTGTTTTTTGTTTTTCGCTAAAACTTGTAGTGTAGTGTGATTTGAAAGCGGAATACTGCAGTATTGGACGTATTTAAAGCGTAGGTAATGAAAACGCCTGAGATGCTGGACAGAACTGTCAGTAAACGGTCACCATATTTTTTTTGTTTTTCGCTAAAACTTGTAGTGTGGTGTGATTTGAAAGCGGAATACTGCAGTATTGGACGTATTTATAGCGAAGGTAATGAAAACGCCTGAGATGCTGGACAGAACTGACAGTAAACGGTCACCATTTTTTTTTTGGTTTTTTGTTTTTCGCTAAAAGTTGTAGTGTGGCGTGTTTTGAAAGCGGAATACTGCAGTATTGGACGTATTTATAGCGTAGGTAATGAAAACGCCTGAGATGCTGGACAGAACTGTCGGTAAACGGTCACCATATTTTTTTTGTTTATTGTTTTTCGCTAAAACTTGTAGTGTGGTGTGTTTTGAAAGCGGCATACTGCGGTATTGGACGTCTCTATAGCGTAGGTAACGAAAACGGCTGAGATGCCGGTCAGAACTGTCAGTAAATGGTCACCATATTTTTTTTTGGGTTTTTGTTTTTCGCTAAAACTTGTAGTGTGGTGTGTTTTGAAAGCGGCATACTGCGGTATTGGACGTCTCTATAGCGTAGGTAACGAAAACGGCTGAGATGCCGGTCAGAACTGTCAGTAAATGGTCACCATATTTTTTTTTGGGTTTTTGTTTTTCGCTAAAACTTGTAGTGTGGTGTGTTTTGAAAGCGGAATACTGCAGTATTGGACGTATTTATAGCGTAGGTAACCGAAACGCCTGAGATGCTGGACAGAACTGTCAGTAAACGGTCACCATATGTTTTTTGTTTTTTGTTTTTCGCTAAAACTTGTAGTGTAGTGTGATTTGAAAGCGGAATACTGCAGTATTGGACGTATTTATAGCGAAGGTAATGAAAACGCCTGAGATGCTGGACAGAACTGACAGTAAACGGTCACCATTTTTTTTTTGGTTTTTTGTTTTTCGCTAAAAGTTGTAGTGTGGCGTGTTTTGAAAGCGGAACACTGCAGTGTTGGACGTATTTATAGCGTAGGTAACCAAAACGCCTGAGATGCTGGACAGAACTGTCAGTAAACGGTCACCATATTTTTTTTGTTTTTTGTTTTTCGCTAAAACTTGTAGTGTGGTGTGATTTGAAAGCGGAATACTGCAGTATTGGACGTATTTATAGCGAAGGTAATGAAAACGCCTGAGATTCTGGACAGAACTGTCAGTAAACGGTCACCATTTTTTTTTGGTTTTTCGTTTTTCGCTAAAAGTTGTAGTGTGGTGTGTCCTACAGCAGTAGTAGGCGTATTTATAGCATGGGTAATGAAAAAAGCTGAGATGCTGGGCAGAACTGTCAGTTAATGGTAACTAAAGCTAACCTGACATTGTTTTTGGTTTTTCTCTTTACAATTTGTAGTGTGGTGTGATTTGAAAGCGGAATACTGCAGTATTGGACGTATTTATAGCGAAGGTAATGAAAACGCCTGAGATTCTGGACAGAACTGTCAGTAAACGGTCACCATTTTTTTTTGGTTTTTCGTTTTTCGCTAAAAGTTGTAGTGTGGTGTGTCCTACAGCAGTAGTAGGCGTATTTATAGCATGGGTAATGAAAAAAGCTGAGATGCTGGGCAGAACTGTCAGTTAATGGTAACTAAAGCTAACCTGACATTGTTTTTGGTTTTTCTCTTTACAATTTGTAGTGTGGTGTGTTTTGAAAGCGGAATACTGCAGTATTGGACGTATTTATAGCGTAGGTAGCGAAAACGCCTGAGATTCTGGACAGAACTGTCAGTAAACGGTCACCATTTTTTTTTGGTTTTTCGTTTTTCGCTAAAAGTTGTAGTGTGGTGTGTTTTGAAAGCGGAACACTGCAGTGTTGGACGTATTTATAGCGTAGGTAACCGAAACGCCTGAGATGCTGGACAGAACTGTCAGTAAACGGTCACCATATTTTTTTTGTTTTTCGCTAAAACTTGTAGTGTGGTGTGATTTGAAAGCGGAATACTGCAGTATTGGACGTATTTATAGCATAGGTAATGAAAACGCCTGAGATGCTGGACAGAACTGTCGGTAAACGGTCACCATATTTTTTTTGTTTTTTGTTTTTCGCTAAAACTTTTAGTGTGGTGTGATTTGAAAGCGGAATACTGCAGTATTGGACGTGTTTATAGCGTAGGTAATGAAAACACTTGAGATGCTGGACAGAACTGTCAGTAAACGGTTACCATTTTTTTTTGTTTTTTTGTATTTCGCTTAAACTTGTAGTGTGGTGTGTCTTACAGCAGTAGTAGGCGTATTTATAGCATGGGTAATGAAAAAAGCTGAGATGCTGGGCAGAACTGTCAGTTAATGGTAACTAAAGCTAACCTGACATTGTTTTTGGTTTTTCTCGTTACAATTTGTAGTGTGGTGTGTTTTGAAAGCGGAATACTGCAGTACTGGACGTATTCATAGCGTAGGTAGCGAAAACGCCTGAGATGCTGGACAGAACTGTCAGTAAACGGTCACCATTTTTTTTTTTGGTTTTTCGTTTTCGCTAAAAGTTGTAGTGTGGTGTGTTTTGAAAGCGGAACACTGCAGTGTTGGACGTATTTATAGCGTAGGTAACCGAAACGCCTGAGATGCTGGACAGAACTGTCAGTAAACTGTCACCATATTTTTTTGTTTTTAGCTAAAACTTGTAGCGTGGTGTGATTTGAAAGCGGAATACTGCAGTATTGGACGTATTTATAGCGTAGGTAATGAAAACGCCTGAGATGCTGGACAGAACTGTCGGTAAACGGTCACCATATTTTTTTTGTTTATTGTTTTTCGCTAAAACTTGTAGTGTGGTGTGATTTGAAAGCGGAATACTGCAGTATTGGACGTATTTATAGCTTAGGTAGCGAAAACGCCTGAAATTCTGGACAGAACTGTCAGTAAACGGTCACCATTTTTTTTTGGTTTTTCGTTTTTCGCTAAAAGTTGTAGTGTGGTGTGTTTTGAAAGCGGAACACTGCAGTGTTGGACGTATTTATAGCGTAGGTAACCGAAACGCCTGAGATGCTGGACAGAACTGTCAGTAAACGGTCACCATATTTTTTTTGTTTTTCGCTAAAACTTGTAGTGTGGTGTGATTTGAAAGCGGAATACTGCAGTATTGGACGTATTTATAGCGTAGGTAATGAAAACGCCTGAGATGCTGGACAGAACTGTCGGTAAACGGTCACCATATTTTTTTTGTTTTTTTGTTTTTCGCTAAAACTTGTAGTGTGGTGTGATTTGAAAGCGGAATACTGCAGTATTGGACGTATTTATAGCGTAGGTAATGAAAACGCCTGAGATGCTGGACAGAACTGTCAGTAAACGGTCACCATTTTTTTTTGGTTTTTTGTTTTTCGCTTAAACTTGTAGTGTGGTGTGTCCTACAGCAGTAGTAGGCGTATTTATAGCATGGGTAATGAAAAAAGCTTAGATGCTGGGCAGAACTGTCAGTTAATGGTAACTAAAGCTAACCTGACATTGTTTTTGGTTTTTCTCGTTACAATTTGTAGTGTGGTGTGTTTTGAAAGCGGAATACTGCAGTATTGGACGTATTCATAGCGTAGGTAATGAAAACGCCTGAGATGCTGGACAGAACTGTCAGTAAACGGTCACCATTTTTTTTTTGGTTTTTTGTTTTTCGCTTAAACTTGTAGTGTGGTGTGTCCTACAGCAGTAGTAGGCGTATTTATAGCATGGGTAATGAAAAAAGCTGAGATGCTGGGCAGAACTGTCAGTTAATGGTAACCAAAGCTAACGTGACATGGTTTTTGATTAATCTCGTAATAACTTGTAGTGTGGTGTGTTTTGAAAGCGGCATACTGCGGTATTGGACGTCTCTATAGCGTAGGTAATGAAAACGCCTGAGATGCTGGACAGAACTGTCGGTAAACAGTCACCATATTTTTTTTGTTTTTTGTTTTTCGCTAAAACTTGTAGTGTGGTGTGTCCTACAGCAGTAGTAGGCGTATTTATAGCATGGGTAATGAAAAAAGCTGAGATGCTGGGCAGAACTGTCAGTTAATGGTAACTAAAGCTAACCTGACATTGTTTTTGGTTTTTCTCGTTACAATTTGTAGTGTGGTGTGTTTTTAAAGCGGAATACTGCAGTATTGGACGTATTTATAGCGTAGGTAACGAAAACGCCTGAGATGCTGGACAGAACTCTCAGTAAACGGTCACCATATTATTTTTTTTGGATTTTCGTTTTTCGCTAAAAGTTGTAGTGTGGTGTGTTTTGAAAGCGGAACACTGCAGTGTTGGAAGTATTTATAGCGTAGGTAACCGAAACGCCTGAGATGCTGGACAGAACTGTCAGTAAATGGTAACCAAAGCTAACGTGACATGGTTTTTGATTAATCTCGTAATAACTTGTAGTGTGGTGTGTTTTGAAAGCGGCATACTGCGGTATTGGACGTCTCTATAGCGTAGGTAATGAAAACGCCTGAGATGCTGGACAGAACTGTCGGTAAACGGTCACCATATTTTTTTTGTTTTTTGTTTTTCGCTAAAACTTGTAGTGTGGTGTGTCCTACAGCAGTAGTAGGCGTATTTATAGCATGGGTAATGAAAAAAGCTGAGATGCTGGGCAGAACTGTCAGTTAATGGTAACTAAAGCTAACCTGACATTGTTTTTGGTTTTTCTCGTTACAATTTGTAGTGTGGTGTGTTTTGAAAGCGGAATACTGCAGTATTGGACGTATTTATAGCGTAGGTAACGAAAACGCCTGAGATGCTGGACAGAACTCTCAGTAAACGGTCACCATATTATTTTTTTTGGATTTTCGTTTTTCGCTAAAAGTTGTAGTGTGGTGTGTTTTGAAAGCGGAACACTGCAGTGTTGGAAGTATTTATAGCGTAGGTAACCGAAACGCCTGAGATGCTGGACAGAAGTTTTTCGCTAAAACTTGTAGTGTGGTGTGATTTGAAAGCGGAATACTGCAGTATTGGACGTATTTATAGCGTAGGTAATGAAAACGCCTGAGATGCTGGACAGAACTGTCGGTAAACGGTCACCATATTTTTTTTGTTTTTTGTTTTTCGCTAAAACTTGTAGTGTGGTGTGTCCTACAGCAGTAGTAGGCGTATTTATAGCATGGGTAATGAAAAAAGCTGAGATGCTGGGCAGAACTGTCAGTTAATGGTAACTAAATCTAACCTGACATTGTTTTTGGTTTTTCTCGTTACAATTTGTAGTGTGGTGTGTTTTGAAAGCGGAATACTGCAGTATTGGACGTATTTATAGCGTAGGTAACGAAAACGCCTGAGATGCTGGACAGAACTCTCAGTAAACGGTCACCATATTATTTTTTTTGGATTTTCGTTTTTCGCTAAAAGTTGTAGTGTGGTGTGTTTTGAAAGCGGAACACTGCAGTGTTGGAAGTATTTATAGCGTAGGTAACCGAAACGCCTGAGATGCTGGACAGAACTGTCAGTAAACGGTCACCATATTATTTTGTTTTTCGCTAAAACTTGTAGTGTGGTGTGATTTGAAAGCGGAATACTGCAGTATTGGACGTATTTATAGCGTAGGTAATGAAAACGCCTGAGATGCTGGACAGAACTGTCGGTAAACGGTCACCATATTTTTTTTGTTTTTTGTTTTTCGCTAAAACTTGTAGTGTGGTGTGTCCTACAGCAGTAGTAGGCGTATTTATAGCATGGGTAGTGAAAAAAGCTGAGATGCTGGGCAGAACTGTCAGTTAATGGTAACTAAAGCTAACCTGACATTGTTTTTGGTTTTTCTCGTTACAATTTGTAGTGTGGTGTGTTTTTAAAGCGGAATACTGCAGTATTGGACGTATTTATAGCGTAGGTAACGAAAACGCCTGAGATGCTGGACAGAACTGTCAGTAAACGGTCACCATTTTTTTTTTTGGATTTTCGTTTTTCGCTAAAAGTTGTAGTGTGGTGTGTTTTGAAAGCGGAACACTGCAGTGTTGGAAGTATTTATAGCGTAGGTAACCGAAACGCCTGAGATGCTGGACAGAACTGTCAGTAAATGGTAACCAAAGCTAACGTGACATGGTTTTTGATTAATCTCGTAATAACTTGTAGTGTGGTGTGTTTTGAAAGCGGCATACTGCGGTATTGGACGTCTCTATAGCGAAGGTAATGAAAACGGCTGAGATGCTGGACAGAACTGTCGGTAAACGGTCACCATATTTTTTTTGTTTTTTGTTTTTCGCTAAAACTTGTAGTGTGGTGTGTCCTACAGTAGTAGTAGGCGTATTTATAGCATGGGTAATGAAAAAAGCTGAGATGCTGGGCAGAACTGTCAGTTAATGGTAACTAAAGCTAACCTGACATTATTTTTGGTTTTTCTCGGTACAATTTGTAGTGTGGTGTGTTTTGAAAGCGGAATACTGCAGTATTGGACGTATTCATAGCGTAGGTAGCGAAAACGCCTGAGATGCTGTACAGAACTGTCAGTAAACGGTCACCATTTTTTTTTTTTGGATTTTCGTTTTTCGCTAAAAGTTGTAGTGTGGTGTGTTTTGAAAGCGGAACACTGCAGTGTTGGAAGTATTTATAGCGTAGGTAACCGAAACGCCTGAGATGCTGGACAGAACTGTCAGTAAATGGTAACCAAAGCTAACGTGACATGGTTTTTGATTAATCTCGTAATAACTTGTAGTGTGGTGTGTTTTGAAAGCGGCATACTGCGGTATTGGACGTCTCTATAGCGTAGGTAATGAAAACGCCTGAGATGCTGGACAGAACTGTCGGTAAACGGTCACCATATTTTTTTTGTTTTTTGTTTTTCGCTAAAACTTGTAGTGTGGTGTGTCCTACAGCAGTAGTAGGCGTATTTATAGCATGGGTAATGAAAAAAGCTGAGATGCTGGGCAGAACTGTCAGTTAATGGTAACTAAAGCTAACCTGACATTGTTTTTGGTTTTTCTCGTTACAATTTGTAGTGTGGTGTGTTTTGAAAGCGGAATACTTCAGTATTGGACGTATTTATAGCGTAGGTAACGAAAACGCCTGAGATGCTGGACAGAACTCTCAGTAAACGGTCACCATATTATTTTTTTTGGATTTTCGTTTTTCGCTAAAAGTTGTAGTGTGGTGTGTTTTGAAACCGGAACACTGCAGTGTTGGAAGTATTTATAGCGTAGGTAACCGAAACGCCTGAGATGCTGGACAGAAGTTTTTCGCTAAAACTTGTAGTGTGGTGTGATTTGAAAGCGGAATACTGCAGTATTGGACGTATTTATAGCGTAGGTAATGAAAACGCCTGAGATGCTGGACAGAACTGTCGGTAAACGGTCACCATATTTTTTTGTTTTTCGCTAAAACTTGTAGTGTGGTGTGTCCTACAGCAGTAGTAGGCGTATTTATAGCATGGGTAATGAAAAAAGCTGAGATGCTGGGCAGAACTGTCAGTTAATGGTAACTAAAGCTAACCTGACATTGTTTTTGGTTTTTCTCGTTACAATTTGTAGTGTGGTGTGTTTTGAAAGCGGAATACTGCAGCATTGGACGTATTTATAGCGTAGGTAACGAAAACGCCTGAGATGCTGGACAGAACTCTCAGTAAACGGTCACCATATTATTTTTTTTGGATTTTCGTTTTTCGCTAAAAGTTGTAGTGTGGTGTGTTTTGAAAGCGGAACACTGCAGTGTTGGAAGTATTTATAGCGTAGGTAACCGAAACGCCTGAGATGCTGGACAGAACTGTCAGTAAACGGTCACCATATTATTTTGTTTTTCGCTAAAACTTGTAGTGTGGTGTGATTTGAAAGCGGAATACTGCAGTATTGGACGTATTTATAGCGTAGGTAATGAAAACGCCTGAGATGCTGGACAGAACTGTCGGTAAACGGTCACCATATTTTTTTTGTTTTTTGTTTTTCGCTAAAACTTGTAGTGTGGTGTGTCCTACAGCAGTAGTAGGCGTATTTATAGCATGGGTAATGAAAAAAGCTGAGATGCTGGGCAGAACTGTCAGTTAATGGTAACTAAAGCTAACCTGACATTGTTTTTGGTTTTTCTCGTTACAATTTGTAGTGTGGTGTGTTTTTAAAGCGGAATACTGCAGTATTGGACGTATTTATAGCGTAGGTAACGAAAACGCCTGAGATGCTGGACAGAACTGTCAGTAAACGGTCACCATTTTTTTTTTTGGATTTTCGTTTTTCGCTAAAAGTTGTAGTGTGGTGTGTTTTGAAAGCGGAACACTGCAGTGTTGGAAGTATTTATAGCGTAGGTAACCGAAACGCCTGAGATGCTGGACAGAACTGTCAGTAAATGGTAACCAAAGCTAACGTGACATGGTTTTTGATTAATCTCGTAATAACTTGTAGTGTGGTGTGTTTTGAAAGCGGCATACTGCGGTATTGGACGTCTCTATAGCGAAGGTAATGAAAACGGCTGAGATGCTGGACAGAACTGTCGGAAAACGGTCACCATATTTTTTTTGTTTTTTGTTTTTCGCTAAAACTTGTAGTGTGGTGTGTCCTACAGTAGTAGTAGGCGTATTTATAGCATGGGTAATGAAAAAAGCTGAGATGCTGGGCAGAACTGTCAGTTAATGGTAACTAAAGCTAACCTGACATTATTTTTGGTTTTTCTCGGTACAATTTGTAGTGTGGTGTGTTTTGAAAGCGGAATACTGCAGTATTGGACGTATTCATAGCGTAGGTAGCGAAAACGCCTGAGATGCTGGACAGAACTGTCAGTAAACGGTCACCATTTTTTTTTTTTGGATTTTCGTTTTTCGCTAAAAGTTGTAGTGTGGTGTGTTTTGAAAGCGGAACACTGCAGTGTTGGAAGTATTTATAGCGTAGGTAACCGAAACGCCTGAGATGCTGGACAGAACTGTCAGTAAATGGTAACCAAAGCTAACGTGACATGGTTTTTGATTAATCTCGTAATAACTTGTAGTGTGGTGTGTTTTGAAAGCGGCATACTGCGGTATTGGACGTCTCTATAGCGTAGGTAATGAAAACGCCTGAGATGCTGGACAGAACTGTCAGTAAACGGTTACCATTTTTTTTTGTTTTTTTTGTATTTCGCTTAAACTTGTAGTGTGGTGTGTCTTACAGCAGTAGTAGGCGTATTTATAGCATGGGTAATGAAAAAAGCTGAGATGCTGGGCAGAACTGTCAGTTAATGGTAACTAAAGCTAACCTTTTTTTTTTTTTTTTTTTTTTTTTTTTTTTATCGATGGGAAATCATCAAATGACCCCTCCCGCTCTGGGCTGAGCAGGAGGGAGTGTCAGACTTGTACTGACTAAAACCCATCCATGTTCCTTCCTTTGCCCTTTGTGTTCCAGGGCCGCGGTATCTCTTTCGAACAGTCCCGCAACCCTGGCAGGCGTCGGCCCTTACGGACCCCTTCCTGTTTGCTGACTCTCTTTGAGGCGCGCGTGGAACACGAACGCGCCGTCGACACGGCCTGTCGTCATAAGACGGACGGACGGCGAGCTAGCCCATAGCTCACCGTCCACAGGCCCGCGTCTACGGTGGCCGGGGGCCACCACGTGGCCCCCGACGCCCGGTGCGTCTCCCGCGGCGGCTGGGACGTGAGGTTCTCTCCCTCTCACGTCCCGCCACCTCCTTCGCTAGCATGACTGCTTCGCAGAAGGAGGTGACGGCGTCCCATTCCGTCTCGCTCCGGACCATGGATTGAACCAGGGCCGGACGCGAGAGGTCGCCGCCGCCGATCGCCGCTACGAGGACACGGCGTTGCTCCGCCCAAGCGGAGCAGACCTGCACAGTGTGCTCCACCGTGTCCTCCGGTCGATCCTCGCAGTGGTGACACCCGGGCGTTTCCTCCCGCCCGATTAGGTGCAGGAACCTCCCGAAACAACCATGTCCGGTGAGGACCTGCGTCAGGCGGAAGGTGAGGGCGCCGTGGCGCCTCTCCAGCCACTCCTCAAAGAGGGGACTTACCGCCATTATAGTGGCGTGCCCTGCACGGGGTTGCGACAGTCGCTCTCTCCATGTCGCCATGAGATCACGCCGGAAGTCTGTCCGCTGAGCGACAATTTGCCGCGGCAGCGGAGTTTCCCCCCGGCGTAGTGCCTCCACGCGCCACTCGTGCAGGCGCGCGAGGACTATCGCCTCCAGATCCCATGGCGAACTAAAGCTAACCTGACATTGTTTTTGGTTTTTCTCGTTACAATTTGTAGTGTGGTGTGTTTTGAAAGCGGAATACTGCAGTACTGGACGTATTCATAGCGTAGGTAGCGAAAACGCCTGAGATGCTGGACAGAACTGTCAGTAAACGGTCACCATTTTTTTTTTTTGGTTTTTCGTTTTTCGCTAAAAGTTGTAGTGTGGTGTGTTTTGAAAGCGGAACACTGCAGTGTTGGACGTATTTATAGCGTAGGTAACCGAAACGCCTGAGATGCTGGACAGAACTGTCAGTAAACTGTCACCATATTTTTTTGTTTTTAGCTAAAACTTGTAGTGTGGTGTGATTTGAAAGCGGAATACTGCAGTATTGGACGTATTTATAGCGTAGGTAATGAAAACGCCTGAGATGCTGGACAGAACTGTCGGTAAACGGTCACCATATTTTTTTTGTTTATTGTTTTTCGCTAAAACTTGTAGCGTGGTGTGATTTGAAAGCGGAATACTGCAGTATTGGACGTATTTATAGCTTAGGTAGCGAAAACGCCTGAGATTCTGGACAGAACTGTCAGTAAACGGTCACCATTTTTTTTTGGTTTTTCGTTTTTCACTAAAAGTTGTAGTGTGGTGTGTTTTGAAAGCGGAACACTGCAGTGTTGGACGTATTTATAGCGTAGGTAACCGAAACGCCTGAGATGCTGGACAGAACTGTCAGTAAACGGTCACCATATTTTTTTTGTTTTTCGCTAAAACTTGTAGTGTGGTGTGATTTGAAAGCGGAATACTGCAGTATTGGACGTATTTATAGCGTAGGTAATGAAAACGCCTGAGATGCTGGACAGAACTGTCGGTAAACGGTCACCATATTTTTTTTGTTTTTTTGTTTTTCGCTAAAACTTGTAGTGTGGTGTGATTTGAAAGCGGAATACTGCAGTATTGGACGTATTTATAGCGTAGGTAATGAAAACGCCTGAGATGCTGGACAGAACTGTCAGTAAACGGTCACCATTTTTTTTTGGTTTTTTGTTTTTCGCTTAAACTTGTAGTGTGGTGTGTCCTACAGCAGTAGTAGGCGTATTTATAGCATGGGTAATGAAAAAAGCTTAGATGCTGGGCAGAACTGTCAGTTAATGGTAACTAAAGCTAACCTGACATTGTTTTTGGTTTTTCTCGTTACAATTTGTAGTGTGGTGTGTTTTGAAAGCGGAATACTGCAGTATTGGACGTATTCATAGCGTAGGTAATGAAAACGCCTGAGATGCTGGACAGAACTGTCAGTAAACGGTCACCATTTTTTTTTTGGTTTTTTGTTTTTCGCTTAAACTTGTAGTGTGGTGTGTCCTACAGCAGTAGTAGGCGTATTTATAGCATGGGTAATGAAAAAAGCTGAGATGCTGGGCAGAACTGTCAGTTAATGGTAACTAAAGCTAACCTGACATTGTTTTTGGTTTTTCTCGTTACAATTTGTAGTGTGGTGTGTTTTGAAAGCGGAATACTGCAGTATTGGACGTATTTATAGCGTAGGTAGCGAAAACGCCTGAGATTCTGGACAGAACTGTCAGTAAACGGTCACCATTTTTTTTTGGTTTTTCGTTTTTCGCTAAAAGTTGTAGTGTGGTGTGTTTTGAAAGCGGAACACTGCAGTGTTGGACGTATTTATAGCGTAGGTAACCGAAACGCCTGAGATGCTGGACAGAACTGTCAGTAAACGGTCACCATATGTTTTTTGTTTTTTGTTTTTCGCTAAAACTTGTAGTGTAGTGTGATTTGAAAGCGGAATACTGCAGTATTGGACGTATTTATAGCGTAGGTAATGAAAACGCCTGAGATGCTGGACAGAACTGTCAGTAAACGGTCACCATTTTTTTTTGGTTTTTTGTTTTTCGCTTAAACTTGTAGTGTGGTGTGTCCTACAGCAGTAGTAGGCGTATTTATAGCATGGGTAATGAAAAAAGCTGAGATGCTGGGCAGAACTGTCAGTTAATGGTAACTAAAGCTAACCTGACATTGTTTTTGGTTTTTCTCGTTACAATTTGTAGTGTGGTGTGTTTTGAAAGCGGAATACTGCAGTATTGGACGTATTTATAGCGTAGGTAGCGAAAACGCCTGAGATGCTGGACAGAACTGTCAGTAAACGGTCACCATTTTTTTTTGGTTTTTCGTTTTTCGCTAAAAGTTGTAGTGTGGTGTGTTTTGAAAGCGGAACACTGCAGTGTTGGACGTATTTATAGCGTAGGTAACCGAAACGCCTGAGATGCTGGACAGAACTGTCAGTAAACGGTCACCATATTTTTTTTGTTTTTCGCTAAAACCTGAGTGTGGTGTGATTTGAAAGCGGAATACTGCAGTATTGGACGTATTTATAGCGTAGGTAATGAAAACGCCTGAGATGCTGGACAGAACTGTCGGTAAACGGTCACCATATTTTTTTTGTTTTTTTGTTTTTCGCTAAAACTTGTAGTGTGGTGTGATTTGAAAGCGGAATACTGCAGTATTGGACGTATTTATAGCGTAGGTAATGAAAACGCCTGAGATGCTGGACAGAACTGTCAGTAAACGGTCACCATTTTTTTTTGGTTTTTTGTTTTTCGCTTAAACTTGTAGTGTGGTGTGTCCTACAGCAGTAGTAGGCGTATTTATAGCATGGGTAATGAAAAAAGCTGAGATGCTGGGCAGAACTGTCAGTTAATGGTAACTAAAGCTAACCTGACATTGTTTTTGGTTTTTCTCGTTACAATTTGTAGTGTGGTGTGTTTTGAAAGCGGAATACTGCAGTATTGGACGTATTTATAGCGTAGGTAGCGAAAACGCCTGAGATTCTGGACAGAACTGTCAGTAAACGGTCACCATTTTTTTTTGGTTTTTCGTTTTTCGCTAAAAGTTGTAGTGTGGTGTGTTTTGAAAGCGGAACACTGCAGTGTTGGACGTATTTATAGCGTAGGTAACCGAAACGCCTGAGATGCTGGACAGAACTGTCAGTAAACGGTCACCATATTTTTTTTGTTTTTCGCTAAAACTTGTAGTGTGGTGTGATTTGAAAGCGGAATACTGCAGTATTGGACGTATTTATAGCGTAGGTAATGAAAACGCCTGAGATGCTGGACAGAACTGTCGGTAAACGGTCACCATTTTTTTTTTGTTTTTTTGTTTTTCGCTAAAACTTGTAGTGTGGTGTGATTTGAAAGCGGAATACTGCAGTATTGGACGTATTTATAGCGTAGGTAATGAAAACGCCTGAGATGCTGGACAGAACTGTCAGTAAACGGTCACCATTTTTTTTTGGTTTTTTGTTTTTCGCTTAAACTTGTAGTGTGGTGTGTCCTACAGCAGTAGTAGGCGTATTTATAGCATGGGTAATGAAAAAAGCTGAGATGCTGGGCAGAACTGTCAGTTAATGGTAACTAAAGCTAACCTGACATTGTTTTTGGTTTTTCTCGTTACAATTTGTAGTGTGGTGTGTTTTGAAAGCGGAATACTGCAGTATTGGACGTATTTATAGCGTAGGTAGCGAAAACGCCTGAGATGCTGGACAGAACTGTCAGTAAACGGTCACCATTTTTTTTTGGTTTTTCGTTTTTCGCTAAAAGTTGTAGTGTGGTGTGTTTTGAAAGCGGAACACTGCAGTGTTGGACGTATTTATAGCGTAGGTAACCGAAACGCCTGAGATGCTGGACAGAACTGTCAGTAAACGGTCACCATATTTTTTTTGTTTTTCGCTAAAACCTGAGTGTGGTGTGATTTGAAAGCGGAATACTGCAGTATTGGACGTATTTATAGCGTAGGTAATGAAAACGCCTGAGATGCTGGACAGAACTGTCGGTAAACGGTCACCATATTTTTTTTGTTTTTTTGTTTTTCGCTAAAACTTGTAGTGTGGTGTGATTTGAAAGCGGAATACTGCAGTATTGGACGTATTTATAGCGTAGGTAATGAAAACGCCTGAGATGCTGGACAGAACTGTCAGTAAACGGTCACCATTTTTTTTTGGTTTTTTGTTTTTCGCTTAAACTTGTAGTGTGGTGTGTCCTACAGCAGTAGTAGGCGTATTTATAGCATGGGTAATGAAAAAAGCTGAGATGCTGGGCAGAACTGTCAGTTAATGGTAACTAAAGCTAACCTGACATTGTTTTTGGTTTTTCTCGTTACAATTTGTAGTGTGGTGTGTTTTGAAAGCGGAATACTGCAGTATTGGACGTATTTATAGCGTAGGTAGCGAAAACGCCTGAGATTCTGGACAGAACTGTCAGTAAACGGTCACCATTTTTTTTTGGTTTTTCGTTTTTCGCTAAAAGTTGTAGTGTGGTGTGTTTTGAAAGCGGAACACTGCAGTGTTGGACGTATTTATAGCGTAGGTAACCGAAACGCCTGAGATGCTGGACAGAACTGTCAGTAAACGGTCACCATATTTTTTTTGTTTTTCGCTAAAACTTGTAGTGTGGTGTGATTTGAAAGCGGAATACTGCAGTATTGGACGTATTTATAGCGTAGGTAATGAAAACGCCTGAGATGCTGGACAGAACTGTCGGTAAACGGTCACCATTTTTTTTTTGTTTTTTTGTTTTTCGCTAAAACTTGTAGTGTGGTGTGATTTGAAAGCGGAATACTGCAGTATTGGACGTATTTATAGCGTAGGTAATGAAAACGCCTGAGATGCTGGACAGAACTGTCAGTAAACGGTCACCATTTTTTTTTGGTTTTTTGTTTTTCGCTTAAACTTGTAGTGTGGTGTGTCCTACAGCAGTAGTAGGCGTATTTATAGCATGGGTAATGAAAAAAGCTTAGATGCTGGGCAGAACTGTCAGTTAATGGTAACTAAAGCTAACCTGACATTGTTTTTGGTTTTTCTCGTTACAATTTGTAGTGTGGTGTGTTTTGAAAGCGGAATACTGCAGTATTGGACGTATTTATAGCGTAGGTAGCGAAAACGCCTGAGATGCTGGACAGAACTGTCAGTAAACGGTCACCATTTTTTTTTGGTTTTTCGTTTTTCGCTAAAAGTTGTAGTGTGGTGTGTTTTGAAAGCGGAACACTGCAGTGTTGGACGTATTTATAGCGTAGGTAACCGAAACGCCTGAGATGATGGACAGAACTGTCAGTAAACGGTCACCATATTTTTTTTGTTTTTCGCTAAAAACTTGTAGTGTGGTGTGATTTGAAAGCGGAATACTGCAGTATTGGACGTATTTATAGCGAAGGTAATGAAAACGGCTGAGACGCTGGACAGAACTGTCAGTAAACGGTCACCATTTTTTTTTGGTTTTTTGTTTTTCGCTAAAAGTTGTAGTGTGGTGTGTTTTGAAAGCGGAACACTGCAGTATTGGACGTATTTATAGCGTAGGTAACGAAAACGCCTGAGATGCTGGACAGAACTCTCAGTAAACGGTCACCATATTATGTTTTTTGGTTTTTTGTTTTTCCCTAAAACTTGTAGTGTTGTGTGTCCTACAGCAGTAGTAGGCGTATTCATAGCATGGGTAATGAAAACAGCTGAGATGCTGGGTAGAACTGTCAGTTAATGGGAACCAAAGCTAACCTGACATTGTTTTTGATTTTTCTCTCTAAAACTTGTATTGTGGTCTGTCCTATTGCAGTAGTAGATGTATTTATAGCGTAGGTAACGAAAACAGCTGAGATGCTGGGTAGAACTGTCAGTTAATGGTAACCATATTTTTATACGTTCGAACCCGCGGTGGGGTCGCGATTTTGGCGGAAAATTAACGGAACTATACTTAAAATCAATCAGGGTTTATAGAACTATGCTTAATACAATTCCGCGGTTTTAAAACACTGAAAATACTGTGAGATGCTATGACGTCATATAGGAAGTTAATATCTCACGTTCGAAATCGCGGTGGGGTCGTGGCGTTGGCGGCAAATTGATGGAACTATGCTTAAAATCAATCAGGGTGTATAGAACTATGCTTAATAAAACTACTCCGTGTTAAAACATTGAAAATACTGTGAGATGCTATGACGTCTTATGTGAAGTTAGCATCTCATTTTCAAAATTGCTATTTTGACGATAAAGCAACAGAACTATTGTTACAATCAATCAGGAGGTATAGAACTATGTTTAAAACAACATCTCGATTCTGAAAAACCTTTAATATGATGAGATGCTGCGATGTCATTATGTGGAGTTGGCATCTCATTTTCAAAATTGCTATTTTGACGGTAAAGCAACAGAACTATTGTTACAATCAATCAGGAGGTATAGAACTATGTTTAAAACAACTCCTCGACCGTGAAAAACCTTTAATATGATGAGATGCTGCGATGTCATATGTGAAGTTGGCATCTCATTTTCAAAATTGGATTTTTCAGGGCAAATGAATTGAACAATCGTTATAAACTATCAGGAACTGTGGAACTATGCTGGATGCAAGCAGAACTCAAGTTATTTGTTGAGATGCTAATACTTGAGATGCTAAGTTCACAGTGACGTACTAAACTCGCGCAGATGCACATCCTCGACGCGCGCGCGTCACTCAGTGGTTTCAGACTAGCGTATGTTTTGCGCGTATAAACTCGATTGGCTCACGCGCATATGTACGAGCTTTTGTGTGCGTTACGATTGCTCCGCAAAGTTATCCAAATAGAAAAACACTTCGCCAAAAAAATTACGAAATTTGTCAAAATTGAAGAGAAAAACCAAAAATTTGTCAAAGCAGAAATAAGAAGTTATAAGGGTTATTTGTTGGCCGCGCGAACATGACGTGGAGGATTGCGCGGCCATGGAGATCTCAGCAACTACTTGGCTTAGAGATCTAATTATTTTTTTGTCAATAAAATTGAAGACTGAATTTGTCGAAACAAGAATTATAAGCTCTGGATCAATATTTTACGAAATATTCACCATGGAAGTTAAGGCCGCGCAATCCTCCACTTGTTGTTTCTTTATTGTTGACTAGCTGACCCGTGCAACTTCGTCTGCGTGCGTGCGTACATCAAAGAAAGAGAGGGTTAGAGAGAGTGTGCGTCAACCTTAAAAGTTAGACATATGCCAGTGTGGACATTTTTTAGAGCTTTTTAAGAGGTACAATTCCGACATACATGATAATATAATGTTTTACCTGAAAATAAAACAGTTATTATATACGGAACCTTATTCTAGACCTATACAGTGAGACAGCATCTTTCCGGATCTGACGTCACGACCTCTCTTGTTCCCCTCCCACGCGGCTCCGCCCCGCTCTGCCGGGGGGAGGGGGCGTGGAGCTTGCCCGAACAGTCAGGCGCTCTTCACATTGCATCTCACTTCCGGTGGATTATGAGTCCACCAGGCAGGATTAAAAATATAGGTCTAGAATAAGGTTCCGTATATAATAACTGTTTTATTTTCAGGTAAAACATTATAATATACACTATGAACCGTTATTCTAGACCTATACAGTGAGATGTGTTTATTATCGCCTGGTGGCAAGCTAAGTATATGCCAATGTGTGAAAAAGAAATTACTTAGGTATCTACATAATTTTGTTTAATATAGGGATATAATTTATATTAAACAAAATATAAGTGTGCGAGAACATTATTATTAGAAATGAAAGTGACTCAATGGATAAAGAAATTGCAGGGATTATTTATTTGAACCAATAAAGGAATTAAGAACTTACACATACATAAGTTTTGCTATTCACATAACATGATTAGTACCACAATTTTTGCTTTAAAGATATTCGAAGAATTAAGATTTGCTTTGGACTAAAGTTTCATAAGTTATGCATAGCATATCTACTTAGATTAAATAAATCAACTAAACATAATATAACAACATGTTTCTTTGAACTGAATCATTTATTGAATTACATTGATTAATAGGTAGGTAATCATATATTATTTAGAATCTATACACAGCTTCAAATGTCAGAGATAAATTGTTACGACTTTGCGATGTATTAATTTCGGCTGAATAGAACCGTGCAAATGTGTTGGGGACACGCCAGTTCCCTTTTGCCATGATCTCGTCAATATTGTGGTACTCAAGCCAGTTGAGAGATGCTGCGGCACTTCGAGTGCTACCAGGAGTAGCCTCTACTCCTGCCTCCTTAAGAATAGTTTTAACCCAACCTCCAATCACTGTTCGGGAGGCTGGCCTGACTCTGCCACGAGTTGATATAAATAAATGATTAATGTCATTGTTGATTCTACGTGATGATGATACTTCTATCAATTTACGAATCCACCATACAGGGCAAATGGATTTATCTGTATGTGTTTGCAACTTCCATGATGATTGTCTGTGTGTATAGCTATCTGTCTTTGAGCCAAATGCTGGGTGTAAAACAATATGATTACAATTGTCTTCAAAATGTGCACTATCAACCCGTAACAGTGTCAGGTCATGGACTCTACGACTAGAAGCGAGTAGCAAAATCAGTGCTGTGCGACGAGATACTTGGAATAAACTTGCATGAGGCGGCTGGTTAGAGCTGAGCCATTCTACCACAATACGCGGATCCCAAATGAAAGAATTTTTAGGTTTGGAATCAACGTTGGCAAGTGAAATAGCTTTTAACATTCTCTGGACTATAGGATCACTGCTTATGATTTGTCCGTTAGAACAAGCCAAAGTGGCAACTGTTGATTTATAAACTAAAATAGTTTTATAAGACAGTTTATGAGTTAAGTGCAAGTATGCTAGGTACTTAGCCACTTGGGCACCAGAGGGGTTTGTATGGTTGAAATTGTTGTGAGTACACCAATTTAACCATTTTCTCCAAATACCAGCATACATTTTCTTCGTAGAGGGTCGCCAGCTAGAATTAAGTAGGTCTATTTCGTTTTGAGACCAATTTGTTAATTCGGCACACCACCCTTCACTAGCCATGCCTCTAGATACATCTGGTCCACGTGAACCGGAGGCAGATAAGTCCGTGTATCTAGTAACCGTCGATGAAGATTGAATATAGGTAAAGGGGCGCTCACCGCTCTCCTCTTCAGGTCTGGCCGCCAAAACACTTTGGACCAGCGCGGAACTATTAGGATGTATCGACCCTTGCACAGGTTGAGGTGTGACAGAACTCGTGGAATTATGTGTGGTGGTGGGAATATCCACGCTCGACGGTATGACCACCTTCTGCTGAAGGCGTCGTGAAACTCTGCGTTCGAGTCTTTGCAATCTCGTGAGACGTAGCGCGCAAGCACGTGTGCGGTTTTCGAGGCGAAAAAGTCGATTTCGGGCATTCCGAACTTGCGAAATACCTCTTGACATGCCTGTTCCATTAGGGTCCACTCCCCGGGTAATTTGAGCCTTGACAGCATGTCTGCTTCTGTGTTTACCTGACCGGGCAGGTACTGAGAGACCAGGTGAATCTTGTTCTCGTCCGCAATCTCGAATAACATGCAAGTTAGCCGGTAGAGGTTCTGTGATCGGAGACCCCCCTCGTTCCGCATGTAACTCACCACACTCTTGTTGTCTGACGTTCAGTCACGGCTGAATGACGAAGAGATTGCTGACGATTGGTTAAGGCCTGTATAACTGCCCACATTTCCTTTAAATTGCTGTGCCATTTTTTCTGCTCCGGGGACCATAATCCGCTCAGACAAGCGTCGTCTACTATGGCACCCCAGCCTCTGGCAGATGCGTCTGTCGTTACATAGTGTGAGACAGGATCTGGATGTATCGCTGTTCCGGTAGACAGAGCTCGTAACCACCACATTAAGGTCGTCGACACTTCCGACTCGAGTGGGCGATTTACGTGTGCTTGGTGCTTTGGAAGCCGATTGCAAGCTACTTGTAACGGGCGGCAATGAAGCCGACCTCTGGGCACAACGAAGGCTGCAAAGCTTAGCATTCCTAGCAAGCATTGAGCGTCGTGCAAACTCCATCGATTTACCTGTAGTATGTGGCGTATCATATTGGAGATTTTGGAAACCTTTTCCTGGGGCAAATACTTGGAATTCAGGGCGAGATTCCATTTTATGCCGAGATAGTCTACTGCCTTGGTAGGGATCAATGTGGATTTTTTGTAGTTGATCATCCATCCCAACGTTGTTAGGACTCTTATAGCTTCCGCAGCATGGTCCATTAGGGTTAATTGATCTTGGTTCACGATTAAATAATCGTCCAAATAGACGATAACTCGCATGCCCTTCTCGCGCAGCACGTCTGCTACCCAATTTGTCACTGTCGCAAATGCCCTGGGTGCTGATGACAGCCCGAATGGCAGACAAGTGATCTGAAGGAGCTCCGAGCTCGACTTCTTTTCTGTTGCGTATAATACTCGCAGAAATGGGTGATGACTGTTGCTGACTGCTAGGTGAAAATAGGCCTGAGAAAGGTCTATTTTGATTGCCCAGTCGTTCGGTTGCAAGAAATCCGGCACACGGTACATATATTTATTAAGCGAAACTTTGTTTGCATTACATAGCGGTTTAGATTTTTTAAATTGAATATCCGTCGATTGCTGGTATCTGACTTTTGTTTCAAAATCTCGATCTGTTCCGACATCAATAAGCTCGTTGGAGTTTGAAAACGTGTTAATAAGTCTGGACTTTGGAGTGGGGGTATTTTGAAAAAGGGAATTCGGTAACCAGATATCATTTTTATGATGTTCTCTGGAGCACCATAATTCTTCCAAATTTTAGTGTAATTTTTTAACCGCCCGCCATAAAATAAAATTTCTTGAGGATAGTCACTTACGATACTGATCGAATTGTCGATTGCCGGAAGACCGTTTTTTGTTTTCATTATGCCTTGTACCGGATTTATTGTTTCCCGACGTTCGGCCTCTACTTTTGGGAGGCGCTTGAAAGCTCGTGGATGCTGGGGATCGAACCCAGGATTGTCACCGTGAAAGGGCTTGCGTGGTCGCTTAGCTGGAGGGCCATCCTGTCTATTCCGCATAGACATGGAATGAAGCTCTTCCGCAGAGCGCTTTTGGGCAGAGAACAACTTACTTGTACCACCAGCCTTTTGTAAAAAGGTGGTTAATTCCTGTGGATTGAAAAGGTTATATTGTGTTGGGGGGATCTTTTGCAAGTCAACCTTTACATATTTGTCCTTGACACCTGACAAAATGCAGTCACGACGTCTTTGAATGATATCAGCACGTCTCCCACAACTCATTTGCAAGAGATCCTCGGACACTTTCATGTAAGATGAGTTTTCGGAAAAAGAAGCATTAATCTTTTCAAAAAGCGTGTCAGCGTTTAGAACACAGCCAGGCGATTGCGCCCATTCTATGATTTGCTGAAAGTTTTTTCTTAGCAGCTCATTTTGCTGTATAAGCCCATGAGTAAAAGCTCTAAACGACCTATCAAGTAATCTAAGCCAAGAAGAATTTGTATCACAATGTCTAAGTTCAGTGTTAACATCGAGTTCATAAAAACCTGGCTTAGCGACATACTTTTTCTCAGTTTCTAGGTATCTAACCCTTTGCCAATCATTAGTATCAAAATGATGTGGTTTATTTAGCACATGTAATCTACCCTCAGAGGCATTTTCAACAGTAGGTTCTTTTAGGTTAGTGGATACAGGAAATTCGAATACTTTAGCCTTCTGTGGTTTACTGAGAAGGTGATCATTCCCAAGAGAAACCCTCAAGCCTTCAGATGGATGTAAGGAAATATCAGAATCAGATTCAGGCTCGGTTTCTTTGTTTGAAAAGTGATCGTTATTTTTGAAGTAGGATAATATTTCACTCACTTGATTTGACAGCAAGTCTAACCTGCGCTTGTCAGTTTCTCGGGTTTCCTGCTGCAGCTGCCGGCGTCCCCGACGTGGGGCGGAGCTGCTCGACGATGAAGACGACGAAGAAGATGCCTGCGGTGATGCAGGGGGAGGCGGGCGACTCCCGTCACCATCGGCAGGCGCTTTCGTGGATTTTTCCATTACGTATTCAAAACACGCACTCAAAACTCTAATAGTACTCGAAACACTATTACAGAGTTTTCAAATAACCACTGATTAAAGTTTTTCCACGAACTATAAATGTATTTAAACTAATAATAATTTTAAACACTAAACAGCAGCGCTGTTGCCCGCACTAAAAGAGGTGTGATCGCGCCGAAAAACGATGCCAATGTGAAGAGCGCGCCTGACTGTTCGGGCAAGCTCCACGCCCCCTCCCCCCGGCAGAGCGGGGCGGAGCCGCGTGGGAGGGGAACAAGAGAGGTCGTGACGTCAGATCCGGAAAGATGCTGTCTCACTGTATAGGTCTAGAATAACGTTCATAGGTTCATAGTGTATAATTGCGTATTTTTAACCGTTTACGCACAACGGAAGCTGTCAAAAGGAATAAATCCCTGTTTTTGAAACATATTTCATTGATGTTCCGCTCCTCGATAAATGAGCTATCCAACACTAAACTAATTTATACCAGTACTTCCTGAAATTAGCGCGTACAATCAACGAAACAAACAAACCCTTCAGCTTTATAATATTAGTACAGATTCAAGTAGTTAACAATTTAATTTCTCGGAAATATTTGCATTAATCGCAAACATATTCTACTTATGTTTTTCCAAATAAGGCCTACCTTTTTTTTACTGATGGGGAAATAATCAAATCACCCCTCCCACTCTGGGCGGAGCGGAAGGGAGTGTCAGACTTGTACTGACTAAAACCCATCCATGTTCCTTCTTTTGCCCTTTGTGTTCTAGGGCCGCGGTATCTCTTTCGAACAGTCCCGCAATCCAGGCCTGCCTCGGTCTTCTCGGACCCCTTCCCGTTTGCTGACATCTCTTTGAGGCGCGCGTGGAACACGAATGCGCCGTCGACACGGCCTGTCGTTATTAGACGGACGGATGGCGAGCTAGCCCATTACTCAACGTCCACAGGCAAGCGACCCTCGACAACCTTAACCGACCATACTCCAGGCAGGTCTGAAGTTCTCATGAAGGTGCATGAAATGAGCCCAAACACGTTATAGATGCTGTAAACTCTTGAGAACCTCTTGCAACTACCATTCGCCTCCATCGTCAGACATTCGATGAAAGTCATACTGAGGCCGCATTCCGAATTACGCTGTAATCGCTTTGAGCGTCCATAAACCCGTTCCGAAATACCGTGAGCGCGATATTGATGTCCCTTGAATCGTCATCGATGACGTCATGACATGCGCCATCTTGCGATTACACCGACCATGCCCCAAATAAATATCACCGTGAGCGCTGTCAAAAATGACAGTTCTGTTCACAGGTTGTGTTGTTTTGCTAAGGTGGAAGCGCAAGAGTTGTCCGCGAAATTTAAATTTTCTTACGATTTGCAGATCAGTGTAAAGTTGTGTGTTGCTGAAAATAACAATCGCACCAGTAACACGTATGAAGTTACAGAATTATAATCATTCAAATCATCAATACAACCCTCCAAGTTCATTTAACCCCATTGAGTGACTTTTTCATGAAATAGTTATTGAATGGGGTTAATTGAACTTGGAGGGTTGTATGTGCAGCAGAGTCAACCAACATATCGTCCATTTTCAAAAATAGGTCTTGTCAAAGGTTTTGGTTTGGGGTTATGTTCACTGTGAACGCGTTCACGAGCGTTCCAAATTGATGACAGCTCTCAGCTGTCATTAATCGTGATATTTAAAACGGAACGCAAAATATAGATGTGAGCGCTGTGAGTGATTATTTTGTAATTCGGAATGCAGCCTGAGTTAGGTTTAAAGTTTTCATCAAAGTGCATGAAATGAGCCCAATAACATTATACCTGCTGCAAACTGTTTAGGACCGCTTGCAACTGCCACTTATTGTCTCTATCGTTTGACCGTCGATGACAGTCATACTTCAGCAAGGCGTAAAGTTCTCATCAAGGTGCATGAAATGAGCCCAAACACGTTATTCATGCTGCAAACTCTTGAGGACCTCTTGCAACTGCCTTCCGTCTCCATCGTCAGACCTTCGATGACAGTCATACTTCAGCAAGGCCTAAAGTTCTCATCAAGGTGCATGAAAATGAGCCCAAACACGTTATTGTTGCTGCAAACTCTTGAGGACGTCTTGCAACTGCCTTCCGTCTCCATCGTCAGACCTCCGATGACAGTCATACTTCAGCAAGGCCTAAAGTTCTCATCAAGGTGCATGAAATGAGCCCAAACACGTTATTCTTGCTGCAAACTCTTGAGGACCTCTTGCAACTGCCTACCGTCTCCATCGTTAGAACTTCGATGACGTCATACTCCAGCTAGATCTAAAGTTCTCATCAAGGTGCAGGAAATGGGCCCAAACACGATTTCTTAATTTAAAAAAAGGATCATGCATACCGGACTTCTCTGTAAAAAGTTATGCGTGGTCAGGTTATACATAAAATAAAAAAATATAGAAACGTCGAATTGAGAAGCTCCTGTTTTTGTTTCGTCGGTTAAAAAACCCAGCTTCCGACATTTTACACGGGCGAGGGTCAATTCTTTCACGAAAAACACCGCGATTCAGAAAATGGAGTGAAATGAACAGTGCCACCTATCGAGCAGAGATAGACCGATAGAATATACTGCATGGAAAGCGATTGAACACACACTCTACAGGGTTATAGCGTCATGTAGACTAATCTAGAGTACTTTTTGCCATCAGAACGACTATCTAATAATAACTGGACGAAGCTGGAGGAGGCCCTCTAGCTTCGTCCAGTTGTCTCTGTCCCTCCTCACATCTTTCCTTAAATATGTCCTCCCATCGTTTTTTAGGGTCTATCTCTACTTCTTTGTCCTTCTCTTGGTACCCATTCTGTCAGTTTCTTGGTCCATCTGTCATTGGTCATCCTGCACACATGACCATCCATGGCCATCTCCATTTTAAATTTCTTATTTTTTCGAGTATGTCAGTCAAAATCAAAATCAAAGCATTTATTTCAAGTAGGCCAGTTACAGGCACTTTTGAACTGTCGAAACAAAGATAACAATGAAATGTAGCTACAGTCCCAGTCACAAGGCATAAAAACTGTGAAAGTATTGTAGTTGCCCATTCCCAGGCGTAGATCTCTATGGAGAAGAACGGGCAAGAAACCCCATGGACACTCTTTTAAATCAGCATATTGTTACAAAACCTCGGTTACATCATTCATATGAGATGGTACATTATGTGAGAACGATGTAGCAAGACGTGTACGTTAAAAGCTGCGCTGCGCTGCGCTGAGCTGCTGCTGGTGTGCGTGGCTTTTTTACGGACAAGTAATCGTTTACATCTGAATTTAGACTTTAGTTCTGTTTTTTTTTTTTTTAATTATTTTTAGTTTGTAATTTGTATTATTCGATCCCGGTAGGTATTTTGTTTGTTATTTTGTTTCCAATTTATGTTATAGTATTTTTATGTTATAGTATTTCTTACCTACCTTTTTTTTGTTTTCGTTTTTGTTTCAAGTATTTATCTGTGGAAACTTGTAAATGGCCTTCAAATTTGTATTGTTTATGAACATTGTTTATATTAGCTGTAAGTTTCCCGAATAGAATAAAATAAAATAAATAAAATAAAGTGTCCATAGTAAAAACAAAAAAGACAATTCAAAAAAATAAAAATAATTAATTCAAATAAGCCGTGGCAACTAAGAAATGACCAGTCACAACTGACAGCGCCCGTTCACGAACATGACGCATGGAACAGCACCATTCAACTCAACCATTTTGAAGGGATCTAAATCCTTTGGGCGCATTATGTCCAATTTGCAAAATGTCCAACTGTCCAATTCTCAATTGGTCCAATTGGTCTACTTCGCAATTGGTCCAGTTCGCAATTAGTACAATTCGCAATTGGTCCAGTCAGAAAACATTACAAATCTGGGCTGATAAATCATAATATCCCTTTTTAATTAAAAACAAAAAAATCACGTAATGTACTAATGTCAGTCATAAGTATTTTGTTAAATGAAATCAACGTAATTATGGATACCTAGTACATCGTACCTAGTACCCTTTGGGCGCATTATGTCCAATTCGCAAAATGTCCAGTGGGCTCAAAATGTCCAATTCTCACAACGTCCAATTCGCAATTTCTCCAATTAGCAAATAGTCCAGTTCGCAAATTGACCAATTCTAATTACAGTTGTCAATTTAGCAAGATAAAGAAGTCGGTCGACGCACCGAAAACACCTGGAAGAGCTATTAGTCGATGAAAAACTTCATGAAAGGACACTTTCACTTTCCCTCAAAAGGAAACTCATGGATACGTTCATCCTTCCCACCCTCATCTATGGAGCGCAAAGGTGGTAATTAACGAAGCGTCAGAAGTCCGCACTCGGGTTCTGCCAGTGAGCCATGAAACGAAGTATACTAGGAGTCAAAATTTCTGACCGTATACGGCGTGTAACAGAAAGGGTATAATCATATGGAATACTGTGGTACGGACCATCAAACTGAACAACTTTCTCTATACTCGTAGAACCACCATAGAAATCGTAAAAAAATAATCAACTGTCCTATACAAAATTTCAATACCTACTCGACCCAAAAATATGGGACAGCTAATTATTTTTTTACGATTTCGATGGTGGTCCCATAGAGAAAGGTGTTCAGTTTGATGGTCCGTACCACAGTATTTCATATGATTATACTCTTTCTGTTACACGCTGTATAGTATACTTCGAAAATGGAACTGGGCAGGCTACATCTGCCACATGTCGATTGTCGAATCAAAATTGGGCCAAAGTGGCAATAGATTGGGTTCCGAACAACAGAACCCGGCGACGCAGTTAGCTCAGGAGACGGCGTGACGAGCTGGACTATGAACACAAAAGGATTGGGCGCAAATAGCCAAAGATAGACATAAATCGAAAGAAGGAAAGGAGTTCTTTGCCCTGCAGTGGGAAACATCAGGCTCACAATAATTATGTATGACGACCTTGGTTCAGTGGTAAACAGTCCATTTCGTAGGTGTCGTTGAATTACAACACAAAGTGTAAATATAACCTCAGTTTTAATCACATAAATTAAATAGACAATAAGTAATAGGTTATAATAATTTAACTAGGCAAAACGACAGTTTCGTTTTGGAGAAGTGACTTGGTCCGCGCCTCGATGCGAAGTGCCCGTTCGACAATCCCCATCTTCCAAAATGACTCTGTCCAGGTGCCGCCAAAATTACAAAATAATGTATATACAGGGTGACTGAATCTGGACCCGCCATATCAAATTCGAATATAGAGGAGGTCATTTACTAATTATTAGACCTTACGTTCCTTATCTAAAGTTTTATAGTTTGGGAGATATGTCAAATTTTTATACTTTATTGAGATTTTTCCAAAATTTAACTATCAAGCATTCATAACTTTTTTTTTGCATTATTTAGTAGTTCTTTTATTATTTGTTGTTAGTCATAAACATTGGTGATTAAAATACCTCGGATCTTCCCTCAAACTAGGGTTACAAAAAGTGATAATACGCTTTTGAAAACAAAAATTCTAAAGAAATATCTTCACGATCAAATTCAACCACAAATAAAAAAAAAACTGGGTTGTTTCAATAATTAATTTAAATCTAAGTTAGTTCTCTAGTTCGTCACCTTTCCAACGGTACTAAAGGAGATCACCCAGATTGGGCTATTTTCAAAAGTTAACGGCCAACAAAAATAAACTTATTTTTTAGATAGAGCACAACATAAACACTTTTTATTATTACACCTAAGTCGTAAGTCCATTCACCGAGAAGTTATTCAACCTCAAAATATCTGAGATCACCCAGATTGGGCTATTTCCAAAAGTGCCAGCCAACAAAAATAAACTTATTATTTATTTAGAGCATAACATAATAAACACTGTTTATTATTACACCTAAGTCGTAAGTCAATTCACCGAGAAGTTATTCAACCTCAAAATATCTGAGATCACCCAGGTTGAAAAAAAGAGGTTTTTAAAAGGATTATGATAATTAATATTAAATGATTACAATACTGTGACATAATTGAATTAATGAATAATGATAATTTTTAAATCAGGTAACTCATGACATGTGTATTTTTATTTAGGTATGACTTTAATAATTTATAATTAATATGATGTAAATGATAAAATTATATAATGTAATTAAAACGATGTCCTATGTAAAATTTAATATTAATAACTTTTTTCTTTTTAATTAATGAATGTAAACAATGCATGTTCAACTGTTACTGTTACAATTATAAGCATATAATGCATGATGAAATTGCAATGCCCTAACAGGGCCACTATGTTCTAAGAACTGATATCCTCTGTTAAGAACTTTATTTATGTACACATAGTTAGCAATAAAGAATTTGAATTTGAGCAATTTTTTTTTTTGTCTTTATTTTATTTTATTAATTTTAAGAAAACTTACAGCTAATACATTCGACTAATCAGAAGTAATATGTAGAAGAAAGCCAATTACAAGTTTCCACTTACATAAACTTATGTATAATATTTACGAAACGGTAAAAACAGCGTGAAAGTTTAATATAAAAACAGTTGAAGAGAATAAACAAAAATAAAACACATTACACAACAAAGTTACTATCAAAGAAAAAGTTATTTAACATTTTTTTTTAATTTTTGGACACTATTTGTAAACAAATCAAGCTCAACATCCCGGCACACCCTATTAAACATTCGACATGCTCTTGAAATATATGTATTTTGCCTGTAGATAGTTTTCACTATAGGTACATGAAGGAGATGAGGTCTCCGAAGAAACAAAGACGGTACACGAAGTCCAATCTTGGCCACCAGCTCAGGAACGTCAGTAGAATTGTTCATTACAGTAAATAGGGAAGCAAGATCTGCAATTTTTCTTCGCTCGTGTAAAGGAAGGATATGAAATTTCTTACACCGACTGGTATAGCTAGGAAGGTAAGTATTAGAACGATATTGAGTGTACCTTAAAAATCTCCTTTGTATGCTTTCAAGGCGATTAATATAAACATTGTAATTTGGATTCCAAACTTGAGAAGCATATTCGAGATGGCTACGGACAAAAGCACAGTATAGAATTTTCATGGTTTTGACATTCTTAAACTCAGAAGAGACCCTAAAAATAAAACCCAACGCTTTAGAAGCCTTGTTGACAATATTGTCAATGTGCGCATCAAACAAAAGCTTTGAGTCAAATATTACCCCAAGATCCTTGATGACGTTGACCCTGGCAATTGAGGTATTCGATAATTTGTAGTCATACCTATAGGGTTTGGCTTACGAGTAAATGTACACACATAACATTTTGAAATATTTAAATCCAATCTATTTTGATCGCAGTAATCATGGAACCGGTCCAGATCCTCCTGTAATAGGCGTGCATCCTCAATGGTTGACACTTGACTAAGAATTTTGATGTCATCCGCGTACAATAAAATTTTTGAATTTATGAAACAAGAAGCGATGTCATTTACAAAGATATTAAATAAAAGGGGTCCTAATAAGGATCCTTGGGGAACCCCCGACGGAATGTACATCGCTCTCGAGGCATATCCGTTAAGGACTACAGTCTGGCATCTATTTTCAACATATGATACAAACCATCTGTATAAATTACCCCTCACACCAATCCCTAACAATTTGCGCATTAAAAGCACATGATCTATCCGATCAAAACATTTGCTGTAATCTGTATATATAACGTCGACCTGAGACCTCCTGGACATATTATATGCTCTGAGAGATAGTCACTACAGACCACGAGGTTGGAAGTGGTGGAGCGACCTTTTAAAAATCCATGTTGGTGTTCGGAGAAACTTAATTTAAGTGAAGAAGAAAGTTGTACGTGTACGATTTTCTCCATAATTTTAGCGAACACGCAGAGTTTGGAGATCGGTCTATAATTTTCAACGCTTTCCTTAGGTCCCTTTTTATGAATCGGCGTTATATACGCTGACTTCCAGATTGTAGGCACTACGCCCAAGTCCAATGATCGTTTGAATAAAAATGTCAATGGAATGGCTAGGGACCTGGCATATTTGGCTATAAAAATCGGTGAAATATTATCCGGACCAGCTGATTTATTAATGTCCACTTGCTTTAGCAAGTGAAATACCTCCTCCTCCCGCACATCAATAGAGCAGATGTCTGATACGAGACCAGTAGACTTATCCATTCTAGCAGAGGCTAAGAATTCATTCCCGTCGCGTCTCTCTTGGAAGTTCGAAAAGAAATAATCGCCAAACATATTGCAGATTTCCTCCCCGTGACCGGACGAAAATTCACCAAATTGAAGTACAGATGGGTAACAGTTGATTTGTTGTTTAGATTTAACATATTGCCAAAAAGCCCTAGGATTTTTAGAAATGGCCATTTCAATGTTTGCTATATATAACATGATTCATCACAATATAATAATATTAATCAAGAATAAAACAAGTACACAACAAAACATTAACCATTTGCTCCAGAAACTCTCACATTTAAACAATTTACAAAGTTACAATGTTTCTGCGCACATAGTGGCTTTGTCAAGACATCGGCTACATGTCATTAGTAGGTAAGTATCTTACAGTTATGTTTCCTTTTTGTACCAAGTCCTTTACGAAATGGTAACGCAAATGAATGTGCTTCGTTTTCTTATGCGAATATTCTTTTACAAGTAATAATCTTTGAGCACTTTGATTATCGTTGGATACAATTACATCAAAAAAATTGTTAATAATTTCAGACAAGAAATTCTTCACAAAACAAATGTCCTTGCAAACGTCGCTTATTGCTAAGTACTCTCTCTGCCTTTGTACTTGATAAAGCTATACTACGCTGTTTTCTAGCTTCCCAATTGATCAAACAGTTACCTAATTTTATAACAAATCCAGTGTGGGACTTTCTGTCTGATGAGTCATTAGCCCAGTCGGCATCTGCATAAGCACTGATATTAAAATTAGTACCTTTTGTAAAATGAAGACCATAGTTGATCGTCCCTGCTAAATAACGAAGTACTCGCTTTGCTGCGCGCCAATGACTCACGTCGAAACACGTACTGTATATTGACTAAGTTGACTACAAGCATATGAAATGTTCGGGCGTGAGCACACTGAGGTGTAGTATATGTATGTACTTAGTACGTAAGATCTATGTTATAAAATGTATTACATTTGTATTAAGAGAGTAGTATTAAAGGCTGATCGATCGGTAACGGTTGTTTCAATAATACGAGTTCCCTACATGGCGACCCTTGCCAGTTATGGGGCGCGTGACGTGATCACTGTCGGCTTAGTGTTACGGCTCCGAAACATGTAAAACAAAGAAGATAATTACGGCGTGATACAATATAAACGTATTCTTGTTTATTCAATTCGGCGAAAATCGGTTCACAATGTGTCGATCAAATGTGGAAAAGGAGACAGTTTTCTTAAACCAGAATGCTGCGGGTTCGAACAATGCCCATGTCGAAGAAATGAAGATGCACATGTCAACTATCAGTATTGTTCTGCTGGTAATTTGTACACTTTTGGGTCTTGGCGCAGCGTATTTTGTGTATAAGCAATATAGAAAATGCCACCATTCATGGATCAGGGAGCAGATTGTACAAAATAATTTTCGGCGATCGTTGAACCGTTCCAGAGGAAATCGTGGAGATGATCGAGAGGTTCATGTCCCAATGAAGTAGATGGAAGCAAAAGTGCAAGTGCTTATTTAGTGAATGAGTAGTGCGGTTTCAGTATTATAAAATGAGTGAAATAATGAGCGTTAGTGATATAAACAGTTACAAACAAAGTAAGAAGTAACGTAAATACAAGAAGAAGGACGTTCAGGATTTTAATAGTGACTTTAATACTTATAGTAATAACTGTGTAAACGTGTTCCAGTTTCACCTTCTGAGTTGTATTTACTATAGCGAGCAATTGCATTCCAATGTATCAACTTACACCTTTGTCCCCTACTATGGTAACTCACTACGAGAATGTGGTATGTAATTTAAATAATAATATATAATTGTGAGTTAGGGAATGGAAGAAGAATTACTTAAATGTTTAGACGAACTTACTATAATAAGGAAATATCTAGTTAAGAAAGGAAAGTCTCGATTTAAGGGTAATGTTATAAAAAATAAATTAACAGAGACAGAAATAATATTTGAGAAAAGTAATAAACTAATACAGTTGTTGACTACTAAGGAAGGAATAAAAACTGATATTTTGACAAGACTAACTTCAATAAGAGATGAAATAAAATCGTGTTATTTACAAATAGTAGAATTATGTTCCGAAACTAAGGAAGATAGTAGTAGTGGAAGTGATTTTTGTGACGTAGACTCAAATCTAGAAGTAACCATGGAATTCGATTTAAAAACCGCGTGTAGTTTGATTCCTGTAATGAACAGTAAAGAAAATAACATCAAAAGTATCATTGACTCTGTAGAAATGTATGCAGATATGTTATCAGAAGCAGGGAAGACATTACTTATAACATTTGTCTTGAAGAGTAGACTGTCAGAAAATGCTAAATTACGAATGAACAACAGTTACACATCAGCAAACGATCTTGTAAGAGACCTACGTTCCGTCTTGTTACCAAAAAAGTCATTTACTGCAATACAATCGAGGTTGCAAAACACAACACAAGGCTGGCGCACTGTCGACCAGTACGGCACGGAAATAGAAAAACTATTCACGAATCTTACAATATCGCAAGCAGATGGTAATTCCCAGAATTATGCTGTATTAAAACCTTTAAACGAAAAGCAAGCAATTAAACGATTCGCAGATGGGTTGAGTGATTCCCGGCTCAGTACAATTATTGCTGCACGTAACTACGACAGTTTGAAGGACGCAATCCAGGCGGCGAAGGACGAGGAGTTGGCAGTGGCATCAACTTCCAGAGGTGAAAATGTCATGCAGTTTTCATGTCGTGCTAGAGGTAAGTTCCAAACTAATAATTCTCGCCGACGGCAATCCTATAATTTTCAACCACGAGGACAGCGAGGATACTATCATCATCAGAACTGTCATCAAAACTACAATAATTATGACAGAAGGAATTTTGGACAATCGCGTGGACGATCATTTCATCGTTCCCGTGGAGAAACTCGAGGTACATTCAACACAAATCGTGGACGAGGTTACCAGGTATCCAGCAAAAATCAATCGAGTTATGAAACTCATGGTAGTGGTAATAGTAATGGTAATCGTGTGTTTTATACGGATCAATCTAACAACAGCGAAGCTGTGACTCCTAAAGCAGAGGAAATGCAGTTTTTTCGATCAAAAACATAACATTTTGGCGTTGGCAGGCAAAGCAAAATTTATAACCTTATATTTTGGCAATAGAAAGTATTTTTGGTTAGTAGATACGGGAGCATCCATTTCCATAATAAAGAGAGTCGCGTTACCAAATAACATCACCATAATTAAAGATGAGACTATCATAAATGGTATTGCGGGTCAAACTCAAGCAACTGGATTTATTAATCTTAGCCTGACTCATCGTGATGAGAAACAATACGTTGACTTTAAAGTCAAGTTACATGTTTTCGATAACATACCATTAAAGGCTGATGGAATTTTAGGTTTAGATTTTCTATGTCATCATGCATCGAATATCAACTTGGAGACTAACATCATCACCTTGTCTAAATATGGAAAGGAATGTTTATTAACGCTACGTGACACTGTAGATTATTCAAACGAAGTGTTACACATTCCAGCCAGAAGTGAATCAATTCAATATTTACTCTTGAATAATAACTCAAATAATGACTGTATTATTCATAGCAAGCAACTGACGGAAAATGTTTTTTTAGCAGGATGTATAGGGACAATTAAAAATAATAGATTAGCAGTAAAGATATTAAACACCAATGAACACGATGTCACTTTACCAATGTTTGAACCAGAGGTTTTTTCGGTACAAGATTATGATTTATGCGATTTTAAATATAACTGCAACAGTTTAGAGAGGGCGAAAACATTATTAGGAATTTTGAAATTAAATCATCTTAACGTGGAGGAAAGCAAATCAATACAAGAGTTATGTGCTAAGTATTCGGACGTGTTCTTTTTACCCGGTGACAAATTAACAACTACAGACGTTTATGAGCAATCAATAACCTTAAAACCGAATACTAGTCCGGTTTATGTAAAGCAGTATAGGCTGCCACATTCCATGAAAAATGAAGTAAAGAAACAAATACAAAACATGCTTGACAATGATATAATAGAGGAAGCAAAGAGTGAGTGGTCGAGTCCTATTTTATTGGTACCAAAAAAAACTGGAAACGACAAAAAGTGGCGACTAGTAGTCGATTATCGTAAACTTAATGACTGCATTGTAGACGATAAATTCCCGTTACCAAATATTACCGAAATTTTGGACTCACTCTCAGGGTCAGTCTATTTCTCACATTTAGATTTAAATCAGGGTTATTACCAAGTAGCTTTGGATAAAAACAGTAGAGAGTACACGGCGTTTACTACTGACACTGGACAGTACCAAATGAAGAGGTTACCGATGGGCCTCAAGACAAGTCCAAGTGCTTTCAGCAGAGTAATGTCAGTAGCTATGTCAGGATTAACTTTTGACCGATGTTTTGTATATTTGGATGATTTGGTAGTTTTTGGTAGAAATTTAGCTATCCATAACAAAAACATGATGGATGTATTAGAAAGACTGAGAAAAATAAATTTGAAATTGAATCCAGAAAAATGTAACTTCTTACAAAAAGAAATTCTTTATTTCGGTCACTTAGTATCACAAAATGGAGTCTTACCCGACCCAGCAAAAACAGAAGTATTACAAAAATATCCCACACCGTCTAATACAGATGAAGTAAAAAGATTCGTAGCATTTTGTAACTATTATAGAAAATTTATTAAACATTTCGCGGAAATAACCTATCCTTTGAACAAATTAACCAGAAAATACGAAATATTTAAGTGGACTGAAGAGTGCCAAAAAGCATTCGACACGCTGAAGCATGCTTTAACAACACCACCAGTTTTAGAATTTCCAGATTTCTCAGAGGAAAATGAATTTGTAATACAAACGGATGCATCAGGTACAGCTGTAGGAGCAGTTTTGTGCAATAAAAATATGAAACCGGTAGCTTATGCAAGCAGACCACTTAATAAAGCTGAACTGAATTATCCAACCATTCAAAAAGAATTAGTTGCCATTGTGTGGGCTGTGAAGTACTTTAGACCATACGTATACGGTAAAACATTCACAATTATGACAGACCACAGACCATTAATATATTTATTCTCAATGAAAGATCCATCAAGTAGGCTAATTAAATTAAGGTTAGCGCTAGAAGAATACCATTTTAAAATAATATATGTGAAAGGTAAAGATAATAGTGTCGCAGACGCATTGTCTAGAATAATAATAACATCAGATACCTTAAAACAAATGAATGAAGACATTATGTTAGTGATGACTAGAGCGCAGAAACGGCGTTTAGATATAGGCAACCAAGTAGATGACACACCTGTACTTAGCAGACCCGACGAGTCGTGGCCTGATCAACCACACGTAGTTGAGGTGCTTAGAGTGCCAAATGAGTCTATAGAAATGACTTTTATAAATAATGAAGAATTAATGAAATTAAGAAGACAAAAAAACATAGACGCAGAAAAAATATGTTTTATTTACAGTCATCATAAAAAGACGTTGTACATTAATCTTAACTTTAAAGCACAATTTACGCGAGACGAATTTGTGACTCAGTTAAGTGAATTTTGTAACAATATGAATATAAAAGAACTATGCATTGTAAAAAGTAGAGAATATGAAAGTTTTATAAAAGACTTATTGAAAGAAATAAAAAATAATACGGATTGGACCGGTCCACGAATATATGTATTAAGAGGAGTTAAAAGAATTGACGATGAGGAGAAAAAAAACTATATTTTACAAGATTTTCATCTATTACCAACTGCAGGTCATGCAGGTGTACGTAGGATGACCAATAATATTAAGAGGAAATTTTACTGGCCAGGCTTAGATAAAGACGTACAAGAATTCGTTAGCAAATGCATAAAGTGTCAGAAAATGAAGCATTGTAGATATGTCAAGGCGCCCATGGAAATAACTACAACTGCTTCACATGCTTTTGAAAAGATTTTTCTTGACATTGTAGGTCCATTAGAAAGGGATATTGAAGGAAATTGTTATATTTTAAGCCTGCAGTGCGAGCTAACTAAGTTCGTAGAGGCATATCCATTAAAAAACAAGGAAACGGTAAGTGTAGCTAAAACATTAGTTGATAATTTTATACTAAGATTTGGAACACCAAATACCATTGCGACTGATCGTGGAACAGAATTCGTGTCTTCAGTAATGGAACAGGTATGTAAATTGCTAGGAATAAACAAATTGACATCCACTGCTTATCACCACCAATCTATCGGTGCCCTTGAAAATTCACATAGAAATCTCGGTGCTTTTTTGCGAATATATTGCGATGGAAAAAAAGAAACATGGAGTCAGTGGTTACCATTTTGGTGTTACAGTTTCAATAATACTGTTCATACGGAAACAAAGTACACACCTTTCGAACTTGTATTTGGTAGAGCTAGTGTATTACCATGTAGAGTAAGTCAGTATATAGAACCCTTATATAATCCAGAAAGTTATCCTTTAGAACTTAAGTATAGGTTACAAGTAGCACACCAAGATGCTCGTAAAAATTTAATTTTAAGTAAGCAAAATCGTAAGTGTACTTATGATAGAAAAGTAAATAATGTAACGTACAATAATGGACAATTAATTCTTATTAAAAATGAAACAGCTGCTAAATTAGATCCCCAGTGGGATGGCCCGTTTGTTATTTTAGAAGATTTAGGTGTTAATGTTCAGATTTTAAAAAACAACAAACCTTATGTTGTTCATAAAAATAGGACTAAACTATTTAGAACGTAATCATGTAACCTAATAAGCTAAAAAAAAAAAAATAAGATTCATGTATAATCAATTTTTTTTTTTTCTCTCGCCCCCGAGGTGAGGTGTAGTATATGTATGTACTTAGTACGTAAGATCTATGTTATAAAATGTATTACATTTGTATTAAGAGAGTAGTATTAAAGGCTGATCGATCGGTAACGGTTGTTTCAATAATACGAGTTCCCTACAACACACTCAAATACATTAAACATCCCAACAGTTGTCTGTATTTGTATATCCCATCATCAAGACACTTCCCATCAGACTTTTCTAACTTACAATTTATATAGGTAACGGTGTAAGTACTGGTTTGCAGTCACTCATATTAAATTTAGCTAGCAAATATCTCATCTTATATAATTAGACTGATCTAGCACAATTATATTGTAGTGACATAGTACCGTCACACAATTACCACATACCTCCGAACCAGTTACCACATAATTACCTTCAAACCAATTTATTACCACTCAACACCGAACCAGTTACCTTACCACGTTTATGACGTTCTGCAAAGAAACAGAGAAGCAAGCATCTTGAAAAAGACGTGGGTTTGTAAGGAAATAGCATGGAAGCACGGGCACAGCACGACGTCATCACAACACCGCACACGCCGGCCATTTCGCTTCGAAAGAAGCGGTTTTGTAAGCAGAGGCAAGCAGGCAGAGCAAGCTTAACACCAGTTCCCTCGGCATCTTCACTTCACACTCCGGGACTACGCAGATGGACGCGCGGCGATGACGACACACGGCGGAGCAACAGCAGAGCAGACGATCTTCACTCGACGGCGGCGCACGATGAATTACACATCGTGTAATTTGTCTGTGACTAATTGGCTTCAAAGCAATTTACTAACATTAAATGCTGACAAGACAAAATATATTCAGTTCTCCATGCGTAAGCCTCAATTTAACACTGCTAACTTCCATATATGTGCCCATCAATGTGGTAACCTGTCAGTCAACATGTGCAACTGTCCTTCTATCCTCAAAACCAGTAACATTAAATACCTCGGGGTTATAATAGACGACACACTCTCTTTTAGGCATCATATTGAAAGTCTGGTTAAAAGAGTGCGTAAATAAAAAAAAAAATTGTTGGCTATTATTTAGGTTGAGGGTAGGGTTACGGCGGATGACGGTATAAAAACGGTGTAGAAGGGGCGCGCGGCCCCATTCTGCTGTCATCCGTCGTACTAGGAGGTCGTGAGTCTTTTAATTTGTGTTCTTCTTACTGTATTTGAGTAATTCTTTTGTGTTATTTTTGATTGTATTTGTTTTATAAATTCTGTTAATTTTAGGTCAAGTAAATTTTGTTTTTAAAAAATCAAATTTGCTTCTGATTCCTATTATCAGAGTTGGGATAAAGAAAAACATTCCCACTTTCATCCTGATTATTGTTCTCATCCATTTCTTAAAAACAAAACTTTGTTTTTCGTTAATTTATAAGTTACGAATATTATTTTCTTATGAGGGTACTTTTCTTTGTTTACTTTCGTTAACTGTCGGTTACATTAACTCGGTATGTGTTGATGTTATGTTTTGGTGTTTTTAACTAAGTTTCAAAGATCTTTCTTTGCTTACCTACATTCCTTATAATTTTATAGTAATTTATTACGTTAACTAGGTTTGTGTTGACGTTTTGTTTTGTTGTTTATAACTGAGTTTGAAACATGGATAAGCCGGGGGCGTTCACGTTCTCGTAATCGACGCTCGCCTGAGTCGCGTAGCACGAGCCAGCGTAATAATCGTTCTCCGAATAAACGTTCACGTGGCGGTAAACACTCGCATAGTCATTCGCGGGATCGATCGCCTGAACCTCCGCGCTCGCGCAGTCGGTCGCGTAGTTTCACACCGCGTTATCAACGCGCGCGTAACCGACGTTCTCGGGATCGGCGTTCCCGAGGCCGACGCTCGTGTAGCTACTTGCGCAGTCGTTCGCCGCATGCTAAGCGTGTACACAGTCGTCGACCAGCTTCGCGGGGACGGCGTTCTAAGGGGTGTGACTCACAAGATTGCCGTTCTAGTGATCGAGGATGTCGTCGTGAAATGGTACTCGCCATATCGTGCTACTATTGTTAACCGTAGAGAGAGATATTCACGGTCTGTGCGTACGCCTTCCTTGCCGCCATTGCAGAGAAATTCTGACTCTTTAAATACTGTGCTCTCACGTTTGGAGGCGCTAGAGAGGCGTTCGCATGCCCCAGTGTCAATTGAGCCCACCGCTGGACCAGGCACGGAACAAATTGTTGAAGCGATACATTCGTTAAAATCTGTAGGCACTAGTCATTATTACGTCTCTAATTTTGAACCCAATATCCATGATGTTGATACATGGTTTAGTGAAGTCGATAGGGCTAAACTTACCAATAAATGGAGCGACCACGAATGTCTTTCACGCATAGGGAACTGTCTAAAAGGTGATGCTAAATCATGGCTCAATGAGTGGGTATCAAATGACAGAACATGGACAAACTTTAAAATTGATTTTAAACCTTTGTGCATTATAAGAATAGATTCGGCGGGTATTTTGTTTGAGGTAAATGTCGACTAACTCGGACAAGTACCGTACTTATGCCGAGTATGCACGGAAGTCATTATTGCGGTTGCGTATCGTAAAAGGTCTTAGTGATGATCTAATCACAGAGATTGTTTTGAGAGAAATAACTGATCCTCAAGTGAAGGCAACAGCGACAAATGCTAACTTAAAACCCGTTGATTTGGTCAATTATCTATCTACTTTTGTGAAACCTATCAAAACTGCAGCTGTAGATACAAGTAAACGCATCAATCACCATTTTACTGTCAATAGGGACAAGAACAAATCCCAGGGTTTTAAGAAAGTTCAAGTGTTATAGTTGTGGTGAATCAGGACACAGGCAAATTTCGTGCCCAAAACGACCTAAGTCAAGTGCCAATACCGATTCAGGATCGAAACCATCTTCCAAGTAAGCCAGTTTCAAGTGAAATCACGTGCGCTTATTGCAAAAAGCCGGGTCATGACATAAAATCATGTTTTGCCAGACAACGTGTTGATGAGCAACGTAATAATAAAAAAGTTAACTTCTGCTCGGCTCCTTTGCAAAAACGCAGTGATATTGTCGTAGGTGTCATTCAGGGCATTCCGGTAGACATTTTAATCGATAGTGGTGCTATTGGTGTATCATTGATATCGTCTTCGATTGTGACATATTTTTCTTGTGCCAAGAAAACTATTAACTGTCAAATAAAGGGGGTAGGTGAGTCAGTTACTCAAATTGATTCATATGTGACGCTTACAATCGAATTGGAAGGTATCTCACTGCAGGTAGATTTGTTGGTAGTTCCGAGCGAATGCATGAACGCCCCTGTTATTATCGGAACGGATGTGCTTAATAGGGATGGCGTTGTTTACATACGAACCAAGAATACTCAACGCATTATTCGCGATTCAAATCCATTGGCTGTGTCGACTGCGGCGTTGAATGTGCAGCCCGATATTAATACTCCATTAACTGGTGATGATTTGACTAAATTAAAAACTATCTTAGAAGATTATTCGGAACACATGATTGGATGATTGATTGATGGGTACCGGTACATCAACTGTCAATACCGGTTCTATGCGCATTCAACTCAGCAGCGATGTCCCTGTACATTATCGCCCTTATAAAATGTCTCACAGTGAAAAGTTGAAGGTTCTCGACATTGTTCAAGATCTTATGTCTAAAGGCATCATACGGGAGTCGCCCTATTCTAGCCCCGTCTTATTGGTCAAAAAGAAGGACGGCTCCGACCGTATGTGTGTTGATTTTCGCGCTTTGAACAAAATAACTATTAAGGATAGGTATCCCCTACCGCTAATTGACGACCACATTGATCGCTTGGGCAAGTGTAGGTTCTGCACCACGCTAGATATGGCCACAGGCTTTCATCAAATTCGGTTAGATGACGAATCTGTGCCATTAACCGGTTTCTTTTTTTATTTGAGCCGCAACCCCAGTAGTTCGATTAATAACATTGAAAGGCCACGTAATTGGGCCCAAATGGCGCAATCTGGTGATGAAGAAACCCGTAACATGATCGAGGCTGTGGAACGGGGAGAGTTAGACCCATCACGTTATCGAGTACAAAATGATGTTCTTTATTACCGGTACAGTCAGGTAGGGGAAGAGCCGAGGCTCCTTTGCTATATACCGAAGGGCCAACGCTTAAGCCTTCTTAGGGTCTTTCACGATGAACACAGCCATATTGGCGCTGATAAAACGTTAGAACTTATACTTAGGCATTTTTGGTTTCCTGGCCTTAGAGCTTTTGTAAAAAAATACATACGCCATGTATAACTTGTGTTGCTCATAAACATGTTCCTAGAGCTCCTCTTCAACCTATTTCCTCCTGGCCTAAACCTGACGTCCCGTTCGACACCCTACACTTCGACGTGCTGGGCCCTCTGCCTGAATCGAAAGGATTTAAGCACGTGATGCTGGTCGTTGACGCCTTCACAAAGTTCTGCCTCCTTACTCCTATACGCCGCCAAGACTTGGACGCACTAAAGCAGGTCTGTAAGACTGTTATATCCTTATTTGGAGCACCGAAGTCAATAGTGACCGACAGAGGCCGCATGTTCGAATCTTCCGGATTCAAGTCGTGGATGCAAGTCTTTGAAATCGAGCTACATCACATTACTGCTGAGATGTATCACGCTAACGGGCAAGTAGGACGGTACGCTCGAACTGTCTTAAACATGTTGCGAATTGAGGCAAATCACAGAAGACATGAATGGGCTGAGGAATTATGGCATCTGCAACTAATTCTTAATATAACACAGCACAAGACTACACAAACGTCGCCTTTAAAATTGTTGGTGGGCCATGAAAACACTACGCCAGCGATTCGTGCTCTGGTGCGAGATGTCGCCCAGGATCCTGCTACAAGTAGTCGTGAGGCAAGAAGAGAAATCGTCAGGCAGAGGACGGCCGAACGGTTAACTAGAAACCAGGCAGCAATGGACACCTATGTTAACCGGGACAGACGCCCCCCTCGTGTGTTTCAGGAAGGCGACCATGTCTTTGTTATCAAGTATGCTCAGTCCACGGGCAAGCTTGACCATGGAATGCGCGGTATCGAGTGGTGCGTGTTCTTCCTCACGGCCGCTATGAGCTGAGGCTGTTGGCTGGATCATACGGGAAGACCACATATGCTGCTGCTCAGTTTATGGTTCCCTGGGGAGGCGAATGGACTCCCGAATCATGCTCTGCCTTCTTTGAGGGTGAGTCTCAGATCTGTATGATCTCTCTGATCCGGAAGTGTTGCATCTATTCTGATGAATGGTGCTGTTGGATCCTTGTCTGTCTGTGTGGTACACTCAGAGGGGAGTACCCACGACCTCAGAAGCTGGTCGGCCTTGCAAACCGATCAGTCGCTGTGCAGTGTGAGCTCACAGTGTTCTTTATTAAGCATGTTGTTATGTTCTATGGTGTGGTTGTCTGAATGTGTAGTGTTCTAGAGAACTTAATTTAAATGTGACCCATGAGATAGTTTATTTTCATTTATTAAACGAAATGTTTCAAGTTTTACTCTAAATACAGGCATACAAAAAAAAAAAAAAAGTTTACGAGTATTTTGTAACAGTATAACTAAAACTAACCTATATAACTAATTTAGAAATGACACATGGTGAGTGACAAACTTACTTCGATTTAAACTGTAATATTGCGATATGATTTCAGCGAATGATGATGATGAAAATGAAGACCCAAACCAGGACCAACCGGAATGTTCGCCAACGCCAAATCAGCCTGAACTAGACGAGCCAGCACCAGGACCGTCTACTAAAAATGATGACCTGAGAGAAGAACCAGCACGAGGCCTGGATATGCCTGAAATTGACTAAGCTGTAACTGGATCAGTCAACCATGCCTGCCGAGGACGTCAGGGTGTCAGGAGAGGCCGTGTTGGCTATTATTTAGGTTGAGGGTAGGGTTACGGCGGATGAAGGTATAAAAACGGTGTAGAAGGGGCGCGCGGCCCCAGATCTCGGGATCGAGAGCCTGGACACCTTCATCCGGCGCCTCGCGACGGGAATGTTCGCGCGTGCCGACGCATCTGCTTGGCCGCACGTCAAGCACATTGCGCCCTGGCATGCGCGCCCCCCTGACGCGAGGCGCCCCCTCCCCCGCGACCTGGTAGCGGACACTGACCCCCCCCCACCGGACTGACGCCCAGGTAAGCTGCCCCAGGCTACACGCAGCTTACCTGAACAATATGACTCCACATACTACATACACTCAGCTGGGTGGCGTGTTCTAAGTTAATATAGGCACGTCGCGCAGCTACACCACACATGCATCTCTCTACACACACGTACACTCACAATGTGGGGGCGCGGCGCGGGCTCGCGACCCACACCAACACTGGGCGGTGTTACACAGTACAATACCGCCCACACACTCATAACGGCTTCTTAGTCCGGACCGCGACCGGCTAGCTCTGGAAGCGGGACGGACGGGAGCCTTACATCCTTCATAGGTGCGTCGAGTCGGCACCTCTGTCGCTGGTCGTCCTCCGCCGGGCCTCCTCCGGGTAACCGGGGGTCTCACCTGGCGGGGACAGACCGCCGAGGTGCCGTGAAGAAAGCAGCGCTTTGAGACAGCGCTGTGGCGCGCCTACTGAAAACTTCACCGCAACCATACACACAGGCGTGCGTTGTCTCACGCACGCCAACAGGCCTAGCCTTTTTAATAAAGGCGACATAACGACGGGCCCGTTTTAACGGGCCGAGGTATGGCTTCCGCGGCCAGGGGGCAGAGCCCCGTGACCGCCTGCCGCGCCCCCTAGCGGGGGCGCAGCGACATCCAACGGGGGCGCGGCCCCATTCTGCTGTCATCCGTCGTACTAAGAGGTCGTGAGTCTTTAAATTTGTGTTCTTCTTACTGTATTTGAGTAATTCTTTTGTGTTATTTTTGATTGTATTTGTTTTATAAATTCTGTTAATTTTAGGTCAAGTAAATTTTGTTTTTTAAAAATCAAATTTGCTTCTGATTCCTAATAATATGTATTTTAAAAAATACGGTACTTTGCAGATTCAAAATTAATCACACAAGTTTATTTCGCCCTATGTCAATCTATAACTCAATACTGTATAATTTCATGGGGTGGCGCATCAAAAACTATCTTGCTTCCCCTTGAAAGAGCTCAAAGAGCAATTTTAAAGATAGCAAACTTCCATCCCTTTTTCTTTCCCACAGATCAGCTGTATAAATCCTGCAACGTGCTGACTGTGCGTCAGATTTTCATTAACCACTTAGTATTAAAACAGCACACCATGCTCACGTACAATGCTGACACTACTAACAAAAGGCGGAATGACATAGTTTGCGTTTATAATAAACATGTCTTTATCGAAAGATTCTTTTCTTTTTTAGGCCCATTTCTGTACAATAGATTAAATAGAAAACTAAGTATATATAAGTTAAATTATTTTAGCTGTAAAAAATCAATAATTGCATTTTTACAACCAATGTCATATGCACAGACAGAAGATCTTCTTGTTGTTTGCAAATAAAGTGCTAACACGCCGTTTTTAATTAATTTTACTTTTATATAAGTTTACTTTACTTTTCTTGTAACGTTAATTGATTTATTTTAAGGTTTTAAGGTTTATGCACCTTGTAGCCTGAAACACAGGTTCAACCTAGTTCAGGCAAATAAGCTAATGTGCTCTATTTTATTGATAAGACATGTTATTGTAAATGTGCCCCTTTTTATAAATAAACGATTATTATTATTATTATTTATTATCATTAACCTTAAGTGGCCAGAGATATGTAGGTTTAACAATCAAGCGGTTTTAATTGATTTCATCTTATTACCAACCAAATGCCTACCAAAGAGTTTTTATCTGACTTACCTACTTAGGTATAAATTAAATTCAGGTTTTCTAAGAATTGGGCTTTTTAAGAATTAGGCATTTCCAGAAATAGGTATTTTAAGAAGTAGGTATTTAGCGAATTAGTCCTTTTTTTAGCTGTTGGGCATTTCACGAATTGGGCATTATTCGACTAAGCCTTATGAACCTATATCTTTTATGAAACACGAAGAAAATAACCTTCGTGGTCTCTTCCAGGGAATACGAGAAGGGACCATGGAATTTTCCGGTATTATAGGGACCACGAAGAAAAATAGCTCCGTGGTCCCTTCCAGGGACTACGAGAAGGGACCACGGGCGAAAAAGGTTTAAAATTATTATTAGTTTAAATACATTTTTAGTTCGTGGAAAAACTTTAATCAGTGGTTATTTGAAAACTCGGTTATAGTGTTTCGAGTACTATTAGAGTTTTGGGTGCGTGTTTTGAATACGTAATGGAAAAATCCACGAAAGCGCCTGCCGATGGTGACGGGAGTCGCCCGCCTCCCCCTGCATCACCGCAGGCATCTTCTTCGTCGTCTCCATCGTCGAGCATCTCCGCCCCACGTCGGAGACGCCAGCAGTTGCAGCAGGAAACCCGAGAAACTGACAAACGCAGGTTAGATTTGCTGTCAAATCAAGTGAGTGAAATATTATCCTACTTAAAAAATAACGATCACTTTTCAAACAAAGAAACCGAGCCTGAATCTGATTCTGATATTTCCTTACATCCATCTGAAGGCTTGAGGGTTTCTCTTGGGAATTATCACCTTCTCAGTAAACCACAGAAGGCTAAAGTATTCGAATTCCGTTATCCACTAGCCTAAAAGAATCTATTGTTGAAAATGCCTCTGAGGGTAGATTACATGTGTATGAGAAGAGGTTTCAGGGGAACGGAAACTAGTCTCTGATTGTAGTTATGGTAACAGTTTATTCATCGTTCACAGCAGTAAACTAAAAGAGTTCGTAAAATTATGGTATTCGCGGACAATATGGCGCGTGGCGTCACGTATCGACTTGCGCGTATGAAAACGAATATATGCACGTACAAGTGCCTTGCGCGTAAGCAGCGGACTGGCGACGCCACGCGCCTCGGGCACACGCTTGCAACCGCCACGCGGGAAAGAGATAGCGAAACATCTTATTCAGTGTATCGTAGCGGTACGCAACCGCGGGACGCTCTTATTGGTCGATTCGTAGGTCTCTGGGTTGCTACATGTGCTAAATAAACTACATCATTTTGATACTAATGATTGGCAAAGGGTTAGATACCTAGAAACCGAGAAAAAGTATGTCGCTAAGCCAGGTTTTTTATGAACTCGATAAATAAAAAAAAAAAAATAAAAAAAAAAAAATAAGTTTATTGCGTATAAATTTGGGTTATATAGCATGTCAAGGAGTCTCCATTTAGGCATAGAAAATGCCTGTAGTTGAAGGCTCCGCTCTTCCCATACATCTTAAAGATACAAAATAAATAGGCAATTAATAAAAAGAGAAAAAATAAATAAAATAAAAAACAAACAAAATTATACAAAGTACGATAAATTGTATAAGCGAGTGTGCGCCTGTGTGTGTGTGTGTGTGTGTGTGTGTGAGTGAGTGTGTGAAAGAGAGATTTTGAGTGTACATAATGTGTCTACCTAAGCAAATAACATCACTATATTATTTATTATTAAGTCACACGTTGCAAAAGTAACTCTGTGTCATCATAATTTAAATTGTGTAACCATATTGCTAGCTTTTTTTTGCATTCATATTTTTTTTTATCATAAATATTATATTAGTTTATTAATTGCATTGTATAAATAGGCGGACCGTTTTTTATATTGTCTACTGGCAAATTCAGTTTTAGTTGAGGGAACGTTTACTATACAGTGTTTCTTTCTCTTTTCTAGTATTTTAGGATCATATGGTATCTCTTTGTGCGTTTTGAGGATGATAAGAAGGATGTACAATTTTCTCACTGATGTTAACACAGAACTTAGACATTGTGATACAAATTCTTCTTGGCTTAGATTACTTGATAGGTCGTTTGGAGCTTTTACTCATGGGCTTATACAACAAAATGAGCTGCTAAGAAACAACTTTCAGCAAATCATAGAATGGGCGCAATCGCCTGGCTGTGTTCTAAACGCTGACACGCTTTTTGAAAAGATTAATGCTTCTTTTTCCGAAAACTCATCTTACATGAAAGTGTCCGAGGATCTCTTGCAAATGAGTTGTGGGAGACGTGCTGATATCATTCAAAGACGACGTGACTGCATTTTGTCAGGTGTCAAGGACAAATATGTAAAGGTTGACTTGCAAAGGATCCCCCCAACACAATATAACCTTTTTAATCCATAGGATTTAACCACCGTTTTACAAAAGTCTGGTGGTACAAGTTAGTTATTCTCTGCCCAAAAGCGCTCTGCGGAAGAGCTTCATGCCATGTCTATGCGGAATAGACAGGATGGCCCTCCGGCTAACCGACCACGCAAGCCCTTTCACGGTGACAATCCTGGGTTCAATCCCCAGCCATCCACGAGCTTTCAAGCGCCTCCCAAAAGTAGAGGCCGAAAGTCGGGAAACAATAAATCCGGTACAAGGCATAATGAAAACAAAAAACGGTCCTCTGGCAATCGTAAATTCGATCAGTATCGTAAGTGCCTATCCTCAAGAAATTTTATTTTATGGCGGGCGGTTAAAAATTACATTCAAATTTGGAAGAATTACGGTGCTCCAGAGAACATTTTAAAAATTATATCTGGTTACCGAATTCCCTTTTTCAAAATACCCCCACTCCAAAGTCCAGACTTATTAACACATTTTCAAACTCCACCGAGCTTATTGATGTAGGAACAGATCGAGATTTTGAAACAACAGAAGATCTTGATTCGAGTAGATCCATCTCCAAGTTATGTCTATCCAATGACTTTTGCACTATTTTTAGTGCAAAAGTCAGATACCAGCAATCGCCCGATATTCAATTTAAAAAATCTAAACCGCTATGTAATGCAAACAAAGTTTCACTTAACAAATATGTACCGTGTGCCGGATTTCTTGCAACCGAACGACTGGGCGATCAAAATAGACCTTTCTCAGGCCTATTTTCACCTAGCAGTCAGCCCCAGTCATCAGCCATTTCCGCGAGTATTATACGCAACAGAAAAGAAGTCGAGCTCGGAGCTCCTTCAGATCAGTTGTCTGCCATTCGGGCTGCCATCAGCACCCAGGGCATTTGCGACAGTTACAAATTGGGTAGCAGACGTGCTGCGCGAGAAGGGCATGTGAGTTATCGTCTATTTGGACGATTATTTAATCGTGAAACAAGATCGATTAACTCTAATGGACCATGCTGCGGAAGCTATAAGAGTCCTAACAACTTTGGGATGGATGATCAACTACAAAAAATCCACATTGATCCCTACCAAGGCAGTAGACTATCTCGGCATAAAATGGAATCTCGCCCTGAATTCCAAGCATTTGCCCCAGGAAAAGGTTTCCAAAATCTCCAATAGGATACGCCACATACTACAGGTAAATCGATGGAATTTGCACGACGTTCAATGCTTGCTAGGAATGCTAAGCTTTGCAGCCTTCGTTGTGCCCAGAGGTCGGTTACAAGTAGCTTGCAATCGGCTTCCAAAGCACCAAGCACACGTAAATCGTCCACTCGAGTCGGAAGTGTCGACGACCTTAATGTGGTGGTTACGAGCTCTGTCTACAGGAACAGCAATACATCCAGATCCTGTCTCACACTATGTAACGACAGACGCATCTGCCAGAGGCTGGGATGCCATAGTAGACGACGCTTGTCTGAGCGGATTATGGTCCCCGGAGCAGAAAAAATGGCACAGCAATTTAAAGGAAATGTGGGCAGTTATACAGGCCTTAACCAATCGTCAGCAATCTTTACGTCATTCAACCGTGCTAGTTCAGTCAGACAACAAGAGTGTCGTGAGTTACATGCGGAACGAGGGGGGGGGGATCTCCGATCACAGAACCGCTCCCGGTTAACTTGCATGTTATTCGAGATTGCGGACGAGAACAAGATTCACCTGGTCTCTCAGTACCTGCCCGGTCAGGTAAACACAGAAGCAGACATGCTGTCAAGGCTCAAATTACCCGGGGAGTGGACCCTAATGGAAGAGGCATGTCCAGAGGTATTTCGCAAGTTCGGAATGCCCGAAATCGACTTGTTCGCCTCGAAAACCGCACACGTGCTTGCGCGCTACGTCTCACGAGATTGCAAAGACTCGAACGCAGAGTTTCACGACGCCTTCAGCAGAAGGTGGTCATACCGTCGAGCGTGGATATACCACTATACCTAATTCCACGAGTTCTGTCACACCTCAACCTGTTCAAGGGTCGATACATCCTAATAGTACCGCGCTGGTTCAAAGTGTTTTGGCGGCCAGACCTGAAGAGGAGAGCGGTGAGCCCCCTTTACCCATATTCAATCTTCATCGGCGGTTACTAGATACACGGACTTATCTGCCTGCGGTTCACGTGGACCAGATGTATCTAGAGGCATGGCTAGTGAAGGGTGGTGTGCCGAATTAACAAATTGATCTCAAAATGAAATAGACCTACTTAATTCTAGCACGCGACCTTCTACGAAGAAAATGTATGCTGGTATTTAGAGTAAATGGTTAAATTGGTGTACTCATAATAATTTCAACCATACAAACCCCTCTGGTGCCCAAGTGGCTAAGTACCTAGCATACTTGCACTCAAAATCAAAATCAAAGTATTTATTTCAAGTAGGCCAGTTACAGGCACTTTTGAACTGTCGAAACAAAGATAACGATGAAATGTAGCTACAGTCCCAGTCACAAGGCATAAAAACTGTGAAAGTACTGTAGTTGCCCAATCCCTATCGTAGATCTCTATGGAGAAGAACGGGCAAGAAACTCCATGGACACTCTTTTAAATCAGCATATTGTTACAAAACCTTGGTTACATCATTCATATTGAGATGGTACATTATGTGAGAACGATGTAGCAAGATGTGCACGTTAAAAGTGTCCATAGTAAAAACAAAAAAGACAATTCAATAACTTAACACTTAACTCATAAACTGTCTTAGAAAACTATTTTAGTTTATAAATCAACAGTTGCCACTTTGGCTTGTTCTAACGGACAAATCATAAGCAGTGATCCTATAGGTAGTTCAGAGAATGTTAAAAGCTATTTCACTTGCTATTGTTGATTCAGAACCTAAAAATTCTTTCATTTGGGATCAACCTACCTGCCTTATTTTTCTTGTTTTTAATTAGCTCAGTGATGTCAAATATTAATAAAATACCTAGTTTTTTTTTTTTTTTATATCATGCTGTGTGGTAACCTCTGTCTTAGTATTTCTTCCCAAGAATTTGATTATTATTTTAAATTAAACGGTACATTTTTGATACTGTTTAGTAAAATAATCGTTTGTAAAAAAAAAAATAACTACTAAAGGATAGACTGCAGCATTTGTCTATTTAACTTGCGAATGCTTCGTAAATTGCTTTTTCTTATGATAAACGTTTCAATTGAGGGACCATCTTAAATCGATTGTAAGTTTTGAATGGCTTCTTTTACAAACTAGAGGTTGAATTTACAATCGTTCAAGTACTTTTGCTAACGCTAGGCCCATAAATGTAAATTTAAAAAACTGCGCTTCAACCTTAACACCAAATCTTGCAGAATGGTCGACATCGGCTTTGTTTGCCATAAGAAAAAATAGAATAGAACACCAAAACTTGTGTCACTTCACGTCACAATTTGACACACCACACACCAAAAATATAAACGTCAGTGTCCGCGATCGCCGACAATTCTACGTAAACAAAGGCGTTCCGTGTTTTTAAAATTGAAATACGAGTTTATTGTGTTACTAATGTATGTTGTGTTATACATAATAATAAACCTCAAGATTCGAGCTATACGAATATCCATACCTACATGTCGTAGGTGCAAAGTCTGTTGAAACGATAATATCAACGTGAAGAAATACGAGTGCGCGGGCCACGCCAATGTGTTGGCGTGTCGGTTATTTTACCAAATTATATTATTTATAGCCTGTTACTATTATACTATACTTATAAAGCTCGATTACCACTCACTGACTGACTGACTGACATAGGTAATTGTTCTCCCAGATGGTGAGGGGGAGGTGGGTATATTTTGACAGATTCGTAAACAAGTTACTCTCGCGAGGATGGGAAAAATGCCAAACCCCCCCTTTTCGCCCCCCTTCCCCCCTCACTATCGTATCTCGGAAACTAAGAGACCCGTCTTCCTTTTTTTACGGATTCGTATAGCTCGGAAAAGTCAAAATCATTTTTCAAACCTCCCCTTCTCCCGCCTTCAACCCCTCCCCCCATCGTATCTCGGAAACTAAGAGACCCGTCTTTTGTTTTTTTTGGGATTCGTATAGAGGAGGCACGGAAAAGTACAAAGCATTTTTCAAAACTCCCCTTTCTCCCCTCCCCCCATCATATCTCGGAAACTAGGTCACGTAGCAGCTTTTTGTTTTTTTTTTTACTATTCTTTATTATTGAGGGGCGTTGAAATTTGAGTACCCTCCCCTCCCCCCCTCCCCAACATCCCCTAAAATTGAAAGGGCTGTAACTTCGTAACGGTTAGAGATAGTGATTATGTGTTTGAACAAATATTAGTGGAGCGAAGGGCTGGGTGAAGCGTAACTCAGGGGCGACGACAAGCAAACTTTAGGGTTATGTTTTTTTAAATGGGATATGTCTGAGTTAGTTTTTTTTTTTAAGTGAAATATCTACCACCACAAGCACGCGAGGTGCTTGCACCTCGCACAACACGCAAATACTAGTAGTGATATAATATTGCTCGTAATGTGTTTTGTAATTGTGTTCATAAATAATTAAACGGTAAAATAAAGTGAAATCATGTAATATTTTACGTGTGAACAACTACGTATTGTGTTGGTCGACCCCCGGCGTCGGAACAGAGGATTTTAGGGCGGCGGCGCGCGGCGCCTCAATGTGCCTTTTATATTAATTCCTTGTACTACTCAGAACATTCCAGGTAAGTACCTAGATATATCAAAATAAAGCTTTTAGAGTCTAGTTTAATTATAAATAGGTTTTATTTTACTGACACTTACAACAAAAAAAAAAAAAAAAAAAAAAATTTTTTATTGATATTTAACCCGTGGTGGTGGCGTAAAATTCTCAAGTTTACATTTTTAATTTACGTTCTTAGAACTAGTTGTTGTAATTATTTAGTATTCACTTAAGTCGATTCAGTATGATTTCAGCTATACACACGTATTTTTTATTTAAGTATAGCTGCAGTAGTTTACGAGATATTAGTTCATGCCGATTTATCGGCGCGCACAATAGGTTTATGGCTGCCAGGGAATGGGTCGCTCGTCTTGGTTTATTCCGCTACTCAGAATATTCCAAGTTAGTACATAAAGGTATCAAAATAAAGGTTTTAGAGTCTAGTTTAATTATAAATAGGTTTTATTGATACAAACTACAAAATTATCGGTAAAAACTTAGTTAAAACAAATCTTTTACTAATATTCAACCCATATTCTCAAGTTTACATTTTTTTTACGTACTTAAAACTAGTTGTCGTAATTTAGTTTTCACATATGCCGATTCTGTATAGTTTCAGCAATACACACGTATTTGTTATTTTGATGTAGCTGCAGTAGTTTACGAGATATTAGTTCATGCCAATTTGTCGGCGTGCACAATAGGTTTATGGCTACGTCAGGACGCGCGCTGGACGCGGAAGGTGCGTCGGGAGCGCGCGTTCGGGCGGTCAAGTGGTTGCAAATTTTAACTAGGTTTTGAGATACGGATGCCTGTCAGTCACTACTGAGGGACCACATTTAACCGATTGTAACTTTTGAGTGGATACTTTTACAAACTTAGAGACTATTCTCAGGCCGACGAATTCAAAAGCTCAAAATTCAAATGTGGTCCCTCAATGTAACGCACATAACATTTTTTCATAAAATCGAAGGGCTAACCACGTTCCTGTTATTGTCTTTTTTTCAGCAACTAATAAGTAAAGAAATTAGAACCTTTCGTAACTGTGTTCATATTGGATTGAAGCGTTGGGAAATTAAACACTTGTGTAACTATGTCGTACGAGTATAATCACGGTAAACAACAGTAGGTACTAAAGTTACAATATTTTACTGTCACGGGACAGTAAAATATTGTAACTTTAGTACCTACTGTTGTTACACAAACCGATTAAGGGAAAAAAAACGCGTGCCGGTAGAGCTCGGGCGAGTGTCGGCGCGCGGCGGTTCGTCAAATTCCGTGTGCCTTCAGGTGTGGCTATGCGGCGACTAAACTCCCGCGTCGGCGGCGCGTGTACGGCGGGATAGCGTTATCGCTCTCTCTCTCCTATGCCTCTAGGGCATAGTCGTAAAAGCGAGAGGGACGACATGCGCGGCGGCGTCCGGAAGTACGGGGGATTGAATTGATTGCGACAAACCCACTAAAGTTGACAAAAAATGCCCCATTTTTACGGCCGTGATTACTACCAGACAAATTTTAAAAGTTTTTAACATACCTAAAATAAATTAATAGGAACCTAGACATAATTTATAATATTAGTAAGAAGTAAAATTCAGATAATTGAAATTGTTTATTGAAACAAAAATATTTACAATATGGCCTTAAATATAAACTATAGGTAAGTTTACAATAATTGGATTCTACCTGAACCACGAATAAACTGAGATACAGATCTCAGGTAACTCACTCAAGCGCTTATACCTAAATATTATGTAAGATTTCTTAAACAAACAACTAATAAATAACTTATCTATAAATATAATAGGTGACATCAGGTTAGGCACTAACCACACGATAAAGAAGAATATAATAGGTGCATAATTAGCTTCTAAAGTAAGACGGAGGTTATACGTTCAGTTTGGCATCAGTTCAAGTAGTAAATAAAATTGGTTTATTTGAATATTTCGTTCCGTTTAACTAAGGAATATAAAGCTAGTAATTTAATAGACAGCAAACGATACAAAATGATTTTATTATTAACCAAAATTAACTTTATTTCGAATAAACATGCTTTGTAAACAGCCGTCTGTCAAACTGGCGTAGCGGTTAGCGGAAAAAAGTGTTCTTTTAAATATAGCTGCAGTTACTTAGTTTTATTTTTCAATTTAAAAAGGGAACTAAACTATAAGGAAAAATGACTGTAAGTATTTGATATCAGTATTATACAATTCTTGCTATTTGCTCATTGTCAAACAATAACACGTGCAAATGCATAATTTCAGAAAAGAGTGTCTCTCGAGCAGCGGCAGAAATTATTCGAGTTCATGAAAGGCCGTGAAGACCTTGCCCAGGGCCGTATCTCAGGCCCTGACGCACCCCGCTAGGCTGTGTTTACCCATGGGTATGCAATAATAATAGTTTGCCAAAAATAATATGTGGTTATGTTACATGCAAATAAAAATGACTTTTTACTTTTGTATAACTTGTTGCCTTTTATTTACTCGACAAGGGAATTGAATCCAATTGCAAAGTACTTGAGGCATGTTTAGTATTATAGTGGTCTCCGCAATAGCCCTGGAAATTGATGGCTGACTTAAACTAATGCAGGCATCCCTCCCGTCTGCTTTTTGGTAACTTCCTTGGGCATAGAAGTGTAGGGCTGCTAACATCTAAAACAACAGTGTAAGAAAGCATATTAGATGAATAAAACTGAAATGCAATGCATATGGGGGCACGGCAATAGCTACACACAGTCGAGCAAACAAAAGGCACAGCCGTACCATAATTGCTCTAAGTCACTAGAGGTTTCTGTCATGCCTGTACATTTCTGTGAAAACTAGAAGCCTGATTTTTCATCAACTAGCTATACCCCCAAATTACCTTCTATTTCTACCTTTATTTTAGCTTACTCACTGATTGTCAAAAATCTATAGTTCGGACACACAAAAAAAAGTTTTGTGCTCAAAAGAAAGGAACAATAGCATAGATAGAAATAAAGATTATAGATACAGTCGCTAAATGTTGTAGGTAACATATCTTATTAGAAAACAATTGGATTTGACTTGGGTGTAAGTACATGGGGTCTCATAGATAGGTACATTTTACTATGAAAGGTTCGCGTTTGAATTTGTGTCAGAGTTGATGGCAATCTTCTCTTTGGCCAATAAAATAGAAAGTGGATACAGTCGTGTTGTTCGCGGCGCATAATGGAGATGACAGTATTAGTTATAAAGTCCTTTTACTTACTTTAATTTCTATGAGGATTGCGGCAGGTTAAGGGCCATGTCGGGAGTTAATCTATACACCGACTGAAACCGCGGGTCGGCAAAAGGATTCGTCACATCCTTTATGGCTCTATGAAGAGACCACGTCTCCTGCCTCTGTTGTCCTGCTGCACGCTGGCGGTCTCTGGCTTGCACAATCGAATACTCCATCTACCAAAATACCAAATAATGTTAACTAAAATCTAGAACGAATATCACATTTTGAACTTTACTTCGCGGAACTCGGGTAAATGAAACACCGTTATACCGGAAAGAAAGTATAATTGATATTGGATCTTGACGTGATCGATCACAATACTCGGTTCAAACACAAAATAAATTTACATACAGAGACCCTATATCTATTCACGGAGAATCTTAACAGCGACTTATAAGATTGTGACGTAATTGACCAACGCCATCTAGGTCGGATTGATGGAACTAACTTTCATCAAACATTTCACTGCACCATAAAAAATGCTAACAACGCCATCTAGTGGCGTTTGATGGAACTATTAAATGCGAACATACCGCCCACCAAGGACATAATGATATGTCCTTCATTACAGAAAACCGCCCACCATGAGGTCAGGGGCTTATTAAGTGTGCAACGACAAGTTATTTTCTGGAAAGTACCTATTCCTTGAAATACAAAAAAAAACTTTCAATACTACTTTACTTTGTGGACTGTATAAACTTATCTAACTTACAATAATTTGTGGACTGTATAAACTAATCTAACTTATGATGTACAAAATAGCTTAACAAACTTAAAGTCTACTTATACAAAGTTTACATTACTTTGCAATTGGCAAAATGCACAATTTTGATGTAGGTCGTTTGATAGACGATCCATTGCACTTGAGGGTCACCACTCGTGTAACCTTGTCCAAACCAGGGTGCTTAGCTACTACCTTGCCCAAAAGCCAGCGGGCAGGAGGTAAGTTATCTTCCTTGACTAAAACAACATCTCCGATACGTGGTTCTGGAATATTTTTATTCCACTTGTAACGCTGTAACAAATGAACTAAGTACTCATTTGACCAACGCCTCCAAAAGTCTTGCAACATGCGTTGTGTAACCTGCCAACGTCTAAGGTTGCTGATGTTAGAACTCTCATAATTACGTTCAGGCACTGTCATCAGAGGCTCACCTATCAGGAAATGACCTGGTGTTAACGGAGTGGGATCTATGGAATTGTCAGGCATCATTGATAGCGGCCTGGAATTAAGGCACGCTTCTATCTGGGACAAAAGTGTTGTTATTTCCTCAAACGTAAGTGTAGAATTGCCTATTATGCGTTTGAGGTGGAATTTGGTCGATTTCACCCCGGCCTCCCACAAGCCACCGAAATTAGGGGCATGAGGCGGAATGAAGTGCCAAGATGTGCTGTTGTTTCCTAACCACTCCTTAATCTCTACAGCTACGGAAGATTTTTCCGCAGCGACTAAATGCCGAAGCTCCTTGGAAGCGCCAACTAAATTAGTTCCGTTGTCGCTCCAAATGTTACTGACTAAACCTCGCCGAGCCACAAATCTTTTAAAGCCAGCGATGAAACCTTGCGACGTCAAGTCACTGATAGCTTCTAAATGAATAGCTTTGGTCACCATACATACAAAGACACAAATGTACCCTTTGTATGATTTTTGTCCTCGACCCTTTGACGTTCGGATGCTGATGGGACCAGCAAAATCCACGCCACTGTTTAGGAATGGTCTTGCCGGAGTGACTCGACTGGACGGTAATTGACCCATAAGTGGGGTTTGAATAGCTGCCGAATACCGTTTGCACCTTACACATTTGTGTACGTGCGCCTTAACCTTAATTTTGGCGGAAAGGATCCAATACCTCGTACGCAACTGGCTTAACATTAGTGTTGGTCCCCCATGTAAAGTCCTCTTATGGGCTTCATCAATCACTAGATTGGTGAAGTGACTGTTAGGTGGTAGGATGATTGGATGTTTGACAGCCTCGTCTAAATTAGCATTATTAATGCGTCCACTGACACGGAGAATGCCTTCATCATCTATGACTGGACAGAGACTTTTAAGCTTGCTTTTCGGTTTTACGCTTCCTGTTTTTCTTATATCCTTCATTTCTTCGGAAAATTCTTGATTCTGAACCAGTTTTATACACGTTTTTGTTGCTTCTTGTATTTCTTCCTTAGTTAAATACCTCTCGAATCTCCTTTCACCATGTGATTGTTTCCTCCAACTCAAAACTCTTCTGCAGTACGCTATAACCCGAACTAACCTTTGCAATGATGAATACCTTGTCCAGAAAAAATCCTCCTGAAGAGGTTCAGTTACGACGTGAACCTAGACTGGTCTTTGCTCCGTGTTGGTAGTAATTGACTTTGGTCTTGTGTATTCTATTGTTTCATCATGGAGCCATGAAGGTCCTTGATTCCACAGTGAGCTGCACACAAGTTCTTGAGGTGTTGCTCCTCTGGAAGCCAAATCTGCGGGGTTATGCGTAGATTGGACATGAGCCCAATGTGAGTTGTCGATGTGCGAGAGAATAGTAGACACTCTATTTCCAACGAAAGTAGTCCAGTGACTGGGATGTCTACTAAGCCATGCCAAAACCACTGATGAGTCAGTCCAGGCGTGTAACTGAGGGGGTGCGATTCTCATGACTTCAGCGGCTTCAGAAATGAGTTCAGACAGCAACACTGCCTCCATCAGCTCTAAACGCGGAATTGACTGCTGTTTGACTGGTGCAACCTTAGTTCGAGAGGTGATTAAACTAACATGAATGGTTTTGTGAGCATCGATGACTCTAATATACACTACAGCGGCATAAGCCGCAATCGACGCATTACTGAAACCATGCAAATCTACCAATAGATCGTCGGACTTTGTGTTAACCCATCTGGGAAGGCTGAATTTGTTCGTCTCTACAAGGCTTAAACGGTAAGTTTCCCACTCTGATAGAAGTGCCGGAGTTAATTCTTCATCCCATCCCAGGCCAGCAAGCCAAAGCCTTTGGATGAAGATCTTGGCTGTAACAATGCAAGGTGCCAGCCAGCCAAGAGGATCGAATAGGCGTGCGATGTCAGATATTACCTTTCTCTTGGTGACTGGAGTCTGCTGTGAATCAAGTTGTACTGAATATTTAAACTTATCGCTCACACGATCCCACGAAATTCCTAATATTTTTATAACTGAGTCCAACTTAATATCTTTTCCCTGGTCCTCTTCCTCATTCTGTACCGTATAATCTTGAATTTTCTTGTTTAGCTCATCGCAGCTGCTGACCCATTTCTGTAGTTGAAATTGCCCTTTGGTGAGTATCTCTGTTATTTTTCTATGTATGTGTAAACCTTCTTCAACTGTTTGACATCCTGTCATTAAATCATCTACATAAAACTTTCAGGATGTCCTACGCCTGCATCAACTGCCACCTGCTGTAAGGATTTCACTGCAAGGTAAGGAGCCGCTGCTGTACCAAACATAACTCTTACTAATTTGTATTCTTTTATTTCAGATTCTGGATCGTCGCGCCACACTACTCGCTGAAACTCTGCATGTTCAGGAGAAACCTTCACCTGTCTGTACATTTTTATGATGTCAGCACAGAGACTTATGGGATGCATTCTCCATCTCATAATGATGTGACGTAACGGTGGTTGCAACATTGGACCAACCATGAGATCGTCGTTCAGAGATACTCCATTCAACCCTTTCATTGAAGCGTCGAACACTATTCGAACCTTGGTTGTAGTTTTGTCTTCACGTACCACGGCATGATGTGGCAGATAAACAGCTGTACTCACATTACGCTCATCACCGTGTACAGGCTCCATATGACCAAGGTCGATGTATTCTTGGAACACTTCTGAGTATCGAGCTTTAATGTTCGGATTCTTGTTGAATTTATTTTCAAGAAGATGAAACCTTTTGATTGCGAGGTCTTTCGAATTCCCATATTGACACTGCGGATCTTGATCGCGAAAGGGAAGATTAACCACATAACGACCTTCCTCATCACGGCACGTGGTTTGTGCATAAATGTTCTCACATCGTTGATCTTCCTCAGAAAGGATCTTCTTATCAGGGATAATAGACTCTATTTCCCAAAACTGTCGCAAAAGTGCGTTGTCATCAGCCTGATCTGAGCTGCTGTGAATGACGTGATGACAATGAATAGCGTCATTGTTTGACGATATCTTTCCAGAAAGGATCCAACCCAGGGCAGTGTTCTGAGCTACCGGTAAGTTTGGTGGACCTTGAATTAAACCATCTCTAAGAACTTGACCATATATTTCCGCACCAAGTAAGATGTCTATCTTACCTTAGATGTCTATCTTAGATGTCTATCTTACTTGGTGTATGGAACTCTGGGTCGGCTAAAGTTAACCCCTTTAACTCGGGCCAATAGGTCTGTTCTAATTTATCCGAGGGTAAAAGCGAAGTAACGGTACCTAACACAAAAGCATGGACTTTGATACTAAAATTTGGATCTAAGCGTGAGTGAATAGTCATCGTGACTGTAAACTTGGAAGCAAAAGCACTCCTCTCACCACCTATTCCAGATATAACCGACTTAGTCGGCTTCTTCTTAAGTCCAAGCAACTGCACTGCTGATTCTGCTATGAATGATGCCTGAGATCCCTGATCTAATAGCACTCTCAGCAGTTGTGTAGAGCCACTTCTTGTCTGTGCTTCGACAAGAGCAGTAGCCAACAAAACTTGATTAGGTACTGATCCCTTAGAAAAATGTGAAACTATACTTGAAGTTGATGGTGTGCTCTCTGATAACGATGCCTGAACACTAGACACCGCTGATTTAACTTCAGCTGCTGTATTAGAGCTTTCATTAACTACTGTGGAGTTTGAGACCGAGTTTGGATGTAGTAGTGAGTGATGCCTTCGCTTACATATACGACACGTCGCAGTTTGTCGACAAAACTTAATGGAGTGATTCGGGTTTAAACAATTATAACACAAGCGCCAATTTAAACAATTATAGCACAAGGATTCGTAACTCTCTTGAGCAAACTTCTTACAATTAGAAATTTTGTGACTTTCTTTACAGAATGGACAAGTTATTTCAGCGGCCTTATTGTCGTTACTAACTATATGGTGAACATTTGCTTTAGATTTACTTGACTTGGTGTCTAAAAACTCGAGCGCACGAAATCTGGCTTCCAAAAAATCTCTGAACTCCGAGAGCATGGTTAATTCATCATTGGAGCTAATTTTAATCTCCCATTGCTTTCGTGATTCAGAATCAAGTTTAGAACTAACTATGAAAACGATTATGCTATCCCACGTGCTGACGTCAACTCCGAGATTTTTCAGCCCATTAAAACATTCAATTGTGGTGTCTAGTAAACCCTTAAGGCTATTTGAGCATTCTGTCACATTACTCTGACTCAATAAGCGCTTTAAATAACAATTCGCCAGAAATCTCTTATTGTTATATCTGCTATGCAGCAACGACCAACATTCTTTGTAATTATCTGAAGTGGTCATAATGTGTCTAATGAGTTGTTCTGCTTCTCCCGACAATAAACCTTTTAAATAATGCAATTTTTGCACGTCTTCTAAACTATCATTATTGTGTATCAATGATGTAAATAAATCTTTGAATGTTGCCCACTCTGCATAGTTGCCCGAAAACTTTAGAATGTTTATTTTTGGTATTCTAACATTATTTGATATTGTGTGGTCGACATTTGTCCTTGGGATTTGATCTAAATTATAATCCCTAAATTTATTTAAACCATCTTTTAACTGTGCTTTATGAACAATGTAAGTTTCTTCAGTGGAATCATAAACATCGTTTACAAAATACTTATCAGATTCTCGCTGAGCGTCTGTGACGTTCTGTATTATATTTTCGTGAGTTGACGAGAATTTTTTCCATAAGGCTTCAAATGCTTCTAATCTTGTTTCAACATATGTTTTAGTTAATCTGTCTTTGGGACTAAGGAATAAGCTCTTTCCTCCCAGTAGCAAGATATCGTAACATTAGTGGCAATTTCTCTTCTGGGCTGCTTGACTTTCTCATGCAGGTGTCTTGTTTAGTTAGGCATGGTTTTACCATTTGCAACAAATGATCAAAACAGGCTTTTATAATTCGATAATAATTGGCTTATTCATCTTCTTCTCCTGTGTCTCTTATCTTATTCAGTAAATTTAAGTGTACCTATATACATAGAATTCTCTTTTCATTAGCCGCTTTTTACACCACTGCTTTCTTTTTTTAGAATTACTCATAGACAGGGCTAATATTATAGCAACACATCCTATTTCTTGTTAAAATCCGTACCTAATGCGTAGTGCGTGCGGTATGAGTGTTGTCGCGTAAAAGTTTTCGGTCAGACTGATCGTCAGTCTGACTTACCGTCAAATACCACCCGTCAATCCATCAGACAACCAGCAGTCTATTCGTGATCAAGGTCACGGATTGAACTGATGCCAAACTGAACGTGTAACCTCCGTCTAAAAAATAAATTACTTAGGTATCTACATAATTTTGTTTAATATAGGGATATAATTTATATTAAACAAAATATAAGTGTGTGAGAACATTATTATTAGAAATGAAAGTGATTCAATGGATAAAGAAATTGCAGAGAATATTTATTTGAACCAATAAAGGAATTAAGAACTTACACATACATAAGTTTTGCTATTCACATAACATGATTAGTACCACAATGTATGCTTTAATGATATTCGAAGAATTAAGATTTGCTTTGGACTAAAGTTTCATAAGTTATGCATAGCATACCTACTTAGATTAAATAAATCAACTAAACATAATATAACAACATGTTTATTTGAACTGAATCATTTATTGAATTACATTGATTAATAGGTAGGTAATCATATATATATATATATATATAATATTGTGGCACTCAAGCCAGTTGAGAGATGCTGCGGCACTTCGAGTGCTACCAGGAGTAGCCTCTACTCCTGCCTCCTTAAGAATAGTTTTAACCCAACCTCCAATCACTGTTCGGGAGGCTGGCCTGACTCTGCCACGAGTTGATATAAATAAATGATTAATGTCATTGTTGATCCTACGTGATGATGATACTTCTATCAATTTACGAATCCACCATACAGGGCAAATGGATTTATCTGTATGTGTGTGCAACTTCCATGATGATTGTCTGTGTGTATAGCTATCTGTCTTTGAGCCAAATGCTGGGTGTAAAACAATATGATTACAATTGTCTTCAAAATGTGCACTATCAACCCGTAACAGTGTCAGGTCATGGACTCTACGACTAGAAGCGAGTAGCAAAATTAGTGCTGTGCGACGAGATACTTCGAATAAACTTGCATGAGGCGGCTGGTTAGAGCTGAGCCATTCTACCACAATACGCGGATCCCAAATGAAAGAATTTTTAGGTTTGGAATCAACGTTGGCAAGTGAAATAGCTTTTAACATTCTCTGGACTATAGGATCACTGCTTATGATTTGTCCGTTAGGACAAGCCAAAGTGGCAACTGTTGATTTATAAACTAAAATAGTTTTATAAGACAGTTTATGAGTTAAGTGCAAGTATGCTAGGTACTTAGCCACTTGGGCACCAGAGGGGTTTGTATGGTTGAAATTATTGTGAGTACACCCATTTAACCATTTACTCCAAATACCAGCTGTGGAGAAGCGCAGCTATCTGTGATAATAAATGATTACTCATAACTTAGTTTTCAGATATATAACAGAAATAAATGTCTAATTGATAGGTCAAGACCATTAGAGGTCGATTTCGTAAACACATAAGTGCCATATATACCTTATGTACCGTAGAATGACTACCTATAAGTCGAAAATGTATATAACTGCCGAAATTGAGACATAAGATAGTCAAAACCATCCCTAGCAGGTCCCTATCACTCTAGGGCATCATATTTGCAATATTAAAACCTTGTATATAAAGTAGATAGCAGTAATACAGGGCCATTTACTTTGAAACGCCTCTAGTAAATGTTTAAAGTTAATGTGACAAAGACCTAAAGTTAATCAAAACAAACCACCTGATTGGCTGAGAGACTCTATTGTATTATACATCCGGGTTCGTTGGGCGAGTCCAAGTGTATTTAGGTCACAGGGGTGAGGATGCGGGGGGTCGAGGGGAAAGAAATCGGCACCTTCCGCGTAGACGATTAGAGAGCAAGCGGGTGCAAAACATAGGACACCCACGACTTGCACCTGTGTGCAACGGTATAAATAATGCGCCCCCGGGCGGTTTCGAGGCAGTCTTCCTCAGAATATTCAGTCGGCAACACATGCTTGCTACTCGGTCGTTAGTCTGTACGAATTGTTGTATTCTCTAGTTAAATATAAGTTCTTCCAGTTTAAATTGTGGTTATAGTAAAAGTAAAAGTGTGTAAATCAATGTTTAATCAGTGCAATATATTTTATCAGTTTTAATCATCTTTCGTGTTCTTATTTAATCAACCCTCGCGGCCTGATCCCGAACAATTTGGTCCTTCGCGAGCCGGATCAGTAGTGCGCGCAGAAAGATGAGCGAGAGAAGCACCATAACGACAAGGAGTAAGTTACGCAAGCTAGAGGCTGACATGAATAGGCGTCGAGAAATGGAAGCTGACTCTGGGGTGCCGTCTGAAAGGGCACCAGCTTCAATTTCAGTCGCACCAACCACACCATCGGTCCGAGTCCCTGTGATCCCACTGGCGGGAGGTCGAGTTTACGACCACAGAGATATGTTCACGCCTGTGAGATCGGATATACGACAGAGGGCAAGATCCGAAACAAGCCACGCCTCTTCGAAGAGCGGCCAGAGGAGTGCCGATTTCCTTCGACGGAGGGTCGAATATGAAGCAGAACGTGAGTTGGTGCGCATGAAGGAGCAGTTAGTGAAGAAGAAGCTTGAAGCCGATCTCGCTGAGATAGACGCCGCTGCCGAAGAAGACTCAGGCTCAGATGGGTAGGGAACAACGCGTCGTGTAGAGGAATGGGTTACGGAATCAGCTCCCGTAGAGAGGGAAGCTCGCGCGTCCGGTGTGTGTCGCGACCCAACGCCGCCGCGTCAAGTGTCCGTGCCCTCCCGCGAGGTGTTAGTACCCGCGCCGCGACCCGCGTCCGTGCCTGCGCTCCCACAGTGTGCGCCCGTGTCAGTACAGTTCCGCGAACCGCCGTACCTAGGGAACCCTATACCCGTAGTTACGGCCAGTGCTCCGAGAGTTAGAGAGCAGACTAGAGAAATGCCTGAATGGGGCAATACTTACAACGACGACACGGACAGGAGCAGGTCGCGCGATAGAAAAATAGACCTGCTAGCGGACGCTATTACGAGCTTAGCACGCCCGGGCCGGTACCGAGACAAGCCTACGAGTTGCCTTTTTTCAAGGGCGACCCAGCAGAGTGGCTGTCATATAAAAACATGTACCACGATACATCGGTAATGTACGAGTTCAAGCCGCACGAGAACTTAGCGCGCTTGAAAACATCGCTACAAGGCGACGCAAAGATAGCTGTGGAGGACTTATTACGCACCTCCACTAACCCAGCTGAAATTATGAAAACACTAGATGAAGAGTTCGGACATCCGAACCTAGTGCTTGAGTGTGCCCTAAAGAAAGTGAGTGCGTTGCCTAAAGTGAGTGAAAGTGGCCGTGAACTTAGGAAATTCTCAACAACAGTGAGAAATTGTGTGTCGCTCCTGAAAAGTGTACGAGCTAATGGATATTTAAATAATCCACAACTGGTGAGTGAACTGTTGAATAAGCTTACATCTGTACAACGGGCTCAATATGGTGACTTTGCGATGGGCATGGCAACGAACCAAGGTTTTCATTGGCATCTAAAACTGGGTTCCTGCTCAGGCAATCAGCTTCCAAGTTGTATCGTCCTGGAGAATATTTTATTTCAAAATCATACTGTGATAGGTAGTATGTTAAATCTCCTACTTAGTTCTTCATCAGTTCTTGTTTTTATGTTCATATTCTCCAGTGGTTTGTGATCCGAGAAAACAATGAATTTTCTACCTATCAACAGATGTTGCCAATATTTTACACATTCTTTTATTGCTAGGCATTCCAGATATATAGCTTTCTTCCTTTTTTGCACCTCATTCAATTTTTTTGAGAAGTATGCTACAGGTTTTTCTTCCTTGTTTTCTTGCAACTGTTTTAGGACAGCCCCCACTCCAAGTATACTAGCATCTGTGTATATGTGTATAGGTAATTTTGGATCAAAAATGGTTAATATTGGTTGCGAACATAATATTTTTTTCATTTCATCGAATGATTCTTGGCACGCTTTGGTCCAATCAAAGGCTTGTCCTTTCCTTAATAGGTTATGCAATGGATCCAATTTTATGGCTATTTTCGGTACATATTTATGATAAAAATTTATCTTTCCTAAAAATTGTCTCACATTTTTTTGTGTTTTTGGTGTTGGAAAATTCTTAATTGATATCAAGTTGTCTTTTAGGGGACTAACTGAATTATTCCGTATTATGTGACCCAGATATTTAACTGAGTCAGCTGCAAATGTGCATTTTGAAAATTTTAGTCTGAATCCTTCACTTTTAATTGCTTGAAACAGCTGTGATAGATGCTTGACATGATCAGAGAAAGTTTTGGAGAATATTAAAATGTCATCTATGTAATTTACTGCGAACTCTGCAAGTTTGTGTTTTCTTATTATGTTACACATTATTCTTTGAAATATAGCTGGCGAAGTTTTCAGACCAAATGGCAAACAAGTCCACTGGTATACTGGCATAAACTCGGCATTTTGGTTGGTGGTAGAGGTATCGACCAAAATGCCGAGTTTATGTCCAGTGTAGAGAAGTATTTACAATTCCTTGTTTTAATCATTAGATCCTCAATAAGAGGAAACGGTTGTGACTGTGGCACAAAAATTTTGTTTAGGTCTCGAAAATCTATGCACAATCTTGATCTTGTATTTTCATCTTTTTTGTAAGCTAATGTTACTGGAGCTGCAAATGGGCTATATGATTCTTCTATCATTTTTTTTTTTAATAATTGTGCAATCTGTTGTTCAATTTCTTTTTTATCTTCGATTGTGCAACGATAGGGTCTTTTGCTGCAATATTCTTCTACTATTAGATCAATATGTGCTTCATAATCCTTTACTGTGCCAATGTCATATTTATCATTTGCAAAAACCGATTTATTGTTTATTATTAGGTTATCAATTATTGCCTGTTTGTCATAATCTAAGTGGTTTATCCAAATATTGAAATTCTCTTTGCTAATGCTTTCATTAAAGTTTATAAGGTTTCTTTTATCGTTTTTTGAATTTACTGATTTTATTTCGTTTGTAATTGTTTCATTTTTTATTTTTGAGTCTTTATTTTTAATTTCCTTGGAAATGTTGATTGTCTCTGAATTCTCAATTTTATTTTCTTGTATTGGAACTTTTTGACTGATTTCTAAATTTTCATTTTGAATTAGATAGAATTTTTTTATACAGTCGAGCCCGATTAGAAAATCATAATCAAAATTATCTTGATCTATTGCAAACACATCAGTTTTTTTTTCTACATTGAAAATGTTTACATTAAGTGTTATTAATCCACTTGCTTTTTTAACGCCATTAATTGTTTTTAAATTAGTATTGTTGTAATTGGTTAATGTGCTATGCTTATATTTCAGTAATCTTGAATTTATTAGCGATACATTTGAGCCTGAATCATAGATTCCAAATACTTCAAGGGATTTATTCAATACTAACCTTACTTTAATTAATGGCGGGGCTATTAGTTTTTTGAATCTTCACACTGCAGTTCACATTCCAGTTCTGAATTATTAACAAGTTTGATTTGTTTCTTTTCATTTTCTTTATTGACTTTTGTGTTAAACCAGCATGAATCTTCTGAGTGGTAGCGTACTCCTTTCTTTAGCTTTTCGCAGATGCTGCATTTTTGCATCTTTTCTTTAAATGGCTTAATATCATCTTTCTTTTTCTGATACTTTTTTCTTGTTAATCAAGTGTTCTAATTTACCAACTTCATTAAATAAATCTATTGTTTCTAAAATTTCCTCTTTGTTGATTCTGTCTGTTATAAAGTCTGGCAAACCGGACGCAATTAGATCAATCAAGGTCCCTTGATCAATTGTCTTTCTTACTTCAAGTAGAAGTTATTCCTTTTTAATGGAATATTCCAATAAAGATCCTGATTGATATCTAAAAGTTATAGCATATTTGCTACTAGCCCAACCCTTGTTTGCGTAGGTTTCTACAAAGTTTGATCTCCATTCTGACCATTCTGATTGCAAACTATGCTTAATCATCATGGATGCATAGCAAACAGTGCATGACTTTTCTAAAAATAATCTGAAGATTTCAATTTTCTCTTCATCTTCTACTATATCAAATCTTTTGCATTCCTTTTCAAAATTGTCCATCCATTGACATGCACTAATATTCTTGCCATCAAATTTTTCAAGTATAAACCTGTCGGCCATTTTTTTTACACTTTGTTTTTCTTTTCTTTGTTGACTTTCAACTAATTTTTCCAAAATTTTTACCAAGTTATCTTCTGAACCGTATTTGTTGCTGTTTGCCAATTGTTCTTGGGTAATTTCCTCTAGGTATTGGTTCTCGAATATCAAGTTTTCATCTTCATCAAAGTATGTTTTTACCATATCCGCTGTCAATTTTATCCAAACACTTCTAGTTTGATGTCTCTTCTTAATCGTATTTCGCACCGTATTGTAAGCTTTTGAGGTGAGAATATGTTTGTGAAGTGACGCTGCTTCATACTCTTCAGGGATCAGGAAAACTTTGTCATCTGGTGTAATAATTGAGGTTATGGCGATATATGTTGTTATATTTTATTTGTTTTAGGTTTAGCATCAGTTGCTCAATTGATTTAAAAATATTATTTTTTATGTGTCAGTTTCATATCAGTTGATCAATTGATTTATAGTGTTGGTAAAATTACCGATTCCGGTAGTTACGTTTTTAATAAATAAAATGTAAATGGCGGTAAAGCAATGGCGGGAAAGAATGGCGGGAATAGTTTAGGTGGCAGCCGTTTTGTCTAATGTGCGGCATTCTTTCTCCAGCCGTTGCAACTTCTACATTAACTTGTAATAACTAGTGAATTAATATTTGTTGAGAAAAATACAACGAAGAAATAAGAAAGGTTATACTGTGCTTTATTTCGCCTCCTTACTTCTGAATTTTATAGTTCAAAAGTGGGATAGTAAAAGGATTTAATTCCTACCGCGCCTACAACTAGTGGCAGTTTAAAAACTTAAAACTTGAAGCTGAACATTAACACAAGATTTAACTGTCGTCGTGATGTTTGAAGCTGAGGAAGTTGAACGAGGATTTATGCAGGAGTCGGGGACCCCCCCAAATCCAGTGCATCATCGCCGATCGAGAAAGCGGAGTTTATCACGAAGACGTCGCAATCGTGGCAGCGAATCTAAATCTTCGCCACGTAGGCGACGTAGGCGACGCGAAAGTGGAACACCAAAGGGTCGTCGCAGCAGGTGTGAGGACCGAAACCGGAAGCATCACAATCGACACCAGCGGCACAAGAGGCGGTCTTCAACTGTAAGTACATTGTCTTCTTCTACTGATAGTGCCTCTTCAAGAAGCAAGTCTGCTGCAAAATATAGTGCAAGACGTTCAAAAAAACGTAACACTAAACAGGGAACCGGGGAATCTGTGAATAATGCTTCTGCCCGTGAGTTGTTATATTTGTTAAAGTCATTGCCTACTTCACAGAATCATTTTTCAATAAATAATAATGCTATTCCTGAATTTGACCCCTCTAACAAAGAACAGACTGTTAATATTTGGATAAATAAATTAGAAGAATGCTCTAAATTGTATGGATGGAGTGAACCGCAACTGTTGCATTATTCCCTACCCAAGTTAATGGGGTTAGCAAAGGTGTGGTATCAGGGACTTTCTTCTGTCAATTTCACTTGGTCGGAATGGAAAGATAAATTAATTAAAACATTTCCATCCGTTCAAAATTATGCACAATTATTACAAGAAATGTTGGATAGGAAAGTTAAACCCAATGAAACATTAGAGACATACTTTTATCACAAGATGAATTTATTAAACAGATGTGAAATATATGATAAGAAAGCGATAGACTGTATTATAAACGGGTTAGAAGACAGGAGTATGCGTTTAGGTGCTCAAGCAGCTAACTATAACCAGCCTGAACAGTTATTAGCTTACTTACAAACGGTTAAATTAGAAGACAGTAAAGAAATTAGGAGACCATTCTTAAAGAAGCGGTTTGAAGGGCAAAGTGACAATAAGAGTAGTAATACTAGTAGTACGATTAAATGCTTTAATTGCGGTGAAGTAGGCCATCCTAGTTTTAAATGCTTGAAACTACTTGTAACCTGTAACATCTGTAAAAAACTTGGACATCAGTCTGCTTCGTGTAGACGACTCTTGAGGAACACCATTGATAATACTACTAGTAGTAATAATACTAGCAATAAAAACGGTGACAAGGCGGTATCGGAAGTGAAAATAGCAGGCGACTTAGACAGTAAATACGTACTAGATATTAATGTTAACGGTAAATTAATGACTTGTTATGTTGATCTTGGAAGCCAGAGTACTCACATTAGACAAAGCGATTTTGAAACATTAGGAGTGTCTTATACTGATACACATTTGCCATCCCTTAAAGGTTTTGGTGATGCACTGATTAGTCCTATAGGTAAATCAATTATTAATTTAACTGTTCAAGGCGTTTCTGCTGCAACAGAAGTATTGATAGTAAAAAACGACCTGCTCAAGTACCCAATATTATTAGGTCATACATTTACCGAACAAGCCGGCATAATCATTATTAAGACTGATGAGCATTTAATTTTACAAAAACAAATGTACGATAATGTAGCAGAAAAACTAAAATTAATTATTGAATCAGATACAAGCATTAATTCTATGGCAGCTGTACCAATAAAGGTTGAAGATAATAGGACCTGCACTGTTTATGTACGTGGGTCTATACGTGCGGTAAACAAACATAATTTTTATATTATGCCCGGCGCTTATACAATCACTAATGGTTTTGGATGTATTCTCTTAGTAAATTTGGGTTTGGAACCCTTAAGATTAATTAAAAACATCTTACTGACAAGAGCTCCGATTATTAAAGATAATATTTCATATATAAATAAAGTCGAAGTTGAGGAACGTGACGCTATCATAAATCAAGTTTGTCAGTGGATTTGCAATAATAGCTTCACCGCTAACAAAATTATTAAAAAAAAGATAGTAAATGGGAGTGGGGCCCGGACCAAGACCAAGCATTTCTCTTATTAAAGTCTGAACTAATAAAACGGCCAATTTTGGCAATATATAATCACCTGGCTAAAACTCAAGTTCATACCGATGCGTGTAAGACGGGCATTGCTGGTATACTTTTGCAAGAAGACGAATCGGGTAGGTGGCGAGCTGTAGCTTATTATAGTCGGCAGACTAATTTCGAAGAGCAGAAGTATCATTCTTTTGAGCTCGAGACGCTAGCGGTAGTTGCCTCTTTAAATCGATTCCGCGTTTATATTCTAGGTATTAAATTTACCATAGTTACAGATTGTAATGCATTGCGAACAACCTTGTCCAAAAGAGATATAATACCCAGAATAGCTAGGTGGTGGTTACAATTGCAAGAGTATGACTGCAATATCGAATACCGGTCAGGAACTCGAATGAATCACGTAGATGCACTCAGCAGAAATGCGATCGAACAAAGTGTTGAGTCGGAACCTGTATTCGATATTCTAGCGGTCGAGACCGAGGACTGGTTAGCTACTATGCAAAATGTTGATGATGAGATTAAAAAAATTAAACAGATATTGGAGGATTCTGAGGCTAAAAATGTAATGGATATCTATCAAAATTACAAGGTTAAAAATGGAAAGGTTTATCGTGTAGTTAATGACCAACTTAAATGGGTGGTGCCAAAAGGGGTAAGGTGGCAATTACTAAAAAGAAATCATGACGAATTAGGTCATTTTGGTATGGAGAAAACTCTAGATAAATTAAAAGATCTGTATTGGTTCCCTAAAATGAGGAAATTTGTAAAGAAATATGTTCAATCTTGTCTGGAGTGTTCTTACCACAAAATACCCGGCGGTAAAAAACAGGGATTGCTTCATCCTATCGCAAAACTCGACCAACCTTTTCACACCATTCATTTAGATCATTTAGGACCGTTTGTCAAAAGTAAATCTAAAAATACCTACATACTAGTCTTAATCGATGCCTATTCAAAATATATCAATATATACGCCGTTAAAAATACTAAAACAAGGACAACTTTAAAAGTTTTAAACAATTACGTTAGTCTGTTTGGTGTTCCAAGTAGGATAATAAGTGATAGGGGAACGTCTTTTACTAGTAGGGGTTTCAAAGATTACATATATAAACTAGGTATACGTCATGTTTTAAACGCGGTTGCAACTCCTCGAGCGAATGGTCAAGTGGAGCGTTTCAATCGTACAATTTTAGCTTCACTTGCCACCAAAAACCATAATTGCTCCGAAAATCAATGGGATAGACACTTAGAGGAGATACAGTTAGCTATAAATACAACGGTTAACAAAACTACAGGTAAAAGTCCATCCGAAGTATTATTTGGTATAAGAGTACGAACTAAGGGAGATGGGATGATAGCTTCATTGTTAGATTGCGATGGAAACGAATCAAAAACATTAAGTGAAGTTAGGAACGAAGTAAATTTAAGGGTTTCGAATGAACAAATTAAGCAGAAAAATAGATTTGATAAAAAGAGAAAAGAGGCTACAATTTATAAAGCGGGAGACTTGGTAAGGATAGAGAGGGAAATAGCAAATAATAACGGAAAATCAAAAAAGCTTTTACCTAAAATACAAGGTCCCTATAGAATAATTAAAGCATTAGATCATGATAGATATGTCGTGGAGGACACTCCTTTAACGCGAAAACAAAATAGAAGGTATGAGGCAGTTGTATCAATAGATAAAATTTATCCTTGGTTGACATATACCCAAAAGTACTTAGATGACACAGATGAGGGTTCAGATCAGTCCAACAAAGAATCTGAAGTAGACAATGACGATAATCAAGATGTAAATAATAGTTAAGGTGAGAAATTAATATTTTTGTTTAACATAAGAATTTTGAACTCGCAAATGCAATTGATTGTATGTATAATTTGGAAATACTTTAATATGTTTTATGAGAGATTATATGAATGTAAAATATTTAACATACGTTTGAAAGGTGCAAGATGCATATGAGGCCGATAAGCCAATTTTAGGAGCATCTGTGTATCTAAGTAGAATATCTGCATACACATGAGGCCGATAAGCCAAACGAAGGAGTATGTAAGATATTTTGACAACTGTATTACCACACATATGAGGCCGATAAGCCAATAAGGGAGTGTGCGAATACATTGAGTGATATGATAATGAAAATGATTTTGAATAGATATTGAAATTGTTTTATAGTTTATGTATATCGTTTTATTTTTATTTATAGGCACATATTGTAATTGAGTACGGTATTTCCACACATATGAGGCCGATAAGCCAATAAGAGAGTGTGCAAATATGATAAGTGATAATGAAAATTATTTGAATATTAATGAATTTTTTATACTATAAGATAATTTTTTTAGGCACATTTTGTATAAGAGTTACTCTTCATTTTTAAATTGATGGAACAATTTTAGGTTTACTAGATGGCCGAAGCAGTAAAGTTGATGAACATAGAAACATGAATGATTGTACGATTTCAGTTTCTAATTGTTTTCTTTAGTGTAATTGTGTAATTTCATGCTTTAAGATTCATGATTGTATTGTTTAATTAAATTAAATTAACAGGTACGAGAGGACTCGCAAAGTTCAGAATGGCCGACTGTTATATTTTATTTGTTTTAGGTTTAGCATCAGTTGCTCAATTGATTTAAAAATATTATTTTTTATGTGTCAGTTTCATATCAGTTGATCAATTGATTTATAGTGTTGGTAAAATTACCGATTCCGGTAGTTACGTTTTTAATAAATAAAATGTAAATGGCGGTAAAGCAATGGCGGGAAAGAATGGCGGGAATAGTTTAGGTGGCAGCCGTTTTGTCTAATGTGCGGCATTCTTTCTCCAGCCGTTGCAACTTCTACATTAACTTGTAATAACTAGTGAATTAATATTTGTTGAGAAAAATACAACGAAGAAATAAGAAAGGTTATACTGTGCTTTATTTCGCCTCCTTACTTCTGAATTTTATAATGTTGACTTTCCGTCTTTTGTAGATTTTGATTTGAATACAAATTTCAACTTCTCCATTTTCTTGATAATTACAAGAAATGTCGTTTTATAATGGTATTTGTTCGGGAGGTAGGTGAGATGATACCGTCAATGAAAACACAATTGAGTTTCTCTGTAATAAAAGTTTTATATTTGTTATTTACACGTTTGTTCAACACTTATTACCAGATATAATATTAAATTAACTTTAAAACCTTACCTGTAATAAAAGAAACGACATTTAATGCTTTTATTTACAATATCAATTCTTATTTCCTAATAAACCATTACTCAGCTTTAATAGTTTTCACAGATGTTCTAACACGACCACAGGTAGAATAAAGGCGGGCGACATTGCGTCTGTTACCGTAATGGCGGTAGTAGCGCGGCCTTAATTCTAAATAAAGAAAGTGTATTTTCTTTACATATATATACCTAGGTGGTACGGCTTGAAATTAGAATACTTAGAGTTGCATGTGTTCGGTGACGCGACGAGTCCGCCTACGCAGCGGTAGCCTATTTAGTAGGGTTGAACGAAGAAGGGAATAGAGATGTAGCCATAGTCATGGGAAAGGCTAGAGTGGCGCCACAGAAATTAACATCCATTCCGCGATTAGAATTACAAGCAGCTGTGTTAGCATGTAGGTTAGCTGACACGGTTGTCAGAGACATAGGCACAAAAATCAGTAGCATACATTTGTGGACAGACAGTAAAACTGTCCTCAAGTGGATAAACTCAGATGCATTAGAATTTCAAAGGTTCGTGTCACACCGTTTAGCAGAGATAGATAGGAGGTCAGAGAGGGCCAGCTGGCGCTGGGGTCCGTCGGCGATGAACCCCGCTGACAAGGCTACCCGGATGGACTGGCCTGACAACTGCAATGAGTGGTTGTCGGGTCCCTTGTTTCTTCGCTGTCCACAGGAGCAATGGCCGGCTGACACCGGTCTCAACGCGGTGGTGGAGCAGGACCTAGAGAGGGTGCAACGTGTACACACAGTCGCAACACCCGCTGAACCGTGGCTGCGCTACGAGAGGCTGCCCACCTGGACGCGCGCCCTGAACGTCGTGGCGCGCATACAAATCTTTGCAGATCGCTGCCGCAAGCGGCGGCAAACATCGGCACTAACCAACGATGACCTGCGCGAGGCCGAGCTACGCCTCTTGCGTCTGGCGCAGGCAGAGAGCTACGGGGCGGACATCGCGGCGCTGCGAGAGGGGCGCTCATTGCCTCCAAATAGCAAACTACGAGCACTGGACCCCATGCTTTTTGAAGATGGGCTAGTTAGAGTGCGCGGCAGGCTGGGCGCCTGCAGCGAGCTCAACTTCGGCGAGCGCCATCCCGTCATAATGGATGGGAAACACGCTCTCACGCGGCGCCTCCTGCTTAAGTACCACGTGGAGGCGCTGCACGCCAACCAAGAAACCGTAGTGAACAGGGTACGAGAAAAGTATTGGGTAACCAATCTGCGGTCGACCGTCAAGGCCGTCACCGCCAACTGTCAACGGTGCCGCCTCGAGAGGGCCAAGCCGGTGACGCCCAAGATGGGTGACCTGCCGGCGGCCAGACTAGAAAATACAAGAAGAGCCTTCGTCCACTGTGGGGTCGATTACTTTGGCCCCATGGAGGTTGCCATCGGTCGGCGCAGGGAGAAGAGGTGGGGCGTGCTATTCACGTGCCTCACCACCCGCGCCGTCCACCTGGAGCTGGCGGCCTCGCTGAGTGCTGACTCGGCCATTCTGGCCCTGCGGCGCCTAATTGCGCGCCGCGGGCTACCATCGGATATGTACTCCGACCGGGGCACTAACTTTGTCGGTGCCCACGCCGAGCTACGCGCAGCCCTGCGCGACATGGACCACGACAAGCTGGGCAGCGAGGTGTCGGGCCGCGGAATAGCCTGGCATTTGAACCCACCGGCATCCCCACACATGGGCGGGTGCTGGGAACGCCTTGTGCGCTCAGTTAAAAACGCACTAAAGGCGACGCTTCGAGAGCGTGCCCCCCGCGAGGAGGTCCTGTACACCCTCCTTGCCGAAGCCGAGCTGATCGTTAACAGCCGGCCTCTCTCCTACGTGAGCAACGACGTCGAGCACCCAGTGGTGCTGACCCCCAACCATCTCCTGCTGGGCACTGCCGCGGGAGATGCCCCGTGCACACGTCGGCAGGCAGCAGACCTGGACTCCCGCCGCATGTGGCGGCGGGTGAACGCGCTGGCCGACCTCTTCTGGAGGCGCTGGCTGCGCGAATACCTGCCGACGCTCCAACGACGCAGCAAGTGGTGTAGTGATGTGCCAAATGTGAAAGTGGGTGACGTGGTGGTGATAGTGGACACAAGCAAGCCACGTAATCAGTGGACCAAAGGGGTCATAAAAAACGTATACCCTGGAGCGGACTCTATAATAAGAGTGGTAGATGTAAGAACAAATCATGGGGTCCTGCGTCGGCCCGTTGTAAAGATAGTTGTGCTTCCTACAGACGGAAGTGTAGTCGGTTGAACCCTTTTACAGGGGGTGGATATGTGGAGAAGCGCAGCTATCTGTGATAATAAATGATAACTTAGTTTTCAGATATATAACAGAAATAAATGTCTAATTGATAGGTCAAGACCATTAGAGGTCGATTTCGTAAACACATAAGTGCCATATATACCTTATGTACCGTAGAATGACTACCTATAAGTCGAAAATGTATATAACTGCCGAAATTGAGACATAAGATAGTCAAAACCATCCCTAGCAGGTCCCTATCACTCTAAGGCATCATATTTGCAATATTAAAACCTTGTATATAAAGTAGATAGCAGTAATACAGGGCCATTTACTTTGAAACGCCTCTAGTAAATGGTTAAAGTTAATGTGACAAAGGCCTAAAGTTAATCAAAACAAACCACCTGATTGGCTGAGAGACTCTATTGTATTATACATCCGGGTTCGTTGGGCGAGTCCAAGTGTATTTAGGTCACAGGGGTGAGGATGCGGGGGGTCGAGGGGAAAGAAATCGGCACCTTCCGCGTAGACGATTAGAGAGCAAGCGGGTGCAAAACATAGGACACCCACGACTTGCACCTGTGTGCAACGGTATAAATAATGCGCCCCCGGGCGGTTTCGAGGCAGTCTTCCTCAGAATATTCAGTCGGCAACACATGCTTGCTACTCGGTCATTAGTCTGTACGAATTGTTGTATTCTCTAGTTAAATATAAGTTCTTCCAGTTTAAATTGTGGTTATAGTAAAAGTAAAAGTGTGTAAATCAATGTTTAATCAGTGCAATATATTTTATCAGTTTTAATCATCTTTCGTGTTCTTATTTAATCAACCCTCACGGCCTGATCCCGAACACCAGCATACATTTTCTTCGTAAAGGGTCGCCAGCTAGAATTAAGTAGGTCTATTTCGTTTTGAGACCAATTTGTTAATTCGGCACACCACCCTTCACTAGCCATGCCTCTAGATACATCTGGTCCACGTGAACCGGAGGCAGATAAGTCCGTGTATCTAGTAACCGCTGATGAAGATTGAATATGGGTAAAGGGGCGCTCACCGCTCTCCTCTTCAGGTCTGGCCGCCAAAACACTTTGGTCCAGCGCGGTACTATTAGGATGTATCGACCCTTGCACAGGTTGAGGTGTGACAGAACTCGTGGAATTGTGTGGCGGTGGGAATATCCACGCTCGACGGTATGACCACCTTCTGCTGAAGGCGTCGTGAAACTCTGCGTTCGAGTCTTTGCAATCTCGTGAGACGTAGCGCGCAAGCACGTGTGCGGTTTTCGAGGCGAACAAGTCGATTTCGGGCATTCCGAACTTGCGAAATACCTCTTGACATGCCTCTTCCATTAGGGTCCACTCCCCGGGTAATTTGAGCCTTGACAGCATGTCTGCTTCTGTGTTTACCTGACCGGGCAGGTACTGAGAGACCAGGTGAATCTTGTTCTCGTCCGCAATCTCTAATAACATGCAAGTTAGCCGGTAGAGGTTCTGTGATCGGAGACCCCCCTCACCACATTCTTGTTGTCTGACTGAACTAGCCAGTTGAATGACGAAGAGATTGCTGACGATTGGTTAAGGCCTGTTTAACTGCCCACATTTCCTTTAAATTGCTGTGCCATTTTTTCTGCTCCGCTCAGACAAGCGTCGTCTACTATGGCACCCCAGCCTCTGGCAGATGAGTCTGTCGTTACATAGTGTGAGACAGGATCTGGATGTATCGCTGTTTCTGTAGACAGAGCTCGTAACCACCACATTAAGGTCGTCAACACTTCCGACTCGAGTGGGCGATTTACGTGTGCTTGGTGCTTTGGAAGCCGATTGCAAGCTACTTGTAACGGGCGGCAATAAAGCCGATCTCTGGGCACAACGAAGGCTGCAAAGCTTAGCATTCCTAGCAAGCATTGAGCGTCGTGCAAACTCCATCGATTTACCTGTAGTATGTGTCGTATTGGAGATTTTGGAAACCTTTTCCTGGGGCAAATACTTGGAATTCAGGGCGAGATTCCATTTTATGCCGAGATAGTCTACTGCCTTGGTAGGGATCAATGTGGATTTTTTGTAGTTGATCATCCATCCCAACGTTGTTAGGACTCTTATAGCTTCCGCAGCATGGTCCATTAGTCCATTATTAATCGATCTTGGTTCACGATTAAATAATCGTCCAAATAGACGATAACTCGCATGCCCTTCTCGCGCAGCACGTCTGCTACCGAATTTGTCACTGTCGCAAATGCCCTGGGTGCTGATGACAGCCCGAATGGCAGGCACAAGTGATCTGAAGGAGCTCCAAGCTCGACTTCTTTTCTGTTGCGTATAATACTCGCAGAAATGGGTGATGACTGCGGCTGACTGCTAGGTGAAAATAGGTCTGAGAAAGGTCTATTTTCATCGCCCAGTCGTTCGGTTGCAAGAAATCTGGCACACGGTACATATTTATTAAGCGAAACTTTGTTTGCATTACATATATAGCAGTTTAGATTTTTTAAATTGAATATCGGGCGACTGCTGGTATCTGACTTTTGCTCTAAAAACATTGGACAGACATAACTTGGAGATGGATCTACTCGAATCAATCTACTGTATACCACGTGGGCCCGAACTTTATCCAGGAGGTGGATCAAATAAGGGACTTGGGAGTTGTTTTTGACAATGCCTTGACATTTGTACCGCATGTTGAGGGCGTCATCAAAAAGGCTTCTAGAATGCAGGGATTTGTTTTAAGGAATGTTACTGGTTTTAAGCGCAATCGGACAAAGATCTTGCTGTACAACTGTATCGTTCGTAGTACCTTAGAATATTGCAGTACTATTTGGAGACCTCATTACTCCACGCATATCCTTCGACTGGAGCGAATACAAAAGAGATTTCTCTGGCATCTAGCATATGCCAGCGGAAATACAAAAAAGATAGGATCATACGAAGCCCGACTATCTTATTTTAAGATGGTATCACTGGAGAAACGTAGAACAATAATTGATTCCATCTTCGTATATAAGCTTCTTCGATGCAAAATTGATTGTCCCCCATTACTATCCAAGTTCCACTTTCGGGCTCCTGCTAGACTCCCTCGTGCTCCTATTACTCCTTTACACCCTCCACTCTGCAGAACAGTACTTGGTGCAAACTCTGTCGTTCCTCGCCTTTGCAAATTGTTAAATATCTGCAGCGATCTTGCTGACGTGCATTTTGACTCATATGCCAAGTTTCATAGAACTATTAGTAATGTTTAATTTTATTGTTTAATCTTAATTTCAATCTTAATCTTAAGTTTTTATTTTATTTTAATTTAGATATTAATTTTAATTTTGATTGTAATTTTGAATTTTGATTGTAATTTTAATTTAGATTTTAGTTTTATTCTTTTTCTATTTTGTTGTGTCAAGTTTTGTTTTGTTCTATTGAATTTTACTTTTACTGTTAATTTTAGTTTTATATTCCAATACGTAATGTTAAATTAAAATTGTTAATTTTAGTTAATTAGACACATTTTATAGCACAGTGCTTGTGGCACATCTAATATGTTTATGGGGCATGCGGTGCTAACCTATAATAAATTGTTACACTAACCTCAGTTAATGGTAGTTATTTACTTAAAATATTTACAGTGTAAACAATTGTTGGTTGGCCAATAAAGAAAAATAAAAAAATCAAGATTTTCTGTTGTTTCAAAATCTCGATCTGTTCCGACATCAATAAGCTCGTTGGAGTTTGAAAACGTATTAATAAGTCTGGACTTTGGAGTGGGGGTATTTTGAAAAAGAGAATTCGGTAACCAGATATCATTTTTATAATGTTCACTGGAGCACCGTAATTCTTCCAAATTTGAATGTAATTTTTTAACCCCATAAAATAAAATTTCTTGAGGATAGTCACTTACGATACTGATCGAATTTACGATTGCCGGAAGACCGTTTTTTGTTTTCATTATGCCTTGTACCGGATTTATTGTTTCCCGACTTTCGGCCTCTGCTTTTGGGAGGCGCTTGAAGCTCGTGGATGGCTAGGGATCGAACCCAGGATTGTCACCGTGAAAGGGCTTGCGTGGTCGCTTAGCTGGCGGGCCATCCTGTCTATTCCGCATAGACATGGTATGAAGCTCTTCCGCAGAGCGCTTTTGGGCAGAGAACAACTTACTTGTACCACCAGCCTTTTGTAAAAAGGTGGTTAAATCCTGTGGATTGAAAAGGTTATATTGTGTTGGGGGGATCTTTTGCAAGTCAACCTTTACATATTTGTCCTTGACACCTGACAAAATGCAGTCACGACGTCTTTGAATGATATCAGCACGTCTCCCACAACTCATTTGCAAGAGATCCTCGGACACTTTCATGTAAGATGAGTTTTCGGAAAAAGAAGCATTAATCTTTTCAAAAAGCGTGTCAGCGTTTAGAACACAGCCAGGCGATTGCGCCCATTCTATGATTTGCTGAAAGTTGTTTCTTAGCAGCTCATTTTGTTGTATAAGCCCATGAGTAAAAGCTCCAAACGACCTATCAAGTAATCTAAGCCAAGAAGAATTTGTATCACAATGTCTAAGTTCTGTGTTAACATCGAGTTCATAAAAAACCTTAGCGACATACTTTTTCCAGTTTCTAGGTATCTAACCCTTTGCCAATCATTAGTATCAAAATGATGTAGTTTATTTAGCACATGTAATCTACCCTCAGAGGCATTTTCAACAGTAGGTTCTTTTAGGTTAGTGGATAGAGGAAATTCGAATACTTTAGCCTTCTGTGGTTTACTGAGAAGGTGATCATTCCCAAGAGAAACCCTCAAGCCTTCAGATGGATGTAAGGAAATATCAGAATCAGATTCAGGCTCGGTTTCTTTGTTTGAAAAGTGATCGTTATTTTTTAAGTAGGATAATATTTCACTCACTTGATTTGACAGCAAGTCTAACCTGCGCTTGTCAGATTCTCGGGTTTCCTGCTGCAGCTGCCGGCGTCTCCGACGTGGGGCGGAGCTGCTCGACGATGAAGACGACGAAGAAGATGCCTGCGGTGATGCAGGGGGAGGCGGGCCACTCCCGTCACCATCGGCAGGCGCTTTCTTGGATTTTTCCATGACGTATTCAAAACACGCACTCAAAACTCTAATAGTACTCGAAACACTATAACCGAGTTTTCAAATAACCACTGATTAAAGTTTTTCCACGAACTAAAAATGTATTTAAACTAATAATAATTTTAAACACTAAACAGCACCGCTGTTGCCCGCATTAGAAGAGGTGTGATCGCACCGAAAAACGATGCCAATGTGAAGAGCGCGCCTGACTGTTCGGGCAACCTCCACGCCCCCTCCCCCCGGCACAACGGGGCGGAGCCGCGTGGGAGGGGGAACAAGAGAGGTCGTGACGTCAGATCCGGAAAGATGCTGTCTCACTGTATAGGCCTAGAATAACGGTTTATAGTGTATAATGAATGTATTTTTTTTTTGTGAATACTTACTATAAACTAAAATTGTTCTAAGTGCGACAATTAGTAGGTACATAAAGGTCATTATGCTTATGAGTAAACTATAACACAAATTACTAAAAAGAAATTATTGAATAAAAAACGTTTGTTCCCAGCGGTCACATTGTAACGTGTCACAGTGTGACTCGTTGGGAAAAATTGTGAAGAAAAATCCCAACCAGTAACACTGTTACTCGATAGGACAACTTTGACGGTATTCCGAATTACAAAATAATCGCTCACAGCGCTCACATCTATATTTTGCGTCTCGTTTTAGATATCACGATTATGACAGCTAAGAGCTGTCATCAATTCGGAACGCTCGTGAACGCGTTCACAGTGAACATAACACCAAACCAAAACCTTTCACAAGACCTACTTTTGAAAATGGACGATATGTTGGTTGACTCTGCTGCACATATAATAGTAATGTATTTCATTTGATTGACATTGACAATTATATTGGTAACAATTTTTATTTGACAAAAGATAGATATCTTGTGGATCGGTGCTATCTAACAAACTATTGTAGAAGACAGGTAGCTGTATCGCTATCATACTATTTTTCTATTACAGCCAAGAACTTGGCTAATCAAGTTGCCTCTGTTGAGCAATGCAATATTCAGTTAAATTACTCTGCCAATAGTTTGATCACAATTAATGAATCAGTCAATCATTTAAACTAGAAATTGAGACAACAGAAGCAACCTCTTGCAATATTTTAAGGAAGCCAGATAATGCTTAACCTGGTGCATCAAAATACTCAAGGATTTTTTAACAAAGAATTAGTAGTAGAACTTTTCCTGAATTGTAACAACATAGATATTCTTTTTATAACGGAGCATTGACTTAAGTGTCAACAATTAATTTTCAATTTTAGTTATCACCAGGTTGGTAGTTCATTCCGCAGGGAAAATGCTATACATAGCGGCGCATTAATCTTAGTAAATAATCAGCTTAAATTTAAGGACCGCAAGGATATTGTAAGCCTATCTGTTGAGTGAACAGTTGAAATAGCCTGTATAGAATGGAGCTGTTTATCATATTAAGTGTATATAGACCTCCTTCAGGGTTGTATGATAGTTTTGAAAAGGTAATGGATGAAGTGTTCCATAAAATCTGTAATTCTAAGAAGTCCATAATCACTTGTGGTGATTTTAATATTAATTTGTAAGAAAAATCTGGGCTAAGTACTAAAATTATAAGCCTGTTTCAATCATACAATCTTGAAAACAAATTTCTGGAGCCCACTAGAATAACCCCCACTAGTGCCACTTGTCTCGATAATATTTACACAGATGTTATACCTACCCACACAGTAATTATTAACGTAATATATTTAGATCATTGTGGGCAATTGATCACAATTCCAAATGTAAACAAGAAAGTCACTAAGAAGGATATCATTGTTAATCCAAAAACTAAAAATCGCCTGGAAACTTTTAAAACTGAACTTTTGTCTAAATTACCACTTTTGGCAAATAACGGTGATCCTAACCAACAATATAACGATTTTTTCAATATGTATTGCACACAATTTAAAACCACGTTTGTTCCTAAGACAAAAGTAACGCTTCTTTCAACGACTGGACCACCATTGGTATTCATAAGAATCGAAAACGACTTTATGAGCTGTATGAAGAGCGGACGTATATAAACACTGTAGAATTTAAGTTATATGTTAAGAATAAGGTAAGGTAAGCTAAGGCTAAGGTATTTAAAAAGTTTGTTTTATAGCAAAGTCACGTTATTTGAGTTCAAAAATTAAAAAAAAAAAAACAGTAGTAATGTAATTAAAATGACATGGAACATTATTAATAGCGAAACGGGAAAGTCTTGCAATCGAGATAGTGACTACAGCCTTGCTATTGGCGATAATATTTTAAATTCAGACACTCAAGTTGCCACAGCATTTGAAAGTTTCTTTGCGGATATTATTAAAACTGATATAATTAAAACTTTTCACACGTTAAATGTTAAGAAGGCCGCCGATCTATGGGGTCATTCTGTGGACGTTGCTAAGTCCATTATAACCATTGTAGCTCCTTCTTAAGCTGTAATATTTAACGATTGTATTGACCGTGGTGAGTTTCCTGATCCAATGAAAAATAGTATATAATACCACTTTTTAAATCATTGTTGTTATGTGGTCCAATGCACAGTCTTAGACTTATAGGTTGGAATGTGGTGTGAGACAGGGCGGTCTGACGTCTCCTAGGCTATTTAGCACATATATAGATGGCCTTATCGTGGACCTCAGCAATATGTGGGTCGGATGTAGCGTTCATGGTGTAAAAATAAATAGTATCAGCTACGCTGATAACATGGCGTTGCTGGCGCCGACGGCAGGTGCTATAAATGAAATGCTGCGGGTATGTCAGGCATATGCTGCCTCGCACGGTCTTGTTTATAATGTGAAGAAGTGCGAATACATTGTTTTTAAGGCAAGGTTTTTTGTTTGTAAGGGTGAATGCCCAGATACTATACCTGTCATTACCCTAAACGGCTTGAACGTCAAAAGAGTGACGAAATTCAAATATCTAGGGCATCTTCTCACTGACGACCTCTCTACCACCGAAGGACAATGTCGATATTGAAAGGGAGCGTAGGGCATTGGCGGTCCGAGGTAACATGTTGGCCCGAAGATTCGCTCGGTGTAGCAGTCTTGTAAAAGTAAAACTATTTAAGGCATATTGCCAGTGCTTTTACACGGGGAATCTTTGGGTCAACTATACCAAAAGAACGCTGGATGACCTACGCGTTCAGTATAATAATATTTTTAGGATGCTGTTGGGACTGCCATGATGGTGCAGCGCTTCTGCTATGTTTGCGCAAAACCGAACTGACGGCTTCCACGCCGTCATTCGCAAGAGAACCGCGTGACTGTTGTCAAGGTTGCGGGCGAGTGGCAATAGCATTCTAAAAACTGTGGCGGAGAGTATCGACTCTCCGATTATTAAAAGTTTTGTGAGAAGGACAATCACTAACCATTAATTTGGGTATGTCCTTTTCACAAAACTATTTCTATCTTCTTCTCTATTGTATTTTAACTACTAACACTAGTGTTAAGTTATATTATTGTTTACTAACACGCTGGATCATTGTTGTCCGAAAATAAAGAATTATTAGTATTAAATCGGGTAGTAAATCAGACCCGAGTAATTATAGACCCATTTCTGTACTACCTTCAGTAAAATTTTTGAAAAACGAAATTTTAGAACAAATGCAAAGATTTTGCAATAAACATAAGTTATTGCATAAGAAACAGTTCGGTTTTACAAGGGGTCTACTACTGATGCTACGGGTGTTGAACTTTTAGGGCACATTTATAATGCATGGGAAGATAAATGCGATGCTTTGGGCATTTTTTGCGATTTGTCTAAGGCTTTCGATTGCGTTCTTCATGAAACACTAATCAGGAAACTACACCACTACGGAATCCGGAACGCCTCTCTGGATCTTCTTGCGTCATATTTGAGCGATAGGATTCAGAGAGTTGATGTTAACGGGAAAAGATCCCCGGATCCGTAGTAAGATTTGGGGTACCCCAGGGCTCAATTCTTGACCCATTTTTGTTTCTTATTAATATAAATGACTTGCCTTACCTCATAAAGGATAATCATGACATAGTGTTGTTTGCAGACGATACCTCTCTTTTATTTAAACTCAAACGTCAGCAGCTAGTTACGGAAGATGTTAATAGCGCCCTGGCAAAAGTCGTTAATTGGTTTAATGTTAACAATCTACTCCAAAACGAGAAAAAAACTAAAGTTATTAAGTTTTCGATACCCCATGCAAGACAATTGGAAACTAGTGTGCTAATCAAGGATGAAGAGTTGAAACCGGAAGATAACACAGTGTTCTTAGGCATAAATTGGGATGCCAAGCTTCAGTGGGGCCCCCATATAGACAAATTGTCAAAAAGCAGCTCTGCAGCATACGCCGTTAGACAAATTCGTGATTTAACTGATTTAGAGACGGCCCGTTTAGTTTACTTTAGTTATTTCCACAGTGTGATGTCGTACGGTATTCTCTTGTGGGGCAATGCCGCCGATATTCAGACAATATTTGTTTAGCAAAAAGGGCAATTCGTTCAATTTATAAATTAAGTCCTAGATACACCCTCAGAGATTAATAAACTTACTGTCCCCTCTCAATTTATTTATGAAAACCTTTTGTACGCACATAAAAATATTAATTTGTTTAAAAAATACAGTGATATCCACAACATAAATACGAGGAACAAACACAAATTTGTTGTTCCTGCAACGAGGCTAAAAAAAGTAGGGGGTACTTTCAGATGCCAATGTATACGTTTTTACAATAAACTACCGAGTCATATTCAATTACTAAGCCTAAATAAATTCAAATCGTTTATAGAACGGAAGCTATGTCTAAATGCCATAACATTAATCACTATCTCGAAGATAAAAAGGCTACCTCAAGGCAGTGTATTGGGGCCTCCGTTGTTCACTCTTTATATAAATGACTTGCCTAAAGTAACTGAACAACCGATGACACTTTTTGCTGACGATTGTACTACGACAATAGCTTGTGATGACATAAACATATATGAACATGACATTAATAATTCACTAATATCTATTATAAATTGGTTAAATGATAATAATTTAATAATTAATTTAAAAAAAAAACGTAATGTACACAAACAATCAACAATCTTAATATTCAATTCAATAATATAAATATCAATGAAGCTGACAACAAAATTTCAGAGACTAATAATGGATTCTAAATTGAATTGGAAACCACTAGCCACTTAGTAAAAAATTGAGTAGTGTAGCCTACGCTCTGAAAAGGCTTGCTGTGGTTTTCAACACAGATACGCTAATTACTGCGTACAGCCGAATCAATTCTTAGATATGGAGTCATCTTTTGGGGGAATAGTACCGACAATGAAATAGCGTTTCGTTCACAGAAAAGGTGCATTAGATCGATGTTTAGGTTGCAAACAACGGACAGGTGTAAACCTTATTTTATAGAACGTAAGATATTGACATTGCTCCCATATCCTGGACACAGTAATGATTATTAAATCAAATTCACATTTATTTCAGCTTTTGTCTGATGCTGTCCCTAGGAATAGACGCGATAATCTCAAACTCTGTGTTCACGGCGCTAAAAGAACTCTTATGCGTAAGAGCATCTTTTGCATGGCTCTGACCATTTTTAATAAATTGCTCTTAAAAGTAAATTGAAGAGATTACTAACTGAAAGAGCATATTATAGTATACAGCGTGACATTTTAATGGTTGTTTTCCCGCAGCGAAATGGTTTTGCCTTGGTAATACAATCGTTTAATAAACAATTAAAATATTAGAGACAAAAAATGGCAGATTAACCATTGTGAAAAACAAAACTCGAAAGCGACCACGAACCAATAGTTATACCTCCTGATTGCGCTGAGCGCAGCCGCGCCGCCGCCGACCGGCCGCGCGGCCGTTGACCCGCGTGCTTTTCAATCAGCTGATAAGTTGATAACTTATTCTTGATAATAATAAGCTTTACCCAACAAGGTATTCAAATTTTCCATTTTAAATACTTTTACGGGCTTAGGACCGTCATAAATACCTACATTTTTAGCTGCAATTTACTGAACACGAAATTATATAAAAACAAGTTTATCGTTTAAGAAAAATAATTTTCTGAATTAGATACCTAAAAAAGTATTTGTGGCGTATTTCAAAAATTTGATTCAACTTATTTATAATAATTTTAATGAACTAAACTACTTTTAAATGTTCACTATTTACAAAAGTACGAGTAGGTACTTACTTACACTTCCCGGTAACGGAGTAATTGTTCGAAGTGCAAGCCACTGCGTTGTATACACAATCGAGCACGTGTTGGTTGTCTTTCAATTTTAGAAAGGTGTCTCTGTCACTTCTTACGATATTACGAGTAAAAGCGTCCACTATAGCAGTTATTAACGCGTCGCGAGTGTCGTGTTCCTCACGATACACTAGGCGCTTGAGCTCCGACCAACGACCACAAATAAAAGTCCAAAAAGTCCGGAATAATGATTTGTAACATTTCAGGTAGGTTCCACTTGTCCTCTCACGAAATGCGGCCCAATGAGGTGGCCATTAATTACCAGGCTCACTCGCGTCCGGCGAGTCCAACTCGCGTAAAAGTTGCTTCATTCGTCCACAAAATGTTCGTATTTTGATTGTCCATCAACCACTGACAAAAAACAATTCTGTTCGGTCCGTCGTTTTCGTAGAGAGCATGAACTCTGCGGAAATGGTAAGGATGCAGTCCTTCAGAGTTGAGCAGTTTCAAGACGTAGTATTGCCGCCGCCTTTCGCGTATTTCATATTCATATTTATTTATTTTGCATTCCATATTGTATAAAAGATGTTACAGAGAGCTTAAAGCTAGGTACATAAATATGGACCCTGTAAGGGCACAGCAAAGTAAGAGAGAGGAAGAGGGCTTTAATTTTACTAATAAGTTGTTAAACAAAGTAACAATACTCAATAAACTATTTTGTGAAAAATATTTATTTTAAAATTTGTCATTAAGATATTCATTAATTGTATAATAGCATTTAAATAATAGAAGTTGTTGTAATTTGTTTATGAATGAATTAAATATTTGTTCATTTTTAATTATTTCTGGTAATTTATTTTAAACTTTCATTGATATGACTAGGGCACTTGTTGACTGCATTTTTAGGTTAGAGCTTGGTAGGTTTAGTCTATTTTTATGACGTAAAGTGTATCTTGATTGTATATTTTCTCGTGTAGTGTAAAAGTGTGGGTAATTTGCAAATCTCTAAAATGTATAGGCAAGGGAGGGTTAATATTTTATGTTCTTGAAAATGAGGTTTACAACTGTCGGTGTCTTCTATATTTACTAATATTCTTACTAGTCTTTTTTGCAATGTGAATAGTGTCGGTGCGTCAGTGCTGTTTCCCCACAATATCACACCGTAACTGAGCCACGCATATGCATAGGCATAATAGGTAACAAGTGCGGTTTTAATGTTGGTAGTCTTTTTGACTTCACGAAGGGCGTATGCAAATTTGGATAGTTTAGTTCTAATCTTTTTAATGTGTGATTCCCAGTTAATGTTAGTATCAATGGACATGCCAAGTAGAGTAAATTCTTGAACGAATTCGATTGTAGTGCCATTGTAGGTAAAGTTTATTTCTAGTGGAATTTTTTGACGGGGGTGGAAGGGCATTATTTTAGATTTTGAGAAATTGATTTCGAGGTTGTGTTTATTCATCCAAGTTAAGGTTTTATTTAGTATAGTGGTTAAGTCCTCGCTCAGGCCAACATTGTTAAGGCATAAAGTAAGAAGCGAAATATCGTCTGCAAACAAGACGTATGGCCCTTCAATGGTTTTTGGAAGGTCGTTTATGTAAATGAGAAATAGGAGGCATCCAACTACACTCCCTTTCGACGTGGACCCCGTTCGAAGTACTCGATGATCTCATCGTCGAGCTCTGGCGAAATAATGGCCGATCGACCTCTGCCCTGTGCATGTGCTGGTGTCTGGAAATGCCCATGATGCCTGAGTAGCCGCTGTGTCGCCGCTACGATCGTCCGGGCCGATGGGTCTTGGGGGTTCATAACCCCACGAAGACAGAGCGACTCCAAGTGTTGCGGCTCCGCGTAAAGTCGCCGGGCCAGTTGCACCATGGCGACGTTCTCCAAATTGCAATAACTGTAATGGCGATCCATTGCACTGATAAGATAACACGTGCTGCGCGTACGACAATCGCGGGAAAACTAAGTATTACATAATACAATGCGCGCAGGCTAGTTTATGTCGTATCACTACACGCGAGAGCTTATTTTGCTTTGAACATTTATAAATCGGTCTTTCCTTTGTCGGCTTGGCGGCTGTGTTTTGTATTGTTACGTGAAAACTAGTTTATGCCGTATCACCACGAACGAGAGCTTATTTTACTTTGAACATTTATGCATCTTGTCTTTCGGCGGCGGGCGGCGCGTGCGATTCGAGTAGTACCTACAAGGTACTAGTGTTACTATTGATTCTCATATTTTCGAGTTGATGAATATTTATTTAATAGAATATTTATTAATATTTATTTTAAACAAAAACATATTTATTTTTTTACTTTTACTCTATGCTTCGAAAGTACTCCTTATGGCAAGTTATTCTGCCGCGGGAAAACAACCATTAAAATATCACGCTGTATAAGGTCCCATTATAATAGGTGGACAAATTTTAACACAGCGTTCAGTACGTCTAACCAAAGATATCCAAGCAAAAAAAAACACTGATCAAAGGGATTTTATTTTGACCTAATGGATGTGTTTATTCTAGAGTGCCGCCGGCAATTTAATATTTTAGGTCGAAATAGAATCACTTTAATCAGTGTTTTTTTTCTCGTAAAAACACAAAAAAAAAACAAAAAAAATCTGCACTTATCACATTAAATCGTTTTAATTAAATATATTTTTTACACATAATATATATCTACTTTTTGTACTTGTACAGATTTGAGACCATCAAACTATTTAGACGAAAATAGATGAAAAACTGATGCCACCTCTGGCTTAATAAATTTTTGGTTTAAACTTAGTCGGGTTTCAGTTTTCAGTCTCTCTGTCTACTTATCCTTTGGTCGTGTATGCAGTGTGTGTGACACAAGTGCATTTTTTTTTAGATTTTATTTGTTATAAGTACTGTGATTTTATCTTATTATACTGTGATTTTATCTAGTTATGCTGTGATTTTATTTGGATATTTTGTGATTGATATTATAATAGTTATGTTTGATTTTTACAAATTATGTTTCAGTTTTTGCGTTAAAACAAATCTAAATTATTCAAAAATCATGAACAAATGATGAATCCCAATGGCATTACTGATTGGGTAAGAAGTAGTGCCAATATGTCACAGTGTTACTGTATGAGAATATCTTGTTCCCCACTAGTCACACTCTTCACTTGGCGTGTGATCCGTTAGGAATAAACACAAAAAATTGTCCTATCGAGTAACAGTGTGACTGGTTGGGATATTTGGCACAATTTTTCCCCACGAGTCACACTGTGACATGTTACAGTGTGACTCGTTTGGAACAAACGGAATAAAATCGGCGCACTCACGCATCATTATAATCAATGGAATTGACATATCTTGCCTCAGCTATTTTCTTAGCGGGGCACTCTAGATCGCCTGTTTTGTGGTTGTTCAGTTTTTTAAAACGCAAGCATGTTACACACTGTGACAGTTCAGCATTTTGATTGCACTCATTGGACTGATGACCTTGTTCTCCACAATGTCAATGTCCACAGACCACACGTGTAGGTAGCTTCCCGACAAGTTTTTGCAGCATGTCCTTATTGTTGACATTTAAAAAGCATCAGCAGGGCTATTGCGTATCTCTGTTGACAGTTCATAGTGATCATCACTTGGTGAGTTTTGATATACCTACAATGACCGTTATTGTTGATTTCAACGAACGCTACCTGTGCAGAACTCTTATTGTAAATCAAAACTGTCAACAGAGATACGCAATAGCCCTGCTGGTCACAAATGTAAAGTCCCGCACTGGGCAGGATGTCCAATTAATGTACGGTGACCAAAGGAGATAAGTAACCAGGGTCGTCAGACATAGTTGAAGTTTAGTACGAAACCGATGGATGTTTTCCAATTTAATTAAATTTATTTAATAGAACACAAACTGTTAATTTATCAAATTAAATTTCCTTTGGTTACTTATCTCCTTTGGTGACGCAAACTCGGTTTTGGTTTCTAAAGGCCTTTCTTATGCTGGCAGTAACTTCAAAAATAAAGTTACACTGGGGTCCTTCCTTTTTACCCGACTTGCGACTTAATTTTATAGAAGCCATAAAATAGTCACGAGGTAAATTAGACAGCTTGTCGGCTAAGTTCTGCTCATAAATGCAATCGTAGACTTCTTGTTCACTCAAAACGATCGGAACTCATATAACAGCAATTCTTGGTCTTCTCATATACAGAGGTTACACGTTCAGTTTGGCATCAGTTCAATCCGTGATTGATGTCAGAATGACGGGAAACTGATTGTATACGCGCGTACACAATCAGTTTTGGTGAGATTACTGGATTTATGGTCCGGATTGATAGTTAGTTAAATATTTTTTGTCAAACTGGTCAGATTGACGAAAAACTGGAAGTGTATTTACTTGCTGTCAATCTCCTGTCAGTCACCGCTTAGACAGCGATGGAGTCGCATGCCGAGCATTTTTTGTCGTCACCTGCGGCGACCCCTCGCTCGCCCTGACCTCCCCTTCTCAAAGTTCTCCACCATTAGCCCCGGAGAAAGAATATTTACTTACTTTTGAAGCATTACCTGTTCTTTGGAACAAAACTGAATGCCAATACAGCAATAGATACAAGAGCAACGAGGCGACGTTACAGAAACTATTATTAATTTTGAAAAAAATAAAACCCAGGCTTATTTAGAAGACGTGAAAAAGAAAATAAATTCTTGTAAAACTGTAATGATACGCCTTTTCCAGTACCAAATTTTTATTTATAAACTTGTGCACATACATATAGAATGCAAACTTGGTATTAATATCAGTAGCAAGCCAAATAAATGTAATTATCAAAGATTACCTCCTTATGAAAAGCTTTTTGTTCATTCTCCAAAAATAGAATAAGTACTTTTAATCTTTTTTTTTTATTTGGCAGGAACTAATTCAAAAATGTTACCAAAGAGTGTTTATGAAGTCTTTGGTCACATCAAATACGATCAATATTTTATGTTTATATTTATTAAATCATCGCAACAGATCTTATTATTTGAAAATCATGCATGACACAACTATCGCCGTGAATTAAAAAAGTTCGAAAAGGTCAGGAGCTGGAGTAAGCTCTCTCCTTCCGTACTGGCAATTTCCCTTCTGGGCTGATTGACTTCCTCATGCAGGTGTCTTGTTTAGTATGGTTTTACCATTTGCAACAAATTATCAAAACAGGCTTCTTTAATTCGATAATAATTGGCATAGTCATCTTCTTCTCCTGTCTCTTATCTCATTCAGTAAATTTATTTCTTTTCATATGCCACTTTTTACACCACTGCTTTCTTTTTTTAGGATTCTTCATAGACAGGGCTAATATTATAGCAACACATCCTTTTTCTTGTTAAAATCGTACCTAATGCGTAGTATACGGTATGCGTGTTGTCGCGTAGAAGTTTTCGGTCAGACTGATCGTCAGTCTGACTTACCGTTTAATACTACCCATCAACCATCAGTCTATTCGTGATCAAGGTCACGGATTGTTACCGCACGATCTCTGGCGAGGCGGCGAGCCTCCTTGCCGGATTGCCGCCATGGGATCTGGAGGCGATAGTCCTCGCGCGCCTGCACGAGTGGCGCGTGGAGGCACTACGCCGGGGGGAAACTCCGCTGCCGCGGCAAATTGTCGCTCAGCGGACAGACTTCCGGCGTGATCTCATGGCGACATGGAGAGAGCGACTGTCGCAACCCCGTGCAGGGCACGCCACTATAATGGCGGTAAGTCCCCTCTTTGAGGAGTGGCTGGAGAGGCGCCACGGCGCCCTCACCTTCCGCCTGACGCAGGTCCTCACCGGACATGGTTGTTTCGGGAGGTTCCTGCACCTAATCGGGCGGGAGGAAACGCCCGGGTGTCACCACTGCGAGGATCGACCGGAGGACACGGTGGAGCACACTGTGCAGGTCTGCTCCGCTTGGGCGGAGCAACGCCGTGTCCTCGTAGCGGCGATCGGCGGCGGCGACCTCTCGCGTCCGGCCCTGGTTCAATCCATGGTCCGGAGCGAGACGGAATGGGACGCCGTCACCTCCTTCTGCGAAGCAGTCATGCTAGCGAAGGAGGTGGCGGGACGTGAGAGGGAGAGAACCTCACGTCCCAGCCGCCGCGGGAGACGCACCGGGCGTCGCACTATGGAAAATCGTAGAACAACTGCTGATTAAAAATGGTTTTTGTCAATGTCGCTACTGGCATGCTTTTTTTATTTTACTCAATAGTTTAAGGACCAAACTAGACTATAATATCAAAAAATTATAAATATTAAATGAAATGATTTTTTTACAACACCACAAACTTTATAGTTTTGACGGACGTCCATGTCAGGCCCGTTCACTTCATCACTTTTAAATTGATTTTATTGTTATACGTTACAGGAAAAGGTATAATGTATTATATATTTCTGGAAACCTCGTCTTTTGAAGAATATGAAACAGCTAATATGTATTTAATGTTATGTTAAGGTTCACCTTAAAATAATTGCAAAATAAAATATGGTGAAAAAAAAGTTATTTTAAAGTTCAACGAGACTTTTGACAGTTACCCACGTTTACCCCTGCTTTACATTTAATGTTGATTTGTAGCCTAACTATCCATAAACATAATCAAATAATAACAGCTGCGGATATTTGCGGGTTTCGGAGTAATTAATAAAAATGTGATAAGAGTCAGAAAACGGAAAACCGCTCGCTATCTATTGCGGTTTGAAATGTTGCTGTTTACATCAATAGTTTGCGGTAAATTTTGTAATTTATTATTGATATTAGGGCATTTATCTTTTTTGCACTCATGTTGCGTGTGAAAATATTAATCAACAAAATGCACACTACCCTCATATTTCAAATAGTATATAAACAGTGGTTTCATTCTATTGTAAATAACAAAATAGTGGTGAATTAACAGAAGTGTAATTACATTTGTTGACTCTTCAAAATGTCTACTTTCAAGTGTTCTAAACGTGAAATAATACTTTCGTATATCGAAGGAGGAAAATCGTTGGAAGCATTATCAACAGTTTTGAAACAGTGAAAATAAGACCTTATTTTCGAGTCTCATAGAAGACGCAAGGCAGACCAAAATGTTAACGGATGAAGAAGCATTGAGCGTATTTATTGACTTGGATTTAACGAAAGCACAATATTTGTACTTGAGAAATTTAACGAACGAACGAAAATGTTTTGTGCTTCCGCCATATTACAAAGTGCAAGAAGTTAAAACTACTTGCTATCCACCGTCTTCAGCCATAGAAATTACAGACACAAGTGCAAAAATAGTAAGACTTCAAGATTTATTAGATCACACTGCAGCTAGAATATTGACAATAGATTCAGTCTATAGGAATGGATTGAATAACTTACTTCTGTATAGTAAATGGGGCTGTGATGGCTCATCCGGTCAAAGCCAGTACAAACAGAAACTGCCAGAAGAGTCTGAACTTATTTCTGATTCGAATTTATTTATCACTTCTTTGGTGCCTATTAAGTTAATTAACGAGCTAACAGGTGATGTTGTCTGGCAAAATCCGGTACCTTCATCTGTTCGTTTTTGCCGGCCTATATTAATAGAATTTTGTAAAGAAACTCCCGAGAAAACTAAAGCCGTTGTGGATGAAATAAAGGGTCAAATAAATTCCTTGAGTCCATCATTAATTAACAAAGAAGGTGAGGGAGTGCAAGTGAAGCATGATCTCTTCCTTACAATGATAGATGGTAAAGTAGCTCAGGTATTAACAGATACGCCTTCGGGTTCCACATGTACAATATGTGGAGCTACTCCACGCCAAATGAACGATTTGACAAAAGTGACAGCTAGGCCTGAAAATGAAGATTCTTATCAATACGGACTGTCTACTTTGCACGCCTGGATTCGTTGTATGGAAATGATTTTACATATTTCCTATAATCTGTGTTTCCAAACATGGTCAGCCACAAGTGAAGAAAAAAAACGACTAAAGCAAGAGAAGAAAACCCTGGTACAAAGGCGTTTCCGTGAAGAGCTAGGATTGATCATCGACAAACCAAGACAAGTAAGTGGTAATTCTAATGACGGTAACACTGCCAGAAGATTTTTTCACAATGCAAGCTGCTCTGCTGAAATTACAGGAGTGGATATAAATTTGATTAAACGACTTTACATAATTCTGCAAGCTCTTTCATCGGGTGTAATGATAAATGCTGAAAAATTTGGCAGTTATGCTATGGAGACTGCTTGGATCTATGTGAGCAATTATGAATGGTATTACAGGCCATCTTCAGTTCACAAAATATTGATTCATGGAGAAAGTGTCATAAAGCATTTTGCAGTACTTCCTATTGGTCAGCTTTCGGAAAATGCACAAGAATCTCGCAATAAGGATTATAAAAAATTTCGTCTTCATCATGCTAGAAAATGCTCAAGATCCGCTACAAACGAAGATGTATTTCATACTCTTCTTTATACTTCAGATCCTTACATTACCAGCATTAGAAAACCGTATACTAAAAACGTGAAGGAACTTGATGAAGACACCTTAGATCTTTTGAAAGTGAACGAATTAATTTTAGATCCCGAAGTTCATCAAGTATAAATAACATAACATTTAGTAAACAGTACAATTAATTAATTAATCTGTGTTCGATTTTAATCTTTAAAAAAATGCTTTTTTTATTTTATTTGATTTTTATTTTGATGTACTATATGATATTTGGTTTTTGTAAACATTAAAATAATAGTATTCATTGTTAAGAAATAAACATTGGAGATTTTTTATAATTTTTAATTTGTTTTATTTTTTAATTTATTATTTTAAATTTAATCATAATAAATTACATTCTATTTGAAGCCATATATACTATTCTATATTTGTGCAAAATTTTAGAACTTAATATTCAGAAATAAAGAAGTTATTGATTTTTAATCAGAAACAGACCATTATTTTCCACAGTGCGTCGGGGGCCACGTGGTGGCCCCCGGCCACCGTAGACGCGGGCCTGTGGACGGTGAGCTATGGGCTAGCTCGCCGTCCGTCCGTCTTATGACGACAGGCCGTGTCGACGGCGCGTTCGTGTTCCACGCGCGCCTCAAAGAGAGTCAGCAAACAGGAAGGGGTCCGTAAGGGCCGACGCCTGCCAGGGTTGCGGGACTGTTCGAAAGAGATACCGCGGCCCTGAAACACAAAGGGCAAAGGAAGGAACATGGATGGGTTTTAGTCAGTAGAAGTCTGACACTCCCTCCTGCTCAGCCCAGAGCGGGAGGGGTTATTTGATGATTTCCCATCGGTAAAAAAAAAAAAAAAAAAAGGTCACGGATTGAACTGATGCCAAACTGAACGTGTAATCAGAATCAGAATGTTTATTTGTTAACATAAGTATATCCATAAGGATAGGTGGCAGATGCAAACAACTGTTCCTTCCCAAGTTCCTTTTATTAATGCTCAATTACAACATATAAATCGTATCGCTAACTTAATTTACTTAGTTACTAGAATATTAATGCTTTGCTTGCACAACGTGACATGTTATTGGACCGACGACTGTCCCCCCCCGTCCCCGTCCATAATTTTGTTGTACTTCATGTAAATGTAACCATATTTTTGTTTTATTTCGTCCTGTGCGGACTAATAAATACATTTTCTTTCTTTCTTTCTTATTTCCCCCGTTACGGAGAAAAAAAAAAAGAAAGGTACAATAATAAGTCACAGTACAATATTTTTTTTATAGTTTTCAGTAAACTTATTTATAATTGCATTAACCTTATTTATATTTTTATATAATAATAAACAACTTATACAATGCGATTACAACGTTATATTAATCAATTAACAATGAAATAATTTTGTTAGATTTTTGTGAATAGTGTATTCTTTATTGTTCTTAATTATTTTTAGATTTGGTGGATTATCCACTATTACATTGAAAGGTCCATTATAAATGTTATCTAACTTGGTACCGGTTTGATTTTTGATTAAAATTAAATCACCTAGTTTGTAATTAATACTGTGTATATTTTGGTCAAACAGACTTTTCCTTATTAATTTACTTTTTAATAAATTTTCTTTAGCATCTGCATGTGCTTTTAGGAGTCTATATTTTAATTCTTTAGGATAACTGTCAAAATTATACAATGGATCAACATCTAATTTTAAATTGCTTGGCAAATTACACTGTTTTCCAAACACCAATTCGTATGGAGTGTATTTAGTCTCGGTATGTATCGTAGTATTCAATGAAAAACACCAAAAGGGAACCCAATCACTCCAACTGTCTTTATTATTACTACATTGAATTCTGAGATATGCTCCCAAATGTTTGTGTGTATTTTCAAGTGAGCCAAATGTTTCATGGTGGTAAGGAGTTGAATTTAATTTCTTAGTACCTAATAATTCGCATGTTTCTTTTAATACGGACGACATAAACTCAGTTCCGTTATCGGTTAAAATCTCTTGTGGATACCATATCGTAAAACAAAATTATTGACGAATGTTTTTGACACTGTAACCGTGTCTTTTTGTTGTACCTATAGGGTATGCTTCTACATATTTCGATAATTCGCATTGCACTGTTAAAATATACTTATTATTATAATTATCTACTTAATTCTAAAGGGCCCATTAAGTCTAAAGTAACTCTATCAAAAGCGGAACTAGGTGTTGACGTTATTACCATTGGTTCCTTAACGTTTTTATTAGTATACTAGCTTCTGCCCGCGACTTCGTACGCGGATCCTGTTGCTTTTGCCAGCGACAACGGGGTCGTCAAGAAAATCGAAGATCTGAAACGTCTGATGTAGAATTCTGAGGCCCGGGGACGGGAAAATAACTGGATGAGCGAGACGATTGAAGACGTTCCAGATCTTTCATTTTCGTAAGTCCACAGTAAATGCCCATCAGATTAAACAACTTTTGCTAAGACGTCATTCCTTAATAAATATGTTATAGTGTCGCTGGGCTTTGGAGATCCACAACAGGGTTCCAGATCTCCAAATTTATTCTCACAGCAGAAAATGCTCTTCACGTGGAATAATTTTTGCTATTACACCATTTTTATATCTCTTATACTTTAGCTGTTCTGTTGCGGTTCTGCATCAGGTGTTCCAATTTCCAAAATAAATTATAGCCTATATGTTGCCCAGACTTAATACCTACACAACAAATACCTTTTCTTCCCGTTATTCTGTCAAATAAATATGCCTTCGGGCTTATGTTATTTGAGTGTTTAATTTCCTTTTCCATTTATCTTCGTGACACGGTAGCCTACCCGGTAACGCAGGGGAGCAGTCACTTAGATTTTAATTGATCAGGTATCTTCAAATTTAAACTATAACTATGCCTAGAAAGAGGTCAAATCTTTCCCAACGTTCCAAAGGAGCTAAAAGATTGAGGATCATAAGATCCCAAGAATCTACCAAAGAGCGTCAGGAGAGACTTGATGCTGTTCGAGAACATCAGGCTGCAACTCGCTCCGTAGAAACCTCTTCGGATCGCGAAGCATACCTGCGTTCTCAGCGTATTTACGCATTTACATCCAGGTCTCTAGAGACCAGTGAAGAAATCATGCATTGTCTCGTGAGTCGCAGACGTTCACGGATAGATAATTGCGCATTAGTTTTCAGCGTATCTACGCATCTGCTTCTAGGTCTCTAGAGATAAGTGCGGAACATGATGCTCGACTGTCCGCTATGTTAAGCGTTTGCCTAGGTTGGCCCGTGGATAGGTTACCTCCCATTACATACCGAGTTTCCTCACTTCCTCGCTGAACATCTGATGCAGCACCGCAACAGACCAGCTAAACTATAAGAGATACAAAAATGGTACCATAGCAAAAATTGTTCCACGTGATGAGCATTTTCTGCTAAGAGAATAAATTTGAAGATCTGGAAAACCTGAAGTGGAACTCCAAGAGCCCAACTACACTATAACGTATATAGGAATGACGTCTTAGCAAGAGTTGTTCAGCCTGATGAGCACTCTCTGCGTAAAGACTTAGTTTGATGTACAGAATGCTTGGTTGACCGCTTCGTGAAGGGTCTTTTTGTTGTAAAGGTATTAAATCTGGGCAACATATAGGCTATAATTTATCTTGGAAACTTGAACATCTGATGCAGTGGTAGCTTTGATTTCCATATCAGGTGTTCCAGTGTTCTTCGCGATCCGAAGAGGTTTCTACGGAGTGAGTTGCAGCCTGATGTTCTCGAACAGCATCAAGTCTCTCCTGACGCTCTTCGGTAGATTCTTGGGATCTTATGATCCTCAATCTTTTAGCTCCTTTGGAACATTGGGAAAGATTTGACCTCTTTCTAGACATAGTTATAGTTTAATTCTGAAGATACCTGATCAATCAAAATCTAAGTGACTGCTCCCCTGCGTTACCGGGTAGGCTACCGTGTCACGAGAATAAATGAAAAAGGAAATTAAACACTCAAATAACATAAGCCCGAAGGCTTATTATTTGATAAAATAAAATATAAATGGGAGTTTTTGTCAGTAGCGTCAAATTTTCAATGATTCATCGAATTTTCATCGAAAATCAGTCCTAAACTGTTACCGCCTTCACCGCGTGGAGGTACTCCCAGCTTATGTTATTTTATAATTATACAGTGAAATTAGTGATAGCTTTGATTTCCATATCAGGTGTTCCAGATCTTCCACAACTCGTGTGCCAGATCTTCAATTTTTATACGTCAACAGAGAGTGCTCATCAGGCTGAACAACTATTGCTAAGACGTCATTCCTATATATGTTATAGTGTAGCTGGGCTCTTGGAGTTCCACATCAGCTGTTCCAGGTCTTCAAATTTTATACGACAACAGAGAGTGCTCATCAGGCTGAACAACTCTTGCTAAGACGTCATTCCTATATATGTTATAGTGTAGCTGGGCTCTTGGAGTTCCACTTCAGGTGTTCCAGATCTTCAAATTTATTCTCTTAACAGAAAATGCTCATCACGTGGAACAATTTTTGCTATGGTACCATTTTTGTATCTCTTATGGTTTAGCTGGTCTGTTGCAGTGCTGCATCAGATGTTCAAGTTTCCAAGATAAATTATAGCCTATATGTTACCCAGATTTAATACCTTTACAACAAAAAAAAATCATTTAAATCCGTCAAGTAGTTCCGAAGATTAGCGTGTACAAACAAACAGACATACAGACAAACAGACAGATTTTTTTTTTTGGATTCGTGCTCTATTACTGTTTCCAAACCCCCCTCAATAATTATTTTTTTAATATATTCAATGTACAGACACAGTTCTTTTACTGTTTTATTATATGTATATAGATTTCTGTAACTGACAGCTCTTGCATCTTTTAATATACTTTGCTACGTCCGTAGAAATGCCTGGCCAAAAATAATGTCTTTTAATGTTATTTAACATACGATTCACCCCCGCATGTCCACTGCTGGGTAATAGGTGAAAATCGTTGAGTATAACTTTTTTATCGTCGTCATCATAAATTCTCGTAATGCCTCTAATTACCACAACACGAGGTAAAGTAAGTTGCAACCTTTTGCTTTCACTCAACAAAAGTTTTATAATATTAACATTTTTATCTATACATATAATAAAACAGTAAAAAAACTGTGTCTGTACATTGAATATATTAAAAAAATAATTATTGAGGGGGGTTTGGAAACAGTAATAGAGCACGAATCCAAAAAAAATAATCTGTCTGTTTGTCTGTATGTTTGTACACGCTAATCTTCGGAACTACTCGACGGATTTAAATGATTATTTTTTTGTTGTATAGGTATTAAATCTGGGCAACATATAGGCTATAATTTATCTTGGAAACTTGAAAATCTGATGCAGCACCGCAACAGACCAGCTAAACTATAAGAGATACAAAAATGGTACCATAGCAAAAATTGTTCCACGTGATGAGCATTTTCTGCTAAGAGAATAAATTTGAAGATCTGGAACAGCTGAAGTGGAACTCCAAGAGCCCAGCTACACTATAACATATATAGGAATGACGTCTTAGCAAAAGTTGTTCAGCCTGAAGAGCACTCTCTGTTGACGTATAAAAATTAAAGATCTGGAACAGCTGATGTGGAACTCCAAGAGCCCAGCGACACTATAACATATATAGGAATGACGTCTTAGCAAGAGTTGTTCAGCCTGATGAGCACTCTCTGTTGACGTATAAAAATTGAAGATCTGGCACCGCGCTGTGGAATTGAAATTTAAAAAAAAAAAAGAAATTGAAGATCTGGAACACCTGATATGGAAATCAAAGCTATCACTAATTTCACTGTATAATTATAAAATAACATAAGCTGGAAGTACCTCCACGCGGTGAAGACGGTAACAGTTTAGGACTGATTTTCGATGAAAATTCGATGAATCATTGAAAATTTGACTCTGCTGGCCAAAACTCCCATATATTATTATATTTTATCAAATAAATAAGCTTTCGGGCTTATGTTATTTGAGTGTTTAATTTCCTTTTTCATTTATTTTCGTGACACGGTAACCTACCCGGTAATGCAGGGGAGCAGTCACTTAGATTTTAATTGATCAGGTATCTTCAGAATTAAACTATAACTATGCCTAGAAAGAGGTCAAATCTTTCCCAACGTTCCAAGGGAGCTAAAAGATTGAGGATCATGAGATCCCAAGAATCTACCGAAGAGCTTCAGGAGAGACTTGATGCTGTTCGAGAACATCAGGCTGCAACTCGCTCCGTAGAAACCTCTTCGGATCGCGAAGCACACCTGCGTTCTCAGCGTATTTACGCATTTACATCCAGGTCTCTAGAGACCAGTGAAGAAAATGATGCACGACTGACCGCTGATCGTGAACGTCATGCATTGTCTCGTGAGTCGCAGACGTTCACGGATAGAGAATTGCGCATGAGTTCTCAGCGTATCTACGCATCTGCTTCTAGGTCTCTAGAGACAAGTGCGGAACGTGATGCGCGACTGTTCGCTGATCGTGAACGTCACTCATTGTCTCGCGAGTCGCAGACGTTCACGGATAGAGAATTGCGCATGAGTTCTCAGCGTATCTACGCATCTGCTTCTAGGTCTCTAGAGACAAGTGCGGAACGTGATGCGCGACTGTTCGCTGATCGTGAACGTCACGCATTGTCTCGCGAGTCGGAGACGTTCACGGAGAGAGAATTGCGCATTTTTTAAAAGTTATTTGCAATATTATTGTTAATTCAGTGTACCCTTGGGATCCGCTGCAGAATAACGGGAAGAAAAGGTATTTGTTGTGTAGGTATTAAGTCTGGGCAACATATAGGCTATAATTTATTTTGGAAATTGGAACACCTGATGCAGAACCGCAACAGAACAGCTAAAGTATAAGAGATATAAAAATGGTGTCATAGCAAAAATTATTCCACGTGAAGAGCATTTTCTGCTGTGAGAATAAATTTGGAGATCTGGAACCCTGTTGTGGAACTCCAAAGCCCAGCGACACTATAACATATTAAGGAATGACGTCTTAGCAAAAGTTGTTTAGTCTGATGGGCATTTCCTGTGGACTTACAAAAATGAATGATCTGGAACGTCTCCAATCGTCTCGCTCATCCCGTTGTTTTCCCGTCCCCGGGCCTCAGAATTCTACATCAGACGTTTCAGATCTTCGATTTTCTTGACGACCCCGTTGTCGCTGGCAAAAGCAACAGGATCCGCGTACGAAGTCGCGGGCAGAAGCTAGTTTTTAATAATTAACAATTCTGTTATTGCTAATCTTTTACAAAATTGATCTAGATCCCTCGCTAACACCTCTGCGGTCGATAACGATCGGGAGTCTAAATATATCGCTGAATGCGATGGAACAAAAATACAAAGCTTTGCATTTCATAAAATGTTATCCTTATTCCTAAAAACTTTCTCCTTTAAATCAGAAAAAACAAGCTCCACTATTTCGTCAGGCTTTTTGAGTATCTCCTGAGGCTGAGGGTGTCTCTTTTTCGAGTCCTTCATTACTACGTGTTAATGCTAGATTTTTACGTTGATTTCTTGTCATAACATTAACGACGTGTTCTTGCATATTTTTTAATTCCTTGCTCGTTACAGGAATTCGACTCAATGCATCTGCAGCCATATTGGTTCGACCTGGAACGTATTCTACCTCAAAGTCATATTCTTCAAGATATAAGCGAAATTTTGTTAACCTACTAGAAGGGTCTTTTAAATTAAACAAATAGACTAAAGGTATATGATCGGTACATATTTTAAATTTCCTGCCATACAAATAAGGTCTAAAATGGTTTATCGCCCAAACGATTGCAAGTAATTCTAATTGTATTACTGGATATCTTGTTTCGGCCGGTTTTAAATTACGACTAGCATAAGCGACAACTTTGCCATTGCTATTCGATAATATGGCGCCTAAACCTGTTTGCAACTGAAAAATATTGTTTTCTGTAAAATCTGGATACTCTAAAATTGGTGGATTTATAAGTGCTAATTTTAATTTTTCGAAAGCCGACTGGCATTCGGGTGACCAAATGAAGTTTTCACCTTTTTTACACAATACATTCATTGGGTAAACAATATCTGCAAAACGTGGTCCACCGTCTGTAATAGTTAGCAAACGCGACAAAACGCTTGACGTCATCAGCGCATGGCGCCGGTGTCGGATACTTGTGTATCGTTTCAATTTTTGTTGGATCTGGAAAAATGCCCTCCGATGTTATTTTATGCCCTAAGTAAATAATTTCATGTCTTAAAAAGTCACATTTAATTGCATTCAATTTTAAGTTCACTTCTCATAAACGGTTTAATACACTAATGACTACTTCCCGCACGCAAAATACGCGCTTAGACGTGGAGTTGCGGACACCAGCCCGCTATACAATACAATACAATACACTAATGAGGTTTTTATTATGATTTGATAACGACCTTCCTATCACGACACAGTCATCTAAGTTAATAAAACACTTCTTATAGTTAAGACCGGCCATTGCTATGGTCATAAGTCTTGAAAATACACTAGGACTGGTTTTGAGACCCATAGGACAACGCTTCATTTGATATTGTTTACCAGCCGTAAAAGCTGTACATTTTCGCGAGTCCTGGTCCAAAGAAAGCTGATACATTTTATTTAAGCTGAATGACGTATATTTTCTTGAGTTTTCACTAAGTGAAAGTTGGTAGTAACTTTGAGATAGATCTAATTTTGAAAAATAAATACTACCTGATAAGGAATCTAATATCTCAGTTATGTGGGGTAATGGAAATTTGTCGTCTTGAATTTTGGTATTTAGATGGCGGTAATCAATTACAAGCCTCCATTTTTTTTCATTTGTTTTATCAGCCTTCTTGGGCACTAACAACACGGGGCTTGACCACTCGGATGTGGTTTCTACAATAATATCATTTTTTAACAATTATCCTGAATTTGTTTTTCAACTTCATTTTTAAGCGAATTTGGGATTCTGTATGGTTTTACGTAAACCGGAGTAACATTATCTTTTAAAGTGATAGAGTGTTCTAGTAAATTTGTGACTGACAACTTATCTCCTGGCAAGTGAAATACGTCAGCGTATTTTGCACAAATGTTCTCCATGCTTATTTGTTCTTCTTTATTCATATAATTTAAATCAAGAAGGGAAAAAAGCGTTTTAACGCGGTCCGCAGACTGATTCTCTTCTGTGAATTTACAAACGTCAAATGTGTTAAGAGAATAAACACTTAAACTTGATAAATCAACATTAATCTCTTCTTCTTTCGTGTTTAAAATTCTCACAGGTATGAAATTATTAACCGGTTTAGCAATGAACCCTGCTACGAATACTGCCGAGTCAACTTCCTTCGCTAACACAACAACATCTGCACGATATCTACAACGAATATGCTTTATCATTTCACAACGGGGTGGAATTATTTGACGAAACCTGTTATCTGGTTCAAAAGAAATACAAATTGTCTCATTATAACTTGATAAGCTCATAGTCATCTTATTGTAGTCAATGAGTCAAGAGTCAAGTATAGAGGAGTTTCTTGGGGACAAAAATAATGCCACACTGTAACTTGTTTATTACTCTAAGTCAGATAATATGTTATTTTTTGATTAAATTGATTGTTTGTTATTTTTTTCTTCTGACTAGGCAATCTGTGTTCTTATTATTATTATTTTATTTTTTCTAAATTCTTGATTATTACTTATTTTTATTTTGACATTCTATCCGTATTATTGATTGTAATTTTTATTGATTATTATTATTGTATTATTCCTGTATTCGACACAAATGTATTTTTGTTCAGAATAAATAAATAAATGACGGCCCCATACCGCTTCAAAAAATTATGACCTATTATACCATCTGTTGGACAGGGTATATTGTTAAACACGTAAAACTGTTGATTAAATACTATACCATTATAAACTAAATCTAAATATACGTACCCCTCGGACACTAAGGTCCGTATTACAGAAGGAAACTCAAGTATTGATCTCTGTTTAATACTAGTTTTAAGTCTGGTTTTAATTTCAGAACGTTCCTCAAGCATACAGCCTGAAATTTTAATGGTTGTTTTCCCGCGGCAGAACAACTTGCCATAAGGAGTACTTTCGAAGCATAGAGTAAAAGTAAAAAAAATAATATGTTTTTGTTTTAAAATAATTAAAAAAATATTCATCAACTCGAAAACATGAGAATCAATAGTAACACTAGACGTACCTTGTAGGTACTACTCGAATCGCACGCGCCGCCCGCCGCCGAAAGACACGATGCATAAATGTTCAAAGTAAAATAAGCTCTCGTTCGTGGTGATACGGCATAAAGTAGTTTTCACGCAACAATACAAAACACAGCCGCGAAGCCGACAAAGGAAAGACCGATTTATAAATGTTCAAAGCAAAATAAGCTCTCGCGTGTAGCGATACGACATAAACTAGCCTGCGCGCATCAATTACAAAGGACGCCGCGTGCCGGCTTCCTATTGTATTATTATTGTATTATGTAATACTTAGTTTTTCCGCGATTGTCGTACGCGCAGCACGTGTTATCTTATCGTGCAATGGATCGCCATTACAGTTATTGCAATTTGGAGAACGTCGCTATGGTCCAACTGGCCCGGCGACTTTACGCGGAGCCGCAACACTTGGAGTCGCGTACTTCGAACGGGGTCCTCGTCGAAGTACCCGAAAGGCTGCGGCTAGGTTTGGCGTAAGCCAATACTACGTCTTGAAACTGCTCAACTCTGAAGGACTGCATCCTTACCATTTTCGCAGAGTTCATGCTCTCTACGAAAACGACGGACCGAACAGAATTGTTTTTTGTCAGTGGTTGATGGACAATCAAAATACGAACATTTTGTGGACGAATGAAGCAACTTTTACGCGAGTTGGACTCAACCAGCGTAACGAACATTTTTGGGCTTTGATTATCCCACATGTTATTCGCGAGTGTGCGCACAAGTGCGTTTTATGTGTTAATGTGTGGGCCCGGTAATTATTGGCCACCTCATTGGGCCGCATTTCGTGACAGGACAAGTGGAACCTACCTGAAATGTTACAAATCATTATTCCGGACTTTTTGAACTTTTATTTGTGGTCGCTGGTCGGAGCTCAAGCGCCTAGTGTATCGTGAGGAACACGAAACTCGCGACGCGTTAATAACTGCGATAGTGGACGCTTTTAATATCGTAAGAAGTGACAGAGACACCTTACTAAAATTGAAAGACAACCAATTAAAACGTTGATTGTGATACAACGCAGTGGCGACACTTCGAACAATTACTCCGTTACCGGGAAGTGTAAGTAGCTACCTACTCGTACTTTTGTAAATAGTGAACATTTAAAAGTAGTTTAGTTAATTAAAATTATTGTAAATAAGTTGAATCAAGTTTTTGAAATACGCCACAAATACTTTTTTAGGTATCTAATTCAGAAAATTATTTTTCTTAAACGATAAACTTGTTTTTATTTAATTTCGTGTTCAGTAAATTGCAGCTAAAAACGTAGGTATTTATGACGGTCCTAAGCCCGTAAAAGTATAAAGGGAAAATTTGAATAACTTGTTGGGTAAAGCTTATTATTATCAAGAATAAGTTATCAACTTATCAGCTGATTGAAAAGCACGCGGGTCAACGGCCGCGCGGCCGGTCGGCGGTGGCGCTCAGCGCAATCAGGAGGTATAACTATTGGTTCGTGGTCGGTTTCGAGTTTTGTTTTTCACAATGGTTAATCTGCCATTTTTTGTTTCTAATATTTTAATTGTTTATTAAACGATTGTATTACCAAGGCAAAGCCATTTCGCTTCGGGAAAACAACCATTAAAATGTCACGCTTGATCATAGTTCAGCTGAGTTTGGCTTTATTTTAGATCGTTACTCAGTTCGCGAATCGAACCTAAGCAGTGATTTGATCTATAATTACCCAAGTGTGGTCGAGACCACACTTGAGCATAGGTAGATTGTCACGTCCAATACTCCAATTGACAATTTTTGCTGTTCAAGTATAGCTGCGTTGTCGAGTTTGTCCCAGTGCTGACACTATCGTTTATTTAATTCTTAATATCATGTTTGAATTCTTTACAATTTCTGTTAGCAAGTTTTTTTGTAATGTACTATTTTTTTTCTTTTGTCCTGCCATTTATAAAATGATAAGAGTAAATTAATCAGCAAAACAACAAATACAACAAACTGATCTCGATGTTTGCACATAATTGACTTGACAATTTGACATACTGACATTTTAATTAGCATACCTGCATACCTATTTACGGCCATAGATACAAGTCTTTTAAGCTTGACAATTTGCTTACAAAATTACTTTATTGTACTTCAAAGAGCTTTACTTCAATAAACGGGGGATTGTACTATTCGGGACCGAAATAATTACACTGATTTCCTAAATAATTGAGCTCATAAGGTATATTTTAATACTTTTAATCCAGTGACGATCCAATTATAAATTGGTAAATAGAATAAATCGTAAACGGAAACATGCTGATGCATAGACAATACACATCTCTGCTTGAGGCTCGATTTGAGCCTCGATTCAGCTGAGTTCAAATTGATTACCTTTCTGGAATAAGACCAATGCTCAAGTACTGATTTTATACTTAAACAGTGATCAACTGATTGAAGATCAAACTGGACTTGAGGAACGTTCTGTAATACGGACCTAACTGTCCACCTATGCCTTTTATAATTATTTTATCGTAACAGAGTTTACTTAGTAAATACTCATTTAACCATTCATATTTTAAAGTGCATACAGTAGCACCGCTATCTACTAGAAATTTCGCGGAATTACCCGAAATTATGTTAAGAGAAACTACATTACTTTTACTATAGCTAAAGACATTATTATTATTCATTAGGGGCACGAAAAAACTCATTGCTCGTGTACATTAATTACAGAAGGAAACTCAAGTATTGATCTCTGTTTAAAACTAGTTTTAAGTCTGGTTTTAATTTCAGAACGTTCCTCAAGCATAGATTCATTGATCATAGTTCAGCTGAGTTTGGCTTTATTTTAGATCGTTACTCAGTTCGCGAATCGAACCGAAGCAATGATTTGATCTATAATTATCCAAGTGTGGTCGAGACCACGCTTGAGCATAGGTAGGTTGTCACGTCCAATACTCCAATTGTCAATTTTTGCTGTTCAAGTATAGCTCCGTTGTCGAGTTTGTCCCAGTGCTGACACTATGTGTTTTTTTATTCTCAATATCATGTTTGAATTCTATAAAATTTCTATTAGCAAGTTTTTTTCTAATGTACTAAAATTTTTCTTTCGTCCTGCCATTTATAAAATTATAAGAGTAAATAAATCAGCAAAACAACGAATACAACAAACTGATGTCGATGTTTGCACACAATTGACATGCCATGACTTTTAAAATAGCATACCTATTTACGGCCATAGATACAAGTCTTTTTAGTTTGACAATTTGCTTACAAAATTACTTTATTGTACTTCAAAGAGCTTTACTTCAATAAATGGGGGATTGTACTATTCGGGACCGAAATAATTACACTGATTTCCTAAATAATTGAGCTCATAAGGTATATTTTAATACTTATAATCCAATGGCGATCAAATTATGAATTGGTAAATAGAATAAATCGTAAACGGAAACATGCTGATGCATAGACAATACACATCTCTGCTTGAGGCTCGATTTGAGTCTCGATTCAGCTGAGTTTAAATTGATTACCTTTCTGGAATAAGACCAATGCTCAAGTACCGATTCTATACTTAAACAGTGATCAACTGATTGAAGATCAAACTGGACTTGAGGAACGTTCTGTAATACGGACCTTAGTGTAGTTTCTCGCGACTCTTGCGAAATAACCTGCACACGTGGGGGTGGGTTCACCGCTTCGTGGAAAATATTGCGCGTTGCCTGCAGGTGTGCGAGGAAATCCGAAACCTCGGCCGCGCGGTATCCCACGGTTGCTTCCGCGCATAATCGCGCGACGCGCATGTACCTATTGTTGTAATTAGACGGAATATTTTGACCTTGCCTGTCATCTGATGGGCTGTTTTGTCTGAAATGTTGATACCCTCTATTTATATATGTATTGCCTCGTCTGTTGTAAGGCCGGGTTTGATTTGGAGGATTTCTAATGTTCATGATGTGATCTTCGTTTGGTGATAACGCATTCTCATCTATTGATTTCTTTTGAATTAAATATGTACGCATATCGGTGACCAAACTGTCTACTGTTGCATTTGTAGTTTTTAATCGGAGTTTCGCACCTTCAGACAATCGAGTCTTTAAAACAAACTCTATTAGTAGATTTTTGGTGTTATCGCTGATCATTGAACTGTATAATTGGATACCATCTATCAAACGCTTGGTGTCTTGTTCCTTATCAGTCATTATGAGCTAAAGTGCAATGGCTGTTTTTAAATCAAATGAATCGCCAGCCATTTTTGATGACTTTAAAGTTATATTACTTATGCTAATGATCTTATTGTAACAAATATGTATACTATTTATGATTGAATTAATTGCTTTTAAACTATCTGTGCTTAGCTCTGAATTTTCAATTTTCGTCTGTACTTCGAGCAAAATAGACTCCAACTTACAATATTCTGTTTGAGCTAATAAAACTTTTTGTTCTGCTGTATCTGTCTCCGCGCAGGACCGATTTTTATAAGATAATCCTTAATTTCTTTCAAGTTGCTTGAAATTGATAACAGCTCTTTTATAGGCATTACAATATCTCATATTTAAATTACTGATTTATAGGTTACATAAGTATCTATGCTTAATTAACTAAAACAATTAAACCTGTTTCGACATGGTGACTCGGTGGCGACGGGTTGGTACTGGAACTGCAATAATTTTCCCACGATGTCGATGGCTTCAGGTAGCAGTGTTGCTGGATATGGTGCTGTTTTTTGGGCCGGGCTATACCCTGGACTCCGTGGGCCGGGTTAATCCCTGGACTCCGTTGCTGCTGGGCCGGTCTATACCCTGGACTCCTCGTTCTATACTGCTGATGTTACTTGAGGTTGAGAGACAACACTTAAAGTACTGGCGTTGAGTTCTCTTCTTAAGACTTTTACTGCGCTCTTTTGGCACTTTTTGGCGATAAAATAAAGTGCTCCGACAAGTAGAACGATCAGTATTATTATCAAAACTATTTTCTCAATACTGATCAGTTGTCCAAAGTTTTGACTGGTGCTGGCATTGGCTTCCCCGTTTGCATTTTGAGCAATTACTGTTTCTTCTTTTGAATAAGTTTTTCCCATCTTCTTTCCTGATTGTTTCTTCGGTCTTGGTTTTCGTTTTTTTTTTTCTTGATTTCGTCTTAATTTTTGGTCGTCATTTCTTCAATTGTTCTTTTAAGGCAGGGTTGCCATGAAGTATATCCATAAGGATAGGTGGCAGATGCAAACAACTGTTCATTCCCAAGTTCCTTTTATTAATGCTCAACTACAACATATGAATCGTATCGCTAACTTAATTTACTTAGTTACTAGAATATTAATGCTTTGCTTGCACAACATGACATGTTATTGGACCGACGATTGTCTTAATGGGGATCAGCAAAGGCATGTCCTTACAGGTAGTTACAGAGTGTGTGAGATGTTACATTTTCATATGTGCTCTATGTTTTGCCATTTGGCGTACAAATATTATCACCAATTTAAAATAAATTCAGTTGATTACATGCAACAAATACCATTATCAAATAAAATTATAAAAACATGAATTTCAAAGCAAGTCGATCATTAAATATTCTCAGAATGTCAACAATAAAATTTAAGAAATAACAAAAATGATAAATGTCATAGAACAAAAATAAAAATAATAATTGAAGAAGATAATGTCAATTACATTTTTTTTTAAAGTAATACAGGAATGTCAACACATATAATAAATCAATAAACTATTCCTAAAATATCAAATAAAATCTAACAATAAAATCTTAGGAAGTACATGAATGTTAAATGTAAATAAAAAGTATATAGAATAATGTCAACTGATTGCAATGTCAATTATGTAAATCCCAAATAAATACAGGAATGTCAAAACAGATATGATGACTTATAACATATTATCTGAAGGGGGGATTATAGAACTGTCATCCAGATAGTCCTTTAGCGAGTAGTAACATTTATTGATTAAAATTTTCAGAAGTACCCTTTTGAATTTGTCCAGATTTAATGATTTTAATGTCTCAGGCAGCTTCTTGAATATCTTTGTGGCCATACAGAAAGTGCTTTTATTCATTAAGGTTGTTCTGCCATGTCTGATTTCGAGCTCGAACTTATTTTTGTCTGCTTTGTACTGCGAGATGTGTGTTTTGACAAATATATTAGTTTCGTAGATGTACAATGATGGTAGGGTAAGAATGTTTAGGCTTCTAAAGAATGGTTGACAACTGTCGGTGCTATTTAGGCCACACATAGATCTAATACATTTTTTTTTAATCTGTAAATACAAAATCTCTATCGACTGAGTTGCCCCAATACATTATGCCATACCTAAGTATTGATGCAACATAACCATGATAAGCCATTAGTAAAGATTCTAGTTTGTAAAGAACATATGCGAATTTATTCATTTTTTTTACAAATTTCGTCTGTCTGGGATCTCCAGGTCAGATTGTTATCTATTACGATGCGAAGGAATTTGGCGGCAGTAGTTGGCTCTATTTGAGTCCCTAAATACTGAATATCTGGGACTTTACTTGGAATTCTCTGGTAGAAATGCATAATTTAAGTTTTATCTAAATTTATAAGAAGATTAGTATTTGCGTGTTGCGGGAGGTGCAAGCACCTCGCGTGCTTGGGGTGGTAGATTTTTATATTAAAAAAAAAATGGTTTTTTAACAGAAGACGGGTTTCTTAGTTTCCGAGATACGATAAGGAGGGACGCAAGGGGTGCAATTTTGAAAAATAGTTTTTACTTTTCCAAGCTTCCCCTATACGAATCCGTAAAAAAAAGAACACGGGTCTTTTAGTTTCCGAGATCTGATAGGGAGAGGGGGGAAGGGGGCGAAAAGGGGGGCTTTGGGACTTTTCCCATACTCGCGACAGTAATTTGCTTACGAATCTGTCAAAATATACCTATCTTACCTCCCCATCTACCATCTGGGAGAACAATTATGTCAGTCAGTGAGTGAGTGGTAATCGAGCTTTATATCTATACTAATATTATAAAGCTGAAGAGTTTGTTTGTTTGTTTGTTTGAACGCGGTAATCTCAAGAACTACTGGTTCGAATTGAAAAATTCTTTTTGTGTTGGTTAGCCTATTTATCGAGGAAGGCTATAGGCTATATATCATCACGCTACAACCAATAGGAGCGGAGCATCAATGACAAATGTTGCAAAAACGGGGAAAAATTATTCTCTTTGATAGCTTCCGTTGCGTGCGCTGCGTAAACGGTTAAAGTTGCACAAATATAATGTAGCAGGGAATTATTCCTCTTGAAAAGGTCTCAAAAAAAGTCCGCGACGGCACATGCCTATCTTTTAAGGTTGACTCACAATAACCATTTTTATGATTTTAAAATTTGGTCAAAATTAATGTTTTATTTGCGAAGGTGTTTTTACCGACACAGTATTAATCCTTATCAAAATAAATATGTTAGTCATCTTTAGCATTCAATTGTGACCAAAATTGACCTTCACACTATTCAATTTAGATGAATATCTTAGGAGATATCACAGTTTTAAAATAACTCCGCATCAAAATAAAGACCCGCGCGCGCTGCGAGGCGGGTGTTCATGTTGTTGGGAAAACCAATGTGATTAGATTCAATGCACAAATATTGTGGGGAACTTAGAGAAGGTTTTAGTTTTTGTTTCATGCTGTAATCAGTGCGAAGAACTTACCATCATTGTGTAAGATACATGCAACGACATCTATTGCACCAAAATGTGCTCACAAGATAACTTTTAAATCGGGTCTGAGAGCAAAAAGTACTCTAGATTAGTCTACATGACGCTATAACCCTGTAGAGTGTGTGTTCGATCGCTTTACATGCATTATATTTTAACGGTTAAATTTCGTGCTCGATAGATGGCGCTATTAATTTCACTCCATTTTCTGAGTCGCGGTGTTAAGTTTTCCGTGAAAGAATGACCCTCGCCCGTGTCAAATGTCTGAAGCTTGGTTTATTAACCAACGAAACAAAAAGAGGAGGTTCTCAATTCGACGCGTCTATATTTTTTTATTTTATGTATGACCTGACCACGCATAACTTTTTACAGAGAAGTCCGATATACATGATCTTTTGTTTTTTAAATTGAGAAATCGTGTTTGGGCTCATTTCCTGCACCTTGATGAGAACTTTAGATCTAGCTGGAGTATAACGTCATCGAAGGTCTGACGATGGAGACGGAAGGCACTTGCAAGAGGTCCTCAAGAGTTTGCAGCAACAATAACGTGTTTGGGCTCAATTCATGCACCTTGATGAGAACTTTAGGCCTTGCTGAAGTATGACTGTCATCGACGGTCAAACGATAGAGACAAATGGCAGTTGCAAGCGGTCCTAAACAGTTTGCAGCAGGTATAATGTTATTGGGCTCATTTCATTCACTTTGATGAAAACTTTAAACCATACTGAGTTGTCAGTATGACTTTCATCGAATGTTTGACGATGGAGAAGGAAAGCAGTTGCAAGTGGTCCTCAAGAGTTTACAGCATCTATATCGTGTCTGGGCTCATTTTATGCACCTTGATGAGAACTTTAGACCTAGCTGGAGTATGACTGTCATCGAAGGTCTGACGATGGAGACGGAAGGTAGTTGCAAGAGGTCCTCAAGAGTTTACAGCATCTATATCGTGTTTCGACTGATTTCATGCACCTTGATGAGAACTTTAGACCTGCCTGGAGTATGTCTATCATCAAAGGTCTGACGATGGAGACGGAAGGCAGTTGCAAGAGGTCCGCAACAGTTTACAGCAGTTTTATCGTGTCTCGGCCCATTTCAAGAACTTTGATGAGAACTTTCGTTCTAGCTGGTGTATGATTGTCATCGAGTGTCTAAAGGTGAAGACGTAAGGCTGTCGAGGGTCGCGGGCCTGTGGACAGTGAGTAATGGGCTAGCTCGCCATCCGTCCGTCTTATGACGACAGGCCGTGGTGACGGCGTGTTCGTGTTCCACACGCGCCTCAAAGAGATGTCAGCAAACGGGAAGGGATCCGAGAGGAGCGAGGCCTGCCAGGGTTGCGGGACTGTTCGAAAGAGATACCGCGGCCCTGGTACGCAAAGGGCAACAGAAGAAACGTGGGTGGATTTTAGGCAGTACAAGTCTGACAATCCCTTCCGCTCCGTCCAGAGTGGGAGGGGTCATTTGATGATTATCCATCGGTAATAGTATATAATAGGGATTTACTCCTTTTGAGAGCTTCCGTTGTGCGTGAACGGTTAAAGTTACGCAATTATCATGTATGTCGGAATTGTCCCTCTTAAAAAGCTCTAAAAAAATATCCGCAATGGCCATATGTCTAACTTTTAAGGTTGACGCACACTCTCTCTAACCTCTCTTTCTTTTACGTACGCACGCACGCAGACGAAGTTGCGCGGGTCAGCTAGTAGTATAATAAATACTATTGTCAAACCATGATATAATTGTATTTAATGTCTTATTTATTTCATTTTCATAAGTCATATAATCGGCACATTCAACTACTACTGTGCTGTCGTCAGCAAATAGTACCATGGGATGGTTTATGTGTCCAGGAAGGTCATTAATGGGACGAAACGAAGAGGGGTGGTCCAAGTACACTGCCTTGAGGTACGCCTTATTTTATTGTTCTACATTTGGATCGATATTTCTTCTCGTAACCGTTATTTGCGCATATTTGTGTTATTTCCACAAATTGTTTTTGATTTACTAGATAAGATTGCAACAGTTTAAGTGTATTCCCCCTATAGATATATAAAATAAGGAGATATGCCCGTTAGACGAAAATGTATCGGTACCGTCTGTGTTCTGTTAGCCCCTACCACGCGGCAACTGTTGAGTTACAAAGACGTGTTACGAACTGCTCTTTGTTTTTTTATTAAAAACTAGGTCCAAAGTTACTGTTTATTATGGTTCTATATCTCAAAGTGCTGAGTTTCGAATAACCTAACGAGTGGTCCAAAGTGCAAAGTAATACACCGAGTCAACAAAAAGTTATAAGTGAAAACATTTAAAAAAGTTAACCTAACGAACTGTGTCCCTGACCTACGACAACTCGCGCAAAGCCCGCTGAGGTGAGTCACCACGAAACGTACATAATAATTAGCGACGAACTCAACTACTGCACGGAACATTTTGATCATATACCAGGCCACTCAGAAAGTATTGCGATAAATAGTTTTTATGGGAGACTGGCCAGTTAGAATCTTTTTCGAAAATATGATTACTTGTAAGTAAAAATATGTGTGTTCCATTTTCAAAATTTCCCTCCACATTTTTTGCGAGCCAATTCAACGTATCGTGTCTTACTGAAAAATGGATCTGCGCCGGGAACATTTTAGAGCTATGATTTTTTACGATTTCAAGTGTCGCCTGAAACCGGATGAATCGTTCGATAGAATGGCATTTATGGATGAAGGCCCCTCCAAGGCAACCGTGTATCGTTGGTATAACGAATTTAGGCGCGGTCGACCAACCTTGGGGGATGAAGAAAGAAGCGGTCGCCCTTTGACGGCTATTACGGAAGAAAACGTGCTAGCAGTGAAACATTTAATCCAAGATAATAGGCGAATTACATATCAGGAGATTCAGCACATATTAAAGATTGGATCGGGAAGCGTTCACGAGATTCTACACGGGCATCTTCGCGTGAGGAGGATAGTATCGCGCTGGGTGCCGCACTACCTCACTGACGCTTAGAAGCAGGCCCGGGTGGAATGGTGCCGTGATATGCTGAACAAATTTGAAGCAGGCTCGTCTCGGCGTGTTTACGACATCGTAACAGGTGATGAGTCCTGGATTTATCAATATGATCCAGAAACCAAGCGCCAGTCGACAGTTTGGGTGTTTCAAAATGAACCAACGCCTACCAAAGTGAAGCGATCTCGAAGCGGGGGGAAGATTTTGATCACCAGCTTTTTTAATTTGACTGGCCACTTGGCCTCAATTCCCTTACGAGATCAAAGAAGCATCAACACCGAATGGTATACTACCAAATGTTTACCAGAAGTTTTTTCTGTTGTGAGCAACAAGCGACCAAACACAGGGCTCCGCGGACTACTGCTCCACCACGACAATGCGCCTGCACACACCGCGCTCAAAACGAGGGACTTCCTGGACAGTACACCAGTCAAACTCCTGGGTCACCCTCCTTACAGCCCTGATATGAAAATAAAAAAATAAAAAATCAGCTCAAGGGGATACAATTTTCGTTGCCGGAAGATGCGCTGGCTGCGTTCGAGCAGGCTGTAAACGAGGTGTCTGCGGCGGACTGGAAAAAGTGTTTTGAAAACTGGTTCAGAAGCATGAATCTTTGTATAGAGGCTGGTGGAGAGTACTTTGAAAAGATTTAATAAAAATATATGTACCTGTAGAACAATTTTTTTTAGTGTCGCAAAACTTTCTGAGTGTCCCACGTACCCACAAAAATGAATTGTGCTGGATGTAAACTCCCGATAGCTCGAGGAGAGTTGCTAAGATGTAGTACTTCACAGAAAACTTCACCACTACCGATACATCAACATGACAACCACTACGAAGCAGATTAGAAATGACGACACACCTGTTAGGAGACAATCCCCACTGAAACTTGACGACACAACAATGTCCATTGACGACCAGATTCAAGATGACCAAAGTATACTGGGAGATACAGGCAAATATGACACACCACCGACAGACATAGATACAGCTACAATCATATCACCCATCATATTACAGACAGAGCCAATTACATTAGAAAAAAATAGTCAACTATTAGATAGAAAATTAGAAGTACAACAACGATCTATCTTGTCAAAAATCGAAAGTTCAATCCGAAATCAATATAGCTGTACTAAAATTTCAACAAGAAATAAGTCAAAAAACCGAACAACTTTCTCTTGAAGAAACAAAAATAAATACCAATATTATTCACATAAATGAAACAATACAGAAACTTGAGATTGGAAACGCAAAAATGAAAACAGAAATAGTAGAGCTACAGAACAAAAACATGTATCTGAACTTGAGCGACACTTCCACAAACGATACGGCTAAAATAATTGTTATTCACGGCCTGAATGAATATTATAATGAAACAGAAAAAGACCTCGAAGATAGGGTAATATTTGCATTTCAAGATACATTGAATGTCGATCTCACTGGCTATATCGAAGAGCTTAATCGGATAGGACGGAATGGACAAAGACGGCCATTACGGGTGGAACTAATTAGTAAAAAGATGACTAAATATATCCTAGGAAACGTTGGATATTTAAAAAGTTTAGGCTTATGTGTTTCTGGATTTCTTGATAAAGAATCATTACAGAAAAGAAGACAACAAAGAGAAGGACGGTCCATAACACAACAAAACGGTAATAATAATACTTCTTATGAGTATAGCGCAAGGAAAACTTCCACACAGAGTAATAATGAAAATCCAAACATAACGAGACACACCCTAGCCTAGTACCACCCACTATTAACCAAGCCAGGCCTGATTCCTTTCGTCTTTAAGATATTGATCCAAAACATTCAAAGTATAAATAATAAAACACACCTACTCGAACATTTTATAGAAGATAAAAACTACCAATCAATATGTCTGACAGAGACGTGGATACGTGAAAACCAAAAGGACAGCATCAAAATAGACGGTACACATTTGCTTCTGCCTACCACCGACGTGACCATCGAGGAGGAGGAGCAGCTATCCTCTTACGTAACGGCATAGAATACGTGCACGTATTCTATGCCGTTAGAAGACTGTACTAACTTATCAATAGAATGTGTAATTGAGTGTTGCGCTGTAGAAATCATATCACAAAACACAATTATTATTAATATTTACAGACCGGATCGCGAGATAGAATTTTTTTTTGCTGTTATTATAGAAATATTAAAAAAAGTACAACCCGAAATTCATAAAAACCATATAATTTTTACTGGCGACTTTAATATTGACAAATCATCCAAAAACAAAGACTACCAACGGCTACAAAATATAATGTTAGAACACAATCTGCACCAAATCGTCAACGAACCAACCAGACAGACACTGACTATGTCATCATGCATAGACCTAATATTTACCAATCAAAGACAATACAAATTAACTATTGACAATACTGGTATTTCTGACCACAAAAGCCTTAACTATTCGCAACAATCACCGGGACTGGAACAACATATTTCTACTTACTTCGTGACGAAAAGACTATTTAATGAAAAATTAATATCACAGTTTAAACTCAACCTTAGCCAAACGGATTGGAACGGAACACTATGCAAAAATGAAAACGTCAATGAAATTTGCACAGAATTTCATAATAAGCTATATGAGATACTAAATGAAACTATACCTAAAAACGCGTAAAAATCAAAAATAATAAAAGGAAACCATACTTAACTATCGGTTTAAAAAAATCTTGTGAGCACAAGAGATTGCTTAAAATTGTTGTATAAATAAAAATAAAATAAATATCGCTGGACATTACACACAGCGCCATCTAGGTGCCACACTAAGCTACGAGGCTTGTGTTGTGGTCACCAGATAGTTGATAATACTACATAGATACTTTTTTGTTTGTAAATACATACTTATTATACATATAAACATCCACGACTCGGAAACAAATGTCCATGCTCATCACACAAACATTTGCTCCTACCGGGACTCGAACCCGGGACCCTAAGAACGTAAGGCAGCCTCAATACCGCTGCGCCATTCGGGTCGTCGTGTAGAAAAGACCAATAATGAACTTTTAAAAACACACTATAAAACGTACGAAAAAATGTTAAAAAAGTGTGTAAAACTATAAAAAAAATTAATCTTATTAAGGAAATGAAGCGAACACAAAATAAATCTAAGACCATGTGGAACATTATTAAGAATAACCATAAACCAGATTCCATGTGCCATACTAAAAATGTTACCTTGCGTTATGATGATGATGACAATAAAACCACAAGTACGCCAACAACGGTTGCTAAAATCTTTAACGACTTCTTTGCTTCAGTCGGCGAACAGCTACCCATTAACACGACGAAGACATGCCCAGTTCTTACCCCATCAATAAATTCTCTATTTGTCCAACCCGCCACGGAGCGTGAAATTTATAATATAATACGCAAAATGAAGAACAAGCGCAGTGCCGGAGTTGATGAAATACCATCTTTCCTAATTAAAGAATGTATTAAGGAATTGACACCACCTATAACCAAACTAATAAACAAATCGCTTGACGAAGGTATCTTTCCGGATAAATTAAAAGAAGCTAAACTACGACCAATATTTAAAAAAGGCGGCAAGCCCCAGGATCCCTGTTCCTACCGACCAATAGCCCTTCTACCAGTTATATCAAAAATATTCGAAAAAACAATGTCCACTAGAATTAACAACTTTTTAGAAAAATTCAATCTCTTGGGCATAAATCAGTTTGGCTTTAGGCAAGAAAAATCGACCACACTCGCGGTATATAATTACGTGCAAGAAATATATAACTACATCAATGACAAACAATATGCCATAGGTTTGTTCTTAAACATGACTAAAGCATATGATAAAGTTTCCCATGACATTATTACAAAAATTATATGGCATAAGAATTAGGGGTACGACCTTTAAATGGCTAAAATATTACCTAAAAGAACTAACTTTACAAAACTTTATTTATTATATACATAAACGACCTACCTAAAACAATTGACACGAAGTGCAGTCTATTCGCAGACGACGTATCGCTTGTGTTCAGAAGCACTGAGAACACTGAAACGTTGACCAACATTGAGAATACTTATAAAATAGTTAAATCGTGGCTAGAGAAGCACGGTCTACAAATGAATACAAAAAAAAGTAATTTATTGCAATTTAGAACATACCAACGAACGCCGTTAAACATAAGTAGCCTTAGTAGTAAATTAAATATCCGAGAACGGGACGACCTAACGCTTCTTGGTTTAACATTGGACAATAATCTAACATGGAAGAAACATATCGAAAATCTGAAGACTAAATTATCACAATTTATATACGCATTAAGCAAATTAAAAAGCAACACAAACTATGAGACCGCGCTCTCGGCATACTATGCTTACGCTTATGCATGGTTTAACTATGGAATAATATTGTGGGGCGAAAGTACTAACTTTAATGACATAATATTCATCATGCAAAAGAAATGTATACGCATCCTTATGAACATTAAGCCATGGGAAAGTTGTAAACCTCATTTCATAAAAAATAAAATATTAACGTTACCCTCCCTTTACATATTGCAAATAGCTACGTTCGTCCAAAAACACAGGAATTACTTTCAATCAAACATAGAAGCAAACAAAAACTATAACCGAAGAAATAAAAACAAGTTGATAACACCGACACCAAAATTAAAAATAATGAAAAGTAGCCCCAACTATAGAATTGCAACAATATATAATAAATTACCAAATTATATAAAACATGATCAGAATACAAATTCATTCTATAGTAAACTAAGATTACTTTTAATAGGGAAATGTTATTACACAGTAGACCAATTCATGACAGATAAAACTTTGTAGGTACTCCATTTATAACTTTTTCCGTTTTTTTTAAGATCTGGTCATAATTATCAAAGACATGTACATTTCAGTGACATTTTTAGTTTGTATTGTAAAATGACACACCATAATTCAATTTAATAATTTACGATATTGACATGACATGATTGTAATTATTACCTTTTCCTTATTTATTTTTTTCTAATTTTTACTACCTACCCTCTAATGCAATCTGACTTAAATATGACTTTGTGTGTGTTATTGTATTGTATTATATTGTATAGTGTTTATTACTGATAACTGGACACCCGACTTCTAGAGATATATTACCTTTTTCTGAATTGTATTGTAATTATTATGTTTTAATAAGCTTTGACTCAATTTATTATGTTAATTTAATGTTCACTAACTCAACAGCAAACCAGCATTGTGCTTTGCAGTGCCCTGACAGGGTTCATGTACAAAAACCGACAGTTATATTGTAAAATGTGTGATGTGCATGAGGGCAAATAAATACATAAACTACTACACATGCAGTTCAGTAAAAGCAATAGATACGCAGTCGCGCACACACTCGCATTGCTTAAAACAGAACGTTCTACACAATCAATTATAAATCTTATCCCATCAAACACAGCTTGTATTTACCATGCACCGTACAACTTACCCACACAAAAACATCGGTCGCTATCGTTGTGCTGAGCAAAAGCAATTTAATTTAATACCTACGCTAGTAATTGACTAAATCGGAAAGTTATCGAATCTTCATGTGTTCGAAAAATTGGTCCGAGCAACAAAGTAAATATGTAGGTAAATCAATGAATGTTGTTGTACCGACATAATGAAATCGATTCCTACTATAAGTGTGTTACTCAATTACTACGCGGGTAATAGATTTTTGTTATAAAGTATATAGTTAGTAAAAAATTGTTAATTAAATAAAAACAAACCTATGCCTAACAAATAAATAGCATGAGTATGTTGACTTATTTTAAGGAAAAGTCACTTTTTTATTAGCTGATCCATGCCGAATACTTTAAGGCATTCTAAGCTTTAATGGAAGAGTAATACAAAAAAAGTAAGGAAATAGCACGAAGGTAAGGCATTATATATTATGATAATTCAAAGCCAAAAACACTGCACCGATTATTAAACTGAAATTTAATTACCTTACTTTACGAAAGTTGGTTACGCATTTCTCTACTACGCTGTAAAATAATCAAAATACGTAAAACACATTATTCGACTTCGATCTTCCAACCAGGTTAAAATGGTTGATAAATTGAAAAAGAAACTATAATAGTAATATTTCATTCGTCAATCGACATTGTCGATAGCCTACGTTAGTGGATCTGCACAAGCACATCACTTACTCGTCGCAAGAAGCAGCGACCGTACTACGCGATGCATCCGTGTATTCCCGTTCGTCCTACTGACTTCGTCCCCGTAGTGGGACGAACGGGAATTTACAAAAATAATATTAAATTTGTTCCCCATCGTCCCATTCATGATTTTAGGGGGACGAACGGGTTCTTATATTAGTGCCATTCGTCCCCCAAAAAATAGGGGAATTTCATAAAAATACTAACAAATTAATTTGAAGAATGGTACAGTCGAGTTCATTAATATATTGGCCCTTTTAGGCTTCAAAAATATATGACAGTCAAAAAAAAACATAATATTGTGACAACTATAAGCATCATTAAATTGTGGTCAAGATTTAGATTCATTAATATGTGACTGGTTTTTCTTAGTAACAAGTATACAGCCAAAAGCACATTTCTATATGAACAACATTAAGATCATATTATCTGAACATTGTAGGATTCACAATTATGTATGCACACATGAATACAATAATATCTAAACAAGTAAATGTAATTCAAATTCAACCTTATTACTTACGTCATAAAGATGATTTTCCTAGCAATCTTAAAATTGCATGGTCAAGGAGTTTGCAACATTATTTATCACTGGCTAGATTAACTTCAAATGACGTTAGGTTTTTCTAGTAAAATTACAACTGACGCACATGTCATTCAACGATTTAATTCTACGATTTATTATACAATATTAATTCTATTGAAATATACCTACCCATTTAAAATAAAAATGTATAGAATTGATGAGCATACGAAACATAAAATAGTTTATATGTGTGAGGAAGGTGTTTCTAAATCAGCCATTGCAGAAGAATTAGGCATATCGGTAAGCAAAGTAATTTTAGGTATTGGTCCATGTTTTTCTCTGATCTCTAATGTGGTAATTTAATAAAATCGTTCTTTAACAGAGAAATACTGTTACATTATGGTGGAAAAGGTGGCAAGAAGAAGGAAATCTTACAAAACATGTATCTTTTGGCCGACCTAGGAAAACAACTCATGATCAAGATATGCAACTGGTTGAAAGTGTTCGAAATGCAAGATTTATCAGAACATCTACATTTGCAGCTGATCTGGCTGTATCCAGCTTAACTATACGACGAAGACTTAATGAAGCGGGAATTCATCACCGAATTCCAGCTAAAAAAATGTTACTAACGGAAAGGCATAAAATGTTACGTTTACAATTTGCTAACAGATATTTAAATTATGATTTTGAACACGTCGCTTTCATGGACGAGAAAGAGAGTTTTTGTCTCTTCGGCGGACGGGCGGATCTCTTTTTATCGTGCAGCCAATACACGATATGATGAAGAGAATGTATTGCCAAATAGACGCAGTGGACGCATTACGATCGGGTTTTGGGGGTGGATAAATTCCGGTGGACCCATAGAATTGTGCGAAATATCTGGCCGAATGAGGAGTGATACCTATTTAGATATTCTAAAAGACATGTTTTTACCAAGTGCAAAAATCGTTTATCCTGATAATCATCGAATTACTTTTATACAGGATAATAGTTCCGTTCACAATGCCAGACGAGTTCAAAATTGGATAGCTGAGCAAGTAGACTTGGAATTAATAAAAATTCCACCGAAAAGCCCGGACCTGAACCCCATAGAGAATCTATGGGGGTTAATGGTACAGAATTGGGACTGTAATGAGGCTCGCACGGAAGAGAATTTAAAGGCTCATGCATATGACATCTGGAATAGTTTTAGAAATAGTGATTGTTGCCACAATAAGGTACAGTCAATGAGAGCCCGACTACAAGCAGTGATTGATGCGAACGGATCATACACAAGATATTAAGTAACTGTTCTATCATTTTTAATTTGGCCGCCAATAATTGTTTATAACTAAGATTAATTTTAGTTTAAGATAAAATATTGTTTGTTTTTTTTTTAACGTAAGTCATGTGCTATTTTGTTGCATATTACTTTAATATTTAAATAGATATACTTGTTACTTAGATATACTTGTCAAATAATACAGTTTAAACTATAATGCTTCGATCAACAATAGCAACTGCTATTGTTGATCGAAGCTATAATGTAATGATATTCTTTTTTTTCCCGTGACGTGAATTCAATTCACTGTCAAACAACTTCGTTAGTCATAAAAAAGTTGTGGTGGCAAAGTAATCAAATTTTAGGTCGAATCGTATTGCTATATAAATGACAGGTGGCACATAATTTTTTTACAATTCTTAAATGGCCATGCTGTACGAAAAACATACGGCATTGAAAGACACTCATTTTAAAAACAAACGCAAACGCGAGGAAAACATTGGAAACTACTGTCATTTCTGTAACAATGTAAACTAGATCTTATTTGTGCGAGCAAATAATTAACTTTCCCATGCATGTAGAGGTAATTAAGAAGCTTACCCTGCTCAGATATTATAAACGCCAATACTATATTTTTGAAAAGGGTGATCACATATTATTGCCTAATGCACAGCATATTGTATTATTAAACCGTTCATGATCACATATTATTGAACTGTTCATGATCACATATTATTGCACAATGCACAGCATATACATATTATTGAACCGTTCACATGAGGACATATTTTTGATCTATAGAATTTATTGAGCTTTCCAATGCTCACAATATTTTGAATCCTTGACAGTGCCAATATATTAATGAACTCGACTGTACAAGCGTACAAAAATGATCATTTAAATTAAAAACGTTTACTAGATTATACAGCGAAATTTACATAGTGTTTACATATACACCGTGTTCTTCACGTTATCCATAAACTTTAGCAAAACGCTTCTGTAGCTTTTACAAATCAAATATAACAAAGAGAGTAGTACTTAAAAAGGCTTCGTTACAAAGATATTTGTAATTTGATTTTATGAAATTTAATTGAACTATGCAGTATGAAAGGGTCTTAATTTGGCCTATGTTGCCGCTTAGTGCAAATCTATCAATACTATTTGCATCTCATTTCCACGTACGAGAGGAACCCGAGAGATAGCGAAGAAGTACGATCACTTTTGATAACGGATCTATCAAAGAGATTCAACTGGTCTCCATGGATACATAAGTTGTTATTTGTCATGCATGATTTTACCTGTCAGATTTGTTGTTTATTGTAATTTACTATTGGGTTTCCGATTAATTTAATCAATTATTTTGATTACAACATTCACTATGCCGCACTAGTATTCGGCGCAACGCCAAGCTGATATTCACTTCGCCTACGGTTTCTGTGACGGAAATGCTACAGCGGCTGTACGAGAGTACCCCGGCGCGGTCCTGATATACGAACATTTACTAACATACACAGGAGATTTTGTGAGATCGGAATTAGACCACGCCGCCCGGGACGAGCAATCAATTTGAGCGTCGCTCCAGAAAACAAAATAATGGACCTTATTATTCATGATCCTAACTCTCGACGAGACGCTTTAGGAGAATCGGTGGGTGTATCGCATAGGCTAATGTGGAAACGATATGTTTTGCATGCCTACAACTACGGAAAATCCCAAGGCAGACCTGATATACCTGATCACTTCTATTGTCACTTCTCTGTCTTGATCAATAAAAATCTTGATGTGTGGTTTTTTTGTGAATAGTTGTGCATTTTATTTGTTTACCAATCTTATTTGTATTATGGTGAAGTATACAACACGACGAATGTAGAGTCAAGGTGTGCAGAGATGATAGAGGCTACCACAATGCCATTGAGTACAGTTGCTGCTAGCATATGTGAGGAGCATCGTATAGTGAATATACTTCGTAATAATGTTGTATTTTTTGCCAAGTCCATGGAGGAATTACACTGGTTCCCTATTTGATTTCTAAAGTTGATGATTCACATATTCACATGGTCGTTTGCCCGAATATGATTGCCTAAGGAATTCGTCAAACGGCCAAGTGTAAATGAACGCGCCCTTCTTCATACTCGACCAGCATCATTGTAGTTTGTTTTTTCGCAATTGTAAGCTCGTATGTATTCCATTGCGATGACTAGTGTAATTGCGCCATTAATAAGCCGACCAAAATTTTATGACAATGAGATGTGTTATGCAAGTGCGGTCACCGTAGGCTAAAGCTAAATACCTAGACAGTTCTTAAATTCTACAATTCTAAATTGTATAATGGATTGAATAATAATGAAAATAGTTTTGAATGACATTACGGCAGACGTAGTTGTCTATTTGTCTATCCTAGTGTTCTATGGATCTTTTGACGCTCCATTGAGGTTGGACAGGAGAGCGCTATTGGTAAACATTTGTGAAATGTATTGAAAAAATAAGATGGTGGCGTTTGTTCTGATTTTCACCACGCGATAAGTATGGTTATAAATTGTTATTCTAGCCAAATACAACATTAAAAAAATATGTTGTGGTTACCTTTTATCTTAATTTGACCTATCTTTTGAGTGTGTTTTGAGATTTTTACAAATGTGCTGCCCTCTTATTTTTTTATTCAATAGTTTTGAGATTAAATGTTTGTTACTAAAGCCGAAACGGCAGAATGGCTTAGGATAATTATGGTAGCCTACTTCTCTTCCCGTCGTCGGAGATCCTGCGTTGCTCTAAGCCTACACTAAAAAATAAGGACTACAGAAACTTTTTATGAAGGCTGCTTATCGTGGGTAGAGGTTATCATGATTTGGTTATGGAATTTTGTTTTTTTATGTCACAATTCGAAATACGTACCTACCTGCTTGGTAGCCTTATACTTTTTCTATAGGTAGAACGTTTGATTGACAGTGCTACTAATCTGAAGTCTGAGGGAAATGAAGATTAAACGCACTCAAAAAAGGAATGAGATAAAAAACCAAAGAAACTTAGTTTTGACAAGTTTCAGCCCGCCAAATCTTATGAATGAAAATACGACGTTGCCAATTCGGATGAAGAGGCATGCAAATCGGGTGATTTACGTCAAGGTATTTAGTTTGTATGAAAATTAACAAAAGATAAAAAATAAGAATTCATTAAAGTGTCAATAATGAAAAATGCTTATTTCCATGGTCTGAACATCTGGTCGAAGTTTATGTATATCGTCCGGAACACGGTGTATATACCTATGGCGCTGGCCAAGGCTCCATACATTTCTGGAACATCTCCTTTGTCGGGATATTATTATTGGATATTTTAACTGTGATTTTTATTCCTTAATAAATGACTGATTTTTATTTTAAAAAAGTATCGTTTTGCTATTTTTACATTGCTTGTCCAGTCACTTAGCGTTAAATTTCGGTAGTGGTTAAGGAGCAATGTTTTTGTTGCAAAAATAGTACAGTCGCTGTGATATTTGAAAACAAAAATACTACAGTAAGAGCTAGAAATATTTAACGATTTGTTGTTTCATGGTTTTAAAGACTGGTTGAAGTGATTCTATGATTTACAAAGTTCTGATTTATGCTTCGGTTTTTACGAGAAACCACTGAACAACACGGCATTCTTATAAATTGTTACGATCGCGGTCGTAAGCACACTAGTCCGCGGAGACGGCCATTTGCCTATGACATGCTTAACATGGGCCCGTCGTGGCGACACCGACACGCCCCCTTGCCACTTTTCCTGTTTTTTATATTTCTTTGATTCCCTCTGGTACCATATTTTTCAAGTTTGTTTAACAGTATTGCGTAATCTACATAGTCGACAGCCTTGGCCAGATCCAAATAGCACATATAGGATTTTTTTTGTCCACGTTTGATAGAACTGGGAGAAGATCATTTATGGCCATATTAAGTAATTGTCTTCTGTTTACGGAATCCCTTTTGTTCTTTGACTAATATGTTTGACTTCTCAAAGTATGTGTAAAGGGATTTATAAAGGTAGTAGGTATCAGGGCAACAGGTCTGTGGTTTGCTATACATTGCCTATCCTTTCTTTATACGATGGTACAATAATTATGGAAGTTCTTAGACCTTCGGGAAAAATTCCATTAGAGATACTCATGTTAATGATGTGACTGAGATGTGGAGCTATATATTGAGCGGCTTCTTTTATAACTTTAGTGCAAATTCCGTCATAACCAACACTATTTGTATTTCTGAGTGAGTTTATATGGTACATTATGTCTTGCGGTATGGTTGGTTCCATAAATAAAGAACTAGAGGTGTTGGAGTGTCTACGAATTTCTGTCATTGTCTTATTTTTAGGTTCGTTAACATAAACATTGTTAAAAGACTCGGCTATTTCTGACGGGTTTGTTATTTGCTTTGAGCCTGTTTGTATTTCTGTTATTGGCTCTTTAAGAAATAAAGTTTTCGAATTGTTAATTATACAGGGTGGAATTTTGTAATGCCACCTGGAGGGAAAGTACTCTTAATACTGCAGATAGAAAATTTTACTCAAAGGAAACATTCCTTTATTTTTGAATAGAAAGCAAGCTGCATTCAAAGATTTTCGAAAATTCTCTTCTCCAACACCCGGGAATCGAACCGGCTAAAATCTGAAAAAAATTATACCCTGTACTTTTATTGCATCGATCGTTAGGGTCAATTATAAGGATGAAATCTCTCTAACAAACATGATAAATTAAATGAAAGGAAAACCAGGAAATTTGAAGTTACAAATTCAATGAGTCAAGTTAAAGCTCATCTTTTGTAATGCAGACTCCTTTGCGACATACTCGTAGCTGCGTGTATGAGGTAATTTAAACATGGAATGTTAGATTATAATTTGAAAATTAGATTGTCACAGTTGTTTTTCACATTTGATTGTTTTTACAACTCATTTCACATTTTGTCTCACGGTGAAAATGGCTTATCAAGAACAGTTTGATTTAATGGAAGCTTATTTTTTAAATAACAAACTCGTGAATCTAGCTCTGCGGTGGTATGGAGAGAGATATCAAGACCGACAGGCACCAACTCCGTTCGTATTGAAAAGAATGGTAGAAAATTTAAAGAATACGGGTGGTTTCAAGAAGAGACGGCAAACTATTCAGCAAAACTATTTCGATTTTGAACTAGATGTTTTAACATAAAGTTTTAACACAAACTTCTACCAGAATCGTTTATAAATTACATTAAAGAAACATTATTTTTGAATAATTAAAAAAAAAAACAAGCCGGCCAGGAAGCAGCCTATATATATAACATGCTAAAGGAAGTTAAATTGACACATTTATGTGCATGTTTTCCTAAGGAGTACTTTATTAAAGTTATTTGTTAGATTTAGAATGTTTGCGACGCCTGCTACTGTCTGGCACGCAACTAACTGTTGGAGGTGCCAGAATGGCGGGCTAGCATAAAATACCTGGGTATTGATCCTCCAACAGAGTCGCCTAAGGTTAGGTTAAGTTGAAATATTCAGGTATTCCAGGTAAACCACACATATCTGAAGAAAGTTGCCATGGTAAAAAAATATTTATTTATCAGACGCTTCGAATGACACCTGTTTCAAATCTCTTGATCCTCCAACAGATTTGAAACAGTATCGCCATAGGTTAGGTTCGGTCGAAATATTCAGGTATTTCAGGTAAACCTCACATTTCTGAAGGACCTCGCCATAGTAAAAAAATACCGTACTTCCCTGGCGCTTCGAATGAAACTTGTTTCAAATCTGTTGATCCTCCCAGATTTGAAACAAGAACCGCCATTAGTTCATCATGATGTTGATGGTACTATGAATCTAACTACGCATCAGATCATAGGCTTATCAGAGCAAACGTCAATCTAATTGATTATAAGAAAAGTAGAGTGAAATTCGCAAATAAACAAGCACACCAACTAAAGCCCAAAGAGGAGATATTGAATTACAAGACAAACTTAGAAAACTGCTAGCAGATTCATCTACTCTTCAGGAGAACACCAAAGTACAAATCTGCTAGGACAGCATATCAAACGCTATCACCTGTAGCTTAAAAAAAGCCAGATGTTCAGAAGACGCCAAAAAACGCCAGCTGTCTGCGCGATTACAATGCTGCTCTATTACAATGCAGGAAAGAACTGCAGAGAACAAAACATAAAACTAGGGCTATGAAAAACGAACTTGCCGCACTCTACAAACTAGTCAACAAATGTATAAAAAAAGATTATGCAATATACAGACAAAATATCATAGAAATATATTTAAATCTGACAGGAAGCACAAAAAGGGCCCACAAAGACATTCTGGTCTACCATGACGTCTTAAAACAGGAGTAATTCCAGTGTGGGAAAGAGATGGCGCTAGACGATCTGTATAGCTCTGTCTCTTTCCCGCACTGTAATTACTCCTGCTTTAAGACGTCACAGTAACCTCCCTGAACAAGCGTATGGATATTATAACTACCGCTACCGACTTTTATAGAGAATTATACAGTAACAAGATTCAAAAACCCACAACCCAAATCGACAGCGCAAGGCACAGTAGTGAAGAGAACATAAAACCAATAGACGAGACGGAAGTTATAGAGGCAATAAGAAGGCTAAAGGTAGCAAAATCCCCAGGATCAGATAACATCACCAACGAAGCATTAAAGACAGCACAAGTAATTCTGGCCACACGGCTAGCAGAACTATTCAATCTGATACTGCAAAAAGCAGTAACACCTAAACAATGGTCTGAATCGAATATTATTCAAATTTACAAGAAAGGAGACCCAAAATATTTTGGTAACTATAGGCCGATAAGCTTACTACCGAGTTTATACAAGCTGTTCTCTGCAATCATTAACGCAAGAATCGGTACTGAAATCGAAGACAGGCAACCAGCCGAACAGGCAGGCTTCAGGAAGGGGTTCTCTACACTAGACCACATCCACATCCTTGAGTTGATTATAGAAAAACACCAAGAACAACAGAGACCCCTTTATCTAGCATTTATTGACAACCAAAAGGCTTTCGACACGGTAACACATGCAAGCGTTTGGGAAAGTCTGAAAGAACAAGGAGTCCAAGAAGTGTATATTGAGGTCATCAAGAGCATATACAAGAATAATATAGGGAGAATAAAACTAGAATCTCTAAGTCCAAGCATCCCCATAAGAAGGGGCGTAAGATAAGGCGACCCACTGTCCCCGACTATATCTATAGCTATCTCGGAGGTCATAATCAACAAGCTAGACTGGAGTAAAATGGGTATCTATGTAGATGGCACCTTAAGCCATCTATGATTTGCAGATGACATAGTAATACAATCGGAAACAAGCTCGCAGCTACAGAATATGATGGAGTCCTTACAGATAGCTAGTACAAGTGTAGGACTGGACATTAATCTCACCAAGACTATGACAATGACAAATAGTAGAAAGATACCAATATTAAGAGTCAATGGAGATCCACTAGAATACACTGAACACTACATATACCTGAGAAAACCAATCAGTTTTGACAGAAAACCAACGAAATAGAAATAGACAGGCGAATACAACAAACTTGGAATAAATACTGGAGTCTCAAGGAAATTTTTATGAGTAACTTGCCTTTAAGCCTGAAAACTGGGATCATGAACTCGAGGCTCATACCGTGTTTGACGTACGGATGCCAGACGTAGAAATTCACTGCCAAAGCTAAGCACAAAATCACCACCTGCAACGAGGAATGGAGCGAAGCATGCTCAAGGAAAGGAAAATAGATAAACTACGTCACATAAAAATAAGAGCTATTACAAAATCTAAAAATGTCTTGACCCATGCACAAAAGCTAAAGTGGAAATGGGCAGGCCGCCTTGCAAGGCTTCCAGACCAACGATGGGCCCTAAGAGCAACCTTATGAAAGGGTCCACAAGGGAAAAGAAGCAGAGGCAGACCACTAATACGGTGGGAGGACGAGATTATTAGAACAGCCGGCTCCAACTGGAGCCAAAAAGCAAAAGACAGAGAGACATGGGCAGCTTTGGAAACTGGGGTCCTTGCAAAAGAAGATAACTAACAAAACTAACAAATTACATTTAATATAAGAAACTAACCCACTAACACATTCCTACTAGAATTAAGTTGTAAACAAGCAAGGAATAAATAGGCTGTTTTATTTAAAGGTGTCTGGCGGTGGTTTTCCACCACACAAAGTGTCTGCCAGTGGAAGAGGTGAATCAAAGTAATAATCAAAAAATCACTCTTTATTATAGTATGACGTAACTTAGCAACTATTTAGCATAACTTTGTTACCTGATATCTGCCAAAGCCACCACGACCGCCTTTTCATAATATCCAATTGCTCTTTCTTACTTATAGTAAAGTATATCCACACCACAGAAAATTTCCGCTTTTATAAAATGACGTAGGTTTGGCGGTCATTGGATTTTATCCAATAATTTATTCTTATAAACTTTTATTTGATAACGTATGATTTGACAAACAATTAATTTTAAATTCATGTCATCTCGTAAAACGACGTTTGAAGTAAAAAAATTACACATATTGCATTATTACGCTAGTTCCTAAAAATGAAACTCATTAAAGCAAAAGGGTAATTTTAATTAATAAAATAACAATAACTTAGGATACAATAGCGAGCTCGGACAGATTAGGTTCGAAGGGTAAGGCGGGGTCGATTGAAAGAGTGAAGCGAGCGAACTAAAACCTTGCCATTTCCCTCGTGCAAGGTTTCACTAAACCCTGCAATCAGAAATAGGAGCCACGTCTACGTCGACTACGCCTTATTACAAAATATTGATAATTAAAATGACCATGACCCCTACGTGAATTTATACAATAAAAAGGATCGGACCAAAAAAAATGCTAATACAAAACCCGCCGTCACAAAATGTACAGTGCTTCCCCGCCATGTAATCAACCGGCAGCACCATGTCATCGTAGGCATTTTGCAATTTGACATTATAACTATGGATATTTTGAACCATTACCGTCAGGTATGATAAACTTTTAGTTTTAGATATTCTAATACGTACCTCATGATCACTTAGTGACAGGTTTAGTTGTTTCTATAAAACTAAAAGAAAATTGTCAAGGGACTTTTGGTGAAACATTAGTGAACCGTATAATTACTACTTATGTAGTTTCGGATATAGCCCTGATATGCCATCGCGAAAATCACTCTGTTTATATTGATTAAAAACTAAGTTGGAAGTGGAACTGATATCGTGAGAGTAATATACAGGGTGTAAGGGACAGCCCTCCACAAACTGACAGGCGCATTCAGCTCCTTATTTTGAATTATATTCCACCGGAATTTTCCTACGGAAAATGTTCATTTTTCAGTTACTATTCCTCTAATTCAATGTAAAATTACATTCCTTGTACGCAGCACTCCATTCATATAAATAATACTGCTAAAATAAAAATAAACCAACAATGGATGTTGAAATACTCTAACGAACGACGCGTGAAACCAGCCGTTCACTTCCTGCCTAGCTACAGAGTTCTTCGAACTGGTCGACGCGCTTGCCGTTCACTATGTGCGTTTTACAGTATCGATACATAAACGAGGAAATAAAACAAACCATATTTATTGGATTCTCATAACATTCTTGAAATAATTTCTTGTACCGGTCATCTTACTATGATATACTGAATTCACCCCATCAGTCTGTGGAGGGCTGTCCCTTACACCCTGTATTATGTTAAATTAAAGTGTAGCAAATCTTGCCAAAAAACAGGCATCAATGTTCCGTACATTTTGGTCATAAGCTTTAAGCCAGAAGCAAGGTCTCACAGGAGTAAATGGGAATATATCCGATAATGTTTTATTCGACTTCACTTAATTCTAAAACAACAAGTACCTACTTAAGTCGCTGGAGCACAGAAAATTTGCTGCCTTTTTCTGTATTTTGCCAAAGATTTGACCTAATATTTAAACGAATTAACTACTACTAAATAATAAATCTATTTGAACAAGGGAGTTCCTTTACACAGCCTTAATACACTTTAGTCGATTCTAGCACTTCGCCAGCCTGGCTCGGCTAAAGCTAATGCTTTACCATTATGTTTTTAACATGAACGACTTTAAAAACAAATTACTGTTGTAGTAAAATCCTCGACAAAATACAGGAAATTTTAGCGTTTCCACTCGGCCCTAACTCAGGTCTCCTGCGATTTTGGTACTTGTCGCAATAGTATGAATGGAGATCTGAGTATGAGCTTTGACTTGAAATATATTTCAACTCTGTTGGTCTTACGCCCATTTTACCAAGACTCTTGGGCAGCCGGGCACGGCTTTCAGGCGGAACCGAATTCCTCAAGGCGAGAGGCCTGCGCTCTACGTTACTAGGTCACGCAAGCACCCTGGCGGTCGGGTAAATCCTCGCATTCTTCGATTCGTTCTGAGACTACATAACAAACAATTAATTAAGCAAGTTGCTCAACTTAATTAAACTTAACAGGCTTTAGAGCAGCATTCAACCATTCAGTTTTCGTCTCAGAAACCGGACGATAGAATATGTTTGTGCAAAACCATTGTAAGAGGCTAGCAGATAAAAAATTCATACAAAATCGTGATCCCATGCCTCAGCCTTACAGCAACTAATCAAAATGACAGTTGCCATGTTACACTTGTACGACACAGAAACCAGTTGGTTATTGCAAATGGATGCCGTTGTCCGCCTTGCCACGTGTGTCGTAACTCGTGACGTATCTATTTGCGATCAGAGCCAGGACGTCAACACGCCAGCTTTATTTCAAGTGCAAATGTACGAAATCCTTCCTTTACCAAGGCACTATCTGTTCCGATTACTTAACTTAGTAGGTCTAAAGTGAGCGTTATATACAAAAAAACATAAATATGGGCGTTCGTAAATTAAAGGCACAATTCAAATCCCTAATGCTAATGGTCAGCCAGCACCGGAACTAGTCGCTAGGCACCGTCACCATCACCATGCAATGGTACATTACATATTGCTGCCAAGTCAATAATTACTTCTTCGTAACAGATGACGTTATGTAACATTCTGAATTAAACTAGTTAACTACTTATAAAAAGGACAGTTGTTTAGCACGAAAATGTTATTTGTCCGTATTGCTCTCACGCAGCTACTTATGCCTTATCTAATCTGCCCAGCACCAGGCCTATCCAAACTATTACCCTAAACATTATCTAAAGGGTGTAACAAGACCCTTAACGAAGCCGAAAGGTACTTGTTCTCCTCATCATTGCGATCTTTTGTTTGTTCTAGACCATACCTGGGAACCTTCTAGTTACGGAGATATCGGAGGTCAAAGTTCCAATGTTTTCCCAACTTTTTTTTAAATACATGTTTTAGATATAAGATTTTTACTTCAAGCACCTCCACGACCCCTGTACTATTCAATCCGCACAATGTGTTGAGTGCGTTACATTGAGCCATACCGTAAAAAATGATTTTTCACCCAAAAAAAAACTCGTTATCCAGCAATATTTTTTGCGTAAAGTTACTTACTTTGATGTACATAATACTTGGTTGATAGCTTCGTGAAAGGGCCTGTTACACCCTGTATGTAGCAGGCCCGAAGGCACCTAAGAAGCCGATTCCTGCCGGCTTCCCTTCGGGAACAAGGCACTCCACGTAGTTTCTACTATAGTCAAATAGTATACTAGATACACATCTGTGGGTATCACATCACAGTTCAGACATTTAATACTTCATAAGATTTAAAACATTAAAAAATGCCAACTTTTGTCATGTCAATAAAGAAAACAACAGTCGCTGATAACGAAAACGAGGTCAAAACGAAAACAGAATACGGGGAAACGAAAATAAAAATACAATTCTCATTTTTTTTTCGGCTTCCCCTTGACCCTTCGCCAGTGCTATGTACACATGCACAGAACGGATTGAGAATGTGGTCGGAAACAGAAGCAAAGATGATTCTGTAGTGTACCTATTTGTGATCAAAACTGATATATTGATGTAAGTAGTATATTTTATGATTTGTTCTGAATGTTGATTAATGCATGCCTTACCTTCGTTTGAAACATAAAACGTTCACCGAGAATATGTAATGCGAGTCAACTGTAACTCGTTACAATATTCAATGACTTTTTTTAGGGTTCCGTACGTTGTGGGTTCCGGAAAAAACGGAACCCTTTTGGGATCACTTTGTTGTCCGTCTGTCAAGAGTCAAGTGTTTTTTAGTTTTTATTTTTCTTTCTTTTTATGGGATCATTCGTGCGTCTGTCTGTCTGTCCCTCCGTCTGTCACAGCCAATTTGCTCCGAATTTACTAAACCAAATCCTGTATTTTGTTCAAAATTTTAGGCTTGGTAGTTTCGGAGATCAGGGGGGAATGGTCAGTTTTCGTCTTCTTTCATGAATAAAATCAAAACTATTTATTTTACAATAATAAAAAATATATTTGAGATCCTCCTAGCGAGCTCTTTCATTTGATATATGACACAGTAAGGTTTGCTAAACTTTTTTTAAACTTCCTAATTTGTCCCCCGAAAATGACCCTTATTTAAAAAAACAAATACCTTGCACAACTGAGTTTGGGGGTTGTAAACACAGGAGTGAACGGAACGTTTCAACATCAAGCATCTTCGAACCTAACCTGTCCGGAGTCGGGGCGCCCTAAGTCCTGAGCTCGCTTAGCTCGCTCTTGCATCTTAAGTTTTTCTTGCCACAATGTCTTGTTAATGTTGATGTGGTGTTTGTACAAAACAACATAAAAAAGTAGGAGTACGAAAGACGCATTCGACTGTGTGTGTGCATTTATAAAATTATGGAAAGCATAACGTCTACTTTTACATTTACACACTCGGGAATCGAACCGACTAATATTCGAAAAAATAAAATCTTGTACTTTTATGACACCAATCGATAGGGGCAATTATATGGATCAAATCTCTATGACGAACATGATAAATTAAATGAAAAGAAAACCACGAAATCTAAACTTCATAACAATAAAGCATTTTTGAACGAGGATTGCTCAATAACGCAACTGAATATTTGGTCAGTTTTTATGTTATTCATATGAGTGCAACTAGTGCTTAATTCTGTATCATATTCCGCCATTCACCTTATTGTTTTATAACTCGTTTTTCAAGCGCCATAAACACTTATCGCAACCGCATCGCGCAGGCAGACCAACAAAACATTTGGCCAAAACCGTCGTGATCTCCCATAATGTTGGGTTATCGTGGTCGCGAGCGCGACTGCTGGCCAGTCCTGAGTTCGATTCCCGAGATGGGCGGGGTGTACTGTTGGGTGCATCTGTGCCTGACCCTTACTTTTGCAGGCGTGATGTTATACCTTACAGACTAACATACGATAAAATTCAAATTGTGTTAGTAAATATAATCTCAAACAAAAAACCAAACCCCCCCCAAAAAAATATTTTGGTTATTTGGGTGCCACATGAGCTCTATATATCACTACATGTTGCCGCTGCCTGTTCCTATGTATGCTTAGATCTTTAAAACTACGCAACGGATTGTGATGCGTTTTTTTTTAATAGATGAGTCATTCAAGAGGAAGGTTTATATGTCAAACATTGCACCCGTGCGAAGCCGGGGCGGTTCGCTAGTAAATATATAAAAGCGAATGGTCACTCACTCACTCATTACGAAATATCGAAAACCGCTAGATGAAATTTGGCAGGCAGTGCCAAACGTCAAGCGGTTTAGTAGTAGTGGAGACTTTACACAAAGTAGACGTCCGCTAAGAACGGATTAAGGACAGGCGACAGGGCCGGATTAAGGACGTCTAAGGGCTCTCGCAAGTTTGTATGAAAGTTCTGTTTTATTTTTGTACTACCGAACTGAAATTTAGCAAGACAAGAGTTTATGAGTAGGGACATTGGCTAAGAAAGAATTTTGTGACAAACTGGCTTAAAGGCTTTCGCAAGTTTATATGAAATCCTTGGCTTTTTGTACCTGAAAATTAGTAGAGAGATAGAATATAATTAAGACATGTCAAGTAGGAACAGATTTTACGACAGGGCCGGTTTAAGGGAATATAATCGCTTTCGCAACCGTATGAGTTCAACAAACATTTATTTATGACTTCCGTAGAAGCTGGCGGGACGAGCTAAATAAAACCAACGACCAGTTGTCTAATGTGGGCCACATTAGCCCTGGATTGAATCAACTGGAAGTCATGGGGAGAGGCCTTTGCCCAGCAGTGGGATGACGCAGGCTAACAGTAAATACAACTAAATTAAATTCAAACGAAGATAAGTTCGTATTTACATTTCTTTTTACAATAACATTTACGTAGGTAAGTAGTTTCATCAAGATATTGCTCAATATTTTTTTATATTTTCCCCTGGGTACCTCCGTGACGCTTTTCCGTGGTAAAAGTATTTTATAGTACGTTGAACCTGGAATCACATATCACCAAATTAAATACCGAATTCCAGACAATATTTAAGACATGTTTGTTTATCCCAGATTCACCATCATTTTCTGTAAAACTATAGATTTAATTTTCGAAAGCCCTCTTATAAAATCTTTAAACCACTCATCATAATCACAAATGCTATCTTATTAAATAGGACTAGAAATAATGAAATGACTGTCATTTCAGATTTAATTCCAAATAATTTGCCATTTCAATTTAAGAGGTTAAAATTTCCCCTAAGATTAGCTTTTACAATGAGGATCAACAGATGCCAAGCCAAACCATAAGTGACAGGCATTCAATTGTGCACTCCATGCTTCTCACACGATCAATTATATGTTGGTTGTTTCAGTGCCCAAAACTTGCACATGCTTGCGGAAAATAATAAGTCATTTAATGTTGTATACAGAACGGTATTAGAATAAATAGCACCAACAAGGCGTTTGATGGTTCACTTTGAAAATAAAGTTGAATAGCGCCAAAATAAACCGGTTTTTAAAGACATGTCGTCCCTCAACGCTATTTAATCTTGCTTCGGCCCTCTGCCGCCAACAAGTACAGCACCCTAAGGACGCCTGTTATCATCATCATATTAGATGAGGCCGGCAGTTCTCACACATAGCATCACTCACGCCTTTAACCCCCGAAGGGTCGGCAGAGGTGGGTTTTTATTAAGTATATAATGTACTTAACTAAAAGTTTACACTTTTCGCAATTTTTCCTTTATCTGTGACTGAGACTTAGCTTCGTACCAAATTTCAAGATTCTGATTTCACGGGTAGTGCCCTGTAGGTTTTAATTCTCTTGCGAGTGTCGAAAATTTGCAGCTGTATCTTTTGATTGCGTTGGCTTGTTTGACAAGTTTGATTTTTTCAGAGCTCCAAGGGACAGTAGACTTGAGTATTTGATATGAATTCAGCTTGATACTTCCACGCGTTCCTTAGAAAAAGGTCTTGACAGACAGACAGACGGCCAACAAAGCGATCTGTGTGTGAGTGACTTCACTTCTTCTGTGTGTGAATTTTAGTAAGCGGAATATGTAGAACCTATTTATCTTTAACACCTCAATGTACCATATTTCACGCAAATAAAGATTATTATTTTATTATCCTATAACGATTTTGCTTTTGTCCTTTTGACGTACGGAACCCTAAAAAAGCAGATTCTCAAATAGATTATTATGTTTCATGTCCAACGAGTGTCACACGTTTGTTTGCTGGCATCAACTACTTTTTACAATGTCTATTTTCATTAGATAAATAATATTTTTCCAGAAAATACAGCACACTTTTAAGGAAATTAAACAAACTTTTAAATCCTATTAAACATAAAATTGACTGCAAGGTTCATAATGTATACTCTTATCTCCCTACGTCCCTATTAGGCGCAGACGCATGCATTTGACGTTCATATAAATTGTATCTATGTCTCTTCAAGCCCACAACATTATGTTGCTTAGTAATGCGGCGCAACTTGTATGGCTACGGGGCTAGAGGAAAGCCTCTACATTCCGCATAGAAGGCAATTATACGTTTTGCTGTCTTTTTCTCACAAAAGTTATCAAAAGACAAGTGTCGTGAGCAATACGTTCTTGCATAACGATACATAAAATATCGATAGCATCGATATTTTATTATATTTTATTTCGACAAAACAGTTCAATTAAAATTTAAATACAAACAATTTACGATTAATTCTGAAAGAATTAATCTGTTTATAAATGAATTCAACCGTCAATTAACGATTCAAGATAATATTCGGTAATCTATAACATATTGATAATGAAGTACAAGAACAAAAGAAGTGAACATTAATTTGCTGTTCGTTTAAAAACAATATCGAGGTCAGAACCTAAGATTAATGTGATTGTCCTATCAGTCCGGCGCGTGACGTCACCTTGCTATAGCCAATCGGATTGCAGCTGTCACTTGTTGTTGCGCACCGCGTGCATACTGCCCAATTTGGTGAACTCGAATACAAGCAAAATGTCCATAATGCGGGATCTAGAGGAGGTTATCTGTGAAGATAACACAACAAAATATTTTTACCTTAATAGTGATCATGCGCGTTCTTGTTAACTCACATGCGAGGTGTCCACTAAACTGTTCGCGAGAACCTTGCGCGCCTGTGATGTCGCCACGTGCACTATAGACGCGGTACAGGTGCAGGTCCACGCCCCAGCCCGTGGCGGCACTAGACGCGGTACAGGTGCAGGTCCACGCCCCAGCCCGTGGCGGCACTAGACGCGGTACAGGTGCAGGTCCACGCCCCAGCCCGTGGCGGCACTAGACGCGGTACAGGTGCAGGTCCACGCCCCAGCCCGTGGCGGCACTAGACGCGGTACAGGTGCAGGTCCACGCCCCAGCCCGTGGCGGCACTAGACGCGGTACAGGTGCAGGTCCACGCCCCAGCCCGTGGCGGCACTAGACGCGGTACAGGTGCAGGTCCACGCCCCAGCCCGTGGCGGCACTAGACGCGGTACAGGTGCAGGTCCACGCCCCAGCCCGTGGCGGCACTAGACGCGGTACAGGTGCAGGTCCACGCCCCAGCCCGTGGCGGCACTAGACGCGGTACAGGTGCAGGTCCACGCCCCAGCCCGTGGCGGCCACCCAGGGCGGCAGCGCGCGCAGCAGCTCGTCGTGCGCCGGCGCGCGCGCCTGGCGGCCGAACAGCGCGTGGCCGGCCAGCGACACGTCGGCCCAGTGCGGCGGCGCCAGGCCGGCCGCGTGCGCCAGCAGCAGCGACACGCGCCACGCCGCCGGCCGCTCGCCCGCGCGCGCGTCGTGCAGCGCCACGAAGTAGCTGCGGCGCGCGCCCCACGCCGCGCCCGGCCGCAGCGCCGCCAGCGCGCTGCACCAGGCCACGCGCACGCCGCGCGCCGGCGCCAGCACCAGCACGGCGTGCGGCGGCCCGGCCAGCCGCACCGTGAGCTCCAGCGCCGTGGCGTTGTGCCGCGTGAGCGCCAGCGCGGCCTGCAGGCGCGGCAGCGGCGCGGCGGGCGCGGGCGCGGCGTGGCTGCGCGCGATGAGCGTGAGCACGGGCAGGTAGTAGGGCGCGCCGCAGTACAGCAGGCGCGCGCAGTCGGCCGCGCTCACGGGCCGCGCCTGCCGCATCTCGGGCACTGCGGAAGTGCGGGACGGCCTTAATACGTGCTCGATAAATAAGCCCGATGCCGAATTAATTGTAAACGAGCCGTACATATGTATATAAACGCGAGAAGAAGCTAGCTTTTTCGTCATGAGTTTCCCTTGACAAAAAATTCGCAAATTTTTGCAGCACCTTTCGACTTTTATTTGGATCTCATATTCGATCACAGAGCCTTCGATAACCACACAAAGTACGCTACTGTTCACAAACAAAGAATAAATTGACGATATTAGGACGTCCGTCTACCTCGACCACTGGAGATCACTGAGGCAATATGGCATACATTTCTGTATAAAGGGTATGAAAATACCCTTAACGAAGACGAAAGGCACTTGTTCTTCCCGTCATTGCGATGATACGGGCGGACTTAATGCGAAAACGTATTCTCTACCAGCCTTTGGGTCAAAAAACAGCAACAGCATTGTGTTAGAGTACAAAAAAAATACCATTTTGTTAACATAAATAATTGATATACATAAATCGGTAGGTAAATACTAATACATAAATATACAGATAGAATAAACTTCAAAATCAAAGCATTTATTTCAAGTAGGCCAGTTACAGGCACTTTTGAACGGTCGAAACAAAGATAACACTGAAATGTAGCTACAGTCCCAGTCACCAGACATAAAAACTGTGAAAGTACTGTAGTTGCCCATTCCCTAGCATAGATCTCTATGGAGAAGAACGGGCAAGAAACTCCATGGACACTGTTTTAAATCAGCATATTGTTACAAAACCTTGGTTACATCTTTCATGTTGAGATGGTACATTATATGAGAACGATGTAGCAAGATGTGCACATTAAAAGTGTCAATAGTAAAAACAAAAAAAAAAAAAAATTAAATCATTCAAATAAGTACGCCGCGCCGTGGCAACTAAGAGATGACCAGTCACAACTGACAGCGACCGTTCAAGATCGTGACGAATCAGCACCATTCAACTCAACCATTTGAGTGAGCATGACTTACTCTCAACCGCCAGGGCACATTCAAGTCAAGATAGGGGGTGCGTCTCATAGCATATAAAGTTATTTGGTATATTTTCATTTCAATAACGTTTATAAGATATAATAAACTTGAGTTATACCAACTGTTGATATAATTTCTATAAATATAACATTTACATACTCTAAAACGTATTTCGAGTAACGTTTATTTCATCGAAAATCATTAGGCCTATCGTTTAAAATATAGTATAAAGCTGGCTAGTTTGTTTGCCAATGTATCTATATGGGCTTTTCAGTTTATATTGGTATCTATAGTCAAACCTAACAGTTTAAACTCGTTTATGCATTGCAGCTTTATGTTGTTGTATGAGTAATTTATATCCAATTTGCGTTTTTGGTATGACCTATATTGCATTAGCTTTATTTTGTCAAAATTTAATTCTAAGTTATGATCTTTTAACCATGCTATTATTTTGGAGAGCTTATCGTCTAGACTTAAGTTTAGGTTTTCTTTATTGGTGTAAGGAAAAAATATTAAAATATCGTCAGCAAATAAAGTACTTTGAGCGTCAATTTCTTTAGGAAGGTCATTAATATAAACTAGAAATAATAAGCATCTCAAAACGCTGCCTTGTGGTATTGACATTGTTGTTTTTGCTTTATTAGAACTTACGCGTGTTATTTTGCCAGTGTGTGGGTTGCTATGTTCTACCTCTACGAATTATTTTCTAGGTACGAGCAGAACCACTTGTGTGCTGTACCTCGAACACCCATTGCATATAATTTATTAAGTAAAATTTCGTATGAAACTCTGTCGTACGCTTTGCTCATATCCAGTAAAATCCCTACTGCGTAATTTTTATTACCTATTGATTATATTTAAAGCTTCCTGGATGTACCTAAATATTGCTAATGTCGTGGATCTATTTTTCCTGAACCCATTCTTGCTATCGTTAAATATTTTATATCTTTCGCAATAAAATAAAGTCGTTTGGACATCGCAGTCTCCAATATTTTTGAGAAGGTCGGTAGCGATGCTATTGGCCGATAATTACTAGCGTCATTCTCGTCTCCCTTTTTGTGAATTGGTTTAACTATCGATACTTTCAGCAGGACAGGGACATCAAAAGACTGATTTATTAAATAAGTTAAGAGGTTGTACGAGCTACGCTGTACATTCCACTAACTTGTCCTACTTTTAGTGATACGTTGCAGTTTGTTTAATCCAACATTAATTGTACATTATTACTTTATAACATGTTATTTTTAGTAGCAATGAAACCTTTATATCAATCGGTTGTCTACTCAATCAACATAACATTCCTATACAACATCTACATAACATTTTCACTGTTGGGAGTTACGCCCCCGTGTGGTGTTATTTATATCTTCTACGGTCGCGAATCGGTTGGACTGGTCTCTCACAAGCGAGTCGCCCCAGTAACCAATTGAGAAGGCGCATATCGTAGAAGAAGAAGGTTGCACAATACTAAGAACCAGGAGTGAGGAGCAACAGTCGACACTCGGAACAGAAGAAGTACATCTTGAAGATAACAAGAAAAACAACATAAACAACATGTCGTCAGCAGATGTGTACCAGAATCAGAACGAACTCTACGACAACATAAAGAAGATCGGAATAAATATTTAGAAAGATGGTTGGGACAGAAAAAACCCCGACTATTTCAAACGCCGTAAGGCAATGTTGGAAAACTTGTGGTCAGATTATCAATTCAATCATGACCGCCTGTCTACGGAACAAAGTGCAAGTCATCCCTACTTTACGAATGACTCCTATAATCAAACGCTGCAGTGCTATAATGAAGTAAAGGAGCTGATTCTTCAACAACACCAACAACTCACGACCCTCGTTCGTTCTCCAAGGGAGCAGTCGGTAAAAACAAAAACATTGGGAGGTGCCAACCAACAAACAGGAGAAGGTACATCAGATCAGGCAAGACAGAAACAAGAAGCCTTCAAGAATGAGGTGGCAGAACAAGCCAGGGATGCCAATCAAGATAATCAAACCCGAGAACCATCACCACCTCCTACTCGGCAAGAACAGCAAAAAACTGCGAAATGGGTTACGGGATCCAGTAGCAAGCTGGACGACATGATTCGCAAACAGACAGCAAACTTCAAAGCCTTCATGAGAGCAGTCGCGAACATACATACACGTGGAGTTTCTATCTGAAAGATGGGAATTTCAAGACCCTCTGCAAACACTCCAAACGCGCTGGTCAGCAATTGACAACCTTCACTAGGAGATAGAGTGCGAAACAAACGGAGAGAAGATAATAGTGTACGAAGATCGCTATACCAGGTATGAAAACCAGTTCCATGAACTGAAAAAGGCTTTGAATACGAAAATGTGGACCGGCGCTCATCGTGAGAAAACAACACCGAAGTTGGAGATACCAGTCTTCAATGGTAACTACAACCAGTGGATGCCGTTTAAAGACCTTTTCACAGAAGCAAAACACAACAACAATTCCCTTTCATCGGCTCAGAAAATGCAGTTTCTGAAGAGTAAGGTGCAAGGAGAAGCAGAACGCTTGTTTCAACACCTACAGATAAGTTCTGATAAGTACCTCGTGTGTTGGGATATCCTCAATCACCGATATAATAATGAAAAGCTTATCTTCACATCGCACATCAACATGCTTTTCAGTCTGCCAAACATGCAACAACAGTCAGTGGCCCAAATAAAGAAAATCCATGACGTCAGCATAGAATGCTTACATGTGATAAAGAATTTAGGAGTGAATGTCGACACTTGGGACCCGATTCTTGTACATATATTATCGCAGAAATTAGACACAGACACATATTCAGAGTACAATGACTCGCTAAAGAATTGCCGAAAGCTGCCAATACTGAAAGATCTGTTAAATTTCCTAGAAGCGAAGTTTACGTCGTTGGAAACATCGCGCCGTAAACAAGAAAACAATCAAAAACCAAATACTTCATCGAGTCAACATCAAAATTTGTCGTACTCTAAAATACAATACAGCAGTAATCAAGCAACTAGCAACAAGAAAATTACGAAATCATTATGGAATGATTTCGTAATTTTCGACGCCTGGGCGTTTGTTGACGCATGGGCGTCAACGTTTCGATGCCCTCTTTGCGATGAAGAACATGGAATGTACAAATGTGGAAAGTTTTTAGAAATGCCAAATCACTAAAAACTTAGCACAGTAAATAAAATGAACATTTGCGTAAATTGCCTGTTCAGCCGTAACGGAAAAACATGTACGTCAACTTACAGATGTCTCAAGTGCGCGGGCCAACATAACACATTGATGCACGATGCATGTATTAAGAACAAAACGGAAAAACAAACTTACTCTTCCCATATATCAAAGGATGATGATACTTCGGAGATACTACTAGCAACCGCTGTAGTCAACATAGAAACAGCTGATGGGACCATAATCAAGTTGCGAGCCCTCATCGATCAAGGGTCTCAGATATCTTTGATCACGGAACATGCCGCTCAACTTCTCGGTGTCAAGCGCGAGAGATGCAAAGGAGTCATCTTTGGGGTTGGACAGAAAGAAAACCATTGTAAAGGAATGACAACAATTAGTTTCAGTTCTGTCTACAACGACTTCAAGTTCCAAACGTCTGTCTTCATTATGAACAACTTGATTAAGAACCTGCCAAATAAGACCTTTGCAAAACCATCTTGATCCCACATACAGAACATCCATTTAGCAGATCCAGACTTCCAAACAGCCGTCAAGTGGATTTACTATTTGGAGCAGACATTTATTCGCAAATCATGCTAGGAGGAATAATAAAAGGCGATGACGTCACGCAACCTATCGCACAACAAACCTACCTAGGTTGGCTTTTATGCGGCAATGTCAAAACATTTCAATGCAATGTAGTAGTCAACAATCTAGAAGATATCAAACAATTCTGGGAAACCGAAGGCATCACGGATCAATCCAACCTATCGGTAGAAAATGAAACATGCATTCAACACAACACCAACATTACGCAACGCTTGGAGAGCGGGAAATATGAAGTCAGACTGCCAATGAAGAATGAACTTGAGAGCAGACTGGGGTCGTCCAAGCCAATGGCTATCGCCCAATTCAAAACGTTATAAAGAAAGTTAGAAAAACAAACACATTTGGCAAAGGCCTATAAAGACTTCATGGCTGAATATATTGATCTAGGTCATATGAAACAATCAACAGTCAGTAACAAAACACTCGAGTGTTACTTACCTCACCACGGCGTACAACGCGCTGAACCAACAACAACAAAGTACAGAGTGGTGTTCAATGCGTCAGCAAAAACATCTACAGGATGCAGTTTGAACGACCTCATGTACAAAGGCCCCAATCTTCAACAGGACCTACAAACATTATTGATAAAATGGAGGCAATACAAATATGCGTTTACAGCGGACATTGAGAAGATGTTTCGAGCTATTTGGGTGGCCCCTGCAGACCAACAACGGCAACAAATTGTATGGCGGGAATCACTGGATCAACCTATCCGCTCATATCAACTAACAACCGTAACATACGGTACGAAGGCAGCGCCGTTCCTAGCCATGATGACACTCAAGAGATTGGCGACAGATGAACGTGAACAGTTCCCAGAGGCATCAAAAGTGTTGGAAGAATCATTCTACATGGATGACCTCGTTAATGTCTATATTTTGTATAATCTAAAGAAAACCTGTAAAGTAAATGCCATTCGCAGCTTAGTCCCATGTCAACATAAATAATAATAATAATCTTTATTTTCTCGCCACAATACACATTAAAAACATTATTTCTAAGGGAACAAGTGGATACAGTAAGTATATTGTGGGAGACTGGTGCCTAAACTAGGCTTGGGGCCTGTATTTCAGGACACCAGGTCTCCACCCTTGGGTTATAGTTAATGGGACACATACAATAGAAAAAGGAAATAAATTGATCGCTGATCTGAAACAATTATAAAAAAATGGAGGGTTCGAAAATGGTCAGCAAACAATCAAGAACTTTTGGAAGACATTTCCGAACAACACAACGATAAGATCGTCTTCAACTTCAGAACGGAAAATACACTAAAAAACGTTAGGCTTTTGCTGGAACTCAAGAGAGGATAAATTCACCTTTCAATATGCACAATTTCGAACGTGAACAAGAAACAGACCAAACGCAGCCTACTAGCCGAAATATCCAAACTATACTCGGTTCCAAAAATTACGGGTCAGTCACATAAACCCGAATATCTCCCGAACTACTTATCCCATCCTAATGAAACGAAGACTGTTCAATTGAGAATTTAATTATACAGATGAAAAATAAAATAAAACTTACTTGCACCCACAATATTAATCTCTAAATTAAAAAAAAAACTAAAGTAGTCATATTTTTCTTAAGATTAAATTTTTTTATGATTGTTTTTTTGCTGTTTTTCATCACTTTCTTCATTTAATACTTTCTATTGCCTCCACGAGCTCTTCTGACAGCTTCCAGGCGATTAGGCATGCTGTACACCAAATTTCGGAGCCGGTGCTGAGGAATACCTTCCCATTCCTCCACGAGTGCTTGTTTGAGCTCGGGAAGCGTGATTGGTGGGGGGTTTCGACCTTTCACGCATCTCTGAAGCTCGTCCCAGGCGTGCTTGATGGGGTTTAAGTCCGGGCTTCGCGCTGGCCACTGCATGAGTTCGATACCGACCTCTTCAAGGTAGTCATGTACAATTCTGGCGGTATGGGGACGCGCATTATCATGCATTAATATGCCATGCCGGTCCATCCTGGCCATGAAAGGACCTACATGTTCATTGAGGATCTCTTCCACGTACCTCTCTGCATTTAGAGTTTCATTTTGAATGAGTACCAGCTCGGTGCGGGCCTCAGCAGAAATCCCAGCCCAAACTTGTACGGAGCCTCCACCGTACGCCACTTTTTCCTCCACACACGCTTGATGGAAGCGCTCCCCTGGTCTTATGTACACCAACTGCCTACCATCATGCTTATAAAGCATGAATTTAGACTCGTCCGTGAACATTACCCTAGACCAATCGTCTAGTGTCCAGTTTAGGTGCTCGCGCACGTATCTCTGTCTTGCAATTCGATGTCCCCGTTCCAGTTCGGGGCCATTTGCGGGCCTCAATGGTTTCAAATTTGCTTCAGCAAGACGTCTTCTTACTGTTTGAGCGCTTAAATTGCCACCTCCAAAGCGAATAAAGTGAGTTTTTAGACCAACAGCAGTTTGAAAACGATTTCGGAGCATTGTAGCCACCAGTTGTCTGTCTTCCCTGGCCGTTGTGCATCTTGGTCTGCCATTTCCTGGTCTTCTAAGGTGTGATCTGGTCTCTTGGTACCACTGGACTACCCGCTGAACAGTCGACAAAGATACACCAATGTTTCTGGCTGTTTCACGCTGGCTCCGCCCAAGTTCCAAAAAAGTTAGGATTCTGGTACATTCCTCTAGCGTGACTGCCATGCTTCATGCCTGGAAGCTGTCAGAAGAGCTCGTGGAGGCAATACAAAGTATTAAATGAAGAAAGTGATGAAAAACAGCAAAAAAACAATCATAAAAAAAATGTAATCTGAAGAAAAATATGACTACTTTAGTTTTTTTTTTAATTTAGAGATTAATATTGTGGGTGCAACTAAGTTTTATTTTATTTTTTATCTGTATAATTAAATTCTCAATTGAACAGTCTTCGTTTCATTAAGATGGCATACGTAGTTCGGGAGATATTCGGGTTTATGTGACTGACCCGTTATTTTTGGAACCGAGTGTATTTGACCCACTCGGCTGGCTGGCTCCCGTGTCAACAAAATTGAAATTATTATTTCAAAAACCGTGGGATGCATATACATGCGGAATGGTGCAAGATACAAGCGGACGTACGGGCAAAAACTCTTGCGAAATACCTGATGGCTTCAGTATGGCGAAAAACAGACAATGGAACTACATGGGTTCAGCGACGCCTCCCTGGATGCTTATGCCTATGTCATCTACGCACGGGTCCACTCATCAACAATACTTGTAGCCGCGAATTCAAGTTTGTACCACACTGAAAAACAACAACATTGCCTAGACTGGAATTGAATGGAGCGCACCTGCTATCACAACTAATGCGCAAAGTCAATCAGTCATTGAATCAATATGAAGTACACATCTACGGTTGGACTGATTCCATGGTGGTCCTGGGTTGGTTACAACGAGACCCATCCCGCTGGAAAGCATTCGTGGAAAACAGAGTACGAAGTATTACTGACGTCATACCACGATCGTCGTGGAACTACGTTAAAACAAAGGAAAATCCCGCTGACGCCGCAAGCAGAGGCCAATACGCTAGTCAGCTGAAAGAAAATCAACTGTGGTGGCAAGGGCCTACATGGCTACTTGGCTACCATCGCTTAAAACAAAGAACATAGAAAAACACAATTATAACACAGACCAAGAAGAAAAAACGAATTGAACATATATACAAAAGCGACCAACTATAACGGGAAATCGCGGAGATAAGGATTGAGTGGCATTTTAATGACCCCGCTTGGCCATCAGCGGGAGGATTGTGGGAAAGAACAGTCAGAAGCCTAAAACACCACTTGAAAAGAGTAGTGGGAGAACAAAAACTAACATTTGAGGAGTATACCACAATCCTAACAAAACTAGAGGCCTGTTTGAATTCCAGACCACTGTGTCCACTAAGTGAAAACACAGAGGATCTAGACTGTCTGACGCCAGCACACTTTTTATCGGGTAGGCCGGGCCTGACAGTCATCGAAACAAGGGAAGATGCAAGAACAAGATGGGAACTAACAAGAAAGATCTTCGTAGAAATCTGGAAGAAATGGAGGAATGAATACCTGTGCCAGCTATTAGCCAGATCAAAGTGGCAGGAACCACAGAAGAATCTGAAGATAAACGATCTGGTGGTTATTCATGATGACCATATACCAGCCGGAAAATGACTCATGGGGAGAATAACAGAGCTACACCGATGGATATGTTCGGGTCGTTAGCCTAAAAACAAGAAATGGGCATATAAAAAGACCTGTTACTAAACTATCTGTCTTACCTATCAAAGGTGACGAAACTGCCGAACAACAAAATACATCAAAAACAAACGATAGTGTGTCACACCAACAGACAAACAGCGAGTCGCAAAGTTCCCGACGAGGCAAAACAACAAACAGAAAAATAAACTTCATACACACTCTGTAAACTATCAGTCGCATTGTCGAACCCCAGTAAGAATTTCACTTTTTGTGATGTTTTTTTATTTTTTGATGCAATGACATCGTTTGTATTTTTTTTTTCTGCAAATATCTCTCCGAAAATTAATAGAAAAATATAGAAGAAGAAGACATGCTGCGCCAACCCCAAATAAATCGGGATAAGGGCAGAAAAATTATGATGATGATTCCTCCAAAAAGTTGTTTAAGGAACAGAACTCTTGCTGTGCTAGAGTCTGTTTCCTTCTCTATTTGCAAATTATCAATATCTATACGCAGTTTGGATTTAAATATGTCACGGAGAGTTCCTTAATTTATTTTGGAATTTTATTGATTTTTGTTGCTATCACTTTTAAGCATTTTGAATGTAAATCGTGTGCTACAAACAAGAAGTTTTTTTTTTAAAATAACCCTAGATTATGAGAATTCGGAGGCATTAATTTTTTAGCGATAGACCTGCAAGATGTATAAGGATTGATACCGCAAATCGTGTAGACCGTATTGTTAGTATAGTGATCGGAAGCGACTCCTGGGTTCGATTCCCGGGTCGGGCAAAGTGTTGTTGAGTTTTTCCACCAGGAAATTCTCAGTAGCAGCTACAAAGTCCGAATTTATGCTCAGTTGATGTCAATAGGATAGCCTCCTATTTCATTGGGCTTAAATTTACCACTTTTCCACTTTAAAGTTAAGAAAATGTTGAAAGCAAAAAAAATTGTTTTAAAATATCCAGGGGGCCAGGGCAAAATAAATCAGGGCTGAGTAAGGCTACTATTAGGTACACCTCTGCCTCATCCTTCGGGAATAACGGGCGAGATGTGTTGTTAGTTCAATATCCCGCCTAAGATCGAGCTTCACTCGTGTGGCTACCGAATGAAACCAATATTTTTAAGACTTTCATGAACAAATTGAAAATGGGTTGCCTGATAAAATTAAGTAAAAGCTACCATTTATTAAAACTAACAGAACCAATGTGTTTTCCAAACCAAACGAAATCAAAATTGAATGAAACTACAAAGCATAGGTAAGGGCCAGAATACAAACACGATGGTATAACGTTGTCTAAGTAAAATGTGCCAATGTGCCAGTGGAGCCTCACTCACGGTTGTCGTAATTTTAAACAGTCTTGATTTAATGCAACAGGCAACCCATTCGCTATAATCATATTTTTCCATGTAGGTATATTAAACTTGTCGGAGTGGCAGGGTTTATTCCGCTAGGCTTCTACATCATGTGGGCAGACGATGGGTTTCGTGCTATAAAAAGACACTGAGCGATACATTGTTTCTAGCAAAACTAACGAATTACTTGAGATTACAACTTAGCAAAATAACACGGGGCACAATGAATCGGGTACAGTTCCAAGAGGTCTTAACTCGGCCGCGATCAGACACTGACTGACCGTCGTCCTGGCTCAGAGTTTACCATCTTGACTCTGTGACAAGTGACACTGTGGTGTGGGTAGCCTTGTAAGTAGATTGCGTGATGTCACCACCGTGTACAAGTAATCACAAGTGATTCATTTTAAGCCCGTACCAATGATCGTCTCCGACAAACATATTTTTCACTCGGTAAACAGATTTAATCTGTAGATATTTCCAATTGTGGATCAAAAAATCAATCAAAATCAAAAATCTTTAATTTCTTAAACAATATTTTACAACAAACAGAATAAGTGATTGGAGCCTCCCTTTAAGCAAGTAATGCCTGTATTGGGAGACTCCGCTCTTCCATATAAAAAATAACTAGAAAAAAGTACATTAATTGTGTGAGAGTGCGAGTTTGTGTGTGAGTAAAATTAAGAGTGCCAACATGTGATGTGAGGTGAGTACGTGCCACCGCACTTCCACTATCCCTACGACACTAAAGCTGTTGCACTCCATTGAATGCACCTGTTCAATCAGACAGAGCAAAGCATTATGATACAAGTGTTACGATAACAGAGCTTCTGTTTCATCATAGTTTAAAAGTTTTATCCAATTAATTATCGATTTTTTGCAATCATAGTATTGTTGTATATCTCTATTAATCCTATTATATAAATGGGCCTAACGTTTTTGTAGCTGTATTCTAGCAAACCGAGTTCGTGTTTGGGGAATTTATGCAATATTGTCCTTTCGTCTTTTTGTTAATTTGGAAGAGTCGAGCGGCAAAGTTTTGTGCATTTTCAAGATGGTCTGTATAATATATAATTTTCTCACCGAGAACAGGTCATTAATCTTAAATAGTTCGTCAGTGTGGAATCTCGATTTCTTAAAATACATAATTTTTATTAAAGCGCGTTGTGCACGCTCAACATCTTTAAATTTTGATTTACTAGCCCCTCCCCAAACTGGGATGCAGTACGTCAAAACTGACTGTACCAGAAAATATTCATTTAATTCAGATTTCTTGGTGAAGTGTGTCGACAATACAAAGTTTTAGGGACGACATGTCGTAATGAGCTGAATAACCAGCTTAGCTTTCAAACTCTGCTTGTAACTTGTTCAAGATGTTGGTACCAAGATAACCTTTGGTCAACAACCACTCCTAAGTATTTCGTATGAGTTACTTTATCTATTGTGGGACATTTGCATTTCAGATTATTAATATTGTCACATTGGTGAATTTTTAGTTTCAAGTGTTCGTCTGGCTGGGTACGATCATTAATACTAAAACATATAAAGTTGGTTTTCGAGGTGTTCAATGTGAGTAAATTACTTTTTAACCATTTAGCTATTACCGTCATACCCATCTCAGCATGGTCTTTGATCTCTTTCCAAGACTTTCCAGAAAATACAACAGCTGTATCATCGGCATAAGCGAAAATTTTGGCATTTTTGATGCTCAAGTTGCAGAGGTCATTAATATAGGTCAAAAATAATGTTGGACCTAGTACGCTTCCTTGAGGCACGCCGTATGATACTTGTGCGTCTTCACTGATATAGTCACCAACTCTTACTCTCTGTTTTCTATTAGAGAGATAGTTACGAAGGAGGTCTAGAGGGTTACCGCTTATTCCGAATTCTTGTTCTTATTTGCTCACAAGGATCGGAACAGAGACGGTGTCAAATGCTTTTTTTAGATCTAGAAATATTGTAATACATTTATTTCCATTGTCAAGTCTGTCAACTACTCGAGTTGTAAGAGCAGTTACTGCATCCTCAGTAGATACCTGCCAGGGTTGTTGTTCGAAAGAGATACCGCGGCCCTGGAACACAAAGGGCAAAGGAAGGAACATGGATGGGTTTTAGTCAATAAAACTCTGACACTCCCTCCTGCTCAGCCCAGAGCGGGAGGGGTTATTTGATGATTTCCCATCCGAAAAAAAAAGGACTATCACTTTTCTTCCCACGAACTCTAAAAATGTCCTTGATATTGTGTTTCTCCATCTTACAACCAGTATTGTTAGACAGACAAACAACCAGGTCTATAAGGTCTTGTTTGGACTCGCTGGGTTTTTTGGCACATTTTTCAGAACGATGAACGATACGTTAATCGCGTCAGTAGCGATTTTGTCAGTAAGTCCTCTAAAAAGCAGGTATACTTTGAACACTCCAGCTAGTCGACCATGGTCTGGACGGGAGCCGCTTATGCACATTGAGATGCTTCAAACATGGAATTACATTTTGTCTATAATGTATCACCATGGTTAGAAAATTACAGATTTATGAGTAAAATCTTTTCAAAACTTTTGAGTAACACAAAGAAGACATAGTGTGACCAAAGAGGAGGGACTTCATAAGTGCGCAATGAAATATGAAGATTACCGAAGCGTAAATGCAATATATATTAACTGATTTCCTGTTAATTTAAACTAAATCCAGTCAGTTTATTAGTATATTATTTTGTAGAGGATATTAGGAATATACCACGACTTCACGTTCTCATGTAATGTTCCCTGATAATGCTAAAAGAAAATGCGCTCACGTGAGTGAAGCCGAAGTAAAGCAACTCTGTTTGTTTGTAACCTTTTCACGACAATACGGCTGACTGGATCGTAATTAAATTTGGCAAGGAGGTAGATTATGTAGCCTACAAAGAGTAAAGTACAGTATAGCAACATAGAACAAAAAGTACTACAGCACCATCTATGACACAGATGATGAACTAAACATCGAAATACATATACAATCCTACATCGTGCAAGTAAAGTTATCCTCGACTTAAAACTATATTGAAGAACCCGACAACTGTTGGGCAGTAGCCCACCAGACATAACACCCGTCCGGTCGGACGATCCTCCCTTTTTATGGAGGATGAAGAAAAACACCCTCTATTCCATACCACCAAAATTATATCCTGGGGAACAGACAAGGCTATCTTTTTTTTCTCACAGCCACATCATTATTTCCAGGCGAACGAAGTCGCAAGCAACAGCTAGTACTAACTAAAGAGATTGAATCTATACAATGCAAAGATAGTTGTACAATCTTCAGCAGGTCCAACAATACTATTTAATGTTATCAATATATGCTGTCAATGATGTCAAAAATGTTATCAATAATATTACTGTGGAAACTAATATAGGTACAGGGTGTATTTTTCAGGTGGGCGTGAATGGCCAAATCCGAAACTATGTGGAATAGCGAAAAATTCTCGATTCTCGTCGAGTTGAAAATCGAGAATTTTTCGCTGCATCAGTGTCTCGATGTCGACTTCACCTAAGGATATCCCAACGGCGAGCGGTGAGCGGTCATCGCAAGTGTACCCGCAATTTGTAAAAGTGAGCGATGCCAGCAAAGCGGCTGTGGCGCAGTATGCGGCAGGGGCGCTGCAGCCAGAGCCCGCTCCCATAAGCTGCTCGTGTAGAAAGTTGTGCAATATGCTTTGAACAAACTCGTCTTCACTTCATTGGTACAACTAGCAAACCTGCGAGCCAACATATTCGCCCTCACAGACAACGCCCTGCGCTCCCTCTCAATGTCTGCATAATGTCTGATATTTAAAATGTTCAACTCTTTTAAGTGAAGTCTAAAAAAGTCTAAAAAAGATCGGTTAAGAGCAGTTGAAATACGATCCAAAACCAAAGTCGAAGATATAATAAAGAAAGTGAGACAGTTGAAATGGAGATGGACACATGACGAGAGATAGTAAGTTAAAATGGGCAAAAATTATTACAGAGTGGCAACTCCGCGATGGTAAAAGGAAAAGGGGAAGACAGGCAAAGAGATGGATAGAAGACATAAGGAAAATTGGATGCGCTACCTGGCCTAGAAAAGCTAGAGACAGAAATTTATGGAAACATCTGGAGGAGGCCTATGTGTCACAGGACACGCTGATCACTAAACCGGAAAACCAGACGTGTTAGATTTAAGTTTTTTAATACTACTAGATTGTACTTGTGTTTAGTTCTTCAGCAATAAAGGCTTTATTATTATTACTCTTTTAAGTGGTGTTCGTCGATTTCACCAAAATAGTCGATTATTCTTCTGTCTGAAAAGACTCGTATCTAAGATTGCAGATTATGTTAATGTGTCACGACTTTTACTGTACTCCTCCAATTGGTCACTCTAAGTGATGCGTCAGCTAGTGTAAAGGTTTGTTTTGATTTTCATTGGCTATTTAACAGCATGATAAGTTGTTAGTGAATTAAAAAAAAAATATCACAATAACGTGGACAATGACGGGGAGAACAAGTGCCTTTCGGTTTGGTTAAGGGTCTTGTAAAGTCTTGTTACACTCTTTATACTTTCATATGCATTCAGCAAAAAGCCGTTATTTAAAAATTACAAACAGACACTTTAGTTTTATTTATTTGATGAATAGATGTAGATGTATAACTAATGTTCATTTTTAATTTTATGCGACTGCCGCATTCCCTTTAAACTCAAGGGGAAGATTTATAAAACCATGGTTAGACCTGCTGTCTTCTATGGATCAGAATATTGGGCCCCAAAAGGGATGAATGAAAGGCATTTGCGTGATGTGGTTGAGATGAGAATGCTAAGGGTGAAGTGTGGTGTAACGCGAATGGATAAAATAAGGAATGATTACATTAGAGGAGGTCTGAAAGTGGCGCCGGTGACTGGAAAGTTGAGTGGTAATCGGTTATCGTGGAATGGACATATATGTGATGCGGAGGAATGAATTAAAAGTGTATTGAGAAAAATGCTGGCTATGAATGTAGATGGCTACGATGACTGCTGAGATTACGGGTAATATGAAGTATGGAAGAAGAACACATGCTGCGCCGACCTGACCCAAATAGGTTGGAATAAGGGCAGAAGAATGGTGATGATGACGATTTTTAATTATATCAGTTTTATGTTAAGTGTAAGTCAGTAAGACACGAATAAAACAGACTATTATGAAGCATTCTTGTGTTTTCTTTCTTTTTGACCATTAATCAAGATCTATTTCAACGAGAACCTAACGCGGGACACCAAGCGGCATGACATAACATGCGTAGATTAGTACAAAATGTGCGAAGGATAGATTTAAATTGAGGATATTCTTCGCATAAAAAGGTCAAAATACATGACTTTTAATTCGTTATAAGTTTTTACTGACTTCAACAGTACTTTTCTATTTTTAATGAGTATTCGAACACGGAGCCAATGTTTACTTCACGACAGTGTTGCCACGTTTTAGAACCAAGACGTTCATACTTTATAAATAAATAAATACTACATACAGATGATACAGAGTGTAACAGGACCCTTCACGAAGCCGTCAACCAAGCATTAGGTAAGTACATCAAACTAAGTAACTGTACGCAAAAATTATTGCTGGGAAACAACAATTTTTTTTTTGGTGTTAAATATAACGTGTTACGGTATAACTGATTGTAACGCACTCAACACATTGTGCTGATGGATGGATTGAATAGTAGGGGGGTTATGGAAGTGTCTAAAGTAAAAATCTTACATGAAAAACATGTATTTAAAAAAAAATACTTAGGAAAAAGTTGGAACTTTGACCCCCAATATCTCCGTAACTAGAAGGTTCCCAGGTATGGTCTAGAACAAAAAAATGATCGCAATAACGGGGAGAACAATTGCCTTTCGGCTTCGTTAAGGGTCTTGTTACACCCATTATTTTGAATTTTTCCTTTATTATTTGAATAATTTTGATGACAATATCTAGTGGGTTAGCCTACTAGATATTGTCATCAAAATTATCCAAAGAATACTCAAATATATTGGATTTTTGCTTATTGATAAGGATTTTGATGATGATGAGCGAGCTTAAGTTATGGTAGAAGGTCGAGTAAAGCATTCTATCGGCCGTAGTATGTGAGAGCAATGCGATTGCTGGTCGGGGTCTGGATAGACCGTAGTGTGTAATAAGTGGGTGATGCACACGGGCGATTCATTAGATGGATGCGCGAGTTTTGATCCATGCGATGGATGTGTGAGAGCAATGCGATTGCTGATCGGCTGGAGAGCGTGGTGTTAGAGGTGCCTGCCAAGTTTACAGAAACCTTCGAGTAAGTAGACTGCCAAGCTTACAGAAACCTTCGAGTAAAAGGTTTCTGTAAGCTTGGCAGTAGAGTTTTAAAGATTGATTCGAACGACTATGGTACATGGCCCAGAGTAGAGATTGTTGTATTTTCGATTATTCCCAATTCAACCGTGTTTGATTTAATCAAGGAGTAGGATTTGGTCAAAATTAAAAAGTAGTTCTTTACCTTCACCGATCTGATGTATGTAGAGTTTGATCAGGAGTGACCGAGTGGAACAAATTTCTGTCGTGGACTGTTTGTTTGCAGGGTAACCATTACGTGAGGACGTGTGCAAGCAGGATGGCCGTGTCGGAGACGGTCATTGGTACGGGCTTAAAATGAATCACAAGTACGCGGTGGTGACATCACGCGATCTACTTACAAATCTACCCACACCAGCTTGCTTGTTACAGAGTCAAGATGGTAAACTCTGAGACAGGACGACAGTCAGTCAGTGTCTGATCGCGGCCGAGTTAAGACCTCTTGGAACTGTACCCGATTCATTGTGCCCCGTGTTATTTTGCTAAGTTGTAATCTCAAGTAATTCGTTAGTTTTGCTAGAAACAATGTATCACTCAGTGTCTTTTCATAGCACGAAACCCATCGTCTGCCCACATGATGTAGAAACCTAGCGGAATAAATCCTGCCACTACGACAAGTATAAAAAGAAAACAAGTAAAAACAGATAATTTACATCTACTGAGACTATAACAAACACGATGGTATAACGTTGTCTAAGTAAAATCAGTGAAGCCTCACTCACGGTTGTCGCAATTTTAAATAGTCTTGATATAATGCAACAGGAATCCCATTCGTTATAATTATGGCTTTTCATGTAAACAGATGCGGCGCCATTTATTTAGTAAGCATTTATTTAGAAGATAGGCTTTATTTTGTGAAGAGGAATTGTAACCATAAAAGTAACTATTTCACTCGCGGGACTGCACTTGCATGTGAACTTCGGACATAAATGTGGTGTATAGACGATGGGCTTGCTTCGACAATATTTGTTACATCGAGCTGCACTCATAATTTTTTTTTGCTCATTCATCATTGTCCTTCGAAAAGTATACGCTTCGGTAATCGTGGTCTACCTTTGGAAATACGAGATCTAATATTATTACCCTGTTTTTCTTCTTCTTTCGTATCGATGATACGTTATCAAATTATTAACACCCAGGTGGATACGTTAATCGCGGCGTCAGTAGCGATTTTGACAGTAAGTCCTCTAAAATAATAATATAATATAGGGATATTTTGGACACTCCAGCAAGTCGGCCATGGTCTGGTAGGGAGCCGCGTATGCACATTAAGCTGCTGCAACCATGGAAGTACATTTTGTCTATTATGTATCACCATGGTTACAAAATTACAGATTTACGAGTAAAATCGTTTCAAAACTTTTGAGTAACACAAATAAGACGAAGTGTGACCAAAGTGGAGAGACTTCATAATGTATGTCAATATGTGTGCGCAATGAAACATGAAGATTACCGAAGCGTATACTGTTTCTGGTTCCATTAGTAAATACATTAACTTCAGTATTCAACTTCAGAATTTTTCAGTAACGGAGTTTGAAAGGATTTTTAATCTTTGTAAGGATACTCAGCATTGGGACCCAAGAAGATCTTGAATTGCATCTATTTGCTTTGTTCATAAACTTCTTAGCGTGTCATGGCAATCTAAATTAATGATGTCCTGTTAATTTAAACTAAAACCAGTTAGTTTATTAGTATATTATTTTGTAGCGGATATACCACGACTTCACGTTCCCATGTAATGTCCTCTGATAATGCCAAAAGAAAACGCGCTCACATGAGTGAAGCCGAAGGAAAGCAACTCTTTTGTTTGTATCCTGTTTACGACAAAACGGCTGATTGGATCGTAATGAAATTTGGCAAGGAGGTAGAATATGTAGCTGCACTACAAAGAGTACAGTACAGTACAGCAACATAGAACAAAAAAGTACTACAGCGCCATCTATGACACAAATGATGAACTAAACATCGAAATACATATACAATCCTACATCGTGCAAGTAAAGTTACCCGCGACTTGAAGAACCCGACAACTTCTGTCGGGCAGTAGCAACATCGGTTCGGTCGCAGGATCCTCCTTTTTTTATGGGGAATGAAGAACTTAACACCCTCTACTCCATACCACCAAAATTATGTCCTGGGGAAAGACAAGGCTATCTTTTTTTTCTCACAGCCACATCAGATTTTCCACGCGAACGAAGTCGCGGGCAACAGCTAGTTAAGCATAAAACCAATACTATGGTACATTGAAAATAATTGCAATTCCTTTATAACTGTTGTCAAAAAAACATTGTAAACTTGCGCGAATAGTTCGACGGGCTGTCATTGTTACTGGATTGGGGCCTTAAGTAATCTTTTTACGAGTAGGGCTTCTCACAGAACCACAAATATTCTAAGATTATCGTCTTCCATTCAACATACGTTCATAGTCATGTACTCACCGTATTTATCAACGGAGTGCGGAGTGTTGGCGTCAAGCTCCGGCACCCAGTAGAAGTGGTCCACTCGGTCGGCCGTCACCAGCGGCGCGTGCAGCGTGCGGCGCGTGTGGAACACCATCAGGCGCTGCGGCCGCTCTGCGCTGTACGGCGCGCCCAGCGGCGTCAGCAGCACCAGAAGCAGCGTCGCCACGCACAGCGCAGCCGCCGCGCGCGCCATCTGCCGCACGCCGCGCGCCGCCATCACCAGCGGCAGCAGCCAGCAGCAGCTCGCTTGCACCAGCACTGCCACCAGCACGGCCATACTCACGTCGGCCGGCAGCGCGCCCGCGCCCGCGCGCCCCATGATGGGCACGAACATGTGCAGCGAGCCCAGCGCCAGGTACCACGTCTGCGCTGCCGGCAGCGCCGCGCCCAGCGCCCACAGACAGGCGCGCGCGCCGCCCCCGGCGCCGCCCGCGCCCAGCAGGTCGGCGGCCGCCGGCAGCAGAGCCCACAACAGCGGCAGGAAGCCGGAGCGCAGGCCGCGCGCACAGCACAGCAGCAGCAGCGCGGCCCAGGCCAGCGCGGCGGCGTCGTGGCAGGCGCGCGCGGCCCACCAGCCGCGCAGCAGTGGCGGCGCGCCCCACAGCTGCGCCGCCGCCGCCCACGTGCCCGCCAGCGCTGCACCCACACACATATTATCGCCCCGCAACTCCACTACATCAAATCTTTGTGAGTACGAAAGACATTACTAGTGGTATTCGACGAAGGTAAACAGGTAGACATCGACGCCGGGATCTTGAGACGGATAGTGGTGAAGATCTATGGGTATCATGTGATATAGATGGTCGACCGATATTTGTACCTATGTGTTGTGTATTTACAGCCCAGTGCATCTGATAACGACTATACTATGTCGTGGTTTTGTAAAGTTGAAAGTTTCATACAAACCATAAAGGGCTCTTTTTTCATTTGTGGTGTTTTAAATTTAAATAGTGCTTCAGTTAATATTAATAATTATTTCTGTTCATTTTTGTCTTTTTGTGGTTTGGCTGAGAAGAATTTTGTGAAAACTCTGCATGGAGGTATGCTAGATCTAGTGTTGGTCCACGAGAGCGTTGAGGTATCTCTTAGCGAGTCAGAAGGTATGGTACCACCCGATAATTACTACCCCCACCGGATGTCACTTTAAAGTTTGACACAGCTTCTCATTATGTTCGTCCTATGCCACTTAGTAATAGTGAACTGTCTAAGGACCGGAATTTTAATAAATGCGATTATGAACGTCTTTTTATGTACTCTACTTAATGAGGAATCTTGGTGTACCGTACTAGAGTCAACTGATATTACTTTTTGAACAAATACTTTTTACCAAAATATTTATAATATTTTTAACGAATGTATGCCAAAAAAACTACGTAATAGAGCTAGTAGTCAAACGTTATCCAGTTTGGTACACCCGTGATATCATTACAGATCTTCGTCATAAACACAAACTACATCAGATTTGGAAAAGTCTACTTGTTTAACGCATACAAGGCATTTTCTGATTTAGAGTAAACCTCAAGCACCGCCTTATGATCGCATATAATTCACATTTATATTTACATCATGTTGAGCGTAATATCAAAGTCAACCCTCGACAGTTTTGGCAGCACATATCCACCCTCCTATGCAAAGCAGGCTTCTAGCCTACAATCAATTATTAGGGGTCAGACTGCAGGTATACAAAGCCTGGCAATATGCCCTAAACAGAGTTAACTTGACATTACTATCACACTTTGCAAATCTGCGGGCCAGTCTGTTGCATCGTACGGCCAATGCCCTGCGCTCCCAATGACCGAGGTACTTAACTGCTTCACTCTAGTTAGAGTGGCACCACATAGCGAGACTGGTGGTACCACATCATATGTATGGAATCCTCACGAGGTTACCTATACGCTCATGCTTGAAAAAGTGCAAAAAGCTTTTCTTAGATACCTGTACAAACATGCGTTTGGATATTATCCATATATGTATCCTACTAAGTTTATTTTAGGATGTTTAAATTTCAATTCTCTTAAAGTTAGGCGTGCTGTTGACCAAATAACAACAGCGTATAAAATTATACATGGTTATACCGACGCCTCGGATTTACATGCGGAGCTGTGTCAATTCTTTGTTCCAAATAATTATAATCGCTCTAGAAAGCATAAATTGTTTAATGTCCTATTTTGTCGCTCGATCCACCTCCCCTATACCGCGTATGCTTACGATGCTCAACACGCTCGTGGAGACCAACCCTGGATTGGACTTGTTTGCTGATGAATGGAAGACGATAATGTTAGAATGTTTGTGGTTCTGTGAGAAGACCGAGTAAAAGGATTACTTAATTTAGTGTTAACTAGCGACCCGCCCGGCTTCGCACGGGTCAATGTTATACATATAAACCTTCCTTTTGAATCACTCTATCTAATAAAAAAAAACCGCATCAAAATCCGTTGCGTAGTTTCAAAGATTTAAGCATACAAAGGGACATAGGGACAGAGAAAGCGACTTTGTTTTATACTATGTAGTGATAACATAAGCTGTACTAAATGTAATAAATAAATAAATATGTCTTGTTTTGTGCTATAAAAACTAACAGCTCGGTTTTCTTGGAATTATACCTTAGTCCATGGGCCCCAGCATAGCACTCACATATATTTACTAGCTTCCTGAGGGAACTGATCGAAGGACACAGCAGGTTTAGGACCGCCAGCCTTGCTCCACTCGAAGATCGGTTCGATGTCAGAGTCATTTCCCTGAGTCTGCTATAGGGTTTCCTTCTATTCATCGCTGAGATCCGTTCTAAGCATCCTCACGGGCACTACTTCCTTAGTCTCTTGCCTGGCACAATGCTTAGTCTTCAGGACAAGGTCTTGTCAAGGCGTCTGCGTTACCGTGAGTTCTACCATAGCGATGTTCAGTTACGAAGTCAAGCACTTGTAGTAGTTCAATCCATCTCGCAACTTTTCCCTCTGGATTCTTGAACTGTAATAGCCATTTTAATGAAGCATGGTCAGTTCGTAAATAAAATTTCCGTCCCAGCAAATATTTACTAAAATGCTGCAATGTCTTAACTACGGTGAGTAGCTCCCGTCTCGTAACGCAGTAATTTCTTTCTGTTTTGTATAAAGACTTGCTGAAGTAAGCTATGACAAACCTCCTGGTTTCCTTTCCGTTGAGACAACACGCCCCCAATTCCAGTATTACTTGCATTTGTGTCAACTATGAAGTCATTTTTTGTATTTTTGACGACCCGAATGGCGCAGCGGTAGTGAGGCTGCCTTACGTTCTTAGGGTCCCGGGTTCGAATCCCGGTAGGAGTAAGTGTTTGTGTGATGAGCATGGACATTTGTTTCCGAGTCATGGGTTTTTATATGCATAATAAGTATGTATTTACAAACAAAAATTATCTATGTAATAGTATCAACTATCTGGTGTCCACGACACAAGCCTCGTTGCTTAGTGTGGCACCTAGATGGCGCTGTGTGCAATGTCCAGCGATATTTATTTATTTTATTTTTATTTATTTATTTTCATTGTCAGAATATCCCAAAATAGGAGCATTGCTTGAATATTGGCTTGTGGTGTCAAATATTTATGGACCCACAAAACTCATATTTATTAAAATTACAGCGCAAGTTCTGCTTACACCTTTTCTTCATGTTGGCGTGAAGGCGCGCGCACGCCGCGCGTCGTCATCATGTGCCAGCGCTGCCCGGCCGCGGAAACCTGTTGGCTTACCTCGCCCCGTACGCCGCGCGCCACACCGCCTTCCGCAGCCCGCTCCAGCGGCAGGCGAGACCGACCGCCGAACAGTCAGCTAGACGCCTTCATCGCGAATCCATGTCGCTTTAGCTCGCTACCGCGTTGATACTATTGCCTATCGTAAAATCTATTTTCATTCACGCTATCGCCTACATCTTTGATTTATATTCTTCCTTACTCTAATTCTTTTCTATTCTCGCTATAACTTCATTTCCATCTCTGTAAACCTTCGCTTGCACCTTGCTCAATATAAGCATTAAGAAGTATACTGTCGAGTATTATTCCGCACTCCAGCATACCTCCAAAAGTGGTGACCCCGATCGAGAGACACGTCGCGTAGATATCGTAGCGCGACCGCGTGACGTCATAGAAGTTTCCGGAACGTTCGCGAAGGACACGTTGACGTCGAGCAAATTTTATTCTGCAAGTCATTGCGAAGATGGCGGATGAATTGACTGAAGCTTTGGTTGCTGCGCTGGGATCATCAGAGATTGCAAAGGTCAGAGTACGCGTTCCTCCTTTTTGGCAAGAGAAACCTACGGTATGGTTTTCTCAGATTGAGGCCCAGTTTGCCCTGTCCAATATAACGTCCGATGCGACAAAATATTATACTGTAGTGGGTAATTTAGAGCCTTCCGTTATGGCCCAGCTAGAGGATGTTTTAGAAAATCCACCAGCATCCAATAAGTACGAGAAGCTTAAAGCCGAGCTAATTAAGCGTTTATCAGTTTCCCAGGAAAAGAAGGTGCGACAACTCCTTATCCACGAGGAGCTTGGAGACCGCAAGCCATCTGCATTTCTTCGCCACCTGCAGAGCTTGGCAGGCCGTGGTGTGCCTGATGACTTCCTGCGCACTATCTGGACCAGCCGTCTGCCCACCAGCCTGCAGGCAATCATAGCGTCCCAGGTTGCCACACCACTAGAAGCTGTTGCGGAGCTGGCTGACCGGGTATTAGAGATAGCACCGGTGAACCCGGTGGCCCAGGTCGCGAGTACTTCGTCCTCTGCAGGGAGCATACTTGAGGTAATGCGTACTGAAATAGCCAGTCTCACGCGGAAGTTTGATGAGCTGTCCACGTCGGTGGATCGACAGTCTCGTGCAGGTAGGCCAGATAGGAGTCGTAACCGGCGATTTTCCCGATCAAGAAGTCGTTCAAGAGGCCGCACTTACAAGATGGCGGACAGCCGTGGAGTATGTTGGTACCATCACAAGTTCGGAGAAAAAGCTCATCACTGCAATAAGCCTTGCGATTTCGTCTCGGAAAACGCCAAAGCCAGTCGCTAATGACGGCGAGCGATTGCTGCAGTATTTCCAGCCGTTTATTCGTCACAGATCACCAGTCTAGAAAACTTTTTCTCGTCGATACGGGTTCCGATCTGTGCGTCTACCCTCGCAACTATTTAAATGAGAAGCGGGTACGTGTAAATTACGACCTTAGCGCAGCTAATAATTCAGTTATATCCACATACGGATATATTAATTTGCAGCTGAATTTAGGACTACGAAGGGAGTTTAGCTGGAAGTTTGTCGTCGCGGATGTATCAAAGCCAATAATTGGGTATGATTTTCTGTCCCATTATAACCTTTTAGTGGATTGCTACAACAATAGGTTGATTGATGGTCTAACCAACCTTTTTGTTGGCGGAGCTGTTGCGAAGACGGAGATACCAAGCGTCAAAGCTGTTACTGGTACTTTGGTACCACGGGCTGCTGCGAGAGTTTCCAGACATCTCACGTCCGTCTGGTGCACCAAAGGAGGTACGTCATTCTACCGTCCATTTTATTAATACCACTCCCGGCCCGCCCGTGTTCTGCAGGCCACGACGTTTAGCACCAGATCGTTTAAAGATTGCTAAGGCTGAATTTCAAGCTATGGTAAAGGAGGGAACAGCTCGTTGCTCCAGCGGACCTTGGGCATCAGCTTTACACCTGGTGCCGAAGCATGACGACACGTGGAGACCATGTGGTGATTACCGCGCGCTGAATGCAAGGACAGTGCCAGATAGGTACCCGGTTCGTCACATTGAAGATTTTTCACAGCACTTACATGGAAGCACCATTTTTACTGTCATAGACTTAGTCAAAGCCTACCAACAAATACCAGTACATCCCGCAGACATTGAAAAAACAGCAATCACGACACCGTTTGGTTTATTTGAGTTTCCTTTCATGTCGTTCGGGTTGAGAAACGCAGCACAAACGTTCCAACGTTTTATCGATGGGTTGGTACGCGATCTTGACTTTTGTTATCCTTACATCGATGATCTTCTAGTAGCTTCTAGAAGTAAGCAGGAGCACGAAGAACATCTACGCAAGCTGTTTTCACGTCTCGAAGAGTACGGTGTGGTCATTAATGTTGCTAAGTGCAAGTTTGGACAGCCTGGGGTAACCTTTCTTGGTTATAATGTTTCGGCTGGCGGAGTACGCCCACTAGAGGAGAAGGTAAAGGCTATACAAAATTTCCCACCACCTCAGACGATCAAATGTTTGAGAAGATTTTTAGGGATGCTCAACTTTTATAGGCGTTTCTTGAAGGGCGCTGCAGAATTACAGGCCCCTTTGAATGATTTGTTGGCAGGCCCAGGTATGAAGGGATCAAAACCAGTAAAGTGGACTCCACAGTTATTAGAACTTTTTGAGCGTTGCAAGCGTAGCCTCTCAGATGCAGCACTGCTGGTTCACCCAGTTACTGATGCGCAGCTGGCACTAGTAGTAGACGCATCTAATGTTTCCATAGGAGCTGTTTTACAGCAGCGAGTAGATGACGTCTGGCAGCCCCTGGCTTTCTACTCGAAGAAGATGAGCCCCACACAGCAAAAATACAGCGCTTATGATCGTGAACTCCTTGCAATTTATGAGGCAATCAAACACTTTCGGCATATGATAGAAGCAAGAAATTTTACTGTGTACACTGATCATAAGCCGCTAATAAGTGCATTTAAAAAGAAAGACCAACAAGGTTCACCAAGGCAAATTAATCAACTGTATTTTATTTCGCAGTTTACCACTGACATTCAGCACGTTTCTGGGCAGGACAACCAGGTGGCAGATGCTTTGTCTCGAATTGAGGCAGTCACCGCGCCAGTGGACGTCATGGAGTTGGCCCTTGCGCGGCGTGATGATCCAGAGCTGCTGGAACTTCTAAAGGGTAATCATTCGCTGCAACTGGAGTTAACGCAAGTACCAAACACAGACGTACAAATTTATTGTGATGTTTCTCTGTCCAAACACAGACCTTTTGTAGCAGCTACCCATAGACGCCGCGTGTTCGAGACGTTGCACAGCCTAAGCCACCCTGGCGCAAAGGCATCCATCAAAATGGTTAGTGAGCGTTATGTTTGGCCTTCCCTTAGGAAAGATGTTCGCGCTTGGGTTAGAGAGTGCATTCCGTGTCAAAAGTCAAAGGTGACAAGGCATACCACAGCACCTCTTGGTAAATTTGAGGTACCAGATGCTCGTTTCGCAGAGGTCAATATGGACCTAATTGGCCCACTTCCAGTGTCATCTAATTTTAAATACTGTCTAACCATAATCGACAGGTTCACCAGATGGCCTGAGGTGATCCCGCTTCCTGACATGACAGCAGAGACGGTGGCGAAGGCGTTCGTGTCGGAGTGGATCGCTCGGTATGGTTGCCCGAAGAAGGTAATAACGGACCAAGGTAGACAGTTTCAGTCGTACTTATTCCAAAAACTAGCAGAGACGTATGGAATCAAGTTGGCGAGGACGACAGCGTATCATCCAGCCTGCAATGGCATGATTGAGCGTCTACACCGCTCGCTCAAAGCTGCTATCATGACACATGGGACGAAGGATTGGGTTAGTTCTCTTCCCATAGTTCTCCTAGGCCTACGCACAGCCTATAAAGAAGATCTGCAGTGCTCACCAGCTGAATTGGTATTTGGAGAGCAGCTACGTGTCCCTGGTGAGTTTATCACCACTACATACGACAAGGTAGATTACCCGGATTTTGTCAGTCAATTACGAAAAAAAATGTCGGAATTACGACCGCGACCAGCATTCGACCATTCGCAGCATAAAGTTTTTCAGCACAATGATTTACGCACCGCTACACACGTGTTCTTGCGACAAGATCTGCTTCGGGGATCGCTAGAACCACCTTATAGTGGCCCTCATAAGGTCATTTCAAGAAGTCCGAAGACAATCGACATTGTGCTCAACAATAAAACGGTCAAAGTTTCGATTGACAGAGTTAAGCCCGCATATACTTGGCGTGAGGATAAGGAGGCACAATGTCATGATACGCAGGGGACGCAACCGATGCTCATTACTCGTTCAGGACGTAAAGTCAAGTTTCCTAAACGATATGTGCCTTAATATGGCCCTTTTATTCGTAAGGGGGTCCTGTCGCGTCAAATATTTATTGACCCAAAAAACTCATATTTATTAAAATTACAGCGCAAGTTCTGCTTACACCTTTTCTTCATGTTGGCGTGAAGGCGCGCGCACGCCGCGCGTCGTCATCATGTGCCAGCGCTGCCCGGCCGCGGAAACCTGTTGGCTTACCTCGCCCCGTACGCCGCGCGCCGCACCGCCTTCCGCAGCCCGCTCCAGCGGCAGACGAGACCGACCGCCGAACAGTCAGCTAGACGCCTTCATCGCGAATCCATGTCGCTTTAGCTCGCTACCGCGTTGATACTATTGCCTATCGTAAAATCTATTTTCATTCACGCTATCGCCTACATCTTTGATTTATATTCTTCCTTACTCTAATTCTTTTCTATTCTCGCTATAACTTCATTTCCATCTCTGTAAACCTTCGCTTGCACCTTGCTCAATATAAGCATTAAGAAGTATACTGTCGAGTATTATTCCGCACTCCAGCATACCTCCAAAAGTGGTGACCCCGATCGAGAGACACGTCGCGTAGATATCGTAGCGCGACCGCGTGACGTCATAGAAGTTTCCGGAACGTTCGCGAAGGACACGTTGACGTCGAGCAAATTTTATTCTGCAAGTCATTGCGAAGATGGCGGATGAATTGACTGAAGCTTTGGTTGCTGCGCTGGGATCATCAGAGATTGCAAAGGTCAGAGTACGCGTTCCTCCTTTTTGGCAAGAGAAACCTACGGTATGGTTTTCTCAGATTGAGGCCCAGTTTGCCCTGTCCAATATAACGTCCGATGCGACAAAATATTATACTGTAGTGGGTAATTTAGAGCCTTCCGTTATGGCCCAGCTCTGTAAACCTTCGCTTGCACCTTGCTCAATATAAGCATTAAGAAGTATACTGTCGAGTATTATTCCGCACTCCAGCATACCTCCAAAGGCTTTTCCTCAGTATGTTTGTGTAGGGGTTTTGCAATGTCGGCAAAATTCTTGACAAACCTTCGATAGTGGGAGCACAAACCCAGAAATGCTCTGACCTGCGTCTTGCCATTCGGAACTGACAATCCTTGACGGCAACTACTTTATCTGGGTCTGTTTGAACACGTTCTCCTGAAACTATGTGTCCTAAAAAGTTCACTTGTTGTCTGAAAAACGAGCACTTTTTCGGACTTAACTTGAGATTTGCAGTTTTGATTTTCGACAGCACTCGGTTGAGGTTTTTAAGAGCGGCCAACCCGTCATACTTTTCATACAAACGCTCGTACGTGATTATGCCGTTGTAACACATCTATCTTTGATTTTTTTGAACTAATAGGTATTTTGTGCACTATAACTAGGTTTCCATGGTAGCAAAAAATAAAAAATTTAAGAAACAAAGTCAGTATAAGCCTCCAAAAATTGCTGTTTTGCACAAATTTTAACTGAACTTTGGCCGTTCATAATGTACTCATAAAATGTGAAAATATAGAAAACATCTCGATAGAAACCTTGCACATGTATCGCCTTTGTTCTCATATTATTACATTCGCAAAATATTATATTCGCAAAATATTATATTCTCGAATTATTATACTCTCAAAATATTACACAAAGAACAATCACAGCGAAAAATGTTTTTAATTTGAGGGAAACAATAATAAATATTTGACATCATCACATAGGTTATTCATCACATATATATATGTGACAAATATATTTGTCTCGGATGGGAATCAAACCTACAACCCCTTTTTTTAAGGTTTACCTACCTTCTGTAAAATAAATCTAACTAATGATTTAATATCACCCAGTAGTAGGTAATCCTGAAGATATGCATTAATATAATATTATGTGCATTTATATTGAAGTTTTAATAGATAAACTCTTTGCTAGTAGTTCCTGTCAGATTACAATGAAAAACCTATGTTTGTACTAGTGTCAGTTTTTATTTATCAATTGTTTTTGATGTATAATGTGACATTGTGAAAAATATTTATTGGGAATAAATTTTGCATTCTGATAAATAAATATTAAAATAAAAATGTCTGAAGATAGTGAAGCCAAGTTTATAACGAGTCAAAAAGGCAAGTCTGTTTTTTTTATATAACGGTTACAAATTCAACTTCGTCATGAAAAATAAAAATGGTACAACCAACTGGAAATGTTGCAACCAAAGGGAGTGCAAGACTTCGATTACATTAAGTTTGGATAAGAAAGTCGTTAGACAGCCCAAAAATAGTTGCAGCGTTGATTTTAAAAGAAATATAATTGATATGGCAATGGAGGAGTGCAAAAAAGAAGTGTGCGAAAATTTTGAACCCATTCCAAAAATATTTGAAAAGCACTTCTTGGGAAAACAAGTTTTTCAAAATAAAGAGTATCTGATCCCATCATTTACGTCCAAAAAGGATACGCTGTACAGGAAACGAAATATTTTTTTGAATGTCGGTACATCAAAGACTACAAGTAATGTGAGATTGCCACACCACATTGTGCAAGACTTTTTTTTATTTGATGATTATGATGCTGAAACGGATGATAGAATTATAATATTTTCGATGTTACCTGCTCAAAAGCTACGTGAATTATTCCAGACAATTGATATTGTATACGGAGATGGTACATTCAAGGTGACACCGTCGCCTTTTTACCAATTGTACACCATACATATTGATATCGCACGAGACCAAAACACAATTAGTTTTGTACCTATTGTCTATGGCTTATTACCAAATAAGACTACAAATACATACAAAAGGTTCTTTTCTATACTTAGAAATCAATTTCGTATGAATATTGGTTCATACAAATGTGATTACGAAATTGCTGCAATTAATGCTATACGTGAGGTATATCCAGAAATAAAAGTAAAAGACTGTTATCACAGAAATTTCTAGACTATTTTAATAACCAGTGGATAAAAACCATTACCAAAGATATTTTTAGCTGTTATGGTGAAAAGAACCGCACTACGAGTGCAGTGGAAGGATGGCACAGAAGAATTAACTCTCGAATTCCATCTCGACCAACCATTTTCCAATTTTTAGTAGCATTAAAAGAAGAAGCTCAAATTGAAAATAAAAGATTGCTAAAAAGTGCTTTCCTCTGCGCTGGTGGCTGTTCTGGATTCGCAGATGTCAAACTATTTTGATAACTGCGAAGACCTCATCGATGCTCATTCAAACTTGTATTGTGCAGCTGTAGAGGCATGTCGTGTAGCTCACGTCAAATTTTCTGATGACAGACAGACAGACCTAAGCCAGCCGTACCAGCATGGCAGTACAGGATTAAACGGCATATTGGTGGGGCCAGAGCACTCATCGGCAAACTGATCTGCTTCAGGGAGATATCAATCCTCGAGACTACATGTCCCATGTCACAGAGCGCATTGACTTCCTGAAGCAGAAAGTGTGTGCATGGGCAAACCATATTCGTAGGTATAAACGGCGGGTGGACCGATACACTCAGAATCGCACATTCCAAAGAGATGAAAGGTGGGTGTATTGGGCTTGGGAGCGACCGGACCAAGGTGTGGCTGATACGCACCTGCCGGATGATGCTGCCATGTGTTCGTTCTAGCGCAGCATCTGGTCGGTGCCTGTTAGCCATAACGAGGATGAATGGACCAGGTAGGTCGAGCGGGCGTGCGATCCAGTACAAGAAATCACTATCTGCCCCCAAGACGTAGTTCGTGCAGTCCGTCCGTTGCCTAACTGGAAATCTCCAGGGCCGGATGGGCTGCACAACGACAGTCCAGAGACGGTCAAAATAATGTTCAAAAACTGCCTCCCCTTTTTTTTAAAGTTAAAGCATGCGAGGTGCTTGCACCTCGCGCAACACGCAAATACTAGTTTTTCTTCTAGAATTAAATAACAATCATGGGTATTCCCAGGTAAAGCGTTGGTGTTAGTTTTAGAAAGATCCTAATTGTCGTTGTACAGTCAGCTCCAAAATGATGTAAACAAGGACAAGGAACCATTAATAGCTGACTTCTAAAAACTTTTTTGCAAAAAATTTAACCGACATCATAAACACAAAAAGGTAAAAAATAACTTTAGCTTCAAAGTCGGTGACAAAAAAACAAAATCAAACTAACAAAAGTCACCGACTTCTGAAGCTAAAGTTATTTTTTACGTTTTTTTTTTATGAAGTCTGTCTATTTTTTTTTCAAAAATGTGCCTATAAAATTTGAAGAGTTCTCTCTATTTCTCCAGGATCCCATCATCAGATCCTTTTTTTTTCTTTTTCGGTTGGGATATCATCAAGTAACTCCTCCCGCTCTGGGTTGAGCAAGAGGGAGTGTCAGACTTTTACTGAATAAAACCCATCCATGTTCCTTCATCGCCCTTTGTTCCGGGGCCACGGTATCTCTTTCGAACAGTCCCGCAGCCCCGGCAGGCATCGGCCCTTGCGGACCCCTTCCTATTGCTGGCTTCTCTTTGAGGCGCGCGTGGAACACGAACGCACCGTCGACACGGCCTGTCGTCATAAGACGGACGGACGGCAAGCTAGCCCATAGCTCACCGTCCACAGGCCCGTCCACACCATAATCAGATCCTGACTTGATGATCATGGGAGACTACCTGGGAAGAAACAAAAAAAAAATTCAAGTCGGCCCAGCTATCTTAGAGTAATCGGGGAACATACATAAAAAATAAAAAAGGGTTCCGACGAATTGAGAACCTCCTCCCTTTTGAAGTCGGTTAAAAAGGAGGAGGAATAACATCACGCCTGTAATCCCTGAACGGTTACGCCGAGGTGTATGTATGTTAAGTCCCATGTAATAGGAGGCGAGCCTATTATCATCAACCGGGCACAAATCCGCACTCCGTTGCTGCTGCTGAGTAATTCCTAATGGAAAACCTATTAACAATTTGCCCGACCCGGGAATCCAAGCCAGGACCTCACGCTCAGCAGTCGCGATTGCGACTACTAGACTAACAAAATCGTTATGATTTCGCAAGTAAAATTGAGCGTAAGTTAAATACGAACGCCGATAATACCAAACAGTAACCTGTGCTAAGACTTTATGAGGTAGCATTTGGGTTTATACTGGTACAGTCTGTTCCGTCATCGTACAAAACTAAACGCAATTTATTCTAATTCTACAAATAATTTTTAATCGGTGTTCAACGTTCCATCAGTTTGCGATAACAAAACGCAGACCTTCTATAGTCTGTGGTGCATACCGTGACTCATTAAAAAGTTGGAGCACAAACACTTCAGAAAAGCCAGTGTGTGTGAGAACATCTTCTTTCGCGCTTAACGTTCTCCTGTCCCGATACTGGAAAAACCATCGTTTTCTTTCTTCTACACGCGTAAATTTCAGACTCGCATCCCGGAATTCCTGTGTTCCTGCCCTTGGAACCATCGGAGGTGGAAGGCTCAGCGTATGTCGTAGCAGTCCAAGGTACGTGTATGTGCTTATTGTGATGAATCACATTCAATACTGTCTTGTCCCACGTTTCTTCAAAAATCGGTTGATGAACGTATGAACGTAGCTAACGAGAAAAAATGGTGTTATAATTGTTTAAAATCGTCCCACCAACTTAAAAATTCCAAATAGATATTTACATGCCGTGCATGTAAACGCAAACACCACACGTCACTGCGAGAAACCTCAGCCACAGGAACCGATTCCAACAGTCTCATCTTTGGTCTCAAGGTCTCAGTCAAATACTACTGTGTCGCTGGCTACTGCTATCGTTCAGGTTAGGGACGCTTCAGGCAATATGCAATCTTTTCGTGCATTGTTCGACACCGGGAGTCAGAGCAATTTTATTCCCGAATCTGCTGTTCAGCGTTTAGGGTTCACTCTTTTGCGTCTTACGCCCTCATTCCGCTACAACACTACGCGTCGTATTTGACGCTTCAGCTAAAGATTTTCATTCGCGTTCCTTGAATGATACACATTATCGGTTCAAAATTACAACCAAATATTTTGGAACTACTTTTACGGTTCAGGGAAGCTAACATCGTTTTCATGGCAGATGCCCGTCAAATGTATCGCCAGATTGTCTTGTCTACAGACCAACGCGACTATCAACGTATTTTCTGGCGGACCTCGCCTAGCGAGCCCCTACAAGAATACCGCTTAAATACGGTCACGTTGGTTTAGCATCATCTCCATATCTAGCGTGTCGAACTTTGAGACAGCTCGCAGAAGTCGAAGGAGACTCTTATCCCCTGGCAAGGCAAGTTATTCTAACTCAAGTATATATTGATGACGTGGCTACTGGATTGGAGGCCAAATCGCAAATTATCGCTTTATTCATACGTGGTCAATTTAATTTACGAAAGTGGATCATCCTCAACTTCTAACGGATCTTCCTAGTGAAGATTGCTTAGCTGGTGCAGTGTCATTCGACACCAAAGAAACGTCAACCCTGAAAGTGTTAGGTCTTCAGTGGGAGCCATCCTCAGATACTTTTAATTTCGCTATAGAATCTTCTGACCGGCCTTGTACGAAACGCTCAATTTTAGCGAAACAGCTCGGATCTTATCCATTGGGTTTTCTTTCATCAATCACCATCCAAGCGAAATGCGAAATGTCTGATACAAAACCTATGGGTTCTCGGCATTGGCTGGGATCAAACTCCACCTGATGACGTCATTTGAAAGTCTAGTATTTGGTCACTTATCGTGACCAACTACCGGAAATAAATCAATGCAAAATTCCTCGTAGATTGACCTGCACGGATGTTAAGTCATACAAAATCCACGGCTTCTGTGATAGCTCTGAGATCGCATACGGAGCAGTAGTGTATCTGCGAGTGGTCCAGGCTGATCAAGTAAACGTTTCCCTCGTATGCTCTAAAGCTCGCGTGTTACCGTTAAAACGCATCTCACTGCCACGACTCGAATTATGCGCTGCAGTTCTACTTTCCGACCTATATAAATTCGTATGTGTATTTGTAAAAACCGATAACGTTTTTCTCTGGTCTGACTCAGCCATCGTTCTATCATGGTTACGTTCGCTCTCCTCGCGCTGGGCTATGTTTGTCGCTAATTGCGTCAGTCACATCCAGGATACAACACCCATGGAGTGCTGGCATCATGTGGCGACAATCCCGCTGAAATCTGCCAATCGCTCGGTCAATTTCCGAGCGAAATTCTGGTTAACTCGTTATGGTGGGCGGGGCCCTGGTACCTATCGAATGATAAAACTAAGTGGCCGACTAATTCCACTAGTAGTCTAGCACAGCTGACTAGCGATGATGAGTCAATCGTACAAGCTGAGGCTCGGAAAAAAGTGACCTTAACTATTTGCGTAAATAGTGAGACCTCATACCGAATCAATTATAGAATCTTTAATAAACCGGTTCTCATCTTTACAAAAGATAGTAAATATTCTTACGTTTGTTCATCGTTTCATTACAAATTGCCGTAATCCAGTCTTCAGCAAATCGTTGCAAATACTTAAATAACGTTGAGCGACATAATTCGTTAATGCGTGTCAAACATGTACAACAGACAAAATTTTCTGAAATCATTTTAAACTTAAACTCTAAGAAATCTATACCTAAACCTTTTCGTAAACTAAACCCGTTTAGCGATAGTCGAGGAATACTCAGGGTGGGCGGTAGAATATCGCGAGCAAGCTTAGAATACGAACAAAAGCACCCAGCCTTCTTGCCGTCGGATCATCCATTATCGTCTTTAATTATAGATTTTATACATCGTAATTGTCTGCATCCAGGTATAAACACGACACATTTTTTACTTTTACTGCAATTTTGGATTCTTTCTGCTAAGCGTGTTATACGTCAGTGCCTATCTAAATGCATTCAATGCTACCGTACTAATCCGCAACCTCTTCAACCGTTCATGAGCGATCTGCCCGCGTATCGCGTAAATCAAGTCAAACCGTTCTCCATCGTCGGCGTTGATTTCGGTGGCCCGTTTCGTATAAAGCTAGCTATGTTTGTTTGTCTGTCTTGCTACCAAAGCAGTGCACCTTGAAGTGGTTTCTACTTTAAGTTCAGACGGTTTTATCGCAGCATTACGACGCTTTGTGGCGCGACGTGGTCGCTGTAATGAAATACACGCGGATTGTGGGACTAATTTTGTAGGTGCTAGCAATCAATTAGCGACTCTAATGCAACATGCATCTAGTGCAGAAAAAATAACTTTTAAATTCAATCCTCCTTCGGCTCCTCACTTCGGCGGAGTGTGGGAAATTCAAATTAAGGCAGCTAAATCTCATTTGTTACGTATCGTTGGTGATCAAGTCCTTACTTTTGAAGAACTCACAACTCTGTTCACTCAAATCGAAGCCGTTATAAATTCTCGACCGTTAGGTTCGGTAAATCGTTAGGATCTGAGCTAATAGGGTTTGTACCCTATTAGCTCCGATCCTTACGATTTAACAGCTTTGACCCCAAGTCATTTCCTCACATTAGAACCTCTAACCGCTGTCCCTGATGAAGATCCATCACAAGTCAATACTAATCGGCTTCACCGGTGGCAGCTGTTACAATCATCAGAATTTTTGGTCCAGATGGAAAAACGAATATCTTAACTCTTTAACGCAGCTTGCCAAATGGACCAAAGACTCCAAACCATTACAAGTAGGTTCGATGGTGATAATCAAGGACGACAATCGCGCGCCATTACATTGGCCTCTTGCTCGTGTGGTAGATCTCCTACCTGGATCTGATGGGGTGGCTCGGATCGCAGTCGCTAAAACCCAGGGGCGTGCCGTCCATAGAGGCAATTAGGCCTAGCCTACCCTACCATTCCTACCAACAACGCAACAAATGCATTTATTATAACTATATTAATCAAAAATAAAAAAATAAAACGCCTGTTACAATACTTAAAGCAACTTGTCGCGGCCGTGTGACGTGACTGGTAATAATATTACGAGTCTAGGCAAGGCCCCAGCCGGCCTAATTTCCATTGATAAATTTAAGCACACTGATAAGTATTTTCGTGTATATACACGGAAATACGAACGGCACACATAGTAAATAGGGGCGTAAACTCCTGCGAGTGTAGCTGGCTAGCTGGCCACTGATTGGCTGCCCCACAAAGTATTATCCGGCTAAAACGGTATGCGGTGATGCAATTATATTTGGTAGTGTTTTTTTCATTGACAAAATAACAATTGTATTTTTCTTAGAAGCCATATTTGTTTCATGTGACAAGCAAAATTTATTTCGTGATCTTGAATGTTTTGATTATTATAATATCTGACGGTTGTAATTCGTTTTGAAACGTACAGTAGTGTAAATATTATTTGTTGTATTTGTTTATTTACTTAATAATGGTGTTCTGTTGTGAAGTTTGCGCTGATAATGTGTTTGTCAGAAGTTAAAAACAATAAGTATTCACGATTGTTTGATGTTAAGATTCAAGTTGTGTCTAAAGGAAAATGTGTAGATACCCGAATTACGAGAATTAACCCAAAATTCATCTCGTACTCGGTATTTCAAATGAATCTTTCTTCTGTTTGCATTGTCAGAAAATCGTGATTTGAACCTTGATTAATGTGGTGAGTTCTTGTATTTATAACTTTGGTTTTTACAGGCTTATTTTCAATGTTTGTTTTTCAAATATTACGGTCAGACGCTCAAAATTGGGTACGGAACGAAAACTAAACTATTTTTTTTTGTCTACAGCGCCCTCTGTTTTATTTTTTAGGTTTTTTTGTAACGAAGCGACATCCTTCGTTCTTGTATTGACAGAATACCATTGAAATTCCTTATATTTAAGCTAGATGGCGTTGTTTCTCATTGGCGTTGTTGTTGCTTACTAAAAAGACGATGAAGAAGACTAGAAGACAGATGCGGGGGCCTGGGAGGGTTAGTGAATATATCAATAGATGTGACTACTTTGAGGGTCATCCTAAGTAGAGCGACGCTGTGATGTTGCGAGTTTTTTTTTTTTTTGCTTGGCCTGCCCGCCTTCGGGAAGCACTGCACGCCACTGCTAAAACCGCAACTAATCATATAATACAACGACCGTTGGTGAAGCTATGTCCATTGCCCATAGCTTAAATCGCTTAACTCAATTCTCAACGTAACTTTAACTTATCGTTCAATCTTAGTTTAACTTAGTTTATCGTTATTATTAGTTTATGTTGAGTGAGATGAGTGAGGGTGGATTAATAAAAAAAATATCGCGCAAAAGTAGCTAATTCCGTAATACATTTTAATAGTTGCTTGTGATAGTGCGATAATTAACTTTATGGAATATACGACATGGTTCAAAATCTTTAAAATAATATATGGCGTCTAGAATCACAACTAAGATTTAATTTCAAAATATTTATAAGTTGAATTGGGTCTCATGGTCACTAGTGCAGATCGGTATTCATCGTTAACTGGGTTTGAAACCAGGATAACTTAAATACAACTTTTTGTTCACAATGTTTTGGTTTTAATTATTTTCTTTTTTTTACTTTTAACGAAAGAAGTCAGGAAATGTGTTTTTAAATGGGCAATTTGTAGGTTTAGAAATCAAACAACATCTTTGCAAGTAATGAAAATGTTTATTAGATACTTTTTGCACTAAAATAAAAAGTAAATAAAGGAAGTAAATGCTCTTTTTAAAATGAATATACATTTATAATGTTTTCAAACCTAACAATTTAATAAACATTTTAAAAAGGCATGATGCTTGGAAGTTTGCTATTTAACGAGATAATCACTTTCTCTTTTTTTTTTAGATTTACAGATAAGTATATAATTATGTACTGAATCAACATGTTAACTAAATAGAAAAATGGATTTCCATTTAGAACAATAACGTCACCACAGAATCTAAAACTTTTTAATGGTTTAGCATTCATTGAATTGATCATTTACTTACTTAGTGTAGTGTACAGGCATTTATAGTTGTGTATAACTCTGTCGTCTCGAGAAGCGTACGCGCAGGGGTCGCGGGGCGGGGGGGGCATTGCCCGACCGACCGCTACGGAGTGAAGACGTGGACGCTTGCTGCGAGCCGATATCAGTATAATAGTGTTACTTGTTCTCTCATATTACCCCCTGAGCCCTACAGTACATTACATTTGGCGACGAGATAAATTGTGAGTGTTTTTAAGGATTATTTTACGTATAATAAAAAAAAAAAAATAAGAGAGAGAAACATACGTTGCTAACGTTACATTGTAAAATACTTATACTATCTGACTAAAAGTGAGTAGCCTTTAAGTTATCTACCTTCTTGAGTTCGAGCCTCAATATTTATAACATAAATAGCTGTGAAATTATATTATTATGGAATGAAAATTTGCAAAATGCGCGGTTTCCTGCTATTAACTGTCATTGGCTTGGCTTGGCATGGCTGTACCATGTACACAATGGCGTGGCATGGCGTGGCGTTACCACAGATCATCAATATAAACGCCTGTCTCGCGACATTATCATTTTGGCACCGGTAAGGGCGCGATATTTTGAAGTTTGAATCGCTCGCTATCGGAGTCAACACAGACCACAGAATATGAATAATACAGATTGTACGTGATGTCTGTGTTGAATACGAGGCTTTTAGCTACTTTGTACAGGTGGTAAGTTAAATGTAATTTTTAATCTTTACTGTTCGTTTTGTTTGTGCAGAATAAACATTTTTCTTTCTTTATTCTAAAGTAATTAATTGGTCCACAGTATTAATTAGTTACATAACTATAAAATAAAAGTTATCATCGTTAATCTGATGCTATCTGATATAACATTTTGAGGAATTAAAAATAGAAGGAAATGTAAAATAACTAGGTACTCACTTGGCTGTGAGTTGCGTAGGTATTCTTTGTTTTTGTTTTAGGTATCAAGGTTCCTATGGGTGTAAGTACATCAGGGGAGCGATATACCTACATATTGGCCAACCTACCTTCCTCATTAAATTGCGACTGGGCATTAAATTGCGGCCAGGCATCAAATTGCGGCGGGGCATTAAATTGCGACTAGGCATTAAATTGCGACTGAGCATTAAATTGCGACTGAGAGCATTAAATTGCGACTGAGCATTAAATTGCGATTGAGCATTAAATTGCGGAGATTTACCGGTAAAGCATTAAATTGCGGAGATTTACCGGTATAGCATTAAATTGCGGAGATTTACCGGTATAGCATTAAATTGCGGAGATTTATCAGTATAGCATTAAATTGCGGAGATTTACCAGTATAGCATTAAATTGCGGAGATTTACCATTACCGATATAGCATTAAATCGCGCACGTACCTACATGGCATTAAATTGCGAAGTTATATTATATTATGAAATAAATAAATGTGTGCACAGGGTGTGTTTGCCATGACTACTACGTGTCGTCATGGGCGCCGAATGTGTACTGCGGGCGTAGATACGCGTACTTATAGTATAAGTACAGTCATGTACAGTAGACGCTGCAGTACAAGCATTAGATTGCATTAGCGTGTTAAAAAATCTATAAATATGCAACATAGATATTACCTTGTCAGCAGGTAGCCCCAAATGGCACTGTACACCTTAGAGAAGTTCGAATGTGAAGGGGAGGTTGGTTCAGTCTCTGTCCGTTGGGAAAGATGGAAAGAAGTCTAAACATTTACCTCGAAGCGGCAGGCATAGACACCGAGGCAAAGAAAAGAGCTAGCCTTTTACATTTTGGTGGTCCCGAGTTACAAGAAGTCTTCTATAACATTCCGGGAGCTAATGCAACTGAAGGCGAACTTTTTAATATCGCGATTGAAAAATTAGACAACTACTTTGCACCTAAACAGAGCAAAGTGTATGAGCGACATTTGTTTCGTCTCCTAAAACAGGAACAGGATGAGAAGTTCGAGAAGTTTCTTATTAGACTTCGACTGCAGGCCAAAAAATGTCAGTTTGGTGGAAAAGAAGACGAACATATCATAGACCAAATAACTGAAAAGTGTAAGACAGAAGAACTCCGAAAGAAGATATTGAAAACAGGAGACAAGATCACTTTGGATGAAATAGTTGCAGAAGCAAATGCATTGGAAGCCATAGATCGTCAATTAGGAAACTTTGGTACGAAACCTGTGGAAAGTCAGTCAATCAACAGAGTAGATACAGAGAGGAAGGAAAAACAAAGAAGATTGGAATGTAGTAGATGTGGAAGTTTCAGACATTTTGGCCGTGACAACAACTGCCCTGCAAAAGGAAAGACTTGCCTTAAATGTGGCATCTTAGGACACTTCAGAGATCAATGTCGGACAAGACAAACTCAGAAGAGGAAATTGGAAGGAGAAAAATCATCGAACAGTCAGGTAATAAAGAAGAAAAGCAGACAAACAAACAATATCGAAGAAACTGCAAACATAAGCACGGATGAAAGAAAAGTCGACTACATTTTCAATATCGAGAACGACGCAAAGGTCACATGTAACATAGGTGGAACGAATGTGGAGATGTTGATAGATTCGGGCTGCAAGCACAATCTTATAACGGATCAAACCTGGGAAAGAATGAAGAAAGATAACGCTCAAGTCACCAATCAAGATCCGAATCCTGACAAAACGTTCGTAGCTTACGGGAGTGAAACACCACTGAAGCTGTTAGGATCATTCAAAGCTACGATAAAACTTGCCGGAACATCACAGGACATCACAACATTCTACGTGATCAGAAACGGTACGCGTGACCTACTTGGACGGGTGACGGCAACCTCATTAGGAGTACTTCGGATCAATTTGGATATTAACCAGGTTGAAACGGAGGCGTTTCCAAAATTTAAAAACGTTTTAGTTACCATTCCGATTGACGATTCAGTGAAGCCTGTTGCTCAGCCGTATCGGAGGATTCCCATCCCGCTCGAAGAAAAAGTAGAGAGGAAACTGAAAGAGTTACTGAAAAGGGACATTATAGAAGTCGTGAAAGGTCCTTCTAACTGGATCTCGCCTATAGTCCCTGTGCTAAAAAATGGAGGGGACATCCGATTATGTGTCGATATGCGCCGAGCAAATGCGGCTATACAACGTGAAAACCACCCACTGCCAACGATGGAAGAACTGTTGCCAAAAGTTCGAGAAGCCAAAATCTTCAGTAAGCTAGACATACGAGATGCGTTCCATCATATCGAACTTAACCCAGACTCAAGGCACATCACGACCTTCATTACCAGCAAAGGATTGTATCAATACAAAAGAATGATGTTTGGTATCTCTTGTGCCCCAGAGATTTTCCAAAAAACACTGGAACGAATCCTTTTAGGTTGCGAAGGAGTCATCAGCTTCATAGATGACATCTTGATATTTGGGAAAGACGTAGTAGAACACGACCTAAGGCTTACAAAAGTTATGGCAGTGTTAGAGGAAAATAACGTGATGTTGAGGGAAGACAAATGCATTTTTAGAATGAAGAAAGTCCATTTCCTAGGGCATGAACTGTCAGAACTGGGAGTCAAACCACTAGACAAGTATATCTTGGCTATAAAGGGATTCAGAGCCCCGACGAATATCGCTGAACTGCAGAGTTTTATGGGCTTAGTGAATTACGTGGGAAAATGGATCCCCCACTTAGCAACGGTAACAGAACCCCTTAAGCAACTGCTACGGAAAAGAACGGGAAGAAACACGGACATTCAAGATGACTGGGGAGATGCCCAAAAGAATGCATTTAACGATCTCAAGGCGGCACTCATGAAGGTACCAAATTTAGGTTACTACAATCCTCATGATAAGACGGTGGTGACTGCAGATGCAAGCCCAGTAGGTCTGGGTGCAGTGCTGGTACAAATCAACAAGAATGGGCCGAGAATAATTGCATTTGGTAATAAAACCCTCAGCAGCTGTGAGCGTCGTTACTGCCAAACAGAGAAAGAAGCCTTAGCCCTGGTTTGGGCAGTCGAACATTTCAACATGTTCCTGTACGGTAAGGTGTTCGATCTAGTAACGGATCATAAGCCTTTGGAGGTGATATTTGGCCCGAAAGCAAAACCATGCGCTCGTATTGAAAGGTGGGTATTAAGGCTGCAATCCTATAATTTCAAGGTGAAATATAGCCCGGGGAAGACCAACATAGCCGATCCACTATCAAGGCTGTGTGAAGTGGCAACAAACCCGACAGCTTTATTTGAAGATCATGTTCAAGCGGTCACCGAATCTGCACGACCAGTAGCCATCCCATTACATGAGATTACTGAGAGTTCCCTTGGAGATGCAGAGATACAGAAAGTTAGAGAGGGCCTTTACAATGGAAACTGGGATGAAACGGTAAAAACCTATAAACTTTTCCAGGATGAATTATGCTTTCATGGCGATATTCTCCTCAGAGGGACGAAAATTGTAATCCCAACCAAATTACGCAGAAGGGTTCTGGAAGCTGCGCACGAAGGCCACCCGGGGATAGTCGCGATGAAGGGCAGATTGAGGACCAAGGTATGGTGGCCTAAGTGCGACAAAGATGCTGAAAACATGTGCAAATCCTGTAAAGGATGCATCCTGGTCTCTGCTCCCAACGCCCCAAATCCATTAAAAAGAAGAGATTTACCTTCCGAACCATGGGTTGACATAGCAATCGACCTCATGGGCCCATTACCTAGTGGAGACTATATTCTGGTAGTTGTGGATTATTACACTAGATATAAAGAGGTGAAAACATGCAGAACCATAACAAGCTCTGAAATAATTGAAATGCTTAAAGAGATTTTTAGTAGACTTGGCAATCCGGTCTCGCTTACATCAGACAACGGGAGACAATTTTCCAGTGAAGACTTTAAGAGTTTCTGTGCAGAGAGGAACATACGACTCTACAATACCATTCCCTACTGGCCCCAACAAAACGGAGAAGTGGAGCGCCAGAATAGGGACATCCTAAAACGCCTCAAGATTTCTCAAGTAGAGAAAAAGAACTGGAAGGAGGCTCTTCGTGAGTACATGGTGATGTACAATAGTACACCTCACACAGTTACAGGAAAAACACCTGCAGAACTGTTCTTTAGACGACAATTTCGAGACAAGCTGCCTATGATCCAGGACATAACGCATCTCTCAGAGGATCTTGAAATGAGGGATAGAGATAAGGAACTAAAGGAAAAAGGGAAAGAATATGCGGATAGGAAGAGAAGAGCTACTAGCTGTGAATTGGAAGTTGGAGATAAAGTATACGTTAAGAACATGACTAAACAAAACAAGCTGAGCTTAAACTATGAACCCGAAACACATACCGTCGAAGCGAACAAAAGAGGGGACGTAAGTCTTCGGAATGATGAAACTGGTCAGCGAATCAGACGGAACGTTGTACACCTAAAACGAGTGGAAGGGCAATGGAAGGTGCTAGATGATGAGAATAATGATGCTCAAAACAACAATAAAAGTGATGTTAATCAATCACAACTCGAGTGAATGATGGATAATAATGACAAAATAATTGATGTTTAGTGATTAAACATTATTTGAATAAGGACTTGCTGATTGTATTTGATACTTACTTAAGTAAAAATAAAATGTTCATTAAATTACTAGGTAATTATGAATGTATTTAATTTGTACGTTATCCTGATCACAGTTCCATAGCTCAATATGTTTATCTATATTTATATTAAACAAAAAACATTAATAAGGGAGGGATGTAGTGTACAGGCATTTATAGTTGTGTATAACTCTGTCGTCTCGAGAAGCGTACGCGCAGGGGTCGCGGGGCGGGGGGGGCATTGCCCGACCGACCGCTGCGGAGTGAAGACGTGGACGCTTGCTGCGAGCCGATATCAGTATAATAGTGTTACTTGTTCTCTCATATTACCCCCTGAGCCCTACAGTACATTACACTTAGTGTGTTTAAAAATACTATACGTAGATTAGTAGCGAAGTGGCGTGGCGCGCCGTCTCCTTCTATAACTTGCTGTAAGCGGCCACGCATACCGCACACCATGTTCTAACATTAATGTTTTCCTCTCATGAGCTCCCATGTCGATGACACGATCTCAGCCAAATTGTTTATATTATTTTATATATATGTCGCACTTCGGTTTTCTATAGGGTTCAAATCGGGACTTTTAGATGGCCAATTACTTAATAACTGTTACACTTCTTCTTCACTTCTTTCACTGAAATATTGTTTTTAATTATTGCAGTTAAACCAGTAGGCATAAATTGATTTTGAACATTGATAGAAACAATGGCTTGATGGCGTTCGGATTCGGGAATATGCATCATAGATTTTGCTCCTGGACGATTTCGCCGAGTACTTCCAGTGTCTCCATAACGTCTTAGCCATAGCCTGGCCGTATTTCTCTAAAACGAAAAAACAAGAACTTAATAACATTTTTGGAAACGTGTAGGTAACTTATATGGAGTGGGTTTAATGGAAAATAGCCAAATACACGATCACTAGGTTGTAAGAAATCACACACGTCACGTCACGTCGTATCACACGTCTATAAAAAATCTGTTTGTATAAGTCAATTATAAAGAGTAAAATAAAATAATAAAACACTTACCGCTATAAGTCTACGACCAATCTCTTTGATTCCAATTCCAATATTTTGCTCATGCAAAATATTATTTTATGTTTAGAATAATCACTAAGTAGTGACAAGACGCTTTGATTACTTACAACAAATTCAATAAATGTTACGCTTTTCAAATGTTTGTGCGCAGTCACTGCTATTAGGAGTAGACTGCCTTTTGTCGCTTAGATCTGTTTAGTATCCATCTACACTACGAAGTAAATATTTTTACTTCGTAATCTACTCATCCTTGATCATTATAAATTTTGTGGAGGTAAAGATTTTTTATTTACCCACCTTTTTACAAGATAAGTTGTTATAACATAGTAGTCGTTAATAGGCCTTTCAACCCTAACGACAACTCCATAAATATTAAAATGGCTTAACATAATGATTTATTTAAATGCACGAAGACTTGTAATTCGATCCAACCGTCATACTTACGGGAGGGTCAGATAATGTTGGCCACAAACTGTACTAGTGAACTTTGCGTATTTCATATAACAAATAGAATCCAGAAGTGATCGCGAGTCTTCTAATTCTAATTCTTTATTCCTATATTATAACCCTCACGGCCTACACTAACAAGCTTTGTCATAAATACCATAAAGTGTTGTTATTGTTGTGTACTACTAGCATGTATTTTTTTTAAGTAGTTCCTAGACTATTTGAGTTGGCTCCACATCTTTGACGGGTTTCATACTTTAAGGGGTGCGGTACTCGGCCAGGACCACGAGTTGTCGCATGGTCTTGAACAAAACTGCTCGGGAGCCCGATTGTGCGACCAGACATTCTTCCTGGTCAAAGCTTCTGCGATCAAAAGTCACGGTCGCGGCCGTGTAGTGATCGAGGTCCCATAGGGACTAAGAAAATAGTCACTTTGTGCTTTTAATATTGAATGAATCGTAAAAGACTGACCTGGCAGCGCATACAGCGGCGCCAGCAGCGCGCCACGTGAGTAGAAGGAGAGGCGCGCGCCGCTCGCGTGCAGCAGCAGCGCCGGCGCCACCGCCGCCAGCACGCCCGCCACGTGCGCGGCCGCGCCCGCCAGCGCCGCGCGCCCCACCGCGCGCCACCACGCGCCGCGCGCCACGAACAGCGCCGCGCGCGCCTGCGACGCGCTCGCGTGCACCTTCAGCAGCGTCAGCGCCAGCGCGCCCGCCGCCAGCAGCAGCGCGGCCGGCGCGCGCACCGACACCACGGCCAACCCCAGCACGTCGAAGAACACCGGCTGCCGCGACGACGCGTCTGGCTCTGACTCCAGGCTCTCGCTTGACAGCAGCCCTGCGGTATGTGTGTGTCACGTTGTCGCCGGGGCGCTGCACGCGGTCGAGCGTGTCGTGTCGCGTGTGTATGTCACGTACCTTGCGCGAGCGCCAGCACGTTGTCGCCGGTGCGCTGCAGTGCTGCGGGCGGCACGCGTTCGGGCGTGTCGAGGCGCGTGTGGTACACGTAGCCGTTGGCGCTCCACGCCAGATCCACGCCTGCAACACGCGCGTCATGTCACCGGGGGGCCCTCTCCCGGCGAGGAGGGGCTTTGCTTTGCTACGTACCGGACAGCTTGCCAAAGTCGCGGAAGATGCGGAAGTCGGTATCGGCGGGGATGAGCCCGCTCTCGAACAGCTCCTGCGCTAAGGACGACGCGAAGGGGTGCGGCACGGCGCCCGCGTACATCTGCACACCACATTACTAATCTGTCAAAGTTCTCATACGGCTAGTGTTTATGCAGAGACAGACGTTTGTGGGTCCTTCGTTGCTGGTCGAAAAGAATGGTCGGTAGAAGCTTTCGGTGGATAGATCTCAAGCTGCAGCGCGGAGGTGATACAAATAAAATAATATTATTATAATAATAGGTAAGTAGTACTAGCTTTTGCTCGCGGCTTCGCTCGCGTTAATCTAAAATTTTACAAGATCGCGGTGTGAAATATACTTTACGATCTATTCTCATACATACACAAAAAAAATCATAAAAAAGCGGTCGAGCCGTTTCGGAGGACTGCGACTACAAACACCGTAACACGAGATTTTTATACAGAGGGAATTTTCCAAGCGAAAAATATTCAAAAATGTCTCGAGCCCAATTTTGATGAAAACTAAAACAGCATCATTAGACTTTTGAAAAATCAATTTTCCTAACCAGAAATCTAAACCCATTGCTTTCGGGAAAAAAACACACCCTGCATTATTAAACCATTCGATAGTGACGCTAATAACGATCAAATTCAATGAAAACAAATGAATTTTTTTTTCGTCGTTCGGCTATCGAAGAGAACAGACGTCTACACCGTATTTTAACAAACTACTGATTTTTTTTAACTCCTAAAGTACAAACAAAAGTGACACTGAGAACAATAGAAGAAACTAAAGTGACACTGAGAACAATAGAAGAACTAACAGTGCTTCGTGCTAATTCTCCTGAACTTACAACCTACCGTGTGCGACAGTTGCCGCGACCGCTCTTCACCACCTCCTCATTTCCCCTGTGTGTACGAGCTACGTCATTGCCATATTGTAAAGATGAGTGTACATAAATCGTCGGCCGAAATAAATATGGACTTATGCAGCAAAGGAAGTGGATCACTTACTGACCTACGTAGGTACGTTAGTAAAAGAAGATGACAAAGTTACACTGCGAAAAAGAAAGCAGGATTTTGAGGCCGAAGTTATGCAAGAAATGTCCGACTTACGAACTGAAATGAAGAACTATTTGCAAGCCTTTAGCGAAAAAGTAAATGACATTTCGAATAATGTATGTCAAGAAATGGTTGAAGTTAAAAATGAAATATAAAACATAAAAAGTGTAACCAATATTCTTACATCTGAGCAGAATGACATTAAGGAAGAATTAAAAAAGCTGATAAACCAAAACTGTACTTTCCAAGAAGAGATAACCTTTCTCAAAACCGCATTATCTACCTACCGATAATAAAACTTCGTGCGACGTAAACAAAATCAGCCACAGTTCGATTGTGAGCACATGGCCTTAGAAATCCAAGACCGCGCAAGGCGACAGTATAATGTAATAATGGGAGGTATATGTGAAATAAGTGACAAAAACTCAACAACAAGGCGTGAATATGATAACAATTCAAACAATTTACAAGGAATGTCCCTCCCCTATATGATGCATACGTCTGGGTAAGTATAACTCGGGGAAAAAACTAGATATCTTAAGGTTACCTTCCAACAACAAGAAACATTTCCACATTCTGCGAAACAAATTGAATCTTACAAATGATAACGTTCGCATATTACCGGATCAAACACCAATGCAAATAAAATACATGAAAGATCAACGTGCGGAATTGCTACGACGAACGGAAAGTGGTGAATCAGATCTCACGATAAGTTACATAAACGGTATACCGAAGATAATTAAAAATGCATCAAAAAACTACCCCCAAAACAACACCCTCGACAAAGCAACTACGACGCTTCAGATTTAGATAACGTGAACTATCAATATAAAGATACTTACCAGAAAATATGTACGTCTCCAGCCTCGTTAAGAATGGTTTATGCTAATGTGCGTAGTTTGGTAAAACCAGGTACGAGTACCTAAGCTTGATGAGTTAAAATGTGCGACGACGAGCCTTTAATCATACCATAAACATTGTGTTGTTAACTGAAACTTGGATCAAATCTAAAATTGAAGCCGATATACTGGACACACCCAACTACACACATATATTTAATTTAAGGAAAGGTAGTACAGGCGGGGGTATTTCAATGTACAAACACAAAAGTTAAAAAATTTGATTTATAAGAGGAGCAATATGAATGCGGTAATATTTTTTTTTTTATAACCTTTTAAAACACTCTCTGACCATTGGCTTAATTTATAAGCCCCCAAATACGAACCTGAGCGACCTCCTTAACATTTACACAAAACGTTTGGAAAAGAGCAAACGGAAAACAATTACGTTTGGGGATTTAATATCGACTTACTAAGTAGTGACCGCAAAACAACCTACTCGTACTACACCGATGCTATACAAAAATCAGGATACTTTATACTAAACAATATACAGGAAAATTACTGTACTCGACAAACCAAGCACACAAAAAGCATGCACTAATATATGGAACGCTAAAGTACACATGGCAATAATTGAATCAACTCTATTAGACCACAAACAAATCTACCTGGAACTCAAACAATACAAACAGACCCTAAAACAAACAGTTCAATATGATGCGATTGATTACAAAGCTCTGCATGAGAACATGCTAAAAAACGACTCGGCAGGAGTTGGAAACCACTATGCCATTCTTGAACAATATATAATAAAGAATATAAATGATTCGAAAAATATAAAACACAAAATATTAAACCTACCACAAAAGGACTGGATCAATAAAACAGTAATTAACTATATTAATGAACGAAATCAATTATGGCGTGGTTTTTTGACAAATCAAGAAAATGAACAACTGCAATCTAAATATAAAGCTGCTAGAAAAAGAGTAGAATGTAAAATAAAAGAAGATAAAAAGGATTATTATTATGACGCTTTTTCAAGATGTAGTAAGAACCCCAAAAAAATGTGGAAATTGATAAATACCCTAGCTAAAAATCAAACAAACGATGTCTGCGCTCTTCCTAAACTCACGCTCGACGACAAAGAAATAACAAACGGCACAGAAATCTGTAACGCGTTTAATAATTATTTTGCTACTATTGGCTCTCTGTTGGCCCAGAATATAATACAAACTAATCCTAACCCACAAATTACATTAAATACGCCAGATATAGACCTTGAACTTTCCACTGTAGAGCATTGCACTGAGGATGAAATATCTAAAATAATAGATAATTGGATACTGATACCAGCTGTGGAATCGATGGAATAACAACAAAATCTATAAAATGCATTAAGAACCTAATCTTAACTAACCTAACTAATTGCATAACCAGTTGCTTTGACAGTGGCGTGTTTCCGGACAGTCTTAAAATAGCTAAAGTAACCCCTATATACAAGTCTGGAACTAGGACTGACCCCGAACGAAAACTACCGACCAATCTCAGTATTGCCTGTTATTTCCAAAATATTTGAAAAAGTCTTATACACGCGCTCATCTAAACATTTTAATTAATACTAACTTCCTTTACTCGCACCAATATGGCTTTCATCGACACTCGAATACACTTTCGGCTACTGTTGATTTAATTACTAAAATAAAAGATAACATGGACAAAAAAACATTTAGTGCTAGGTGTTTTTAGCCACGTTATCCTTCTGAAAAAGCTAAAAATCATTGGAATTACTTCTACAGCCTACAAAATGTTTAAGTCCTATCTTACTAATCGGCAACAGATCGTCAAACTAGATAAATTTACAAGTGCCCCGGTCAATATACAGTGCGGAGTACCTCAGGGATCAGTCCTGGGTCCATTGCTTTTTCTCATATATATTAACGACATTAGTACCGCTGGACTGACTGGACATGTGTCACTATACGCAGATGACACATGCCTTTTTTATTTTGGCGATTCCATCATTAATATTATCTCAGAAGCACAGAAAGACCATAATGTTTTGAATATATGGCTTAGTCAAAACCTTCTGACATGAATGTTAGTAAAACTGCTTACATAATTTTCGCAGCAAAGAATAAAAAAATACCATCATTTCCAAATCTTACAATAAATAACCAACCGTTACGAAAATCAAAGCATGAAAAGTATTTGGGCATAATTGTAGACAGTAATTTGACATTCAAACCACATATTGACTATGTAAGATCTCGAATACTCCCACTAATCGGAGCTATACGTAGGTAACATTGCAAAATGCGTACCCTACAACCTAAGACATACTATTTACAACACGCTAGTCAAGCCACATCTGGAGTATCTGATCCAAGTATAGGGACAAGCTACAATAACAAACCAACAACACCTACAACGAACACAAAATAAAATCATCAAAGTCCTCTTCAATTATAACTACTTACTACACTCCTAGAGAATTACTCTACAAAAAAAACAAAATTATAACCTACAACAATTGTATACATACCTTAACTGCATGACTATCCGAAAGATTCCTAAGACCAGGGCTTGGAACCGGTTTTGATATACCGGTTAATATTGTTCATAAAACCGTCATAATATCGTTCTTCGATTAACCGGTTAATTACAAAAACGGTTTAGTCTAAACCTAAATCATTTTGGATACCAGTTTTTACAGAAAATATTATTTTAATACTCGCACTAACCTAAATAAACCGGTTTTACTCAGACTCGATTCAAATATTTTGTTGCACACACGACAATTAGAACGAAACTACGAGCGCGGTCGAACACAATCTGCTTGTGAGTGCGTTATTCGTTGGCGTAGAGTGACTAGAGCGAGTGCTTTATTATTGTAGATGTAAGAGAGATGGCGCAGTAGGTAGACTCGTATATACTTACCGTGGAATCTCAAATTAACCGGTTTATTTCACTCAACAGAATCGGAATTTGTATAAAACGGGTTCTGCCAATAACCGGTTAAAACACCGGTAACCAAAACCTAAACGAGCAATCGGTTCTGGTTTGGGGTCAATGACCGAAACCGGTTTGCAAAATTAACCGGTTTCCGAGCCCTGCCTAAGACCAATATACACACAAATATTTCATTCAGACAAAAGACTCACAGATATAATACCCGTAATCAAGACGACTTAGAAGTACCAAGAGTGAGAACCCTGCACGGCAGGAAAACTATACCTACAGTATGAGGGGGTTCGGCTATACAATAAATTACCAAAAAAAAGTCACAGAGTGTACAAGCATGCCAACATTTAAAAAAGGTCTAAGGAATTATATATTGGGCACAAAAGTTTTGCTTTCTATACACACACTAGCTGTTGCCCTTGGTTTCGCTCGCGTTTTTGTCGGAAATTATCCCACGGGCAATTTGTAAATATAGCCTATATAGTATAAAATAACTAGTATTTGGGCGTTGCGCGAGGTGCAAGCACCTCGCGTGCTTGTGGTGGTAGATCTTTCACTTTTAAAACCCCTAAATTGAGTAAAAATGTCAAACATAACCCGGGGGACGCTTCACCCACTCAACCTTCGTTACGCTACGGAGGTCGCCGGCTCGCTTCGCTCGCGACCTCCCCGCTTCGCTCCACTCAGTCTCGCAGGTTCGCTAAGGCTATCTCTAATCGTTACGAAGTTACAGCCCTTTCAGTTTTTGGGGAGGAGAGGGGAGGGTATACAAATTTCAACACCTTCAATAATAAAAAATAGCGAAAATTCTATAAGCTGCTACGTGTCCTAGTTTCCTAGATACGATGGGGGGAGGGGAGAGGGGGGAGTTTTGAAAAAAGATTTTTACTTTTTCGAGTGTCCTCTATACGAATCCGTAAAAAAACGTTACGCTTTACCCACTCAACTTTCGTTACGCTACGGAGGGCGCCGGCTCGCTTCACTCGCCACCTCCCCCCTTCGCTCCGCTTGGTCTCGCAGGTTCGCTCCGCTTGGTCTCGCAGGTTCGCTCCACTCAGATTTCGACGCCTACTATTATATTTGTTCAAACACATAATAGCTATCTGTAACCGTTACGAAGTTACAGTCCTTTCAATTTCAGGGGAGGTTGGGGAGTGGGGGAGGGGAGGGTACACAAATTTCAACGCCCCTCAATAATAAAGAATAGTAAAAAAAAAAAAAACTGCTACATGTCATAGACGATGGGGGAGGGGTGAAGGCGGGGAGAGGGGGGAGTTTTGAAAAATGGTTTTTACATTTTCGAGCCTCCTTTATACGAATCCGTAAAAAAACGTTACGCTTCACCCACTCAACCTTCGTTACGCTACGGAAGTCGGCGGCTCGCTTCGCTCGCCACCCCCCTTCGCTCCACTCGGTCTCGCAGATTCGCTAAGGCTATCTCTAACCTTTCAGTTTTAGGGGAGGTTGGGGAGGGGAGGGGAGGATATAGGTACAAATGAATTTTACAAGTGGGCGTGGATGGCCAAATCTGAATCTTTGAGGAATAGCGAAAAATACTCAAAAGGAGTTTCGAGCCCGATTTTGATGAAAACGAAAACATTCGATTTTAGAATAATCATTCCTAGCCAGTAATCGAACCCATTGATTTCGGAAAAAAAACACATACTATTGTATTATTACACCATTCGATAGTGTTGTTAATATGGATCGGTTTCTGGAAAGAAAAGACACGGTAAACTAAAGGAAAGGGTTCATTTTTGGTAAAATTCATAACATTATGCAAAAAGTTAGTAGTAATCAACGAAACGTCGAACAAAATCTCTATTGGCACCAACTCGTAATATCTAAATTCAATTGTTTACGATTTTCATTTCTTTTAATGTGTCCCTAAGCCCCGAAGAGTCAATAAAATTGAAATTAGAACATGATGTGAAAATCGGCTGCGCTGCGGGTGTCACCAATCAAGGACATTAATTTATAGTAGATTGTTGCATCGAGCGCAAGGTGAGTCATTACACGAGTGTTATGTTGGTGCCCGAGCACACGCGAATAGGGTTACCATATCTCCGGATTTGTCCTGAGATCTCCGGATTTTTGGACTCATCTCAGGATTGCGGCCGGATTTTGCAAATCTCATGATATCTCAGGATTTTTAGAATTTTCAATAAAATACAGCTTACATTTTAAATATCTCTTTAATAAAAAGTTAAACAAACTAAAAATAATCTTTCTTTGGTAATAATTATTAATTGCAGAGTGAGTGAGCGTAACCGCGTTGCTTGGCGAGGGGCGGGGCGTGGGAAGGGGGTGCCGCTGGCACACGCTTTGAGTGCGATGTGCAACGCGTGAGCGAGATCCGCAGTGTATAAAACGATAATATTACGAGTTTTTTTAAATTGTTAAGTACGTTTGAGAGAAAATTCTCAAACTGTAAAAAATCTCAGGATTTTTCAATGGAAATCAGGCCTTTTCTCCGGACTTTTGATTTGTTCATCTGGTAACCCTACACGCGAGGGCACTAAATTAATAAGAGTGCATTAATTACTCACTTTAGCAAGGTGCGTAATATATTTTTCTTTCAATCTACCTACCATGCTAAAATATTACAGGTTTATCAAAATAAAAACTCAAGTTAATGAAAACAAAGCATCTCGCGACTTTTGTGGCAAAAGGTAATTAACAATTTCATTCGCAGCTGTTTTTATACTTTTTGGAGTTGAATTCATATCGATACCGCTGTCTATTTCCATTTTAATTTAATCTGTCTATTTTCATTTTTTTGTCTATTTCCATTTTGCTATGGAGAACTAGTGCGTTTGATAGTGTGTCGGTTTTACAGTGTAATAACGTAAGGTTGGTCGCGATTAAGGTAGTGATTGAGAATCGAGAAATTCTTATATTTTCAGTGTACATGCCCGTGTGTAACATCAATAATTTAAGTGAGTTCACCGACTGTTTGGCTGAAATAAATGCAATTGTGGAATGTAATAATGTGTAAAATGTGTTTGTGTTGGGAGATTTCAACGCGCACCCGGGTGAGTTATTCTGTAATGAATTGTCAAAAATCAAAATCAAAATCAAAGCATTTATTTCAAGTAGGCCAGTTACAGGCACTTTTGAATTATCGAAACAAAGATAACAATTAAATGTAGCTACAGTCCCAGTCACAAGGCATAAAAACTGTGAAAGTACTGTAGTTGCCCATTCCCTATCGTAGATCTCTATGGAGAAGAACGGGCAAGAAACTCCATGGACACTCTTTTAAATCAGCAAATTGTTACAAAATCTTGGTTACATCATTCATGTTGAGATGGTACACTATGTGAGAACGATGTAGCAAGATGTGCACATTAAAAGTGTCCACAGTAAAAACAAAAAAGACAATTAAAAAAATAAAAATAATTCAAATAAGCCGTGGCAACTAAGAGATGACCAGTCACACTGACAGCGCCCGTTCACGAACATGACGCATAGATCAGCACCATTCAACTCAACCATTTTGAAGGGAACTAAATGATCCGACACACGCGCCACCATCAGCGAGACATTTGAGTGAGCATGACATACTCTCAACCGCCAGGGCACATTCAGGTCAAGAAAGGACGTAGGTTTACAGTGAACGATAGCTTTTTAACATATAGTTCTCACACAATATCGGCTTTATATAATACTAAAGAGATTGATTCTATACAATGCAAAGATAGTTGTACAATCTTCAGCAGCTCCAACAATACTATTTAGTGTTATCAATTTGTGCGTCCCTGTCCTTGTGGAGCAGGACCGGCATTGAGCCAAGCATTTTTATCAACGATATAATCGTTCAACTTGTAATATGCTTGCTTGCAAAGTGTGCGTTTAATGCATGTTTTAAATTTCGTCTCATTGAGTTCAAGAATACTTTGTGGAATTTTATTATAGCATCTCAAACAGTACCCCATGAAAGATGAGTCTACTTTAGCGAGTCTGAAGCCCGGCTGAACTAATTGGTTTCTATTTCTAGTACTGTAACTGTGTCTGTCACCTCTTTTACTAAAAAGATGCAGATTTTTTCTTACGTACATTATGTTTTCATAGATGTATTGACAATGTACCGTCATGATGTTAATGTCCTTAAACAGTTCCCTTAGAGAGTCGCACCTACGAAGATTATATATGGCTCTGATGGCTCGTTTTTGCAGAATAAATATAGACTGAATGTCTGCAGCCCGTCCCCATAACAAAATGCCATAAGACATTATACTATGAAAATAACTAAAATAGACCAGTCTAGCGGTATCTACATCAGTAAATTGACGGATTTTTCTAATGGCATATGCTGCTGAACTTAGCCGTCCCGCAAGAGATGTTAAATGAGAACTCCATTGTAGCCTTGAATCAAGCGTAATCCCCAGGAAAACCGTTTTATCTACATATTCTAGTTTCTCTTTATTCAATATTATATCACAATCACTACTTTTAACATTCGGTAAAGCAAATCTTATGCATTTAGTCTTTTTTTCGTTTAATACTAAATTGTTTGCTGTGAACCAATTATGGACCTGAATTAGCGCATTATTCACGTCATCTAGATTTTGGACCCGTCTATTTATCTTAAAAATTAGGGAAGTGTCAGCAGCAAATAACACCATATTTTGAGGCTGGTTTTTCAATAAATAGGGTAGATCATTTATATATACTAGAAAGAGAAAAGGACCCAATATTGAGCCTTGTGGAACCCCCATTTTTACTTTTAAACCCTGTGAATTGACACCATTTATTTGAACATGTTGTTGTCTATCACTCAAATAAGATTTTACAAAACTAAGTGCAAGTTTACCTAGTCCGTAGTGCTCAAGTTTCAAGAGTAATGTCTCGTGATTTACGCAATCAAATGCTTTGGAGATATCACAAAAAATTCCTATGGCGTCTTGGGACTCTTCCCACGCAGTAAATATGTGCTTTAATAAGGTTACACCAGCGTCAGTCGTACAACGTCCCCTGGTGAAACCATACTGCTGATCGTGTAGGATTTTGTTGGTGTTAAAATGATTGAGCATTTGATTCAGCATCACTTTTTCAAAAACTTTGCTAAAAACTGGCAACACGGATACAGGCCTATAATTATTAGTATCTTTACTGTCCCCGGATTTGAAAAGAGGTATGACTTTACTGTATTTCATTAAATCTGGGAAAACTCCTTGGTCTACACACAAATTAAAAATTAACGCCAAGTATGGTGCTATAGTCTCAACTATGGATGTACAAACTTTGATAGACATTCCCCAAAGATCTTCGGTCAGTTTGATTTTTATTTGCCGGAAAGCTTTAATAACTATCATAGGGTTTATGTGTTTAAATTCAGCCGGGCATCCAGACACGTTTGCCTTTAATAAACCAATTGAGACTTCAGCTGAGGAATTTAGAGCCTCCGTAGTTTTTAACGGTATATCGGTAAAGAAATTTACAAATTCTTGAGCTACTTCCTGATTAGAGGTTTTAGGACCACATGCTGTATCTAATGTATAGCTAGTGTTACGTATTTTCTTCCTGTTGGTCTCATCATTTATGACTTTCCAAACTGTCTTTATTTTATTTTCAGCAGTTTTGATCTTGTTGCTAATGTGCAGGGCTTTAGCAACCTTGCATATATTTCTAAAGATTTTTGAATACTTAGCAACATACTTGTTGAAAGTTTCAGTGTTTATATAAGGCTTAAGGCCATAAAGCTCAAACAGTCTTTCCCTACTTTTCCTGATACCTCTAGTTGCCCAATCACTAAATATAAATTTAGGGCAAATACTTTTTGTCTTCTTTTCAAATGTTTTGTTGAATTCAGTGTGAACTATTGAAAAGAAATTATAATACAATTGATTTATATTATTTTCGTCTATATGATGACTCATGACACTTAATTTGTTCTGTAGGGAAGTATTATACCTATTTAATTTGCTAGTAGTTATAGGTCTAAATTTAATCTCAACTTTTTGCAATGGTGTGTTACACCTGAAAGTTACAGTTTGTCCGCTGTGGTCAGACGGGAGACAATTTAATATGGCTTTATCTAAGTAATCACAATCGCAGAAAACATTATCAATACAAGTAGCAGAAGATGGAGTGACTCTAGTAGGTTCTATAAAAATATTGGTCAAGGCAAATGATTTAAAAAGATTTAATAACCGATTGCTATTTAAATTTTCTTCTAAAATATTGATATTGAAATCACCACAAACAATTGCAGATTTATTACTGGCTGAAAGTTTTGCCAGGACATCTTCCATTATTGATTCAAATAAGGAAAAGTTTTGATAATTTGGGGGTCTGTACACACACACAATTACATGCCTATCCAGCTCAACACAGGACAGTTCGACGCAATGTTCAACCGAGAGACCTACTATGTCATTACGTTGCTTATATTTAACACAATTTTTTATTAATATTAGGGAACCTCCACGCAGCATCGATTTACGGTTAAAGCAGCTACCCACCTTGTAGTTATCATAATTAATAAGCATTTGGTAATCCTTTAGCCAATGTTCAGTAAAACAAATAATATCAAACATACTTTTTTCTAAAAATAATTCAATTTCTAATAATTTGGAAGAAATGCCTTGGATATTTTGGTGGAATAATTTTAAGGTGTTCTGCTGAGGCCCTTTTTTACTAAATAATTGAGTGCAAGAAGGTACCTTGCTGTTGGTAGGATTAACAATATTGTTAATGGTACCTTCTGTTGTCTCACTTCCTAGTTTAAATTACTATTAATATCTGGAGTGAGGCCAGAGACTCCAGTGCCATCCCCAGACAACAAGACCCTATCACTACTACACCCTAATTGAGAATTTTCCACGGTGACACATGGATCCTCCTCAGTAAAACGTTTGTAAACATTTATAGCACTAATGCTATACTCATTTAAAGTCACCTGTACATTAGTATTATTACTAATAGTCGCAGTATTAATAATATATCTAAACTTCGACATACTACATATGTCTGAGTGAATATTAAAAGCTAATAGCCTAGCTATTTTGTGTCTACATCTAATAGGTAGAAACACGTTACCCCGGGTCGACTTAAGTTTATCAACTAAAGTGTTGATATCAAGATATATAAGTTTGTCACTATAGTGACCTACTAAGAAATGTACATGTTTATTTAACATGTGTATATAATTGTTTTTTCTAGTACCTAAATTTTCAAAATATGGAAAAGCACACAATATGATTTTATTACAATTCAACTTTAACAACTCTGAAACACATTCAGTGATGTCTTCTTTTTTAATCTTAGAACTATTACCAACACATATAGTTATGGTAGTATTACGATGACAAATACTTTTTGTTACTGATGCTATAACCTGTTTGTAGGTCAACCCTGGCGTACAATAATTTTGGGTACAATAACTCAGGTTATTACTGATTAATTTCCCTAGCCCTCTGCTTATACTATCAGAGAACATAACTGAAAGATTACAATCAAAATTATTAGGTGAGACAAAATTACCAACCTCAGGCAGTAAATTATGATGAACAATGTCAGGTATTGTATCTTGGCTGATAATACATGCCTGAGCACTCACAGCTAGGGACGGGTCCTCCGTTACCTCAGGCTGGAGGGCATCAAGGCCGGATTCCCTCTGACAGGTACACCGAGTGTTGCTGAGAGTCAGCAAGTCCACTTGGTCCACCAGTTCATTTGTAGCAAGAATATGCTCTTTAATTTGATTTTCAGAGCTTTCATATTTATTATATAATGACTTTAGTGACTTGTTCAGAGCCTGTATTTCTGATTGTAAGCGCTGAGTGTCAATTTCATAAATATTTATACTATCTTCCAATTTAATCTGATAGTTATTTAATTTATTAACAAGAGAAACACGTTCTTTCCTTAATTGTATATTTTTGGAATAGTGTTTTTGTTGTTTCTTGAATTTATTACATTTTTTAATGATTTTATTTAATCGTGCATATTTCTTAATTTTATTTTGACTAATTGTATGGCTGTTGGTATTTTTTATTAAGGAGTCCTCTGTAAGGTCTATTGTTATAATAGATTGAGGGTTACAATTTGTATTTATGAGTTCATTATACAAATTGTCAGTTTCTGTTGCCTGAGATTGATCCTTTTCTTTTTCCAAATTTAAAAGCTTAACATTAGCATGGATTAATTCATCCTCTAGGTGACTAATTTTACATAAAGCCTCCTCATATAAATTGCTACAGTTATTGTTAAAGTTTTGTTGTGATTGTCATCTAACCTGCGCCGATATTGACATGCTGGGTATAAGCTCGGACACCTATACGTACATGAGTGACTCACACGGGTGCGTTAGATGGATGGATCACTGCTTGGTAACAAGTGTTACTAAGTGTACCATTTTGAATGTTAATGTTATTAATGATGTTTCTTGGTCTGACCATTTTCCTCTGGAAATAATGTGTAATTTTAATGTATTAGTGCCGAAGTATATGGGGAACTAGAAGTTCTGAACAAGTACGTCACTACTCTGATCTTTGTCATGATACCCTCCGTGATATTAATTTTCCTAGTCAGTTCACGAAATGTGGTGATAAGTTATGTAATAATGAACAACACAGATTACTAATTAACAGACTGTATAAGCAAATTGTGAATGTCTTACAGACGGCGGCTATTTCGAGCCAAAATACATTTGTTAAAAATAAGAACAGAGTTGTAGCGGGGTGGAATAAACATGTGAGAGAGGTTCATGCTCGGGCGCGGCTTGGGTTTCAAAAGTGGGTCTTACATGGAAAACCTGCTTCGGGAGATGTTTATCAGGACATGAAAACGTCGAGACATAGATTTAAAACTAAGTTGAAGTGGTGTCAGAACAATGAAACCCAGATAAAAATGGATATCATTGCCACCCTTCACGAGGAAAAGAAATTCAGTTCTTTTTGGAAGCAAACCAATTCTTTGAATCCTCGGCCGAGCCTGCCATCGAGCGTTGATGGCTTATCACATAACATTGATATAGCCAACATGTTCATGAACCACTTTAGAGTCGCTCCGCAATTAACAAATGCATCTACGCGAGGCATTCGAACCCCGTGTGAAGGTGATCCTCACGTAAGGTTCAGCGTGAAAAATGTAAAAGACGCGTTAAAAAGTATGAAGCGAGGCAGGTCGCCAGGGCACGATGGTCTGAGTGTTGAGTATTTGAGGTCTGCTGGTGTACATTTACCTAGGCTACTCGCCATGTTATTTAATTTTTGTGTGAGTCACTCTTACCTGCCTGACGATCTCGTAAAAACTGTCATAGTTCCTATAGTTAAAAATAAGACAGGTAATTCATCCGACAAAAACAATTATAGGCCTATTTCACTGGGCACAGTCATTGGCAAGGTGCTGGACAGCCTGCTTGAGAGACAGTTGAAGATGCAAATCAAACTTAACGATACGCAGTTTGGTTTTAGAACCGGTTTGTCGACGGAAAGTGCAATCCTGTGTCTCAAGCAGACTGTGCAGTACTACACGGACAGGAAGACACCTGTGTATGGTTGTTTTCTGGACTTGTCAAAGGCGTTTGACCTGGTGAATTATAACATTCTGTGGCAAAAACTGTCGGATGAAACAGACCTTCCACCTGAAGTTATACATCTATTTAAATATTGGTATGAAAGTCAGAGAAACTGTGTTAAATGGTCAAATGAACTATCAGTACAGTATGGGCTAGATTGTGGAGTGAGGCAGGGAGGTTGACTTCTCCCAGTCTTTTTAATTTGTACATAGACCGGCTGGTTGGTGAGCTGAGTAGCACCATGGTTGGTTGTTCTGTGGATGGAAAGATGATTAACAACATTAGCTATGCTGATGACATGGTGCTGCTCAGCCCATCAATCGGTGGACTAAGAAAGCTGGTGGCCATATGTGAGAGGTATGCGGAGGCTCATGGCTTGAGGTATAATGCCACTAAAAGCGAGGTGCTGGTTTTTAAAGTACTTAATAATACACCAACGAATATACCACCGGTAACGTTACAAGGAACACCATTAAAAGTAGTCTCTCAATTTAAATACCTCGGTCATGTGGTCACGGGTTCTCTCACGGATGACCAAGATATAGATAGGGAGCGCAGGGCGTTGGCAGTCCGATGCAATATGCTTGCCCGCAGGTTTGCGCGGTGCACTGACGAGGTAAAACTGACGCTCTTCAGAGCCTACTGCCAGTCGTTTTACTCGTGCAGCTTGTGGGTTAGGTATACGCAGAAGGCTTACAACGCTCTGCGCGTGCAGTATAATAATGCGCTGAGGATACTGCTGGGGCTGCCAACTTAATGGGAGACAGTAAATCTCTGTGGTAAATTAATATGTAAATAAAAACAATGCATTAATGAAAAACTGTGCAACAATGAGATTTCATATAACATTTCTGCAATGTTTTAGTTCTAAGCAAAAAAGACGTCCATTGTGATCGGTTTTGAAGTGATTAATTTTCTGCATCATTGCACCTACTATGTTATATCTCTGCATCACCCTACGGTAGACTGGTAGAAAATGCCCAAAAATTTGTAGTGTTTTTTTACACTAACTGCATAAACTTTAATAAATAAATGAATGATAACATTACTACGTACCTAGTTGAAAGAAAAAATGTGAAAATAATAAAATTATATTTTTTCTTAAGTTTGCCGTATAGCTCGATTACCACTCACTGATTGACATAATTGTTCTCCCAGATGGTGGAGGGGGAGGTGGGTATATTTTTGCAGATTTGTAAACGAATGACTCTCGCGAGTATGGGAAAAGTCCCAAACCCCCCCTTTTCGCCCCCCCCCCCTCCCTATCGTATCTCGGAAACTAAGAGAGTTGTCTTCTTTTTTTTACGGATACGTTTAGAGGGGCTTGGAAAAGTAAAAACCATTTTTCAAAATCGCCCCCCGTGCCCCCCCTTTAGGCGGATCTCGGAATCTGAGACTCGTGTTCTGTTTTTTTACGGATTCGTATAGAAGAGGCTCGGAAAAGTAAACATCTTTTTTTAACATTCCCCCTCTCCCCCCTTCGCCCCCTCCTCCCATCGTATCTCGGAAACTAGGACACGTAGCAGCTTTTAGATTTTTTGCTATTCTTTATCATTGAGGGTGTTGAAATTTGTATACCCTCCCCTCCCTCCCCTAAAACTGAAAGGGCTATCTAGCCTTAGCGAACCTGCGGGACCGAGTGGAGCGAAGGGGCAGGTGGCGAGCGAAGCGAGCCGGCGACCTCCGTAGCGTAACGAAGGTTGAGCGGGTGAAGCGTCCCCCGGGTTATGTTTGACATTTTTACTAAATTTAGGGGTTTTAAAAGTGAAAGATTTACCACCACAAGCACACGAGGTGCTTGCACCTCGCGCAACGCCCAAATACTAGTATACTATATGTATAGGATACTAAATGTATTGAATCAAAATGTTCCCTTGTTTAACTCTGCTACAGACAGCACAAATGCGTTGAAACCGAGCGAATATAATATAGAATCGTAACTACGCAAAACTGACTTAATGTTGGTTTTTACAATTCCCATCAAGAAACATTATTAATAATCAATGATTTAAACAAAAAGCCTTTTCATTTTAAATGACTGAAGGAAAATATTATTATATTAATGATTGTCAAATGTGACATTTGAAAAGTGGGCGTTTATGTCAAATAGTAAACAAAGTGTAATGTCTAATGGGGCGGCCGGCGGAATGTAGAAAAAAAACTTAAACTTAAAATACCGGTGTAAGTTGCTACTTAAAATCTTCAAGTCATAATTAATCAGGAATGGCTCAATCTAGACCACAATCGAGAATATTAGTGCAAATACGTGATAAAAAACACGCAACGCGCGACCACTCTAGGACATCTGGCATTTCGGTGACCTCGCGCTACATTAGCGTCTCTAGCGGCGAATTCATACGAGATAGCCCCCGCGCTCATTACACACACTGTCATTGTGAGGGGTTACGAAAAAAACTAGAATAACAAATAAAATACCTAAGGACACAATATTCGGGAGAGAGATAAACAAAACATTCAAAGATTTTAATTTTTGAATGTTTTTTGCTTATTTACAGAAGAAAAGCAATTCAGTTTTATTTGCGAATTTCGAATATCTTATCTCTTCTCTCTTTTTTTTTTCTTTTTTATTTCCCAGGAGTAGCACTAGAGTGCATTGAAAATGTTTAGAGGTGAATTTTAATTGTATGTGTTTTTAAATGTATTTTTATTGTATTTTTGTAAGTAAGTTAGAGGTATCTGTAGTTACGTAATTTTAAATAAATAAATCTTATCTTCTTTCTTATCCTAAAGGTCAGCCGAAGCCTTTGAAAATGGTAAAAAGTGAAAAAAAAAATAGAACTGGATGAAACCCATTGCAAAAGAAAGAAAATATATTAAAAAAGAGGAAAAATTAATTACGGGCGATTTGAGGTCGGGAAGGGTAAGGGGGGGGGGATTTAAGGGTGAAAAACGGTTATCGCGATTTCCGGGAAAACTACAACTCCTATCGAAAACATGTTAGTAGCAAAGGTAATTAAAAGATCTACAACTTTCGATTTTACACTTTTTCACATAACCCAAAAATATCTGCGAAAAATCAAAATAACCGACTATTTGGTTTTTTATTTTTATCTCCCACAACTTTTTTTTTTTTTTTTCCACGAAATTTTATGAAAACTTACCTTCTTATGACCCAAACACGCTTTTATTTTTTTAATTCAAAATATTTATTGTTTCCCCTTTTTTGATATTATATCTAAAAAGTAACCTCTTTTTTCAATCTGAAAATCTAATGTCAAAAAAGTTGCATTTAAAAAAAAATTGTTGCGCTTTTGGTGCATTGAAACCTCTACTTTCTGATAATGAACAACAAAATGTCGTGGAAAAAAAATGTGGGAGATAAAAATAAAAAACCAAAAAGTCGGTTATTTTGATTTTTCGCAGATATTTTTGGGTTATGTGAAAAAGTGCAAAGACCAAAGTTGTAGATATTTTAATTACCTACAACTTTGCCATTCACATTTTTCGATAGGAGTTGTAGTTTTCCCGGAAATCGCGATAAACCGTTTTTCACCCTTAAATGCTCCCCCCCCTTACTCTTCCCGACCTCAAATCACACGTAATTTATTTTTCCTCTTTTTTTTTTAACTACAAAGCCACCAAGAAGTAAAATCCAAAGCGGATGCCTACACGTCTGCTAGAAAAAGTTTAAAATGTTCTTTGCAGCAGAGGCTTAATGATTTCAAAGCTTCATCCTCATAACTTTTCATGTGATGCGTGATGCCCTTTGTAAGTATACATTATGTGAATAGATGGGAGAGTGTGACAGTATCACAGTACCTCGACGATCCAGGGATCGTGAGGGCCCGCCTGGAACAGCACCTCGCGGCCACCCGCGCCACACGCCTCGATGTTGATGAAAGCGCGCACATCCTTCGCCCACCTGCGGAGCGGCGCTTACTCATTACTAGGTCGCGCGTGTGTTATCGTGTGAGAGTGCGCGGTGCGGCAGACGGCAGTGCGTACTTGTGCTGCGTGATGAAGGCGTGCGAGGCCTGCATGATATTCTCCTCGGCGCCGTTGAACAGGAACACGGCGTCGTGGCGCAGCGGGCCGCCGGCCACCAGCGCGCGCATGCTCTCCAGCAGCACGGCGCAGCCGGCGCCGTCGTCGCTCGCACCTGCGATCACACCACGACCACATTCATATCACGTCTGCTACTAAGCGCGGCACACATCTGCTTTGATTTTTCTGCGATGGATTAATTGGATAAGGGCAGGAGAATGATGATGTTGAATGACAAGAAATTCAAGTGGGTAGGATCTTACGTAGGGACTTTTGATAAAATCAAATCAAATCATTTATTATTCCGTGGGGTCCAAGTGCTCATAGCCTTTTCAAGGACATTTCCAAACGCTTAGTTGACACTTCCCGCAACCCAAGGGCTGGCTTTTACTTTGGCCAAAGGCTTAGCATTGCCATACAACGTGGCAACGCCGCCAGTCTTTTGGGTACATTACCAGTTGACTGCGTTGAGGAGGAGTTTTTTGACGCTATTTTTTATTTTTATTAATAAGTTAGTTACTTTAAGTTATTTTAATTTATAAATTTTAATGTATATATGAATAATAAACCTTTATTAACAGATTATAAAATCCAATATGTTAGTACATAATTATAGGTATTTGGAAAGTTTTGATAATAATGAGAGCTATCGTTTTTGAGCTCACCAGACGGCGCCTCTGTCGAGTAAGGTCATGTCAGTAATTCTACTTTATAAGTACTTTAAAGTACCAATAACTTCATAAAAAGTTTATTTTGTTAGTAGGTATATCAACATAGTGTAAACTTCAGATCATTTATTTACAATATTCTCCTTTTAATGAGCAAACATGAAACATTTAAAAATCATTTTACTTCCAAGTACTAGCAAATAAGATTCTAAATTGCTACTTAAAATCTTCAAGTCATAATTAATCAGGAATGGCTCAATCTAGAATGAGCCATTCCTGATTAATTATGACTTGAACATTTTAACACAATCACGAATCGTGGTAAAAAAGCACGCAACGCGCGAACACTACAACATCTGACATTTTGGGTGACCTCGCGCTACACTAGCGCCTCTAGCCGCGAATTCATACGCGATATTGGTATGTTGTTTTATTTGGTTTTGGTGATATTTTATTTGTATTTTTTTAGATACATACCTTTCTTGTAAAAACCGAAGCATAAACCAAAACTTTGTAAATCATAGAATCACTTTCTACAAGTATTTCACTATTTTTGTCTTTAAAATCATGAAAAACCACAAATCGTAAAATATTTCTAGCTCTTACTATGTTATTTTTGTTTTCAAATATCACAGCAACTGTACTATTTTTGCTGTTTTATTTAACTAACAATTTTTAACTAGGGTTTTTTATAACGAAAATCCCGTTTTTTATTACCCGCGTAGTAATTGCGTAACACGTATAGTAGGAATCGATTCCATTATGTCAGTACAACAACATTCATTGGTCTGAGCAACAAAGTAGACAACGAAAAAAAAAGTAAAACGTAGAAAAAAAAAAAAGAAAACGAAAACGCGTAAACGTACGTACGATAACTTTCAGATTTAGTCAATCACTAGCGTAGGTATTAAATTAAATTGCTTTTGCACAGCACAACGATAGCGACCGATGTTTATGTGTGGGTAAGTTGTACGGTGCATGGTGATGGGATAAGGTTTATAATTGATTGTGTAGTACGTTCTGTTTAAAGCAATGCGAGTGTGTGCGCGACTGCGTATTGCTTTTACTGAACTGCATGTGTAGTAGTTGCCGCGTGGTAGGGGCTAACAGAAGACAGACGGTACCGATACATTTTCACCTAACGGGCATAGTATCTCTTAGTTTTATATATCTACTAGCGACCCGCCCCGACTTCGCACGGGTCAATGTTATACATATAAACCTTCCTCTTGAATCACTCTATCTATTAAAAAAAAACCGCATCAAAATCCGTTGCGGAGTTTCAAAGATTTAAGCATACAAAGGGACATAGGGACAGAGAAAGCGACTTTGTTTTATACTATGTAGTGATGTTGTTGGGTAATGTTGGGAATTGCACCCAACATAAAGCGGACGGGGCGCGCAGGTGGCGTGACTGTTGGGATTCGCACCCAACGTACACGCAACCGGCACGCGCAGGCGACGTGACCGACCTACGCGGCATCGCCATCGGCGAGCGGGCGGAGGTGCGGCGTGGGGAGCCGGCCGAGCGGCGGACACTCGCTTCCTCGGACACCACCGTGACGGACGAATCTCAAACGCGAAATCAATTTTATGTTTGTCCGGGATAGTTTAATGTTAAATATTGAAATCGGCAATAAACCACGCCTATTAATTTATAATACAGTCCACTTTTTCATTTATCCCAACGAGCTGGTCAAAACATTGGTCCTTCTAGGATCTCGCCGTTTTTTTTCAAAAAGTAACGGTCCCAGAAGAAATCTTCAAACTCGAAGCTCTTCGGTTGCGGTCTTCAGCAGCGACAGTTCCTGCAGGAGTCGTCAATTTCCTGTCGAAGAAACTACGCATAGCTCCCGCACACGCCCAGAGAAGAAGTCATTTAGAGGTCGGCCGTACAACGGACTTTGGAGCCGTCGAAAGTTCGAGTCATCGTCAAGGACAAGGAGGAACTTGCAGCATCATCGGATATCCTGTGGTTTGGATGGTTAAAACATTCAGTGAGTTCGTTCCAATTTGTCCCTTATATCTTTTCCTTTTTCCTATTTCATGTATAAATAGCGAATAATTAAGTGAGTGCTTCTAAAATCATAGCCTTGCAATTCTTAAAACTCAACTATTCTGTTTATAATATTAACCCATCTGGTTACGTTTACTTCGCTTATTACCGATAACAGCTGATCGCTCGGCGACACACCTGCAGCACATCAGATGTTCTTTTGTTCGCACAGTTGAGTCATACCTCATTAGCTAGCTACGACTTTTTTCTTCGCATTTTTAAAAACTGGTTGCTTATCTTTCATTACTTCGTTTGTGAATTTGTTGCTTGTGTTTCTATCGCTATAGCTGACGAAAAGGTTGAAAAACTCGTTAAAAAACGCAGCTGTATGAAATCTAAGCTCACCATTTTTGGCAACTACCTCCACATGCTTGAAAGTTGCGACGAACTTAGCAGCTTACAACTTTTAGATTTAGAAACTAGATTTAATAAATTTGATAGCTTATATGTGGATTTCGACAAATTACAGTGTGACATCGAGATGTTGTTGGAGCACCCCGACGACGCACATTTGGGTATTTGACCCTAAAACGTGGCCAAAACTATTTAACACTATTTTTTTAATATTTCGGTGCTTATATAGCCTAATTTATTGAAAAATCATGATTCAAAACCTAAATGATAACAAAATATCAATTGGAAAGAAATCTAGGTGTTAGAGAACAGGTAAAGAAAAAATATGTCACATTCTTACATTTTTATTTTATTGGACATTAAAAACCAACTATAAAATGGTATGGTAAGTACTCCTAATCTTTATTTTCCTTGTCTGAGTCACTACTGTCGTGAAATGGCAGTAACATTTCTTTTGCGGAAGAGGTAAAAGGTTTAGAGCTTTTCTTAGGTCTAGGCCGAATTGAGCTAAGATACGGGTCTGATGTGAGCAGCAGCCTGTACAGAATATCCCTATTGCAATCTTCACGGGAAAACTTTCGCGAATAATTTTCCCTATAATCTCGAAAATGCTTGTTCCTAACTTCTGCTGCTTCTTCAGACAAAGTTCCGATTGGGATCAGAGCGTTTTTCACGATGAGTGGACCGTGCATCAGCACTTTGTGTACAGTGGGTGTCATCGGATGCCAGCTGTATATGCTAACATAAAGTTCTGCTGTACTGTCACAATATGAAGAAAACTTTTCAATATTTATGTCATATCCACTCTAAATAACTTCCAAAATTGTTGCGAACCTTTTTATTAATTCCTCATTGATACCAGTTATAGCGGAAGCTTCCGCAGAACATTAAAAAAATCTTCTACTCGTATTTCCGTCATTGGTATTGCCAAAACCAGCTTTTGGAATATCAACCAAAAGACCAAGTTCTTCTCGAAACCTTTTTTGGATTTCTTGCTTTTTAGTTTTTACAATGTCTTTTTCTGCTTGCAACCTAATTTGCCACTTCTTTACAGGAATCTTATACGCGACATGAAGAAGGCTTTCGAAGAATCTGATTCTAGCATGAAGAATTGAAAGCCCAAATTTAAAATTTTCCTTGATTACCTCTGCTCTGAGCTCCTCACTTTATCGAGATTGTTAAAATCTGTTGAAGTTAATTTGCAGAGATAACACCTCATTGTAGATTTAGTATCTGTGGCAGCATTACATACCTTACCATCAATCATTGTGAATAATAAGGTGTGTTTGACAGAAACTTCGAGGGCAGCACTTGTTAATTTGGTAGTATTCAAGTCTTTAATTTGGTCTTCAAAATGCTTAATTTCTTCTTTCGTTGTTTCGGGAGTTTCTTTGATAAATCTTATCCTCATAGGACTGCAAAATCTGTGTGAAGATGGAGAGTTGTTGCGCCAAATGACATTTGCATTTGTCATATCAGAACTAGGGTCATTGTTGCGCTTGCCAACTAATTGAACAGGGACCAAACTTGACTGAAATATATTAGCATCTGTATTGCTTGAGTTTTCAAACTTTTGCTTATATTCAGCTCGTTGCGATCCATCACATCCCCACTTATATATAAGTTCAAGTGATGACAACTCCTCTACTGATAAAGTAGAAATAACTTCCTCTAAATAAAGTAACAATCGCTTAGCTGTGTGGTCCAGCAATGCTTGCAGTTTTATTTCAGCACAGGTTTCAGATATGGTAATGCTTTCAGGATCTGGATAGCATAGCTGTTTTTCTTTTTGGAGGATGGTGTAGCAAGGATAGAACTTTTTATTTGTCTCACGCACAATATCGTACTGTCTCCTTGTTAAATTAGCTTCGACAAACATGGATAACGCTGCAGTTGGCGTTATTTGTGTTGCTGGTAATGATGTCGTGTCACTTTTGCGCAAGGCGATGCGGTACTCATGTCCACGGCCACGAGTTGGTGATTCTGTAATTTCCTTCACAACAATTGCTCCATCAGTATCTCCACGCTCCCGAAGTACCATTTGACCGGCATATAATAGCTCTCGAGCTTCGTGGCTTTCACGAAGATTCTCAGTTTTTCTGCGTTTGCTTCGTTCAGACCAATCGTCAAAGTTTTTTTCTGGGCGCCCTGCATTACCGCTAGAAAGTCTTTTCCGAGGTATTTGAAGAGTGCCTTGAAGCCATTGTTCTTTGTTATTTAAAAAATTATGTTTAGTCCTGTTCGCTGCTTGCCATCTTGACTTAAAATCATGCTTGAATGTTGCAAATTTACGACGAAAAACTTCTTTTTTTTGTCATCAAAAGAAGAGTCATTAATTAACTCTCCTTCAACTTCATCAAGTTTCTTAATCGTAAATCCATCAGAATGGTTATGGATCATGTTGTAAATATCCATTCGTGTCAACACTCGAGCCCCTGACGTTCCTAGAACAATTAAAATCCAAAAATATAATCACAACTGCAAAACAAAGTTTGTTTTATGGAGATCTTAAGACATAAAAATAAGGGAAATCCATAAAGAGGCAAAAAGTGGCAATTTTTCTGTCTATATAATATATCACAAATATATGGCCTACCTTATACAAGACATAATCCGATAAAGCCCGATTATCTTACTTTTAACCTTTTCTAAATTTCATTGCGAGAATGATCAGTGAAAAATAATGCAGTTATCCAAAAACACTATAACTCTATATAAAAACAAATTATTTTAGAAATAACAATATATTTGAATAATACATACCTGGTTCTGCAATATCCATGATGTGACAATAAAAATCTTCGATTGAAATAGAATTCATCAATTTTATCAATTAATGAAAACTAGAAACTTTTCAAACACTCACTACAAAAATAAACGTGCAACCAACAGCGCAGTCGAAACTCGTCTGCCTAGGTGTCTTCTGACAAGAATCAGGTAAAAAAGATGGTCGCCCATTGTTCCTTAATCCCTTGGGTATAGGCAGGTAAGGATAATTTCTAGGAAACGGGACCTTTTTGAAATTGAATTTTGGCCGTGTTTTAGGGTCAAATACCCGTCTGTGCGACGAGACGAAGGAGCGTGAGCAGTTTGAGAACCTGGTTATATAAACTGGTGGCGACGGCGCGGAGTCTGCTCGGTGCTCGTCCCCCCCAGTCTGGCAGTCAACAAGATGGTTACGTAACGGGTGACGAGGATGTACAGGCAGGTGGCTTTAAATCTAATTGTGTTAGGTTGCCAAAAATAAATTTACCTGTTTTTCACGGTCACTATCAACACTGGCTTGAATTTAGAGACACTTACATTTCACTTATACATTCACGAAAGGACATGGACAACGTTAATAAGTTGCACTACTTGCGTGCTTCTCTTACGTCCTGGCCACAGCTACTGGCGGCGCGGTGCGCGGTGCGGCGGGCGGCGCGGCGGGCGGCGCGACTTGCAAGCCACAGCTCGGCTAGCTGCGACCGCGGCGGCGTCAGCGGTGGACGTATTTAGAGAACGGCTAACTATTAAAATGGCCCTATCAAAAGTGGCACGGTATTTAAATTGTTGTTTTATTTCGTCCCACAATTTTTTATAACATGTTTTGATATCCATATTACTGGGGGCCTAAAATGGCCACTTTATCAGAATCATAATACGCATCACGTTAAAAATTTAAAACTCTTAAAATGGACTTTGTGGTCATAACCATAAAGACCATTTTAAGAATTTCAAATTTTTAACGTGATTCATATTATGATTCTGATAAAGCTTCCATTTTAGGCCCCCTGATCTACTCAGTATTTCACTAATAAATTGTTAAGTATCCATTATTTATACAAGCTCAACGCCCGATAAAAACAAAATTATTTGTTTCGATCGTGCGATGTTGAATACGTCCACCGATGCCGCCGCGCGCGCCGCTCTGAGCTGTGGCTTCCTCGATACTCGCTAGTACATTTGTTTCAATCGCACACCGCGCAGCCCGTCGCCGCTACGTGCCGCGCGGCGCTCACCGCGCCGCAGGTCGCGCCGCAATTCGCGCCGCCGGTAGCTGTGGCTTACTTCCAGGGACTGAATTACCCAAAAATTAAGGTACCATTAAATTTCGGTATGATGTCATACCGTTAAATAAGGGTTACCGAAATATTTCGGTACCGTTTTTTTTTTCAGTAGCGGAATTTTTGAGGTTGAGAATGCTTAACGGTATTTTTCGGTAGCAGTACCTTAACCTCTAAACATCGGTGGCAGAACCTAAACTTTAATAAATAGGGGCTTTCTTTGACGCACCGCCTCGCCACTGTCGTTCACTGGAGGCCCTGTTTGCACATTATTATGACTCAGTTTTGGTTTTTATTTCCTATCGGAAGGACGCGACGATAAAAGCCGGACTAAGCCGAGTGCCTACCTAAGCTTTTCTTATCATTCTTCTTTAGGGTTCTCTATCGTTCTTCGTATCGGTCTGGTGTTATAGAAAAATGTTTCCTCGTAAACGTAAGTACCTAAAAGTCTGTGAAGTTTGATAACAGCTGAACATCCAATCACTAGACAAGTAGAGGCATTATTTTCCTTTGAAAATGAAAAAAATGCGTAAAACTGCGTTTCTACGCTTTCTTCCCATTTTAATATTAAAACTATAATATTTATATGAACGATCAGTGATCGACAAAATAAAAACGTATTGCGCTGTCGCTAGTCGGCACGGAACAAAGAGAAGTAAAGAGTACAACAAACAAAATGTACAAAATAGGTAAACAAGTACACAAGTTTTAACGTGTTCTAGCCCACGCCGCGCCGCCTCGCATGTTTTTCGGTACCGAAATCGTTTATGGGTTAAATAACGGTATAGCCCAACCTTTATTTATAAAGGTATCGGTATAGCTCAACCTTTATTTTAAAGCGGTACCGATATATTTTTGAGGTATTTTAACCTCTAACCGTAACCGCTTTCAGTCCCTGCTTACTTCATACATTGTCTACTATTTGTTTTCGCCGCTCACCGCTTGCCGCGCCGCACGCCGCGCCGCAATCCGCGCCGCGCTTGGCTGTGGCCAGAAGGTTAAAGGTAGTGCGTTACTAGTTAAAGATAATTTAGATTTTAGAGCACAGAATTATGAGTCCGCTTGGAAATTATTGTGTGAAAGATACGACAACAAAAGATTGCTCGTTAATAATCATGTTCGTGCATTGTTCAGCGTTGAATATATGCAAAATGAATCGTGTTCTTCTATTCGTAACCTTATTGATGTTACTAATAAAAATCTTCGTGCCTTGACAACGTTAGGTCAGGACACTGAATTTAATTTACGGGATACCCTCATAATCCATATGATGTCCGAAAAACTTGACAGTGTCACACGTAGGGAATGGGTAGAACATCGAAACACATTGAATAATCCACCTCCGTTAGATTTTTTTTAAAGTTCCTTAGCAACAGAGCTGATTTATTAGAAACTTTGCAAGAACATAAAACAAATAACATTAAAGTACAACAGGCAGACACTTACAAACATAATTCTAACCTACTTACAGCTACAAAATCAGATCAAAAAACAAATGGGAGCAAGATTAAAAATAAAAAATTCGATAATAATAAAAAAAAAGTTTACATGTCCTATGTGCAGTCAGACTCACTTCTTATTCAATTGTTATGCCTTTAGAGCCCTGTCTGTTGAAGCTCGTATGCAAAAGGCCAAAGAGGCAAAGGTCTGTCTTAATTGTCTACGACCAGGACACGTAGAATCAAAGTGCAATCAGGTACCTTGCAAATATTGCAAGAAAAGCCACAGTACTCTTCTTCATTCACATGAGGCAGAAACAACTCCTACTCCTGAGCCAGTTATTCCCATCAATAACTTTGCCGGCTCAACTAATGTTCAGCAGTTTACTACTCCTCCGAATGTTTTGCTTTCCACAGCGATCGTGAGAGTGGTTGACAGCAAGGGCGACGTGCACCCTGCCCGAGTACTGCTCGACAACGGTAGTACGGGCAACTTCATACAAGAGTCACTATGCGGTAAGCTGGGTTTGTCGCGACGTATAGTGCGAGCGCCACCGTGACAGGTATAAATAATAATACTTCATATTGTACACAGTCTTGCAACCTTACTATTATGTCCCACTATGATGACGACTGTAAATACACTATAGACTGTTATATTTTGCCTCAGATCACTAGAGCTCTGCCGTCTTCATTCATAAATATAGATAATATTCCTATTCCATTGGGAATAAGTCTAGCTGACCCAACATTTAATATACCGTCAGCTATAGACATCTTAGTTGGAGCCGAAGTATTTTGGTCCGTCTTATGTAACAATTCCATAGACTTAGGTAAAAATTAGCCTAAGTTATATGAAACGAAATTGGGTTGGTTAGTGTCAGGGTACGTTGCCCGTCATAAGTCACACTCTTCTCCCGTTTGTCATTTTTTAAATGAGAACGCCGACCCAGACTTATCTCGTTTTTGGGAATTAGATACCATTGTAGCCAAGCACTCCTTATCTCCTGAGGAGCGTGCCTGTTAGCAGAGCTTTAAGAAAAATACCACTCGTAAAGACGACGGACGCTTTGTCGTAACCATGCCACTGAAGAAAGATCCTTCAGTCTTAGGCGATTCCTTTTCAAAAGCAAAGTGTCGGTTCATGTCACTAGAGCGTAAGTTTCTTAGAGACCCTGCCTTCAAAAGCAGGTACGTTGAGTTCATGCAAGAGTATGAAAACCTAGGTCACATGACTGAAGATAAGGAGTCTTCGCCAGGCTGTCTTAAGAAAAATTGCTATTTTTTACCCCATCACGGCGTCATCCGTGAGTCAAGCACTACTACCAAGCTTCGTACAGTTTTTGATGCATCGGCCACCACTAGTACTGGCGTGTCACTAAATGACATCCAAATGGTTGGTCCGACTGTACAGAAGACATCATTTCCATACTACTACGCTTTCGCCAGCATAAGTATATTGTAACTGGTGACGTAGAGAAAATGTACAGAGCGATTGAAATTCATCCTTCTCAACGCTCTCTACAAAAAATTATCTTCCGCTCTGATTCAAAAGAGCCTTTAAAAACATATACACTCAACACTGTGACTTATGGCACGGCAAGTGCGCCTTACTTAGCCACCAAATGTTTGGTTAGTTTAGCTTCCAGCGCACCTGATGTTGACGTCAAACAAGCAATTCAAAGAGACTTTTATGTTGACGATTATCTGGGTGGCTCTGATTCTATACATAAAACAATCGCTATTGCTCAGGGAGTCACATCGACTTTAAAATCAGCCCAACTAAAATTAAGAAAATTTAAATCGAATAATAAATTAATTTTAAATCAAATTTCGTCCTCAAATAATAATACAGATGACAATGTTTTAGACTTTTCACAAACAAACATGGATGTCTCATCTAAAACACTTGGTCTGAACTGAATTTGTGATTCGGACACTTTGTCGTATTCAATTAACATAAAGTTAGACAAAAAAGTTACAAAACGACACATACTTTCAGTTACAAGTCAGATCTTTGACCCATTGGGACTCGTCGGCCCATGTATTGTCGAAGCCAAATTCATCATGCAGAGATTGTGGATCGATCAATATTCATGGGATGATGAAGTCTCACAAGACACCAAACATTTATGGTTTGCATTTGCTGACACTTTACCTCTTCTGAATCACTTAAGAATTCCTCGATGGGTTCTTAGTGATAGCTCAGGAATTCATGAAATTCATGTTTTTTCAGATGCTTCAGAGCGAGCGTACGGCGCTTGTCTGTACATTCGTTCTGTGGATCAATCAGGTTTAGTAAAAATACACCTCTTAACCTCTAAAGGTAGGGTAGCGCCGATAAAGCCTACGACGATACCTCGTCTAGAGCTTTGCGGAGCCTTGTTGGCTGCAAGGGTGTGTACAAAAGTATTAACCTCTCTTACACTTAAGGTAAGCAAGTGTAGATTTTGGTGCGATTCTACAATAGTTCTAGGGTGGTTATCTACACCCCCACTTCAACTAAAAAAATTCGTTCGCAACCGAATCCACGAAATTCAAGAAAGCACAGAGGGTCACGTGTGGGGCTAGGTACCGTCGAAAGATAATCCGGCGGATCTTGTTTCCCGCGGGCTGAAGGCTGATTCCAACAGTGGTTCATCCTTGTGGTGGTCTGGTCCCACTTTCTTAGAGAAAGATGAACGTGAATGGCCAAGAATGCCCAATCGCAACGAGATACACGATCTACCAGAGTTGATTTCTTGTTCTATCGTAGCAACTAACAGTCTTTCTAATGTAGATTCTATTAGTAGTTTGATTAACAGTAGATCCAATTTAGTTCATTTACAAAGATCAATAGCATAGCCCGGGCAGCATGTTGGGAATTGCACCCAACATAAAGCGGACGGCGCGCGCAGGTGGCGTGACTGTTGGGATTCGCACCCAACGTACACGCAACCGGCACGCGCAGGCGACGTGACCGACCTACGCGGCATCGCCATTGGCGAGCGAGCGGAGGTGCGGCGTGGTGAGCCGGCCGAGCGGCGGACACTCGCTTCCTCGGACACCACCGTGACGGACGAATCTCAAACGCGAAATCAATTTTATGTTTGTCCGGGACAGTTTAATGTTAAATATTGAAATCGGCAATAAACCACGCCTATTAATTTATAATACAGTCCACTTTTTCATTTATCCCAACGAGCTGGTCGAAACATGTAACGACTTTTTTTGGGGTGAAAAATCACGTTTTACGGTAGGCCTCAATGTCACGCAATCAAAACATTGTGCTGATCTTGGTGCTGATAGATGCATTGAATAGTACGGGGGTCGTAGGGGTAATTAAAATAAAATAAAAAACTTGTGAAAAAGTTGGAACTTTGAGCCCCAATATCTCCGTAACTAACAGGTTCCCAAGTATGGTCTAGAACAAAAAAAACAGCCAAGTGCGAGTTGGACTCGCGCACCGATGGTTCCGTTTAAACTTGTAGGTATTTTGTTATTAAACTACATATTTACGGTTTTCACATTTTTTCCTTTACAAGTGCAGTAAGACATTGCCTCTTGCCAAATTTCATGATTCTAGGTCAACGGGAAGTAACCTATAAATTTTGATTCCCTTGAGAATGTCGATATACGTTTTATGCGGCATAAACAGCCGTATCTATCTTATAGCCGTATCTTATCTATCTTTTTTTTTTATTTAAGTTAACTTAGAATTTTGATTTTAACACAGCTTTATGGGAACAACTCGATACCCACACGCGTTCTCGAGATATTGACAGATAGACTGACAGACAGACAGATAGACGGACAACAAAGTGATCCTATAAGGGTTTACTTTTTTCGTTTTGAGGTACGGAACTATCAACTAACGAAACCTACAAAATATGGGAATGACAGGGAGAACAAATGCCTTTCGGATTCGTTAAGGGTTTTTTGTCTCATAGCATTTCTCGAAAAATATATTACAATCATTTTTGACCGAGAGAATCAATAGTGAGAGTGCGGTATACGGATTACAAATCGTGAGTGAACCGAAAACTGTTCACACACACCGAAAACAGTTCGACTCACACTTGGTCGGTTTTTTTCAATAAACAGGTCAGTGGGTCATCTACTCGTCTTAGGCTCTCCCGCGATCATGGCACTTGCAACAGCGTACATACATAACTAGCTGTTGCCCGTGGCGTCGCTCGTGTTTATCCCACGGGCACGTTGTAAATATAACATATGGCACTCGGGGATAATGTAACTTCCTACTAGTGAAAGAATTTTCAAAATGGGTTCGTAGAGATTAACCCTTTTTTATTTTTACCGATTGGAAATCATCAAATAACTCCTCCCGCTCTGGGCTGAGCAGGAGGGAGTACTAAAACCCATCCATGTTCCTTCCTTTGTGTTCCAGGGCCGCGGTATCTCTTTCGAACAGTCCCGCAACCCTGGCAGGCGTCGGTCCTTACGGACCCCTTCCTGTTTGCTGACTCTCTTTGAGGCGCGCGTGGAACGTGAACGCGCCGTCGACACGGCCTGTCGTCATAAGACGGACGGACGGCGAGCTAGCCCATAGCTCACCGTCCACAGGACCGCGCCTACGGTGGCCGGGGGCCACCACGTGGCCCCCGACGCCCGATGCGTCTCCCGCGGCGGCTGAGACGTGAGGCTCTCTCCCTCTCACGTCCCGCCACCTCCTTCGCTAGCATGACTGCTTCGCAGAAGGAGGTGACGGCGTCCCATTCCCTCTCGCTCCGGACCATGGATTGAACCAGGGCCGGACGCGAGAGGTCGCCGCCGCCGATTGCCGCTACGAGGACACGGCGGTGCTCCGCCCAAGCGGAGCAGACCTGCATAGTGTGCTCCACCGTGTCCTCGGAGTGATTAACCCTTACAACCTCTACCTCTTTATAATATTAATTATAGCTGGTACCCGCGGCTGCGCTCGCGTTTTGTCGGAAAGTATCACACGGACATGTTGTAAATATAGCCTAGGCCAGGAATGGCGAACCAATGGCACGTACGCATGTCATTGAAGGCACCCGACACAATATTTTGGGCACGCCACTGATTTTAACCATACTTCCACCAACCTATGTCTGCGAGTCATTATTTTCAGAGGTGGACCCGACTTGAAACTGACCACCTTAAGGACTTATTTTGCTTGACACACATTCTACCTCTTTGGAAGCGTCTATCATTCAAACGATTGACTTTGAGACCCTGCACGTATAGGTTTGATGGTGGTTGGTTTGTTTTTTTATTTTATTTTATTTTTCAGTTCCATGTATGGGGAGCCCGCCCCTTAATCAATTTTTTCTTTCATTTTTGTATAAAAATCGTAAAGCGGTTCCCAGAATACATCTACCTACTAAGTTTCAACTGTGTAGGCCTAACAGTTTCGGAATAAAAGTGGCTGTGACCTACAACACGGACAGACAGACATGGCGAATCTATAAGGGTTCCGTTTTTTGCCATTCGGCTACGGAACCCTAAAAAACTGAATTCAACCTTTTTTTTTTCAAGATGGCGGAAACTGCACTTAAGGAAATTTTGTTCATCAATTTGAAATTAAGCTTTTCTAGGCCCCCCCCCCCTCCACTTAATATGCAAAATTTAGCCTTCTCGGTTAACATGCATTTCCAAATATATGCAGGGTGAATTTTTCAAGTGGTAGTGGGTGGTTGTTGGTTTTGAAAAAAAAAAAACACTGTATTATTACACCTATCGATAGCATCAACATTAGAATCAAATTCTGGGAAGTAATGTAATCAAAATTAAAGACAATCACGGAAGATATCCCGTAAGTGACAGTTTATGTGTCACCTGAAAGTTCTAATTTCAATTGTTTACATTTTAATTTTTTTTTGTTGAGGCCTCCAACCACGAAGAGATTAAAAAAATGAAATTAGAAACAATGCTTGGAAGATGGCTGCGGTGCGGGTGCCATCATGGCACCCGTGCCATCATGGCACCCGTGCCATCAATAAGGACAGTAATTTAAAATATACAACATAAAATTTACCCTTTTCCTTAAATTTGCCGCATGTCATTACTTCCCAGGATTTTATCCTTATTAGCGACACTATCGAATTAGAACGGTGTAAAAATACAGTGTGTATGTTTTTTTACCAACATCAAGAGGTTCGGTTCCTGGCCAGGAATATTGATTTTTCAAAAAAAAACCAAGGATGCAGTTTTAGGTTTCTTCAAAATCGGGCTCGAGACAACTGCACTGCACAGCCTTATCAGTCTTCCACAAGCGGATATCCCTGGTTTGGTTTTCAAGAGGCACATAGTTACCGAAGACATGAACTCGAGCGGAAATTGTGGAAGTGGGACCAATGTGCGGAGCGACGGACATCAGTAAAACCGAAATTGCAGCACTAGGAATTTCCTCGAAGATACCGGATTTTTGGATCGAGATGCCCAGAGTATGGTTCGCTCAGTTCGAGATTATGATGGCCCCACAAAAGCAGGGCGACGAAGCAAAATACGGCGTAGTGGTTTCCAAGCTCGGCAAAGACGCAGTAAGTCAGGTAGCCGACATAATAACCACAATAACCACATAATAACACATTTCACCGCCTGACACCAACAAATATGGTGCAATTAAGGAAAGACTGCTAGCAGAGTACGAAGAGTCAGAGAGCGACAGTTCCAGAAACTGGTGTGAAAGTGGAATTAGGCGACCAAAAATCGTCGCAACTGTTGAGACGAATGAGGGAATTGGCACGTAAGAGTCAGGTGGCCGACAAAACCCTGCATAGCCTGTGGACGTCAAGACTGATCACGTTCGAGCGGTGTTAATGGTCAGTCAAGATCAAAAACTCGACAACCTCGCCGCTATAGCAGACAAGATTCTGGAAGGAAGATCAGGTGAAGTGTCAGAAATATCAAGCGGACAAACACAGCTTATGGTTGAGTTAGTTAATCAAATGAGTAAGCTAACCACGGAAATAGCAGCCTTGAAATCCAACTCAGACAGAGGACATCGTAATTATAGACGTAGTTGAAGCCGGTCGCGCGCAAGATCTCACTAGAGAGCGAGGACTACACCTGACAGCCCCAATTGGTTATGCAAGTATCATCTTCGGTTCAGGAATCGAGCCCGGAACTGTGAAAAACCATACAATTGGAAGAAACCGTCGGAAAACTAAGTTCAGCGTTGACAGAGGCGGTCGTCGGCGCTATCATACCTTCAAACCGCCTGTGCGTTACCGACCGAAAAAGTGGGTATCGTTTTTTGGTTGATACTGGCGTTAATATTTCAGCAATACCTAGAAGAGGGTACCATATAAAATCAGACGACACATATAAAATATACGCCGCAAACGGAACGCGAATTAAAACGTATGGCGACAAAACGCTGACGTTGAATCTGAATTTGAGACGGCCGTATCGTTGGACTACATTACGCAACCAATACTGGGTGCCGATTTTCTAGAAAAATAACTATATTTTGGTGGATATTCGGAATAGACGTTTAATAGATGGTATGACGGGACTTCAGAGAAACGCAAAGTTAATGAAGTCGAGCACACCAACACTTCGGACCGTAAATTTAACCGAAGTCTATGCAGATATTTTAGCAGATTACCCTAACATTCTAAAACCTATCGACACTCAATCGCAACCAAAGCACAACGTAGTTCATAAAATCATCACCAACGGACACCCTGTTCACTCCAAGTCAAGACCTTTACTGGTGGACAAGTACCTAAGAGTGAAAAAAGAGATAGAACATACGCTAGAGACAGGCTTATGCACCTTCCATAAGCACATGCGCCAGCCCTTTGCACGTGACAACAAAGAAAAACGGCGTATTACGGTTATGTGGAGACTACAGAAGACTGAATGCGATCACTGTACCGGATAGGTTCCCGATTCCGAGATTACTAGATTTCACATACCTTTTCCCAGGAACCAGTATATACTCAACAATCGATTTAAAAAGGGCTTACAATCAGATTCCAGTACAAGAGGTAGAAAAGACTGCAGTATTCACCCCTTTCGGTCTATTCGAATTTCCAAGAATGCCGTTCGGACTACGAAACGCAGGTCAAACCTTTGTCAGATTCCTGAACACTGTCTTATCGGGACTCGACTTTATCTTCGTGTACATAGATGACATATTAGTGACGTCATCATCAATCAGCGAACACCGGCGTCATTTTCATGAAGTGTTCAAACGGTTAGATAAACATGGCATAAATCAAGCCAAATGCATACAGGGCAAACCGCAAGTAGAATTCCTTGGATATCTGATCACAACAGACGGCATCAAACCATTACCAAACAAGGTAGAAGCAATCACCAAATACCCAATACGAAAAACTGTACAAGAGTTACGACGATTTTTAGTCATGATTAATTTTTACCGGAACAACATATCACAAGCAGCCCAACATCGAGCTCGGTTGAATAAATACCTCATTGGCTAGACGAAAAATGAAACAACTGAAATACAATGGACTCCAGAGGCACTTGATGCATTCGATCAATGTAAAGCAAGTCTAAGCGACGCTGTTACATTGACCTCACCAACAACGCATTCCCCGCTATCACTCATGACAGACGCGTCTGAAACTTGCGTTGGCGCCGTTTTACAACAGTATGAAAACGGAAACTGGACGGCGCTTTCCTTTTTCTCAAAAGGACTGAGTGAAACACAATCAAGATACAGCACATATGATCAAGAATTGCTGACAGTTTACATGGCAGTAACGCATTTTCAACCTTATGTCGAGAGACGAGAGTTGATAGTATACACCGATCATAAACAATTATGCCACGCATCCACTACTAAGCAAAACTCCACAAGTAAAATGATAGCCCCAAGGCGACTACGTCACCTAGAGTTCATTGCACAATTCACGACAATCATTCGTCACCTATACGGTAACATGAGCCCAGTGGCCGATGCATTATCACGAGTCGAACAGATAGACTGCCCGAAGCCTGTGGATTGGAATGAGTTAGCAGATATGCAACGCAATGACGTTGAACTCACTCAGCTATTAAACAAAAACAACCTTAGGTGGTAAAGAATGCAACTAACAGGAACGAGACAACTAATCTGCGAAAATTCAAAATCAAATTCACGACCGTATGTGCCGAAGTCACTTCGAAAACAACTATTCGACACTATGCACAATATAACACATCCCGGTATAAGAGCGTCAAAGAAAATGATCACCGAACACTACTTCTGGCCACGCATTAATACAGATGTTGGGATTTGTGCGAAAACATGTGAGGCATGCCAGAAAAGCAAGACACACAGGCACAACTCGGGCTCCAATCGTAGTATTCCCAACTACAGCACGTTTAGGTCATGTTCACATAGACATTGTCGGCCCATTACCAGAATCCAACGGCAACAGATACATTGTGTCGATGATCGACAAAGAAACGAGATGGCCGGAAGTTCTCATACACACCTGGATAGCAAGATTCGGATGCCCAAACACCATAACCACGGACCAAGGAAGACAGTTCGAGTCAAACTTATTTATCGCTCTAACTAAGTCACTTGGTATTAAGAAAACCAGGACTACTAGTTATCATCCGCAGTCAAACGGTTTAGTTGAACGCTGGCATAGATCAATGAAAACCGCGCTAACCGCGCGCGGCAACACGACAAACTGGTTGAACGAATTACCCATAGTTCTACTAGGATTACGAGCAGCACTACGACTGAAAGAAAATATAAGCCCAGCGCAAATGTTATACGGAACAAACATACGTCTACCTGGAATGTTTATTGAGCCAAAAAGCCAAATACATTACCAGAAACTTATGCACAGACTCTCCAAAGGACAATGGCAAAGTTAAGCCCGTTTAATAGGAATCACCACGCTACAAGTCACAAACCATTTATTCACCCAGATATGAAAGACTGTGAATATGTGTTTGTCAGAACGGATGCTGTGAAGAAACCAATGACCCTGTCTTACGAAGGCCCATATAAAGTGTTGGAGAATCAAGAAAAATATTTCAAAATTCAAATGCCGAAGAAAACATCCATAGTAACAGTGGACAGATTAAAACCCGCTTATATTTTAATCGATGAAATGGTAAACGAACCTATAGCAATTATGAAAAGTAGCAGTAGCCAAGTAAACGACCACAAGAATGTTGAGACAGCGGAAAAAAATATGACCGCGCCGAACACAAGACGTTCAGGTCGCGTCATACGTCCGGTGGTATGATTTTGCAATACAGTCATACCAGCACAAAACGTATGAAGAACGTCGCAAAACGCGGTTTCCCCATCGTATAACAAAAAGAAAACGGGAAGAAAAGTGCAACGGCGTAGTGTTATTCAAGTTTTTATTATTGTATTATAACAACAGTGATACATTTGGACCATTATATTGCTAAGTGTTGTTAACAACTATGTTTATTGTTATGTAGGTGTACTTAAAAGTGATTATAATAAATAATAGTGAAATATAAGTGATTTTTTTTTAAAGGGGAAATAATGTGGTGCATCGTCATCAATGCTTTGTATGTAGGTCAAATATTAATAGCGAAATAAATAATTATCCATTTTCAGTTAAGTACTAGCGCTCGCCGAAAACAGTTGTTTTATTTACATGCCTCACAATATCCAATATACACATACGCAGTAGGTACACTTACATGCCCATCATTCTTTATGTATTAAAAATATTTTAGTAATACAAATACTGTGGATATTAGTCCAGTCATTGAGTGAATTTTCCAAGTGGGCATGGATGGCCAAATCCGAAACTTTGAGAAATCGCCAAGAACGCTCAAAGGAGTCTCGAGCCCGATTTTGAAGAAACCTAAAACTGCATTCTTGGTTTTTTTTGAAAAATCAATATTCCTGGCCAGGAACCGAACCTCTTGATGTTGGTAAAAAAAACATACACACTGTATTTTTACACCATTCTAATTCGATAGTGTCGCTAATAAGGATAAAATCCTGGGAAGTAATGACATGCGGCAAATTTAAGGAAAACGGTAAATTTTATGTTGTATATTTTAAATTACTGCCCTTATTGATGGCACGGGTGCCATGATGGCACCCGCACCGCAGCCATCTTCCAAGCATTGTTTCTAATTTCATTTTTTTAATCTCTTCGTGGTTGGAGGCCTGCGTGGTTGGTCCGATTCTCTAAGGGAACTGTTTAAGGACATTAACATCATGACGGTACATTGTCAATACATCTACGAAAACATAATGAACGTAAGAAAAAATCTGCATCACAATGCTGTCACAATTACAGTACTAGATATAGGGACAAATTAGTTCAGCCAGGCTTCAGACTCGCTAGGGCACGCCACAATAGTGACGATAAGTCCCCTCTTTGAGGAGTGGCTTGAGAGGTGCCACGGCGTCCTCACCTTCCGCCTGACGCAGGTCCTCACCGGACATGGTTGTTTCGGGAGGTACCTGCACCGGATCGGGCGGGAGGAAACGCCCGGGTGTTACCATTGTGAGGATCGGAGCACCGCCGTGTCCTCGTAGCGGCGACCTCTCGCGTCCGGCCTAGGTTCAATCCATGGTCCGGAGCGAGACGGAATGGGACGCCGTCGCCTCCTTCTGCGAAGCAGTCATGCTAACGAAGGAGGCGGCGGAACGTGAGTGGGAGAGAACCTCACGTCCCAGCCGCCACGGGAAACGCACCAGGCGTCGGGGGCCACGTGGTGGCCCCCGGCCACCGTAGGCGCGGGCCTGTGGACGGTGAGCTATGGGCTAGCTCGCCGTCCGTCCGTCTTATGACGACAGGCCGTGTCGACGGCGCGTTCGTGTTCCACGCGCGCTTCAAATAGATGTCAGCAATAGGAAGGGGTCCGCAAGGGCCGATGCCTGCCGGGGCTGCGGGACTGTTCGAAAGAGATACCGTGGCCATGAGACGAAATTTAAAACATGCATTAAACGCACACTATATAAGCAAGCATATTACAAGTAGGACGATTACATCGCTGACAAAAATGCTTGGCTCAATCGGCATTGCAAGAGCAAGACAGAACGAAGCTTGGTCTTGCTCCACAAGGACAGGGACGCATAAGTTGATAACATTAAATAGTATTGTTGGAGCTGCTGAAGATTGTACAACTATCTTTGCATTGTTTAGATTCAATCTCTTTAGTATTATATAAAGCCCATATTGTGTGAGTACTATGTACTAAAAAGCTATCGTTCACTGGAAACCTACGTCCTTTCTCGACTTGAATGTGCCCTGGCGGTTGAGTATGTCATGCTCACTCAAATGCCTCGCTGATGGTGGCGCGTGTGTCTGATCATTTAGTTCCCTTCAAAATGGTTGAGTTGAATGGTGCGGATCCATGCGTCATGTTCGTGAACGGGCGCTGTCAGTTGTGACAGGTCATCTCTTAGTTGCCACGGCTTTTGAATTAATTATTTTTATTTTCTTGAATTGCCTTTTTTGTTTTTACTATGGACACTTTTAACGTGCACATCTTGCTACATCGTTCTCACATAATGTACCATCTCAATATGAATGGTGTAACCAAGGTTTTGTAACAATATGCTGATTTAAAAGAGTGTCCATGGAGTTTCTTGCCCGTTCCTCTCCATAGAGATCTACGCTAGGGAATGGGCAACTACAGTACTTTCACAGTTTTTATGCCTTGTGACTGGGACTGTAGCTACAATTCATTGTTATCTTTGTTTCGACAGTTCAAAAGTGCCTGTGTTACGTACCGTTCTATTTAAGATAGGTATTACCTACTGTATTTAGTCTTAGGAATTTTGGATAGTTTTTTCACCCCACAACTAGTACTCAGCCTTTGTGTGTAGTAAAAAGGGTTGATTTGATTAATTTGTCGGCTTGCTTACCGCCTATTCGCTAAGCAATCCGATTGGTCTACGAAGGGCGACAGTGGCGCTGCACTTCCGCGTGTTTTTTCACTTGAACCAATCGTCTCAACTCGTAAAATACTGTGCTCCACGCGCTTAAAACTTTTTTCGAATAAGAAAGGGTCCTTCAGTGATTTTGTGCTACAACCCCTCCAAGATACGAACGATAACATTAACCAACACCTGTGGAAATAAATGTGCAGTGAAGTTTAGCGGGATTAGCTGGATTTAGGACGACCTGTTCACGACGCCGAGCTCATGAGGTGCGCGAGGCAGTGGGCGGGAGTTCGTTGGTAAGTTTTTCAAATTCACACCCATTAATTCCTACACATAATTGTTTGGTCCATCGAGCCGGACTCATTTCTACGTGCTTGTTGTGGGGTTATTTTCCTAGTGTTCTTGGTTCTTAACTTCATAGATCATTTTGCGTCGTTACGCGTCCAAAATGGCGGAGTTAATTCAACAAGATATTTTCGAACGCGAGATCATTCTTGATGATCTCCATCGTACATTACAGTTCATAGATTCAGACGAACAACAGTTTAGGTCACGCTCAAAAGAGTTAACTTTGCAACAAAGAAAGTTCTTCAAACTTCAGGCAAAAATAGAAAAAGTCTTGATCAAGTCCAATACTTTCGACAAGGAGGAACAACTACAGATTCGTAACAATTTTAATGACTGTTATTACGCAATTAGTGTTCACTTAGACAAACTTAAAGAAGAGGACAATGAGCGTAAACGAAGAATGTCGTCTAGTACGTCGATGAATAATTCAGTAGTACATGTTCCATTAAATTCTAATAATAATAATAATTGTGCAAGTAGATTACCTATTCTTCCAATGCCTACCTTCTCAGGGGAGACCACGGATTGGCCCCCATTTTACGATTTGTTTCGTTCATTAGTACACGGCAAAAATACTTACACGGATACAGAGAAGTTTCGTTATCTATTACTGTCATTAAAAAATGAACCCTATAACCTGATAAAGTCGATACCAATTACAGACGAAAACTATAGTGTTGCGTGGGATATTTTGGTTTCCCGATATAACAACAAACGGGCTATCGCCACGAAACATCTCGAAAAAATATTAGAAATTGAACCTAGTACCGAGAGAATGACTCAAAGTCTAAGAAATTTACTCAATGTTTATCAAGAAAACATCAAGGCATTGCAGGCGATGCAGTTTCCGATAGATCAATGGAGTTTCATATTAGTGACGATTTTATTACGTAAAATTCCGTCTAGTATTCGAAAACGTTTCGAATTATCACTATCCAAACCATCGGATATACCCGACATAAATACATTGATAAATTTCTTGGAGCGCGAGTTAGCCGCAAACGAATTCTCCTCTTACCCACAAAATAAAAATAATAATCTTGAAAAGGTAGGTACTTCTCGGACTTCGGCGACGACACAGGCGCGCGGTTACGAAGGCCCGCGTCGCGCGCTCGCAGCCAATGTCACGTCATCGAGTTCGAATACAACAGACTTACAGTCTATCAAACAAAATAATTTAAAAAATAATTGTTTATGTTGTGATGCGCAACATACGTTGACAAAATGTTCCAAATTCCTCAATTTATCACCCCGTGATAGGTATTCTTTTATACAAAACAAAAACGTTTGTTTCAATTGTTTACATGTCGGTCATGATTTAAAACAATGCAAATCCAACTTTGTGTGTCGTTCATGTCATAAACGGCATCATTCATTAATTCACTTTGAAAAGTCTCACAGTTTATAGACGTTTATAGACGTCAGACCAGGTGAGAAGTACAGTCGAATTATGCCATTAGACGTGAAGAATGTTCTAAGAAAGATGAAGCGTGGAAAGTCACCTGGTCATGACGGAATAAGTATAGAACATTTGCGATATGCAGGTGTACACTTGCCCAGAGTCCTGAGTTTATTGTTTAATTTTTGTATAGGACATTCCTTTATTCCGGATGATATGATGAAAACAGTAGTGGTTCCAATTATAAAGAATAAAACCGGGGATCCATCTGACAAGCATAATTACCGCCCTATATCATTGGCCACAACTATGGCGAAGGTCCTTGACAGTCTCATGAACGCGCAACTGAGCGAACACCTGCAGATACATGACCTGCAGTTTGGTTTCAGACCCAACCTGTCAACGGAAATGGCAATTATGTGTCTGAAACAAACTGTAAGGTACTATACTGACAGGAAGACACCAATATATGCGTGTTTTCTTGATCTTTCAAGGGCCTTCGACCTGGTGTCTTATGATGTACTTTGGCATAAATTGCTTGAAGAGACCACTGTGCCGAGGGAACTGGTATCTCTCCTCAAATATTGGTACAGTAATCAAAAGAATGCTGTCAGATGGGTCAACACGCAGAGTCAGGAATATTACTTGAAGTGCGGTGTTAGGCAGGGCGGGTTGACCTCCCCGAGTTTGTTTAACCTATTTGTTAACCAGCTGATTGGCAGGCTCAGCGGATCCATGGTCGGATGCTCAATAGACGGAACAATGATCAACAATATTAGTTATGCGGACGACATGGTTCTGCTGAGCCCGTCAGTGAGTGCGCTCAGGAGACTTCTGTTTATTTGTGAATCATATGCCCTGTCACATGGACTCAAATATAATGCGAGTAAGAGTGTTCTCATGATATACAAAGCAGGGAACAAGGCCCCCTCGAATGTGCCCCCAATTAAGATCAGTGGGTCGGTACTTGAGAGGGTGTCTAAAATAAAATATTTGGGTCACATGCTGACGGATCGGCTACAGGACGATGAAGACCTGGAGAGGGAAAGGAGAGCGTTGGCAGTCCGCTGCAATATGTTGGCCCGCAGATTTGCACGATGTACCACAGATGTAAGACTGTCACTTTTTAGAGCCTTCTGTCAGTCTTTTTACACGTGCAGTCTGTGGATCAGCTTTACGCGGCGGGCTTACAACGCTCTGCGTGTTCAGTACAATGACGCGCTGAGGGCAGTGTTGAGGAAACCTAGGTACTGCAGTGCTTCCGCAATGTTTGCGGATGCTTACATTGATGACTTCTTCTCCATCATCAGGAAAAGAACTGCATCGATGATGAGCAGGGTCCGTGGTAGCACCAACACTGTCCTCAGGGCGTTAGCGTGCAAAATTGATAGTCCATTTACTGTGTACTGGGCAAGTGTACACCTGCACAGAAATAGGAAATAGATTGTTTTGTTTATTAACAAATTACTAACACCTTTTTTATTTTTATTTTGCTTATTTTCTTTTTTGTGTTTACTAACAACCCTACTAACGCTTTCTTTGTAATAGTGTATGGACATATGTCTGAAATAAAGATAATTATTATTATTATCAGTTATTAATGAAGTCGGTTTAAGTGATAATAAGGCTATTTCACTTCCTGTGAACGAAACGACAGAGACAGCGGTCCCCAGTACTTCGGCCGCTTTGACTGCGGTAAATCATGCGTGGCACGGTCGCACGAACGATTCGCGAACCATTGCTCCGTCGGTTAGTGCGAGTACGGTGCTCTTATGTACGGCACTCATCAATGTTCATGTTGGCCCACAAAAACACACAGTTCGGTGTATTATTGACACAGGGAGTCAAGCTACCTTTATTACCGAGGCTTGTGTGCAGCGGTTAGGTTTACACCGTAGGCAAGCGCACGTTCCAGTGTTCGGTATCGGCGGGTCTGAAGTCTCAGCTGTTTTACCAAAGGGTGTAGTATCTTGTCATATCACTCCTACGCACGGGGAGCAACCTTCAATTTCAGTTGATGCATTAATTTTATCTAATCTTATTTCACGTATGCCATGTGTGACGTTGCCTTATACGGGATGGTCACACATACAGAATTTAAATTTAGCTGATCCTAAGTTTTACCTTCCACAGTCAGTGGAAATGCTTCTAGGTGCGGATATACTATCCCAAGTTCTATTAGGTCACGTGATCAAGGGTCCACCCGGTTCACCGATGGCTATGAACAGTATCTTTGGTTATTTATTGATGGGTGACGTTTCATGCAACCAAAATCCACCTACTTCGCTTCAAGTGTGTCTCAGTAGCTTTAGCTCATCATACGATGACGGCATAAATCTGAGACGATTCTGGGAATTGGAGTCACTTCCAGAAAAGAGAATCCTAAGTCCTGACGAAGCGTTGTGTGAATCTATCTACGTAAATTCACATACCCGCGATGAAGCTGGGCGATATGTAGTTCCACTTCCATTCAAACCTAATGCTCCCCCCCTCGGCGAATCACGGGATACGGCGGTCTCCAGGTTTAGAAAATTAGAGTATCGTTTAGAACGTAATCCTCGGCTTAAGGTAGAGTATCATGCGTGCCTCCAGGAGTACTTGGAACTCGGTCATATGGAGCCAGTTGATATACCTAGTTCGTTAGCTACTAGCTATTACATTCCGCACCACTGCGTGGTCAAAGAATCTAGTGAGACTACTCGCACTCGCGTCGTCTTCGACGCGGGTTGTAAAACTTCAAATGGAATATCACTTAATGATGTTCTATTGACTGGTCCGAAATTGCACCAGGACATAGTAGACGTTTTATTAGGTTTTCGTATCCATGCTATTGCTGTCACTGCCGACATCAAGCAGATGTACAGAAACATTAAATTACAACAATCCGATTGGGATTTTCAACGCATTGTGTGGCGTAAATCCCCAACTGAACCGTTGCGTGATTATCGGTTGCGAACCGTCACCTTTGGTGTCAGCTCATCACCGTTCTTAGCCCTTCGCACTATTCAACAGTTGGCTCAGGACGAAGCCATTAACTTCTCGCTAGGTTCTAAGGTTCTCCAGGACCAGGTTTTCGTTGATGACATCGTCACCGGAGCAGGCGACGTAAAGAAGGCACTGGTTCTACAGCGTGAGTTAGTAGGTATTTGTTCGTCAGCTGGTTTCGAGCTGCGGAAGTGGCAAAGCAATTCGCCAGCGTTACTCGCTGCTTTACAAACTTCAGTCTGTCAGGGCGAGCGGCCTGATAACGTTTCTTTCGCTTTGATGGAGAATGACAAACAAGTAAAAGTTTTAGGACTTCAGTGGAATCCTAAATCTGATTCTTTCACTTTCAGCGTTCAAGCAACTACTGGTAAAATTACAAAACGGTCTATACTATCACAAATAGCCAAAATTTATGACCCTATGGGATGGTTATCACCTGTAACTATTTACGCGAAACATCTCATTCAGTTGTTATGGATGTCAGGGGTCGACTGGGATGAGTCACCTCCTGTAGATATTATAAATGCTTGGTCTAATTTTCTTAACGAGTTACCATTATTATCAAATTTTCAAATTCCACGTTTCGTTTTTGAAAACGTGAATGTCATTCAAATTCACGGGTTTTCCGATGCTTCCGAGCGGGCTTATGCCGCGTGTGTTTACGCCCGTATATCCGATAATAGTGATAACATTAAAACATTTCTTCTTCTCGCAAAAACGCGTGTAGCACCTATAAAACCGGTTCTTACGATCCCGCGACTTGAATTATGCGCGGCTGTCTTGTTATCACAGTTGATTGATAAAGTTAGAAGTGTGTATGATAAGCACATAAATTGTGAACTTGTGCATGCTTGGACCGATTCATCCATCGTGTTAGCGTGGCTTCGTTCTCCACCACACGAGTGGAAAACATTCGTTTCTAATCGCACCAGTGAAATCTTATCTCGGCTTCCGGCCAATAGTTGGAGACATGTTCCATCTGCTGACAATCCAGCTGACGCACCTTCTCGAGGAATGCTTCCTACCAGTTTTATACAAAATGAGATGTGGCTCCATGGGCCCTGGTGGGTCGCGCGTGATTCTAGTTTTTGGCCAAGTCCCAAGAAAATACCAGAAGTCACTGAAGATAAACGTAATCTACCGTCGTCTATAGTATCAAACTCTTCCACCTCAGCACCACCTGATGTGGTCGAGTATATTACAAAATTTTCGACTTTAGGCAAACTTGTTAGAATAACAGCACTTTTTTTCACATTTCCTATCCAAAATACATAACTGTGTCCGAGTTTAATTTTTGTTTAAAACGACTTATCCATTTAGTTCAACATTCATGTTTTTCCGAAGACATCAAGAACGCATTTTTTAATAGGAGGTCCATTGACGACCCTACCAGATATTTCACTATTCGATAATGTTCCAAATCGACTCACTAGATGGCGTAGGGTACAACAATGTGTGCAACACTTTTGGAAACGTTGGAGTCGTGAATATTTACATGAAATTCAGCAACGTAATAAATGGTTCCGAGATCGCGGCTCGCCACTCCGTGAAGGTATTATTGTCGTTGTACGTGATGATAATTTGCCACCATTACAGTGGAGACTGGCTCGTGTCCATGCTCTTCATCCGGGTTCCGACAATGTTACTCGTGTCGTAACTTTGCAAATGGGCAAAACTTTTGTGAAACGCTCAGTAGTTAAAATATGTCCTTTGCCCTTAGAATAATTGTTTTGTAAGTTTTATTTAATATTGTTACGAATCTTAGTTAGGGAATCTATAGTATAAGAGTTTCTTTAATTTTTTTTATTTTGTTTCGTGCTTTCGTAGCATTTTTATTCCTCTTTCGAAATGTTTCGAATTCATTTTTCATTATTCTTAAAATGTTTGTAACCTAAGGTTAAAAGAAATTCATTCTTTTAAGGCGAGCGGCATGTTACGTACCGTTCTATTTAAGATAGGTATTACCTACTGTATTTAGTCTTAGGAATTTTGGATAGTTTTTTCACCCCACAACTAGTACTCAGCCTTTGTGTGTAGTAAAAAGGGTTGATTTGATTAATTTGTCGGCTTGCTTACCGCCTATTCGCTAAGCAATCCGATTGGTCTACGAAGGGCGACAGTGGCGCTGCACTTCCGCGTGTTTTTTCACTTGAACCAATCGTCTCAACTCGTAAAATACTGTGCTCCACGCGCTTAAAACTTTTTTCGAATAAGAAAGGGTCCTTCAGTGATTTTGTGCTATAACCCCTCCAAGATACGAACGATAACATTAACCAACACCTGTGGAAATAAATGTGCAGTGAAGTTTAGCGGGATTAGCTGGATTTAGGACGACCTGTTCACGACGCCGAGCTCATGAGGTGCGCGAGGCAGTGGGCGGGAGTTCGTTGGTAAGTTTTTCAAATTCACACCCATTAATTCCTACACAGCCTGTAACTGGCCTACTTGAAATAAATGCTTAGATTTTGATTTTGAGAAGTGGATGACAAACAACAGGGAATTAACAGAGGAAATAGTGGGAAAAGGTACAACTCGGGAAGAATTAGTGGAAATAAAACTGAATGAGGTGGTTAAAATACTAGGACTTTCTTGGGATAGAGAATCAGACAGTTTCAGATATTCAATAACATTTCCGCAACCTGCATCTGTAACTAAACGAAAAGTAATATCAGATATTTCACGACTTTTCGACCCTTTAGGGTGGGTAGCGCCGTGTGTTATAACGGCGAAAACCATGATCCAAAAGATATGGCTGGCTGGCATCGACTGGGATGACCGATTACCAGATGATTTATTTAAAGAATGGCTAACCTATCAAATGGAGTTACTGAACTCACCTGAATTTCATGTTCCAAGATGGGTTGAATTCAGAGAAGACGATGTAATTGTAGAACTGCATGCCTTTTGTTACGCTTCCAATGTAGCGTACGCAGCTGATGCGTATTTGAGGATAATTGGCATTGATGGGGATATCAAAATTAATTTTTAACCAAAGTTGCTCCGATAAAGCAACCTTCAATTCCTCGTCTCGAGTTGATGGGCGCTGTTCTATTAGCCAAATTGTTTACGGAGATAGCTAACATTCTGGGCATACCTAAAGAAAACATACACTGTTGGACAGATTCGACTGTAGTTCTGGCTTGGCTGCGTGCTGAGTAATCATCCCAGCCTCTGGACAACATTCGTCGGTAATCGGATGTCTGAAATTATGAATTATTTAGACAATACTCAGTGGGGACATGTGAAATCACAACCCTGCAGAGATCGCGTCAAGAGGTATGACACATTCAGCACTTTCACAGTCATCTCTGTGGAAGCACGGTCCTGTCCTTTATGGTTGAAGAAAGAACCAATTGATTATGTCAAACTAAATTCAATGTCAACTAACCTCGAGAACAGATCATCGAAAAGAGTTACAGCGCACGTAATAACAAATATAGAAGATAACCTGTGGACAAAATACTCATCACTTCAAAAATTGATCAGAGTAGTGGCATATTGTAGACGATTTTTAAGATTTAATCAATTTCAAAAACCTTACCTGACAAGTGAAGAGTTGACAGCTGCTCTAGAAATCTGCATTAAACAATGTCAAGAACAAGAATTTAAGGAAGACATCGAAAACAACAATAAGACAGGAAATGTAAGTAAGAAAAGTAAATTACGACCGTTATGTCCTATGATATATGAGCAAGGAATTTTAAGAGTAGGAGGAAGAATTGAAAAGTCACAAGTAAGAAAGTATGAAGCATCCTATCCTAATTCCACATCGCCATCACTTCGCTACTTTGCTCGTCAGCGAAGCTCACAAAAACACTATACACGGAGGTCCAACATTAATGTTAAACTATTTAAATTTAGTAAAAGCCTATGCACACAAGTGTATAGTATGCGTTCGGCATTCAGCGACGTTTAACTATCAACTCATGGGTCAGTTGCCGACCACCTAGAGAGTAGAGTATCACCTGCCAGGCCGTTTTTGCATACCGGTGTTGATTTCGCCGGCCCAATCAATATTAGAGTATCTAGGGGTCGTGGCAACAAGGCTTACAAGGGGTACATCTGTCTGTTTGTGTGCATGGTCACTCGAGCAGTGCTCATAGAAGCCTTTAGCGATCTTACCTCTGTAGGTTTTATAGCTGGTTTCAAGCGATTTGTCGCTAGAAGAGGCCATTGCAGCGAAATTTGAGCGACAACGGCAAAAATTTTGTAGGTGCAGCTAAGGAATTGCAAACCTTAGTCGCTGCTGAACAGTCTGTGATTGCTAATGAAATTAGAAGTTGGCTTAGTTGTAAAGGTGTCAAGTGGCATTTTATACCTCCCCATGCCCCAAATTTTGATGGACTTTGGGAAGCCGGCATCAAATCAACAAAATTCCACTTGAAGCGCGTCATTGGTGATTCCACTCTTACCTACGAGGAAATGGCTACCTTACTTGTACAGATTGAGGCTTGTCTCAATTCAAGACCTATTTCTCAACTTTCTCTAAATCCTGATGATCCAATGCCGCTAACACCCGGTCATTTTTTAATCGGAGAACCCCTGGTTCTTGTGCCGGAACGTAATTACGAGCGTAGTTCTGTGGGCACGTTGAGACGATGGCAACTCATACAAAAAATGACCCAAGATTTCTGGCGATGATGGTCTATGGAAGTTGTAACTTCGATGGTGCAACGTTATAAATGGTCGCAAAAAGACGTAGAGCCGAATGTTGGCGACATTGTCCTTGTAAAGGAGGACAATCTTCCTCCTGGCAAATGGTTGCTGGGTAGGATTTTAGAAAAGCATCCTGGTTCGGATGGACCCACCCGACTAGTAACTATAAAATTTAATGGTTCTGTATTCAAAAGACCTACTTGTAAACTGTGCGTATTACCAACCAGTGATTAAGTAGACCAGCGAAATATTTTTTTTGAGATGTGTATTGGGTGAAATTTAATATATTTGTTTGTAAGCTATACACATACGTAGTTAAAGAAATAATCAACAATAAAGAAACAACAAGTGGAGGATTGCGCGGCCATAACTTGCAAGGTGAATATTTCGTAAAATATTGATCCAGAGCTTATAATTCTTCTTTTGACAATTGTTGACAAATTCGGTCTTCAATTGACAAAAAGAATTAGATCTCTAACACAAGTAGTTGCTGAGATCTCTATGGCCGCGCAATCCTCCACGTTACGTTCGCGCAGCCAACTTAAAACCTTAATAACTTCTTTATTTCTACTTTGACAAATTTTTGGTTTGTTCCATTCGATTTTGTCAAATTTCGACAATTATTTTGGCTAAGTCTTTTTCTGTTTGGATAACTTGACGGAGCAATAGTAACGCTGTGTGCGTTACGAAAGGCCGCCTTTGCAGAAACGTATTAGGATATTAATATGGATCATATTACAAATTGGAGAATGGTTACATTTTGACAATTCATAGTAATCCGAACTCTGCAACTAGACACAAATTTATCATGCTCGTGCTCACCCGGGCTGTCCGGCACGGAGTCGAAGTGGCAGTTGAGCAGCAGCGCGGAGCGCGCGCGTACCCGGCCGCCCGCGCCGCGCACGCGCGCCACCACGCTCTGCACGCCGCGGTATACGTTGTTCATGCCTGCGACACGCCACACGTCAGTCACTCAGTCTCGCATACAGGCCGCGCAGGCTCGCGTCACGCCCACACTCACCGTCCATGAAAGCGAGCGGGAAGGCGCCGCTGGCGGTGTGCACGTCCAGTTCCACGCGATTGTGCGGAGAGGCGTGCGCCGCGATGTGCCGCAGGGCCGACACCAGCACGCCCACGGCCAGCACCTCGTTCTCGTAGCTGCCGGCCACGCGCGGCCCGAGCGCAGTCAGGTTGACGAGGTGGCGGTGCGCGGTGAGCGCGTGGAAGCGGGCGGACGGCGCGCCGGGCCCGAGGGGCGCAGGCAGCGCGTGGTCGATGCGCGCCACGGCCGCCAGCGTGGCCGCGCTAGCCGCTAACGCCGCCAGCACCCACAGGCCCGACAGCGGCGCGCGTAACCCTGTGTTCTCCTTCACCAGCTCCGGGTGCTTCGAGCTCTTCTGCGAAAACACCACCTGCGCAAGTTTCATTATTTTGTATAGATACTACACTGGCCTGCAAAACTAAGTACTACAAACGTTTTATAGCAATTTGTATCAGCTTTCTTTGAAACTATAGTAAATTATACATTAGTAACATTTTTAAGTCTAAAAAAAGATAAAACAATAAAAATAGCCATTTTTAGCTTAATGGCATAAAACTCAATTAACATTTACAAGTATGTTTTACATGTTATTTATTTTTTAATAACTGGTATTGCCTCCTCGGGCTCTGCTTACAGCTTCGAGTCGATTTGGCATACTGAACACGAGGGTTCGGAGTCGATGTTGGGAAATATTTTCCTATTCTTCTATCAGGGCCTGTTTTAGTGCCCTGAGGGTCGTAGGTGGTGGTCTGCGGCTTCTGACTAGCCTCCCTAACTCATCCCAGGCGTGCTCAATCGGGTTGAGATCAGGACTTCTTGATGGCCAAGCCATCACACTGATACCAATCTTTTGGATATACTCTTGCACGACCCGACCCGTGTGTGGTCGGGCATTATCATGCATCAGTATCGATCCATCACCCATATTTACTAAATACGGCCCTGCATACTAATGGAGAATCTCCTGGGCCCCAGTCAGAGTGCCATATTCTATAGCCACTAACTCTGTGCGACCTTCTGAAGATATGCCAGCCCATACATGTACACTGCCTCCACCGTACTGAACTCTTTCTGAGAAGCAGACTTGAAGGTATCGCTCTATGTCACCTGTAGACACTTTGCCTTCCATCAGAACTGTAAAGTGAGAATCGAGACATATCTGTAAACAAAATTCTTGACCATTCTTCTTGATCCCACTCAACGGGTAAAGTTTAGAATCAAGCGGCAGGCGGAGGGGGGGGAAGTGGGGGAGGGGGAGGGAGGGAGCCCCCTACCCCCCGGTACCACTCCCATGACGCGGAAATGCACCGTTCTTTAGAAAAACCAATTTTTGTAACCTAACCTCAAAACTCGTTATAGTCACATAATAGGTGTATTCCAAAAACTTGGTATGGTTTAGCATAAGGAAGGAGGTGCCTCTTGTGTCCTGGCGCCACTCTCATGTAAAGGCAACACCCAGACCCCGCCATCCCCTTCGAATCTAACCTGTCCGTGTCGGGGTGCTCCAAGTCCAGAGCTCGCTCTTGTATCCTAGGTCAAATAGGGCTCCGCTTTGCGGGGCTCCTATTTCTGCGTTCAAGGTTTACAGTAACCTTAACCTAACCTGTCCGTGTCGGGTTGCCCCAAGTCCCGAGCTCGCTTCGCTCGCTCTTGGATCCTAAACTTTTGTAATAAACCGTATATACCATCCTGGAAGTAGACGAAGCTGATGTTGAGTCCATAATCCTACAACTACGTTCTGACTGTCCAGTCGGCTGGGACGGCATATCATCGCTTATATTGAAAAGCTCTCGACATATACTGGTTCCACCAATTACTTACCTTTTTAATCGTTGCCTACAGGAGGGTGTCTTTCCAGAGGCCTTTAAAAAAGCCGTGGTCCATCCAATATACAAGGGAGGGAACAGAGACTGTGTCAATAACTACAGACCGATATCGGTCCTTAAAAAAGTTCTCGAAAAAATCCTCAATAACTCTCTACGAAGATTTCTCGACAAACACCAACTCATTGCTAATAACCAATACGGATTTCGGGCAAATCTATCTACAGATGATGCAGTACTGGATTTCACGCAACAGGTTGCCTCAAATCTAGATAAAAAATCGAAATGCCTAGGTATATTCCTGGACCTTTCGAAGGCTTTTGACACGGTCTCTGTTCCCAAACTCATCATGAAGCTGGAAAGTATCGGTGTGCGTGGAATGCCGCTGGAAATATTTAAGGATTACCTAAAAAACCGTAAGCAATGCATTAAAATTGATGCTCACCTTAGTGATGAGTTTCTCGTGTCCTATGGTGTTCCCCAGGTAGGGATCCTTTCCCCGACTCTATTTCAGATCTACGTAAATGACCTCTGCAGACTGAGTCTCTCAAATGGTAGAATTTACGCTTACGCAGATGACACTGCAATTCTTGTAGACGGAAACACTTGGGACATTGTGAAAGCAAATGCGGAGGTGGCCATGGCTAAAGTCATGATGTGGTTAAACTCGAACCTTCTTACATTAAACCTACAAAAAACGACTTATATTCCCTTTGCTTTACGACGTAATGCTAAACCACCTCCTTCGTTCAGTATAACACCTCATTCCTGCACAAACTCGCTCACCCCCTGCACTTGTCCTCCGCTTGCTAGATCCGAAAACGTTAAATACCTCGGAGTACACATAGACGACGGACTGAGCTGGGACCAACAAATTGATGCCATCACCACCAGAACTTTACGTCTAATACATGTATTTAAGTCTCTTAGAGTATCCGCCGACCTAGAAACTCTTAAGATGGTGTACCTTGCACTATGCCAATCAGTGATTGGTTATTGCATAGTTACGTGGGGCGGAGCGGCTAAGACTAGACTTCTGAGGGTGGAGAGAGCACAGCGAGCTATACTTAAAGTCATGACGAAAAAGCCCTACCGGTATCCAACAACTGAACTGTTCTCTGACTGTAAAGTACTTACGGTTCGTCAGCTCTATGTGCTTAAATCCACCCTTAGAAAGCACGCAGGCCTTCCTCCTCCTATTACAAACAAACGCAAGTACGCTCCACCAAATATACAACACAAGACCTCCTTCGCCAAACATCAATATTATATACTAAGTACTCATATCTATAAAAACGTTAACAAACATCTAAATATAATAAATCTAAACTCACACGCACTAAAATCTAAAGTAACAGAGTGGCTGCTCCTTAAGGATTACTCTTGCACGGAGTCTTTACTTACCTATCTTGTGTAATACACTCACACACACACACACACACCCCCCCACACACCCTCCCACACACACACACCCCCCCACACACACCCCTATACACACCACTCACACGAACAAACACACAACATACAATTTTTACTCTTGTATACCATACAGTAGAATGACACAGTCCACTTGAGATATAAGTTTTTTGTTGAATAGTGACCGTAAACTACCTCTTATAATACAGGTATACCCTAGCTTAAGAGGTAGAGTATTATTCTTGTACAGAATTTGCAACCTAAACTATAACTGTATTTCTAATTCAAATATTAACTGTATTTCAAACTCTGTATGTCTTTGGTTAAATAAAGATTATATTATTATTATTAAAGATGGTTGCCCGCCTAAAGACAGTAATAACAAGCCATCTTCAAGTCAAAGTGCGAATATGGCTATTATGAGTGTGGATGTCATGGCATTCGTAGCACAAGATAAAGAATCATGGTATGTGGACAGTGGCGCGACTAGTCACGTGGCCAACAGGAGTGACCTGTTCCAAACATTCCAACAGTTTGACGAGGTCCAAGGTGTTACTACAGCGAATGGTAACATTGTTCAAGCAAGAGGCAAAGGAACAATATATTTGGAAGCAGATGTCAAAGGGAATATTGTGAACATAGCACTCACAGACGTTTGGTATGTACCAGAGATCCAGCGAAGTCTGTATTCAGTGTTAGCTATGCATGACAAACAGAGGAATAGCAAGTTCGTCTCGACCCCGGAAACTTGCGAAGTAATTTTGAATGGGGAAGTAGCAGTTCTTGGCAAACGTAACCAAGGTGGAGGGCTTTTTAAGTTGAAAGTTCGCAACGTCTTGCCACCGGTACCTGTATTTGCTACTACAACAACTTGATGCAGCTCTACCATGAAAGATTAGCGCATCAAAACAAAAAGCACGTTAAAGAAGTCATTCAAAGAGAATTAGGATTGACACTTCCAATAAATAAAGAATCGTGTGAAGCTTGTATCTACGGAAAGATGCATAGACTGAAATTTGGCATACGAGAAAGATCTACACAGCCAGGAGAAATTATTCATTCAGATGTTTGCGGTCCTTTCCCAATGAGTTTTTCAAAATACCGTTATTATGTACTGTTTAAAGACGATTTTTCCGGATACTGCATGGTTTATTGCATGAGAAACAAAAGCGAAGTCAAAGACAAATTGACCATAATGCTACAAGAAGCGACGGTCACAGGACATGTAATCAAAACACTGCTGAGTGATAACGGAACTGAGTTTGACAACAAGTCAGAAATATTTTGAACAAAAAAGGAATCCAGCAACGTCTTGTTATGCCGTACACGCTGTACACGCCAGAGCAGAATGGCTGTAGCGAGCGCCAAAACAGGACATTAGTAGAAACCGCAAGAACATTGATGAATGATCAGAGAGAACTGCCAAAGGCATTGTGGGCGGAACTTATTATGACAGCTGCTTATATTTTAAACCGAACAGGTACTACTAGAGAGAAAGACAAGTCACCTCATGAGTTATGGTTTGGGAAGAAGCCTAATATAAAGCTTCTTAGAATCATTGGAAGTACGTGTTATGCCCATGTTCCGAAAAATAAAAGACAAAAATTGGATAAGAAAGCAACTAAAGGCATCCTCATAGGATACGACAATGATGACGGTTATCAGTAACAGTGAGAGATGGCGCTAGTGCCACGCATTACATCAGCTCCACGCATTCTAATTGTTTAAAAATACTGTAACAAAGATTCGCCGACTAAATATAGTAAAATATGAAAAAAGTAGACTAATAAATAAGTGCAAGTGTTATCTAAATATTAAACTCAAGAAAAGTGACAAAAAACCTCACCAAAATAGTGCATTTATTCAAACTGTCAAAAGAATCAGTGCTATACTCTAATTATCTACAAAAACTATTGCAGTGGGAAAAACATGCTAATAAATGTGAAACAATGGTTTTAATTATGTGTTTTAAAAATAATAAGTGCATAAACTGTAGTTCTAAAATAACTGGGACGGTTGTACTTAATAAAAACATTAAAATTAAAACACCCGCGACCTCCAATGTAAAAAAATAAATAAAAACTCGTAGAAACGATACACCTAATTCAACAAGTTGGTCTAACAGCTAAGTGACCGAGAGGTATCAGCTGAGACTGCGGAGCTAGGAGTCGTGAGTTCTATCCTAAGTGAAGCACCGACTTTTTGTATTTAAAGAATTTGGTAATTTACTATTACCATACGAATAAAGTTACCGGCTCACCGAAATATCACATGAACTTCTGTGAACAGAATGTCATCTAAAAACACCCCAACCACTTCAAACAGCAGTTGTAAGATGGCAGCACTAGTAACTTGCTACAAATGCAAAAAAACCGTTAACATAAAAGAAACGGTATTGTGTTCAACATGTAATAACAGATATGAGTTGAATTGTGACGGATATCCAGAACAAACATACCGTTTAATGGATAAAGAAGCAAAAAAAAGATGGAGATGTAAAATGTGCATTAAAAATAAAAAAGTTGTATGTAACGAAACATCTCACATCACGATGAGAAAAAAGCAGAACATCGCTTTACCCGAACAAACCCTTATTACAAAGATTAATGTTAAAGATATACAGCTCACTCCACAAGGCACATCTACGGCCCTGGATTCCCCTATACTCACAAATTTTGATTCGTCTGAGGAGTCCGTAACAACAAAACTGTCAAAGAGTGTAGACGGTACAATATCTGACCTAATAACGATGTCCGAAATGAAAGAGACAATTTCCCAGCTAACAGATGAACTTAATAGTACGCAAAAAGAATTCGAAAATACAATATTGGAAAACAACGACCTTCACAAACAAATCAGTAAGTTTACAGCTGAAATAAAATTATTAAAGTCTATGCTATGCATCACCATTACAGAATAGTTATAACAGTGGTGTGCAAAAGAGGAGACATTCTCTATTACCGCACAGTTTGGCCAGTACACCTGCGGCTGCAACGTCACGTTCCTCGTTAAAAACCGATTGTAATAACGACATTCAAATATTAGTCTTACAACAAGAAATTAAAATCCTGCAACAAAAATTAAAAGATGCAAATTAAGAAATTACAGGTCTAATGAAACAAATAGAAAGTCTTACACAGCATCTGCACTATAATAACACAGCATCGGAAATACCGGCGGTACAGACACAAACAACACAAACAACCCCAGTACAGCAAAAACGTCAAACGGAAAAGAAGCTTGTGATCCTTAGTAGCAACTCAACCAACAAAATTCTACCAATTGCTACCAGATTGTTCGGCGATACTTTTCAAATATACCATTACATAAAATTAAACTGTGGCGTTGAACAATTAATATACGGATTGGAAGATAAACTAAGAGATCTAACCTGTCTGGATTACTGTGTCATCCAAATTGGAGATGAAGATTTCAAGACCTCATGTGACTACACTAAGCTGGAAAAACTAATACGGGATAAAGTAATGCCTATTACGCATACAAATATCGTTGGGAGAGTCAAATATCCGATTTATTTAAGCTTAACTCTATGTAATTTAATAATTTGAACAATCCAATGCATGAAAATGTTTTAATTAGTATTATAAGTATCCAACATTTGTATGCCTATTAGGTTAAACACAGCGATCCTGACATCCAAATTAGATCTTATTTTAATGTACCTATGTTTCACAAATAAATAATTTGAATTTGAAATATAATACTGTGCGTACCTACTTTTAAAAATCTTTATTATAAAGAGATGTATAACTGGCGAATAGAAGCATTTAATAATATAATTTATAATGACAATTTAACTCATAATTATATCTATTTAATTGACTCAAACTTAAATCTGACTTATGACATGATGTCTTTTAATAAACATGGAAATGTAAATAATAGAGGTATATGTAGTATATTTGATCAAATACAGCAACTTATATTAGAAATTGACACATATTCTGAATATTCAAATCCTTCCTTTCAGGAAGTTGAACAACACAGTCAGCTTTTTCGAGATTAGCAGCGTGACTGGTGGTTTGAACAACTTGGCTCTATTTAAAGACAAGTTACTATTTTTCACCAAAACTTATGCGGAATAAATAATAAAAAGAATGAATTCGAAGTGTATATAACTGAATTACCAAAAGAAATAAGCTTTATTTGTGTAAGTGAACATTTTTTGAACCAAATCATGGTAGCACAATTTGATTTTCCTAATTATAATGTAAGCTCTTGCAACACAAGGTTAAATAAAACAAGAGGTGGCACTTTAGTACTAGCACATAAAAACAGACAAGTTCAGGACTTGGACATTTGTAAAAGGCTGTATAAAACGGATAGCTTTGAGGTATGTGGAGTAAAGGACATTGAGACAAACTCCTACATAATCTGTTGCTATACAGGTGTTCACCTGTAAATAAAAACTTTGACGATTTTCTAGATAGATTGGAAAAATTACTGCAGCACTTTTTTAATAAAATATGCTTTATCTGCGGAGATTTTAATATTGACTTGTCAAAACAGGACAATAAAAGAAGTGCGTTTACATCATTGTTGAAATGCTATAATTTTAGATATTTATTTGATTCAATTATATTTGTGCGAAATAACTCCGAATCATGTATCGATAATATATTGACCAACACCTGTGATAGAAATATTAGTAGTACAGACATTGATCACAATCGATTAGCGGATGGACATGCAGCCCTTTTTTGTACAGCGTATCTGGAAAAAGTTACTACTACACAATGCGTTCATTTTAATACATAGAGAGAAGATTATATAGCGAGAAGAATAATAGTGCTTTCAGGCAGAAACTATTGCAGCACGACTGGAATTTAGGTACAAACACTTTTATACGAAAAATTAAAGAACTACATTCAAGTACATATAAAAAAAGTAAAGTTAAAATCAACATAAAAAGAACTGGTCGATCTAAATGGCTAACGAAAGGGATAAGGACATCCAGCAAAATGAAGAGATTACTAAATTTTACAAATAAAGCTGAGTGTGACAAATCGTTATTGCAATATCGTAAAAAGTATTTTAGAATTTATAAAAAGGTGATTAGGTACGCTAAAAAAAAGGAATTAACTAATCAAATAAATAAAGCAGCTAACTCTAGCAAAGAAATTTGGAAAATAGTCAATAAAACTCGAAAAAAAATTGACAACAATTTCGAAAATGATATAATACTTAAACATAATAATAAAATCATTTTTAACCCAATAGACATTGCTAACATTTTTGCGGAAAAGTTTGACAACAGTAAAGGCATAAACACTGGCAATCCAGAACTAGCTAAGAAGCATTTAATTGAGAATACTGACAGAGTTGATAAGTCTATGGCTTTTAATCCTGTCATGCCGATAGAGATTTACAAAATGGTAAAGGGTATGGATAGTAAAAAGTCATTTGGACATGATGAAATACCCTTGAACATAATCAAAGATAATATAGATATACTGGCATACCCAATATCTGAAATAATAAACAACTGCGTCAATGAAGGCGTCTTTCCTGAACAATTTAAGTTAGCCAGAGTTCTACCACTATTTAAGAAAGGTGCTAAAACGGATCCAGCCAATTACAGGCCCATTTCATTGTTACCGGTTCTATCCAAACTTTTTGAAAAAGTGATCAAATCTAGGCTTCTAAAACATTTGAGTAGTCTAAAAATAATAAACCGTAATCAGTTTGGATACCAAAAAAGTAAAGGGACACTAGATGCAATAGACTCGTTAGTTAACAACGTAGTAAATAAGCTAAACATTAAACTTAAAGTTGCCGGCTTATTCCTAGACTTAAGTTCTGCATTTGACACTGTAGAACATTGCATTCTAATGGATAAGTTAGAGCATTACGGTATAAGAGAAAACGTTTTAAAACTTTTTAGTTCTTATTTGACCAATAGGAAACAGTACGTCGAAATTAAATCACTTCAAGAAGGCGTGGAAGAAATTCATAAATCCAAATTATTTACTGTAACTAGAGGTGTTCCGCAGGGTTCGGTGTTGGGCCCCATTTTCTTTATAATATTTCTTAACGACCTAATTTAATACATTAGAGACATTTTACCAGATGCCGACTTGATAATATTTGCTGACGATACGAGTGCTGTTATAGCTGCTGACAATATGCAGAACTTAAAATGTAAATTAAATGTATTAATAGCTGCTTGTGAAAGGTGGTTTCTATGAATAATCTTAAATTAAATGTAAATAAGACAAAATGTATGATATTTAGATCTACAGTTAGGAACAAAGCTATAATAGACGTAGAATCCTTAGGCAGCAAAATTGATGTAGTAGAAAGTTTTTTTTTTTTTCTGTTGTGCAAATATTTCGACACAAATGTATTTTTGTTATGAAATAAACAACTTGAACTTTGAACTTGAACTGATCGTATCTGGTATGAAACGCAGTATAAAGTTGACAATCTGATCCCATCTAGAAATGTTATCATAGAAGAGACACCTATTCCAGGAATTGAAGCGAAAGCTTCAGGAATTGTTACGAAATCTGATCCAAAACCGATTGAGAAAGAGTGGACCGTGTCATACGATACAGTTCCTGAAAATACAATTCAACAGCATTCGCAAATCGACAATCCCTTGAATCAGGAAGCCCAATCTGAACAGAGATCTGTTCTATTAGAGGGAGAATTAGAAGAAGAAAGAAATATAAGGACGCCTATTGAGACATCAATAGAGGCAAATCAAACAAGACATCAAAGACAGTCAGTCCAATAGGGAATATGCATGTATTTTTTTTTTTCACTTGAATCATTAATATGCAGTACTATCAACCCAAGAAATTAATTAAAGTTAATTTCAACTACTGCTTGTCGCACAAAAAAAATATTAAACTCCTACAATTTTCTACGACAGTTCAAACGTCCATGACTATCGCGGCCATTCATGTCAGGACTTTGATGTCACTTACCTCTATCTGCCTTGTTTAAATCTAATTTTTTGCCCTTAGTAGATTAGTTTTACTAAAATGGAAGTGCTTTATTTAAGCAAAAATTGCAATAACAATATTATAGTAAAATCTTAGTGAAACTTTAAGTACTTTTCAATTAAAAGTGTTTCTTTGACACATGGATTTTGACGTCACTACCGGAATCGATGCGTTTTGTGTTTGCGTTCCGTTTCACGAAATTACGTTGCGTTGCGTTGTATTAGAGAATTAAACAAGTGTACCACAATGTTTTTATGGTCCAATACAAAGCATTTTAAAGAAATAAAAAAAGTTTTGTATTTCTTGCATATACCCTATTAGAGGGAGAAGGAGAAATTGAGTTTATAGAAGACGAAACCGGATTTTCAGATAGTGAAAATGAAGAACAATTTGAAGATGCCGTTCCTGCCTATATTGAGATAGAAGAGAATTTAGAGGGAGACGTTCCGCTATCAGACGTTCCAAGATATAATCTCAGAGACAGAAGTAGTCTTCAACCTCCACGTAAATTGGATGACTATAGTTTATTCCTAGTCGATACTGAAAAAGAACCTTCGACGTATAAGGAAGCAATATCGAGTGGAACAAGTAGAGATAGATGGTTAGAAGCGATGAGCAGTGAAATCGATTCTTTGAAAAGATTACAAGTTTGGGACTTGCAGAATCTACCGAGCAATCGAAAAGCTCTGCCATGCAAATGGATTTATAAAGTAAAAACCAACCCTGACGGCACAATAGAAAAGTATAAAGCACGTCTAGTCGTAAAAGGGTTTAAGCAGAAGAAGGGTTTTGACTATAACGAAACGTTTAGCCCAGTAGCGAGGTTAGCAACTATAAGATCTTTGCTCAGCATTGCAGCAAGAGAGAGACTTCATCTTATTCTAGCTTCTTGTTAGAAATATACGTATTTATATGAATCACAAAAACTCTTTAGTAAATACTTCATGGTTGTTTTTCTTTTTAATAGACATTATTTTGACAGTTGGGAAAGAGAACGCACGAGTTCGGAAAAGGTAAAAAAAAAAAGCACTAGCATGTAATAGCCCACATCCCGAACGCTACACGTCCCTGCAATACACCACTTTTTGAGCAACTGTATTAAAAAGGATTATTTTTGATTTTAAAGTTGTTTTCAGTCATTTCTTAAAAGAAGGTTACCGACTATATCTTGAATATATCTTGTGTACTTAAACACATTTTTCATTCTCTAAACAGATAGGGGGGGGGGGGGATTACATTTTTTTTCGATATAGGCAGGCTTTATTTATAATTGTGGAAATACCCCAGAGTGTATAATAACCGTAACAGCAACTGTTTCACTCGCGGCACGTCTTTAACTAGATGTGACTGCTCTAGCACTTGAACTTCGGAGCAAAATAAGTAATAGTCAACATAAATCTGGCGAATAGACGGAGGGCTAGCTTCATTGTACCAATGATCTGCGTAATACCTGCGTCTATTCTTCAATTTTTTTTGCCCGTTTATCAGTGTCCTTGGAAAGGTCCGTTTATCAGTGTCCTTGGAAGGTATCCGCTAAGGCAATCATGGTCCAACTTCGGAATTACGAGATCTAATCTTCTTCTTTCGTATCGATGGTACGTCTTATCAAATTATTAACACTCAGATGGCTATGTTAATCGCTTGTCAGTAGCGTTCTTGACGGTAAGCCCTCTAAACGTAGGGACACTTTGGACAGTCCAGCATGTCGGCCATTGTCTGGTCGGGAGCCCCGTATTTACATTGAGCTACTACAACCATGGCAGTACATATTCATTATGTACGAGTATCAACATGGTTAGAATATTACAAACTTACAACTAATTTTTTTTTTAAACTTTGAGTAACGTATGACGAAGTGCGACCAAAGTGGAGAGACTTTATAAGTGTGCAATGAATGCATTACAATGCGTTGAAAAACCAAACTCAGAAGACTTTTTTTAGTTTTTAATGCTATTAATTAACCGTTGGGACCCAGGATAGATCATAAGTTGCATCTATATTTTTCGTACATAAACTTTGACAATAAGAATAAGAATAAGAATAATTTATTGTTTATAAAGTACATTCAATACATTGATTCCTGAAACTCACACTAGGATTCCCTGTGTCGTGAGTTCCAGGCTCCTTCGTTCCGTTTACAGTACTTATTGTTACACAATTTAGGTTTAGCGCCGCTACAATAAAATTTCTAAATCTAATCTAATCTACTCGTTATCTAAAAAGAAAAGGAATAAGTAAAAACATAAGAAAATAAAAAAAAGAACAGTTAGAGGTTACTTATGATTTTATGTATATTTGAATGAACGTTGTATGTGCGTGTATGTGTGTGTGGTGTTTGTGGGTGTGTGTGTGTGTGTGTTGCGGGGTGAATAAAGACAGTGTGTCTGAATGTTATACCTGTTGTTTAGGGAAGTTTGTGATTTATAGTTGTGAATATATAATTGTAAATATGTAAATGTAAGTGCATATGTACCTATCAAGGTGAGCCAAGAGCGTTTTTTAGGATAAGATACTTTCGGTGAAATCATAGTCCAGTTTAAGAAGCCATTTTGATACTGTCATTTTACATTTGGTATGTGTTAGTTGCAGAATTTTGAGTCGGTCATTGAGTTTCGTATAAATGTGCGGACCCATGAAACCGTAAGACCTTCTACCAATTGTTTTACGGCATCGCACCCTTTTCCAGTGTACCCTTCGACTGGACAGTATGCAAGTGCTTAGGGAGGTTTTGTGAAATCTTAGAGTGACAGACAGGATGTAAAGCTGTCTGACTCTAAGAACCCCCACTTCGGTGTATAACGTGTTAGTGGGGTACCGGAACGGCCGCCTATAGGCAACTTTAAGCAGAGCTCGCTGAGCTCTTTCTACCTTTATTAATGTGGTTTTGCCTGCAGCGCCCCATGCTACTATACAGTAGTTAAGGACTGATTGACACAGAGAGTAGTAAATCATCTTTTTTAGTACTGAGTCATCGGCAATCTTACCCAGTTGCTTAAAGATATGCAGCATCTTTCTCACCCTACCCCTTAAAGCACTGAGATGTGTGGACCATGACAAACGGTCATCTACAAAGACTCCCAAGATATTTAATCGTATCTGTTTGTTCGATACGTGGGCAAGTACAATAATCGGGGCTAGAACAGGAGTGTAGCTGGAGACAAGTAACACTGCTAGGGGACGTGCGTTTCGAGATGGCAAAGTTTATTGCCTTCGTTTTGTCCACATTAAGAGTCAGGAGATTATGTTGCAGCCAATTCGCAACAGCTTTAATCCCGGTTTCAACGGCAGCCTGAACGTCAGCCCAAGTTTTCCCATAAAATACGATTGCGGTGTCGTCCGCGTAAGTAAAAATTTTGGCTTGAGGGATTTTCATGGCACATAGTCCGTTTATGTATATAATAAATAGGGTAGGTCCCAGCACGTTTCCCTGTGGCACACCAAAATGTGCTATAGTAGAGTCACTAAAATATTCCCCTAAGATGACTTTTTGGGTTCTGTCATTGAGATATGAGGTAAACCAGTCCAAAGCGACGCCACGAACTCCCAGTAGTGACATTTTTTTAATCAGGAGTTTCCTAGAAATCGTGTCAAATGCTTTGGCGAGGTCCAGGAAGATGCCAGTACATGCTTGTCCTTGATCAAGGTTGACGGATATGAAATCAGCTAAGTTGGTTACTGCATCCTCTGTGGACCTGCCCACCCTGAAACCGTACTGATTGTCTGACATAAGCTATTTTTTTCAAGGTATGCTAGAAGTCGCTTGTTCACAACTTTCTCAAGGATTTTTGAGAGAGCTAAGCAAGGAAATCGGACGATAATTTGAGGGGACTTTGGGATCTCCACTTTTAAATATCGGACATATATTTGCAATCTTTGCGCAATCAGGTACTTTCCCGGTTGTTAGGCTTAAGTTGCACAAGAAGGCAATTGGGCCGACCAAAGCATGTGAACACTGTTTTAGAAATTTGTTATTAATGCCATCGTAACCTGTTGCAGACGTCGGTTTAAGGTGGGAAATAATTGTAAAAATTTCTTCTTCATCGGTCGGAGCAAGGAAAAAAGAGTATGTGCCGGGGTTGACAGTACTGTATTGCTCATTGTTATGTGCCAATTCGGCTTCAGTTAAGCCCAGTTCACTGAGTGTTTTTGCTGCAAGGTTATGGCCAACAGTTGAGAAATATTCATTCACATTATTTAATGTGGGCACAGGATTTTCGGCGTCTGTCAAAAGCTCAGTCTTTCCGGACTTTTTGTTTTTAATATTGCAAATTTTCTTAATTTCATGCCATAGCTTTTTACAATCGCCCTTTGTTTCCATAAGAAGTTTACGGTCATGGTCAAGTTTCAAATTGGTTAATATATTGTTACAGTAGTTTCGATACTTCCTATATTCTTGTTGGATGACAAGGTTATCGCGATTATCTTTTTTCTTTGCGTTAATGTGCATGAGGTCACGCCGTCTTATGCACTTTAAGAGGTTTTTAGTTATCCATGGTTTGATAATATCCTCTGAGCAACAAGGATAGTGGTGTGTTGTTTAATTTTAGTCGAGAGTGTTTCGACAAATTTTTGAAATGCAATCGTAACATTGGACTCTTCAAGAAGCCAATCCCAAGATTCTTTTTCAACATCCTCTTTTAATTGTATGTAGTTGATTCGTGTGTTTCGTTTCTCAACTTTGGCCCTAGCTAGTTCTTTATGAATGCCTAAGATAACCGTCTCGTGATCTGTTATCCCAGTTTCACACACAATAACAGTTGCCGGCTTATGAGTCCTAAGCATAGCGTGATCTAAACAGTTGTCGCCTCGTGTAGGCAAAGTGTGACCTGGAATAAACCCATAGTGGCCAGTTAGATCGAGGTACTCAGCGGCGCGTCTGTCAGTGCAGTCTGATTTGATGTCAATGTTTAGATCTCCAATAATAGCGCACGTGGCTGCCTTACACGACTCCATCAGTTTTGTTAAGGATTCGCAAAAGTTACTAATATTATAAAATGATGGAGATCGATATATGGCAATCAGAGACAAATCGTTCCCGACATTGACAACCAAACAGTTCGAATCTTTACTTGCTGGTTCCACGACCGAGGCCTGAAGAGATGAATTAGTATATACAACTATACCATCGTTTTGGTTAAGGAAGTTTTTGGAACAATGATGATCGTAGTTATCAATTCCGAAGCAGGCATACGTGTCGTCAAGCCAACATTCTGTTAGGATAATTATATCAGGCGAAAAATTTAGCCGGCTTAAGAGAACAAGGAAATTATCGAAATTCTTTTTAATACTGCGTATATTTTGAACCACAACCGAGTACTGACCTCCCATGTCGCCCAAGTGCATTTTACAGTCATCTATACAAAGAAGTTTCATGCTTGTCGTGAAGGCCGTTTTGTCGATGTCATCAATAACTTGCGCAACATTAGCCATTAGAAAATTTAGCTTGATGTATTGGTCTGTCACATAATGAGTTGTGCAGGAGGAAATTACTAGAAACTTGTTGTAATCGATACTGATATGGAACTATAATTATGGTATGATTTGCGTAGTGAATGTGTAAAAATGTTGAATAATATGTGTGTAAATAAGTTAAATAGTACGTGTGTAAATGTATTAGGTACTGAGGTTTAGTAAGCGTAAGTAAAATAGAGTATAATTTGTGGGGCAAATTTGTTAGGAGTGTTGGTATAACGTATATGCTAAGATTGTGTACTTTGTGTGATAATGTAACCAAAAGATAATTATTAAATAATTTTAAGCACTTACGTTTTGTTCTTAGAGTTATAAATTCATTCAAAAAATAGTTTAGGTAATTAACAGAAAAGTATATAAGTTTAGTATACAGTGACAAAGGAATACGCGGTCATGCAAGCGAAGCCGCGGGCACAGCTAGTAAATAAATAAAACAATGCTGTAAATTGTCATACTAACAAACAGACAAACTCATGATGAGTTTTACAGGCTGAGAAAAATATAAGTCCACCCGGACGAAGCCGCGGGCAAAGATAGGTATATAGTATAGTATGGAAGTATGGATTCTAAAGGAAATAACAATACAGAGTGTGCTTTTTCTAAAATCAACAGGTTCCATTCTGGCCACGCATACAGATTTTTCAAAAACACAACAATTGTATGCGTTTTCATCAAAATTGGCCCAAGACTCTTTTTGAGTATATTTGGCTAAAGCACCCACTTCGCTTAGACAAAGAGATTCAAGTTTTGAAATGTCTGTCACAAAACAAAACATGTTCAAAATTATAAATGTACATTGCTATAATACAATACACAATTATGTAAATCAAATTGGCATTGACTATGCCCTATGGTATAAAAACATACATTTATTATTGGTTTATAAAAGAAAATAAAGCTGAGCGTTGTTTCCACATTTGTATTTGTGATGTTTTATCAGGGTTTAGCAAGCATGCAAGTACCTATATCAAGAACAGTATTGTATTGTATTGTATAGCGGGCTGGTGTCCGCAACTCCACGTCTAAGCGCGTATTTTGCATGCGATATATATATCAAGAACAGTATATGTTAGTTTTAATCACTTTGCCAGTTTCTTAAAAAGAAAATGTAGTAGTTTACCAATAGTAAACAAAAAACTGCATTTAGATTTTCATGTTTCTGACTGGCTTACCGGGGGCTCAGAGTTGTAGAATTATATAAAAATAAATAGCAACAAAGACTAAAATAAATTTAAGTAAATAAGTTTACAATGATAATGCACAAGAATATTTTTGCATCTAATGGAAAAGATGCAGCTACAACCTGCTTTCTGGCATTCTCCTTTTCCATCCCTCAAAATTGTATGAATTTCTGTTTTTGCTTAAACTAACTTCCGCTGTCCCAATTTTAATAAATTCCACAGATAAGAAGGAAATGGTACATGCATCACTGTCAACATTATTTTCAAATGACCTGTGTAATGAACTGTACTCAAGCTGTTACCTACTACTTTCAGGGTTGAGATGTTAATTAATTTATAATGTTATCAGTTTATATACCTATTTTTGGGCAAGAAATTACACTTTGAATAAGTTTTAATCAAGATTTACACTTACCATTTTGCTCTAAGGAATAGGTTAAGATTCTTTTTTCAATTCCAGCCCACAGAATAAATTCTATGACCTTTTTCATAAACTTAAGGAATGTTTCTTCTTTTTTTCATACGTGAGTAGGTGAAAACCTCCATCAAACCACACACTGACTTTCTTATTGTTTCTTTTTATTCAACTCATTATCATTGAAGTTAAGCTCACACTCAAAGAGAACGATTTTATTTAAAAAAATATTACATTTCTCTTGTTAATCAGTTGCCTGATTGACGTTTTTTTTGTTTTCATTCATGAGATGTCAGACTCAGATGGATGCATGAAGTATGTCAATGATGTCAATTGATTGTCAGATGTCATTACTTGACAGAACAAAGCAAAATAATGTTACCAATGCAACATGATTAGCACTACTACTAATGATGATGTAATGGGGGTTGTCGTGTGTGAATTCGCCGCTAGAGGCGCTAGTGTAGCGCGGGGGCACCGAAATGTCAGATGTCATAGAAAGGTCACGCGTTGCGTGCTTTTTTAACACGTATTTTTACTAATACTCACAATTGTGGTCTAGATTGAGCTATTCCTGGTTAATTATGACTTGAAGATTTTAAGTTACAACTTATGATCTTATTTGTTAATACTTGGAGGTAAAATGATTTTTAAATGTTTCGTGCTTGCTAATATTAGGGAGAATATTGTAAATAAATGATCTGAAGTTAACACTATGTTGTTAAACGTAATAAAATAAACGTTTTATGAAGTTATTGGTACTTTAAAGTACAAAATAGAATTATTGACATGACCATAAGTGATAGTGGCGCCATCTGGTGAGCTCAAAAACGATAGCCCTCATTCCATCGTGTTTATTAATTGTAATTATGCACTGGGTGATCCAAATAGTGACATCATAAAAAATATAGTTTCGTCATGCCCAGGGGTATCCGAAAATACTCTAAGTATGTTCCGTGATTCTTTATAGTTTTCGAGCTAAAGCTTTTGAATATTTTATGAACCGCTTTAAAAAAACGATCTTTATTTTTAAAGGGCTTTTTGTTACTCTTGATAATAATAAAAAATGCCTATATTTAACGTTAAAGAATGTGAAAAAGCCGTGTAAAAATAAAGATAGAATTTATAGCGGTTTCAAGAATCGTGGAACATGTATGGGGTATTTTATGATCCCCCTAGGCGTGAGGAATCGGTTATAGGGTCGCGATCTAATACTAATTTTATGACGTCACTATTTGGACCACTCTGTCTATTTAGAAATCATTGAAATATATGAGGGTTTGTGAAGAAAAATGTATAAGAGATTAGCGTCCAATAGCGTTAAGATTTGTGTCCGACGGTAACTGGTTTTCACAACCGAAACCGACCAAAACCGAAACTTCCTTAAAGTATCATGTTTTGAGGGCAAAAATAAAGAAAACGTTATTAAAATCAGTCGTTCTGTATTTTTTATCTCTAAATCACTTAGGTCCTTACCTATGTGATTTAAAGATAAAAAAAAGTTGTTCGTGTGTTATTGTGTTAGTTCGAGTCATCGACGTATTTCACACACAAATGCAATGCTTATATGTCATTTTTATCAGTAAGTTAGTCTATGCATAGTCGATATATCAATATGATGCTCTGTGGCATAGTCTTTGACTGTTTTTGGTGTTGCTAATGTTGTCAAAAACTGTGAAAGGAAAAGGAACTTTTCCTTTATTTTTCATGTTTCGTCCTCTAAGTAGCATAATTATATATGTTATGGTTTCATTGTGAAGATGACACACAGTATTATTTAGTATATATATTCTGTGATTATTTAGTCTGTGCTGTCTGTCTGTGGAATAGTCTGCATTTGAGTGGAGTGCATGGTTAATCTGAATTTGTGAGAATGTCTGTACAAAAAAGTTTGTAGTCCTAAGCACATGAGCTAAACTTGATATTTACTGTGACCATAGTAAACATTTATCTAAACTACTCACAGTTTTACTTTGTACGAAATAAACGCTTGTAGCTATGTCGAACTGGGTCGGGTATGCCATTTCGGTCAACTGCGGTGAGCCCCTGGGTTGCTATCAAGGAACTATTGTAGAGGCAGATGGTAGCACAATCACTTTAACAAAAGCCTTCAGGAATGGCTTTCCTTATCCGAAGTCACAAGTGACTCTTAAGTAGGTTGAGAGGCTCCACTATTTTGCATTTTGTTGTTTTATTTGAACAATATGTAGTTACATTTTGATTTTGTGTTATGCTTCAGTGCTGCAGACATAAAAGATCTAAAGATAATAGAGTCCCGGGCTGAGCCTGCGGAGCAGACGCACAGCACGGTGGCTGTCACTAAGGGTATGAAGAAGGCGCAGAGAGCTACTGTATGTGAGAACTTGCAAGCAAACCCCACGAGCTCAGGTATGATACAGGGCCGTGTGACCCTTTGTACTAGTGCTACAGTCCGCACAGCTTTAAGGTGGATGCGCAAGGGTAGCCCGCAAAATTTAAATTTTCTTACGTTTATTGCAATTTGCAGGTCAGTGTCAGGTTGTATGTTGATGAAAATATGAATCGCGCCAGTAACACGTATGGAGTTACAGAATTATTATCATTCAAATCATCAATACAACCCTCCAAGTTCATATAATCCTAAAAAGTACTTTTTCATGAAAAAGCTATTGAATGTGCCAAAGCATATTTTCTCTTATGTATTATTGAAAAGAAACCTATTATTTATATTTGTTCTTGACACAAACTGTCTTTACATTTGGTTAAGCAAAAGGTTAGAACTGTTGGTTGTAATACTAGTAATATGTATAGGCCCAATGTCACAAGTAGCTATAGCCCATAATAAATATCAGCATGAATGTATTCCTGCAGTGTGCACATATCTTACTAACTATTTGTGCCAATAGATGTTAGCTGCAAGATTATCATCTGCCAGCCTTTTCCCAACTATGTGGGGTCGGCTTTCAGTCTAACGGGGTGCAGCTGAATATCAGTATTTTACATGTAAGGAGCAACTGCCTGATGTCAACTTCAAGATGAAGTCAAAATAATAGGAGTTCTTGTTTAATTGAAAGAGCACTTCTTTACATGTCTGTTCCATTCCTTGCTTGTAAGATGAGATGAGAAAGTAATGATACTAGATAGGTTCATATCAACTATATAAATATCACAAAGAAGTGCCACAATATTTAAAATTGAATTATGTCTACTACAGCTACTACCTGGAGCTTTTGTCTGAAGTTATTTCAAGTAGGCCAGTTACAGGCACTTTTGAATTGTCAAAACAAAGATAAAAATGAAAGATAGCTACAGTCCCAGTGACAAGGCATAAAAACTGAAAGTACTGTAGTTGCCCATTCCAAAGTGAAGATCTCTATGGAGAAGAACGGGCAAGAAGCTCCATTGACATTCTCTTAAATCAGAATAATGTTATATAACCTTGGTTACATCATTCATGTTGAAATGGTATTTATGTGAAAACAATGTAGTGAGATGTGCATGTTAAAAGTGTCCATAGTAAAGACAAAGAGCCAAACAATAAAAAAATAAAATAAAAAACAATTCTGGGCAAGAATATGGGAACAACCTGTTTGTCATAACTCTCAGCTGATGGGATACAATCAGAAGTATCTAATAATAATAGTAACATCCAACCAATGGCATTTGAGCACATATCTCCAGAAATATTTCATAAAGTTCTGTCAAGGTTACATAATTGGAAAGCTCCTGGATCAGACCACATACATAGTTACTGGTACAAGAAATTCACAGCAATCCATTGTTATTTACATAATTTCATGATCATTAGTTCATTACCTTCTTTCGTAACGTCTGGCACAACTTTTATAATACCAAAAGATCATAATGATCTTTCAAATCTGGCGAAATATTACATGCTGGCAGACCTTGTATAAGATCATCACATCCTGCATATCTGAACTGATATACGAACACAATGATGCCAACAACATCTTGGCCGAACAACAGAAAGGAGGTAGAAAGTTTAGCCAAAGCTGCAAGGAACAATTAATAATAGACTCCGTTTTTTTGAGAAAATGAGTGTAAACCTGATTTATTTACCATGTGCATAGACTACAAAAAGCTTACCCCATACATGGCTAGTTCAAGTTGTATTAGAAATATGCAAAGTAGATAGTAGTAGTATAGTACATAAGTAATAGCATTCCTTTAGGACTGTAATGGCAACTTGGACTACTGTACTGAGACTCTACCCCAACCGAAACAAAAGACACCACTCCAATTAAAATACAGAGAGGCATCTTCCACGCAGATGCATTTAGTCCATTGTGGTTCTCCATTGCTCTTAATCCTTTATCAAAAATATTAAACACAACCTCACTAGGAATCCCTTGAAACTCTCTTTTTGATGGGCAGGAGATGGTGGCCTTTTAAACCATTTGATGCATCCAGGGGCGTATTTTGAAATTTGGCGCCCCGGGCTAATAAGTTTCGCCGCCCCAGAAGTCAAGGAAAAACGATTTAAATAAAAAAATACAAAAAAACATATATTTTTCAATACACTTTCTCGAAAATTGGTTCTTATCGTACTACGATTAGGTTCAATATGCAATCTATTTCACACGCGTGGATTTTTATACTTTACGACACACGAGCGAAAATAAAAATTCCACAGATAACTATACTTATACTAAGTCCAAATGGTTTCAGTGACTAAAGCAGGCGGTGTTTTTTTTTTAAATCTAGGCCTGTTTTAATATAGCTCCCCAAAATTCTGATAGTACTACTTTTGTTGTAAAGTAACTAGATCCACTCGAACTGGACGCTTCTTCATAATCTCCGTTTATAATATGTATTAGTATTTTTGTTGAAAAAAAAAATTTAATATATTTTTCTGTCGGCGGCTTGTTTTCTTTCTATTGCTTTTTTTCTAATGAATCTCGTCTAATGAATGCGAATTACGATCAATTTACGCTGTCACAGGGATTTGGTTTGGTAACCTCGAATAAAAAAGGCAGATGGGGGGGGGTCAATCAATGAGTGAAACACTATTAGGAGCAAGGAGGATGGAGAAGTCAGGATTTGAGAGCGACGGTAGCGAGCTCGTAAAATTTAGCATCCAGTACGAATTTGATAGGTTTTCTTATTGACTATTAATACAGAAATTGTGTCAGTTTATAAAGAAAAACCGAAAAGAACCCAGTATGTCAGAGCGAGCAAAGCGAGCTCGAAAATGTTTGACCATTCATACATAAATGAAATATCTCGACTTGGCACACGAGGTTGTCGACATGTGGAATGTGAACTCGGCTATCATTGTGCCGATTGTTGTGACGGCCAATGGCCTTATAGCCAAAAGCCTCGACGAACATCTCTCGAGGCTCTCCTTAGACGGTTGGATCAAGGGCCTGATTCAGAAGGCAGTACTCCTCGATACGGCTCGCATTGTGAGGAGGTTCCTGTCTCTGGAGCCCTAACCACCGGTAGCTTGGACCCTGCTCCCGATACCGGCGGACCACTATTTTTTATATTTTTAAATGTTTTTTTTTAATATTAATTAGTTTAGAAATATTTAAAAATGTAATTTATATGTACATAATTGAATAAAGGAAATAATAATCGACTTCCTGAAGCAGAAGATCTGTGCATGGGCAAGCCGTATTCGTCGGTACAAACGGCGAGTGGAGCGATACACTCAGAATCGCACATTCCAAAGCGATGAAAGGTGGGTATATCGGGCTTAGGAGCGACCGGACCAAGGTGTGACTGACACGCGTCTGCCGGATGATGACACCATGTGTTCATTCTGGCGCAGCATCTGGTCGGTGCCTGTCAGTCACACTGAGGGCGATTAGACCCGGGAGGTTGAACAAGCGTGTGATCCAATACCAGAAATGGGGGCAATCATCATCAGCCCCCAAGACGTAGTTCGTGCAGTCCGTCCATTACCTAATTGGAAGTCTCCAGGGCCGGATGGACTGCACAACTTCTGGATTAAGTGGTTCCAAAGATCGCACACTTGCTTGGCGTCCCAGTTTCAATCAGCCTTAGAGTCAGGGTCGCTGCCCCAGTTCTTGACGACAGGAATTACCCACCTGCTCCATAAATCAGTTAGTACTGCGGAGCCCAAAAATTATAGACCAATTACTTGTCTTCCAACGGTCTATAAAGTTCTTACATCCATTTTGAGAGCTAAAATCAACCAACATATTGGAGACTAATTCTATCATGTCTGCCTCTCAGAATGGATGTAGGAACGGGTCCCGTGGTACTAAGGAGCTGCTCCTCATTGATATGGCCATTAGCCAACAGGTTCGCCGCTCCCGAAGGAATCTGTCTACATGTTGGATAGATTACAAGAAAGCCTATGATTCTGTGCCTTATACATGGCTCATGAGGGTACTGGAGTTGTATAAAGTAAATGCAACTCTGCGTACCTTCCTGGTGTCATGTATGAGGCACTGGGGAACAGTTCTTCGCTATCCAGGATGTCGACAGATCCAGGGGAACAGCGAACCGATAAGGATCGAACGCGGTATATTCCGGGGTGACAGTCTGAGTCCATTGTGGTTTTGTCTAGCCTTGAACCCTCTCAGCACACTGCTGGAGGGTTCAGGTCTAGGCTATCGGTTGAGGAGAGGTGGTCAGGTCATATCTCACCTTCTTTACATGGATGATCTGAAACTCTTTGTCTCCAACAATTTGCAACTGATGAATCTACTGAAGGTAACAGAAACCTTCAGTAGCGCCAGGATGGAATTTGGTGTGGACAAATGTGCAGTCATGCATGTAAAGCGAGGGGAGATTATGGAATCCGTGGGAACTCAACTCTCGGATTCCATACACCTTAGATCCCTCTCCTCAACAGAATCCTACAAGTATTTGGGTACTAGCTTTTGCCCGCGGCTTCGCCCGCGTGGATGTCGGAACGTGTAACATGTCCTAAATCAGCGGGGTAATTGCGTAACACACTTACAATAGCAATGGGTTTCATTTTGAAAGCTCAAAAACATTAACTGCGTTATTTACGTTGTTGAGCAGACGGATTTCTCGAACATAATTACAAAGCAATATCTTCCACCCGCGGTTTTGCCTGAGTGGTAAATTGATAAAAGTAACCTATGTCCTTCCCCAGGCTTTAGACTATTCATCAGCAGATTAGCCGTGAAACATACATATATACACAGATAGATAGACGGACAGACAGACAGAGTTACTTTCGCTTTTATAATGTCAGGTAGGGATTGGTATGCATATATTTATTATTGAAGAGGATTAGTTAAGATTTAGATCATAGCGGTTTTACTTGTCGTACGGTAGCAGCAAATAATAAAAACTGAAAGAATTTGATTAAGTACTAAAGTAATTATCGATATGTTTTGACGGTTGTACTTACTGCAATAAACTTCTGTAAACTATGTTAAATGATTTGTTTTGTTCAGCGAAAACATGAAGATTTTGTGACTTAGACACACGTGAGCAAGCTACGTAGAGCTGACCGTGGGAAAAACATGAGTCTGCGAGATTCAGCCGCTTCAAAGGTTTCTGTGGCTCTTTGAGACGCCATATAAGCCGCTTGCTGCTGACGTCGAGCTTGTGTCTGTTCTGGTGTCTCCGCAGCTCGTTGAGACACCAGATACTCAGCATGCTGTTGTCGTCGAGCTTGGGACTCTTCAGGATTCTCAGCAGCTAGTTGAGATGCCAGATACTCAGCGTGTTGTTGACGCCAATCTTGGCACTGTTCTGGTGTCTCCGTTGCTCGTTGAGATGCCAGATACTCAGCGTGTTGTTGACGCCGATCTTGGGACTGTTCTGGTGTCTCCGCAGCTCGTTGAGATGCCAGATACTCAGCGTGTTGTTGACGCCGATCTTGGGACTCTTCAGGATTCTCCGCAGCTCGTTGAGATGCCAGATACTCAGCTTGTTGTTGACGCCGATCTTGGGACTGTTCTGGTGTCTCCGCAGCTCGTTGAGATGCCAGATACTCAGCGTGTTGTTGACGCCGATCTTGGGACTGTTCTGGTGTCTCAGTAGCTCTGTGTGCTGCCTCACGCACCACCTGCTCAGACCTTCGCAACTCAGCTTGTTGAGAAGTCTCGTTATTTCTAGCTATTTTCATAGCTCGAGCTTTATTAGAGCTTTGGGAAATATTAGACTTACGCTTTCGCGGCATTATTGCAAGTTGTATTTAAAAAAAACACAAAAAGGTGGTAGGAATAAAAAAAAAACTGTCTTTTACCTACTTTCAACACAACCTATACCTAAACCTAACCGTTATTCTCAAATTAAACAAACAAAAAAAAATACAATCTTTAAGTAAATAACCAACCAAAAAAAAACAATTCTTATTAAAATAGAAACGAATCTTTATTATAAAAATACTACCTAAAAAATTATAAATCGCTTCAGAGTCGAATCCACTGTGAAAAAATCGCAGTATTTACACAACCGTCAATGACGTCTGCCCTCACGCGTCTGCCCGCGTTCGGGTCGCGCACTCGGCGATCGCGCGTCATTGCCTATCCCGCCCCTCCACCCTCGTTCTGCGCGCCCGCCGTCGACTCATCGCAGGTCATTCTTATCGTTCTAACTTTTAAAATATTAGTCCAAATTACTTAGTGTAAAAGACAAATTTTATCTACATTAAATACCGAAAGCGATGAAGGTATTTATTTTGATAGGAATTAACTAAATACTCTAAAATATGCAACGTAAAAAAAGTATTCAATTTAAATGTATTTATAGCTCACTATTTTGGCTATAATGGCTTCCACATAAAAGGTAGATATATGCTGTCGCGGACTTTTATTTAGAACTCTTTAAGACAAACAACCCCACAATACATTATTTTCATGTAACTCCAGCGGTTTAGGCAGTGCACGCAAAGATAGATCTCAGAGGGCAGGAATTTTTCCGACTTACTTGATACTTATCGTTATATTATGGCTAAATCACATAAAATCTTTATAAATTGTAGCCTATGTGTTATTCTGATATATAAGCCACATTACTGTAAAGTTTCATTAAAATCCGTTCGGTAGTTTTTGCGTGAAAGAGTAACAAACATCCATCCATCCATCCTCACAAACTTTCGCATTTATAATATTAGTAGGCTTCCTCACTTCTGTTTTTGTGATTCTCGATGTGATTGTTGCGCTCATCTGGTCCGCGGCATCTGTTATTCTCTCCATTTTTTTTTTCGGATGGGAAATCTTCAAATAACTCCTCCCGCTCTGGGCTGAGCAGGATCCCAGTGTCAGACTTTGACTGACTAAAACCCATCCATGTTCCTTCATCGCCTTTGTGTTCCGGGGCCACGGTATCCGTTTCGAACAGTCCCGCAGCCCCGGCAGGCATCGGCCCTTGCGGACCCCCTTCTATTGCTGACATCTCTTTGAGGCGCTCGTGGAACACGAACGCGCCGTCGACACGGCCAGTCGTCATAAGACGGACGGACGGCGAGCTTGCCCATAGCTCACCGTCCACAGGCCCGCGCCTAACCGGTCCTGAAAAAACCGGGAATTCCTGGGATTTCGCTTTGTAAAAAAAACCGGTTGTTTCGTATAAAACCCGGTATTTTCGGGTTTCCGGTTTTTTTATGTTTATTTTTTAAGGACGCTTTTACATTTTTCTACAAATAACAGTGTTTTTCAGGTACCATTTTAATGTATAAGCGATCACAAATGTGAAGCTATCATGGTCTTCATTTAAAGATAATATATTCATCTCCAGATTGGCATTAGAAAAATGGTATGACGTCATACAAAATTTTCGCACAAATACGTTTTTCCCATCACAATATTCGCAAAAAACAGTAACACAATAGTCCTATATAGGTTCAGCTAATTATTTTGTATCAAAATCAACACATTTTCCAATTATTAGCTAAACTTTTTTTTTTTTTTTCAGCAAAAAAAAAAAGAAATCCTTACGTCACCAGGCGCTCATAGTTGTTCCTGGCGCAAAGGAGCCCATGACACTTGCAGCGTTTCCGCGCTGAATTGCCAGGGCTAGCCTTTGCACCAGGAACGAACCAGAGCGTGGGTCACCGCCCCTTTCTCTAAGTCGCCGGCCGATCTCCGCGACAAATTTAATAGCGTCGGACCCCCAGCAACCAGTGGTTTCCACTGCCAGTGGGACAAAATAGTATTTCGGCTCTAAGGCAGCATATTTGGCTCGCTTTTTGAGAGCGGCTGATTCAGCCGCGGCACCGGGTGACCTGACTGTGCGAGGGAGATGGCTGGCGGCAAACGTGCTAACACACGTTGCGTCCCAAAGTAGGCACTTACCCTTTTGCCAGGGTACTAAAATCAGGCCATCCGGTCTTTTGCCATCTAACCGACAGAGACCCGGCGGCTCCAGGACACAAGGGATATTGGCGGCAACCAGCGCTCTCCGGACAATGTCGTTGAGAGCATGGTGCCGCGGAAACCTCCCTGAGCACCGGCAGCAACTCAACGCGTGGTGGCCGTTGGCCTCCACTCTGGACCCGCAGATGCATAAATGTGGTTCACAGACATCGCAGCCCAGGCGGAGAGCCACCGCCACCCGCAAAGAGTCACCGTCAGGTAAAGTTCCCAGGTGAGGTGAAGGAAGCGCTTGCAACCACGCTCCTGATTCTGACCGCGACACTGCCTTTAAGCGCGCCATATCCACCCCCTCCGCTCGGTCTATAAGTCCGGCTAGAACCGCCTTCGCTCCTATATCATCCCAGGAGCGCTGCACTTGAGGCTCTTCCGGGATGATACCGCCAGGGCAATGACCTGACCAGGCCGCCAGAGCGTCCGCTGCGAAAGGGATACTGACTTGTTCGCCATCAAGAGATAGAATGCGAGCCACCAGGTCAGTAACCCCATGTGCAGACGCTAAGAAGGCCGGCAAGCCGACATCCCGTGCGCGACGAACCCCCAGACCTCCATGCCGGATCGGCAAAGCCGCTTGCGCCCACTGAGCTTCGTTCAGCGAAACATTCAAAATACTCTCTACCGACTCCTTAAGAGCTTCGTCAAAAGATGCGAGAGACTGTGGAAACCACCACGTCGGGGCAGTCCGCAAAAAGTATGTTAACTTTGGTACCGCGAAACACATGCGCAAAAGTACTAAAGCGACGTGGGCAGAAAGATCCTTGAGCCTTTTGTGGGCGACGAGTAAATTACGCTTGCGATCCTCTAAGGCCTCAGGGACCGCAACAGGGAAGATCGGGGCACCCAAGAGACTGAAGGAGTTAGGTGACAGCATGGTGAGACCCGGAAGAAAAGACGAAAAGTGCGAGAATGTTGGCTCAGCTTCAGGACCACAGGGGAAGAACTCACATTTAGCAGAGTTTACCTCGAGGCCCAACTCCCTGAGACGTGGAATTAATGTGCGGATGTCTTGTTCCACGACCTCAGGCCTGCCACCCATGGTACCGTCATCCAAGTACCACACGTTCAAGGGTGATTTTAGATCGTGAATTGAGGCTTGGATGGCCAGGCTAAAAGTGAGCGGCCCAAGAGGGTCTCCCTGCTGAGCTCCAACCTGAGACTTGATCAATGAATCCCCAAAATAAAGATTGGAAGGTGCCTCGTAAACTTGATGGAGGAACGGGTATAAGGAAGGGGTCCTCCCCTTCACCTCTCTTAAGAGAACATCCCTTTCCAGGGTGTTAAACGCATTGTTGAGATCAAGCTTCACAATAACGCAGCTCGCGTTTTCGGCCCCCGTCGCAAAAGCACGAGTGGCATATATGGCAGCCTCGCACCCGAGGCGCGTACCGAAGCCTAATTGATGGGGCTGTAAATTAGTTGCCATCTCTTCCTTAACGGATCGGCATGCCAGCTTAGCTGTCAGGCGCCGAAAGGTGCTGCCGATGGCAATTGGCCTCAAACCCCCATCTTCCTTAGTGATAGCACAAAGGGACGCCCCGTACAAGTATGGACAATGGACATACCTCTCGATTCAATTGACCACTAAGTAAGAAATTGCACAGCCTGCACAATGACTCCAGAAGGCGTTGGCCATTGTCGCCCGCCGTCCCGGACGTCAGTTCTTTTAGGTGTCCCGGTCTGATTCCGTCCAGGCCTGCAGCCGAACCACTATAGAAGGAGCCAAGAGCCAGGGACACATCTTCGACAGTGACAGTCAGTGGCGCCGACAAAAATTTTACATCTTTTCTTCATGGGTGCCTTTTTCATGGTTTTTGGGGTCGCTTATATCGAATATGGGGTAAAAACCAAAATCCGAGTTTTAGTTCCATGGTTTTTCAGCAAAAAAGGTGGCGCCATGTGTTTTAAATTGTTAATATGTGACTGGTTTAGAAGAAAAAACTGACCGCGAAAATTTCAGATTTTTTTCGAGTGTAAATTTGTTCGGTTTTGGTTTTATTTTTAATACATTTATTAAGAATGTCCAGTTACAGTGAAGAGTTCGACGTCGAGCAAAGAACAAAAGACTTAAAAGATAATCCATTGCCGCCAAAATCGCGGAAGATTTACCTAAAAACTTTCGAAAGTTTTATGGGCTGGAGGAAGAAGAACATTTATGAAATGTTTTTGTACTAAATTGACTATTTTTCTCGCACTCAAAGTGAAAAGTACAGTTTGCACCTCGAGACTAAACGCCAACTTAATATACCCTCAGTTTCATTGACTCCCATCGCACGCTCGGGAGTCAAACCACCTCTGGTATATTATGGCTTCGTTTAGTCCCTCGATATAAAATATACTATTTTTGGGGTCGCTAATAATGAATATGAAATCAAAACCAAAATCCAAGCTGGCGCCGACGAAAACCACTTTTCGTCATTGGTGCCAATTTCATAAATATAGTATTGCTGATGTCGCGTTTGACAAATAAAACGGGCCTTGGCAGCGGAACTTTGTAGTTTGTTGCATTTATTTAATTTTCATTTACGTTGTTTTGTTAAAATGTTAATCTTATTTTTTTAGATGCTCGTATTATTTTAGGTACTTACCGACTTCACTTAGACGTTTTTTTAACTATCATATATTAGGTGTACAGACGCCAGCACATCAAGCTACCCGAAACTTCATAATTTCAGCCCGTTGCTGTCCACTGCTGAACATAGGCCTCCCCAATCGATTTCCAACGTCCAGTATCTGCATCCAATGACTCACTGCAGTTTTAACAAGGTTGTCAGTTCATCTCTAACAGGTGGCCGTCCAACGCTGCGCTTTCCAATGCGTGGTCTCCACTCCAGTATCGGTTTGCCCCATCAGCCGTCCAATCTTCGCGCTATGTGGCCTGCCCACTGCCCCTTCAGCTTGCTTATCCGCTGACCGCTGGGCTATGTCGACGACCTTGGTTCGTCTACGGATTCCCTCATTTCTGATTCTATCACGTAGAGAAACGCCGAGCATAGCCGTCTCCATAGCCCGCTGAGCGACTTTGAGCTTCTGTATAAGACCTGTTGTGAGCGACCACGTTTCAGATCGGAAAATCATCACTTGTAGCACACATTGGTTACAAACCCTGCTTTTGAGGCACTGAAGTATTTGGGACGAGAAGACATCGCGTAGTTTTCTTTACGCTGCCCAGCCGAGTTGGATTCGATGATTGACCTCTCTCGAAGTTGGACTTACTTAACCGGACCGCCTGTCCTAGGTAGTAGTATATTAGTCGACAGCTTCGAGAATAGTGTTCCTGACTGCGAGTACGGTAGGTGCAACATGGACATCAAACATGAATTTCGTTTTGTCCATGTTCATTTTCAGACCAACTTGCTGGGAGACACTATTGAGGTCACCGTGCATTTGTCCTAGGTATTCCAGTGACTCAGCCATGACTACAATATGGTCGGCAAATTGAAGGTGAGTGAGGTATTCGCCGTTGATATTTATGCCAAGTCCTTTCCATTCCAGGAGTTCAAAGGTGTACATCTGTTTGCCCCTAAATCCGAACAGGCGTGATTTTATATTATGAAGTGGTGAAAACAATCTATAAACATACTAGCTGTTGCCAGCGGTTTCGCCTGAGTTTAAATCAAAAATTGGCCCACAGAAACATAATACCGGGATAGTCGGTTATTAAAAAAAAAAACATCTTTTCCATACATTTTGGCCGTGAAGGTATTGTACTTTTGTAGGAAACAGCAGATTTTTTTGGCTTATGTTTAACTAACCACCAGATCTAGTAAAATGTAACGGCAAAAAACACTTTATATTGCCAAAAATAGTAAATGATCACCAAAATTAAATCCCCATTTTAGCGTGAAATTAGAACCAAAATTTTTACAACTTGTGATCCTACTTAAGGTTACTTTAACACCAAATTATGATTGTTTACTCCAAAAATAGTTAATAACCTGAAAAAAAAAACTGTATTTAAATATAAAATGACCATTAAATTATTGAAGAGTTCCATTTCCACTGTCTCCCCGAAAATCTCACATTAAACAATAAAAACATTCCCTGAAAACATTTGCATTTGTACACGAAAACCCGATCTATATTGGATCAGTAGTTTTTGAGAAAATCACGGATACATACGGGTCGAGAACCTTCTATTTTTGAATTTGGTTGAAAATACTAACCTACTTATTACGACGACGGTACTAACAGTTACCAAATGCATTTTCAAAGGTCCAAGTAATCTTCCGGAATCAATTTCAATCAAATAAAATAAATATTATCAAAGACCAAGATTTTATAAGTGAAGTATAAAATCGAGCGCTCAGAGTGATTCAATATGTGCGTTCTGTGCGTACGCGTGATGTTACTGTGTGCGACTTTAGATACCTAAATTTGAGTCCATCGAAAATGTAACAGCGTCCTTAAATCCATTAATTATTGATCTGTGAACATCGCAGATCATACACACAACACGTCGTAGGTCGTTTAACATGTAGAAACATGCGTAAGTAAATTTTTTCTATTATTCCCACAACTTATTCATCTATTTATTCTCACAAGAATAAATATAATTGGTAAAATTCTCATTCTAAAGTACCCGTTTTATATTTTTTTGACGAAAAGACTCTACGAAGCTTCCCAAATGCTGCCCAGCCCAGATGGATTCTTCTGTTATCCTACCGCTCTAAGTTGTTCTTACCAAACTGCAGAGTTTTCCCGAGGTAAATATACTCTCGAACAACCTCGAGAGGACCGCCATTGACAACAATAGATCCTGGGGTGACGAGTTCGTTGAACATAACCTGGGTTTTGTCAAGTTCACCCTGAGACCAATGCGTATTGAAGAATCAACTAGGCCATCTAGTATCTGCTGTAAGTCGTGCAGCGATTCAGTCAGTATGATGATGTTATCTGCAAATCTCAAGTGTGCGATGTACTTGCTGTAGATCTTAATGCCATTCCCAGTTCAGCGGCTTAAATACATCCTCCAGTTCGCAGATGACCAATATCGGTGAAATTACGTCCCCTTGCGTCACCCCCCGACACAATGGGATATGCACTGTCTGCTGGTTCTGAGTTTGGCCGATCATTATTTATGGCGTTTTCTTAAAGACTTTTCAGACCTTGAAGTATCGCCAGTCTACTTGGCATCGCTGCAGAGACTCCAGAACAAGCTGCAGGTCTCGATAGAGTCAAAAGCCGATTATACTTCAGCATAATTTTCCACAGTGTGAATGTGATCTCTGGTGCTGTATCCTCTTCTAAACCCGACTTGTCCGGTGGCTGGAAGTCGTCGAGTATTCTTGTTAGACGATTTGTGCGTACAACTGAACGTAGAAGTTTTCGATTTTTGAAACAATCTCAGACTTCGAAACGACGATATCCCAAGTCAACCAGATTTGGTCAATATCGTCAAGTCAACCAGATTTGGTAAATATCGTCAGGTGGCTCCTCCCAAGTGATTTGACGAACACTTTGAACCCCCGGTTTTGCTGTGTGCTGGAGCATCGAAGGTCGCGTCGTACCAATTTTCTTATTGTTTTGTTGAGTGCCTGTAGTTCTGCTGAAGTGATGGATAGAAGCTCCAAAGTCTCCTTAATTTTAACTATTTGGTCGAACGCCTGGTCAATATTATAACCTTTGTAATTTGAATCCGAACCTTTTTAATTTTTTTATTTAATATGTAATTTTGGGTTTTTTTTTATTAATTTAGAATGTACTTTAAAGTACATTCTAAATTAATTAAAAACCCAAAAAAGACCGAAAAACCCGGGTACCCGGTTTTTATGAAAACCCGAAACCGAAAAAGCCGGTCCCAAAAAATGGCCAATTTTAGATGCCCTACCCCAGACGTCAGGGCTTCGTGCAGGCCACGGAATCGGCTCACCGCGCCCTATCCATCGGTTTGGATAGCTTTCATCCAGCAATTGTCGAATTGTGATTTGGAAGTGGGCTGGACATCCGTCATGTTGATAGATCATGTTTGCTCTTCTGTCTTCCGGTACATCCGTGAGCAGTGGTGTTAAATGATTTCTTAGGAAATCTTCATAAAGTTCCCCATTTAGTGTTCGGGCTAAAAAATGTGGGCCAATTAATTCGTCTTCGATAATACCCATCCAAACATTAAGCAAGAACCTACGCTGAGATGCGGTTGGTTTCAGTTTCTTAGGATTTGCTTCTGCTTTCGGTGCCCAGTAATGTAAGTTGTGGTAATTTGTGATACCATCACGGTCAAAACATGACTCATCGGTCCACAGAATGTTTTCAAACGATAAGATGTGTTTGCAATGAATCCTCCGAAATGAATTACAACTACCTGATTTTTTTTTGTACGATTATTTGCATTATTTCTTTATAAAATTACAATAAACATCCAAATTCTAAATATTATCTGAGTTCAAACATTATTCACGGCATAAAAGAGTTATAATTTCTGGATAATAGGTACCTAGATCAGCATTTATGCAGAAGATACGCAGCTGTTTTGTACATGTATTCAGCGACTATGTGGCTATTAACTCAGTTGTTATTCAAATTAAAGCAAGTTATTTTGTGCCCATATTGCTTGAATATCGTCTGTATAAGAAATAATGCAAATAATCGTACAAAAATCAGGTAGTTGTAATTTATTTCGGCGGATTCATTGCAAACACATCTTCTATGCCAGCTTATAATATATATACATTTTAATAAGTGGTAAGTTTTGTACTTATTTTAAAGGGTCTATCTATTCATACACAAAATCTTTTAAAGGGTCATTATGAACAACTTTCACTATGGGACCAACCTCGAAATCGCGGATAAAAAATCTGCTGTTCCCTACAATAATTATGATCGCATTAACTCGTCAAAATGTACTGAACAGCTGATTATTTTTTCGCGATTTCGGGGTTGGTCCCATAGTAAAAGTTGTTCATAAAGATGAGTATCTCTTCATTTTATTATTTACCTTTTTTTTGGTTTTTTCGTCATGGGTGTCATTTTCGTGGTTTTTGGGGTCGCTGTCGCTGATAACGAAAATGAGTTTAAATGAAAATTCAAGATAGCGCCGACGAAAATTTTCGGTGTTTTCGTCATGGGTGTCATTTCAATGGTTTTCAGGGTCATTGATCAATAACGAAAATGAGGTCAAAATAAACAGAAAAAATATATTATAATTCTATTTTGCCCCTTCGCTAAACCACTAATGTTTTTTTTTTATATATGTACATATTAATTTCCTTTTCATTTCTGGTATCAAGAGTACTAGACAGGTAGCTTTAGTTTGAATAATCGAACAATGTGTTGGATTAGTTTGCGTACTCTGGTATTATGTGCGTTAGGTAACCAGGCTCCTCCGGGCGGCAGCTGCAGCAGCAAGAGTGGCAACCGCGCCGCGCCGCCACCCGCCGCGCGCAGCAAGCCCATCGACATACAGCCCAGCCGCCCCAGTAAGAACGGCAACCACGCTGGTAAGTCACGCGTGACGGGAACTAGTCGCTGCATGTCGGACTCATTTTCAAGAGTTCTAATAGTAACTAAAAGTTAGCACTCATCTCTAAAAGACTTATTTTTAAATGCACATCAAAAACTTATCACTCTTCAATTTATTTACCTACATATCAATTTCATTTTTTTTAATTTATTTATTTCAATCAACTTTGGATCATATCACTAAAAGTAAATCAAAATTAAAAAAAAAATACATTTAAAATGAACATACACTAAGTTAAACACAAAAACAAAAAGTTTAACATTTAATTAAATTAGATAAAAATAAAAATAACCCACAATTAAAATTAAAACCAAGATTTCGATTCCAATACTTAAAACCAAAATTAAAATGTAAATCAAATTTAAAAAAAAAAAAAATTAAAATCAAAACTAAAACCAAAATTAAAATCAAATTAAATTAAAACGGAAAAACCATGCAGCAGTGGTTCACGTACTGACAGTCGAACCGCTCAGCAAAACCTCTCAGGATACTGTTGCGGCTGGCCCGCACCCTACGCACCAGGGATGTGCACCGCTTGCGCATGACTGCGTGGAAACAATCCACACGCGCCTCGGCAAACATCCCCGACGCGCTACAGAAGCGAGGCAGCCCCAAGAGCACCCTGAACGCGTTATTGTATTGGACACGTAGAGCGCTGTACTGTTTCTGCGTGTAATCCAGCCACAGACTGCCAGTATAAAAGGACGTACAAATTGCCCTGAATATGGCTATTTTGACGCCCCTCGAACACCGAGCAAATCTGCGGGCTATCATATTCGCCCGAACAGACAGCGCCCTACGTTCCCTTTCAATGTCTGCATCGTCTTTCAGGTCAGAGGTTAATAAATGTCTATTAGTATTTAAAAGTATTTACTCTAGGAAGTGGGCATCCGTTGAGCTTAATTGCCGGTAAGTAATCTGGACACTTCCTCTTGGCCCGAAAGACCTTGCACTCGCTCGTTTTCATCTTATACAACAAACCATGTTCTTCAGCATACTTTTCACAGATACCAATCAACCTTGAAACACCACAGACAGAAGCGCTCAGCAGCACCATGTCGTCAGCGTAACTGATATTATTTAGGCACACATCACCAATATGACAACCGACATGCGTGCTGCTGAGCCTCTCTATCAGCGCATTGACGTACAGGTTGAAGAGCTTCGGTGAGGTTAGCCCCCCCTGCCTCACGCCGCACTCCAACCTTTATGGGGTTGAGTAAGACCCCGACCATCGAACACACATCAATTAAATATTTTTTACATCAAAATTATTATAGTAATGCAAACAAAGTAAATCTTTAACAAAACAAGTACACACAAAAAACCGAATATGCGCGATATTAAAGTTGTTCAATATAAGACTATCACTATATCATAAGGTTTAGGATAAAATAAACGAATGTGTTGCTTCTGAAAACAAAGATTTATTTTGTTAATTTCTTATCAAAGAAAACATCTTATTTAGTACACTATTGTAACAACCTTACCTGAAAACAAAGAAACGACATTTAAAGTTTATTTCTTCACCAATTCTAATCTTTGTACACAAAATATATTCCAACAAAAGTTTACTTTTAGACCTTTTTCTTAACACAACATTCTAATAATCTTAACCTCTAAACAAAAAGTACAGACTAAAAAGTTTGACATTTACCCATAGGCGCGCAATTAAAAAAATAAAAAAAAACTATTAAAGAAAACCTATTTTCTTTACAAAAATATTATTTCCATATCAAAAATACTGTTTGCACATCAAATTTACCAAATCCTACAAACGTAATACACAAATAACAAAATAACTATTTTTGCAACATGTTTTCATCGTAAAAAAGGGATTGCGGCAAGGACAACATAGGATGCCAGAGCGAGCTAAGCGAGCTCGGGACTTGTGGCACCCCGACTCGGACTGGTCCGAAAGGGATGGCGGGGCCCGTCATCCACTTTGATTTAGGTTACTTTAAACCCTTGTTGCGCTCGTGTGGTGGTATGTTAAGGTAGACCGGTTCGCTGGCGGGATGTCAACTGGAGAGGGGGGCGTCGGTGGAGCGAAATTATAACGCTAATAAACAATCTTCAAGTAGTTCAAAAAATGCCCTCTCTTATATGCAGCTCTGACCAATCACAACCCCTTAATTTTGCACACGGCACTAATCCCCACCCATCGACCAATCAGAGCGCAGGTGCTCTTTTTGTATGGGAATCTTGGTGTGTGCTGTTTTCTTGTGGTTAGACACTCCTTACAATGTTTCTCTTAGTTTCTAATTATAGGACGGATTTATTTTACTTATATTCACAGAAAACAATACTAAAAAACGATAATTTACAACTTAAAAATGACAAAATACTGAAACGGCTCTCGTCAAGGTAACGTTTCGCGGTACTTAACCTTGCGTAACTGTTATTTCACAGTATCGCCGCCTGCAGGAATTCACAACACTTAAATCTATCGACTACGAGTTAATAACCCGCACGCAAAATTCGCGCAAAATAAGTTTTTTTGCAATTTCTGACTTTTTTCCAACTAGGGTTGGTCCCATAGAAGTCTTTGGACAGTCTTAGAAACATTTTAAGGTTTAGATACATTTGGAAAAAAAGATGTTTTGTGTAAAATGGCCATTTTCTTGCTAACTTTACATTTTTTTGAAAATTGTGTCGTAAGTAAATCATTTTTAACAATGTTTGAAAGTTGTTTTAGTTACTTTTGAAAATCTTCAATACTGGGTAAAGGGAAAGGGACCCTTCACGAAATCGTGAACCAAGCTTTCTGTACATCACATGAAAAATCACGTTTTACTGTAACACTCACTGTAACGCACTCAAAACATTTTGCTAATGGATACATAGTACAGGGTCCGTCATGGAGATATTTAACCACTCGTATGTCGAGTATATAGACACAATTAAAAACCTATTTTGTCTCGCGTAGATCTTTGTTCGGCTTAAGAAGGGTTAAAGTAAAATAATAACATTTAAAATTTGTATTTTTTTTAAAACGTGTTAAATAGTTGGAACCATTAATATCACTGGAAATAGAAGGTTTCCAGGTATAATCCAGAACAAAAAAAATACCACTAGGACAGAAAAAAAAACACGTACCTCTCGACTTCGTCAAGATTTTTTTTATACACCCTTTATATGTATAAGATACTGCCCCGGTCTGCTTAAATTCACCCTGAATAGTGCACACGTTTTACTGTAATGTACATCATACTCGTACATGTTTTTTTGGAAATGTTTATTTTATAGGTAGTTACGGCAACACTAGCTCTACGCCGAAGAGCCGCGGCGGTGGGGGTGCGGGGGGCGGCGGCGGAGGGGCGGGCGGATTCAGCAACGTTTATGACAAGGCAAGGCGCCGCAACGAGGCGTGTTTCGGCGACCTGGCCGACGCAGAGCTTGACAACGACTTCGATTTCGAGGGCAACCTGGCGCTGTTCAACAAGCGCGCGCTATGGGAGGAGCTGCGCCACGCGCACAAACCCGACGTGGTGCGCCAGGCTGACGACCTCGGCAAGTTCCGCCACGACGAGAACGTCCTGGGCACGCCGCCCGCGCCGCGGCCCTCCATCCTCGTGCCGGCCGAGCTGCGCGCCGGCGTGGACTACGTGACGGACGAGGGCCTAGTGGTGCCCGGCGTGGTGCGCAGCCTGCGCGCGCGCGCCTGGGCGGCGCTGGCGCGGCGCGGCCTGCGCGGCCAGGCGCACACGCTGCTGGCGCGCGCCGCCGCCGACGTGGCGCTGCGCCTGGTGGGCGGCGGGCGGCGCCTGGACCCGCGCAACGCGCACCAGCGGCCCACCGTGGTGGCGCTGGCGGGCCCGCACGCGGCCGGCGCGGCGGGGCTGCAGGCGGCGCGCCTGCTGGCGTCGCACGGCGCGCGCGCGGCCGCGCTGCTGGCGGCGCCCGTGCCGCCCGAGCCGGCGCCGGCGCTGGCGCGCGAGCTGGCGGCGCTGGCGGCGGGCGGCGTGGAGCTGGCGCCCGACCTGGCGGCGCTGCCGAGCCCGGACCTGGTGCTGCTGGCGCTGTACGACCCGGTGCTGGACGACCCGCAAGATCGCTACCAGTTAGTACACCGTTTACACGCTATTAAACTACTACTTTTTCACTAGTTACGTTGAAAAATACAACATAACATGCCATTTAAACTGGGCAAAAAATATATATGAGGCAGGACGCTACAATCGACAGTAGTTACGGATCCTACTCTACTTTGCACACCTACTGCGAGGAAATTAAAAACCAATTCGATTTTCAAAATAAATCGCCGCGCCTTCTTTAATTACCGCTGGGATTTGCACAAAAGCACCCGATCGACTGTCGCGATGACTTGCCGCTATTAACGCCACAGATAATTTAGAAACAGCTTAGGGCAACTCAATTATGCATAATTATAAATGTCCATTTCCACCGCGCAGCCAACTCATAAAATTTGATAAAACTGTGCCAGGAATTAGTGGTACTTTATTACTATACACACCTCTTTTCCTGAATTTGATGCAAAAAAAACTAAGACGCTATGACCAAAAATAGTTGGCCGCTGGAACCGCCACTTGCCGTAATCAGCGCCTATGATTACACAGAAACTAAATAATGCAGATAGGCGAATGATGCATCAAAAGAAAGGTCTTATTTTGTTGTATTTGTTGCAAAAATAAAAAAAGTCAAAAAGTAAATTAACAAAAAGTTATGCTATACTTATGTTGCGGCCTTTTGCCTCACCGTTGTCATACTCCACATCACATCGATCGGCAGCTAGTTGCTAGCAGTTTTACCAGGCGCAACCGTACTCCGCTGTTCCCTGTCCACCCGTATTGCCTAAGACCCTCCACCACCTACCTTGTAACTGTATGCATCACATTTTTCATTAAACCATTTTTTATGTAATTGGACTTTAATTAGCCCCAGTGTATAAGCAAAATATACAACTTAATTGCCAGGCCCTGCAGTCTCACCATAGATAGCGATCGCAAAACAACCGAATTTGGTCGCAAAGTCATAATGATGCGTATTTAAAGCGGATGCCGACATCGGCGGGTCGCGTACGGCTCGCGTCCACCTTAAATCCGCATCGTTATAGCTTTGCGACCGAATTCGGTTGTTTTGCGATCGCTATCTATATCTGACAGCAGACTGCTGGCCTAGGTTATGGGTAAGGTCGACTCTAACAAATTATTGAATCTATTTTCTAGTATTTTTCTTGTTTATTCGCTGCAAAAAATTAGCAACTAATTGTCCATACACATAAGCCTCTATTAATTTGATATTTATGGTGAAATACCTGCCTACCCATAACTTGGAAACTAAATGTAGCAAACTTTTTATTTATTTACGTTTTGACTTTTTTTTATTATTGCAACAAATACAACAAATTAATACCTTTCTTTTGATGCATCATTCGCCTATCTGTATTATTTAGTTGCTGTGTAATCATAGGCGCTGACTAAGGCAAGTGGCGGTTCCAGCGGCCAACTATATTTGGTCATAGCGTCTTAGTTTTTTTGCACCAAATTCAGGAAAAGAGGTGTGTATACTAACAAATTACCACTAATTCCTGTCAAAGTTTTATCAAACTTTATGAGTTGGCTGCGCGGTGGAAATGGACATTTATAATTATGCATAATTGAGTTGCCCTAAGCTGTTTCTAAATTATCTGTGGCGTTAATAGCGGCAAGTCATCGCGACAGTCGATCGGGTGCTTTTGTGCAAATCCCAGCGGTAATTAAAGAAGGCGCGGCGATTTATTTTGAAAATCGAATTGGTTTTTAATTTCCTCGCAGTAGGTGTGCGAAGGAGAGTAGGATCCGTCAGTAGTGTCGACTGTCGAGCCGTGTTGACGTCCGGGCCGGCAGGGCGGCGCTGGCGTGGGCGCGCGGGCGCTGCTGCGTGTGCGTGGAGCCGCCGGGCGCGGGCTGGCCGGGCGCCGCGAGCCGCGCCGCCGTGCTGGGCGCGCTGCCGGGCGCGCTGGCGCCGGCGCTGGGCGTGCTGTACCTGGCCGACGTGTGCGTGCCGCCCGGCGTGTTCGCGGACCTGCAGGTGACGTACCGCCCGCCCTTCGGCGCCTGCTCCGTGCTGGCGCTGCACCCGGCCACGGACGCCGACTGACCCGCCCGCTGCGCGCCGACCGACCCGCCCGCCGTACGCCGTGACGCCGCGCTGCCGTCGATCCATTAGTGGGTCCTACGACTATGAGTGCGCTACGGTACTGACCGACGGAACGTTTAAACACGAACAATATTCTCTCCCTCATAGAACTTGTTCTGATCCGACCCGCTCAGCAAATCTTAAGACTCATGTGATAAATACACCTTAAATTTTATTAAAGTTTTAAATTAATTAAAAGGACGAAAACGTCAATCACGACGTTTGATACTGACGCTGGACACTCACGGACAACTAAACTTGCGCTAAACTGGGCTATGCTAGTTGATATACAGGATTAATTTTTCAAGTGGGCGTGGATCGCCAAATCCGAAACTGAAAAATATCGAAAAATGCTTAAAGGAGTCTCGAGCCCGATTTTGATGAAAACTAAAACTGCATCATTGGATTTTTGGTAAATCATTATTCCTGGCCAGGAATCTGAACTGTTGGTTTTGAAAAAAAAACGCCGTATTATTACACTATTCGGTAGCGTCGCCAGTAAGAATCAAATTTTGGGAAGTAATGACGTATGACAAACGAAAGGAAGGAGTTCATTTTTGATAAAATACCTAACAGTCTGCAAACAGAACCTCGAGCAAAATCACTATTGGCGCCAACTCACTTGTTAGTTCTAATTTCAATTGAAAAACCAACCCTAATTATTGAAAAACCAACCTCAAAATATGATGTTATTTGCTGATGACACTTCCCTAATTTTTAAGATAAATAGACGGGCCCAAAATCTAGATGACGTGAAAACCCCCTACCCCAGGCCACCCTACCCCCGCCCTGCCCTGCCCTACTTCAGGTCCATAATTAGTTCACAGCAAACAAATTAGTATTCAACGAAAAAATTTGCTCTAAGCATAATCAGCCCTTTTTAATGTTCCCACTGCTGGGACACTCAGCCTCCTCTCAATGAGAGGGAATGGGCTTAATATTGATTAAAGAGAAACTTGAATTCGTAGATAAAACGGTTTTCCTGTGGATTACGCTTGATCCAAGGCTACAATATGCGGGGCGGCTAAGTTCAGCAGCATATGCTATTAGAAAAATCCGTCAATTTACTGATGTGGATACCGCTAGACTGGTCTATTTTAGTTACTTTCATAGTATGATGCCTTATGGTATTTTGTTATGGGGATGGGCAGCAGACATTCAGTCTATAATTATTTTGCAAGAAAAAAAGTCATCAGAGCCATAATTACAATCTTCGTAGGCGCGATTCTCTAAGGGAACTGTTTAAGGACATTAACATCATGACGGTATATTGTCAATACATCTACGAAAACATAATGAACGTAAGAAAACATTTGCATCTTTGAGTAATAGAGGTGACAAGACACAATTACATTTCTAGAAATAGGGACCAATTAGTGCAGCCGGGCTTCAGACTCGCTAAAGTTTCATGGGGTACTGTTTAAGATGCTATAATACAATTCCAAAAAGTATTTGTTTTTTTGTGTCTACTTAGTATTTGATGAGAAATGAAACTCAAATAGGTTTATACTAATTTAATTTGGAAATGTGATTCCTTACATACTATCACCTACATGGCTTAGTGGTACTTCAATCCAATCACAGTGCAGCATTAAATCTATCGAGCCTAGCGCGCGGAGTGCTGCGTTACATAAAACTGTTCTCCCGTAGTGTTGGCTTTAGGACATCGAAAATCGGCCATTTTTTGGGACCGGTTTTTTTTATTTATTTTATATTATTTAGAATGTACTTTAAAGTACCTTCTAAATTAATAAAAAAAACCCGGTCAATATTATAACCTTTGTAATTGTTAATCAATAAATGGAGCTATTTAGGTCTATTTATTGATTAGCAATTACAAAGGTAGGATAGGTAGGATATTAACCAGGCGTTCGACCAAATAGTTAAAATTAAGGAGACTTTGGAGCTTCTATCCATCACTTCAGCAGAACTACAGGCTCTCAACAAAACAATAAGAAAATTGGTACGACGCGACCTTCGATGCTCCAGCACACAGCAAAACCGGGGGTTCAAAGTGTTCGTCGAATCACTTGGGAGGAGCCACCTGACGATATTGACCAAATTTGGTTGATTTGGGATATCGTCGTTTCGAAGTCTGAGATTGTTTCAGAAGTCGAAAACTTCTATGTTCAGTTGTACGCATCGCATGCATCTCGACCTGATCCCAATTCACAGAAGACCTGCCAAAAGTCAGCCAAGGTGAAATCGAGGCGGCTCTTAGACAGCTTAAGAATGGAAAAGCCTCTGGTGAGGATGAGTTAACGACTGAGCTTCTGAAAGCTGGAGGATAAGTCCTCTTTTAAGAGAGCTTCGGGAGCTTTACAACTCGATCCTGTTCTCTGCGAGAAATCCAGAAGCGTGGAGAAAGAACGTGGTCGTTATTTTCCATAAAAAAGGGAACAAGACTCTATTAAAGAATTACAGACCCATTTGGCTCCTTAGCCACATGTTTAAGCGGTTTGCAAGTCGTTACAAATCGTCTAACAAGAATACTCGACGACTTCCAGCCACCGGACAAGTCGGGTTTAGAAGAGGATACAGCACCAGAGATCACATTCACACTGTGGAAAATTATGCTGAAGTATAATCGGCTTTTGACTCTATCGAGACCTGCAGCTTGTTCTGGAGTCTCTGCAGCGATGCCAAGTAGACTGGCGATACTTCAAGGTCTGAAAAGTCTTTAAGAAAACGCCATAAATAATTATCGTCCAAACTCAGAACCAGCAAGCAGAGCATATCCCATTGTGTCGGGGGGTGAGGCTAGGGGAGGTAATTTCACCGATATTGTTCACCTACGAACTGGAGGATGTGTTTAAGACGCTGAACTGGGAATGGCATTAAGATCTACAGCAAGTACATCTCACACTTGAGATTTGCAGATGACATCATCATAGTGACTGATCGCTGCACGACTTACAGCAGATACTAGATGGCCTAGTTGATTCTTCAATATGCATTGATCTCGGGGTGAACTTGACAAAACCCAGGTTATGTTCAACGAACTCGTCACCCCAGGATCTATTGTTGTCAATGGCGGTCCTCTTGAGGTTGTTCGAGAGTATATTTACCTCGGGAAAACTCTGCAGTTTAGTAAGAACAACTTTGAGCGGAAGGATAACGAGGAATCCAGCTGGGCTGGGCAGCATTTGGGAAGCTTTGTCGAGTCTTTTCGTCAAAAAAATATAATACGGGTACTTTAGAATGAGAATTTTACCAATTATATTTATTCTTGTGAGAATAAATAAAAGAATAAGTCGTAGGAATAATAGAAAAAATTGACTGACTCATGTTTCTACATGTTAAACCACAGAACAGAAAAAACAGTAGAAGTCGCATGTGGGCGGGGCGCGCGTACCCCGAGCTTTGCGCTGTTCCGCAAAGTGTTTACCCCACGCACACGCCACGCACATCAGTCTAGAAAGAAGCGTCACTGTGACAATAACTTTTACAAAACTTAACTTAAATAAAAAAAAAATACTGAAACGCCTTATTGTGCTGTTCTAGAGTGTAAAAACGATAGCAAAACCAAAAATGTTTCAAATGGTGGTATATCATACCATCGGGAAGTCTTAATTTGCTTTAAGCCTATTAAAAATTAAAAAAAATATACTATAATAGACAACACAGGTACAAATAGACTTTATTAATTATACCATAGGGACTACTTTCTTTTAACTCAAACATATTATTCTCGAAGAAGATTCCAACTACGCACATGTCACAGTCCGCTATTCAATTAAAGATTGTCGTTATCGATAATGAGTTATCGATATTTTAAACATGAATGTTCCATTTATCGGCGAAAAATTAACCATGTGTGAGTTTCTTTATGATTCTGAATTAGTAATAGGTAGTACATATTTCCATGAATAGTATAATAATAAATAGCAAATAACAAACAGTATAAATTTCGAAATCAATCAGTAGTTTAACATGACAATATTAACATATCAATAAATTCTTAATTAATCTTTCTCTATAACATAAGCATTATTATAACACTTGATTTCAAACATAAGTAAGTACTTAATTCATTTAGAAATTTAAAAATATTTATCGACTCTTGTATTTTATTTGAAATAAAACGCAATATCGATAAAAAGACAACGATAGTGGAACCCTAGAACAGGACGAATAGCACACAAATAGTAATGAGCTCGTTACGGAAATATCAATCTTATCACAAAATAAATAAAGGTTTATTAAATGTATTTACTGTAGTGACTTCTAGCGGCGAGTAGCAGAACTTGCTCGTGCAACTATTTCGCATGAGCTAATACGTAAACAGAGTAGATAATAAACCACTCTATTTGCATGTGCTTATGGTTTATTTTCAAATAAACGAAAACGACTATATTACTTACTTTCATTTAATATTAAATTACCTATCACACCACGCTTTTCTTAGTGTTAAGAAATACAATTAAACTGTTTATGTGTTAGTTTGGGGTACGCTGGTTCCGATACTAATAAAGCGCTATGCGACTTCTACTGTTTTTTCTGTTCTGTGTGTTAAACGACCTTCGACGTGTTGTGTGTCTGATCTGCGAAGTTCACAAATCAATAAATAATGGATTTAAAAAAGAAACAAAAAAAAACTGAAAACCCGAAAAGACCGGGTTTTATACGAAACAACCGGTTTTTTTACAAAGCTGAAACCCGGGAATTCCCGGTTTTTTCAGGACCAGGAAAAACCGGTCCGTATGCCCTAGTTGGCTCAGTGCGCAAGTAACCGGTGATGCACGCACGGTACAGCACGGTGTCGTGTCGCGCGGTCCGCGTCCCGGCTGATGCCGGCCGATGTTACTATTATGTAGGGGCCACTACAAACTCAATGACACGAAATTTAAAACATGCATTAAACGCACACTATGTAAGCAAGCATATTACAAGTTGCACGATTATATCGCTGATCAGAATGCTTGGCTCAATGCCGGTCCTGCTCTACAAGGACAGGGACACATAAATTGATAACATTAAATAGTATTGTTGGAGCTGCTGCTGAAGATTGTACTAACTATCTTTGCATTGTATAGATTTTATCTCTTTAGTACTATATAATCGCATAGGCCATATTGTGTGGGTACTATGTAATAGAAAGCTATCATTCACTGGAAACCTACGTCCTTTCTTGATCTGAATGTGCCCTGGCGGTTGAGAGTAAGTCAGACTCACTCAAATGTCTCGCTGATGGTGGCGCGTGTGTCGGATCATTTAGTTCCCTTCAAAATGGTTGAGTTGAATGGTGCTGATCCATGCGTCATGTTCGTGAACGGGCGCTATCAGTTGTGCTTGTGACTGGTCATCTCTTAGTTGCCACGGCTTATTTGAATGAATTATTTTTATGTTTTTAATTGTATTTTTTGTTTTTACTATGGACACTTTTAACGTGCACATCTTGCTACAGTTGCTACATCGTTCTCACATAGTCTACCATAAATGATGTAACCGAGGTTTTGTAACAATATGCTGATTTAAAAGAGTGTCCATGGAGTTTCTTGCCCGTTCTTCTCCATAGAGATCTACCCCAGGGAATGGGCAACTACAGTACTTTCACAGTTTTTATGCCTTGTGACTTGGACTGTAGCTACATTTAATTGTTATCTTTGTTTCGACAATTCAAAAGTGCCTGTAACTGGCCTACTTGAAATAAATGATTTGATTGATATATATTGTATAGCGGGCTGGTGTCCGCAACTCCACGTCTAAGCGCGTATTTTGCGTGCGGCGATGATTTGATTGATTTTGATTGTTTACAATTTTTTATTATGGCCTATAACCGCGAAGAGATCAAAAAAATATTGAAGATAATGTTGTGAGGATGAAGGTGCGGGTGTCATCAATCAAGGACATTAATTTAAAATATGATAAAATATAAAATTTTCATTTTCCTTTCATTTGCCGCATGTCATTACTTCCCAGAATATTATCATTATTAGCTACACTAGGGAATGGTGTAATAATACAGTGTATGTTTTTTTTACAAAACCAACATGTTCGATTCCTAGCTAGGAATATTGATTTTTCTTTAGTTTTTGTCAAAATCGGGTTCGAGCCTCCTTTGAGCATTTTTCATGAACGTCAAGATGATGGGACCCCGTCAGGTATTTCTAATATCGTGTGGATAGGATTTAATTCAATATTTGTACTATTTCGTATAATTAATCCTTGGCGACGCTAAGGTTGTTGTGTAGAGCCCGTCGCGTTGTCACACCCGCTGCTGCGGCTGCGGCTGCTCCGAAAGGCGAATGTTCATAAATAATAGTAAGCTTGTATGTCGATAAGTAATGGTATTGTGATACATCGTAACAGCGATGGGTCGCCGGACTCGCCGACCTTAAACCTGACAGTGATGACCGCTTCAATGTGATTGAAAGTGAACATAAATAAATATATATTATTAATGATCTTGCATGTGTAACAGTGCGGTGGACGGTGTATTGAATGACTGTCATTTGTAAAATCAATATATTTTCTTCTGTTATACTCGTAATTATTGTACATTTTTTTGTTACTAGTGTTACAATTGTGCAATGATATTCGAAAACTGGATATTGTGTGTATAGTGTACAATACTGTAAGTTATTTAACCAAACAGAGGCTAGAAGAGTTTGGTATGAGTGCTGTATCTATGTACATTGTCATGTGCATTTCCTTTCAGCAGGTACGGTCAAACGCACGTTAGCTCTTTCTGCTGTATTATAATTATAAACACTGTCTAATGGTTGTCACGGACGTGTGGTTGACAGTACTTGTCTTCAGAATGTGTCCAGCAACTTTAAGGGCTCATGTTCATGGGCGGCGCCGGCCCGTGTAACAACCGATCGTGAGCAAGGGCCCTTATTATTATTAACATTAGTATATTACACTTGTTAGGGTCAGTTCATACCGAGACGCGACGCGACGCTGCGCGAACATTTTAATAGAGAGACTTAAAATATAACTTTATTTACTACACGAAAAGATACACATTTCATTGTGTAAACTCGCGGGAGCGCGCGGCTCAGCGCGAAATCACTAGCCACTGGTCGCGTCTCGGTGTGAGCTGACCCTTACTGTTTTCCACATTGCTGAGAGAGATTTCCCTTCATGCTGCTTTATGTTATTTAATTCAGTGACTTGGCATTTGAGGCAGTGCATATACAACACAAGAAGAGAAGAAGAAGTCAGTTATTATATTTTTCAATGAAAGTTTATTTTTAGTGGTTGGTTCCCACACACATTCTTGCTATGTATTCATTTGACATAAGTTGTGGTATTACAACATACATGCCAACTGCCATGGTCAAATAATTGAAATATGGATGTACTGCACACACCAGTGTACCCAAGTGAAGTGGTACATTCACAGCATACGCGTGATGTTATGTCAACGGGACCTCAGAAGAATGCACTTCCAAACAATATTATACAAATTGTTGTTTGTTTATTGTACATCAATAAGAAGTTGAACCGTAACAATCATGGTCAACATAAACAAAGTAGCTTTTATGCGCTTATTCAAGTTAACTCAAAAACTGCTCATCTGAACTTGACCAAATGAATGGCATGGGGCCACCTGGAAAACTCCCTTCCAATAAGATAGAATACACAAGAATCATCGTAAATGGACGAAGTGGTAAAGAATTATCGCGTAAACAATACAAACAAAAATCGGTTACAAAAATAATAATGTGAAAAACGATGGTCAACATTTCGGGCACATAAATAGAAATCATTTGTTTTATCGTTTGACCGCCAGAGCATGCCGCACGCGCGCACCCTCCACGCCGAGCCACAATGTCACCTAATAGTTTGTCATATATCTGTCGTGGTGTACAGGGCAAGCGCTTGGTCAAAAGGATAATGAATAACATACATAATGATGCTATAATGCTCAATTTAAAGGTTGTGAAACATCAATTATTTTTTTATGCACGGTGTTGTAGAATAAGTGCGGTATTATAGAATAACAATTCACCGATCTTGTCACTTCATATCCATGGTGAATTTGTCGTTAGTTCCAGTTGCGCCGCGCCAACCCACTAGGGGTTCCGGCAACCTTCATTTACTTTACATTTTGCCTGACTGACCAAGACACAGTGACCTTTATGTTCTTTGAAATAAGGTTGTTGTTCAATCAATTAGGTACTGAGTACTGACAAAGCATCATGACTTGCGCTATGAAATTGTCCTATGACCACTGTGAGTTTGTTCTACATATTGTATAAACTTCGACGATGCGACGTAAAGAGCAATAAATGCAATCACTTATTTTCTGACTGTCTGGAAGCTGTAAATAGAATGATAATCCCCGCCCCGCCTCGTTCCTGCCTAGTTGTAAATGCAACGTCACAGACTTGAGAATAGGTCCCACAGTGGTCTCTCAGGACGCAACTGATAGATACTTACAATTTTATATTAGTGATTTAATTTTCAAATTTTAATAAAATTGTTAGTTGTATACCGTGTATCATTATTTAGTTATTTGTGCCTGGGTTGTAACATCAGTTCAGCGGTTATGAACTTAATGTTAATAGTGAAGTGTCGAAGTTGAATATAAAACATGACTAACATGTAGTGTTCAACACTTTCAGAAACCAAATTTGGTCAGATAAGACTGATCTCAACTATAACTACTACTATCAGCATGCAGTCTGCCCGCAGTCGGTAGCAGCAGAGCGGGTAGACGCGGCGGATGTTCAAGTACGCTAATTCCGAAACCGGTTGTGTAGATCGCTCGGGAGTCTCGTCTTACACGCTTCAGTCTTTTACATAATATGTAGCAATGAAAACTGCCTCGTTGGTCTAGTGGTCCTGGGTTCTATTCCCAGGTCGGGCGAAGTGTTATTGGGGTTTAAAAGTAGGAATTTCTCAGTAGCAGCCACAGAGTGTGCATTTGTGCCCGATTGATGGCAATGGGCTCGCCCCCTATTAGATAGGATATAACATAACATTTAGGTTAAGGTATTTATCTATGGGTCTTTGTTACCTGAAATAAATAGTTTATTATTATAATGTGCGAAATGTACTGCACTATTAGGTATACCTGCCTAACCCTTCGGTATGACAGGCGTGAGGTTATGTTATCATGTGAATAACGTCAGCAATCATTGGATTAAACTAACTGATATCATTGTGATGGTGCGATTCCACCAAACATTGTGCGCAAACATTTGTGCCGCACAAAATGTTCGCTTCCTGATCTACAGATCCCTTTCCACCGGCAAAGCTGTGCGTAACTTTTGTGCGCGCACAGTGTAGCACATTTGTGAACGAACATGTTAGTACGAGAGCCCATGACCAAAATGTTAGCCTCATGACTAAAAACCGTTCAAAATCGATAAATTTGGTTTTTCTGATCATTATTCTGAAAAATGCTTTTTAGGAACCTTATGGTCATAGTCTTGTGTAGTGCAAAACTCAGAAATTTACAGCAAAAACAAAAACACATTATGTGTTGACGCCTAGTCGTACTAAAATTATTTGAGATGATGCTAAGCTGCTCTACCTACATATTAAGGATTATTATTTTAAGGAGGGCTTCGTGAAGGTGGAGAGGAAGAAGCGTCCTAGTCGAAACCAGTGCGAGACCGCCCTGCAGGACCCAATGGGCTGCATCCGACAATACTAGCGACGCAGCTTTATGTATCCTAGCTACATCACACCACGAACGTTGAGGAGATCGTGGAGTATGTCCGATCGAAGACCAGCTGTACCTTGAAGGTTGAGAAGTTGGAGTCGCGACACAACACTCATTTAAAGTCGTTCGTGGTGCGAGTTCCCACTAATCATATTGAGACCTTCCTCAAGGAAGAGTTTTGGCCGAAGGGTGTCATCTATCGACGCTTCCGCGGAAGGCTACGCGACCCCACGCAGCGCAACACAACGCCGTCACTTCGTCTACAATAGTTATATTTTCTGGATTTTATAAATATATTTTATAATATAAGGTATTTATGTTATGGGTCTTTGTTACCTGAAATAAATGATATACAGCCTGTAACGGAAAGGGTATATACATACCAAAGGTACGACTTCTTTGGATGATAACAAACGATATGGCAAGGGTTTTTGAATCCCATCTCTACATGTTCGGAAGTAATGATATTTTTTAATTCATTGATACCAGATACCGAACTTTTCAAATTGAAATAAACACATCACTAGCAATAAGTCAGCTGATCGGTGTCAGCGAACTTTTTGTAAGTAAGAATAAACCTCTTACTCCTGGTAATTCTGAATAAAGGGTTCCGCATGTTTATTTTTGGTTTGCAAAATAATTTTACTGACTCTTCCTAAACTTAGATTATGTCTGTGTACAAGCTACAATTAATTTGTCTAGGTATCTAAATTTAATGAAATATTGATACCTACTTGCATTGTCACGGTGTTATCATTTACACACTTGTTTGTTTTTACGTAGTTTTTCTTTTGTAGAAGATTAGTTTGTAGATAATTAGTCATCATCATCATCTGCCATTTCCCAACTATGTTAGGGTCGGCTTCCAGTCTAGCCGGATACAGCTGAATACCAGTATTTTACATGGAGCGACTGTCTATCTGACCTCCACAACCCAGTTAGGACTGGGTAATACGATACCCCTTGGTAAGACTGGTAGATAATTATTACTTAGATAATATTCCACCCACTACCCACCTTACCATCGTACCTACAACACAGTAAATACCTAATTTAATAACAATATTCCTGTAAATTTTCGAAGGCTATCGTTTTATTTCGGTGGCCATATGGATGAACGATGTTTTGCTTTCATTTTTTATCGATTCACAGATCGAATACCGTGATCTTGTTTGAAATATGTAGATAAACCTACATATTCGCTGTTTATTATTGTCAGCACAATACTTTGGTAAAAGAACTCGAATAACTAAATTATACGCCTTTTTACACATACGATCCAGGAGGTTTGATTCACCTTACTATTGAAACAATTTATTTAAAAAAAAACATTATTGTTTGCCATTAAAAAGGATTTAGTAACATAATTTGTCCAACTGAACCCAAAACATCATCTCTAAGCAACTTATGCATCTCATAATAGAAATAAACTCACAGTGGGTTCCGTTCATCATTTTAAAAATAAGGTTACGAAAACTATTAACAACAAGTCTGTCTGTAGGACTAACCGAAGAATGATCGAAAGTTCACGCTCTGTCGAAAGTTGCTGTTTGAGTGAGTGGTACACACAGCTACACATCAAGCTATACATTTCTAGTATAAGCTGACCTCTCATTGTACGTAAATCCTATAAAATGCGAGATCAGCATAAACTGGAAATGCATAGCTTGATGTGTAGCCGTGTGTACAAGAGTTTTATTGGTTTGAGCACGTTTAGTCTTTATCATAATCCAAATGAAGTCATTAAAAAAATGTCTCAAAACAGTATCTAATTAAAGAAAGAAATTAATAAAAGTCCCAGGACCGCATGAGTAACAAGTAGTGTTATTGCCGAATTGAAAATCGTTTGCTCACAGAACCCTGATTTCGTCGTTACACACACATAGTCAATCATCGTTGTGTATTTATGTAACCAGATTTAGGTTTTAGGGTAGACGTACCAATTGCAGTCCTGTAGTTTGAATTACTCCTGGTAAATTTAACTTCTAATCAGATTTCAAAATAATTTAGGCAAGTTAATATTTTAATCAAAGCATGTTATATGTTGTTTTGAAATAAAAGCTCTGGGGGGGTTCAGATTCTCACGTACAACAAAAGTACAACATAATTATGATCGAATGTACAACATTAATGATCTGTAATGGATTGAAATAAATGATTTTTCAATTTTGAATTTGATTTACGTAGTTAACTCTTATTTTTAAAACATTTTTTTTATTAGTGGTGGACACTACATGGGACAGCTACCCTATTACCAGAATAGCAAGGAATAGGAGCTTTATTTTACATTATTGTTACCTAATAATTCATTTGCTCGTCAGTCGTCGACTTCTCTGCGTGTGGTGCACATCGTTTCCATCCATGTGATACGCGCATTCCTAAGTTCTAATTGTTGTTATTGTTTTCGTTGTGTTTGTTTCGCGCTTTCCGAAATGGATCGGGCGTGGTAGTAGAACCGTCCGCCCGTCCTTCCGGGCTGGAGTGGAGACTACGCATTGGAAAGCGCAGCGTGGGATGGCCACTTGCCAGAGGGACCGACGACAGAGACAGGGAGTCGCTGGCTGCAGGTGGCATTGGACCGGACACGTCGGAAATCGATTGGGGAGGCCTATGTTCAGCAGTGGACAACAACGGCCCTTACAACCCCAGACTTTACCCCGTTAGACTTTTATTTTGTGGGGTTACATTAAAACGTAGTATACGCAGTGCCGTGTGATGCAGTGGACCAAATGAAAGTGCGGATTGAGGCCGCTTTCAGGCCAGTAACACCAGAAATGCTAAACCCACCCTTAAAATTGTAAGTTAATTTACTAAATTAAGCAAAGCTTTAAGATTTTACTGTTTACTCTTTAATAAATAATAGAATGAAACTAGCTAACCGACCTAAACTTTGCTTCGATTTTTTATTACGTAACTTTTATTATCTCAGTTTTTACGTGAAATTTCTGGCTTGATATTAACGAGTAAATGGTAATTGTAAATCAATAATTAAATTACGCATTATTCATTTTTACATCACGCTCGGTACAGTAGGTACACTCGGCGGCGCGGCCGCTTGTTTGATTTCGTCAGTTCGCGCCGACAAAGACACCGCACAGTGAGCTGAAACGGGCCGGTAAAGGACTTAGCATTTAAAAAAAAAGTTTCTTTTTCTGAAATTTTAAATATTGTGTTGGATTTATCTATCGATTATAAGTAATTATTTCTATGAGGGTCGTTCAGATAACTTAGTATTTTCGGAGTTATAAATATCCAAAGTAATTTTTGTATGAAGCAAAAGAAAAAAATGTGAAAATCTCGAAATTCTCAAATTTTCTCAAAGAATTGACTCTACGTATGCATAGTACGTATATTTGTCCTATTTTAGCGCCTATTCTCGGGTTGCGATTTTCTGCGATTTGGTCGCAATTTCAAATTTTATTCTCTATTCCACACCACCATAGAGGTTAAGAACTAGGTGCGTTTTTTTATGTAGTGGTCTCCCCTTTTGGCCTAATCCACTAAGAACTAATAAAATAAATAAATAAATAAGTAAAAATCACAATCACTACTGGCCACTGCACTGTTTTAATTTAATCACTGTCAAGGGTATGCACGTTAACGAATGCAAAATTTTCGTATTCGTCATCATCAAATGTTTCCGCTTGTTCAATTACTAATAAACTTTGTGCTTCTACTGACAAAGTTTTATGTTTTCTGCGAAGTTTGTGACGTTTCGCTGAGATGAGTGGATCAGAGCTGGTCAACAAATTATTTAAAATGTCTTCATTTGTAGTTTTTCTACTGCATTTCCTGGAATGGTGTTGGCGGTACCTACGAAAGTCTTTATTTCTAGCTTCAGCAGCTTCTTCAGATAGCTGTCCAATTGGCATTAGACCAAAACTTTCAATAATAGCTGCACCATGCATAAGAACTTTATGAACACTTGAAGGCATATAATACCAGCTATATAATTCCAAATACAGTTGCATGGTCACTTGATCATATTCGTGAAATTTCGCTGTGTCAATGTGGTAACCTGATGAAATTGCCTCTAAAATGATTGCAAATCGCCTTATTAATTCTTCACTAACACCAGTTATCTCAGCAGTCATGTTTGGATTTGCAAAAAATCTTCTAGCAGTATTTCCGTCATTCGTGGAGCCGTGCCCTTGTTTAACAACATCAATCAGAAGTCCCATTCTATTTTTAAAAGCGTCTTGTGTGTCTTTCTTTCTTCTTTCCATGATGCACTTGTTGTCTCCCTTTACTGTCCATGTCTGTATCGTTAATCTGTAGGCTACATGCAGAATGCATTCCATCATTCGTATTCATAATAAGTCTCAAAACAAATTACGTCATACCTACCTATGGTGGTGGAAAATGTCGAACATTGTTTTTTTTTTAAAGAACGAAGTAGGTATTGAGGTTTTCAGGCCGTTTAGTACACATTATTTTCAATTTCAATTTAATTGGAATAAATTGCTTAACTAAAATAACATGACTCTTCATACAAATTTGATATGGCTATATCTCCGAAAGTACTCGTTAAATTAAAAAAAGTCAAAGAATAAAAACGTTTTAAATTTATGCCTAGATACCAAAAAAATACATTTGATCTCTTAAGACCCAACCTTGTAATCCCAGCCCACTGTGCACCGCCTCGCCTGCTAGGCTACTAAACAGTATGGCACTAGGCGCGCAGAATTACGGAAGAGATTTGATGTACCTATTTATTAGACAGAAAGAGAGTGATATTGGCAAGTAATGTGGAAAGTTATTGACCCCCGTAGTGCGGTGACACGTTTTTATGATTTGAATTTCAGAAACATAAGAAACCGAAAATTTGGTATCCATTTTTTGAGTATTTTATTTTGAGCTGAAACTTTGTATAGTGATTCTATACCAGCTGTAATCTTTAGTGGTTCCTTTCCGTTACACGTTGTATAAACCAACTTAAAAAAAAGGAGATTATCAATTCGCCGTTTATATTTATTATTGTTTCTAGAAACCATTATACAAAGACGAATAGTCATTTGTGCAACTTATACTTGCGCGACTGGATATTTGCGTGAAAATTTCCGGATCTTCTATCATGGGTATAATTTTCGTGATTTTTGGGGTCGCTGATAAAGAAAATAATGTCATAATGGAAATTCCAAATGGCGCCGACGAAAATTTTCAGTTTTTTCGTTATGGGTGTCATTTTCGGGGTCGCTGTTAACAAAAATGACGTCAAAATAGAAATTAATGGTGCTGGCAAAAATTTCCGGTATTTCCGTCATAGGAGTCATTTTTTGATTTGAATAAGTACCATTTTGACGTCATTTTCGTTATCAGCAACCACGAAAACCATGAAAATGACACCAATCACGAAATCTTCGCTAATTTTCGTAGCCACCATCTTTGATTTTGATCCCATATTTATTTAGAGCGCTCTCGATTACCGTGGACATGACATCCATGACGAAAAAAACCGGAAAATTTGGTCGCTGCATCTTGCATTTTCATTTTGACTTTATTTTCGTTATCATTGACACCCTGACACCATGACATAAAAACTGAATATTTTCGTCGGCGTTATCTTGAATTTCCATTTTGACGTCATTATTGTTATCAGCGAACCCGAAAACCACGAAAATGACACCCATGACGTAAAAACTGAAAAATTCCATCGGCGCCATCTTGCATTTTCATTTTGACCTGTATTTCGTTATCAGCGACACCGAAAATCATGAAAATTTTCGGTTTTAACGTCATTGATGTCTCAATGACGTTAAAACCGAAAATTTTCGTTGGCGCCATCTTATATTTTCATTTGACCTCATATTCGATTGGAACGCCCTCGATTACCATAAACGTGACGCCTATGACGAAGAATTCGCTACTTTTCGCACACGCCATCTTTGATTTTGACCCCATATTTGAGCGCCCTCGATTAATGTTAAGATTAGTGTGGAAGCCAGGATATTCCTGATTAATTTCTCAGTGCCGTGGACCGAGGATATAAAAGCCGGTAAACTAATACTAGAAATTTTGCGGACGCCGAGTTCTCCCATACGAATGGGAAGAGTAGCTTGTGCCCAAGTTCGATCGTCCAAAGCCACATTTAAATTCCATAAAGAGGAAGCACGAAGGAAATAAGTTAATTTTGGGCCGAAACAGTAGTAACGAATTATTGTGATGGCCGAATGTATGTTAATTTGCAGCAGTCTTTCCGAAACATCATTGAAATTTTGAATTTTTTCCTACATTTCGGGAAAAGAATTTTCAAAGATCGGAGAACCAAGGAGACGAAGATAGCTTTTTTCTATAATTTTGATGCCAGTGGCTATTGCGTAGTTTGAAAGAGTCAGTTGTCTGTCGGTACTGTCTGCTACATATATTTCGCATTTTGAAAGGTTGAGGTCAAGGTCAAGGCCAATGGAATGAAGTTCATTTTTGAAGAAATTTAGATCTTTTAAAACGGAATCTACATAGCCTCCCAAGGGTCCATCATCAAGATACCAAACGTTAAATTTTGAATTTAGCTGCCGAACAATTGGATGGATAGCTAAACTTATAATTACTGGCCCGAGGGGGTCACCTTGTTGACAGCCAACAGCAGATTCCAAAAGGTTGTCCCGATATAGTCATTTAGATGGGGGTCTGTAACATTGCCAAAGAAAACTCTAAATTTGGGGTAATTCTTTTTTAACTTCTGTCAACAAGGAATCCTAAACAAAACCTGTTCACTGAATTGAAGGCGTTCTTTATGTCTACCTTCAGGATGACCTCACCTTTGTCAGAATTTAGGTAGGTCGACAAAGCGTGTACGGCAGCCTCGTCCCCCTGCAACTTGGATACGGCTCTAAAGCCTTTAGAGCCGTATCCAAGTTGCAGGGGCTGAAATTTTTCCGAAACCGCCTCACCATAAAATTTGCAGTAAATCCTTGCTGCTGTACGACGGTAGGCAGTTCCCACGGCAATGGGACGAATACCGCCATCTTTTTTGCGCAGGGCACATAGATTGGCCCCGTACAGAACTTCGATGACGGATACGGTCGGGAAAGGAGAGGCCATCCGCTGGGACAGGGTGTTTGGTCTCCAGCAGCTATTGCGTATCTCTGTTCTTGACTTCCGAAGAGCATTCATCGCCCAAAAAGGTGCATGAGATCAATTTGTGGACTTAAACCTGAAGACTCATGTCAACCGATATTTAAGAAACTTGGTTTGTTACCATTACCGTCACTTTACATTTACGAAATATGTAGGTATGTTTGTAATGAAAAACAAACAATTATTTAAGACTGCAAATGATGTGAATCCTCGGAACAGTCGAGATCCCTATAAATTAGTGTTGAATGATTTACCTAGGCTAGCTAAATACAATAACAACTGCCTAGCAATGTGTGTACGCATTTATAATAAAATACCGAGGCATTTTAAAATATTAAATACAAAATTATTTAAAACTAAATTTTATAAATGGTTACTTGAATATAGTTTTTATAGCTTAAAAGAATTTATAGATAAAAAAAAAATTGTTTGTAATTCATTGCTGATGCCTCATTGGTTACCTAAATACCTGTCTTTTAAATTTTGCATGCTTGGTCTTATCCTAGCTAAACATGTTTGTGCCATTTAAATTTGTACCTAACACCTTTGTATACCATGTTTTACGCAAATAAATATACTATTACTGTTGACAGTTTATAGTGATCATCACTTGGCGAGTTTTGATATACAATAACCGGTCTTGTTAGTTTCGACTGACGCTACCCGTGCAGAACTGTCATTGTATATCAAAACTCGCCAAGTGATGATCACTATGAACTGTCAACAGAGACACGCAATAGCCCTGCTGAGCCGCGAGTGTTTCTGGAGAGCACGGTGCAACCACATCGCTGCTGAAGAGAATCCTGGCTGCTCCGCTAATGTCACCTTCCCCTAACTTCGTTTCCACAAGCATTGCCATACAACGTGGCAACGCCGCCAGTCTCTTGGGTACATTACCAGTTGACTGCGTTGAGGAGGAGTTTTTTGACACCATTTTTTAAGTTTATTTATAAGTTAGTTACTTACTTTAGGTTATTTTAATTTGTAAGTTTTTTTTTAGGGTCTATCTATTCATACACGAAATCTCTGAAGGGGTCATTGTACTCATCATTATGAGCAACTTTTACTATGGGACCAACCTCGAAATCGCGAAAAAAAACAGCTGTTCCCTACAATATGATCGCATTAATTTGTCAAAATGTACTGAACAGCTGTTTTTTTTTTCGCGATTTCTGGGTTGGTCCCATTGTAAAAGTTGTTTATAATGATGAGTACAATGACCCCTTAAGAGATTTCGTGTAGGTATGAATAGATAGACCTTATATATGAATAAATAAAATAAAGTATTAAGAACAAATTTCGAAATAGTACATTTTGATATAAGTGGGGAAACTTTGTTATTGCATTCGAGCGCGGAATTAACACCCGAGCTGTAGGCGAGGGTGTTATGGAGCCGAGAAATGCAGTAACAAATCCCCACGCGTATCAAACGACGTTTTTCAATACACATTCGAAGAAATAAAATATTAGAACGGAAAGTATTTTTGTCAGGAATTATTAGGAAACTATGATTTAATTTGCTATTTTACCGCGCTTTGCTTTTGCCAAGTTAACGTATGATAAGCTATTCAGCCAAATATGAAAAAAAGAATATTCGTATATTTTTTAATTTAGAGATAAAGAGAAAGAAGATGCATTTATTTGTTAAAACATGTGTGACATGATACATGAATATGCACATAAGGATGGAGATCGAGAAATTGTTGGTTCAACATGTTTTGCCATATTCGGCGTACAAAATAGTTTACAATACTTTATTAGAAATTAAAAATAGTTACATTACATAATAGTCAAAATTCATTCAATTCAAGTAAATCATTCAATTCATATAAATTACAATGTCAAGAAAAGATAAAATTATTCAGTCAAACAGAAAAATCAGTTTCGGCCAGAAATTCGGAGATACTATAATACCTATGCCTTTTGCGAAAGAAACATTTTTAATTGGCGTTTGAATGCCTTACCATTCAGCTCCTTCCAACATTTAGGCAATTTGTTAAATATAGTAGGCGCCATACAGACGACACTTTTGCGCATGAGTGCCGTTTTTGCTGGATAGACTCGAAGAATGGTCATATCCCGTCTGTTACGCGGTATCACGTCCTGTAAACGTGGAAATCGATTGGGGTTTGTTTTGACGAACATTGCAGTTTCAAGGATATACAGATAAGGAAGAGTCAACAGCTTGTACCTTTTAAAATATGGCTTACATGTATCGATCGTTTTTAGCCCGAACGTAGATCTAATGCATCTCTTTTGGGCCTTAAATGCCGTGTTAGCGTTTGTAGAATTTCCCCAGATATGATGCCATATCTTAGGTGAGACGCAACTAAACCATGGTAAGCCGCAAGCAAGGTATCTACATTCACAACTGCAGCTAGAGAGTGCAATGCAAATGCCGAACTACAATTTTTTTTACACAGGTTCTCGATTTGAAATTTCCAGTCAAGCCTTTTGTCAATTATTAGTCCAAGGAATTTAGTAGTATTTACAATTTCAACAATTTTATCATCTATAGTTATGTCCTGATGTTCCATAGTCAGTCGTTGGCTAAAATGTATGATTTTCGTTTTATCTAAATTAATCTTTAAATTATTATTGTTTAACCATTCTATTATAGATGTCAAGGTATTATGAATGTCAAATTTATATTGGGTCATGTCATTGCTATTACTAGAAATGGTCACCGTGCTATCATCTGCAAATAAAGTCATAGGGTGTGGAACTGATTTTGGCAAGTCATTAATATACAGTATAAAAAGTGGAGGTCCCAATACACTACCTTGAGGAACACCAAAAGTTGTTTGACGTTCCTCTGATAGGTATATCTCTTCCTTTTTAGTCGTTATATTAATTCTAGTGATTTCTGTCTTTTGCTTTCTATTGTCTAAGTAGGATTTAATTAAATTAAGAACATTACCTCTTATACCATATGCTTCAAGTTTTTTTATTAGAATGTCATGATTTACGTAGTCAAATGCTTTAGTCATTTCGCAGAAGATGGAACATACAGGTGTTTTTTGTCCATTTTTGTCAATACAGTGTATAAAAAGTCATAGATCGCCATATTTATAGTTTATAGAACACAAATAAATGTTAATTTATTCTTACATGTAAATATTTGTTTTGAATAATCATGTTTATCTATGATATTCTATTTATAAACACAATTTAAATACTCAAAAAATATTTATGCCGAAAAGACGCGTATCTCTTTGCCGAGATTAAAAAAAAAACAACCACCGCCGACTATAGCTATAGTCATTGAACCCATTTGGACTTATCTGTGGAAATATTTATTTCCGCACGTGTGCGGAAAATATTAAAAAATCCACGCGTGTGAAATACATTGCATGTTGAACATAATCGTAGTGCGATAAGAACCAGTTTTCGAGAAAGTGTATTGAAAAAATATTTGGCGAAGTTTTTTTCTGTTTGGTTAACTTGGCAGAGCAATCGTAACGATCGATCGTAGTAATCTTAACGTAACCAAATATTTTTACATTTTTTGTGCTGCAAGGCCTTGCTTTTTGCCAAATTTCGTGATTCTAGGTCAAAGGGAAGTACCCTATAGGTTTTGAATCCCTTGTGAAATCGCATAATATGCGACATAAACAGTCATATCTTTTGATCGCGATGACTTACAAGTTTGATTTTTGCATTGCTCCAAGGGGTAGCAGACCTGAGTAATTGGTATTTTTAGCAGACCTGAGTATTTCAGCTTGATACCGCCACGAGTTCCTGAGAGAAAGGGTCTTGACAGATAGACAGACAGACAACAAAGTGATCCTAAAAATACGTAGTTATTATGCATTAACAAATGTTATGGTGCACTAAAATGTTTTTCAATACACTTTCTCGAAAACTGGTTCTTATCGCACTACGATTAGGTTCAACATTCAATGTTTTTCACACGCGTGGATTTTAATATTTTTCCGCACCCGTGCAGAAATAAAAAAATCCACAGATTGAGAATTATACTTAGACTAAGTCGCTCTGTCGTCAACTATAGTCGGCGTTGTTTGTTTTTGTTTTTAATCTTGGCAAAAAGAAATGCGTCTCTACGGCGTAAGTAAATATTTTTGTATTTAAATTGTGTTTATAAATAGAATATCTTAAATAAACATGATTATTTAAAACAAATATTTAATTTTATGAATAAATTAACATTTATAAATTGTGTTCCAAATTCACAAATACTTTTTTCTATTTTTCATAGTAGGCTGTTTAGAGGCATCATACCTTTGCTTCTTCTTCAATCTGGCGAAAGAAAAGCGCGGAAAAAAAAAACAATTTAAATCATAAATTTATGATTTCAATTCCTGACAAAAATACTTTCCGTTCTAATATTTTGTTTCTTCGAGAGTGTATTGAAAACGTCATTTGATACGCGTGGGGATTTGTTACTGCAGTTCTCGGTTCCATAACACCCTCGCCTGCAGCTCGGGTGGTAATTCCGCCTCGAATGCAATAACAAAGTTACCCCATATTATATCAAAATGTACTATTTCAGTAAATCGATGAGTGAAGATCAGTCCCCTAGACTACTAAACTGAGTGCGCGAACAGCGAGTGCGTGTTCGCTGTTGCGGGTCCACCGCTTCTACGTTTGCGTTTCTGCGTTTCTGTGAACACGCGCACATTTTAATTATATTTAATTATGTTCACTTGAGCAAGTCCACCGAAAGAAACATTTGTGCGGCACTGTGTCGCTCACCGGTGGAATCGCATCATAAGACCACCTGATTCATATTGACATTGTTTTGTAAAAGTAGGTAACAAGCAACTTTCTGTGAAAATAAACAAATGTCGTTATGATAAAATAAGAAATTGTAAGTCCATCGATTTATTTTGAAAAAAAAAAAAAGTTCCTCAAAGAGCACATACCTATAGTTGGACAACAGAACATGATTATGTTATGGCTTAACACAACAACACTCGCATCTACAATTCATACTTATATACAAAGTGGCGCGTCACTGTACACACGTGTGACGCCAGCGAGGAGGCGCTGTGACGTCCGATATATTACAAAATTAACATTAAATACACAAACTATTGTACGGAAGACTCGCGTTACAGACAGATGATCGCAGAACATGTCGGAACAGGTCGCTTTCATTACTATTTACATTGATTAGCATTCCACTCTGGTAACAGTTACACCGGTACATACACTAGCGACTGAACACTCATGGCAGATAGTGCAGAAGCAGAATTTCTATGGCTGTAACGCTGCTACAACTATTAATTCCTTGGTTCATTATAATCATAGGTGAACAGTTGTCACTGAGGATGTGACAACTCCCTTACAACTGACTTCCACTAATATGCGACCGACGGCTCGCCAAATTATACCAACTACAATTTTTGAGAAAAATATTCATTTAAAGGGTATTTTCTTGGGTTGAGTTTGAAATTAAGACAAATAAAGGGGTTTATCTGAAGCACCCCCATGCGAATTTTGCTGCCGGAGCAGCGTCGAAGTACTTTTAATTATCTTTTAAAAATATTGGTAATCACTAGCTAAACTTGAAATGGAACTTACATTAGGGCTTGGGGCACTCCGACTCTGACAGGTTAGGTTAGAAGGGGATGGCGGGGTCGAGTGAGCGAGCGAATAGACCCCGCCATCCCCTTCGTGGTTATTTTTTTATAAACCACTCAGAAGTAGGAGCCCCGCCAAGCGGGGCTCCGTCGACCGGGCTTCCCTTGACTGCGCCACGTGGAGTGGCTTGGGACTTCCCTCCCCCATAAATAGGTTTATATTGTCAAAAACATAACCTTAAAATAAAACCTCAAAATGAGATTTAAAAAATATATTTAAAACAAAACTAAGCACGTCCGGCAAGAGCGGAAGCGGGGGCGATTCTACAACTCCACCCCATCACCCCACAATGCAGGTGTCTTAATTTCAAACCTTACCCTATTTTTTTAATAAACTCGTTAATAATATTTTGGATATAAAATATTGTGTACACTTTTTGTGCAAACAGTCTTTGGTTGTAGAGATGGCGCTAGCCGTTGAATTATAAATCTCTCTATGATATCTAGTGTTTACACCGTCGTATGAGGCGGCGGTGAGACGAGGCGACCTCGCCGTGACGAGTCACACACGCTCTGTTGCACTATACAGGGTGAGACCGATACAAATTATACAGACTAGGTAAACTGGTGTAAAAAAATATCCATAAAAGTCGTTGTAAAAATGATCTTCGGAAATGTACAAAACAGAAGCTCCTGTGAAGAGCTCTACATGATTCTGATTGTTTGTGCCCTGCAGCGACTCGACACGAACCAGCGTCCGGATGCGCTACACACTAACTACACACGGAGCTACGCACACACACACAGTCACGACAGACAACGTATTCTCAGCATGCGAGTACACCATATTGACATTAACCTTACCGATAAACATTCCCACGTAATAAAACTTACAACAAAACTAATCAGTACGTCGCGTCGGGCGGCGGGCGGCGACGCGACCAGCCCGGCCGGCTGCCCGCTACCTAATACTAACGAAATACTTAACTACTCGACACCGATCGCGGCGTCAGATAGTTCCTCGGCCGACGCGAAGTGTTTAAAATGAGTCACAATCGTAAAGATTCGTACAAAACTACAGTTCGTGCTCGCGCTCAGGCGGCGCGCGGGTCGCGGCGGTTGCGCCGTTGGCGGCGGGCGGGTCGCGCTCGCGCTTGGCGGCGGGCGGGTCGTGCGGGTCGCGCTTGGCAGCGTGCGGGTCGCGCTTGGCAGCGAGCGGGTCGAGCGGGTCGCGCTCCCGGAGGCCGGTGGCGCGGCGGATGAGTGCGCGCGTGTGGTCGCGCAGGCGCAGCAGCTCTTCTTGGATGCGGTCGGTGATGGCCTTGCGCGTCTCCTCTTCGCTGGCGTTCGCGCTCCGCAACCTGCGCGAGCAAACGCTTCAGAATTATTGCGACGTTTGGCAAATAAAATACACGCACGGTGAGATGAAGAAACCTTCGATACAACAACGAACAGAAAAGCTTCGTAAACAGTTCGGCCACGACGACAGCGTTATCACTGGTCTCGAAAAGTGCAGATCAGATTTAGTTGCACAGAGGACAAGAGAAGCATCACTCGTGATGAGGCTCCACTGTCGCCGTGAGGGTCGACTGCCTGGGAGACACGTTGCAGATTGATTATTATACTTAGATTTGAGTGAGTTACGAGTGTCATGAGGAGCAATAATTTGTTTACTAGTAGCAACATTTGTGTGAATTGTAGTTTTAAATTTATTTGAGAAAAACACATTTTGCTGGAGTAAGGTTTGAAACGTTACCCTAGCAAAATCGTTCAAAATTCGTTTCACCCTGGAACCAAATACATGAATAGATACCTAGCTTTTGTTGCGTAATAAATGTTTGTAAATAGCAAAATGTGTGTTCTTAAGTTAAATATTATCTCGTTTGTCTATATTTGTTGCCGTTATGAGCGCCGGTATCAAGTCGTATCGTACGACGAGTTTTCTTTATTCTGATTCACACCAAAAATCGTACTTACCTTAATTTACGCTGAATGATTATTTAACGAATAAAATAAAAACATTAAATACTCACATAGTTCAAAGACGTCGTCGCACATAAACCACAAGCAAGCACTTCTACAAAACACTTGATTCACGCCTGACTGTTTCATTGGTTCGGTCGGATGTGCGAGCGTACCATAGAGCGTACTCAACTACTCACAGCTAAAGAGTAAGTAAGACACGCATATAGCTGTTGCATCGCACGCAGCGATGTAACAGCTATATGCGAAACTAGTAGAAATTTATGGTACCTGCACTTAAAATATTAAAAAATCGGCTTCACGAATTTTACCATTTTTCGACGATTTTTACCCACGACGGAACGGAGACTGTGTATGCGTTTGGGGTGAGATGATATTTGTTTTTTGGTTTGTGCAAATACATGTTCCCATTTTTCTCCAAAACTCATCATCATCATCATTTCAGCCGAAAGACGTCCACTGCTGGACATAGGCCTCCCCCAAGTGTCGCCACACTGACTGGTCCCGTGCAACTCGCATCCAGCGGATCCCCACAACCTTCACCAGGTCATCGGTACACATAGCGGGAGGCCTTCCAACGCAACGTCTTACGGTTCGCGGTCGCCACTCCAGAACTTTTCGGCCCCATCGGCCATCCGTTCTGCGAGCAATGTGCCCTGCCCACTGCCACTTCAGTTTGGCAATTTTTCGGGCTACGTCGGTAACTTTGGTTCTCTTGCGGATGTCTTCATTTCTCCAAAACTACTAGTCCGATTTTGATGCAGTTTTCAGTTATGGGTTCGGGTTTGATTGGTGCATGTTCTTAGATAGGTGTTACGGTGACAACTCGCCAGGGAGCGCTGCAGTAAACATTTGTTTGTGCAAAACCAAAACTACAAGTCCGGTTTTGATGCAGTTTGTGGTTGATTAGTAGGGTTCTTAAATATATATTAGTAACTCACTAGAGGACGCTGCAGTAGTATATTTAATATTAGTTACTACATATTAAAGAGATTTATGTGGAGCAAAACATGAAGGCAACTTTATGGTCTTTCTTCTATTTCCTCGGTTCGCGGCCGGCGTAAAGTGCTTCTCAATCGTTCTAATTCTTCCAACGCTATGCTATTATGTTGGTTTTTGAAAAGTTTCCTTTGATCTAGATTAGATATACCTAACTACCCGGGGCGGCGCGTTTTGTGCATAAACATAATATCTATGCTCTGAATGCTCCCTAAAAAGTTTAAAAAAAAACACCCACGCCTGTTCAAAAATAATTGAAAAAGAATAAAATAATTTAAAAACCTCCAACTTGTAATAAATGATTTAAATAAAAACACCAAAGAATTAAGTCGTCGGGGGCTGAACAAGAACATTGAAAAAATAGTTCATTTCATGGCAGCCCGCGACGGATATTCTTGGGTTTTTAATTTTTTTTCAAGTCGGGTGTTTTTATTTAAATCATTTATTTCAGGTTGGGGGTTTTTAAATTATTTTATTCTTTTTCAATTACTTTTTAACCGTCGCACTATGGGACCAAACAGTATTTTCCATCTCAAAAATGGTTTTGTCGAAAGTCGTAAATCCATAGATTGTTTTATGGTTTTATACTCTCAAAAGATGGAACTTACGAATAAATTACAAAATATAAAAAAATATAAAGTTTTACGTTTATAAAATGAACCTCAAACATTGGGCATAAATATTTTCATGCCAATTAAATTACCGTTAAGGGAGTTCAACACATAATTATTCGGAAGTTTTCCAAGGAAACATATTAGTGTTATACATCATTAGATAGCTTAGAATATACACTTTGCAACCACGTTCAGTTGTTGTAAAAAAATATTTTTATTTAATTTTTTAATATTTTTTTAGTGAAGTAAAGAAAATTTAGTTTTTGTTAATTTCAATTGGAGTTTTCGTTGTTGCCGAAAGCAGCCGGTGTCAAGTTAATTACTCTATTAGAGACCTTATCTACTCAGTAATATGAGGATTTAAAAAAAACTTGCGCGTTTTTTGCGCCAGAGGTGATTTTGAAGCAATAATGTCAATCGGGGAAAAATCCTCGAAAATTACGGTTCTTCTTTTTTATTATGAAATATTATATTTAGTTATTATCCTTTGATGTCTATATTGTGTTTTCTATTTCTATGATAAAAACATACATTTGCAAATTAAAAAAACTGCTATTATATTTGAAAGAATGTTCCCATGGCAATTTTGTTTGGGCTGCATCCAGCATTACGGTGACAAATATAAGCGCAAAAATCAACCTGCAAGATCTCTTAGACCATACAGTCTGCCGTATTATAAGGATAAAGTCAGGATCGACTTACAATCGTCTCAAGCTTTTCACTAAATGGGGATGTGATGGATCCTCCGGGCAAAGTGAGTATAAACAAACTCTACCGGAAGAAAACGAACAAATATCGGACGCTAATTTGTTTATAGTGTCCCTTGTACCACTGCGACTAGTAGACGAAGAAACTTCTACGGTCATATGGAAAAACCCTACTTGCTCATCTGTTAGATATTGCAGACCAATTTCATTAGAATTTGCAAAAGAAACTCCCGAAAAAACTACAGCGGTTGTCAGTGAAATTGAAGCCAAAATTAATCAATTGATTCCAACTCTTGTGTCAATAGAAGACAAAGTCATCGAAGTTAAACATCAACTGTTTATGACAATGATTGATGGGAAAGTTGCTCAAGTGTTGACAAACACATCATCCAGTGCTACCTGAACTGTTTGTGGAGCAACTCCCAGACAAATGAATGATCTTTTAAAAGTTACAACGAGAGTTGAAAATGAAAATGCGTTTAAATACGGATTGTCGACGCTACACGCATGGATAAGATTTATGGAAATGATCCTCCATATTTCTTACAATTTAGGTTTTGAAAAGTGGTCTGCAACAACTCCAGAAAATAAGCAACTTAAAGAAGACAAGAAAAAATTTGTCCAAAAACGTTTCCGAGAAGTGCTTGGCTTGCATATTGATAAACCACGTCAAGGTTCCGGTAATAGCAATGACGGTAATACGGCAAGGAGATTTTTCCAAAATTACCAATGTTCTGCAGAGATAACCTGAATTGATGAAGAATTAATCAAGAGACTATATGTAATTCTTCAAACTATGTCATCGGGATTTCCTATAAACGCAGAAAAATTTGGTCAGTATACATTGGTAACCGCGCAATTATATGTAAGCAAATATAACTGGTACTACATGCCATCTTCGGTCCATAAAGTACTTATACATGGTGCTAAAATAATAGAGCATTATGCAGTTTTGCCTATAGGACAATTATCCGAAGATGCCCAGGAAGCTCGAAATAAAGATTATAAGAAATATAGGTTACATCACGCTAGGAAGTGTTCCAGATCAGCAACAAACGAAGACGTTCTGCATATTTTGTTATATACATCTGATCCTTATATATCTAGCTTAAATAAACCAAGTTTTCTAATATCCAAAGAATTATTTGACGAAGCTAAAGAATTGTTGGAAATAGAAAGTGATGAGTAGGATAAGTTTAGGTAATAATTTTTTTTTGTCATGTAACTGTTTGTTTAATAATAATAATTTAGTTTTAAACTTATTTTAAGCATAAGTGTAACTTTTATTGCTATTTTAATATAACTGTATGATTTTTGTATGAAATTTCGTATAACTTTATCTTTGTCATTTTTTTTCGGAAAAAATATTTTTTTTAGAATGATGATGTTTGATTTCTTTTATTGCCTAGATATTCACAAATACGTGAAAAAAAAATCAAGGAGATAAATCACAAAACAACAGAGTTATCGATTTTTGAGATGGAAAATACCGGTTGGTCCCATAGTGCGTCGTGGGCTTTTTCAAAATTTTTAACTTTGCTTTTTTTATCGACATACCTGTACAAAATATCGGATACTAAGCTGCTAATTTGCGAAAATTACCATTACGTACGGTGCAGTCGCTTTCACGTGAACTTTTAAATTTGGTCGGCTTATTTGAGAATTGCTGACATATTTTCGTTTAAGATACCTATAACTTTCATTAAAGCCGTAATTAACAGGAATTAATGTTCATGAATCATTTCAATTTGTTAAATTAAAAGTCAAGTCAAGTGTTTGTTTGTGGGTGTTTCTTAATATTATGGGAACTGCGTATTCGATCGCTTAAGTACGACCAATCTAATATTAATCGAATTGATTTTTATCTTTTTAGCGTGTAAAGTTACAAAATCTAAAATTCGTGACGTTATAAGCGTCTATATACCACGGGTATTTTTTACAGCTGTTTATTTTGTTATAAATGTATTGGTTTACTTGTAAAACCGTTTTTTTACTGATTTTTGGAACCATTTAATTACATTGGTGTCAGTGGCGGTACCTTCATATAAGCCCAAAAGCCTTACTACAATACACTGTACTAAAATGCATACATACTGCCATACTAAAATGCTCGATAGAGAATCAATATCAAACCCGAACTATTTAAAAGTTCGCGCGCTTAATTCTTATCAAAATAACACAAAGTATCTACCTATGCTACACTACTACACATCGCGATTGTTCGCGCGCAGAGTTTCGCATTTGTAGCATCTACATATAGCTATCTCGCTACGCTTACACGCACCGGCTTTTACCGGGCTTTCAAATACTGTCACTTTCGCACTTATAGCGATGTGCCGTATAACGAGTTAGACCTTGTGCATAAAACAAATCGATCACTATGGCAGATTTAAGCGGGTCTTTCGGTATGAAGTTGCACGCGTATGCGTGACCTTGTCAGCTTGCCAACTCTGCAGTGTTGCCGTTTTAGCCACGTTGTGAGATATTGGAGATTTTTAACGAGTTTGGAAACTTTTTTAACATTTAGCAACAATAAAAACAAGCGACTTTTTAAAATAAAGAAATTAAATATTCAAGCAATATCTTAAAAATAAAAAATTTGCGAAATCTAGCTAGATTTTTCATATACCTGGCGACTTTTTTGCCTAAATGACAACACTGAGTAGTTCCCGACATCCGAGAGTGCAACTAACTTCAGTTTCATTTGCTTGAGTGGAAAAAGGTTTTGTTGTTAAAGTTTTTTGTGTGTTTTCCTAGATTTCCTCAGTGATACAATTGTTTTGGTGACTTACCTACAACAATGGAGGTAATTGTACCTTGTGAGGATTTAAAATGCGTTCAAGTTTTGATTGGCGAAGATAAGGTAAAATCTTTAAACTTTGCTCAGAAAAAACAGTTAATTTCTTCATTAAAACCGACGCCTAATCTGTGTATTTCTCAGACTAGTAAATCGCATAAACGAAAAGTTTATAGATCAGTGTATAAAACTAGTTGGATTGTTGGCTGTTCGCATACTAATAAGTTGTATTGCTGGTGCTGCATATTTTTTTCGAATGAAGATTCCGTTTGGTTATAATGATTTAAATAACATATCTGGCGCCATTAAAAGGCACGCAAATTCCCATAAACACCTGTGTGCAATGGTTTCTTTCGGTAATTTTGGTAAACAACGAATTGAGACATCTATATCACGCCAGTTATCTGAGGAAATTTCAAAATATAACACGCGCGTTGAAAACAACCGTAGTGTTTTTCAAAGATTAGTCGATATTGTTTGTCATTTAGCATAACAGGGACTTCCTTTAAGAGGACATGATGAGTCCAAAACTTCATTAAATAAAGGCAATTTTTTAGAACTGGTCTCGTTAATTTCAAAATACGATGTCGTTTTAGAAAAACATATGCAGCATCAGGAAAGTGACAAACCGGGGCCGATTATTTATCTAACAAAATTCAAAACGATATTATTCATTCCGTAGCCGATGTAATGCAAACTTGCATCGATTACGAAGTTAGACAAACAAAATTTGTTTCAATTATTATTGACGAAACCCCCGATGTTAGTCATAGAGAACAACTGTGCTTGATTCTCAGATATTATTATAAAAATGAAATTCATGACCGTTTTTTGGGCTTTCTTAATGTGTCGGAAAGTCGCACAGCATAATTCTAAAATAATATTAGACTCACTCTCTAATATTATTTTAGAATTATTGAATAGACATGATTGCATCGCAAAATTAGTAGCGCAAAGCTATGACGGTGCTAGTGTAATGTCCGGTGTAAGAAATGGAGTGCAACAAAAAGTTAAAGATGTTTGTCCACAAGCAATTTACATTTGGTGTAATGCGCATATTTTGGCCTTAGTGTTGTCTAAATCATGCAATAGAATTCAGGAGGTTAGTTTATTTTTTTCAGCCCTTCAGGCTTTGTGTATTTTTTTTAGTAATAGTACAAAACGAGCTGCTTTTTACGATACTCATTGCAGCAAAAAATTGCCTAATGCTCCCGCAACTCGTTGGACATACATGTCGCGAGTTGTAAACACGGTTTTTGAACAAAAAAGTAAACTTATTGAGTTCTTTTCTGATCTGTGCGGCAATCCACAGAACTGGGACGGGGATACGATTTTAGCTGCGGAGAATTTTGAAAACACTTTGCGATCTTTTAATTTCAATTTTTTTCTTTTTATCTTTCATCGGATATTTGAAAAAACTGACTGCTTGTACAATATTCTACAAAAATCACAAGTTGATGTCGGTTATTGTATTAATAAAATAAAGGAATTTCAGGCATGGTTACGTGCTGAATTTCAATCCGAATTTGATCAAATTTATGAGAACAAGTTGCAAAATAACTCGGCTCCTCGTTTGAGACGCAACGTACGCTGTGCAAAAACAGAATACAGACGACTTTTAGTAGAAGTAATTGATAACATTAATACCGAAATTACTGACCGATATTCTGAAATTTATAAATTAAAGTTTTTCCAACTGCTCAACAACAAAAAATTTGACAATTATCACTCACATTTTCCTACAGAGGAATTAGATTCATTATTTGACATTTATGCAAACTATTTCGACAAACAAACATTAAAAAGCCAATTGATTTGCTTGTATTCTAGTCCTGATCTGAAAGATCGTAATGTTTTCGAATTAATTGATTTCATTCATGAGAATAACCTCGAAGATGCCTTTCCCGAGCTGTTAAAGTTAGCGTATCTTGTTGTAACTATTCCGGCTACAAGTTCTTCCGCGGAACGTGCTTTTTCGTCTCTTAAACGTATCAATACCTATCTGAGAAATACACAAGGTCAAGAGCGTCTTTCCGGATTATCAATGATAGCTATTGATAAACAGTTGTTGGTAGAATTAAAACGATCACCAACATTTTACTCTGATGTAATTAAATCATTTCTTAAGAAAGATAGACGTTTCCAATTAGAATATAAATAATTTATTTAAATTCCTTATTACATTCTATCTAGCTATTTTTTGACTTTCGTTTTGTAACTTTTTGTTTTGTTTTTTTTTTTTTTTTGTCTGTAACCTGGGTCCTGTTACGAAGGAAGCAACTACTTACCATAACTTTGTTCCCTCAAGCAATGAAGCAAACCAAACGACTTTTTTCAAAGCCACCGGAGGTATGCAATTGCTGATATGTTCATTATATTCAATCTAGCACTAGCATGCCTTCAGTGTGCTTTGGTTTTTTTCTTTCATTCACCGCACGACAAGCAAGAGTGAAATTGAAGAAAGAAGAGGAAAGAAGAAGATGGATGGATGAATTCACTTTTAATTTATTGTACCTAACCAGTAGTTTATGAGAAAATTGCGATGATACATACGTAGGTACCTACATACTCAGTCGAAAACTGAACTTTCTTTTTTTGAAATCGGTTAAAATTTTATTGGGCTTGCGTTATTTTGAAACCGTAGACACGCCACTGATTGGTGTAGGTCAATCAAATCAAAAACAAATGTTTAAACAAATTCAAGTCGCATATTGGTATTTTTTTCAAACTTCTGCGTTGAGCCGTTTTCGAGACCTGGGAAATCCCAAAGCGTTACCACAGCAAAATCTTAAATATTTAACTTAAGAACACAAATTTTGCTATTTACAAACATTTATTAAGCAACAAAAGCTAGGTATCTATTCATGTATTTGGTTCCAGGCTGAAACGAATTTTGAAAAACGATTTTGCCAGTGTAACATTTCAAATGTTACTCCAGCAAAATGTGTTTTTCACAAATAACTTTAAAACTGTAATTCACACAAATTTTGCTATTAGTAAACAAATTGCTTCTCATGACACACTAATTATTTGTATAGTATAGTCTCAACTCTCTTAGGCACAACATTTTGCCAGGGTAACGCACATCTTAGATTTTTCTGCATGGAAAATATTTGTATCAGATCAAAATGCGTGAAAGTGAATCGGTTCGAATGACTCACTTGTCGAGCAAGTGGTGTATCTGGATGGGCTCGCCAACGTTGAGGAACACGTGCTTGCGGAACTTGAGCAGGTAGGGCTCCGTGTTGGGCAGCACGTGGTCCAGGCCCTCGTGCCACACCGGCACGATGAGCGGCGCCGCCCCGCACTCCGCCACCAGGCGCCCCACGCCCCACTTGAAGCGGATGTGCTCCTTGTTCACGTTCACGCGGCCCTCCGGGAAGATGTGCACCCACTCGCCGCGCGCCAGCCGCTCCACGCAGAAGTCCATCGCGGGCTGCGGACACACTCACACACTCACGTCACACGATCGCACCGGCCGCTCCATTGTGCGGACGAGTACTTGGTAAATATATTACGACAGAAACGAAAAAAGACCGCTAAGGGTAGACGTAGTCTTGAGTAAAGACTGCGAATCGGCAAGCATAAGGTGGCTGGTAGCAACTGGATGAAAATTGAGAGGCGTATGTCTAACAGTGATCTGCTGTAGGCTGATGATGGAACGAAAGTGTGAGTTTTAGTAGGATGGGTGTTGGTCCTTCGTCCTAGTGTAGATACTCGCCTGGTAAACGCCGGCGCCGCGCACGACGGGCACGCACTTGCCGAGCGCGAAGAAGCACGAGTGCAGCGCGTTCGTGAAGCAGATGTCGTGCGCCGCCAGCGACCAGCGCATGCGCGCGCGCGACGTCAGCGTGCCCAAGTTCAGCACGCCTGCACAGAACATCCAACACCATGTTACGATCTCATTGGGACACACACGACATGTGCTTGTGCAATGATTCATTTATATTTTAATCGAGTAGGTATTCGTAATCGCCCGCGGCTTCGCCCGCTTGGTGGTCGAAAATTATCCCATGTGATTTAATTACCGAGATAAAAAGTATTTTAAGTCCTAATCCGGGTCATGTTCTACCAGTGTTTATAATGTTATCGAAATCCGTTCAGCCATGAGGAAGTAACAGAGGGTTATGCCTCGTGACGTGCTTAACCAGACTTTCCGACTCGAAAGCGAGAATGCCGAGTTATTTGGTACATTCACAGTAGCGGTAGTAGTTTCCCCAATGATCGGAACTCCCGAGCAGTATGCACTAGGACTAGACGTAATGAGGCAGTCGCAGTCTGTATGTAGATTGTTCCTGTACAAGATACACACCGGCGGCACCGGTACGACCTGTCCGTGACATAATGGCTTATTATTACACAGGGACATAATTAAGTAGTTTGCGGCGACTTCGGCTGGCTGGCAGCTTCGGCCTCGCACCAGTGGAGTGTTGTGTTGTGTGTCGGCTATAAGAAGGTATTCATAAGGACGGAGAAGAGTTCGGTCCGTAATGCAAAACTTTGGAACGTTCAATGTAGCTAGACAGCAGTTGCGTAAACACATATTTCGTACACCCCATCGTTTGTGGTGCTGTTCCACAAACGATGGGGCACTTAATATCGTGTCCTGCGAAGTCTGTTGCTTGTTCACTACAGGAACTGATGGACGCTACCGAAAGCGCCAAACTAGTAGCCCAATTCTTGGCCGACACCATTTAGATTGCCATCGACACGCAAAGAAAAAGAAGTTGCGTAAAAAACAAGAGCTAAATACATAAACTGTGAACTCTTCTATGCAATCATGAGCAGCACCTGTCGTCAACCACAATTACCAACTAAAGTAGGTGGGTATCACAAGGCATCGCCGCTCGCAGTAAGAACAGTCCATGACTTCAGCTACGGTCAAAGTGAGGCAGTGACAATGCACGTTAAATAATATAAACGCCGCAATAGTGTGTCCATGTGCGCTCGTCTATGTGCACAGTGCTAAGGGGGGGGGGGGTCGCGGGCACCGGTGGAGTGACGTCGTAGATAGATGGCCGATAAGTTCAAGAACAACATAGTCCACAACAAAACGAATGCAGGCGCCCGATTTTGTCATTGACTTGACTCATTTACTGCTATTTTGCTGATAAACTTTTTTATCAAGCAACAGCGCGCTTATCTCACGGATAATCATTTTCCTAATAAAAGGGATGAAACAAAACCACAAAAATAAACAAACAATAATCGATAACTAGTCGGGTTTGGGAATTTGATGAGCTACATGTTAAAATGTAAGTAGGTACGGTAACACAACTGTGTGCTAAAGCAAGGGTGTAGTCGGTCGCTGGAGGCGAGGTGAGGCCACACCTACACCTCGCTTTATGAGTGTTCATATCGCTATTCACTGTGATAGCCAGAGGGGAAACTCTGTCCTTACAATGTTAACGTGACTAAACACACTAAGTAAATGAAGGTTAAACTTAGCTCTAAGCTCCGCAGTAGTGTTAACTAGAGCAGATGGGTATGTATGTTTGAGATCATTTAATCGCTCAGATTCCCGTGACCAGGCAAGCTAATTGATTTGGCATTGTATTGCAATCGTTCGGCATAATTTGGTCGATTATGTAAGTGTAGCAGTATTGTATTGAGAACGCCGCGCTCCTCATCTACGAACACTTGCTTACCACGGGAGATATTAGTATAACGAAATTCAAAAATAATAGTACTTTTAATATACGAGTAGGTACATATTTATAACGTTAGTAAAGTGCAATGATTATCGCTACATACATCGTCCTTCGTCACAACTTGTAATAAGCCCATTTCATTCTAGTGCTTCACGTTCAAGCAGATAAAAGAACGCGCATTGATAGAATGAATGGCTACATCGACAAGTGCTCAGCATTCAGTTTTGATGGTGGGAAACTGCATATCACCTAGAAGCCTAGGGGTTGTTAAATGCCTGACTAGTGAAAGTGTACTAGAGTAGCCCCCTCGCGGCTTGCGTATACAGCGTGTAGTTTGGCAGTCAGCACTGACCCCAGAGGCCGGGGTCGTCGAAGCACGAGTGGTGGTTGGACACGGTGAGCAGCGGCGTGCCGCGCGGCCGCCGCACCGCCGCCGCCAGCGTCTCGCGGTTGTACACCGTCGTCTTGTTTAGGAACTCTGCAACACAAACACCACTCTTCAGCATTGCTGTATCTCTGGTATTCGTAGTTTAGTTAAAGTAATTACCTACTTGAGTTTAGTTAATTATTTATGTAACCATTTTTATGCAATGGACAAGAACTTGAACGAAGTAAGAACAACCAAAGAAAGCAAAGCTAAGAATTCTAACTTTTGACAGTTCTAACTTCAAGCTACTAAACTACAGAATAAAAATCTTATCTTAAGTTATTATTTTTATTTGAGTAATCAATTTGACTTGTTTATAGATACGGGTGAGTTAGGGGAGGGTCCGTACTTATGCTTTTGCGGTTGCACAACGACATGCTTTGCTAATGCTTTGCTTGGTAGTATAGTTGCAGGCCTACCTTACTGCCTCCTTCAGAGGGAGTAAGGTGGCGGGGTCTTGAGGGTGAGCGCTACAGTCGTGTAGATCCTCAAGGCAAGTCTGGGGGATTCACCTTCACGAGGTTGCCGCCCTGTTCTTGGTCTAATTCCATAAGAAATAGACGCAACGAAAACCCCCGGGCGCTTTTTCAAAATTCCCGAAGCCAAAATCCCAGGCCAAGGGTAACCCAAAACCCCATTCCCATGATCCTACGCCCAATCCCTCCTTCCTTTTTCCTTTCTCCTTTCGGTCCATGAGGAGGAGTAACCTCATCTCCAGAAAAGCCCACAAACCCTCAACAAAAATGTCGCAGAAAGGCCATAATAATCCCCAGGTAGTTCCCGGCAGTGCCGGGGAATCCCACGCTGACCCGTCGGTCAGCTCCCACCGTAATCTGGGGGGGGGCACCAATCTGCCACTTAGGGCCGCGCCTTCTGCGCGGCCGGCTGCTTTAGCGCCAACAGCACTTGCTGCGGCTCACGCGCCACCCGACACGACCATGGCTGCGACCTCTGCGCCAATTAACACGACGGCTGCGTTTTCCGCGCCTACGACCCTGACACCCGTTATACTTTCCACGAGGGCCTGGCAACAGAGCATCGTTCGGAATAGTATCAAAATCAAAGCATTTATTTCAAGTAGGCCAGTTACAGGCACTTTTGAACTGTCGAAACAGAGATAACAATGAAATGTAGCTACAGTCCCAGTCACAAGGCATAAAAACTGTAAAAATACTGTAGTTGCCCATTCATGCAGTTTCTTGCCCAGTGGCACTGGGCAAGAAACTCCATGGACACTCTTTTAAATCAGCATATTGTTACAAAACCTTGGTTACATCATTCATATTGAGTTGGTACATTATGTGAGAACGATGTAGCAAGATGTGCACGTTAAAAGTGTCCATAGTAAACACAAAAAAGACAATTAAAAAATAATAATAATAATAATTAATTCACAACTGACAGCGCCCGTTCACGAACATGACGCATGGATCAGCACCATTCAACTCAACCATTTTGAAGGGAACTAAATGATCCGACACACGCGCCACCATCAGCGAGACATTGAGTGAGCATGATATATTCTCAACCGCCAGGGCACATTCAAGTCGAGAAAGGACGTAGGTTTCCAGTGAACGATAGCTCTTTAGTACATAGTACTCACACAATATGGGCTTTATATAATACTAAAGAGATTGAATCTATACAATGCAAAGATAGTTGTACAATCTTCAGCAGCTCCAACAATACTATTTAATATTATCAATTTATGCGTCCCTGTCCTTGTGGAGCAGGACCGGCAGTGAGCCAAGCATTTTTGTCAGCGATATAATCGTCCAACTTGTAATATGCTTGATTACATAGTGTGCGTTAATGCATGTTTTAAATTTCGTCTCATTGAGTTCAAGAATACTTTGTGGAATTTTATTATAGCATCTCAAACAGTACCCCATGAAAGATGAATCTACTTTAGCGAGTCTGAAGCCTGGCTGAACTAATTGGTCCCTATTTCTAGTACTGTAACTGTGTCCGTCACCTCTTTTACTAAAAAGATGCAGATTTTTTTCTTACGTACATTATGTTTTCGTATATGTATTGACAATGTACCGTCATGATGTTAATGTCCTTAAACAGTTCCCTTAGAGAATCGCACCTACGAAGATTATATATAGCTTTTTTTTTTTTTTTTTTTTTTTTTTTTTTTTATCGATGGGAAATCATCAAATGACCCCTCCCGCTCTGGGCTGAGCAGGAGGGAGTGTCAGACTTGTACTGACTAAAACCCATCCATGTTCCTTCCTTTGCCCTTTGTGTTCCAGGGCCGCGGTATCTCTTTCGAACAGTCCCGCAACCCTGGCAGGCGTCGGCCCTTACGGACCCCTTCCTGTTTGCTGACTCTCTTTGAGGCGCGCGTGGAACACGAACGCGCCGTCGACACGGCCTGTCGTCATAAGATGGACGGACGGCGAGCTAGCCCATAGCTCACCGTCCACAGGCCCGCGTCTACGGTGGCCGGGGGCCACGGGGGGGGGGGGCGTATATGTATTGACAATGTACCGTCATGATGTTAATGTCCTTAAACAGTTCCCTTAGAGAATCGCACCTACGAAGATTATATATAGCTCTGATGGCTCTTTTTTGCAGAATAAATATTGACTGAGTGTCTGCAGCTCGTACCCATAACAAAATGCCATAAGACATTATACTATGAAAGTAACTAAAATAAACCAGTCTAGCGGTATCAACATCTGTAAATTGACGGATTTTTCTAATAGCATATGCTGCTGAACTTAGCCGCCCCGCATGTTAAATGAGAACTCCATTGTAGGCTTGAATCAAGCGTAATCCCCAGGAAAACCGTTTTTATCTACGAATTCAAGTTTCTCTTTATTCAATATTATATCACAATCACTACTTTTAACATTCGGTAAAGCAAATCTAATGCATTTAGTCTTTTTTTCGTTTAATACTAAATTGTTTGCTGTGAACCAATTTTGAACCTGAAGTAGGGCATTATTCACGTCATCTAGAATTTGGGCCCGTCTATTTATCTTAAAAATTAGAGAAGTGTCATCAGCAAACAACACCATATTTTGAGGTTGGTTTTTCAGTAAATAAGGTAGATCATTTATGTATAAGTACTAGAAAGAGGAAAGGACCCAATATTGAGCCTTGCGGAACCCCCATTTTTACTTTTAAACCCTGTGAATTGATACCATTTATTTGAACATGTTGAGGTCTATCACTCAAATAAGATTTTACCAAACTAAGTGCAAGTTTACCTAGTCCGTAATGCTCAAGTTTCAAAAGTAATGTGTCGTGATTGACGCAATCAAACGCTTTGGAGAGATCACAAAAAATTCCTAATGTGGTGTGAGGACGACAGCGCCCTGACCTGGCTAACAGACAACGTTCCCAAGATTAGACTGCCCAACACAGACGCGACACTGATAGTCATGAGACAGTCCGACGTGCCAAACCGTGTCCGAGCAGCGCTCTTTGTACCCAGGTACAATGGGGACATAGTGCGGCTCCAGAGCGTTCTGACTCGTCAGAACACTTGGTACGACATAGGGAGGTGGTCGCTGTGCAGGGCGACATCAGTCGGTGGTGATAACCATGGGACTTATTTGACCCTGGGTATCCCACCGGAGGAAGCCGAAAAGGTCTTGGGGAGGGAGCGGCGGGTATCGTACCTATTTGGGTCGATATACGTGCGCTTCTTCCCCAACACCCAACCCTCTGACACCCAGACTACGATCACTAACACTGCACTAACGCAACCGACACCGACAGAACTTGACATGACCATGATGCAACTGGAGGAGGAGATGGCCAGAACGGCAATGGCTGATGCCGTCGCTGGGAGCATGCCAACCTCACCACCAGGGTGAACAGAACAGCTGCTCACCTCGTCACGGTCACTGAGCGACGACCGGCATGGACTGGAGGATGGGGGGGATTTATCTGATGGATCCGTCTCCTCATAACTCCAGTCCACCGCCACCGGCGCCCACGTCTAGTCCCCTAAACATCATCCAGACCAACCTCCAGCATAGCCAGACTGCCACGGCTTGCCTGCGCAGGGCGCTGGAGATGAAACCCCGAACTATTGCCCTAATCCAAGAGCCGTGGATTCGAAATAACAGAGTATGCGGCCTCGGAAACATTGGAGGTAAGCTAATTCTCGACACACAGGGCACAGAAAAACCAAGGATCTACGCCTATATACCCAAAGATGTGCCCACCACAACACTAAACACAATTATGTTCCAGAGATTTGACAGCCATCAGGCTCAAAACTGACGGCGATGCACCTGACATCGTCTTGGCCTCGGTTTACATGCCAGGCGAGGATGAAGACTGCCCACCAAAAGAGATGGCCGACCTGGTAAGGTACTGTCAAGACGCCAACCTGGACCTGGTCATCTGCACGGATTCAAACGCCCATCACCCGCTTTGGGGTTGCAATAAAGTCAACACTAGAGGTGAGGTATTATGCACATATCTATTCTCCACTAACCTTAACATCGTTAACCGTGGTTCGGAACCCACTTGGGACACAGCTCGCGGACAAAAAATTATTGACCTAACGCTGGCTTCAGAAAGCGCGACAAAACTATCTCTAACTGGCACGTATCCAACGAGCCTTCTTGCTCTGATCATAGAAGGATTCGTTTCTCACGAGTAGCTAACACAAAAAAACCCGAACCTAGGCGCAACCCACGACGTACCAACGTACCCGGCTACAAACGGCTTCTGGCCTCCCTGCTAACAAGGCACCAAACACCCCTAACTCTAACGGATCCCAAACAGCTTGAAGACACTGTAATTAAACTCTCAGCATATATAATCGAAGCCTACCACGCCTGCTGCAAACTACCAGATCCAAACACCAAGAGCAAGGGAAACTCTTGGTGGACTGCAGAGCTCGGCAAGCTCAGGCAAACGATGCGCAAACAATTAAACAGAGCCAAGAATTCCAGGCTCCCAGAAGACTGGGACCTTTACAAGAAAACACAGTACACCTTCAAAAAACAAGTCAGGTTTGCCAGCAGGGCAGTCTGGCGGAAATTGTGCGAAGACATTGAATCGAACAGCGAAGCTGCGCGAGTAAGGAAGATCCTATCCACCGATCAGGATCGCACCCTCGGATCGCTGAAAAACCCAGACAACACGTAAACAAAGTCGGACCATGAAACAAGTAAAGTTCTTCTGGAAACCCATTTCCCAGACTGCAGCCTCTCCGAGGACAGAGCATAGGCAAGTGAGCCAATGCACACACCAAACGACCAGGACTGGTCCAGAGCCCGCACAGTAGTAACCGAAGACAGAATAAAATGGGGAATCAAGACTTTCAAACCATACAAATCCGCAGGTTTAGACGAAATTCTCCCAGCCCTATTGCAATGGGGAGCAGACGTCCTTACACCATGGCTGGCTGTCATTTTCCAAGCCTGATAGAGATAGAGGTCAGGGAAGTTACGAATACCCATATTCGTATACTCTCCGACAGTGCCTCAGTCCTTCAATCCTTAAAGAGAAACCAGATCACGTCGAGACTAATACTAGAATGCCATAATGCCCTAGAACCTGTTACGGTACTAAACCACAACACTGTGACACTACAATGGATCAAAGGGCACAGCGGATCACTTGGAAACGATGCGGCTGATGAACTTGCCAGAAGGGGATCCAGCACAAAAGCCTTCGGACCCGAACCCATTGTGCCCATTCCCTTCAAGCAGCTAAGGAGTTGGTTAAAGGATCACACTCAAACGCAAGCGGGAAAATGGTGGACCTCGACACCAGGGTGCAGGCAATCCAAGGAAGCTATGCCATCCCTGGACACAAAGCTAACCAAGCGCCTTCTGCGCCTGGACAGAGATAGCCTGCGACTGGTGGCGGGGACCATCACTGGACATTGCTCACTGAACAAACACTTCCACACCCTAGGTATCACTGATAGCCCCCTGTGCAGAGCGTGCATGGAGGCGGAGGAAACTGTAGCGCATGTACTCCTCGAGTGCACCGGCGTCACCCAGATCCGTGAGGAGACTCTTGGAACACCGAGATCCCTTCAAGATGTCCTGAGAAGACCGAGAAGTTTGATCTGCTTCTGGAGGGAGCGGGCTGGTTGGAGTAACGGCCACCATGGCTCACGTACAATGGTCCAATTTAGGGACTAAGTGCGGAAACCAAACCCTTTTTTTTTTTTTTACCGATGGGAAATCATCAAGTAACCCCTCCCGCTCTGGGCTGAGCAGGAGGGAGTGTCAGACTTTTACTGACTAAAACCCATCCATGTTCCTGCCTTTGCCCTTTGTGTTCCAGGGCCGCGGTATCTCTTTCGAACAGTCCCGCAACCAAACCAAACCCTTAACATAGAACATAGATATGGGTGGAGTCCCTTCCCAACCATTTCTACTTCATGCAAGAGCAGCAGAGCAGTATACAAGCAGGAGGCAGGCTAGATAATTATACTACTTACTATATTAGATACAGGTGATGTAATTTCACATGAAGTTTTGTCAAAATTGTTTTTTCAATTACCAGGTATCAAGGTATCGGAATGTGTAAAAAAATAAGCCAAGAAAATGCAGAGGTTCATGAATATTATGAATTAGTATCAGTTTGTAGTTGAAAGAAAAGTACTTGTGATAAAGCAAAAACTATATTGATAAAAAATACCTTAAATAATTTGGATAGTACTGATTAAAATTATTGCTTGATCTGGTATGTTAAAGCAAGATATGATAAGAAAGTGTGGAGCAAGAGATAAAGTAAATTTCTGAGTGTAACCCAATGAGAGTAATTAGGTCAACAGGGAGCAGTGGGATCCAATGATAACATTCTGCTGTTTACAGTAGTAGCAATTAGTCACAACATTACCAATCACTACTGACTTTATGACCTAAATAAAATTAAATGCAAAATGAAACTAACTAGTTGAATTCAGGAACTAAACTAACTGGAAACTGAAAAAATCGTAGCTGTCTCGGTGTAGTTCATTATTTGAGTAAATTATTTAAGAAAATTATTTATTAATTTAACTATATTATCATTCATATTAGCCATCAGTATTATATATGTCCAGGCAACAGAAAATTCAACATCCTCACTCACTACATATACACAATCCACCCTACACTTTCCTTCATCCTCACACAATACTAACCATACTAACACTATATAGATTCGGGAATTGCATCTTAAATTGTTAAATATTTCGCGACCACTGTTTGATAAAGCACTAGAATGTTATATAACCCAAGGGTGGAGACCTTGTGACCTGAAATACAGGCCCCAAGCCTAGTTTAGGCACCAGTCTCCCACAATATACTTACTGTATCCACTTGTTCCCATAGAAATAATGTTTTTAGTGTGTATTGTGGCGAGAAAATAAAGGTTATTATTATTATATTATTATTACTGACAAGCAAACACTTGATTACATTTACTAGATGGAATACTAAACGTTGATTATTATTTTCAATCATTTACCAAATAGCTTTCAAGACTTACCGCAGACAATATTTAAAAAAATACTTTTCAAGTTCTTATTAAGTAATTAAAAGATATTATACTACTATTTAGAAGACAAGTCAATAGAATCTGTTATTTGTAAGTTAGACTACTTAATTGACATTGCTTATAGTGAATACATTTGCACGCCATGTTGTGGCAGGATATGCTGAGACAAATTAACTGTACACCATATGTACCATATTCTAGCAAATAAATAATTTGATTTGATTTGAATAATTGCATTGAATGTTGCCTCATTACACAGCTCATTTATATTACTAGTTTATGCAGGCAACTAGTTATTTGAATAATTACTGTACTTTATTATTTGTATATGCTGTACAGTTATAAACTGGTTTAAGTGTTATTTATATTTAAGTAATATTAAAATGTGATATAGCAGTAGGTGTTACGGCTAGATATTTTATTGGGCACTTGATAGGAAAGGTCAATGCACCGTGCATCATTCAAAACAAGAATAATACACACATATACAAATGTAGGATGCTAAAGTAAGTATTCATAAAACTGTGAGACCTATGGCATTCACATAATTACTGTTTTTGTTAGTTGACATTGAGTCTAATGACCTATACTTGAACTACGATTAAGCAATAAACATTTGAAAACCATGAATTTTCTGTTAAGTTAGACTAGATAATTAGGTGCAATGTTCAACATAATAGCGGCGTCGCGTGTCCATCGTAAGCAACAAGTTACAAATACGTCGAGTTCGAATCCGTCCCCACTACACTTTATAGTGCTAATTACGCATTCAAAATCGCACGATACCGAGTTTTAGCAACAAATTTCCAATACGGATACATTGTCTAACACAAAGAAAGGTTTTAAGAAAGATAATTTCACTTACCAATGATAATTTTGCTAAATAAACCGACGACAGCGACTGTGATCGAACTCGCGCAGTACCACAGCCTCCCCGGATTCCGCAGCCGTGGAATGATCCACCCAATGTCGTAGCCCATGGTCGCGGCGGGAGCGTACCAACACGACACAACACTACTACAACATCATTACTGTGATTAACTCTAGAAAAAAACGATTTTACTCTCGAAATCCAACACTCGTACAGCCTATTGTGCGAAATGTAAATGTATGACAATGACATAACAGGCAACGATGACAGATACTTAGCTGAAGTTTCACAGCCAGTGTTGCTATGAGAAGACTAATAAAGATTGTTCGTTCAAAAATACGAACAATATTAATGGGGAAGGCAACCGTAAATCTAATCATAGCTTGTACATACCAAGCAACGTCATTGGTTGAACGAACCACGATCGCAAAACTTTCAGAAACAATTTTTGTTCCAAAGACCAAGACGTCTAGAAATGAGGATTTGGGGAAGGCAAGTCAAAGTTGATTGTAGATGGCGTGTCCATAGCTTAGTCCCAATACGACCAATGAGGTCAAGCTATTTTTAACTATAAAATGACATTGACAGATCTTTCAATGTCATTTTATAGTTAAAAATAGCTACAATCAACTTTGACTTGCTGGTGGGACTTGGCTATCCGTAGATTGAAAGGCAACGTAAAAAGCACATAGAAATTTTTATTTGGTTTTTCTTGACAACACAGAAAATAACAGTAATGACACACAGATGTTCCTAACAAGTCATATTTAAAACATCCGTCATCTCCCATACCAGCCAGTCTGACAAACACTTGCAAACCTCTTCTTAACACTCCTCCTCAAGCGTTTCCCTCTGACTCACTCTTGCACACCCATCTCCTTACGACAAAACTCATGCTTACTCTTAGGCACAGGTTTTGTCATAATGTCAGCGACCATCACATTTGTTGCGAGATATTTCAACTTAATAATCTCCTTCTCTAAGGCCTCTCTAACAAAATGATATCGTAAATCGATATGCTTAGTCTGCTGATGGTGCACCGGGTTTTGTGCTATAGCCATTGCTGACTGACTATCCGTGTAAACTGTGATAGCCTTTTCTTGGGTGTCCACCAGTTCTCCCAAGAACCTTCTCAAAAATATGGCTTCTTTAGCAGCTTCCGATAAGCTGACATATTCAGCCTCTGCTGTTGATATGGCTATGCTTCTCTGCTTAGCACTCTGCCATGACACTGCTCCTCCTGCCAATGTGAAAACATTTCCGGAATAAGATTTTCTATCTATTATATTCCCTCCATGATCAGCATCAGAGAAACCTTGTATCTCTTTACTACAGGCATCATTTGAGTACACGAGTCCCATGTTCTTAGTACCTTTAAGGTACCTTAGAATCCTCTTGGCAGCACTCCAATGAATCTCTTCATAGCAGTTTCCAAATTGACTCATAATATTCACAGCATGAGCTATGTCTGGTCGCGTACACACAGCCAAGTACATCAGTGATCCTATCAACTCTCTGTAAGGTATTTTGTCACTCGGTGTGTGTGAGCCCTCTGGCTTCTTCAAATGTTGACCAGGTACTGCTGGTGTGGCAACTGTCTTGCAGTCCTCCATGCCAAATCTGCGTAGAAGCTTCTCTATATAATCTTCTTGGTCAATCTTTATGTGGCCATTCTCTTGCTTTACCCGCATCCCTAAAAATAATTCAGCTTTTCCTAAATCTTTCATCTCGAATTTGGACATAAGTTCTTTCTTGACCTTATGCATTTCTCTTGCATTGTTATAAAAGATTAGTATATCATCAACATAAACTGCAAGTATTATCATATCATTCTCGATTCGCCTGGTGTAGACACATGGTTCATTCTTGCAACGGTTGAAATTCAGACTCTCTAGCTCTGAATGAAGTTTATAATTCCATGAACGTGGTGCCTGTTTCAGCCCATAAAGAGATCTCTTCAATAAGCATACATGGTCTTCTTTGCCTTTCTCTTCGAAATATGGTGGTTGACGCATGTAAACCTCTTCGTTTAAGTTTCCATTTAGAAACGCTGTCTTCACGTCCATGTGATTTATTTGCAGATTCATCTGCGCTGCTAGCGCTATTAGCAGCCTCAAAGAGCTATGACGCACAACAGGGGAGAACGTCTCATCGTAATCAATACCCTTTCTCTGTCTGAAACCTCTTGCAACCAAACGAGCTTTATACCGAGTCTTATTTCCCGCCTCCTTTTTGATTCGGAATAACCATTTCGAATCAATAATGTTGCTCGCTTGGTTTGGCTTTACCAACACCCAGGTTTTATTTTTCTTTAATGCATCCAGCTCCTCCTGAATAGCAACTTTCCACTGTTTTGCATCTTTTCTCGACAGTGCCTCTTGAACTGTTAGTGGATCTCTTTCTTCCACTATCGCCTCATAGGTGATATGATCCTTAAACTCCACAGGTTTTCTGTTCCTGAGTGGGTATCTTCTCTCTTCTACTACAGGTATTGTTTCAACAGGTTGCTCTTCCTCCGGCCGCTCTTCAAATGATGTCCACTGTTCATCTTCCTCTTCCATGAATTCAGCATCTCTAACATCATCTGTGTGATCTCTATCACGTTCGAGTTCGGTCTCTTCTTGATGAACAACTTGTCTCCCACCATCATTCTCTAGAAGAATTGTTTCAGTTTTTCTATCCTCTTCAGTCTTAGTCAATTTATGGTTCATCTGGTTTTCGAAAAATACCACATCTCTCGCTCTATGCAGCTCTCCATTCATAGGGTTGACTAACCTGTAACCTTTCGATTCTTCACAGTATCCTACAAACACTAGTTCTTTACTCTTTGCATCCCATTTGGTTCTCTTTTCATCTGGGATATGCATAAACGCTCTGCAACCAAACACACAAAGATTAGACAAATCTATTTTATGGTCACTCCAAACCTCCTCGGGTGTTTTGTTCTTCACTGCGATGGTAGGACTCCTGTTTTTCAAATACACCGCTGTATTTACAGCTTCAGCCCAAAATCGAACGGGAAGACCTGCTTCTTGAAGCATTGTTCGTGCTTTTTCCCCTATGGTACGATTGGCTCTCTCCGCCACACCATTTTGTTGAGGTGTGTAAGCAATCGTAAGCTGGTGTCTAACACCGTGTTCTCTCAAGAACTCGTCAAACCTTTTATTGCAATATTCGTGCCCATTATCGGTTCTTAAAACCTTCAACTTCTTACCTGTTTGTGTCTCAGCAAAACTCTTGAACTCCTTCATCTTCTCAAAGGCTTCACTCTTTTGCTTTAAAAAGAATACGAAAGTTTTACGCGAAAAATCATCAATAAAAGTAATATAATATCTAAAACCTCCAAAAGAATTCTCACTTATTGGTCCACTGATATCGGAATGTATCAATTCTAATAAACTTTTGGCTCGCGTGGCTTTATTTCTCTCAAACGGTTGCCGCGTTTGTTTTCCCATTAGACAAGCTACACAGTCTAATTTGTCGTTATGTTCAAACTTTACCCCAGTTGCCATTTTATCTCTCAATAGTGTCAAATTCCGTATACCCAAGTGTGCCATTCCCTTATGCCATAGCTCCATTGATGCTGTAGTCGCTATTGCACAGACCTGCTGAGAAGGAGATTTAATTTTATACACACCCTTATCAAGCAAACCTATCACACATGGTTGTCCTCTCGACGTATACTCACACTCATTGAAAATCTCGCAACCTCTGTTGGTAAAAACAACGACCTTACCTTTTTTAACAATACTACTAACACTCAGTAGGTTCGATGTCAGTCCTGGTACGTACAACACATTCTCAATGTTCAGATGCTCATCTATTACATTACCATATCCCTTTCCATACATCTTACCTCCATTTGCACAAGACACTTCAACCTTACGATTAGCCTCCGCAAATTTACTCATCCAGTCTTTTCTGCTACTCATATGCATCGAAGCTCCTGAATCAATAACCCATGCATCATCTGCTTGCTTCTCTTGACTTCTCGTTTCAAGCGCTATCGCCGTCGCCGTTGCTGTCTCCATCGCCGTCGCAGTCGGTGTTGCAGTTACCATATTAACCGCCTTCGCCTTCCGCTTCGGATTATCCGGTCTAAGTCACAAGTCACAAGCTTTATGCAATCCATCGCAAATGAAACATCTTATTTTCTTTTCTTTGTCTTTATTCCTCTGAACAAACTTTTTATGATTCTGATTCTTCATCTTCGCTGTAAGTGCAGCACTCGTCGAATTACTGGAACTTGCGCAAGATGCGCCTTGGTCTAATTGCAACAGTTTAGTTTTCACATAGTCTGTTGTCAGCTCAATATTGGTATTCTCCAACGCCAATCTCATCGGATTATACTCCTCCGGTAATCCTTGCAACATCAGCGCCGCTAACAGCTCATCGTCAACTTCTTTTCCGATATCCCTCAGCTGCTGTGCTACTGACATTAGCGCAGTCACATAGTCTCTCATAGATGTGAACTGCTCAAGTTTAAGGCTTACTAGCTTTGATAAAAGTCTGCATCGGTTATGTAGTCCTTTATCTTCAAAAGCTGACCTCAAAGACTCCCAAGCCTCCTTTGCCGTTTTCGCATGTCTCACGTGAATCAGGCAATGTGGTTGTATCATCATACATATCCTGGCTCTCGCTTTTTGGTCTCTCTTTAAGCCAAATACATCTGTGCTCTCTGGTGTCTTCTGAGTGTACTCCCACAGATCATCATGGATTAAATACAACTCTACCATAAACTTCCATGTACTATAATTCGAGTTTCCATCAAGTTTCTCTATTGACATTAAACTCATACCCGTATCTCGTACCGGCTGCGATCTCTCTAGTCCGCCGCCCGTAGTCGTGTTTGCAACATCTTTCGTTTCCATATTGCCTACTCTCTACTACGTGTCTGGGCCCATAACCAGGTGGGACTTGGCTATCCGTAGATTGAAAGGCAACGTAAAAAGCACATAGAAATTTTTATTTGGTTTTTCTTGACAACACAGAAAATAACAGTAATGACACACAGATGTTCCTAACAAGTCATATTTAAAACATCCGTCATCTCCCATACCAGCCAGTCTGACAAACACTTGCAAACCTCTTCTTAACACTTGCCTTTCCCATTTCTCGACGTCTTGGTCTTTGAAACAAAAATTGTTTCTGAAAGTTTTGCGATCGTGGTTGATTATACAGAAGCGCAGATGATATAAGATATAAATCTGCGCTTTTGAATCAAATCAAACATTTTAGCACCTCTCGCCACGTATTTTCTTTTGATCTAGGTCACAGTCACAGCACACATCAACTCGGAAAGGGATCGGCCGCCAAACAAGCGTCAACCTAACGCAATCAAGCGGATCAGCGGCTCCGATACCTCGACTCGGCTACTGCTAGGGGAGGTGGACTCCGCGCTTACTGCTCGCCGATGCCGCGCATGACTGGAAGTTACCCTGTGAATGACAACACGTGTGGTAACAGTAGTGTGCGTAAGGGTGGACGAAGAGACGTAAGCTCGGGTATGGAGAGAGACGTAAGCGCGGGAACGACGAGCCGTAAGCGAGTTGACCACGTACCGCACTGCAGTTCGTGAGCTTGTCCCGAGGCGAGGAGATTACGTTACAATTCCGAGTGTGCGTTGCAGTAGGGAGTTTTATACATAGAACTAGCTGACCCGCGCAACTTCGTCTGCGTGCGTGCTTACACTAAAGAAAGAGAGGTTAGAGAGAGTGTGCGTCAATCTTAAAAGTTAGACATAAATGGCCATTGCGGATATTTTTTTAGAGCTATTTAAGAGGGACAATTCCGACATACATGATAATTGCGTAACTTTAAACGTTCACGCACAACGGAAGCTCTCAAAAGGAGTAAATCCCTATTATATACTACTACTACTATTACCGATGGATAATCATCAAATGACTCCTCCCACTCTGGACGGAGCGGAAGGGAGTGTCAGACTTGTACTGACTAAAATCCATCCACGTTTCTTTTGTTGCCCTTTGCGTTCCAGGGCCGCGGTATCTCTTTGGAACAGTCCCGCAACCCTGGCAGGCCTCGCTCCTCTCGGATCCCTTCCCGTTTGCTGACATCTCTTTGAGGCGCGTGTGGAACAGGAACACGCCGTCACCACGGCCTGTCGTCATAAGACGGACGGATGGCGAGCTAGCCCATTACTCACCGTCCACAGGCCCGCGACCCTCGACAGCCTTACGTCTTCATCTTTAGACACTCGATGACAATCATACACCAGCTAGAACGAAAGTTCTCATCAAAGTTCTTGTAATGAGCCGAGACACGATAAAACTGCTGTAAAGTGTTGCGGACCTCTTGCAACTGACTTCCGTCTCCATCGTCAGACCTTCGATGATAGACATACTCCAGGCATGTCTAAAGTTCTCATCAAGGTGCATGAAATCAGCCGAAACACGATATAGATGCTGTAAACTCTTGAGGACCTCTTGCAACTACCTTCCATCTCCATCGTCAGACCTTCGATGACAGTCATACTCCAGCTAGGTCTAAAGTTCTCATCAAGGGGCATGAAATGAGCCCGGACACGATATAGATGCTGTAAACTCTTGAGGACCTCTTGCAACTGCTTCCCTTCTCCATCGTCAGACATTCGATGAAAGTCATACTGAGTTAGGTTTAAAGTTTTCATCAAAGTGAATGAAATGAGCCCAATAACATTATACCTGCTGCATACTGTTTAGGACCGCTTGCAACTGCCATTTGTTTCTATCCGTTGACCGTCGATGACAGTCATACTTCAGCAAGGCCTTTTTTTACCGATTGGAAATCATCAAATAACCCCTCCCGCTCTGGGCTGAGCAGGAGGGAGTGTCAGACTTTTACTGACTAATACCCATCCATGTTCCTTCATCGCCCTTTGTGTTCCGGGGCCACGGTATCTCTTTCGAACAGTCCCGCAGCCCCGGCAGGCATCGGCCCTTGCGGACCCCTTCCTGTTACTGAGATCTCTTTGAGGCGCCCGTGGAACACGAACGCGCCGTCGACACGGCCTGTCGTCAAAAGACGGACGGACGGCGAGCTAGCCCATAGCTCGCCGTACACAAGCCCGCGCCTACGGTGGCCGGGGGCCACCACGTGGCCCCCGACGCCCGGTGCGTCTCCCGCAGCGGCTGGGACGTAAGGTTCTCTCCCTCTCACGTTCCACCGCCTCCTTCGCTAGCATGACTGCTTCGCAGAAGTAGGCGACGGCGTCCCATTCCGTCTCGCTCCGGACCATGGAATGAACCAAGGCCGGACGCGAGAGTTCGCCGCCGCCGATCGCCGCTACGAGGACACGGCGCGGCGGTGCTCCGGCCACGCGGGGCAGACCTTCACCGTGTGCTCCACCGTGTCCTCCGGTCGATCCTCACAGTGGTAACACCCGGGCGTTTCCTCCCGCCCGATCCGGTGCAGGTACCTCCCGAAACAACCGTGTCCGGTGAGGACCTGCGTCAGGCGGAAGGTGAGGACGCCGTGGCGCCTCTCAAGCCACTCCTCAAAGAGGGGCCTTATCGCCACTGTTGTGGCGTGCCCTGCACGGGGTTGCGACAGTCGTTCTCTCCATGTCGCCATCAGCAAGGCCTAAAGTTCTCATCAAGGTGCATGAAATTAGCCCAAACACGTTATTGTTGCTGCAAACTCTTGAGGACCTCTTGCAAGTGCCTAATTCCGTCTCCATCGTCAGACCTTCGATGACGTCATACTCCATCTAGATCTAAAGTTCCCATCAAGGTGCAGGAAATGAGCCCAAATGAGCCCAAATCAATGAGTTTTGATTTCTCAATTTAAAAAACAAAAGATCATGTATATCGGACTTCTCTGTAAAAAGTTATGCGTGGTCAGGTCATAATAATATATAAAATAAAAAAATATAGACGCGTCGAATTGAGAACCTTCTCTTTTTGTTTCGTTGGTTAATAAACCCAGCTTCAGACATTGACACGGGCGAGGGTCATTCTTTCACGGAAAACTTAACACCGCGACTCAGAAAATGGAGTGAAATTAATAGCGCCATCTATCGAGCACGAAATTAAACCGTTAAAATACAATGCATGTAAAGCGATCGAACAAACACTACAGGGTTATAGCGTCATGTAGACTAATCTAGAGTACTTTTTGCCATCAGAACTTTTTTGTAAAGCTGGTCAACCGATTTAAAAGTTATCTTGTGAGCACATTTTTATTAATTAGTACCATTTTGGTGCAATAGATGTCGTTGCATGTATCTTACACAATGATGGTAAGTTCTTCTTGAACACTTTAAATTCATAAATCTTTTGATAGAGAGCACTGATTACAATGAAACAAAAACTAAAACCTTCTCTAAGTTCCCCACAATATTTGTGCATTGAATCTAATCACATTGGTTTTCCCAACAACAAGAAACGCCCGCCTCGCAGCGCGCGAGGGTCATTATTTTGATGCGGAGTTATTTTAAAACTGTGATATCTCCTAAGATATTCATTTAAATTGAATGGTGTAAATGGCAATTTTGGTCACAATTGAATGCTAAAGATGACTAATATATTTATTTTGATAAGGATTAATACTTGCAAAAAAAGCACTATTTTTGACCAAATTTGAAAATCATAAAAATGGTTATTGTTAGTCAACCTTAAAAGATAGGCATGTGCTGTCGCGGACTTTTTTTTAGACATTTTTAAGAGGAATAATTCCCTCGTACATTATTTTTGTGCAACTTTAACCGGTTAACCAGCGCACGCAACGGAAGCACTCAAAGATAATAAATTTTCCCCGTTTTTGCAACATTTTTAATTGATGCTCAGCTCCTATTGATTGTAGCGTGATGGTATATAGCCTAAAGCCTTCCTCGATATATAAGCTATCTAACACTAAAATAATTTTTCAATTCGAACCAGTAGTTCCTCAGATTAGCGCGTTCAAACAAACAAACTCTTCAGCTTTATAATATTAGTATATAGAAGTATAGATACTGAACGTGAACGGCTCGAGTTGATACGGAGCCGATCCCTTTCCTAGTGTGCTGTGAGCCTATGACCTTTAGTAGTAGAGGTGTGATGAAGGATAAACCAAGTTGTCTAAAAAGGCACGCAGGCTTAAGTATCGAAACGAAATTAATATCATTATCATTAACACTAGAATCGGGATATTTACTGTTCATTTTGAGTTCCCGATATTTCGGTGCTGTTGCAAGCACCATGATCATTATCACGGATAAACTGATGTTATTGCGGGTGGGTGTTTATCAGCAGACAAATCGGTCTACCCTCTTTCTTGTTCGTTTTATATAAATATTATAAGATTGGAGGTGGCATTTCAATTAAAAATAAACAACAGGTTTTACAATTTAATGAATCAGAATCAAAAACTAACATACTAAACAATTTAGAAAAATAAGGAATCTCACGATACAGATGACACCAGGGGCCTTAGTCTGCTATTGCAATAGTGTCAGAATGGTCTATCATTGATTTAATAAGGCCCCACGCAGACGAATTACCCTTTGTACGCACGTCAAACGAGTTTCGAACGCGCTTCATTACGCCGTGGGCTAGGGGCCTTATTAAATCAATTATAGACCATTATGACAATAGCAGACTAAGGCCCCTGATGTCGTAGGTCCGCTCGCTACGGTGTTTGTTGATTGAAAAAGGAACATGTTCGTGCTGTTGCGCGCTTTTATAGTGCGTCTCAGGTTTGCGTCATCTCCTACACGACCTCTCCTGACTATGCGTCGCCCTCGACGGCATCTAATATATCCAGCAAGGTCTGTGCTGGGCCGCAGACTTCAGCGGCAGCTAAACGGGATGGGCCAGCCTCTGCCTCTGCCATGGGTGTGTTATCAGGGTTATGTGTCATCTCGCGGTCGAGGGTGGTGATGTCCTCTGACAAATCGGCCTCTATAAGTACATAACGCAACACATAGTGTTTACACAGACTAAACATTCCTACAGGTGTAGGTGTTGATATAAATGAGAGCTCATGCTCTTAATCATTCTCCTTGCTGACACAGTTCAGCTTTTAGTCATGTAGTCAAGCATCCCGCAGTCTACTTGCTAAAGGAACGTCGCGCAGTCCGTCCTCTACATGGGCTTGGTACCCCGCAGTTTACCAAACATAGCTTAGACATCCCGCAGTCTGTCCTGTTGCCTCATCACATTTTCTTTACCAGGTCATTATGAAAAAGACTAAGTATAAGATCACGCTGTACTCACGCTCAAAGAATGCGGCGCAGATATCGGGAGGGACACCACTCTCCCTTCCACGGGACCATGTGCTGCATCCTGCGTAGTCTTCCCGTACGAGCCGCTCAATAGCCGCAGCTCATTATCGTCCACTAGGCAGCGCGCGGACGTCCTTTTAGGGGCCGCGCATACCAGGATCCAGCTTGCCAGTAGTCTATGAGAACTTTATTACAAAGTCCAGGTCATTATTGTTGAACATCCGGGGTGGGCGCCTGTTCCGGTTCACATGTTCGTCTTGACGGTCTAAATGGTCATCAATAAGCGGGACAATACCCGCTGTATTGTTCTCTCACTGTAATTCTATTGAGAGCCGGAATGATCATTGCAAAGGTTAACGTCGCGTTTGTTTCGTTGTGCCGACCTTTCCTTGGCAAAACAACTGTCTTCAGTGTGACCCGTCTTTTTACAAAATGCGCAGGTAGGAGGTTCAGACGGATTAGTACTTTGTGGGCACGCATAGCTCCTATGTCCACTTTGATTGCAAACAAAGCATTTATTTGAAGATGATTCTGGCTTGCCCTTAGGCAGTGAGTTCAGCAATTGCAGCTGCTGCCCTGACTTGCGCATCAATGATGCCTCGAATAACAATTAAAGTCAATAGTTCCTCGCTAAGTCCTTTCATTATGCGTAAACGAAAGAAGACTACGTCGTCGTGCATATTCAGCGTACGAGTTATATTGATGAGATGTTTTGGTAATTGTCAGGCAACTCGCCACGCGAGACAAGCATTCTTTGTCGTCCCAACACGGTTCGTTAGCTGAGCGCGGTCTACCGCGTCGTACCATGCATCGATATCGTGAATTGATGGGTCGAAGTTCGAGATGTAATAATTTTGCGATCGTATTGGATTTAGGAGAGTAGTGGCGGCCCCGACTTACGAATAGTAAGTCGTGGGTTCGGACCGAAGCGGGCGCATTACTTTGTGTAATTTATTTCATCACCTCTGCTCTCAAAACGGTGAAGGAAAACATCGTGAGGAAACCGGCATGTCCTAGAACCAAAAATTCGAAGACATGTGACATCTACCAACCCGCACTGGGCCCGCGTGGTGGATTATAGCCCATTCCCTCTTATAGAGAGGAGACCGAGTGTCCCAGCAGTGGGAACATTAAAGGCTGATTATTGGATTTATGACTTGAATCGCGTCAACAATTGTCGAGTTGAAATTTCAGAATGCGGTATGGGGGTAGATGTAATATTATTTTCTATTGCTTATAGTCGCGTTAGGATAGTGTCTAACGTTTTATTAATGGCCTGTACCATTTTGTCCTGTTTATTAATGGCTGGCATGTACCGGTTCCCTTAATTCCGGTTGTTTTCTTGACGCTACAGGCGGTGTTCGAGACCGAAATCGAGACCGAGATCGCAACTGGGATTGGAACCGAGATCGCGATCGGCAACGTTTACGAGATTTGGTATGAGACGATTCTCGAGACTCGTGACCTTTACGATGACGTCGGTGTGACCTACTACGTGATCTACTTCGCGAGCTATGTTCTCGGCATAGTTGATTTAAAGAACGGTCACAGCACAACAAAATTTTACCATGAACAATAAAAAACAAAAAAAAGAGGGTGGTTTTGATTCTGTTCCTAAAGATGTTTGTCAAGTTTAGCCAGCAGTTAATACAAATCTGAGCGGATATCAATCCAAAGATTGATATCCCACTTATGATATATGATTGGAGGCGAAATTTCAATTAAAAATAAACAACAGGTTTTACAATTTATTAATAGGAAGCAGAATCAAAAACGAAAATACTAAACAATTTAGAAAAATAAGGAATCTCACGATACAGATGATACCTGATGTCGTATAGGTCCGCCCGCTACGGTGGTTGTTGATTGAAAGAAAAAGGAACATTCCCTTTTTTTTTTGATGATGGCATCTTGCAGTTCAGCCTATGAGGCTGGCTACTGCTTAACGGGTCTAATCCTGTGGATGCCTTGAATTTGAGGCCTCCAGCCAGGTGCAAAATGAGCTTACAAACTAAGTGACCTCTCGCTAGTATCTAAACTTCTAAAGACACTTAGGAGTCCCTATGAATGTCGTCGTGGTACTAATTTAGGTAATTTCGGAACGTGGTACTAATTTAGGTAATTTTGAAATGTGTGCGTGTGAGCGTTCGAAATATCGCTAACGATCGTAGTGTGCGTAGTCTCATGCAGTGCAGCAGGAGCAAACAATCTTGGTCCGTAACACGTCTTACGTCAACGTCTTATTTAGTACATAGTTTAAGCAATGATCGGAATAGGCAGAGCTAATGTACCTACCTAAAAATCAAGGAACAGAAACGAAAAGTGGGAACTTCGTTATGACAATTTTTTTTTTCCGAATATTTTTTTCTGAAACTTGGTAATGTCTCAGAATCAGTTAAGTAACTTAACTGATTCCCAGACATTTACTTAACCTAAGTACCTACATTTAATAATAATGTTATTTATTAATCAGTACAGTAAAATATTTGAACTCATTATTTTTCCTTTTTAACCGACTTCGAATTGGCTAGCTTCGTATTATGCTAAATATTACGAACAAATTAAAACTATTAAACGGATATCAAGTTAAATATTTTAATGATTCCTATATTGTTAAACCCTCAAACAAACTTGAGAATTATTTCAGAAGACATATTTTATTTTAAAAACGATTAGGGACTGTTCGTAGTTTTTATCCATTTCAAGCATTTTATAGTCATTCCCCTTTTGCTTGTCGCCCCGTATACATACCAACATCACATACGTACACATATACATATCCTACATATATATATAAACTTTTTAACCGGCGGTTGATTTGGGCTCTAGGTGTCATAACTAGACCCACTATGGTGAAATTTTCGAAAAACTCGACTTTAGGTGCAAGACCAATAGGTTGAATTTTTCTGACGAAATCTACCTAAAAGCAGAAAAACAAAAAGCAGATGTAGAAAGATTGTACTTACCTATAATGGAGGGCGGTAGGGGGTTAATCAATATAGAAAATATGTATAAAACACATATACTTAAATATAAACATTAAGTATTAAGAAAGTGAGAATGACGATTTAATGAAAATTATAGTTTAACATGATAAAAATAGTGATAAATATTCAATAACAAAAGAAGCACAAAATAATATACAAATATACAGATAAAGAAATCAAACAAGCAATAGTCAAGAAGCAAAAAGTTATGTGGAGAAATAAGCAGTTACATGAACAGTTTTCTAAAGCAGTTTTGGACCAAGCTATTATAGAAAAAAGAAAATTCATTCAAATGGATAAAGAAATAACAAATATCACCCTCCATAGAATCAGCAATATTCGCCATATAGGAGCAGGCTGTTATGACGCGTCAGCATCAACGCGACGGCGATCGGCGGCGGCAACCTCTCGCGTCCGGCCTTGGTTCAATCCATAGTCCGGAGCGAGACGGAATGGGTCGCCGTCACCTCCTTCTGCGAAGCAGTCATGCTAGCAAAGGAGGTGGCGGAACGTGAGAGAGAGAGAACCTCACGTCCCAGCCGCCGCGAGAGACGCACCGGGCCACCGTAGGCGCGGGCCTGTGGACGGTGAGCTATGGGCTAGCTCGCCGTCCGTCCGTCTTATGACGACAGGCTGTGTCGACGGCGCGTTCGTGTTCCACGCGCGCCTCAAGGAGAGTCAGCAAACAGGAAGCGGTCCGAAAGGACCGATGCCTGCCAGGGTTGCGGGACTGTTCGAAAGAGATACCGCGGCCCTGGAACACAAAGGGCAAAGGAAGGAACGTGGATGGGTTTTAGTCAGTAAAAGTCTGACACTCCCTCCTGCTCAGCCCAGAGCGGGAGGGGTTATTTGATGATTTCCAAACCGAAAAAAAAAAGCATGAACGCGACATTTTAAAGGTAGACATAAACGGGAAATGTCGCCTATGTGACAGCGAAGACGAAACCACGCAATTCATTATCTCAGGGTGCGAAAAGTTAGCGGGCACGTATTATGTCAAGAGGCATAATACCTTGGTTCACGTCCACTGGTGTCTGGCAAAAAAACACAATATCGAGCTGTCGAGTCTTTGGTGGAAAGAAACTCTAACACAGCCGCAGTTTAAAGAAAATGAACCGGTTAAAACATGTGGGAAATACCTATACAAACTGACGTTACCGTAACGCATAATAGGCCTGATTTAAAATATGTAGACAAGACCTTCAGACTACGACATAAGAGGTAAAGAAATAGAAAAATTAAGCAAATACCACCTTTTAAAGCCAGAAATTCGGTGCCTATGGAATACGCAAACAACAGTGATCCCTATAGTACCTAGTAGGAGCTACAGTCTTAATTAGTAAAAGTTTACACAGATACATAGACCAACTGAACACAACAATAGATTTAACAATCCTACAAAAACAAGCAGCCATACTCAGTAAGGTATTGGGAGACACTGTGTTTGTTAATCGTACACCGAGCACATAAGAGACCACACCAGACACACAACAAACATCATACACAGTAGAATCACAGCAATCACCCGCCACACAACATTCATCTACCTCACACACACCTAATACGCAAAGTCATCCGTCAACCACACAAAGCACAACTGGCACACGAAGGAGGAGAAGAAGAAGATGAAGAGGGGGAAATCTTTTTTCCTGCGGGATGCAGGACGGGATATTTATTAAACCGACGCAAGGTCGAGTATTTGTATTGTATTGTATAGCGGGCTGGTGTCCGCAACACTTAGACGTGGTGTATTTTGCGTGCGGGATGCAAGGTCGAGTATCGGAAAACCGAACAAAACTAAATATAATTTTTAAAATCTACGCGTTTAAAATACATTGCATGTTGAACCTAATCGTAGTGCGATAAGAACCAGTTTTCGAGAAAGTGTATTGAAATAGTACATTTTGACATAAGTGGGGAAACTTTGTTATTGCATTCGAGCGCGGAAGTAACACCCGAGCTGCAGGCGAGGGTGTTATGGAGCTACGAATTGCAGTAACAAATCCCCACGCGTATCAAACTATGTTTTTCAATACGAATTCGAAGAAATAAAATATTAGAACGGAAAGGATTTTTGTCAGGAATTATTAGGAAACTATGATTTAATTTGCTTTTTTCCGCGCTTTGCTTTCGCCAGGTTGAAGAAGAAGCAAAGGTATGATGCCGCCATACAGCCTATTATGAAAAACAGAAAATTCAAATGTTTTTGAATTTAGAACCCAAATAAATGTTAATTTGTTCAGTAAAGTAAATATTTGTTTTAAATAATCATGTTTATCCATGAAATTCTATTTATAAACACAATTTAGATAGTCGAAAAATATTAACGCGTAAATATTAATGACACATAAAGTCTGTGCCGAGATTAAAAAAAAAACACCGCCGACTATAATCATTGAACCCATTTGAACTTAGTCTAACTTAGTATAGTTATCTGTGGAAATTTTTATTTCCGCACTATACGTACGCTATATGTACGGAAAAATATTAAAAATCCACGTGTGTGAAATACATTGCATGTTGAACCTCACAGTGACATCAGTGACAGCTGTCATTTAGGTTACACCTACGAAAAGTGCTCGAACTTTATTTATTCTAGATATCTGTTAAATCCATAGATTGTGTTTTAAAATGTTGTTAAACCTGAAGACCAGCGTCATGGACTTACTCAAGTGATATTTGTTTTATTGGAAAGTGCTTGTGAACATTCGATTGAATACTGGAAGTAACTCAAACATTCTAGTTAACAGCAACAATAACCAGCAATGGACCACAGTATCCAACAAAAAACGTCCCCTTGCCAGCCCGGAACATAAGGAAAATCAAAATAAACAATCTAAACTAGATTCATACTGGCTCAGCCAACCTATTGATCTAACAAATAGCTTTACAGGACCAGAGGAAGAAAAAGATGAGAGTCCTAGTGAAAATCAACCGAATTATCAAAAAATACCTAGACCATCTCCAATATTCATTGATAAATACGCAATATTAAACCACTGATCAAGTTGTACTACAAAAATAAAAATGTAAATAATAAAACTAAATATAATAATTATTCTATTCTGCTAAAGAAATGTATTTATAATTCAAAAAAGAATGCATATATTCATACCCATGACAATAAATGTAAAGCCACATGGAACGTCATTAAAAATGAAATAAATAATAATAACACTCACAAAGACAACATAGAATGTATAAAATTAAATGATACTATAATTACAGACCCTGTACAAATGGCCAATATATTTAATAACCATTATGTAAATTTAACGCATGTACAAGGGAGAAAAAACGTACATAAAAACATCTACAAAAATACGTGTGTTAACACAATGTTCCTCAGACCAATGCTGGTAAACGAGGTACGACAGGAAATTATGTCCCTGTCTAACACCAGGTCGGAGGGCTATGATGTAATAAATACAAAAATTATAAAAGTTTGTAGTAATGAACTGTCTGATATTCTCACTCATTTAATAAACATGTCATTTTCCAATGGAACCTTTCCGGAGAAATTAAAACTGTCCATAATAAAGCCTTTATTCAAGAAGGGATGTAAATGTGACATCAATAATTACCGACCTTTAACTTTAATACCCATCCTGTCTAAAATTTATGAAAAATGTATGTATAAAAGATTAATTAATTACTGCAATAAATTTCAAATTATAAGTGACAAGCAGTTTGGATTCCAAAAGAACAAATCCACATCGTTGGCTATTTTCTCTCTTATGCAAGCTATACTTTCAAATATTAATAATAATTATATGACTACTGGTCTTTTTTTGATCTATCTAAAGCCTTCGATCTGGTGTCACACGATATATTGCTACATAAGTTTGAAGCTATTGGGGTTAGAGGATCGGTACTCCAGTGGCTAGCGTCCTATTTAACTAATAGAAAACAACGTGTGACAATACATAAGAAGAATGAAAATAATGACATAATATCCTACTCATCCGAATATAAACATAATAAGCATGGCGTTCCACAAGGAAGCGTTCTGGGCCCAATATTATTTCTCATTTACATAAACGACATCATAAAAATAACTAATCATAAATGCATATTATTTGCCGACGACATATCTATTATAGTGACATCCAAAAAAAAACATAATACCGTTCTAGAACATGAGCTTGATATTAATAATACAATTGACAATTTACTGCATTGGCTTGACATTAACCATTTAAAGATAAATTTAGATAAATCAGTTTTCATTCAATTTAATCAATCAAATAATTATAAAAATGACATTAAACTCAATATTAACAAAATCAAAGAAGTAACGCATACAAGATTCTTAGGTGTAATAATAGATAAAGATAATAATTGGAAGGAACACATAGATAATATCAGCACTAAAATCAATAAATTTGTATACGCACTTAAACAAGTCAAAAATGTAACTGATATAAAAACTGATGTAATATCATACCAAGCCTATGTCGAATCGGTGCTACGTTATGGGCTTGTAATGTGGGGTAATAGCACCGACTTCCGAAGAGCATTCATTGCCCAAAAAATTGCATGAAATCAATTTGTGGACTTAAACCTGACGACTCATGACAACCGATATTTAAGAAACTTGGTTTGTTACCATTACCGTCACTTTACATTTACGAAATATGTATGTTTGTAATGAAAAACAAACAATTATTTGAGACTGCAAATGATGTGAATCCTCGGAACAGACGAGATCCCTATAAATTAGTGTTGAATGATTTACCTAGGCTAGCTAAATACAATAACAATTGCCTAGCAATGTGTGTGCGCATTTATAATAAAATACCGAGGCATTTTAAAATATTAAATACAAAATTATTTAAAACTAAATTTTATAAATGGTTACTTGAATATAGTTTTTATAGCTTAAAAGAATTTATAGATAAAAAAAAAATTGTTTGTAATTCATTGCTGATGCCTCATTGGTTACCTAAATACCTGTCTTTTAAATTTTGCATGCTTGGTCTTATCCTAGCTAAACATGTTTGTGCCATTTAAATTTGTACCTAACACCTTTGTATACCATGTTTTACGCAAATAAATATACTATTACTACTATTAAGAAAGAAGTTACAAAGTCATTCTAAAGAAAATTCACCCATCAACATGCACTGATGATATCAAAAAAGCACTAGCAGAGTAAGTACACACTACTACAAATATCTGGAACATCAAGGACAGAATGACCAAACGGCCCTTGCCAATATTTGTCATTGAATTGCAGGCGAACAACAACAATAAGGATATCTATAACATAAAGGACCTGCTTCACTGTTGCGTCGTTTTTGAGGAACCAAGACCCACTACTTCAGATGATGTCCAATCAGCAACATTCAAACAATTAACAATTGTTCTATGGAATGCCAATGGGCTGTCACAACACACCCTAGAGGTGAAAGCTTTTCTTGACTTATATAACGTTGATATATTACTCATTTCTGAAACTCACTTTACTACTACAAACCACTTTGACATAGCCAACTACAAGTTTTATCAAACAATGCATCCAGATGAACCTGCGCACGGGGCAGTGCTGTGTTGATCAGGACAAACATCAAGCACTATGAAATGCAGCCAATCTGCACAGCTATATTTCAAGCAACAATTCTTGTGATTGAAGACCACCAAAGCCCTCTTGTAGTTTCTGCCATCTACAGCCCTCCCAAACACAAACCCAAAAAGGAGGACTATGTGAAACTATTTTCTACATTTGGAGCTAGGTTTATCGCAGGCAAAGACTATAATGCCAAGCACACCTTCTTGGGTTCCCGAACTACATCTACTAAAGGACGCCAAATGTACCTGGCAGTGGACTTTCTCAACCTCAGCCCAATATCTTCTGGTGAACCAACTTATTGGCCCACGGACAGAAATAAGAGATTTCTTCATCACAAAAAGCGTAAATATTCATAACCTTGAGATTAAAACTAGCTTGGAACTATCGTCTGACCACTCCCCAGTGTTTTTGCACCTAAATTAAAATATTACACAGACCTCGCCAGCGTGCCAACTCTGCAACCACAAAACAGACTGGGATAAGTTCAAACGCTTTGTGGCTGGAAAAATTAACCTAAACTTACCGCTTTCAAGTGACCAGGAGATTGAAGCAGGTGTGGAACACTTTAATAACATTATACAGCAAAGTGGTAAAAATCAACCCCTCATTCGAAAACAAAGAGTACTGCTCTGCAGTCTTTCTACACATTTTGATCGTGTATGGTACCAGGGTCTACTGGCCAAAACTAAAACGTCTCTCCCAACAAATTTCTACCTGTTTCTGCGGTCCTAACTCAGCAAAAGATTCTTCCTAGTGAAGCAGGGAGATGAGGTCACAAATCTACGTGTGATTCAGGCCGGTGTACCTCAGGGCAGTGTCCTGGGTCGTACATTGTACCTGTTATTTACTGCTGACCTGCCGCTGGACAGAAATATCCTAACAGGCACTTTCGCCGATGATAGGGATATACTGGCTACTGATGTCTGCCCGAGAGAGGCCTCTGCAAAACTACAAAACAGGCGCAAGCTGATCTCTGAATGGCTTAAAGATTAGAAGATAAAAGCTAACGAAACAAAATTAGTCCAGGTGACTTTCACTACAGGCAAAGAAACGTGCCTGTGAACTTAAACGATATAGAAGTACCCCAAGCAGAGGTCACTCGATACCTTGGAATACACCTTGACAGACGCCTTACTTGGAGACACCACATATTTACCAAACGCAAAGGCTTAGGACAAAAACTCCGCAGCCTACACTGGATGCTCAACAAAAACTCCCAAATGTCACTGGAAAGCAAATTGCTTCTCAACAAATGCTTACTCAAGCCCAGTTCCCCAGTTCCCCAAAGCTGGATACCATAGCACCATAGTGCTATGGTATCCAGCTTTGGGGAACTGCAGCGAACTCAAACATCGAAATCCTTCAAAGGTTTCAATCTAAAACACTATGACAATTAGTAAATGCCCTGGTACGTCACAACCGAAAGAATTCACAAGGATTTAAACATAAAGACTGTCAAAGAAGAAATGAAAGCCAATATCACCACATACTCTGCCAGATTAAAAGTTCACCCAAATCAATTGGCAATTAAACTAATGTCAAACCCTGTTACCTTCACAAGACTGAAAAGAAGGGCACCTCACGATTTACTTACAACCAGCATGAATTTTTTTTTTTTTTTTAATTTATTAATCTCTTACAAAAAAAAAGTTATTTTTTAAAGTCATTTTACTCGCCAAACTTTACAGTTTGATGGCGAGAAGCGCTCGTTTCTCATACATCTTAACTTAAAATTATAAACTTAACCTAAAATCGACTAAACGAAACTTACTGCTACATCTGCTTATTGAATTTATTTCTCGACAACGGCAGAGCGACACCAACATTTATCAGACAATGAATTCCAAGCCAGAGTGACCAGCCGGAGCTGGCCACTCTGGTCCAGAACTCACCGCCCATCACAGTCCGACGACGTGTCCACGTTCTCCAGAAATAAATTCTTTAGCTTTGATTTTAACACAGCTTTGCTTAAATTTGAGTTATTCCTTAATAATTCTATTTTATTAAATACTTTTGGCACCAAATATTTAGACGTTCTTTCTCCGTAATAGTTTGTTATTTTTGGTTGCACTAGCCGTCTCTCTCTCACACTCCTTGTGTTAAACTTATTTTTAACATTTACTTTAAAATTATCACTATAATAATGTTCTAACCCTATCAAATACTCAACCTTCATATCAACAGGCAAGATTTTACAAATGGAAAACAATTTATCGTACTCTTTGTTACAGTTTATCTTAACCTGTTTGCTAACTAAGAACTTGATCAGTCTTATCTGTAGATTCTTTATTTCTAATAAATAGGTTTTAAAAGTACGTCCATACACAATAAGTCCATAACTAATTAGTGAGTCGGCGAGTGCGTAATAAACAATCAATAAAGTGTGTTTATTCACTACATTTTTCAACTGATAGAACTTCCCTAATACAGATCTCAGTCTATTACAGACATCAGTTACATGCGTTTTCCAATTAAAATTTCTCTCTATACTTAGACCTAAATATTTAAATGAACTAACATACTCCAGCTTTACGCACGTACAGTTATTATCATGCAAGCATTCGTATGTATGTCCTGTTATATTAAGATTCTTTCTAAGCACAGCTTTAGCTCGCAAATTGTATGGCGAGTGTATATGCATGCATTTTGTTTTTAGCAAATTCAATATTATCCCATTGTCATGTGCCCACTTGGTAATGCTTTCGAAGTCTTCCTGTACGTACTGTTGTACCTCCAGTATATCCTTTGAAGCATAAACTACACACATGTCATCTGCATACATGAACACTCGACATTTGTTTACAACATTCGACACACTGTTCACGTGCATTATATAACCTACTGGTCCAAAAACTGACCCGGTCGGAACACCGAGATCCACACCTGCCTCCTCCCCAGTCACACCAGCTATGAACGTGCTTATTCTCCTGTTAGTCAGATAGCTTTTAAACCATTTATTCGTGGGACCGCGTATTCCACATTCATCCATTGCCTGCAATAATATGTCGTGATCCAGTGTGTCGAATGCTTTTTTGTAATCAATGAAAAGTGCTATCAGCTGTTTACCAGAGTCTAGACACTCATTAACATAGTCAGCAAACGCCGTTAGGGCCGAGACAGTACTACGCCCTTTCCGGAAGCCATACTGTGTGTCTGACAATATATTGTGACGTTCCAAAAAATTACTAACTTGACCAACAATTATTTTTTCAACTATTTTGTCCAAGACAGACAGTATGGCTATCGGTCTATAATTTACATATTCCAGGTGGCTTCCAGACTTATAAATAGGGCGAATGATAGCATTTTTTAACTCATCAGGATATACACTCTTAGTCAAACACATGTTCATTAATTTAGCTAAAACAGGACTTAATTGTTTTCGTACATATTTAATGTCTTTTGCCCGCACTCCATCTAAACCTGGTGCTTTTTCACACGACAACTTATTTATAACCTTCTCTATATCTGACGAACTTACAGTAGTATACCTAAAACTAACCTCGCTCGGCTTAACATAGTTCTTTCGGTCTAAGAATTTCATGTCACAAACATGTTTAATACATTGAATTTCTTCAGTAAAAGTTTTAGCAAAAGTTGTACAAAGGAGGTGTTTTTTCCCCCATACAATTGTGGCCAAACAATGTACCTTAACAATAAAGGTACGAATTTATAGGAAAAAAATCGCAGATTCTGAAAAAAAATATATTGGATTTATTAATGCATTTGTACCACCTGAAATTGTCGATCAAAGATGCTAAAACTTGCAACCCAAGAATTTTAATCTGGCAATCTCGTAATTCATTTCTCCGATGATGCGTTTCGTTACTTCATTTAAACACGTATGAAAAACTAAAAATATACTATTTTGAATTTAGTTTTGTTTTAAAGATAGATTAATTTTCCCGGCACACTTTCTTGTGAAACATTATGGGATCAAGAATTTAAAAAATACATTTATTTCACATTTCAGATTATTTTTTGCGTTTGGTTAGCTACTGGCCAAAAGACAGTGCTCCAGGGCCGATAATTTACTATCTTATTCCTTTTGTTGTTGTTGGTGACAATATTGTCATTCAGATTATTTTAGCCCTTGTCAGACGATCGATCGATCGACCGATCTCGAAAGAGTTTAATATTTTGACAGATGGAATAGTTTGACAGCCGCCAGCGCTGTTAATAACGTTTCTTTGAACGCAGTTATGATTCGAGGTAGTGTTTTTTCATATTCTTTTATTTTTTAATCTATCGAATATTGAAGGATTTAAAATACTGCTAATAACACAATGTATTGGAAAGAATTTAAATAATAATTTGTACCTCGGTACATGTTTGGGCCGAAAAAAAAACACCTCCTTTGAGTGACGCTTTGTGTTTTACCTAAATATCGTAATATAACATCATCTAGACTAGCTTTATTCCGACCCAACCACAAGTTAATGTTTGCCCATATTTTTCTAAAATCCCCGTTACATTTTTTTATTTCATCTTGTTTATATTTATTTCTCGCCTCATTTACAAGTTTATTTACCTTATTTCTAAATTTTGTGTAATCTAATCGTTTAGTCATATTTTTTGGCGATGCTTTCCATACTCTAAATAAATAGTAGTAGAATAAGCTGTAATGCCGTGGCTTCATACCGTGCAAGATCAGGAACCATCATCTACCTATTGCTGAATGTCCCAGGACAGATTGCATTAAAAAGGAGTAAAAAAAAAAAAAAATGATCCAGTTTTCGAGAAAGTGTATTGAAAAATAATTTCCGGTGCCTCTCCACACAAAATTAACGATATCGTGTTGAGTTCAGGAATCTTTTTCTTCTATGTCATCATCATCATCAGCCTTCTGCAGTCCACTGCTGGACATAGGCCTCCCCAATCGCACGCCACTCAACTCGATTCTCAGCAGCTCTCATCCAGTTGCTACCAGCCACCCTGCGAAGATCGTCACTCCACCGAGCCTGAGGGCGTCCCACCTTACGTTTACCGATTCGCGGTCTCCACCCAAAAACACGTCTACCCCAACGGTCATCGGTTCTACGGCTAATGTGATCGGCCCATTGCCACTTCAGCTTACTTATTCTGTGAGCTATGTCGACAACTTTGGTTCTCTGTCGGATTACCTCGTTCCGAATGCGATCCCTCAGAGAGACTCCAAGCATAGCCCGTTCCATAGCTCGCTGAGTGACCTTACATTTATGGACCAGCCGCACCGTGAGTGTCCACGTTTCGGCTCCGTAAGTCATAACAGGCAGGACGCACTGATTGAAGACCTCTAATCTTTAGGCTTTGTGGAATACGCGACGAGAAGACCCGGCGAAGCTTCCCAAATGCTGCCCAGCCCAGCTGAATTCTTCTGTTGGCCGCCCTCTCAAAGTTGTGCTTACCAAATTGCAAGAAAATTCAAAAGTAAAGTTAAGTAAAGTAAAAAGTAAAAAAGTAAAGTTAAGTTCGGAAGTATTTTCAGTCGCATACTTGTTGACATCAAAAATTACCCATTGGACCATGATGACCATTGTGACCATGCAAATTCATCAATATCACTCACAAGTACAGCTCATGCACAAAATAAGTTTTTTCGTCCCACCCTTTAACAACAATGCCAGTAAAGATAAACAACAACTTACATTGTTACATCAAAATATAGCTGGCATACTCAATAAATTAGATTTCTTTGAAGTAACAATATCTGAGTTGACAAAAGAGATGGGTGTTATAGACTTTATATGTCTTAGCGAAACTTTTATACAATCCGGTCATGAATGTAATCTTAGACTTGCAAACTATACATTAGCTGCGAATTACTCAAGATCCGATAAAAAACGGGGCGGCACGTGCATATTGGTGAAAAAAGATTTAGTTTTTAGCCCTTTACAAATAACAAATGAAATGTCTAGCGAGTATTCTTTCGAATGCTGTGGCATAGATGTTCCGAGTCATAACTTAATATTAGTATGTGTCTATAGAATCCCGGATTCCGATGCAGGTATATTTTTTAAAAAGATGGCAGTTTTGTTACACAAATTAACTCATAAAAGTAGGAATCGTATCATAATATGCGGAGACTGGAATATTGATATGCTAAAAGATACTACACAAACAAGAGAATTAATATCTATTTTAAATAATTTCAACTTATTAACACATATTAAAATGCCCACTAGGAAAAAAGCTGCATAGACCAAATAGCCAGTAATATCTCGACCCTAGACACAAAAAGCAGTATACATAACCTAGCCCTCTCAGATCATGATACTGGGCAGTCATTAAGGTTCTTCCTTCCGATAGCTAATAATAAGCCGAAGATTCCAAACTTCTTTTATGAAGTGAAAAGAGATTACAATAACAGCAATATAAAAAAAATTCTTGACTGTGTATCTGCTTTAAGTTTTAATGAAATATATGAAGAAACAGACTGCAACATTGCATTTAACATATTTCATGACCTATATATGCTTTTTTACAAACTATGTTTCCCTGAAATAATAATTAAAAAATAAAATAAACCAATAAAGAATAAATGGATAGTAAAGGTATCAAAATATCGTGCATAAAAAAGAGAACTTTATATTATAATTACCAACACGATGCCCTAAGCAAAAAATATCATAAAAGACGATACCTGACCTATTCTAAAATCTTAAAAACATCACATTCACAATTAATAAATAATAAAAAACATTTACATTATTCTAAAAATAAATGCAAAGCGACATGGTCTATTATAAAAAATAACATAAATAATGATGAAAATTTTATAAATGATATCAAAGAGTTAATAATAAATGATAATATAATTGATGATCCTAATGACATTTGTAATCAATTTAATAACTATTTTATAGAAATGACCAATAAATTTAATCTTAGCAATAGTAATAACGTAAGTACCATTGCCACTAACACTAATAGTATCTTTTTGACTCCGGTAAATGAACAAGACATTGTAAAAATTATCAACTCTTTAAATGATACTAAAGCTACTGGATATGACGAAATAAGCACAACAATAATAAAACTAAGTAGTAAAAGCATAGTAGCACCTTTAAGTTATCTGATTAACTTGTCATTTGAGACAGGAACATTTCCTAATAGGTTAAAACAATCTATAGTCAAGCCGCTATACAAAAAAGGTAACCGCACGGATATGTCCAATTATAGACCCATTACATTGATCCCTATCCTATCAAAGATTTTTGAAAAGGCAATGTATGGGAAAATAATGAACTTTTTAAATAAACACAGCATACTTACTGAGAACCAATTTGGATTTAGGAAGAATAGTTCAACTTCACTTGCGTGTTTTACTTTGGTCAAACTGATATCTGAAGCCCTAAATAACAAAATGTCTGTATTATCAGTATTTTTAGATATGAGCAAAGCATTCGATTTTGTCCCACATAATCGCCTACTTTGTAAAGTGGAGAAATACGGCATAAGAGGTAAGGCGCATGACTGGCTTAAAAGTTATTTATCGAATCGCCAGCAAAGGACAGTAGTAGAAAAAATTGACAATAGCACAAAAAAAACATACAGTTCAGAGTTAAAATAAATAGTTGTGGTGTTCCCCAGGGAAGCGTATTAGGGCCTCCATTATTTATAATATATATAAATGACCTTTACAATAGCCTAAAACATGATTGTACACTATTTGCTGATGACACTACGCTCACAATAAAATCTTCAAATAGGAGTAAACTAGAAACTGACACTAACAATGAAATACTAAAAGCAATGAAATGGCTGGAATCTAACAATTTACATGTAAATATTGAAAAGACAAAGTTAGTACAGTTACAAACATTTAATTCAAATACACTGCAGTGATTCAATTTTGGAGCCCGTACCTTCAACCTTATTCTTGGGAATAGTAATTGACGAAAAATTAAATTGGAAAGAGCATGTAAAAGGAGTCTGCACTCGACTCGACAAATTTGTGTTTGCTCTTCGAAAACTGAGACGAATAGCCAGTAAAGAAATAGCCCTGAATGCTTATCATGGCTATGTTGCATCTGTGCTACGTTACGGCCTCGTGATATGGGGAAATTCAGTAGATGTGAACAGAGCATTCATTGCACAAAAAAAATGTGTCAGAGCTGTTTATGGAGCAGAATATTTAGAGCATTGTAAGCCATTATTTAAAGCACTAAAAATTCTTCCACTTCCTTGTCTATATATTTTTGAAATTTGTATGTTTATAAAAAGGTATTCGCACATGTTCCCATTATATGAACACATTTCTAAAAGAGTGAAAAGCAGAAGCCCAAATAAATTACTTGCACCTAGCCAGAGACTACATTTGTATAGCAGAAATTCCAATTGCATGGCAATCAAAATCTTTAACCATTTACCCCCACGCATCAGAGTGTTGCCCACTAATAAATTCAGAAAAACTTTATTTGCCTGGCTTTTAGACAACTGTTTCTATTCAGTCAATGAATTTTTAAATTATAAATTTTGACATTTAATTTTCATTTTATCAATACTTTGTGTGTGTCCTATTGACTTATTATTGTTTTAATTTTTTTTTTCTCGTTTGTTTTTTTTTTTAACTTTTGACATATATAATTAGTACGTTTTGACATTTAATTCAAAAATAAAAAAGGTTCTTATAAAGTTGACATTGTATAAAAATTACTTAATTTGATCTCAAATAATTTATAATTATATTGTTGCGGCCTAGAACTCGGCCACTTTGAATATTTAGCCAATTTTAATATTTCTACACCGGCAACGGTAGTGTATGTGAAACTGTTTAATATTAAGACCTCAATGTATGTACCATATACTCAGAAATTAATAAATCTAATCTAAATCTAATCTAATCTAGAGTTTGCCCGAGGTAAACATATTCTCGAATAACCTCGAGAGGACCTCCATTGACATCTGGTGTCCACGACACAAGCCTCGTTGCTTAGTGTGGCATCTAGATGGCGCTGTGTGTAATGTTCAGCAATATTTATTTATTTATTTATTGACAACAATAGATAGGGTGACGTGTTCGTTGAACATAACCTGGGTTTTATCCAAGTTCACCCTGAGACCAATGCGTATTGAAAAATCAACTAGGCCATCCAGCATCTGCTGCAAGTCATGCAGCGACTCAGCCAGTATGACGATGTCATCTGCAAATCTCAAGTGTGAGATGTACTCGCCGTTAATGTTAATGCCCCGTCCTTCCCATTTTAGCGTCTTAAACACATCCTGCAGTGCGTTGGTGAACAATTTCGGGGAAATTACATCCCCTTGCCTCACCCCCCGACGCAACGGGATATGCTCCGTTTGCTGTTTTGAGTTTGGACGGTCATTGTGGCGTTTTCATAGAGATTTCTCAGCACTTGGATGTATCGCCAGTCGACTTGGCATCGCTGCATAGACTCCAGAACTGACCAGGTCTCGACTCAACAGAGTCAAAAGCCTTCTCATAGTCCACAAATGCAAGACATAGCGGCCGATTATACTCTTCGGACTTTTGTATGATCTGCGGCACTGTGTGGATGTGGTCTATGGTGCTGTATCCTCCTCGAAACCCGGCCTGCTCCGGTGGCTGGAATTCGTCCAATATTCGGGCTAGACGATTCGTGACGACTCTTGAAAACAGCTTATTCACGTGGCTAAGGAGCGAAATGGGTCTGTAATTCTTTAAAAGGTTCTTGTTACCCTTTTTAAAGAAAAGGACGACCGCGCTCCTTCTCCACGCTTCTGGAGTTCTCCCAGAGAACAGGACCGAGTTGAAAAGCTCCCGAAGCTCTCTTAATACAGGCCTATCCTCGCCAGGGGCTTTTCCATTCTTAAGCTGTCTAACAGCCGCCTCGATTTCATCTTGGCTGACTTCTGGTAGGTCTTCAGTGTAATGGCGGGTTAAGGTGGCTCTTGAATCCTCATTTTCGGAATCAGGTCGGGATACATGCGATGCGTACAACTGGCCGTAGAAGTTTTCGACTTCGGAAAGAATCTCCGGCTTCGAAACGGCGATATCCCCACTAGATTTGATCAACTTCGTCAGGTGGCTCCTCCCAAGTGAATGGACGAACACTTTCGACCATCGATTTTACTCAATCGATTTTTCTATTGAGCGTGTGTTGGAGCATCGAAGGTCGCGTCGTACCCATTTCCTAATTTTTTTATTGAGTGCCTGTAGTTCTGACGAAGTGATGGGTGGGTTTTCACGTCGTTCCGTCATAAGCTCCAAAGTTTCCTCCGAAAGTTTTCCTCCACCACGTCGTCCGAGTGTGCCGAGGTCGGTGCGTAGACCTGAACCACCTTGAGGCTATACCTCTCGGTTAGCTTCACTATGAGGTACGCTACCCTGTTCGAGACACTAGACACTTCTACTACGTTGTCACAAAGGGAGTTGTGTACCAGGAACCCGACTCCGCCTTGCGATAGCTGGTCTCCCTCTCGAAAATACATCAGGTGGCCCGATTCAGGGGTTATTGTGTCCTCCCCCTCTTTTCGGACTTCACTCAACCCAAGAATGTGCCACTTTACTCTTTTGAGTTCTTCCTCTAACTGCACCAGGTGTTCGTCGAGCCGTAACGTGCGTCCATTGTACGTCGCCAAGGTCAGTTGGGTTTGGAGGCCATTCATAACCCGGGGATTCTTAGCACCCCCCACCTTGCCGTTACCGTGACCGCCGCCAAAATCAGGAATAGCAAGGCCGCCGGGAACTGGGGGCCGTGGTTGATTCTGGCTTGCCATTTGAGGGGTTTGCCCATAATCGCCACGCTGGGCATGCGGGTTGGCGATCGCAGATCACAACTCCTCGCACTAGTGACGCTGCTGCCCGTCGCTAGTCTACGCTATTTAGCTGCGAATATTTCTTTCGAAATTGTTATACCGCCATTTATCGGTCGTCAGAGCCTCGTTTGTTATTCAACAGGATGCACCACGAGCAGGTGAGGTTGACTTGGAGCACTGAGATGTTAGGTGTGCCCCCTTACATCCCCTGTTTTGTTCGTTCGTCCCTGTTTCGTTTGTTCTTCTATTTAATAACATAAATTTATTTATTTAAAAATATTGTTATGTTCAACTCAAAAAGATTGATAAAATAATTATCAAAATGTTACTATCAAACTCATAAAAAAGCGCGTCTCGCGCTACATCGCGTCAATCAATGAAGGACACAGCATAATCTCAAGCATAATTAAATCAAATCGGAAAGGGATCGGCACCGTATCAATTCGAGCCGTTCAGTCTCTTCGTCCGCCCTTTTTTACTGTTGACACACGTGCTAGCGGTCTGCGAGCCGTAAGCGGCGTCGCCTAGCCGTAGCCGAGTTAACGTATTGGAGCTGATTCTCTTGACGTCGAAGACGACGACGTTTGACGACGAAGCGAAAGGCGATACGGTGCCGATCAGCCAATCCCTTTCCAATTTGATATGTGTGCTGAGTCCTTAGGGGTTATTTTGCTTGTCTCTGTCTTGGATTATTGCACAAAAAATTTGTGATGAAATATTAGTCTGCGCTCGGCCGCCGTCGTGAGTGGACATTATGTCGCTTGTAAGCAGCAGCTCGTGTTGAAAAAGATCGCTGTACGAATAAAAAATATTTGACATTCAAAACTTGATACTTTACGTATTTTGTACGGCCTACGGACAACCAAGCTAAAATTGTATTCAAAGTTTCTTATATTTTTGCTTGAAGTAAAAAGGGATTTTAAACTCACATTTCGTTTTGAACTTGATGGAGTGACCTGAAGGTGTACTTCGGAGACTGCTACTGGAACTAATAAACTAGTAGCGATAGGTGTGCCGAGTTTGGGATTGTTTTGTTAGTTACGTCGAGATTAGGGCATCGGCCTACGTGAAATGTTTTTCTTCTGTGTAAATTGACATTTCAAGTATGGTATTTTGTTTATTTTTTCTTTTCTTTCTAGTTTTCGGGACCTACTTGCATTTGAAACCCTAGCAAATTTATTATAAGAAATACTAAATAAAAATAATAAAATAAGCTTTTGTTTTTAATTATTTGTTTTCAAAAAGCTTGTAGCGCAAATTGTAAATGTTTAGGTACTTTCGCCAGAACCTAGTTGCTTACCAAACAATCACAGTCTAATGGTATCTACATTCATGACCATTTCACGCTACAAACTTTAGTTCACTCTTATTACAAAAACGTAAGTTTAAAAAATATACACGGCAATAAAATAAATAAAAGTAGGCTCAAGTATCAAGCCGTGTCAGTTCACTCATAATTTTGCCACTTCGCGCCAGCACAATATAAATATGGACATGTTTTTTATATTTCTATTGACAGTACGGAAACTAGGTACTAACGTTCGAAACAGCACACTCTCACTAACACGCGCATCAACGATTAAGGCCCCGTCGCGGTGCTGTCAGTCGTGACTGGCCGTGAATGCCGCATAATTTTTATTTTAGCTAGACGCGCGGGCTAGCTATTTACAAAATAAAACAAGGTAGGTGCCGAGCAAAATGCTATCAAAGTTCATTTAACCCCATTCAATAACTATTTCATGAAAAAGTCACTCAATGGGGTTATATGAACTTGGAGAGTTGTATTGATGTCTTAGTTGATTATAATTCTTTAACTCCTTAAGTGTTACTGGCGCGATTCATATTTTCATCAACATACAACCTGACCTGACCTGCAAACTGCAAAAAACGTAAGAAAATTTAAATTTCGCAGGCTAACCCTTGCGCTTCCACCTTAAGAGCGGCCAACCCGTCATACTTTTCATACAAACGCTCGTACGTGATTATGCAGTTATTACACATCTATCTTTGAATGTTTTGAACTAATAGGTATTTTGTGCACTAAATATCTAGGTTTCTATGGGAGTAACAAATAAAAAATTGTAGAAACAAATTCAGTAGCCTCCAAAAATGGCTGTTTTGCACAAATTTTACCTGAAATTTGGCCGTTCATAATGTACTCATAAACTCTAAAAGTAAAGAAAACATCATGATAGAAACCTTGCACATGTAATGGAGATTCTTAGAGACAAATATTTATTTCACACACTTGTTAGACTTATTCAAAAACACGTAATTCCTGGAACAAGTTTAAGAAATTTTCGAACACTATTTTTCGTTCAGTTGTCATCGCGTTAGGCGGTATGAAGGGCACGGGAGACGAGTTGTGCGGGGTCGGGGCTGGGTAAGACGGGGGAGTTGAAAGAAAATCGCCGCTGTGGCTCTGGATGAAACAACAAGCTTTTCGACCATGCTCGCGTTGACGATAGACGGGCCGGGAAGGGCCCTCTTAAGAACAGCAGCTGCGCACGTTCAATCTAAATATAGTGGGATTTGGCTGCCCCGGCCCCGCCCCAAGACAACATATATGATGCTCTGTGCCCCAGGACGAGATAAATAGACCAAAATTGATTGATACAGTGCCTGATATGTCATTTTCATGACAACAGGATCTGCTGAATTGCGAAGTTATTTAAAAATGTTCATTAGTTTGCTCACTCTATTTGATAGGTGTATTATGTACTCTTTGAATGCTAATAATTCTATTTTATAGTTTAAAGAACCTACCAATAACTTCATAAAAAGTCTTTTTTTAATTAATACGTTCAACTTAATGTAAACATTAGATAATTTATTTACAATATTCTCCCTAAAATTAGCAAGCATGACACATTTAAAAATCATTTTACCTCCAAGTACTAACAAATAAGATCCTAAGTTGCTACATAAAATCTTCAAGTAATAATTAATCAGGAACAGCTCAATCTAGACCACAATTGTGAATATTAGTAAAAATACGAGATAAAAAAGCACGCAACGCGTGAACTTTCTATGTCATCTGACATTTCGGTGCCCTCGCGATACACTAGCGCCTCTAGCGGTGAATACACACGCGATAGCCCCCATTCGTAAATGCGTCCATAAGAGTGACCAACCCGTCATACTTTTCATACAAACGCTCCTACGTGATTATGCAGTTGTTATACATCTATCTTTGCTTTTTTTGAACTAATTGGTATTTTGTGCACTATATCTAGGTTAGAAACCTAGATATAGTGCACAAAATACCATTTAGTGTAGTAGCAAAACATAAAAAATTGAAGAAACAAATTCAGTTTATGCCTCCAAAAATTGCTGTTTTGCACAAATTTTAACTGAACTTTGGCCGTTCATAATGTACTCATAAACTGTAAAAGTAAAAAAACCATCTCGATAGAAACCTTGCACATGTAATGGAGATTCTTAATGACAAATATTTATTTCACACATTTATAAGACTTATTCAAAAACACGTATTTCCTGGAACAAGTTTAAGAAATTTTCGAACACTATTTTTCGTTCAATGTCATCGCGTTAGGCGGTTTGAGGTGCGCGGGGGACGAGATGTGCGGGGTCGAGGCGTGGTAAGACCGGGGAATTGAAAGAAAATCGTCGCTGAGGCTCGGGATGAAACAACAAGCTTTTTGACCATGCTCGCGTTGACGATAGACGGACCGGGAAGGGCCCTCTTAACTTTATAATTGCAGCCACGGAGAATACCGCCATCTGTGGTCAAGTAGCGGAATTTACTCGTCAATCGATTCTTGTTTGATTACAACAAAACGTCGTATGTTTTTTCTGCAGCAAAATAAATCCTATCCTTAAAGTACGAAACTAAAAAAAAATGTTGGATCTGGGACTTAAGCTAGTTGTCACTAAAATTAAATCGATCAATCAAACAACTGGTTTATTTGTAGTGCATTTTACGATTACTGGTATAATTGTGTAATTGAATTTCATGATGTCGGTATGTACTGAATAAATAATAGTAGGTACCTAACTAGCGGATAAACGTAAAACGTCACGGAAAATATAAATAATAATGGCAATAGCCGATGCCCGTTGATCTCCACAAAGGTTGGCTTGGCCGACTAGTCGGCCAGTCGGCTAGTCGGCCCATGTTTAGTTGGTAGTTGGTACTACTCATTGCTACACCATATGTGGTCATGTGGCTCACAAGCTCAGATCTCGGACGCTTTGCTGTGGGCCGTCGTAAATTTCGATATAGTTGCAATTGTAACGGTTAGTTACTAATCTGTATCAAAAAGGTAGAAAAAAAATGAAACCACGCCTAGGTTTAAAAAAATGTATTTCAGTAGTTATTTATCTGGGTTACCTAACTAACAAACATCAAGCATACACAGTATTCATTCAATAGGATAGGGTAAATAAAGTACAAGATTATTATGAATTACATAATTACCTACTTAGCTTATCTACAGATAATTTAATTTTCACTTCTCATGCTCTAAAAGTACGCCATTATAGCCCTACGAAGCGGGACCAAACTGACCACTTTAGTCTTTATGGAGTAAAAAGTAATTAGTTTTTTAATTTCCTTCATGTGACATAGACAAACTCAAACAGCCAGTAAATATACTATTGAGTGTGGACCATCTTCATTGCGAAAATATAGACAGTTATAATTCCATGGTTTTTCCGCAAGGAATTTGGCACCATGTGTTTTAAATTGTTAATTTATGACTGGTTTAGAAGAAAAAATTGAACGCCAAAATTTCATATTTTTTTTGAGTGTAAATTTGTTCGGTTTTAAATAAAATAAAAAATGACCAATGACAGTGAAGAGTTTGACGTCGAGCAAAGAACAAAAGACATACTTAATAGATAATCTTTTTCCGCCAAAATCGGGGAAGATTTACCTAAAAACTTACGAAAGTTTTATGGACTGGAGGAATAAGAATATTTATTAAATGTTTTTGTACTAAATTGACTATTTTTCTCGCACTCAAAGTGAAAAGTATAGTTTGCACCTCGAGACTAAACGCTAACTTAATATACCCTCGGTTTCATTGACTCAAACCACGTCTGGTATGTTATGGCTTCGTTTAGTCCCTCGTTATAAAATATACTATTAAAACTTTCTGCATTTTCGCTAGATCTTAAAACTTAATTATAACAAAGAAAGGCGCCTATGTATGTCCTGCTGTGAGTTAACAAGGGATGACAAGTTCGAACGACACATTACAGAGAGGAGCACCTCTGTTAGGTACGTCTTTACTATCAGGCGTGAGTGCACTCCTAACCCTAATGCCTGTTGTCCAAGTGTCCAGTTGTCTATAATAAATGTAGGAATTAGTACAATCACTTCTTAGTAGGTAAGTAACCTGGCACCAATAATAACATTTCTTTGGTCACTGTACGACGCTTCCTCCTTCTGGAATATGTTTCCATGCTTGTTTGTTGTTGTTGCATGTACATGTTCACCATGTGCACAGGACGCGGAGCAGCCCACAGTCACGCACAAGTTGCTTCAGACGGCCTGGTGCCATCGCCGCGCCCGCTTCGCTTACTTCAGTCAACATATTCATTGACCGACTCCGCGTCCGTTCACGCTTGGCTCCGCCCGCAACAGGTCAAACTCGTAAACTTGCGTGTGCGTACAATGATCGTCCTTGCGGCAGAGTAACTTCACAATGAACTGCTTTCTGTTGACATGATCAATGTCAGAGCTCTCCCCCAGCGCATTCCTTATGGACAGCGTTCTGATGAGCAGGTCGCCTGGCGTGTCGTCGTGGTGCAGAAGGGTGCGGGCGGCGGCGGTGTGGGGCGTGGTGGCGGGCGCGGGGAGGGCGCGCGCGGCCAGCAGCAGGAGGCAGGCGACGCGTATCATAATGGAGTAATCGCGGGGGCGACAGAGAGCGACTGGTTTTCCTGCGTTACGTGTCTCGTATATATGCGGGTGAGCTACAGCCGTACTTTCCGACTACACTGTCTTGCAGATGAAACAAGAAAGTTTAATCTCGATTGCCATTTTAATTTTATCTCATCGAGATCATTGTAGCTTTTGGTCAGGTTAAAGTAAATACACAGAAGTTACATTGGGACATAATTGGCGAGAAACTAGATTTCATGATTTATGTTCCGGTCGTCCTGCACTGGTACCTAATAATGCCAGCCTATTACTGTCCCACTGCTCGCCAAAGGCCTCTTCTCAACTTGCTCAAGACGGGTTGGCGATTTCAGACTTACATTCATTATAAGTCCAGGTTTCCTCACGATGTTTTCCTTCACCGATGTCTGTGATGTCCAAGATAAACTTAGAAAGTTCATATGAATTGAAAAAGTCACACTGGTACTTGCCCGGATTTGAACCCACAACCATGTGAGAGGCGAGTCCCTAACCTCAGTGCCATCACGACATACCTACAATCAATTTATTGATTATTGAATGCATATCTCCCAGGGTGTACATACCAGGGTTGCGGGACTGTTCGAAAGAGATACTGCGGCCCTGGAACACAAAGGGCAAAGGAAGGAACATGGATGGGTTTTAGTCAGTAAAAGTCTGAAACTCCCTCCTGCTCAGCCCAGAGCGGGAGAGGTTATTTGATGATTTACCATCAGAAAAAAAAAAATTGTTGGGAGACTTTTTTTTTTGGGGTAAAAAATCACTTTTTGCGGTAGGACTCAATGTAACGCACTCAAAACATTGTGCTGATGGATGAATTTAAGGGGTCGTGGAAGTATTTAAAGCAAAAAACTTACATTAGAAACTTGTATTTAAAAAAAACCTGTGAAAAAGTTGGACCTTAGACCCCCAATATCTCCGTAGACCGTAACTACAAGGTTCCCAGGCAGGTATGGTCTAGAACAAGAAAATGATCGCAATGACTGGGAGAATAAGTGCCGTTCGGTTTCGCTATAGGTTTTGTTACACACTCTATAAAGCTGGTCTGGCTTTCTACCTGAACTGGAAACAAGAGGTAAACGACAGTTATTCTGTCCTAGGTTTTTTTGGGAATTTTTTAGCTAAATTCAAACAGCTGGCTAATTCAGTGTTATAGGATATTTGCCTTCAAACAGCACGCCGCGTTTGTACAGTGCTGAGTACCTAACTTCTGCCTAGTGCACCTACTGATGAATGTCTGTGTTCAGTGAGCCGTAAGAAACAGCTCAAGGTGATCTGACGGATGACGCTAGTGCGGTGTTTTCCACTACGGCGGACCATTTGGGATCCCCCAAATCGAAAATAAAAAATAAAAACAATTGACATCACTCATCAGACCTTGTAATGGATAACATTTTACTAACCTCTGTGTAGTTTTTGTATTTATTAAGTTCTAACATTCGTACGAGTGGGGCGACGCGCGACGGCTTACTTACACCCCAAATCGATACCCAAGCTAAGTTACTACCAAAATACATAATAAATAATTGAATATTGATCGTTGTTCTAGCACTGCGGGTCGCTGATTGTAAGGATCAAATGAGCTGGTCTGTCGGCTCGCTATGATGCAAGTATTCGCGACCGCGAGTGTATGTCACGGAATGCGCGGGAAAGCCCAGCGCATGCGCCCGCACAGCGGAACAGCTGGCGCGGCGCTACCTCCGCTACTCTCGAGTCACTCGATTCATTGAAGTTATGAGTTGCTGTGCAAACAGATCTTTTCACCGCAAACCTAACGAGACTCTCTCACTCGATGCTCATAAAGAAAGTCGCTTGTGAATGTGAATGTTATATTACTTTATTTTTAAGTTGTCGATAGTTTTTCAAAGCGAACAGTCAGTTCGATAGAGTGTGAGTTGGTGACACGTGGTTGCCGAGCAAGTGGCCTTGTGGTCGCGCTCACATAACCGGGGCGCTGCGAAGTATGGATGACATGCTCACGTCATGTGTGCAATGCGGCCCGCGCGGAAAACCCGACAGCCGCGCCACGAGACACCGCGCGCAGAAGGTTAAACTTACTCGTACTGTCATGAAAGTGAATTTCATTTGACACTAAATTGAGGGATCAACAATCTAAATCGATTCAAGTAACAACATTTCCTTTCTTTAAATAAACAAAACAATACATTCTAAAACAGGAAAAAAAATATTTTTATTGCTTTATAGGCCTTATCTTGACCTCGATCACGCCTTTTGTTCTTTTCTCGAAGAAATTCTGGAAATTTTATGTAATTTTTAGTCGTAAGGAACTTTTCGTCTGTGTTCCTTGCTTGAATTTTAGGTACATTAGCTCTACCTATTCCGATCACTGTTCATAACTGTTTTGTTTACTGTTTATTATAGCATATTTTATTTTCGCTATGACTACATCCGTCATCGTCGAAAAATTCCATACTATTTATATTTCCATCGTGCCGTGGCTGTTTGAAAAATGCTCAGAACGCGTTGTGATCGAAAATGAAAACAGCTACGCCGCTCGTTTCACTTCGTGCTCGTTTTGTGTCAAAAACGCCAAAACGTGTTTTCATTAGGTGTTTTCGCTCAATCAGCGTTTTCGGCCTTTGAACCTAAAATTATTAAGTCACAGACGAGCAGTCTCTTTTAATGTATTAATAATACGAGAACTACCTACAATAATAAATAAAATCCCATGAAAAACATGACATGTTCAAAAATGCAAGTCACGCAACGCAGTTCTTCTATCGCAAAAACTTGTGAGGTCTAATTTAATTTCTGTAGGGTTGCTGTTTGGTTAAATTAAAGCCCCATTAACTTGGTGATATTTTATTGGCAACTTGCTTAGTATAATTTTATTTTATATTATATATATATTATTATTATATATATATTCTATAATTTTACAATAGTTACAATATATAGGTATATATATATATATCAGGTGGCAACTCTAAGTGGAGGGATGAAAGGGACTGCGTGGCTATCGCTTTTTAGACCTCCCCTAGCTGTCTAGATACTGTTGACCGTTAGGCTATCGAAGCAGGAACTAGGTTTACTTAGGATCAGAGCTGACTGCGTGGCTGCCGCGCTCAGAACTTCTAGCTAGTGAAAGACAATTTGTTCTTTTTTTTTTTAGATGGCATCTCGCAGTTCAGCCTCTAAGGCTGGCTACTGCTTAACCGGGCAAATCCTGTGGAGGCCTAAAAATAAATGTAAGACCTCCAGCCAGGGGCTTAAAACTATACTTAAAAACTAAGCGACCACTCGCTAAGGGCACCCCTGTGGGGCCTCGGCTTAGGGCGTCGCTGGGGAGGACAGCAAAGGGACAGGCTGGATCTGAATAATATTATTTGGGGGCTGGTTTAAAACAACCGGCTCAGCATCGCGGGCTGGCTCTGGCAAGGGTCCCGACCCTTGCCAGAGCCAGCCCGCGGAGGGGGTTCGTTGAACGGGGGCGTCGCGACGGGCTTCGACGGCGAGGACGGAAACTCGGCGGTCTGTGTCTGTGTGGTTTACGAAGTGTGCTGGTTTCCCTACTGCTCTCCTGGAGGAGGGTGATGGGGTCATCGGGGGTGGACAATTTGTTCGAAGACAGCTCTGCTTATAAAGCGGTTTCGGTTTGCATGTGTGCCTATTATCGTCATGTGGTCTTCTGTGTTTGTAGTGCAGATAACTCCCGGGGTGGCGTTGGTTCTGTTTTTTACACACGAAGATTCAAACTCAAACTCAAAGCATTTATTTCAATTAGACCTTAGCAGGCACTTTTGAAAGTCAGAAAAACAAAAGCGAAGCTACAGTCACAGACACAAAGCAGAATAACTTGTGAAAGTATTGTACTTGCCCATTCCAAAGCATAGTCAGCAAACAACACCATTTGTGGTTGGTTTTTAAATAAATGGGGTAGATCATTAATATATACCAAAAAGAGGAAAGGACCTAATATCGAACCTTGTGGTACACCCACACTTACCTTTAAACCCATTGAATTGACACCATTTATTTGTACTTGCTGATGTCTGTCGTTTAAATACGATTTCACTAAACTGAGCGCAAGTTTCCCTAACCCGTAATGTTCAAGATTCAAGAGTAGTGTTTCATGGTTTACGCAATCAAATGCTTTCGAGAGGTCACAGAAAATTCTTATGGCGTCTTGTGCCTCTTCCCGCGCAGTAAATATGTGTTTTAATAAGGTGACACCGGCGTCAGTCGTACAACGTCCTTTGGTGAAACCATACTGTTTCTCATGCAAGATTTTATTGGTGTTAAAGTGGTTGAGCATTTACTTAAGCATTACCTTTTCAAACACCTTGCTGAAAATCGGCAACACGAATATGGGTTATTGGTGTCTTTACTGTCCCCGGACTTGAAAAGTGGTATTACCTTCTCGGTCGGGGAAGACTCCTTGGTCCACACACAAATTAAATATTAAGGCCAAGTACGGTGCTATAGTCTCAATAATGGCTTGACAAACTTTAATTGACATACCCCATAGATCCTCGGTTAATTTGACTTTGATTTCTTTAAAAGCTTTAATGACTGCTATGGGGTTTAAATGTTTAAATTGAAACTCAACCGGACAGGCTGAAACGTTCGCTCTTAATAAATCAATAGAAAACAAGGGTGAGGAATTTAAGGTTTCAGTAGTTTTAAGTGGGATACTAGTGAAGAAATCTACAAATTCTTGAGCAACTTCATTGTTAGAGCTAAGAAGACCACGTGAAGTCTCTAGAGTGATATAATTATTATATTTTTTATTTCTATTAGTTTCACTATTAATGATTTTCCAAACCGTCTTTATTTTATTATCGGCGGATTTAATCTTGTTGCTAATGAATAAGGCTTTAGCTACCTTACAGGAGTTTTTAATTTTTTTGAGTAAATGATTTTGAGTTTTGATTGTAGATGGCGTTACTTGTCCATAAGTCTTGCTGTCTTCTATGTTATTGATCCGCTCATCATAGTACTTTGGATAAAAAGCACTAGATGGCGGTGTGAGTTTGTTAAAATAAATAAAAATAAAAAATAAAAAAGCCTTTTATTTCATGCATTAGATAAGATAGTTTAAAAAAATATACAAAGATTTAAAGTTTGTCTTATACTAACACAATTTGAATTTGATTTTATTATAAAATACCTATTTTTTTATATAATTAAAATAGTATTGTATTAATTAATTTTATATAATTAATAATATGATTTTATAATATTGTAAATTAATTAATTTTATATAATGATAATAGTATTGCATAAATTGATTTTAATTTTATTAATGTTAGTATAAAATGTAAATTGATTTAGTTAAATGTATTGTATGTATTATAATAATTTGAAATAAATAAATCAATTGATTTTTAAATGAGTTATAAAGTAATAAATTAAAAATAACATGCATGCATGAACCCCTCATGTAGTGAGGGTAAAGGCCTCCTCCAGAGAACCCCAGCGGTCTCGGTCTTTGGCTTCTGTCAGCCAGTTTTTTCCAGCAACTCGGGTGATGTCGTCAGTCCATCTAGTTACAGGTCTTCCTCTTTTCCGAGTGCCTGTCGGACCTGGCCATGACGTCATGCGAATTGTCCATCGTTCGTCGCTCATTCTCGCTACGTGTCCTGCCCATCTCCATTTTAACTTTAGAGCGTAGGTGAGAGCATCTATCACTCCTGTTTTTTGCCTGATGGTAGTGTGGCGAATTTTCTGACATTTTCTAATTTTTGTGACACTTCTCTCCATGCTTCGCTGGCAGGACGTGATTTTATTTTTGACTCTTCGAGTGAACTTCCACGTTTGACAGGCATAGGTTAATGAAGGCAAAAGGCATGAGTCCATAACTTTGCTCTTGATTTTCATTGGCATCTGACTTTTTAAGATTTCCTTTAGGCTCCAAAACTTTTTCCACGTGGTTATTATTCTTCTATCTACTTCTGCATCATTGTTTAGTTTTTGGAAAGAAATTTGTTTGCCTAGGTAGATATAGCTCGAGACGTACTCTACTGGTGTGTGGTTCAGGCATATCGAGTGTTGTGCAGCATTTGTCATGAGTTTTGTTTTGCTTAGGTTAATTTCCAGACCCACTTCTCTGCTTGCTTGTTGTAACGCTTGTAACATTGACTCAAGCTCTGTGATATTCTCTGATAGAAGGACAATGTCATCTGCGAACCTTAGGTGACTAATATGTTTCCCTTCTATGCATATACCTGTTCTTTCCCAATTTAGGTTTCTGATAATCGATTCCAGTACTGCTATGAAGATTCGGGGTGATAAGGGGTCGCCTTGCCGTACTCCTCTTTTGATGCGGATAGGTGGTCCTGCGATCTCTAGTTTCACTCTACTAGTGTTGTTCTCGTAAAGGTATTTTAAGACTTGCACGTATTTTTTCTCCACTTTTTGGGATTGTAAAGCTTTCCATATTGAGGGATGGAGTATTGTATCAAAAGCTTTCTGATAGTCTACAAATCCTATGTAGAGTGGACGTTGATACTCTTGATATTTTTCAATGACCAATTCTAAAGAGTGGATGTGGTCTATTGTGGAGTAGCTCTTTCGAAACCCAGCTTGTTCGATCGGTTGACTTTTTTCGAGCGTAGTACTGATTCTCTTCTCTATAGTTGATGAGAATAATTTATAAAGTGCTGGGAGAAGGCTAATGGGTCGGTAATTACTTATGTTCTTTGGATCACCTTTTTTAAACAACAAGATAATATTAGACTCAGACCACTGTTTAGGTGTTACGGAGGAACTTAATATCAAATTAAATAAATGTGTCAGAGGATTTACTAGGTAGGCACCCGCTATTTTTATAGCCTCGTTTGTTATTTTGTCTGGTCCTGGACTCTTTTCGGTGAGTTTGTTACATTTCTTTAATAAATAGAATGTGTGGATGGGTGACCATCCATTACATACATACCAAGGTTTCGCCGTGCCTCGGAAACCACTTCAAACTCAAACTCAAAGCATTAATGCTTTGAGTTTGACTCAAAGCATTTATTTCAATTAGACCATAACAGGCACTTTTGAATGTCAGAAAAACAAAGGCGAAGAGGCTTCAAGCCTTTGGTTGGTCCCGGCTGTCGTTTGTAAATCTTTTACAGTCGGTCATTAGGTGCAGGTTCAGTTCCCCGAAAGTCTTACAACCAGTCTTTCCTAGATTTCATATTACCCAGTATAACTGGGTTGTGGAGGTCAGGTAGGCACTCGCTCCATGTAGGTAAAATGGGTACACTACATAAACATGAAAACTTTATTCCGAAAGTCACAAATACGAATTTCAAAATAACGATTTTCATTATTTCGAACGGTTCAAAATTCCTAATATAACAACTCCGATGTATCATTCCTACTATCAATATATATCAATATTCCTAACGTTATTAATAACTATTCTCAAAATACCGAGATTCAATAGATCCAATAACAAAAATCCGACCTAATGATAATACGAAACATCAAAAATACGAATTCCGATTATTAAATTACCGATTAATTAAAATTCCGAAATAAAAACGCCTTGTAAAACTGAATATCAAGACAAATAAACACAACCAACAATAGAGGGGATCTGGCGCTCGGCGGCCGCTCCCGCGGCACTTTCGCTTCGTGCGGTAATGGTCACTGTTCTATTCTAACCTATCCTAACCCAAATGATTCACCATCAATAGGGGGGATGACCACTGTTCTGACCTAACTTAACCCAAAGGATTCAATAACAGTAGATGGGTACCCCACGCAGGTATACATAAGGAGAAGAAAACACATTAATACACAAAAAAAATATTAATACACAAATATTCATCAAAGTAGACGTTTTTAAATTACCTTAAAAGCTACCTGAACGCAATTTTGAATTTATATGCGTAACTGAATAATAAAATGTTGTGGACTAACATGATCATATCGAAGACTTTGGCGTGTCTTAAGTCATAAGTAATTTATCCGGAACAATATATAAGGAGTAGAATTAAAAAAAATAAATAATATATAACAGTACCATTCAAACAAAAATATGTCAAAGATAATAAAAATTACAATTTCAAATAGATTTTCTTTTTCAAAAAGATAATAATGTGCAATAAAATAAATGAAAAAAAAACAAATTGTTGTAAAAATATTAATAATATGTCATCTAATTTTCTGCGAATAATCAATAATTAAAATAGAACGTCAAATATACATAAAAAGAAGATAAAAACAAATTGTTATAAAAAGTCCCTAATAATGTGTCATCTAATTGTAAAATAAAATGACAAAGATAAAATTTATAATTGTACTAGAGATAATAAGTCATTCAAAAACCTATGAGTAATACAATAATAAAACAAAAAGACATAGTAAAAATATAAGTATAAAAAATTAAAAATAATAACAGTCAACATATCATTTAAAATTAATTTTAATCTAGAACAATAATATTACAGTTGTCTCTTATCATCTAGGTACTCATCGAGACATCGACGCTGTAATAGCCCTTCCTCAATAAATATGTTTTCAATTTATTTTTAAATAAGTTTGCGTTATTTATGCTTTTAAATTCTGAGGGAAGCATGTTTTATAAAAATACTGATTGGTACCTAGGACTGTGATGAACCACGTTTATTTTCGGTTGGATTGTGTTAGGCAAGTCTTTCCTACGTGTATTAACTCTAACTTGTCGCTGGTCATCAGTTTCAATTTTGTGCAAGTTCTTAACAAAACTTGTTAGCAGCACCAGTTTAAAAAGGCATGGCACTGTCAATTCTAGTACTAATTGGTAGGTACTAATTGCATCACGATTAGAATACTTATTTTAGCAGTTTATTCGAAGTATTGAAAAACGAGATATAAAAATGTGAAAATCGGAAAACAAACAAATCGGATTTACGACTTTCGGTAAAATAAATTTTTAGGTAAGTTAGATGTATTATGAAATTCGGACTTTTGAAAAATCGCAACCTCGAAATTCGGAATGAAATATTTCGGAGTATTTAGATGTATTAATATTACAATACAAGACAACAAAACAAGATGGAAGGGACACCGAAGCTGAAACGGTTAGGTAGGTACTACGTTAAATCAAAAAATTCAAAATCAAATCATTTTTTAATTTTTTATTACACTTTGTTCATAATACAGTTGGGGGCGTCTCCTTTCAAGCACATAGATGCCTGCGCTAGGAGGCGCCTCTCTTTTATATAGTACAATTAGATAATGTGACATCAAGTAACATGCTACTAAACAACAGATGAGAGAAAAAAGTTCAGAATGATTTACCTACATAGGTAAATCATTCTGAACTTTTTTGGACTTGACGAAATTTTTCATCGGTAATTAAAAAAAAACAACTGTTCACGTTCCAAAAAAAAACACTGATTAATAGTATATTTTATAACGAGGGACTAAACGAAGCCATAATATACCCGAGGCGGTTTGACTTCCGAGCGTGCGAGGGCATTAAAAAACGAATTAGTTTTTACTCCCTAGAGACTAAAGTGGTCACTTTAGTCGTAGGGCTATAATGGCATACTTTTAGAGCATGAGAAGTGAAAAGTGAATTTATTTTGAACTACAATAATAAATTGCCGGCACACTAGAATAAACACATCAATTAGGTCATTAGGTCAGTGTTTTTTTTTTGCTTGGATATCTTTGGTTAGACGTACTGAACGCTGTGTTAATATTTGTCCATCTATTTTAATAGGACCTTATATACATATAATACGAGTATATTGCAGTTTTGTATGAAACAGCTGTTTTTTTTAAATAACCGACGATAAATGTCTGTTCAGGGGGTTTCAGAACGGACGTACTGAATAAGTGGTACCCACGGAACAAAACAAATAGGTGGTAACAATATGTGTATAAGAATATATTTTAAGATACGGATGGACTAGCAATGTGGGGCAAGTATACCTCTATTTTATTTTATTGTGTTGTGGCTTACAGCTCACAATACAAAAATGTACAGTGAGCCAATCAACGACAAGCCATTTACAAGCCTCCACAGTTAGCACTAAACTATAAATACTTACCTATATAGATCTATATAGATTATTAATTTATTATCTGTTCCATTGAATTGAGATTGATTTATTTATTAACTACTCGTAACCTGTATCTCTCACGAACTCACATCCCAACGTTTCATTGGTTTTACGGACTGGACATTCTGAAATCACTTTTTAATACGATCTCAGTTCATTCTTCTTATTGTAATATTATACCCCAGAAGTCCGTTGGCGTATTCAAATGTTCCCGGCACCTACTTATGCACATCAACAACGGAGTAAATATTTTGGGTTATTCCAGATTACCTCTTTGAACATTAAGAAATTCATCTGGCATAATCATTTCATACTTGGGTATTTTTTGAATAGATAGGTACTTAGGTATATGTACGTATATATTTTTTAAATTGACCTACTAATGACCTCAATCATGTCCAGAGGACAGACATGGAGTCGACGATGCTCGTCGAATGAGCTTACCCAAAAGAACTTGTACTTGCGATTTAAACAGATTGAGGGGGGGGGGCTACATATAAACTCGGGAACACCGACGCAGGCAGGGAATTCCACTCATAAGTGAACATCTGTTATGTTATCGCACTACCCGCTTGCTGCATCGAGCTCAATACACGCCTTGCCCACCACGTAACCTTGGCATAATCGAGGTACCTATGCATGCACCTTGGTCCCACTAGAGCTCTAGAGCTATACCTACACATTTACTCTTTGTCCCCTATGAGAACACAATTAAGAATATAGAATGTGTGCTTAAAATAATCGCGAATGAAAGCTGAAAGTAGTTGTAATTGTAAAACATCATTCCTTTACTTTCCGTTTATATTACCAAATACTGCCGATGAGCGACATCTAACGTGCAAGGCCACGTAGTGCACAGCCGAGGACAGCGCAGCCTGCGCCCGCGCCGGCGCCGGTTCGTACTTAGTACCTACTACTGAACAAGAGCCAGCAATTGTCTATTATCGCCTTCACCACCACGCAAAGAATCGTTACCAACTACCATCACACCACCATCATCACCATCATCTTCATTGAACTCTATGTCTAAGAATCTCCGTGCGTCTAGAGTGGCATCGCCAGTGATGCCTGCTATGCTAATATTTGATAATGCTTGTGGTGCCTATTGAAACTGTCCACAAGTACAATCCATAAGTATAGCAGTCTTGTTAATCAGACAATGTGTGTAAGTCGTACGCGTTCGTACCAGGGTGTCACAATGTTTTGTATTGGTCGCCATCGGCAAGTGCGCATGGCTTGTTGGCGGAGAACGTTGCAGACGACTGCCAGTGCCGTCCCGTCATGCCGTTTATTCGTTGCGTTTTGAATAAGATTGATGAGCTGCTGTTAAAACTTTTGCAGAAAATTCTGCGTAGTGTAGCGGTGTGTCGGTGTAGCCATTATAGATTACCTGTAGAGAATGTAGTGACATAGTACCGTCACACAATTACCACATACCTCTGAGCAAGTTACCACATACCTTCAAACCAAAATATTACCACTCAACACCGAACCAGTTACCTTACCACGTTTATGACGTTCCGCAAAGAAACAGAGAAGCAAGCATCTTGAAAAAGACGGTTTTATAAAGAAATAGGATGGAAGCACGGGCACAGTACGGCGTCATCACAACACCGCACACGCCGGCCATTTCGCTTCGAAAGAAGCGGTTTTGTAAGCAGAGGCAAGCAGGCAGAGCAAGCTTAACACCAGTTCCCTCGCCATCTTCATTTCACACTCCGGGACTACGCAGATGGACACGCGGCGCTGACGACACACGGCGGAGCAACAGCAGAGCAGACAGTCTTCACTCGACGGCGGCGCGCGATGGAAAGGACCGCGCTTCGCGCGCCACTCCTATTTATCCCTTCGCGGCGATTGAGTGCCGCGGCGAAACAGCGCCCCGCGCCCCGCGCGCGGCTCGCCCTGCGGCGCGTCGCTATTGGTCGAGCGTTGGAGAACTGTATCGGTTATGCCTAGATGCTATCAAGTTGATGTATATAAAAGTAGAGTTTTTGAAAATAAAATTATCATTCCGCTCTCGGCAGCCGCAGAGTGCACACGTGCGCTCTGTCGTTGCGATCGAAAGCTCCCCCCTCCCCCGTCGCTCTGACGCGCACATTGCGCTCAGTGCTACACCACCGCATGCCGGTCGTCTAGCTCCGCCACCGTGGTTTCGAGTTAGACTACGTCATCGTAGCAGATCGGCTACGAGTGCTTCAGTGCTTGTAGTCGGTTTTCTACGTTCGCGTATCGCGTCGCGTTCGCTTGGCTCCCTAAGAGCAAAATCCACCAGTTTCGGTGGTACTTGGGTGGAAACCTCACGGTGCCAACGATCCCAAGTGGGTGGTGACCCGCCACACCCGCCGACCCTCTTCAAGGGAAAGCAGTCAGTCGGAAGGGCTCCGACTGTGGCCTTGGGGGGACTCCTAGTCACAGTCTGGTAGTACCTAACCCACGTTTGTCCACAGCTGCACCCGGGACGTCTGGGTGTCTCTACCCCAGCGGCCCGGATCGGTCGCAAGACCCATAGGGCCCTGTCGCACATTAAGATTGGCGACAGGTACTCAAGCTTAGGGCTCACCTTAGGCACTCACCTCCCTGTGTCACCCGACAGGGAGTGCACTCATCCCCGGGCTATCCCTCCCGGGGAGTTAGGCTTAGCGGCCCCTCTGGCCAGGACAACAGTGTAGCTGGCGAGTTTGTTTGTGCCTTTCTTCTCGCCAGTATAGCACTAGGAAAGTCACACGGGTGGGTTCGTTTTTGTGGGAATTGTCCGCCCGGGGGGTTCACGATTTTCGTGTCTCCTCGGGACTAGGGCTAGGAGTTTTTCCCCCCTCCCCCACTATATATTAGTCAAGATCAGTCCCATTAGTTAGACATGATCCCTACCCTCGCATCGAAAGATGCCTGGGCTAAGTCCCTCACGGACCTCCTTAAGAGGCTCCTTAGTGACCCCAACCCTCATATAAGGGAAAATTATATGACTATCGCGGAGCCCCTTATGGGTATCCTATCAGAGAAGGTATTCGTGCCGATCTCGCCGGCGAGTTCCGACCCACCCCCGTTAGTGCACTCTCAGGCCTCACCTGCAAGTCCCGATGCTTCTCCTATGGAGATTGCGGACGTGCTTTCCGAGGCCTCGGAGTACTCGGGATCGTCCGACGCTACCTCTGACTCTGAGGAGTACACGATGGTAGGCAAGGGCAAGCGTAGGAAGGGCAAGGGCGCTAAAGCCAATAAGGCCAAAAAGCCCGTAGCGGCTCGCTCTACCCCCACCCCACCCTCCCCTGCCCCCTTATCTCACCCCGTTTCTCCTGTCGCTTCGACAGCTCCGGCCGCGACTAGCAGCCCCGTTAGCCCTATGGCTACCGCCCCTACCGCCCCCTCTGCTTCTTCTTCCAAGAAGCTAAAGCCCCCGCCGCCTATCTTCATCCAAGATAAGGCGAAATGGACCGATGTGTCCAAGATGTGCACTGAGTTGCGCATCAATTACACCTCAGCCAAATCTACCCTACAGGGTATAAAGATCACCGTCCCTTCGTCCTCGGACTTCAGGGACCTTGTCCGCAATCTTCGTGGGAGGCACGTCGCCTTCCACACTTACTCTCTCCCTGAGGAGAAGCCCACCCGCGTGGTGATCAGGCGGATCCCCAAAGAGATCCCATCCCAGGACATTCTGGACGACCTCACCTCCCAGAACGTCCCAGTCTCCGCCGTCCACCGCCTGCACAAGGCGAGGGGAGGTGACGAGTACGACATGGTGCTCGTCATCTGTGACCCCGTCGAGGGTCATCACCCCATTTTTAAAATCAAAACCGTCTGCTCCTTATCGGGCATCCTCATTGAGCGGCCTCACCGCAACAAGGTGCTTTCCCAGTGCCACGGTTGCCAACTTTACGGCCACGCCCAAAAGCACTGCTTCGCACCTCCCCGGTGCGTCAAGTGCCTAGGCGATCACGCCACTGCCGATTGCTCCCGTCCCAAGGACAGGAACCTCTGTACCGAGCCACCCAGTTGTGTGCTATGCGGTCAGACAGGCCACCCGGCCAACTATAGGGGTTGCCCCAAAGCCCCCAAACAATTTCCGGGTAAGCTGGCGAAGCGTTTTAACGCTCGCCAGCTGAGGGAAGCCCCCTCATCAGTCCCGATCCCCTCTGCTCAGTTGCCTGAGCGTCTCAGTCCCCAGAGACCGTCCCCCTGGAACGCGCTGAATCATCAGCGTGCTTTTCCAGCACTTGGTAGCCCCAAGGCCACCGCCCCCATGCCCGGGCTATTAGATAACCCGGTCCCTTGCCCTGAGCCCGTTCCAACGGCCGCTGCCCTAGCCTCACCAGCGCGCCCTCCCTCCAGGCCACTCGGCCCAGAGTCTGTGGATGCCGAGGAAAGCTCCTTCGACACCATAGCTAGGTTCGCGATCTTCGAATCCCCTGAGGCCGACCGCTTAGCGGCCGAGCTCAGAGGAACGAATGACATGAAAAAGATCAACATGATCTTCAAATCGTATCCTAGGATACGTGCAGCTCTCCGCGCGCTCTCTCACAACCAGACCGATAATGGATCTAACTAGGCCCTTAACGAGTACCCAACCCCGATCCCTTAAAGTAGGCTTTTACAATGCCAACGGCATTAGTGGACAACGCGATGAGATCGCCGCGTTCCTCCGCGATCATCAGATAGATGTCTTTCTTGTCCAAGAGACGTTCTTAAAGCCCCATCTCCGCAACCCCAAGATTGCAAACTTTCATATAGTTCGCAATGACCGTTCCCGCTGCCACAGAGGCGGCACGCTCATTTATTACCGTAAAGAACTGCACTGCATCCCAGTAGACTCACCCCCTCTAGAATCACTGCTTGAGGTTTCAATCTGTCGGCTAGGTATGACCGGCCATCAGTCGGTCCATATCATCTCTGCCTACATGCCCCCCGTAAATTCATCTGAGGACCATTCCCTGTTAGAGAAGGATCTCACCTCTCTCTTCGGCTTGAGCGAGTCCGTTATCATAGCGGGCGACCTCAATGCCAAACACCCTGCTTGGAACAGCATAACGACCAACCCGAGAGGGCGGGCGTTATACGACCTAAGCGACTCCCTTTCCTTTGACCCTATCGCTCCTATGGAGCACACCCACTACCCCGACACTGTCGGTTTGCGCTCCGATGTGCTCGATATAGCGCTGCTCAGGAACGTCAGCCTCAGGCTGGACTCGATTGAGACGCTACACGAGCTTAACTCTGACCACCGTCCGGTAGTCATGCATCTCGTTTCTAGCTCGGGCCTCTTTGACCCCAGCCAGCCCCCTGCCCCTATTTTGATAACAGACTGGAAGAAAGTAAGCGATAAGCTGAAATCCGACACGTCTCCTCTCACGGACGGTATCCCCGATCACATAGTCTCAGTCGCAGACACGACGGCCGCCATCAACTTGTTTACAGATCACGTACAATCCGTACTGAAGGATTGTTCACGGGAAGTCCCAGCGATGAGCGATCACCGCTGGAAACTACCCGATGACATACGTGATCTGATAACCGAGAAGAACGCGGCCGTTCGTGCCTATAGCGTCTTTCCCTGCTATGCGAACAAGGCTCACATGCGCAGCTTGCAGCTTGCTGTAAAGCAGCGCACCAGTGAGTTTCGTTCGAATCGTTGGGACAAGGAGCTTAGCGAACTCGAGCCCACTCACTTAGCTTTCTGGCAACTGCAACGAAAGTTGCGTGCTAGCAGCGACGAGGTTACTATGCCTCCTCTCATTCGCCCCGATAAGAGCGTCGCCTTTGACGACTCTGAGAAGGCTGAATGCCTGGCCGACAGCCTGGAATCTCAGTGCACGCCCAGCTCTCTACCAGTAGACATGCGACATCTCGCTGAGGTGGACGCGGAAGTCGAACGTAGAGCCGCTCTCCCCCCAGTAGAAGACCCCGACTGTCCTCTTCCTTCAGTCACGCCCGACGAAGTGAAAGACATAATAGATAGGCTACAGCCTCGGAAAGCCCCTGGCGCCGATGGCTTCACCAATAGGGTGTTCAAAGTCCTCCCCTCTCAGCTCATAGTCTTGTTGGCGGCCATCTTCAATGGCGCCTTGAGCAATAACATCTTTCCCCAAGTGTGGAAAGAGGCCACCGTCATAGGTATTCCCAAACCGGGTAAACCTAGATCCGAGCCGACTAGCTATCGGCCGATCAGTCTCCTTAGCGCGCTCGGTAAAATCTATGAGAGGCTTATTTATAAGCGCCTCAAAGACTTTGCCGAGGCTAAGAGCCTCATTCCCAACGAGCAGTTCGGTTTCAGGACCGAACACTCGTGCGTCCAACAGGTCCACCGCATCGTAGAGCACTTGAGCGCTGGCTTCCAGCGTGGAGCGATGACCGGTGTGTTATTTTTCGATATAGCGAAAGCGTTCGACAAAGTCTGGCACAACGGGCTGATATACAAGCTGTATCAGCTCGGTGTGCCAGATCGTCTCGTGCTCATCTTGCGAGACTTTTTGGCGAATCGCACTTTCCGCTATCGCATAGGGAAAACCCTTTCTTCCCCCCACCCCATTCGCGCGGGAGTCCCTCAGGGCTCTGTCGTTTCCCCCCTCATATTCACTCTATTCACTTCTGATATCCCCAAGAGCAAAAAGGCTCACTTGGCCCTTTTCGCCGACGATACGGCAATCTATTATACTGGGCACGGCCAAGACGCCATCGCCCGTCAGCTCCAAAAAGCAGCCAATGCTTTAGGAGCCTGGTTCCGTAAGTGGCGAATCGAGGTCAATCCCGATAAAAGCCAGGCAGTTCTATTCCATAAGGCGCGTCTCAAACGTCCCGTCCCCTCTCCGATCACTATGTTCGGCAAGCCGATCCCTTGGGAGAAGCAAGCCAAATACTTAGGAGTCATTCTCGACAACCACCTGTCCTTTGCTGCGCATATAAGAGCAGCCCGCGACCGGGCTGCCTTTGCCATGGGTAGGCTCCATTTTATGATCACGGCAAAGAGCAAATTGTCACTTAAGTGCAAGTTGCGACTCTATACCGCCGTCATCCGTCCCATTATGACATACGCTTGTGTCACTTTTGCCCATGCCCACCCGCGTCATCTGCACCGGATGCAGACCCTTCAGAACCGTTTTCTCCGTAAGATTACCGGTGCCCCCTATTATGTCCGTAATGACAGTCTCCACTTAGACCTTAGGATCCCCACCTTAGCTCAGTTTATGAAACGTCTTTCCAAGCGTTTCTTCGATTCCGCTATCAAGCATAGGAACCCCCTGATCGCATCGGCCGCCCGATACGAGCCCTCGCGTATTAGCATGGTTCGCCGTCCGCGACATGCTCTCACCACCCCCGATGACCCCATCACCCTCCTCCAGGAGAGCAGTAGGGAAACCAGCACTTTACGTATATACAAATACAGACCGCCATGTTTCCGTCCTCGCCGCCGAGGCCCGACGCGACGCCCACGTTCAACGAACCCCCCCGACCCTTGCCAGAGCCAGCCCGCGATGCTGAGCCGGTAGTTTTAAACCAGCCCCTAATTAATATCACTCAGATCCAGCCTGTCCCTTTGCTGCCCCCCCCAGCGACGCCCTAAGCCGAGGCCCGTACCCCACAGGGGGTGCCCTTAGCGAGTGGTCGCTTAGTTTTTAAGTATAGTTTTAAGCCCCTGGCTGGAGGCCTTAGATTCATTTTTAAGGCATCCACAGGGAATAGTCCGGTTAAGCAGTAGCCAGCCTCAGAGGCTGAACTGCGAGATGCCATCTCCAAAAAAAAAAAAAAATTATTCGTTATTCGTAGTTCATCCCAGTTGGAGTACTGAGTTTTATTATCTACGCTGAATCCCTGCATCTCCTAAATTGGTGACCCCGCGAACAATAAGTACAAGAACACGACCTGGAAGACTAAGCCTGAGCTCCTCGATCATCAAACTCCTGCAAGATCCACTAGAGAAATAGAAGAACACCATCATGTCGAAGACTCCCGACGATTTTTGCGATGCTGAGGGCGCCACAACAGTGAAGAGTGACGTGGCAACAATCTCACTGCCTGCACGTCTACCACCATTTTGGCGCCAAAATCCTCGTCTGTGGTTCGCGCAATTTGAAGCCGCCGTTGCTGCCAGCAAGATAGGTGAAGAGCAGAAATTCAACCTCGTCGTCCCTCTACTCGGCAACAGCGACCTAGAACAAATCGGAGACATAATCTTACATCCACCTGCCACGGGCAAGTACAGCACGCTCAAGGACAGACTCATCTCGACGTACCAAGAGTCGGATCACCGGCAGTTACAGAAGCTACTCAGCGGTCTCGAACTCGGCGACAACAAGCCAAGCCAGCTGCTGCGTAAAATGCGAGATCTCAGTGGCAAGCTACTATCCAATGAGGCGCTGAAGGTTATGTGGCTCAACCAGCTGCCCCCACAAGTTCGCGCCGTGCTCTCCGTCAACACCGAGTCGTCGCTCGAAGTGCTCGCCGCGATGGCCGACAAAATGATGGAGCATTTCGAACCCACCACAGTCGCCGCAGTCTCCACAGCAAATCCTCCGTCAACAAGTTCAGCAGTCAATGAGGTGCAGTTAAACGCGATAACAAACCTACAAATCAATATGCTTACGAAACAAATAGAGAAGTTGTCACTGGAAGTCGCCGAACTTCGAAAACATCAACATTCATCGTATCATCGTTCCCGCCAAAACTCAGCACATCGTAGCCGCTCACGCTCACAATCAAGACAGCGTAATGTTAACTCCCGCAAGCCCGGCGACCCCGACTGGCTGTGCCGTTTCCATTACCGATTCGGCAACGAGGCACGGAAATGTGAATCGCCGTGTTCCAGAGAAAAGCGGGAAAACTAGAACGTGCATCGATAGTGGCGGGTGTCGATGTAAACCAAATAAGCCACCGCCTATGTGTGATCGACATCAACAACCGAGAAAAATTTCTTGTCGACACGGGAGCCGACATATCGGTATTAGCCGCTCGAAACCAGAAATACTCAAGACCGGCGGACAATGCAGGCTACAAACTTTACGCAGCCAACGGAACAGAGATTCGTACCTACGGAGAGCGCACACTCGAGCTCAACCTAGGATTACGAAGAAGTTTCAAATGGACTTTCGTCGTCGCCAATGTGAAGACTTCAATACTGGGTGCCGATTTCCTGGTACAGCACAAACTGTTAGTCGACTTGCACCAAAGAAAACTTATCGACCGTGTGACTGAGCTTAGTGTGAGCGCCATCAAAATAAACAACAAAGAAGAATCAATCCACATTATCAACCGCGACCACACTCATCACGACCTGCTGAAGAAATATCCAGATGTACTACGACCAATGACACTAAAAACTCCAGCCAAGCATGACTTCACACACCACATCGAGACGACTGGGCCGCCGATCTACTCACGACCGCGCCCTCTACCGCCCGACAAATATAAAGCGGCAAAACTCGAGTTCGAGCGCATGATTGAGATGGGAATATGCAAGCCGTCAAGCAGTCCGTGGGCGAGTCCACTTCACATTGTGAAAAAGAAAGACGGATCACTTCGAGTATGTGGCGATTACAGAAGACTCAACGCCGTCACCGTTCCCGACCGATACCCCATTCCACGAATTCAAGATTTCACATACCAACTTCATGGCAAGACAATATTCTCGAAACTCGATTTGAAAATGGCATATTTCTGGATACCAATCGCAAAACAAGATGCTCAAAAAACAGCAATAATAACTCCATTCGGCCTCTTCGAATTCAACTGCATGACGTTCGGCTTAAGAAACTCCGGTCAAACTTTTCAACGTTTCATGCATGAGGTTCTGCGAGGACTCGACGACAACGTATTCTGTTTCGTCGACGATCTGCTCGTACACTCGAGAAACAAGGAAGAACACCGCCGCCACTTAGAACAAGTACTCGAACGCCTAAATACCTACGGCGTCAGTCTTAACATCGATAAATGCGAGTTTGACAAGAAAACCATCGAGTTCCTCGGATACGAAGTTTCATCAGAAGGAATCAAACCCACTCAAGAACGAATTAAAACCATAGTCGACTATCCCAAACCACAAACAGTGCAAGAACTAAGAAGATTTTTAGGAATGATAAACTTCTACCGTAGTTGTTTACCACATCAAGCCGAGTACCAACATGAATTGAACAAATACCTACACAACAGCAAGAAGAACGACAAAACTCCGATACAATGGTCTCAAGTAGCAGAACAAGCCTTTGAAAAATGCCGACAAAGCATACTCGAGGCAACAACTCTGACGCACCCCATTCCTAACGCGCCGCTATGTTTATTTACCGACGCATCGAACACTAGCATCGGCGCCGTTCTTCAACAAAAAGTGGACAACGCGTGGAGACCACTGGCATTCTACTCAAAGACTATGAGTGAGACGCAGCGACGCTACAGCGTGTACGATCGCGAATTATTAGCAATGTACACCGCAGTGCAACACCTACGACGACTGATTGAGGGCAGTGACCTAACAATATTCACCGATCACAAACCACTAACTTACGCCCTGACAAGAACGCCAAGTAGCAGCGACACACCACGACGAAAACGCCAGCTTCACTACATTAGTCAGTTCTGTGCGAAGATCAAATACATTCACGGTGATAAGAACGAAGCAGCTGACGCCTTATCACGCATCGAAGAAATCGACTTGTCGCACTCCACGATCGACTACAACCAACTCGCTCAAGACCAAGAAAACGATGAAGAACTGAAGATCTGCATGTCGAACCCAAATCTCAAGTTCGCGCCTATCACATTACCCGGAGGTCAACGACCCATCATATGCGAAACATCAACCGGCAGCGTTCGTCCATACCTACCAGCGGCTTATCGTGTAGTAGCATTCAAAGCGCAACACGAACTAAGTCACCCGGGTGTGCGAACAACAAGAAGAGTAATGTCTACAAAGTTTTTCTGGCCGAATATGAATAAAGAAGTTGGTTTGTGGGCGAAATCATGCATCGGTTGCCAGCGCGGGAAAGTTCAACGACACGTTATCAGCCCACTCGGCGAGTTTCAAAAATCGTCGCGTTTCGAACACATTCACGTTGACATCGTTGGACCACTGCCGCCCTCTAACGACTACAGATACCTAGTAACAATAATCGACCGCTGCACTAAATGGCCGGAAGCAATTCCTGTGCGTGACGTCACCGCCGACACCGTCGCCAAAGCAATCTACGAGGGATGGATATCACGATTTGGTTGTCCTTTACGAATTACAACGGATCAGGGGCGACAGTTTGAATCGTCATTATTCAACTTACTTATGAAGAAATTCGGCATAACAAGAATACGTACAACTGCCTACCACCCTCAAGCAAATGGTCAAGTTGAACGCTGGCATCGCACATTGAAGTCCGCGCTTATGGCGCGAAGCGCCGGTGCGCACTGGAGCGAGGAACTACCGACTGTGTTACTTGGCCTTCGTACCGCCCTACGGGAAGATACTCAACTGAGCCCGGCCCTCATTACCTACGGATCGACACTTAGAATACCGTCAGATTTCTTCGTGCCTTCACAGCCGAAAAATGAAGACGCAGAATTCGTCCGGAAGCTGACAGAAACAATGTCGACGATGTCCCCGAGCAGCAAGTCTCACGCCAATAACAGAAGCACGTTCGTACACAAAGACCTAGCGACGTGTACCCATGTGTTCGTGCGCAATGATACTGTGCGAAGTCCATTGACCCCACCTTACGACGGCCCGTTCAAGGTAATTCATCGTGACAGCAAGCATTTTACCATACAGATGCCACTTCGAACTACAGTCGTCTCAATAGACAGACTCAAGCCAGCGCACTTACTCAACGAAGGGTTTACATCTACTACAACAGGCGCGACACAGCAAGTACCGCGCACAGAAAACACATCACCGAGCGTCGAGCCGCGTTCGTCGACCCCAAGCGCACCGCACGACTCCTACGTCACTCGATCCGGCCGCGCAGTGAAACCCAACGTACGCTTTGCTTAGGGGGGAGTGATGTAGTGACATAGTACCGTCACACAATTACCACATACCTCTGAGCAAGTTACCACATACCTTCAAACCAAAATATTACCACTCAACACCGAACCAGTTACCTTACCACGTTTATGACGTTCCGCAAAGAAACAGAGAAGCAAGCATCTTGAAAAAGACGGTTTTATAAAGAAATAGGATGGAAGCACGGGCACAGTACGGCGTCATCACAACACCGCACACGCCGGCCATTTCGCTTCGAAAGAAGCGGTTTTGTAAGCAGAGGCAAGCAGGCAGAGCAAGCTTAACACCAGTTCCCTCGCCATCTTCATTTCACACTCCGGGACTACGCAGATGGACACGCGGCGCTGACGACACACGGCGGAGCAACAGCAGAGCAGACAGTCTTCACTCGACGGCGGCGCGCGATGGAAAGGACCGCGTCGTTGATGTCGCTGCGCCCCCGCAAGGGGGCGCGGCAGGCGGTCACGGGGCTATGCCCCCTGGCCGCGGAGGCTATACCGTGGCCCGTTAATACGGGACCCGTCGTTGGGTAGCCTATATGTAGGCTAGAGCCTTGTGGGCGCGCGTGTACAACGCGCGCCCATGTGTGTGGTTGCTATGCGAGTAACTGTAGGCGCGCCACAGCGCTGTCAATACAGCGCTGATTTCTTCACGACACCTCGGCGGTCCGTCCCCGCCAGGTGAGACCTCCGGTTGCCCGGAGGAGGCCCGGCGGAGGACAACCAGCGACAGAGGTGCCGACTCCGACGCACCCACAGTGGGTGTGTGGCTTATAGTATATGCTATACTTACACTTTGTACTATACTTACAATTGTCATACCATATACCATTTATCATCCTTTTTTATTGATTTGTTTATTTATACTCAGCGAATCGATCTAAATACGATTCGTTTTCATTATATTTGCTGAAATAAAATATCAATTTTCATAATTTTCAATGTTGTGACATGTACGTCAGATTTGCCAAACTGACGTACATTCTTTCTGTCATAGAGTTTCTTACTAGCTTAGTCTATGATGAATACTTTTTGGTTTATCTAATCTAAATTATATTTTTCAATGTTTAGCTGAAATATTGTATTTTATAGATAACAATGATTGTTTACTAATAACTTAATTTTAAATTATTTTTATAAATTATTTACGCATTCATGGTTTTATGAAGTAAGTCTGCTATGTCCTGGCCGACTACACTTGTCAGATGAGATGATTTTATGGCCGCAAGAAGAAAATCTGAGATTCAAAAATGGAAGGAGACTACTGTGGAAAACGAGCTGACGAGCAGTCGAGACGAGACTAGACTAGACGAGAGAGCGTTTTCTTAAATGTGAGACTGAAGAATTATTAAAATTGGAGACAAGACAGATTCTTGAAGGTGTTCCATCTAAAGATACACCTGGGACTACTACTCCCAATCTTAGTATTAAAAACTGTCGTTGTGCCATCCCTGCTATTCATCTCGCGGAGCTGCCCTGGGTCTAAAAGCTGGTGATCCAACTCTAAAGATCTACCAGGACCTCAACTCCTGTTCTTATAAATGCCGCCTTCCTGAGGAGCAGACCTGATTCATCGTCCTACATCTCCACCTCTACATTTCATCGTGCTTCAACAGTGCTACTTAATCGTGTAAATATACTCAAAATCTGCTTCCAGAGTGCGGGTTTGATACGTCTTTTTTGTAAACACTTGTATTTTTTATCTCATTTGTAAAACCATCCATATCTCTATTAAATTTTTAAATGTACAAGTCTACTCTTATCCTTTAATTCTTAACAGGATCTAGTAGATTTGTTACAGGCTCCCGCCCGTCCCACCACCAGAACTAGCCGGTGATGACCCGGACTAGAGAGCCGTCGTGTGTGTGTGGGCGGTATTGTGCTGTGTAACACCGCCCAGTGGCTGCGTAGACACAGGCCCGCGCCATGTGTCCACGCGTGTGTCTGGGTGCATGTGCAGAAGTGCATGTGTGGTGTTGCTACGTGACATGCCTATATTAACTTAGAACACGTCGCGTAGCAGGGCGTGTGTAGTGTGTGGAGTCATTATGTGCAGGTAAGCTGCGTGTAACCTGGTACAGCTTACCCGGGCGTCAATCCGGTGGTGGGGTCATCGTCCGCAGCCAGGTCGCGGGGAAGGCGGCGCCTCGCGTCGGGGGGGCGCGCATGCCAGGGCGCTATGTGCTTGACATGAGGCCAAGCAGATGCGTCGGCACGCGCGAACATTCCCATCGCAAGGCGCCGGATGAAGTCGTCCAGGCTCTCAATCCCGAGATCCCGCCGGATGACATCGTTCCTCACATAGCGAGGGGCACCAACTATGGTCCGCAGCGTTAGGTTCTGCTGCGCGCGGAGAGTTTTCTTGTTTCCCTCGCTAGTGAGGGCGAACCAGGCGGGGGCGGCGTACGTCAATATCGAGCGTATATACGTCTTATACACGCTCAACTTGACTCGCACCGGGAGGCGGGACGAGAGCGCTGGACGGAGAAGGCCGCGGGCAACCCTAGTCCGTCCCGCGACCTGGCGGACGTGTGGACCCATGGTGAGCCGACGGTCGATGGTCACACCCAAGTACTTGACGTGGGGCAACCAGTCGACGTCGGCGTCCTGGAGAGTCAGTGGTGGTGGGTGGTGCGCAGAGCCTGTAACCATCGCCTGCGTTTTACTCACGTTCACCGAGAGCCGCCATTTTGACAGCCACTCGGGGAGAAGATCGAGCGCGCGCTGCATTTTGACCGCCGCGTGTCTCGCGTTAAGCGAGGTAGCGATGTACGCGGCGTCGTCAGCATACAGCGCGAGCATCACCTGAGGTGTAGTGGGGATGTCGTCGGTGAAACGTGAGTAACACGCTGGCGACACGCAGCTGCCCTGCGGGACGCCGGCCAGCACCGGGTAGGCGCCGGAGAGCGCTCCCTCCACCACCACGCGGAAGCTCCTGTGGGACAGAAAGGACTGGACCACCTTGACCACGCGACGGGGCGCTTCAGAGTGGGCCAGCTTATAAATTAGGCCGTCATGCCATACACGGTCGAAGGCCTTCTCCATATCGAGGAGTACTGCGACCGAGCATTCCTTTTTATTTAACGCAGCTGTCAAGTGGTGCAGTACCCTCGACAGCTGGGGCGTCGTGCTATGTTCCGACCGAAACCCGAATTGTTCCGGCCGAGGAGTAATGTGCGGCTGGAGATGCCGCAACAGGAGTCCTTCGAACACCTTGGAGATGGTCGACAGCAGCGTTATGGGCCGATAGCTCTCCGGCTTCAATGTATTTTTCCCCGCCTTGGGCAGCATAATGACGCGCCCTTCCTTCCACGTAGCCGGAAAGGCCCCGGTGCGCAGTATCGCCGTGTACAGGCGCGCCAGCGCCACTACCATACGGAAAGGCAGCCGGCGCAGCGCTGTGTTGGTGATACCGTCGGCACCAGGGGCCTTCCTCAGCTTCGTCCTTAGGATGGCGCGTCTGACTGCCCCAGGCGAGAAAAAGATGGCATCTTCCTCGGGAGCTATCGGCGTGGCGAAGTAGTCCCCAAGGTGTTTCTCGACTGTCGCGACATGTTCCACGTCGGTAGTCGGGTTCGGTCGAAACTGACGCTCCAGGTGCTGGGCGAAGACCTCCGCCCGGTCCTCTGCTCTGTACTTCAGCGCCCCTCCGCTATCTCGTAGCGGGCGCACCGGAGCTGGGGTATTCGTGAGCTGGCGGCAGAGTTTGTGGACGGATGGCCAGCTGCCGGCCGTCGCCTCTATTCTCTCCTCCCAGCTCGCGGCTTCCCGGTCCCGCATCTCGGCCTTGATCCGTTCCACGAGACGGTTAAGCTTCCTTTTGAGAGTGGGGCATCTCAGCTGTTGCCACTGCTTGCGAAGGCGCCTCTTGTCGGCGATCATCTTCTGCAGGTACGCAGGTAGAGGTGGCTGCCGCTCCGCGGCCGAAAGGACCGCGCTTCGCGCGCCACTCCTATTTATCCCTTCGCGGCGATTGAGTGCCGCGGCGAAACAGCGCCCCGCGCCCCGCGCGCGGCTCGCCCTGCGGCGCGTCGCTATTGGTCGAGCGTTGGAGAACTGTATCGGTTATGCCTAGATGCTATCAAGTTGATGTATATAAAAGTAGAGTTTTTGAAAATAAAATTATTCGTTATTCGTAGTTCATCCCAGTTGGAGTACTGAGTTTTATTATCTACGCTGAATCCCTGCATCTCCTAAAGTATGTTATTGTTCTATGGTCGTCACTTTATGATACAGGACATTAATTAAAGGGACGTACTTATTTAAACAGGGTTATAGTGAAGGATGTTTATTAGTAGTGTACTGTCGGGAGCCGGTTCGTTCGGCGCGGCACGGCGGCGGCAGCGCGTGGTGGCGGCGACTTGCCGTGACGGCGTGCTGGTATGACGCAGCCGTACATTACGTGATTAGGTTACGTTCAATATTATAATGTATACATTAGATTATGTATTGTTAGTTCCTAAAACTTTAATTATTTCTAATAATTTTCTAATTATAATTAATTATGCCGATAGCGTTAGAGAAATTGAAACTTACGCACAAACGAATATCACGTAGTTTTTCATGGGTAATTAGAAAAAAGCACACACACACACTCTGTGCACACACTTTATATCGTGTAGTAATCAGCTGTTTGTTCTTGGTTTTAATTACCGATAAAATAGTATGTGGGGGTGTACACAATGATGTACTGAATACGTGATATTCCTTTGTCCGTCGATGTCTCTTCCAGCCTGTATTAGTGCGTACGTCATGTTCGGGAAACTTCATGGTGCTTTGGTGGTGTGCCCCGGCCGCGCGTGCATCAGGTCAGCCAGGGAGCGCGCGAGCGCACGTCGGGCGTCCAGCGCGGGTCCGCCATGCGGGGCAGCGCGCGGCGCAGCGCGGCGTCGTTGCCCTCCGCCAGCGCCGCGTCGCGGTCGAAGTAGCTGCGGGGGGCGCGTGGGGCGAGGCGGAGCCCGAAGTCCGCGGGGCGCGGCCCCGGGTAGCGCGGGGGCTGCGTGCTGAACGTGATGTGCCCTTGGCGGGGGTGCGGCGAGGGGCGCGGGTAGTACTGTGCCGCCAGGATGCCCTGCTCCAGCTGCGCGCACGCCGCGCACACCACCAGCGCCACCACCAGAGCCTTCACCAACATACTGAACTGCGTCACTGCTGTACTTGCTGCTCTAAGCAGTACGAGTACGTGTAAGATCGGCCTGCCTGCGTCTCTGCGCACTGAGCGCGTCCTGAGCCCGCTCTTTATTGCACGACTGCGTATGCGCAATGCGCACAGCTTTACAAAAACCATGTCACATTCGACACACACGGGATATAATAAGTGCGACTGTGTTGTGTTCATTCAAATTAAATTGGTGGAGAAACGAATTGTGTAATTATGGTGGAAAGGAAAATTAACTAAACAATGGTTTTATTATTTTTTATGTAATTCATGTAGACGCTAGCACATCAAGCGACAAGCAACTACAATCTGTCAAATTTCTTTAATAGATTTTCAACTTTATCGATGAAGCATTAGGTTCAAGTTTGATTGGGAAAATTAGACAATTTTGGGTAGCTTGATGTTCTGGCGTGTGTACTTTAACTATTAGGCAACGATCCGCCCGTTATTCGGCGGAGCGTTTCTTACAGCGTGCAGATAACAAAATCATATAATTGCGTAAAAAATAAGGTACCTGTAGAAGGTTCAGGCGCGGATACAGAGGGGGGCAATGAGTGCACTCATTGCCCCCCTCTGTATCCATTGAACATCCCCTAAAACCGACCAAATACGTCAGTATGACCATCTTAAACTTGGCGGTGTACTTGGTTTGAACTAGCTTGGCGGGATTAAAACGAAATATTCTAGATCTGGTTCACTAATGTTTCACCAAAACTCCTTTGACAAACTTTTAGTTTTCAAACAACGGTTCTTAAACTATTTCTGCCACAAACGACTTCCGCAGATGTTTTATTTTTCTCACTAGCTGTTTCCCGCGACCTTCGTTCGCGTGAAATTATTTATAACAAAATATTGCTTCCCTTTTTTAATCGAATTTTGTCACCAATTTCAAGGGTTTTCATGTTTTTGCACGAAATCCTAAATCTTATTCTTAAATAAAAGCTTCAGTTACTCCTTGACATCAGCTACTTGCCAGTAAAAGTCCCATCACAATCGACCCGTTTGAATCAGAAGTTGTTAAAATTTCAAGTGTTTCATTTTATTTGCGCGAGACCTTATAACATCAACTTCAACTGATCGTATACAACTGACCGTAGAAGTTATCGACTTCTGAAACAATCTCAGACTTCGAAACGACGATATCCCAAATCAACCAAATTTGGTCAATATCGTCAGGTGGCTCCTCCCAAGTGATTCGACGAACACTTTGAACCCCCGGTTTTGCTGTGTGCTGGAGCATCGAAGGTCGCGTCGTACCAATTTTCTTATTGTTTTGTTGAGTGCCTGTAGTTCTGCTGAAGTGATGGATAGAAGCTCCAGAGTCTCCTTAATTTTAACTATTTGGTCGAACGCCTGGTTAATATTATAACCTTTGTAATTGTTAATTAATAAATAGAGCTAAAGTACATATTCTAAATTAATAAAAAAACCCGAAGAAGACCGAAAAATCCGTGTAAGTACCCGGATTTTATGAAAAAACGAAACCAAAAAAAAAACCGGTCTCAAAAAATAGCCGATTTTCGATGCCCTAGTATAGATTACCTCATATCTTCCAAAACTGCTGCACGGATTTTAATAATTAATAATAATTAACATATCTTTAGATTTGTCTTGGTAACCCAAGTGTTCTTAAATAGGTACTTAGATGACGCGAAAAAAAACCAACATGACGACTGTGAATCGCTACAGTTTAAAGCAAAAAAAAAATTTTTTTTTGGATACTCAATGATGGTATCAAATTAAAGGGCTCATCAAGAGGATTTTAAAATGGTGTATATGTGACCATATTTTAATTTAAATAAATCATCCACATGATGAAAATTTAGACTACGGAATTTGTAACAAACTTAACAAAAATATGCGAAATTCTCCATCTTATTATAATCGTAAATAAAAAGTGTAAAAAAATAAAATAAAAAACACCCTACTGCGTAAAAATAACTATTATTAACTGACTAATTACTTTAAATAGAAACTGAAAATAAATTATTATAACAACAAAAACTCAACTGCTCAAAAATAATGAACTACAAAGCAAAACCAAGCACATTTTAAATGAAACAACAGTTGAAAGCAGGCGGGGTAAATTTTAAAATAAAATTATGAAAATAGAATGGGCTCCGCCTGCTTCCAACTTTTGTTTTATTTCGCACTCAGGTTTTTTTTTTAAATAAATGCACGCGAAAGAAGGTCGCCGGCAACAGCTCTAGTTATTTATAATTTGACGTGATGGTATAATTCATGACTTACAACATAGTCTAGGAACTCAAGAACACTTTATAAGCATTCATCAATCTATATATACATCTACACAAATATAAAATTGAATTGTCTGTTTGTATATCAAAATGACAGCTTTTTAGTGAATGCATGCAAGTATAAGCGGTACTTATAACAAAGACATTTTTTCAATTTTTGTGTGTTTGTTCGACTGTCGGTCTGTCTGTTTTTTCCGGTTAATCTCCGAAACGGCTTTACCTATTTTGACGGGACTTTTACTGGCAGATAGCTGATGTTAGAAGGTTTGGCGATAGGAATCCTATTGTATCAACCTAAATTAGCCCTTGAATACTTTTTTTGCATTATTTATGGTTGATAAATAGTGGATGTCGTGTTAGCCTGTCATTCATTGCTGCACTTATAAATATAGCTATAACCATTGTTTCTATAAATGCACTGTGCAAACAATAGTTGGTTAACCAAATAAATAAATAAATTTCCACACAGCGACCCCAAAGAATGATACATATACCTACTGCAAAATGCACGAAATACAGGGTAAAAGGACGCTTTTATCTTTTTTTTTTCGGATGGGAAATCTTCAAATAACTCCTCCCGCTCTGGGCTGAGCAGGAGGGAGTGTCAGACTTTTACTGACTAAAACCCATCCTTGTTGTTCCTTCTTTTGCCCTTTGTGTTCCAGGGCCGCGGTATCTCTTTCGAACAGTCCCGCAACCCTGGCAGGCATCGGTCCTTTTGGACCCCTTCCTGTTTGCTGACTCTCTTTGAGGCGCGCGTGGAACACGAACGCGCCGTCGACACGGCCTGTCGTCATAAGACGGACGGACGGCGAGCTAGCCCATAGCTCACCGTCCACAGGCCCGCGATACTTGCGAACCTTAGATTACCTTGGGTTCCTTAGATGAGTTCAAAACACTTAGATTATAGAATCTAGAACAAAAAAATGATCGCAATGGCGATGGCGGGGACAACAAGTGCTTTTCGGCTTCGTTAAGGGTCTTTTTACACCCATTATAAAGTTGTGATATGTGGTAATTGCAGCGTTTTAGCGTTTTTAGCCTTGAGGCACGCCGTAACTATTTAACAGAAACTAATACTAAAATAACTCGCGTTTTGGATTGATCATTGTAATTATAATCATATCGATCATTGATACTTCCACTGCCATGACTGTATTCGATCAGTTAGATATGACTGCAGCCAGTCTAATGTTTTTTCTTGGGCCCCGTATCTGGAAACTTTTTCAAAAAAAGTTTCAGTCATAATGTCGAACATTTAGGGTACTCCTACAATGGTAGTAATTCATGACCGGTACTGCTCTATGCTGAGCTCTAACGCCGCTAAAATGTACCTACTATAAAGAAAAAACACCTTTTGCTTGCTTACACTTTTAATCCGCACTACTGCACTGTTTGCCGATCGAGCAACGACTGACTCTTCAATAGAGCTTACAAAATCAAGTGACGTTTACCCCACCTAGAAATAACGATGATGCATGGATGTCGTAAGTTCATAATCGTTATTTCAAAGTGTTGTCAAAGTAAAAATATATTCTATGTGCCAATTGATATTACATTTAAGAATTAGTTTAAAAAAATACGTTTACAATAATAATTCATATTCTGACAGTGTTGCCACAGTGAATATGATAATTCTTTAATAAAATTAAACATTTTTGTAATCAAATTAAGGAAATCACAACACTCGGCCATCCGACGGCGTGCTAACTCCGAAGCACGCAATAATCACATCACTAAGGCAATTACATAAAAAAAAAACAAAATTAAATAAATTAACATTACTTAAAATCATATTGCATAATCTCATCACATTGATACATACATCGTATTCAGTTCGTACATGATTAAAGGGAAAATGGGTATACACAACATAACACTTATAAACTATTAATAATATCTACTTTCTAACTACAAAATAACAATTTTAGTTTACACCTATTTATCCGATTCTGAATCATCATTATTCGAAGCGGACGAATCCGATTCTGACCCTGACGATTCGTTAATTCCCAACGATTGGATATGAATCCACGGTCGCATTCTATCGGCAGCTACTACACTTACGTATTTTTTTGTATTGAACCCTGGCACATTGACAATTTCGTATCTGTCATTGCCTAAACATTTTGCTACTTTATATGGACCGATAAATTTAGGGAGTAATTTCTTGCTTTTTCCATTATTATTAAAATTGGTTTTTGTAATTTTTACTAAATCACCTACAGAATAGGAAACAGCAGGGGATCTTTTAGAGTCATAGGTCTCTTTCATACGTTTTTGATTTTGGTCGATATTTTTAGAGGCTTCATTTCTTAATTCATCAATGTTTGAAATAGGTGGGGATAAATCTTCTACCTCGAAATTAGACTCATTACTTTCTAACATGTTGTCAGTTGCACCATTAAGTTTAGTGCCGAATAACAATTCTGACGCACTTTTTTTTGTTGTTGCATGAATGGTGTTGTTGATGCCCCATTGTACTTTACCCAGTTGCTGGTCCCAGATGCGTTCGTCTTTTCCAAAAGTTTGAGTTGACAAGGCCGTAAGAATTGTCTGGTTGAACCTTTCTGCTTGGCCATTTGCTCGAGGGCAAGCAACTGCGTTTAGCACGTGTTTAATACCTTTACTGGCACAAAAATCTTTAAACTGTTTCGAGGTAAAAGCTGTCCCTCGATCTGAAATTATTCTAGTCGGGGCCCCAAAATCGTTAAATAAGTTTTCGAGTATTTTGACAACATTTTTGGTTTTAGTATCTTTCACAGGTCTGGCAAAGAGATATTTTGTAAATGCATCAACTATGGTTAAAATATAATTATTACAATTTTTACTGCGCACAAATGGTCCCAAATGGTCCAAGTGTAACGTGTGGAATGGTTTTGCAATTTTCTTAATAGGGTGTAAGAGCCCACTACGTGTCCTTGCCGAGTTATCCTTGTTAAAAGCACAATCAATACAAGAAGCTACATATTTTTTTACATATCGTCTTAGTTTAGGAAACCAAAATTGATTTTGAATTCGTTCAAGTGTTTTAGTGTAACCAAAATGACCTATATCGTCGTGGTTGGCCTTACAAATTTGCCACCTGGCATTTTTAGGAATAACTAAACGAGTATCATCATGTACTTTTCTGTGTAACGCATGGTTTTTAATCACAAAGTTCTTTTTTATGTCTATATTATCTTCGTCAAGATTGGGTTTCAATATTTTGCAAATCCTTTGTAGTTCTGGATCGGCCATTTGCAACGTAAGTATCCAGTTTTCTGTGGTTATACTGAGAACCTTTACCGTGTCAGTTATACTAATATTGTTTTGGGGATTCCTGCTTAGAGCATCGGCATGACTCATTTTGCACCCGGGTCGGTATTGAATATGGAAGTCAAATTCACTAATCTGTAGCCACCAGCGTGCAATGCGAGGAATTAAATCTCTTTTAGTCAATGTTGTCTTCAGTGCATTGCAATCTGTGTATACAGTAAATTTTAGGCCTAAGAGGTATGGTCGAAATTTTTTTAGGGAGCAAACTACTGCTAACGTTTCTAACTCATATGAATGGAAATAACGTTCGTCGGAAGTGGTCTGACGACTGAAATAGGCCACGGGTTTTAACATTCTAGGATCTGCTTGCCATTGCAGTAAGATTCCTCCCAATCCTAAAGAACTGGCATCTGTATGCAGCTCAGTTTCCAATGTTTGGTCATACAGAGCAAGTAGGGGGCGTGCTATTAAATTATTTTTCAGTGTTAAAAATGAGTTATTTTGGTCACGCTCCCATTTCCAAGGAGTATTCTTTTTTAGCAAATTGGTAAGGGGCCTAGCAATCTCACCGAACCCCTTTACAAACCTACGAAAGTAACTCGCTAGTCCTAAAAATTGGCGCACCGCATGAATGTTACTTGGAACAGGGAAGTCCCTCACAGCAATTATCTTTCTTTCGCTAGGTTTAATGCCTTCCGCAGAAACTTCATAGCCTAAATATTCTATAGTCTTGTCGAAGAAACTACATTTGGACAGCTTTAAGGTAAGACCAGCATCACGGAGTAACCCTAAGATTACTTCCAGCTTTTTGAAACCCTCTTCAATAGTAACAGACGGGATAAGAAGGTCATCCATATAAGCAAATACAAAATCGAACCTCCTTGACCCCAACAATCTGTTAATCATCTTTTGAAAGACAGCCGGGGCATTTGCAAGTCCGAACGGCATGCGTTTAAATTCATAATGACCGTCCGGAGTAACAAACGCTGTGAGGTGACGGCTGTCTTTCCCCATTGGTATTTGATAATACCCAGACGCAAGGTCAAGCGTAATAAAGAATTTATAACCACTCAAATTTGAGATTTGGTCATCAATTAAGGGTAAGGGATATTTATCTTTTACGGTTTTATTGTTAAGCGCTCTGTAATCAACGCAAAGTCTAGATTCTCCGTTTTTTTTTTTTACAATCAATATAGGACTTGCATAACTGGACTCAGATTCTTGCACAATGTCGTTTTTTACTAAATCGTCTACTATTTCTCTAACCTTACTACGTTCGTGATAAGATAGTCTGTAGGGCCTGTAAACAACTGGGGTCTGGTCATGAAGCTCTATATTCATTGCAGTTTCATTAGTACAGCCTATCTCACCAAGAGTAAGAGCAAAACATTTTCTATATTTTTGCAAAAGTTCATAGAGTTGTTCAAAAGTGGACTGATCAATATCTTGTCCAGTTTTAATGTCAGATCTATTGAGAGGCATTAGCGCTTGAGTCTTAGAATCTGAACTGATGGATACGGTTTTAGTTTCTGTAACGCGATTTACCCTAGCTAATAACGTATTTGCTTGGAGTTTTAAAGGGACTTTTGTTAATGAAGTAACAAATACAACTGCTTTACCGTTAATCATTTTATAACAGCCTTGATGTAAGTGATATTCTTGATTTGGATTCATTCGTGTACTTCCATCAAGATAGATATCGCCCGAGTAGGGTTCTTTGGTGTAGACTTCCACCAACCCACCTCTGACTATGGTCATATCCCTCTCGACAAATATACTTAGAGTTCCAATTAATATATCGGTTACTTTATGCGAAGGAGTATGATAAAAAAACAATTTATTATTATCTTTCATAACAGTCACAGAAGGTAGTTCGGTAAAATTTTGCCCTATTAAGACTGATGCTGACAAATACTCATCACCAACCGCCAATACTACTAATTCGGTTTCGATTTCATCAATTCTGACTTGTACAGTGGATTGAAATTTTGGTTTGGTTATAGAATTACCAAAACCTTTTATTATAGGCAGATCTATACAAATTTCTTTAAGACGTAGTTCTTTCGCTTTCGAACATTTAATCAACGTACAGTCACTACCAAAATCCACATATGCGTCGATCATGGTCCCGTTGATACAAATACTCTTTAAAAACTTATCACGCGCAACAGTAGCAGAAGGAGTAGAATGAGATTGATGCATTATGGTTGGACTTCTATCAACATTTTCGGCTTGATAATTGCCAATATTTGAATCGATTTTTAATACCCTTTTGTCAACCGATTGCTGATTGTCTTTGCCTTTGGTGACATGGGATAATAAAGGTTTTCTATTGCAGTTATCAGAGTTATGACCTACTCTACCACATTTAACGCATTTAATTAACGGTTTAGGACAATTATTGTAATTATGTCCTCGCTCGTGACAGTTAAAACAAGACGGATCATAATTCCTATTAGAACTACTAGTTGAAGCTCCGTTTTGATTATTTGTAACACGAAATTCTCTCTTTTTGGCTGAATTAAATGTAGACTGCGTTTTAGGGGTTTCTTTCGATGTGCCAGGTTGTTGGGAAGCTAAATAGTTCAACAAGTTCTCCGGTTTTTTACACTGGAGTGCTTGCGCGCCGTTTCTTATGGAACTATCATTGATTCCATAAATGATACAATCAACTGCTTTTCGGCCATCAATTTCACACCTACTAAGCAACGCTAACTTATCGTAGAAATAGTCTCTTAAAGTTTCATCCGTACGGGACTTCCGGTTAAGCATCTCTTCTAGCAGTTTACCGAAATTTTCGTCACTTGGGAAAGCTTTTCTCATTTTAGACTGCCATTTGTTCCAAGAATAATTGAGCGTTGGCAAAGATTCATACCATTTTTTTGCCAAACCACAAAGTTTTTGAAGGGCATAATGTATTGTTTGTTTTTCACTCCAATCATAAATTTTAGCACATTCATTCACTTTTCTCAACCACCGCTCAATATCTTGGGATCTATTATCAGGGTCAAAATCTGGGATTACATTTGTGGTTGAAACATTCTTACTTGAGCCTTTTTGTATTGCTGCTATGAGTTTCAGAAGATCATCTGCAGTCAGTCCTTCCGAAATGCGCTTCGATTTGACAGGTATCTCTTCAGAACCACTCGAGGAGGATCTCCGGCGACGCCTTCTAGGTCGCTTTGGAGTGTAGCTTTCTACACGCTCTGGAGTGAAGCTTTTATCGCGATCTGGGACAGAGCTGCCATTTCGTCGGCCTGAAATGTTTTACAAGCACTTCATATCTTTTATGTTGCGTCCTATCCATAATCTTCAAACCAGATCAGTTACTTCATTTCATATTCATTAACTATTTTACTAAAGTATAGGTATTTCACTGAAATTGCTTTAAATTTCAACAGGCCGCTAGGTTCCAAGTGGTTCACTATCACTACTAAATTGCATCGTTCTAACTCTGTACACGTACAATAAGGTAAGAGCACATCTACGTGGCTCAATAGAAAGGACTCCTACCAGACCAGACTTACTAGCAGTACTCCTACATGACATACTATCTGTACACCTACCTGACATACTATCTGTACACCTACATGATATACTATCTGTACACCTACCTGACATACTATCTGTACACCTACATGATATACTATCTGTACACCTACATGATATACTATCTGTACACCTACATGATATACTGTCTGTACACCTACATGATATTCTCTCTGTACACCTATATGACATACTACCTGTACACCTACATGCCATACTGTTTGTATACCTACATGACACACTATCTGCACACCTACATGGCTATTACTACAGCACGCCTACATGGCTATTACTAAAGCACACCTACATGGCTTTCACTACAACACACCTACATGGCTTTCACTACAGCACACCTACATGGCTATTACTACAGCACACCTACATGGCTATTACTAAAGCACACCTACATGGCTTTCACTACAACACACCTACATGGCTTTCACTACAGCACACCTACATGGCTATCACTACAGCACACCTACATGGCTATCACTACAGCACACCTACATGGCTATCACTACAGCACACCTACATGGCTATCACTACAGCACACCTACATGGCTATCACTACAGCACACCTACATGGCTTTCACTACAGTACACCTACATGGCTATCACTACAGCACACCTACATGGCTTTCACTACAGCACACCTACATGGCTATCACTACAGCACACCTACATGGCTATCACTACAGCACACCTACATGGCGATCACTACAGGATGCCTACATAGCTAACTGAAACGTCCCTACTTGTCTTACTAAAACCGCGCCTACACTGCCTACTAACAATACTCATACATGGCTTTTAAAAATAGCTATTAACATGTAATAACAACATAATATCTTCATGGCTGCATTATAGTTAAAACTCATTTTAATATTATAAGCTATATGTATACTTTCTGCACTGACTTACGTGGAGTTATCAACAGGGTAGAATTTTTTCTCATTTTGAGTTATTCTAATAACTTCCATGGTATAAACCCCAGATACTTGAAAGTCTAATTTGTTAAATATTCACTATTTCTCTTTTTTTTCGAAATCTTTCTTCACTTTAATCTTACTGCAGAAAGTATAAATCATAATAAAATAGAAAAGAAAAGGAAACAAGTTACTTACGATTTTGCTGAGACATGGCTCGTGGTTCTCATCCCACTTCTGATATATAAAGAAAAAACACCTTTTGCTTGCTTACACTTTTAATCCGCACTACTGCACTGTTTGCCGATCGAGCAACGACTGACTCTTCAATAGAGCTTACAAAATCAAGTGACGTTTACCCCACCTAGAAATAACGATGATGCATGGATGTCGTAAGTTCATAATCGTTATTTCAAAGTGTTGTCAAAGTAAAAATATATTCTATGTGCCAATTGATATTACATTTAAGAATTAGTTTAAAAAAATACGTTTACAATAATAATTCATATTCTGACAGTGTTGCCACAGTGAATATGATAATTCTTTAATAAAATTAAACATTTTTGTAATCAAATTAAGGAAATCACAACACTACTCAAGTGCAAAACAATACCTGATGTTCGTACAGACTATACTGCAGAACCTGGACTCCTGGAGTAGCAGCCGGCGGTGCAGTGTGACCGCCTGCGTAGATTGCATTGGAGATAACATTATCTACAGATGAGTTGTCGAACTTTGGAGAAAAAAATTGAGACAATCTCATAATAACACGTCAATTTATTACCAATATGTATTTGAAGTACCATTTGGGTGAATTGCCCAAGCAAAAAAAAGATACACGGCAAATGGATTTGACAGGCAATCAACTTTTGTCTGGAAAAAAGTTATCATTTCAGAGGACAGTAAGTTTTAGTAGAATAGCCATGTCAACATTGCGTTGTTACGCTCACCTTTCCTCACTTCGGATCAGTCCGGCTCAAGCTCTCGGCGCGAACGCACCGGTCCCAACGTCTTGCGGTTTCCCGCCAAAAAAGTAAGTTTATCATTTCAGTAATATGGGGACAAAAATAGTTTTATTTCGGTGGCTGTTATAACTCGTGCTAGATTCGTTTAATTAGTTTCAAAATTGTGTATTAAATTCGACGTAAATACTGTTTTGTTTGAATAGTTAAATGTAGAACTAACTTCAATTTTATCATTTCAGTGGATTCGGTGGACTTTTATACCAATTACAGTCCACCGGAATGAAATGTATCTCCGAAATGATAAAACCATAAAGTTTTAGAGATCCTTGTGTCAAATACAAAGTCATAGTTTTGAAATGTACTTTTACCTAGAGTGTAGATTAGATTATTCGGGTGTATTTGTTGTGTAATGTTTGTGTATAAGATATATAATTATATACATATAATATATCTATGTAGTTAGTACATGTATAGACTTTAGATACACATTTGTTTGGCATGTGGCGGTCATCGCTACTCCGGCAATTAATAACTTTAATTCGGATAAAACCGAAAATGTAAACACTCCACAATACAAGTAGTACATCTTATTTTCCCGTTACACAGAGCTGTCAAATTCGAACAAATGTCAGATCATAGACAACAACAGAAAACACAATCATTGTCTTTGGGTATAAATAAACTAACAGTTATTAACAGGAATATACACATTTATTTAGTTGCTATATTTACATCACACATAATATCTATTTACAGATTTAACAATACTAATAAATATTTACACTGAACAAAATATAAGCATACATTGTAATGTACTGGTGTGTACCTTTCCGAACGCAACTTCGGGTGCGTTCGGCAAAGCTCGGCCTCGGAACATATGACTAGCTAAAAATCAATTAGGCATGGTCATCGAGTTCAGTACTCGTTTTGGCCTCCTGACCTGTACACGCTACTTGTTACAACCAAATCTAGACTTGTGTCGTAGACCTAGATCTCGCTAATCGGCTCGATATAAGTAATCTCCGCAGCCTAGTGCCTGTATTAAGTAAACTGTCCTCTATCGTTTTAGACTTTTTGTGGCATTAAGCCTACTAGAAGTGTAGAGAGATTTATAATATAGGAATTATATTCCGGACCGCCGTTTTATTCGTCGTTTCCTCCATACACTTCAGGCTCAACGATAATGTGATGAGTGTGTGAGTCACCATAGTGTAGATTATTATACCTACTAATTGTCAACAAAATAATTATTTCGAGGGTTTACCTTCATTATAAGTCACTTACCTTTATTTTTATATCATTTATAAATACAAGATATCACAAATAAATCTATAATTTTATTTGATGTAATGGTCAGTTAATATAATAAACAGTTGATGTAATTTTATATTTACTAATTTTTAAAAGCATTTAACATCAAATCAAAACAAATCATTTTATTTGTAGATCATAATAGGTGAAAAAAATATAAAGGTACAGATTTCAATGATGAAATTAAAATAACTGTTTACTGTCCTGTCTCAGTCAAGAACTTGGCTAATCAAGTTGCCTCTGTTGAGCAATGCAATATTCAGTTAAATTACTCTGCTATTAGTTTGATCACAATTAATGAATCAGTCAATCATTTAAACTAGAAAATGAGACAACAGAGGCAACCTCTTGCAATATTTTAAGGAAGCCATATAATAAATCAAGAGAATGTTTAGAGGATTTCAATAGTATCAACCTGGTGCATCAAAATATTCAAGGATTTTTGAACAAAGAATTAGAAGTAGAACTTTTCCTGAATTGTAAAAACATAGATATTCTTTGTATAACGGAGCATTGACTTAAGTGTCACCAATTAATTTTCAATTTTAGTAATCACCAGGTTGGTAGAGTTCATTCTGCAGGGAAAATTCTATACATGGCGGCGCATTAATCTTAGTAAATAATCAGCTTAAATTTAAAGACCGCAAGGATATTGTAAGCCTATCTGTTGAGCGAACAGTTGAAAATAATAGCCTGTATAGAATTGGAGCAGTTTATCATATTAAGTGTATATAGACCTCCTTGAGGGTTGTATGATAGTTTTGAAAAGGTAATGGATGAAGTGTTCCATAAAATCTGTAATTCTAAGAAGTCCATAATCACTTGTGGTGATTTTAATATTAATTTGTTAGAAAAATCTGGGCTAAGTACTAAAATTATAAGCCTGTTTCAGTCATAAATCTTGAAAACAAATTTCTGGAGCCCACTAGAATAACCCCCACTAGTGCCACTTGTCTCGATAATATTTACACAGATGTTATACCTACCCACACAGTAATTATTAACGTAATAGATTTAGATCATTGTGGGCAATTGATCACAATTCCAAATGTAAACAAGAAAGTCACTAAGAAGGATATCATTGTTAATCCAAAAACTAAAAATCGCCTGGAAACTTTTAAAACTGAACTTTTGTCTAAATTACCACTTTTGTCAAATAACGGTGATCCCAACCAACAATATAACGATTTTTTCAGTATGTATTGCACACAATTTAAAACCACGTTTGTTCCTAAGACAATCTCGGTTAATAGTAACGCTTTTTTCAACGACTGGGCCACCATTGGTATTCATGAGTCGAAAACGACTTTATGAGCTGTATGAAGAGCGGACGTATATAAACACTAGAATTTAAGTTATATGTTAAGAATTATTCTAAGGTATTTAAAAAAGTTCGTTTCATAGCAAAGTCACGTTATTTGAGTTCAAAAATTATAAACAGTAGTAATGTAATTAAAATGACATGGAACATTATTAATAGCGAAACGGAAAAGTCTTGCAATCGAGATAGTGACTACAGCCTTGCTATTGGCGATAATATTTTAAATTCAGACACTCAAGTTGCCACAGCATTTGAAAATTTCTTTGCGGATATTCCCGTATCGACTACTAATTCGCTAAACTCGTCACCTGCTGCTGCCGAGTCTTTATTAAAGGAAAACGTTTCAGTCTGTGATTCCGAATTTAATTTTCTGTAAAGATATAATTAAAACTTTTCACACGTTAAATGTTAAGAAGGCCGCCGATCTATGGGGTCATTCTGTGGACGTTGCTAAGTCCATTATAACCATTGTAGCTCCTTCTTTAGCTGTAATATTTAACTATTGTATTGACCTGGTGAGTTTCCTGATCTAATGAAAAATAGTAAAATAATACCATTGTTTAAATCGGGTAGTAAATCAGACCCCACTAGATATAGATCCATTTCTGAACTTTGTGTGTTCTTTGTGTGTTATTTCTGTTCTTTATTTCTTACTTTTTCATTTCTTGTACCTTCAGTAAAATTTTTGAAAAACTAATTTTAGAACAAATGCAAAGATTTTTCAATAAACATAAGTTATTGCATATATATGTTATTGTTATGCCGCCGATATTCAGACAATATTTGTTTAGCAAAAAAGGGCAATTCGTTCAATTTATAAATTAAGTCCTAGATACACCCTCAGAGAAAAAAATAAAGAGATTAATAAACTTACTGTCCCCTCTCAATTTATTTATGAAAACCTTTTGTACGCACATAAAAATATTAATTTGTTGAAAAAATACAGTGATATCCACAACATAAATACTAGGAATAAACACAAATTTGTTTTTCCTGCAACGAGGCAAAAAAACATAGGGGGTACGTTCAGATGCCAATGTATACGTTTTTACAATAAACTTCCGAGTCATATTCAATTACTAAGCCTAAATAAATTCAAATCGTTTATAAAACGGAAGCTATGTCTGAAAGCCTACTATAACATTAATCACTATCTCGAAGATAAAAAGGCTTGGGATTAAGCTGCTCCAATTAAATTTACTCTGTGAATGTCGAAATTTCGGACTTCGCTTGTTTATTATTGATTCCTTTCCCATATACACTGTGACATTTAATTTATTTGACATGAATAATTTTAGTTTTTTTTTATTTTTATTTTGTTTTATATTTTTCTTATTGTTATATTTAATGATTTGACATGAGTACTTACTTTGTTAAGTATTTTACTTTTATTTTTTATTGGTAATGGTGACATTTAACGACATTTATTGTGTAGAGTATTGTGTATTAATTTTATTTGATTATTGTGAATGTGAAGACCATGCGGGTAATATTTTTTTTTTTTTGTTTGTTCGTTTTTTATTTTTTACCACGATTGTCTGGCAGTTTGAGTACTATAAGCGACCTACCCAAATGTCATTTCTTTGGTATTGTTCGTCGTGTCGTTGAGCTCCTTGAGTTGTAAGTCGAGCTACACGATAACTGACAAATGCTTGCACTGACTGGACAGGTCCACTCAAATCTGTGTGGTTCTTTCTTCAAGAGACCATCTCCGACACTAATCTGCATAGTCTTCATGTGAGTTAACCAAGATTATTTCTGGACTTTAAAAGAGACTATGACCTTATAGTATATGCTATACTTACACTTTGTACTATACTTACAATTGTCATACCATATACCATTTATCATCCTTTTTTATTGATTTGTTTATTGATACTCAGCGAATCGATCTAAATACGATTCGTTTTCATTATATTTGCTGAAATAAAATTAATTTTCAATGTTGTGACATGTACGTCAGATTTGCCAAACTGACGTACATTCTTTCTATCATAGAGTTTCTTAGTAGCTTAGTCTATGATGAATACTTTTTGGTTTATCTATTCTAAATTATATTTTTCAATGTATTTTATAGATAATAATGATTGTTTAGTAATAACTTAATTTTAAATTATATTTGTAAATTCTTTACGCACTCATGGTTTTATGAAGTATGCTATGTCCTGGCCGACTACACTTGTCAGATGAGATTATTATATGGCCGCAAGAAGAAAATCTGAGATTCAAAAATGGAAGGAGACTACTGTGGAAAACGAGCTGACGAGGCAGTCGAGACTAGACTAGACTAGACGAGAGAGCGTTTGTTGAATGTGAGACTGAAGGAATTCTTAAAATTGGAGACAAGACAGATTCTTGAAGGTGATCCATCTAAAGATACACCTGGGACTACTACTCCCAATCTTATTATTAAAAACTGTCGTTGTGCCATCCCTGCTGATCATCTCGCGGAACTGCCCTGGGTCTAAAAGCTGGTGATCCAACTCTAAAGATCTACCAGGACCTCAACTCCTGTTCTTACAAACGCCGCCTTCCTGTGGAGCAGACCTGATTCATCGTCCTACATCTCCACCTCTACATTTCATCGTGCTTCAACAGTGCTACTTAATCGTGTAAATATACTCAAAAACTGCTTCCAGAGTGTGGGTTTGATACGTCTTTTTTGTAAACACTTGTATTTTTTATCTCATTTGTAAAACCATCCATATCTCTATTAAATTTTTAAATGTACAAGTCTACTCTTATCCTTTAATTCTTAACAGGAACTAGTAGATTTGTTACAACCTCTGACTTTGTTTCTGCTGTTTCTTCTCAGAGTAGTCAGGTAAGAAACACCGGCCCCATCTAGTTTAAAAAAAAGTCGTGTAAAAGTGTTTTTAAAAACCTATTTGCAAAATAAACATCATTTATCAGTGGTTATCTAAAATTTGTGGAAATCAAACCTAACAAAGTACGGAACCTTGGTTGCCCGGCACGGTTGTTCTTAGCTGTATCATTTCATTGGATTTATTTCATTCCGGTGCACAGTCTATAATTTCGGTGGTAATTTTTATCATTTCGGTAGACACTTTTTATTTCAGTGGACTCTTAAAAATTCATCCTTATATATTGATGTAAATTTTGATGAAACTTGATGTCCACTCACGCACAATGTTATAAAATAGGCTAAAGTTTTATTTGTCACTAAAAATATGTAGATAGCATTGAAATAAAAAAATCTCAGCGAAATGACACATAAAAATCTCTTGTTGAAATTTACCCATTTATGTAATAATAGTCCTCCTGACCGTTTTCGATCATGGCGGCCAATCTAAGCGGTGATTAGCCATCGGTGCGGGAGATAATATTATAGTGCACAAGTGTGTGCGCAAGCACAGGTGCACTCTCTGTTCCTTTACTCTCATAGTCCGATGTGACGGCAATCCGACACGACCGGAGAGAGATCAAGCGCGAGGCACGGGAAATTTCTAATGGAAAACCCAATAGCACTTTTTTGCCCGAATCGAACCCAGGACGTGGGGACGTGAGCGTGGGGCTCAGCAGTCGCGCCTGCGACCACTAGAGCAACGGGGCAGTCTAAACCAGTTAGAATAAATAAATAAAAACATTTTATTGTCAGGCATCAAGGCCCATAACTCTTAGTATTACATCTAACTTACAAGCTATATTAGTAACATGCAGGAACACAAAAAGAAAATCACAATCACGGGAAGGTTTAACAAGCTTTATTGCCAACTTGGAGCTTGGTAAACCTTGGTTATGTATTAACTGCCCAGTAAAATAGTCCCATAAACAACCAAAACGGTGTCGTAGAACAGTTTTAAAATTATTCAGCGATAACTGTCCAAAATATATTATTATATAGGACTTACAATTACATATGAAAGAATAGTAGTAGTGTGCATGTTAGTAGAAGTCGAATCACGGTAATTATTAATAAGTTTATTTATTTATTTTCTACTGGTAGAGATGCCTAAGTGGCATAAGTCCGCCTATGTACCACCATCGTACATGAAGTTTAAATAAATAAAGTGGGAAAAATGTGGATGTGGGTTGGTGCATTTTGGAAAACTTACCTCAAGGTACAAATAAGCAAGTATCTAAAAAATAGAACGAAATCTATGTAATCCTTGTAGTGGACCGTACAAAAAATAATACAACAACCAACAGCAACATAGTACAAAAAGTACTACAGCGATGCCACTGTAGTAGGTACTTTTTCACAGTTCTTTAGTTGCGTCATAGATGGCTATGACGCAACTGAAGAACTAACATCAAAAACTTAAATCGCGATGTTAAAGTAATCCGCGACTTAAGAGCGGCCAACCCGTCATACTTTTCATACAAACGCTCGTACGTGATTATGCCGTTATTACACATCTATCTTTGATTTTTTTGAACTAATAGGTTTCTGTACACTATATCTAGGTTTCTATGGAAGCCGAAAATAAAAAATTATAGGAACCAATTCAGTATAAGCCTCCAAAAATTGCTGTATAGCACAAATTTTACCTGAACTTTGGCCGTTCATAATGTACTCATACATTGTAAAAATAAAGAAAACATCCAGATAGAAACCTTGCACATGTAATGGAGATCCTAAATGACAAATATTTATTTCACAAACTTGTAAAACTTATTCAAAAACACGTATTTCCTGGAACAAGTTTAAGAAATTTTCGAACACTATTTTTCGTTCAATGTTATCGCGTTAGTCGGTATTAGGTGCGCGGGAGACTAATCGCGTGGGGTCGGGGCGGGGTGAGACGAGGAAGTTGAAAGAAAATTGCCACTGTGGCTCTGGATGAAACAACAAGCTTTTCGACCATGCTCGCGTTGACGACAAACGGACCGGAAAGGGTCCTCTTAAGACCATATAGCAAAACACACCCGACAGCAAATGTCCGGCAGTAGCCCACCAGACACAACACCCGTGTGGTCGGAGGATCCTAACTGTTGTATGTGGTATTTAGGAACAGGAAAAAGCCTTTATATTGGCGCTGATAGCCGAAATACAGGCTTTTGCCTAGTTCGGCTACAGATGTTAAATTCTCATAATGAAAAATATACGAGTAGCTTAAAAGATATTTGTTTAATTCTGTGAAATTTATTGAACAAACTATTATTATTCTCCTTTAGTCATATACATACAAATTATTTACATTTTTAAATATTTCTTATAAAAAAAACAATATAAAAACATTTCAAAATATAAAAAATTGTTGCCCGCCGGTATCGGGAACAGGGTCCAAGCTACCGGTGGTCAGGGCTCCAGAGGGAGAAACCTCCTAACAATACGAGCCGTGTCCAGGAGTACTGCTTTCTGAATCAAGCTCTTGATCCAGCTGCCTAACGAGAGCCTTCTCAGGTATTCATCGAGGCTCTTAGCAATTAAGCCATGAGCTGATACGACTATCGGCACAATGATCGCTGAGTCCACATCCCACATGTCGACAACCTCGCGAGCCAAGTCAAGATATTTTATTTGCTTATCTTTCTCGGCTTTCACGAGTTGAACAAACTATTATTATTATTATTACTTTACACCTTGTTCTTCATTACCCCTATCCTCTATTAACCTATATAATTATCGGGTACATTCGTGCAGGAAATATTAAACGACTGTGTCAGCTGCCTCGTTGGTCGAGTGGTCGCATGCGCGACTGCGGTGACGATGCCCGGACCTCGGTTTGATTCCCAAGTCGGGCAAAGTCCTATTGGGTTTTTCCATCAGGAATTTCTCAATAGCAGACTCGTGCCCGGTAGACGGCAATAGGTTCACCTATTCTAAGAGTTCACCCGTTCTCGAAAACGGCTCTAACGATTTCGATGAAAGATGCATTATAGAGGTTTGCGGCGAAAATCGATCTAGCTAAGTCTCATATCTGGGAAAAGTCGTTTTGTCTATTCTCATCCGAGCAGAGCTCGGTCGCCCAGGGACTGGAATTTAGACATGACTGGGGAAATGTGGTTGTATATTAGGTACACCCACAGGATACCGCCTAACAGTACGGGGACTACCATCTAGATGTTATGTTATGTGAAATATCAAAAGTTGTAAGGAAATCCCCAAGTGATGTTGTACTTGTCTGCGAAATATTCTAAGTATTAGGTGTACCTACATTCAATTGGTACCTGCGAGGTTCGTTGTCAACTACGTACTTGTGACACATGGATATAGATAGAGTACCTGCTTATAGTCTGGGGAACAGAAAGGAATCTTGCGGGAAATAGTACAGTTTAACTAATTCATGGAAGTGTTATAGCAGGTTGTTGTTGCAGGCATAGTGGTAGGTACGCAGATTTAGAAGAGTATCTATCCATCTGGGTATTTGTGGACATTTGTAGTTGTACCTATTTCCCCTGCCCTGTATTTAAATCGTTTTTTTTTTTTTTTCGGATGGGATGTCATCAAATGGCTCTTCCCGCTCTGGGCTGAGCAAGAGGAAGTGTCAGACTTTTACTGACTAAAACCCATCCATGTTCCTTCATCGCCCTTTGTGTTCCGCGGCGGTCGTAGTAATCGTCGTGTCGTTAGGCGAAGCTTAGATCTTAAACTACTCGGTGTTCTGTAACTCAACCAACCCAATGTCAGAGCGCTAGAGTCGCAGCTCATGCGCAGACCGACGCGCTCGGCCGCGGCCGTGGTCAGGTGCTATAGTAGCATGGTTTCTGCCAGGCCTTTGGAAATGGTAAATTGGTAACCTTATGGAGTTATGACCTGAGATCGCAATACCTAGAGTATAACAGCCTAAACTTGTGTAAATGTAACCTGTGGGTAATACCTCCGTATATAATCCTGGAATATAAAGATATAAAGCTGTTAAATTAGAGGGAGGTATTGGGATGTTGATATGTTGATATCAAAACATGTCGCCAAGTAGCTCGTCGCGCCGCGAAATGTCAGTAGGTAGGTTACATTACTCTACGTAACATTACTTAGGTTTGGTTTGTAACGCTTTTAAAATATTTTTTATAATGATTCTACTATTCTAGTTAATTTACAGATAAATATAGAGTTAGGTACCTACTTAAAAACAAATATTTAAAAGAAACCACGTTTTAACTTATAAACAGTGTTGACTGCAACCAGATTAGGTACCAGTTTTGACTGAAACATACAAACATGAAGCATACTTACCATTTAAATTGTTGAAACAATTTCACCATAAAACTATACACAAGCTTTCAGAAAATTGAAACGAAAACCCCGGGTAATTTTACGTCGTTTAAATTGGACAGCCCAAATAGCTAAATTACAATCTGTTGATAAGTGTTACGACTGCAAGCTGACGATAGTTCACAACTTCCGTTCGGCCACTCGCCGCTAGATGGCACTAGTAGTATTTGTTTGCGTGCGAAAGAACAGACTCCGCATCAGTTTGGATAATAAGCACCTTGCACGCAAGGGTATTCGGTAAACTGATGTTGACTTCGTGAACGATTTAAATCGGTACCTACAGCATGTTTTTCAGGAAAGTTATACATTTGAGTGGCTACTCAATTCTACTAAACACCATAATAAGAAAAGGCATACACGTAAATTCACTAGTATGAGTTGCATTTTTATTTTAAATACTTGAATATATGACCTTTATATACGGTAACTAGAATAGAACTATAATTTCGCAAAGTTTTGTATCGACTCCGTGGCGCAACGGTAGCGCGTCTGACTCCAGATCAGAAGGTTGCGTGTTCAAATCACGTCGGGGTCAGTGTCTATTTTTGGTTGTTAAAGGCGAAGTTTATTTATTTTTTAGGTCAAATTGTTGTTTAATTAACAGTAACAATTGAGGGCCTTAGTTTTTTTTTAACAGTGTTAAAAAAATAAGTAGGTGCAGCAAAATTTGGAGATGCCGGGGATCGAACCCGGGGCCTTTCACATGCAAAGCGAACGCTCTACCACTGAGCTACATCCCCTGTCATGCTTGCGATCGAAATTACCCAATAGGCTACCCGTAATCCCGTACTTTACAACATTTAATCTTGGTTTGAGCAAAGATCTTCTAAGAAATAAAATCGCCTCCCATGCATAGAGCAGAAAACAGGGACACGGTTGCAACAGAGGCGAACTACGAACGGGACGCCCCGACTCCAGTTCGCAACATCGCCAATTCGCCGAACAAGTGAGTAATTGCCACAATCGGAGCTTTAACATTGGTGCTGTCGATCATCGATGTCTACAGAGAGAGATGTAGCCCGAATCGATAGGGTCGACCAGCTTCATAAAGAAATAAAACAAAAGTGTTTTGTGTAAGTTAGTAAGTAATTATTAATTTTATTCCTGTACCATTTATTATTTTTTTGTATTTTTTTTAAATAATTGCTCGCAACATCTTATAACATATACGTTTTACCCCTCTTCCTTCTAATCGTTATAACGTTTTCATGCAGAAGTCATCGTTGGCTACCTGTCGATTACTTATTTACTCTTATCTAACAAAATACATTTATTTCGAACAGCTCAAGTAAGATGTGCGCCTAACCCTAGGAACAACTGACATGTGTCCAGTTATTCCCTGAGCCCTGTGCCCTGCAATAAGCTACGTCTACGTAGTATTTTATTAATAATAACTTAATCTTTCGAGGCTCTCCTTAGGCGGTAGGATCAAGGGCCTGTTTCAGAAGGCAGTACTCCTCGATACTGCTCGCATTGTGAGGAGGTTCCTGTCTCTGGAGCCCTAACTGCCGGTAGCTTGGACCCTGCTCCCGACACCGGAGGACTACTATTTTAATATTCTTAAATGTATTTTTTTAATATTTAAAAATGTTAAAAATGTGTAAAGAGAATGTATACACGAAACTTAAACAATAAAACTTTCCCACGCCATGTACTGTAAGTAGGTACCTACTGCAACTTGTCAACGCTAACTTTGTCGCTTGCTCATCATTCCACTAATCCACGCTAACCTTACCACAACCGCGCACTACACATTCTGGCAATGTTTGTATTTTTCTATTCATTATCTTTTGGATATTTTACATTTTTGTATCTTCACCATTAACCTCCGTGTATCAAGGTGGAAAGCAGATCTTCCGACATTTCAATATACTTAGTCTTTCTTACATCCTACGTCCACAGTGAGCGTCGTATCGTCGGCGTCGTACGTGAGCGCAACACGGCAGTACCTACCGCGCCTCCGCCTCCATGATGAACTCGGTCATCATCATCTCCATGGAGGGCGCCACGCCGTGCGCCACGCAGGCGTGCTTGAAGCACTCGGCCACGTGCAGGATGCGCCAGCAGTGGTCCTCCTCGTGGTCGAACTGCTTCTCGCACGCGTGGATTAGGGACACCATCTGCCGCGCCAGCACCTCGCCTGCACACACACACTGATCATATGACGCTTTCTAGAGTGGGGAGTATTCGACGAAAAAGTAATAAGTCTGTGTTTAAACCACTTAAAGTATGAGAGGTCCTTCTTCCACGGTAAATAGTGAGACAGAGCTTACCAGTTGGGGGATATGAGCAATTTTCATTTGTCCATGACCATAGCAACGACTCCAGCAACATTCGACATGGCAACAATATGGTTGGACTAACCGTTGGGGAAGGAGTGTATGAACTGCTCGGTGTTGTCGTGGTGCATGCGGCTGGAGTCGGTGAGCAGGTTGAAGTGGCGGCTCATGCATTGGATAGCGCAGCCCAGCTCGCGGTGCTCGAACTTGAAGTCTTCGCGCCAGAAGTGGAAGAACTCCTCCATCTTCTCCTCCGTCAGGTCACTCTGCAGGTTGCGAACGGTAAGAAAGGGAAACCGATTACTTAAAATACTAGGAATAATAGTCATTTATTTCGTAATAAATGCATTGTGTTATAATAAGTGCATTGCAAAATTGCAGTGATGATAAAACACCAACAATCTACAAATTTAGTTCCTCATGAAGTTTCAATAGACATCTATAATAGATGCTTCTGTAATCATGAAATAATGAAAATAAACCTTCAAATTAAAATAGTCGGGAACCATAAGCCATTGCCGAATTTGTTTTTGATTGATCAGTAACTATAGCTAAACAAACACCTCCTGGCGACACTTGTCGAGCGCCTGCCCGAAGCCGAGCGTGACGTCCTTCATGACGTTGACGTCAGCCAGGGCTGCCGCCGCGGCCAGCAGCACTAACAGCATCACCTGCGTCATGTCTCCTGGTGTCCTGGCTGTCACTGCGGCTCCCCGCTGCGCGCGCGCTCATATAGTGGCCGCTAGATAGCAGGGCGGCCCTAATGAGTGTGTTTAATGTGTGTCATCAGGGGGGTGGAGCCGATCACATACATCGCCACATTTGTAGTTTATTACATTGTCGGTTTGTATACTTTAAAATTAAAATTAAATAAAATCTTTATTGACAAGTGATTGCTCAAACATCAGTGTAGCCTGGCTCTTGTACTAGGAGTTCCTGTGTCACAAGAGCCACTTCATGTTTCACACTTCACTTTTTGTTGATGATATGTACGCCTGTTCAGCTATGACAGCAACAAGTTATTTTCGCGGCCAGCGCTTCTATTAGAAAGGCTCAACAACGCCGTGGTTTCTTTCCGCATTCGCATTTTCCGAGTGTATTATATATTTAGTCCTAAATTATCCACGTTTGTCGACCTTAGTGCGGTATTTTATATTACGAAGAAAATGAGGATGGATTAGCGCCTTCCCAATTATTATAATTATTTTATGCCGACTACATTTTTAATCATTGTTAGGGAGAACATAGTTAGGAGTAGGTAAATAATAGAAAAAAATGTCAGTCAATGTATTTAAAAAAGATGTAGGTGATGGGGCGTGTCAGATAACATAGTGTTTACACAGATGACCTCAGCACGAGAGGGAATCATTAGGAGTGGTGAGACCGTTCATTAGCGGTCAGTCATTAGGCCCCATCAGCTCCGCAAATAAGTGAGCGTTTTTTATGATAACATGTAATTGATACAGAGCTTCATTGTCTCCTAGTACATCTTCATGGATGCGTTACATTGTGTCGCTTGTGTGGTAACACACGTAGGTAAGTAGAAGTAGCATCCAATGGGGCATCGCGTGTGAATTCGCCGCTACGTCCTTCCAATACACAAGGCCAGAACGCAGCCACAGGGAACTGCTCGCGTAGTATATACAACTATACATTGTAATACTATTGTTAGGGTTTCGTACCCAAGAGGTATACACGGAACCCTATTACTAAAACTCCACTGTGCGTCCGTCTGTCTGGCTGTCTGTCACTAGGCTGTATCTCATGAACCGTGATAGCTAGACAGTTGAAATTTTCACAGATGATGTATTTCTATTGCCGCTATAACATCAAATACTAAAAACAGAATAAAATAAATATTTAAGGGGGGCTCCCATACAACGAACGTGTTTTTTTAGATAATGGTACCCTTCGTGTGCGACCCTCACTTGACCGGTTTTTAAATCTACGATTACAGTGTATATGTTGCAGTCATCTGGTTGAATCTGCTATTTGACTGAATGACTAGCGCGTTCATTGAATGACTAGGCCGAACGTTGATTGAACAAGCGTCACTCAACGTCCAACTAGTTAGCGGATTGTAACATAGCCCTTTGAACAGAGCGGACGTAAAATCAGTCGGGTGATTCAAATTTTTTTCCCACTAGGGCGCTAGTAGTCACCAAAACAAATATGGCGTCAAACAGCTCGCACAGATAGTACTGTGTTGATATTTTTTTATATTATATGTTAGCAAGTTGTTTTTATACTTGAAATGTTTTTTTTTTTTTTTCACTAATACTTTTATAAATGAAACTGATCCTGTGATTTTATTTTAAATATTTAGTTTTTTTTTTAATCTAAACCCTCATTTCACATTAGTTGCAAAGACTTATTGAAAGGTGCAGCTTTATTCTTCAAGGCGCTGTACCAGTCTTATTGGACTGTATCTTCAGTTTCATAGGATGTTGCGGAATGATAATAATTAAAACGAGTTAATTTGCTTAATACTGCATTGGTGAGAAGTGTAGTGCGTGTAGAGTGTAGCGGACGCGTAACGTAACTTCTTCTAGGTGTCTTCAAGCAGCAGTCGAGATGAGTAATGCGTAAAAATTTGGGCGCCCTCTTTTTATAAGAAACGCCACTAGCGCTGAGCGCGGCGTGGGTGAACTACCTTAGAGATTTGGTTCCAGCCAATCAGAGACGACTGTGAGTTGTGTATATGTGTTTGTGAGATGTAACGCGTGTCTGTATGTGTGTGTAAAGCAGCTTTTATTTAGAATTACGTAAATCATATACATTTATGCAGTTATTTACTTGCTAATGGTAAAATCTGTTACATATTGGGTTGAAGCTTTACATAATACGTAAAATTCTTATATATCTACGTCGGTTCTATACATATCTACGTTATATCTTTACCTACTGAGTTAAATTACAATAAACTTATGTATTTAGCTTTATACGATGACAAAATGAGATTCTTTAGGTTTAATAAGTGAGCTATAAGATTCTAACAAGATTAACAAACAATAAAGGGCTCTAGCAGGACTAATAAAACAAAATAACAAGTTTACATGGCTATTATTTACATGTATCTAGTCTTAGGTCTAGGCTGTTATTAACACTTATGTTAACAACTTTTTGGAGGCCCAGAGACTCGCATATTTTAATAAATTACATGATATGATCAAATAATATGATCAATATTTCTATGTTTTTTACTTTTTTATAATAAGCAAAAATATGAGATTAAGTAAAGCTTTAGAAATCAGGCTACAATCTTTTATTACTTTAAACTTAGCAGTTTATACATATCAGTATTTTTTTAATTCTTCCAAAATTTCTCATGAGCATCCTACCTGATATGATAGGCATACCTAATCTTTATGGTCACCGTACACGGGTCCCCACTGGACGACCTAAAATTATTACAAAACGAAAATATTCTATGATAAATTGTCGAAAACAGTATACTTTCGGAGACTTTGAGGTTTAAAAATGAAATATTAGACTATCTTCTATCTATATCAAAATGACTGTCCTAGTCTTTGATTCTTTGAATTCCTTGAATTAGTTGGTAGAAATATTCAGTATTGCCTATCCTATGACTTAAAATACAATATAAAATCATAATACGGTGTGTCATGTCATGTCCTCATTTTTGTTATCTAAAGTAAGGTTACCTTATATGTTGCGAACTTATGGTCACCCTAACCAAACATTACAAAGTCGACTATTTCCCATTCAACGACTTCGCTTAATGACGTTCAGTCAAGACGTTGAACGTTACATTCAACGACTTGACGAGTTGACCTTTAGTCATTCAATTTAATGTTGTCATTCAATGAACGCGCTAGTCATTCAATCAAATAGCAGATTCAACCAGGTGACTGTGACATACACACGACTTTTGCGTACTGCTCGTGTATAGTTTGTGACGTGAACGCGTACGTACTGGTTCAATCTACATCACTTACGCCTGCCAACAGTTTTAAAGCTGCTTAGCTGTTGCTAAGTAATGTTTTCCACTATTTGAACCGGATTTTGTCAACAATTTCATGCCGCCGTATATACTTTCATAAGCATTCACAAAACGCTATTATTTTGAAATTACAAACAGACACATCAATTTTATTTGTATAGAGTATAACTTTGCTCTACGAAATAAAAGCTGTCATTCTAGCTCGTGACGATCCAAACGTTATTCTGGGACTAAGAAATGTTCGAACACAGCAGAACTACCACTACCTACCGCACTACCGTATGTAGTTTTGAAAATGATTGTTTTGGTCCTGCGAACCGAAAGAGTTCCGTGGGTCGCGGTTGGGATAAGAACATCTGTTGTTCTGAGTTAGACCTGACTCAGTTCTTGTGAAGCCGGTCAGGTCCCGGGCCGGATGCGGCGCGTACGGCGCTAGGCGGTACGGCACGGTAATACCTGTAATTGCGCTAATTGCGGCCGCCGCGCCCGCGCGCTCCGGTCGGCGCACAGCTCTTGTTACAAGCGCGCACGAAGCCCCATCACGAAGGAACCTCACCCTCGCGTGATGCTGTCTGTTCGTAGGTCGGGAAGTGCGCAGTGGTTTTGTAGATTACGAGTTAGGTTATCAGTGATGGATGATACGCTACTTGTTCCCGGGATCGCAGTGCGTCTACTTCGCGCTTTTTGAGAGGGATTACCAATTAATTACCATAAGTTTACTATATTGGAGGCCAATATGAGACGAAGACGTCACTCGTCGCCGTCACGTTGCCAGCCCTGGCGAATGATGGTAGGAACTGGCGAAAACTTGTGGAATTGGATTTGCAATATCAAGACGAAATTTTCTCTTTAGTAGTTTGATTAGTAGTATTTGGATTGTACGTAATGCATTTGTGAAAACTTATATGTCTTCCTTCTGAAAAACTGTATTTGTAAATAGCCGGATTTTGTCAAAAATGCAGGAATGCAACACACAAAATGTTCGTTTTCCCACCGACGGTTAAGGTTAACTAATTTTATTTTTAGTAAATTGCTGTTTAAATGCATCGGGACAGGTTTGTGGCGCTCGTGAGATCTGAGCAGATTTACGCAAGCCTCTCCCTGCCCCTCCACACCTGCACACCGCGGCTATTTATGAACAAAGTAAGTCCGAAGCCGGTATCCATGGGTAATTATTATTTGCAATAAGAATGTGACGCCGTCATCTGTTTTATATTAGAACTTCAATTGCTGTAGACAGACACCACGAACAGGTTCCCTGCTTGCATTATACCTGACTACTCTTCTTGGGAATATTGCATTCTTGAGTTTTTCCTAAAAATTGTTGATGGGCTCGCGCGGGCAGCGCGCAGCAGCACAAAGCGATGCTGTGCGGCACCTTGCAGCCTGTGCCTGTATGTAGTTATCTACAACATTAAACTTTCATGTTCTCTAGTAGAAGGTCCACGTCTGATCACAGAATAAATAGTACAAGTAGTCGGGTGATGATGACTGGTGCCGGCTGCCAGCTGCGTGAGCGCACACATTAAAACCTTACTTAATTGATCTCTACATCATCACACAAACATCACACGTACATCATTCTGAGCCCGCCACATAGAAATTTCTCATCGGTTAATTAAATAAAACAGCTGTTTCCTACAAAAGTGCTATGCCTACACGGTCAACATGTAGATAATATATCATCGGACAGTCAGACAGTCTATAAGTAACTAAAAATAAAATCTTGTTTGACGAACAAAAGGGGTTCAGAAAAAATAAAATATCAATATACGGTCTACTGAACAACGTAACGCCAAGTGTGGACCATAAAATGCCTGTATGCGCTATACTAATATGTCGAAAACATTCGATTACTTAAGCCATGACGCTCTTATAAATAAACTTTACACGTACGGTATTAGAGGAAATGTCTTAAACCTAATTAAGTCATACCTTACTAATCGAAAGCAATACACATAAGTATCAAGGATATGTGTGAAAACCAAACAAGAACATAAATATCTATCCGGCTGCAGAGAATTCAAATATGGCGCACCGCAAGGTAGTGTCCTGGGACCTTTATTGTTTCTTGTACAAATTAACGACTTGCCTCGCCAAATTCAACAACATATGGTATTATTTGCAGACTAGTAAAATGCGGCAGTAAAAATAAGTACGAAACCGATATGATATGAATAATACATTGAAAAACATAATAAATAGGCTTAATTTTTTTTTTTTGTAGTTTATGGTATATTTCACTATTATAAGTAGAATAAAATACTATGTACATTATATACAGACTACAAATAGAACTATTATTATTTGGCTTAATAGAAATAATCTAGTTATAAACATTCAAAAAACAAAAGTTATGCATTTTCACCAGCGACAAGCAACTGAAAATTATGGTGTTGAATTTGAGGGACAAAAAGTAGAATCTACAAATGTTACAAAATTCCTTGGTATTCTAATTGATAATAAACTGACCTGGAAACCACATGCAGAGGATGTATGTAAGAGATTAAGCAAGTAAGCGTACGTACGTACTTTATAACCTGGCAAAAAAAAACAGTCGAACCGTGCTGGAAGCTTCGTCAGTTTTGAGATTCGGAGTTATATTTTGGGGAAACTGTCGCTCCACGTAAAATACTGGTGTTCAGCTGCATCCGATTAGACTGGAAGCCGACCCCAACATGTTGGGAGAAGGCAGGCAGATGATGACGACTTGGGACAAATGTACTGAGAGGGAGAGCATATTCAAAGACCAAAATCGTTGCTTAAGATCAATGACTAGTCCTAAAAATACCGACAGTTGTGCACCTGTGTCAAGTCTCTAAAATTACTGACCTTTCTGTCTTTGTATATACTTGCAGTTGCAATATTTGTTAGAACATACATACACTTTTTTACCCTAATGGGCGATATTAGAACACGTCCGGGACCTGTTAGATCGCAATACAAAAATCTAATGTTTACAGGGAGGTACAAAACAGCATTATTAAGAACTAGCTGTTGCCCGCGGCTTCGCTCGCGTTTTTATCGGAAATTATTCCACGGACACGTTGTAAATATAGCCTATAGCACTCCGGGATAATATAGCTTCATATTAGTGAATGAATTTTCAAAATCGGTTCTGTAGATACAGAGATACATAATTAGAAACTTACAAACAAATTTTACACCACAAAAGCTTGAAAAGCTTACTATCAGTGGGGCCAGCTATCTATAACAAAATACCTCATGCCTACAAAGAAGAGTCGTTAAGTATATTTAAAGAGAGGCTAACATCCTTACTACCCAAGTAGCAAAATTTGGTACTATAAAATTCCTGAGAACGTTACGTTCGTAACGTTACGTTACGTTTTAGAACGTGCTTTAGCACGTTCTAAAACGTTCTCAGGAATTTTCTTTCTCAGGATTTTTCTTTTTTTAGTGTTCATGATTAGTACTATAATGGTGTTGTAAACGTTTACAGAACTCCAAAAACGCCCTAGTTTTGTCACTGATTTATTCAATAAACAATACATAAAGGCTCTCACGGTAATAAATCAGCTCTATAGTTGAAATGTAAAAGTGTCGAGAAATGCTTTTTAGTACTAAAATAGTGCTGTCTGCTACGTTTATGTCAAAAATTTTTACTATACAAATAATCAAAACATGTTTATAGTGCTATTTTGCACCGTAAACGATTCCAGTGATCTTTTAACACACTCATTTCATTCACTCATTCACTCATTTTTTTTTGTGAGCGTTCCCCAATAAAACAAAATAACTATATCGGTAAGTTATGCTTTATGCCATTGTAATAAAAAGGACATAATATAAAACATTCATGGAACGTAACTCTGCCATAGTTTGTACTTGCGAAAAAAATTATACCGATAAAATCATTATGCTGATTTCAAATTTGACAATGCGCCCTTGTAATTTTAGTGTTTTGATGAAATTTAAATTAATGAAAAAAGGATTTGTCCCGACTATGGCTGCTACAGTACACATTGGCTCCAGCCGTGCTGCTAATGTGCTATCATGGAATTTCTTAGTATGTAGTTGCATTAAATGCACACTGGGGCATGATTTGGGATATGGTAAATACGTCCCTACCTAGAAAACGTTTTTTAATCTTAAGCTAAATATTGTTATTTAGAAAATTGCACACGAAAACTAAAAGATTATTAAATAATCTTTGAGTTTTCGTGTTTTTATTAAAATTAGTTTTAACATACTTTTTTTTTCGTTAGGATCAGAATAGAAAATATCCAACTTCAGGTATTTTCCAGTTTCTTGTCCAATTCAGTCACGAAATCACCACGAATGTGTAGCTAAAAATTTTCAATAGTGTCCTTGGATCTTTTTTTGATTACACGTAAGGAATGCGCTTGTTTATTATTTCTATCAAAATTTTAATTGCTTGTTGAGGTATATTTCAGGTGACGCAACATCTTCTTATGTCGTCACTGCGTTCATCTTTATTTCTCTCCTCTTCTAAACATTCCGATGTTAGGGAACTTTGAACAGAGGTGCTCTCACTCTCATATTTTTCATCCTTATTACTGGCTTGACAAAAATGAATTACAGCACAGTTGTGGTACAAAACAAATATTTTGTTTTGTATATTTTGTTTTTTGGTGTAAAGAACCATGTGCTATATTTTCAGTGACAGTCGACAGTGTGCCACCATTTATGAAATACTAGTGATATTATTGATACTGAAAAGCTAGTATAGATCTAATTAACAATTTTAGTGGTTTTAAGTCACGCTTTAGTCTCGTAGCAGTAACACAAACTCACTTGTAGAACATAGAATTTAAGTTATTTAGCAACTGCACCAGGAGTCGCTATGGTACTATTTAGTATCTACTATAGAAGATTTTCATGACTTTAACAGAACTAGCCCCATAGCGATGTTGAGGGATCTTTTAAGAAGCTAAAAGGTTACGTAATGGTTATGAAAGTTACTTTTATAGTGCAGATTGATTGTGTAATAGTGTTTTCGATACTGCTACAACAATACATAAAAGTGTCAGTAAGGTCGTCTATAGTACTAAATAGTACCATAATAGCTTTTAACATATCTAATATAGTGTTACACTTTAAAGATTCTTCTTCTTTCTTTTGCATGGTCCTGTAAGCGTTCTAAGAGCTAAATTATAGAACGTAAATGCTCTTTAATCTTATAACACCAAAACGCTCTGTTAAAAACCTTTATAGTACAAGCAGTCATAATGGTTACCGTTACAGGCCTACTATATCACTCCTTGGTGATAAAACGCCTTGGTTATAGAACCTTTTGCTACTTGGGATAATAGATAAATGTTGCTATTGTATACAAGATTTTTTGAATGATAAAAGTTTATAATGTTAGTTTAAAATATTAGTTTATTTCAAATTTCATTAAGTACCTTGTTAATGTATGCAAAATAATCAGTCCAATCAATCATTTGTAAAACACGGAATAAATATTGTTGTTTTCGATGTTTAGTTTATATGGAAGGCTGTAGATTCACATAGCTGTACTTTTATGTATTTCTTTTTGTTTGTTTGTTTGTCTAATTAGTAGATATAAATATGTTTTTACATTACAAAAAAAATAAGGTAGAGTGTGTTGGAACTGCTTTTACAATGTTTACATTCTATTTTGTACCCACATTCATGGCAAATAAATGGTTTTTGTTTTTAATAACCTGGTAACTTTTCGCGTCCGTTTTACCCCGTATAGTTGTTAATACAATGCGTGTGTCATCAAGTTATGCAGATGAGGTCGTCAAATAGAGTGGTCCCACGTGTGTGGGGCAGGGGGCACCTCTAGCGCGAGTCGCGGGTGGTCCGAACTGAGTGCTCGTTTAGTGAGCGGCTCGTAATAACATAAGTAACTGCGGCTTGTGATAACAGTCAGGATGCACACTGTGGCCAGGTGCAGGGCAGGACAGCAGACATGGAGGTTGCCAAACGTTACTTTTAAAGTTGGCCACATAACACGAAAAGTGAGCAAGAGCGATTTTGCACCGTGACACCATGTGCGGTACTACAGGCTGTAGACCATAACCTGCCAGCCTCACTTACTCTGCACATCAACTGCCCAGCAAGTGGTCTACTATAATATAACATAGAGCACTTGCTCTATTCCTTTTATTAATTACTAGCTGTTGCCCGCGGCTTCGCTCGCGTTTTGGTCGGAAATTATCCCACGGGCACGTTGTAAATATAGCTTAGGGCACTCGGAGATAATGTAGCTTCCTATTAGCGAAATAATTTTTAAAATCGGTTCAGATCCAGAGATTACCCCCTACATACAAACTTACAAACAAATTTTACCTCTTTATATTTAATATTTTCTCTCAATTGTCTATAATTGTCAGAAAACACGTAAATTTTTGTATTATCAGAGCAAACGGAATGTCTCAATAAGTTATAGAACTGTTGGTAGCACTAAGATTATTTATATCTGTCTGCAATGAGGATGTGGACCGTGGACGTCTTGTGACAAACTGCTGCATAACATTAATTACAATCGATTTGACTTTTAAGCCATGAAATTCATTAAGAAATGGCTACCTACTGGTACTTTATAATAGCGTTTGATTGAACAGAGCCCAGAATTCAATAGCGATTAAAGTAAACTAATCACGTGTGGTGTAATCGCCACAAAGAATCTAAAACATTAATTGAATTGAGTTTAGAAGAGGTTATAAAATCAATTAAAAGGTTATAATCAATTAATAGTTATTACGCAGGCCGGTGGGCCGGCTCCTTGACAACTATAAACTGATGAATGGTTTCTGTAAAAGGTAATTAAAATATTCGGTGTGTGTTGTGTGAGCACGCTGGGCGAGGGCGGGATGCGGGCGGGGGTTTGCGGCAATTAACCGCATAATTAGCATTAATGATATCGTTTGATGTGGCCGCGCCGCCACGCCGCCGTGTGCGGTACGCTATGCGAGGACTGCTCGCGACTCCCGTGCTACTTATTTGCAAAAGAACTTTATACTTATGTCCAATTGCCAAGATGTCAGATAACAGAGCTAAGTAGATACCAATTAACTGATGACAGCTACACAGTCTTAAAGTTTCATCTACCGAGCTAGGCGTCGAAGTCTCAAAAGACCAGACGCCATCGCCAGAATGGCAGCTATACATTTACAGAAACTTCAGTTCATAAATTGACGCTATCTTACGTTACTGCTGGCGTGGCTACCGGCTCCGAGCCTGCCCGTCGTCGGTAATCGGATATTCGTTTATCACCTTATAACTAGACAAATTTTATGTAAGAGCCGTTGATAGCCCGACATGTTTAGTGGGCGACCGACTGCAGGGCTCAGCTTATAGTTTGTAGTTCGACCATCTGCTATGAGGCAATGTTGGAACTAATTAGATGAGTGACGTCTTATTTCTTAACAGACAGCTAGATGTTTGCTGGAGAGTTTGTTCGGTCACTTCTCCTCCCTGTATCTACATAAAGTCGTGAGCTGTCCGGTTTGAAGTCTGCTACGTACAGTTAGAAGTTCAAAAAGTGCTGAATTAGCCTAATTTTATAAATAACAAATTTTTAATCTCATGTATTACTTTCACTGTCACCCTTACTTATTATTCTTCGCCCTTATATCTAGTAGGTTTGTTGTAATAACCATAGATAGACCAGTGTATCTATTTATTTGTATTTTAAACACTGTTTTAAGCTTTCACGGTTTAAACTAAACTTATACTGTCACTGTAATATCGGGAGCTCAAGATAACGGACAATCACGGAAGATATCCCGTAAGTGACACAATAAGTTTATTTGTATTTTGTATAAAACTTAGGAAATAAATATATTAGGTATTAATTGACTATATTTTACTTTCCCACATTTTCGATTCGACATTAGCTTAATATTTAATCTGCTATCAGAGACTGTGAGGGGCTGAAATGAATTAGCAATCAAGTTGTTGTTGGATATCTGCGCAGTTCACTCCGACCGACGCCGACGCGCGACCTTACAAAACGAACACAAAATGATTTTATGCAAACGATTAAAAAAAAGGGCATCCTGATGGATAGAGGCTGCAACCTGCAACACTGTTAGTACCTTCATCCATACCTATTGAATTGGGTAATTAGCTGTATAACAGTAGTTTTTATACTCATATAAACTACAACCAACACTACTTAAAGTGTGAACATTATTTGCCTTGCAAGGCAGCACATAGTGTGACTCAACTTTAATGATAACACGAAGTACTTACTTTTACCTATGTGTCACGAATAGACAACATTTAGAATTTGATTAAAAAAATAATCATAATGCTGAAAAATTAATTATAAGTGTGATATTTCTATACTAATACTAATAACACTGTTTTAAACTATCACGGTTTACACTTAGCTCTCACTGAGCTCCCGATATTTGTCATGGCGCTTGCAACAGCGTCGAAATATCGGGAGCTCAAAAAGTACAGACAATCACGGAAGATATCCTGTAAGTGACAGTTTATGTGTAGGTAATACTAATAATATAATACAATAGTACAAAGAGGTAAAATTTGTTTGTAAGTTTGTATGTTTGTAAGTTTGTATGTAGGGGTAATCTCTGGATCTACTGAACCCATTTTGAAAATTCTTTCACTAATAGGAAGCTAGATTATCCCCGAGTGCTATAGGCATATTTAAAAAGTGCCCGTTGAATAATTTCCGACCAAAACGCGAGCGAAGCCGCGGGCAACAGCTAGTAGTCAAATAAATTAACTTATATAAATTATGGTGTACTTGTACCTAACACTCGGGGCAAAGGTTCGTTTATGTGTTTCGTTTGAGTGACTTTTACAGAATTCAATTCCTTCAGGAGCTGTATTGTTTCTGCCATTCATCTTATGAAATTCCATTTATATCTACGGCTACCTATAGGTGTAGCTTTGGTCTGACTAGGATGCAAACAGCCTACAGTGACAGCCTATGTACAGTTGTCTATAGTGTGTGACATGTGTATTGTACTGCATTGTATTTTTTTAGCAGTAATGAGAGGCACAATAAAGAAGTCGTAGAACAGGAAGTGACATCATAAATACGGCAGATCGGACGGCCAATTATATTTGATTGAGCGGCGGCTGATCGGGGAACTAACGCAACGCTTAGGGCTCAGACACACTACACTGAACTATTTTTTGCTAAGTATAACCACATGGATTCGAAGTGTGTAGGTACTGCTGCTTCATGAAACGACTTTCACCCTCACCGCATTTATAGATTATGGCACAATAAAATATTTAATTCGATAATTTAAAACCGGATTGTGACGGATTTAACACATGCATGAAATAAATAGATGATGTCAGATATAAATGCCACCCACCACTTGTTACCTAGCGAGCCGACGAGCCGAGTGCAGCAAGCACCTAACAACTGTCAGTTGTTGGTGGAGGACGCAAAAACAAGCGACGATCTGTTGTTGAGGAGTGACGAGTTGACGACCCTCTCTCGTTTGCGTATAACTAAGTATACAGTTTGAAAATGTGTCGTCGACTCCGTTATGTATAATGTAGCCAGCGTTGCTAGATTTTTTTTTGGCATGTCGGCACTTTGAAACTTTTTGAGTGATAAGCGGGATTCTTTAGTCGAAAGCGGGACATGGTAAAAATAACGTATCTAATAGGTATAATCAGGAGTTTTTTCTTTGTATTTGAGTTTTGAATTACGTTTACATGACAATAGATAGCAAAAATAGCCATTATCCTTTTAATCGCCAGACAAAAGAACAAAACATACTGCTTATTATGGACACTCTCCCTCTACGATCAATGTGTAGCCAATGTTCAAAATGTCTCAATATAAATACCTATAGTCTAACACTTGGTGATTATTAATTCTTGCTGCATTTAGATACGTAAGTCTGTAATAGGTACCTAGCACTAGTAGTAGTATCTACAGACTTATAATCTACGTCGCCTATTGCATGATGTCGAGACGGCCTCAGCGCCGCCATCTGTCGGCGTCACGGTGGAACCGCAAACAAGACAAAGAAGTTACAGAAGGTCCATAATACCCACGATAAAATTGTTGGTTAATTGTATTGAGCTGCACCCGGTTAGAGTGGAAGTTATAGTTGAAAGAAGGCTATGCAGATGATTATTGCTATTTTGTTAATCTAGTTATAAGTCCCTAAAATGTAACTGTTTGCTGTTCCTTTCAATAAAAAATAAAATTATGAATTGTAATAAAATTCTATATCCTATCCATTTCTGAACACGAATACCTACATATATATGTTGTTGCTATCAAATAAAAAAGCTTGGTTTGTTGCACGGATATGATAGCACAGCTCTAATAGCTCACCTGTTACGCGGAAGTGCCGGCCGTACGGCCACGGAACATTACACTGACAGATGTGAAATAATAAATCACGATTGATCGCACATGCACTAAGCTTCATGTTATAATATGTAGTAAGTATAACAAGTGCCACCAAAATTTAGACTTGCTTGGACAAACTTTGATCGAGTGTCCTTTTTTTTTTTTTTTTTTTTTTCGGATGGGAAATCATCAAATAACCCCTCCCGCTCTGGGCTGAGCAGGAGGGAGTGTCAGACTGTTACTGACTAAAACCCATCTATGTTCCTTCCTTTGCCCTTTGTGTTCCAGGGCCGCGGTATCTCTTTCGAACAGTCCCGCAACCCTGGCAGGCATCGGTTCTTTCGGATCCCTTCCTGTTTGCTGACTCTCTTTGAGGCGCGCGTGGAACACGAACGCGCCGTCGACACGGCCTGTCGTCATAAGACGGACGGACGGCGAGCTAGCACATAGCTCACCGTCCACAGGCCCGCGCCTACGCCGGCCCCCGACCGGGGGTCGACCGGCGACCGGCGACCGGGTGTCGGGGGCCTCCTACGGTGGCCCCCGACGCCCGGTGCGCCTCCCGCGGCGGCTGGGACGTGAGGTTCTCTCCCTCTCACGTTCCGCCACCTCCTTCGCTAGCATGACTGCTTCGCAGAAGGAGGTGACGGCGTCCCATTCCGTCTCGCTCCGGACCATGGATTGAACCAAGGCCGGAAGCGAGAGGTCGCCGCCGCCGATCGCCGCTACGAGGACACGGCAGTGCTCCGCCCACGCGGGGTGATCGAGTGTCCTGTGCTTTTAAATTAGGTTTTCTAGTATGGTTTAATTGTTTTTAGATCATGTGTCTTATGAATACTAAGGAAATTGTTTATTTTTTATTGTACCTTAAATTGTGACTTTGGTGAATGCAATTATATCAAAAAGTGGAGCTAGGACATGCCACTCAATTTGAATGTTAAGGCGTTTTTTCCCCCTGGTTATACTATATATTACGTTAAAAACTTGTAAAAAAAAGTGGCCATAAATGAACGAAGCTACACCTGCCACCTCTGAGTACCTGCCCCTACCACCTCTGAGTACCTAGACCTGCCACCTCTGAGTACCTGGCCCTGCCACCTCTGAGTACCTAGACCTGCCACCTCTGAGTACCTAGACCTACCACCTCTGAGTACCTGCCCCTACCACCTCTGAGTACCTAGACCTGCCACCTCTGAGTACCTAGACCTGCCACCTCTGAGTACCTAGACCTGCCACCTCTGAGTACCTGCCCCTACCACCTCTGAGTACCTGCCCCTACCACCTCTGAGTACCTAGACCTGCCACCTCTGAGTACCTGCCTCTACCACCTCTGAGTACCTAGACCTACTACCTCTGAGTACCTAGACCTACCACCTCTGAGTACCTAGACCTGCCACCTCTGAGTACCTAGACCTGCCACCTCTGAGTACCTAGACTTGCCACCTCTGAGTACTTAGACCTACCACCTCTGAGTACCTAGCCCTGCCACCTCTGAGTACCTGCCCCTACCACCTCTGAGTACCTAGACCTGCCACCTCTGAGTACCTGCCCCTACCACCTCTGAGTACATAGACCTGCCACCTCTGAGTACTTAGACCTGCCACCTCTGAGTACCTGGCCCTGCCACCTCTGAGTACCTGCCCCTACCACCTCTGAGTACCTAGACCTACCACCTCTGAGTACCTGCCCCTACCACCTCTGAGTACCTAGACCTACCACCTCTGAGTACCTGCCCCTACCACCTCTGAGTACCTAGACCTGCCACCTCTGAGTACCTAGACTTGCCACCTCTGAGTACTTAGACCTACCACCTCTGAGTACCTAGCCCTGCCACCTCTGAGTACCTGCCCCTACCACCTCTGAGTACCTAGACCTGCCACCTCTGAGTACCTGCCCCTACCACCTCTGAGTACATAGACCTGCCACCTCTGAGTACTTAGACCTGCCACCTCTGAGTACCTGGCCCTGCCACCTCTGAGTACCTGGCCCTGCCACCTCTGAGTACCTGCCCCTACCACCTCTGAGTACCTAGACCTACCACCTCTGAGTACCTGCCCCTACCACCTCTGAGTACCTAGACCTACCACCTCTGAGTACCTGCCCCTACCACCTCTGAGTACCTAGACCTGCCACCTCTGAGTACCTGCCCCTACCACCTCTGAGTACATAGACCTGCCACCTCTGAGTACCTAGACCTGCCACCTCTGAGTACCTGCCTCTACCACCTCTGAGTACCTAGACCTACCACCTCTGAGTACCTAGACCTACCACCTCTGAGTACCTAGACCTGCCACCTCTGAGTACCTAGACCTGCCACCTCTGAGTACCTAGACCTACCACCTCTGAGTACCTGCCCCTACCACCTCTGAGTACCTAGACCTACCACCTCTGAGTACCTGCCCCTACCACCTCTGAGTACCTAGACCTGCCACCTCTGAGTACCTGGCCCTGCCACCTCTGAGTACCTAGACCTGCCACCTCTGAGTACCTAGACCTACCACCTCTGAGTACCTGCCCCTACCACCTCTGAGTACCTAGACCTGCCACCTCTGAGTACCTAGACCTACCACCTCTGAGTACCTGCCCCTACCACCTCTGAGTACCTAGACCTGCCACCTCTGAGTACCTGGCCCTGCCACCTCTGAGTACCTAGACCTGCCACCTCTGAGTACCTAGACCTACCACCTCTGAGTACCTGCCCCTACCACCTCTGAGTACCTAGACCTACCACCTCTGAGTACCTAGCCCTGCCACCTCTGAGTACCTAGCCCTGCCACCTCTGAGTACCTAGACCTGCCACCTCTGAGTACCTAGACCTGCCACCTCTGAGTACCTAGACCTGCCACCTCTGAGTAGGTACCTAGACCTACCACCTCTGAGTACTTAGACCTACCACCTGTGAGTACCTAGACCTATCACCTCTGAATGCCTAGACCTGCCACCTCTGAGTGCCTAGACCTGCCACCTCTGAGTGCCTAGACCTGCCACCTCTGAGTGCCTAGACCTGCCACCTCTGAGTACCTAGACCTGCCACTTCTGAGTAGGTACCTAGACCTACCACCTCTGAGTACTTAGACCTACCACCTCTGAATGCCTAGACCTGCCACCTCTGAGTGCCTAGACCTGCCACCTCTGAGTACCTAGACCTGCCACCTCTGAGTAGGTACCTAGACCTACCACCTCTGAGTACTTAGACCTACCACCTCTGAGTTCATTTCAATTTGAAACCTTACTTGCATTAGGACTTCTTGTATCTCCTTATTGCGTGGCATCCCCGACAAATGGCCGCGATTACGGCGTGCTTGTGCGCACCCATTACACACTGATCTTATTTAATTCGTCACATTTGTTATGCTTTAATTCACTAAGTACGTGACTGGACAAAAATAAACCCACTGAGTACGTTGACATGCAGATAGTTCGTATACCTTTGGAGTCGTCCGCCGTCTGTCGATGCCTCGCGTGACTCCGTACCACTTCGCTTTATTTAGTACTTTCGAGCTTTAATATGAGCTGAGCAATTATCTCTTTCATTTTTGGGGCTAAAACTAAATCAGACACAGTTAAGTTCCGTCTATACTCCTTGACAATTTATTGGGAGTGGTTATTCAATAGATGTTTCGCAATCAGTCAGTATGTGGGAATCAAGTAAATCAGTAGTGCTTTGAACCGAACCGAAGATCGACGTATAGAGAATACAGAATCAATTGGTTACGAATTATTTAGCTAAATATGCTTTAGAAAATTGTGAAGATTATTCAATGTTTCCAGAACAGAAGACCAAAGCTGGCTCCAAGAGCACGCAGTTCTAACGTAACCGTCCAATAAGTAACGCAATGTAACGCCTATATCGGCGTACGGAATTAGTGGACAATGGGTGATCGTAATTAGGGCAACAAAGGCGGGCTCAGGCGGCGCGCTGATTGGCTAGCGCGACACGCCCCGCGACCAATCAGCGCCGGCGCTCCGAGGACGTCGTGAACGGCGCACTTACAATTACGACCACAGTAGACGTAGACGCGACCGCGAGGCTGCCCAGGAGTGTTTTTCAATTGAAAATATACTAATAAAAGTTATGTAATGAGAGGTAGCGGCAAGAGCAATCTTTTGAGATACATAATGCTTGTTAAACGGTATCTACTCTGCGAAATAAAGGCTTACCTATCTCATGGTGGGTGTTATAAAACGACAAGGTCATAAGGCATCCACCCCCACCAATACAAATGACATCACAGCGCGATTACTATCTTGCTAAACACGATCACTAATTTGCTCACGATTTCACTGTTTCATGGTCTACTTGTGGTTGAAAAAACCGTCTTAGACGATAATCTTTTGTCTGCACACAATAATACAGGTGTGGATAGAGAGCGACAGTTTTTATGAGTATTCGCAACGAGTGAGTCACGATCGAGGATGAAGTGAGTTAAAGTCGTGACGTGTACATGATTGCTACGCGGAATCAATAAGCTTTTTATTCAATTTTATATAAAGTGTAATTGTAAAAAAAAGTGATGATCTCATGAGTATTCACAGATGTAATGATCACCCAGTATGTAGCTATGTGGTCAGTGTGGATTCCAAGCAGTTGACTGGAATCCTGAATCTGCAGTTAGGACGTAGGGCTACGGAATAGGTACCTAAGTAAGTATACTATGTCTAGTCTAGTAGTGGGCTGTAGGTTACATCCCCTTATTGCCTACCTTCAGAAGTTTCTAAAACTTAAGACAAAACTCAAGTCCAAGATGATTCTCTGAGAATGCAGGCTGTGTGAAAGGGTAGAATGAACGCATAAAGACACACGTAATTTGTAGGTGTGATCAATAATCCATTAAACTGAGTGGGCAGAGCGAGCAGAGCAAAGAGCACTCAACATGTAGTCACCTGCGGGTTTACTGTTAAAACATTCGCTAATGTTAATAAAGAGGCGGACTTCGCCGGCGACGCGACCGGCCCAGATAGCCGTCAGACGGACAATTTGGCGAGCATTGCTGAAGAGGAATATTAGGACGATGGCGATGTGACATAAACTCTCCTATGTTATGTATATCCGACACTGAAACTAGTGAATTAGCTTATGCACACATACTGCCAGCTATTGACTGAATAATTGAATAATATGTTCAGCATACAGTTTATAAAACGAATCTTCGGATATCTATTGATTTTTATTTATATAATCTTTGCTCATTAAGCAATCTGTTTTCAATTGACTGAGTCGAGAAAATCAGCGGCGATCCATTTAGTAACACACTATTAAGAACGAATTCCTGCAGCTGGGTAATCGTCAAACAACAAAGCAGTCGCTAAATCACTTGCATTACGTATCAGACGCAAATGGAGGCAGGTGGCGAAGCGGGCGCAGGCGACTTGCGCGATTGATAACGACCATACCGCGCATCCTGCTACCGCCGCGCGGCCCTCCGGCACTCCAGCCCTCTAATGATGGCCGCCAAGCTCCTCGCAATCACAGCTGTCTCGCCGACACCCAGCTTATCGCGCGAAGCACCACTGACCGCTGACCAGTGAAAGTCTGCGGTTAACTTCCAGTTAGACAATCGAGATCTCACTTACGTAACGGACTTACCAGTCGCTCTCAAAAGGCAGTCCTAACCCAATAGCTTGTTGGAATGTAAACTCTTAACCTCAAGTGAGTCTGAAATAGGTAGTTTACGCTATAGGTAAAAATGTAGGTCCTGTACCGAAGTACAATCTGATACGATATAAGGTGGTCAGTTTGCGAAGCAGGCGCTAGTTACAGCAACTATTGACACTAACTGTACAATACCTAGGTATGTACTATGTAGCCAGCCATGTTGTGCTTACTCACTTACTGGCTATGTATGTAGGTTTTTTGGTTTACAAAGTGTTCGTTGTCGTTCTTGCTTATAATCTAAATCTTGTCTCTTTGCCATTAATTACTTAAAATTTTAATTCTGTAAAAGCATTACATCTAGCCTCTTCCTCTGCCTCTATCGATGGTACCAGTATTTATATTACTCTTAGTATTAGTAACATGGAACATAGGTACACATGGTATAAATCACGCGGTGTGTTGTGTCAGTACCCGTGAAACAAAGGGGCTAGTCAACTGCAACATATGTTCTAACATGCTCCGAACGAACAGGGCTGACAGAGAAATAAGTTGAAGAAGACTGGACTTAGGTTATTGCAGAAGGGGATATTGGAGATGGAACCAGAAGAGAGTCGTGAAGGAATTAAGAGCTATACTTGGTCGAGAATATAAATTATTATAAATAAATAAATAAATATTTCAGTGAATAAGATTCATCGCACAGATTTGTAGGCTTAGATGTTCTATAAAAGCTTATTTTGTGGGCTCCGTTGGATCTGGCAGCTAGTATTGATTTGAAGCACTGTCCTGGAAGAAACGACAACATTGGCAAACACCGAAAAGCACAGTGCAAAGTTTTATTATTCTTATTTGTCTCATTTTTAGGTCTCACAATAAATTTATATTTTTTTAATAATCTATATACATATATTCTTATCTATATATTTATACATATAATAAAATCGTAAAAATCTAAATCGATGTTCCGATATGGCGCATACGCAACTGCATAGATCCTGTTAAAATTTTGCAAAAATATTCCATAAAGGGTTTTTCAAATGTTAGACTATATATTATTACGCTACTTGCTTAGGGGGGTGAGTAATATTTCATTATGTTCACAATCTTCAATTGTTTGACGTTTGAGACATGACGTGCATCAGAGCAGCTATTTTAACCTTATGTCAACAGAGTAAACAGCCTAGCGGTTTCATAATTTCTTTCTAACCCGCATGTTCGAAGCCCAGTACTATTTCCACTTTTTATTATTTATTTTAATATATTTTTTTTTTCATTTTTTCTTGGATTGACATCGTTTGTATTCCTATTTTTCTCATTTTTTTTTTCTTCAAATATTTCTCCATAAAGTACTTAATACAAAAGTATAAAAAACTTTTTTGCAAAAAATAAAACCGTCTTCAAAAAAACACAATAACAAAAAAAAACAAAAAGAAAAACAAAAGTAACAAACCAAAACACAAAAAAAGTGAAAAATAACTTTAGCTTCAGAAGCCGGTGACAAAAACACCAAATCAATCAAACAAAGGTCAGGCTTCGAAGTCGGTGACCTTTGTTTGATTGATTTTGTGTTTTTCTTTTTGTTTTTTTTTTCTTTTGTGTTTTTTGAAGTCGGTTTTAATTTTTGCAAAAAAGTTTTTATATATTTTTCAATTTTTTTTTGTTCCCATGTCGCCATGAATCGGGGGGCACGGTAGTGCCCCCGCCAAGTCGAGCGTGAAGCAAACACTGCCGTACCATCCTTTACTGGAACCATTTCTCCGAATTTTCAGGCCCCTATTTGAGAACCTCTGGATAAGGCCAGAACGCAGAAATTTTCGTCAGCTATAATCACATACTTAAAATCCAAAATTTCAAGTCTGTAGGTCATTTAGTTCCGAAGTTAAGCAAAAGCAAAGTTTCGCATTTATGACACTCACTCACTCATGATCATCAGAATAGAACTAGTACTTCCCATAAACTCAGAGAGCTGAAATTTGGTACAGAGTTAGGGTTTAATAGCCACATAAAGGGAAAACTATAAAACTAGGATAATCGAAGATCTGGAGTACCTGGTGACCCTGATTAGAAAACACAAGAGCCCAACCAAACGACGACCCGAATGACGCAGCGGTAGTGAGGCTGCCTTACGTTCTTAGGGTCCCGGGTTCGAATCCCGGTAGGAGCAAAATGTTTGTGTGATGAGCATGGACATTTGTTTCCGAGTCATGGATGTTTATATGTATAATAAGTATGTATTTACAAACAAAAAGTATCTATGTAGTATTATCAACTATCTGGTGTCCACGACACAAGCCTCGTTGCTTAGTGTGGCACCTAGATGGCGCTGTGTGTAATGTCCAGCGATATTTATTTATTTATTTATTTATAAACATACGATTCGACATACCGCCTTTACAAAAAATATTCAACTTGGTGGGCCGCTTCATTTGATGTCAAAAATCGAAAGTCTGAAGTATCTGATGAAGAACCCTCATCTGGTCTCAGCTGTATTAGAGAATTAGAGATATGGTAATGCCCCCTTCTACTATTGGTACATAAAAAAATCGACTGTCATTGCAAAAATCCAGCGTAGTGGGACACATCTTCTAATATCAATATGCCCACGTTTCTACAAAAAGAAGTGAAATCCCACCAAAAACCTTCTGTAAAAAACTAGCCAAGTCTCAATGGAGCTGCTTGTTTATCTCTAAAAAGTAATGAAATCTAGACAAAGTCGTGCCAAGTCTAAGGTTCCTTACTGCGATTTCTTTATTATTATAGTTAATGTTGGGTGACTTGGCCGTTGAAGGGTACACAAGGGTACAAAACCAGGTGCTCCATGCCACCATTGCACCAATCTGTCGCCAGAACCGCTACCCATTGACGATGGAAAATTGCCACTTGGAAAACGTTGATTCAATAACCAGACAATTTTAGGCTTGATAAAGCTGCGTATTTCAATAATACTTATGTATAGGCGAGCCTGAAACAAACAGTATATTTTTTTTTTCCAGTACCGACGGACTTCTAATCATTGATAGAAGTCCGTCTGCGTCTATTTTATGTTAGATCGATGGTCGATTTTACGCTCCAAAAAGAAGAGAGCAGAAGTCAGCATTGTCAATGCTGAATGCATGTGTTGCACAATCAACAACAGCCTAAAATAAGACACTAGCGTCCAATTACCAATACCAGTATGGGCTATTATCTCGCTTAACAAACATAGGTAGTTACAACAGATATAAAATTACGTGTAAACAAAATTGACTTGTACCCACTAACGTATAAAGAATGTTCAACGGCCAAGACATACAACATTAACTATAATAATAAAGAAATCGCAGTAAGGAACCTTAGACTTGGCACGACTTTGTCTAGATTTCATTACTTTTTAGAGATATTGTTTATCGCAGCTCCATCGAGACTTGGCTAGTTTTTTACAGAATGTTTTTGGTGGGTATATTTTACATTATTAAATACGCATCTAAATGACGACAACAGCTTTTTTCTTAAAGTCGGTTAAAATGAGTTCTTAATACCTACTTCTAGTTTCACGCACTCACTCTGTCGTCTCTAGAGAAATCAACTATCGGTATCGACGGACGGTAACGACAAGTCGCATTATCTGTACATTATTCTAGAACAAGAAATCACCTAACTCCTAACCGTTAAAGAGTTGTACCTGACCATACGCAAATAGCTTTAGAAATTATTTTTTACTAACATTTATGTCGTGGCTATTGTGTTGTGTATAAAATACTGGTATTCAACTGCATCCGGTAAGGATTATCAAACAGAAATGATTATCTACAAATAGCTACATAAGAAGTAAAACGACACAAACCGATAGTACTCCTAATCTCACTCAGGCACACACACACGCACGGACGCAAGCACACGCACACACACTCATTTAAGTTGAATCTTGTTTGTATGAGTATTGTTACCAAGTTTTTTATTCACTCTTAATTATATTTTCCTAGTTTTACTTTCATTCATTCACTACACACAACACTACACACGTGCAAGGCCCAACATTAATATATGTATGTATAGTTTATTGATAAATGTAAATGCAGCTTGTAAATGATAAATAGTACACGATACGTAGTTGTCAGTAAACGTTTGACCAGCCGGGCCATACCGGACCGACTCGGACCGAACCTGATCGGACACCGCAGAGCTAGCGACCGACTTAAGAGTTCGTGCACGTGCCAAATACACGAATGAATTAGCTGACCAAATCAATATACATGATTAAGAACCTTATTGGGTTGAAATAAAAGAGTTAATATGAAAACACCTAGTGTTCATATTAGCTTTTTTATTTCACTTACTTATCTATTGAGCTCTTAACAATGAGATACTGCACGAAGCGCTAACAAGAAGAGATTGGAATAAATATGTACTAGGTAGCATTTCTCCTAAATGAATTACTAATTTGTCAAATATGTAGTAAGTAGCAGTAACTGAAAGGGTCGCCCAAGAATAATTAAACGACCTCAGAAAATGACTAGACATTGATTAAGTTTAGAAGGACGGTAGTAGAATCATTTTTCTGCAAAGGTAAATGATTCTCTTAAATTCTTTTGATCGTCAGACGAATAATCCTAATAAATCCATAACACCTAACAGGTGGCATCCATGGGAACTGCCCAATATACCTACTGCACCACCGGTATCAGGGTCATAACCGAATGTTAGTTTATGGCTGTATATTGGCGATACAACTAAGTGTAATAACGCACTATAAATAAATGAAGCAATCTGTACAACTACACGATGAACACCAAGCTATTATTTAGTGTTAGCTACTAGTTTTACCCTACGCTTTAAACTTGAACATTACGGTTTAGCGAAACTTGCGCTCAGTTTAGTGAGCGCTACATAAGCGAGGCTAGCCTATAATTCCACCTGCACCTTGATTGGATCTACCCGAAGCCGATAATGTGGCAAAGTTCTGGTCGAAGCATGAGCTTAACACAAATGAAAGATGTGTCTTCGACGGTTGTACACTGTAAAAACACTGTGAAATTCTCTAGGACTCGCGTAGTTGGTCACAATTCTAACCTAACCTAACCTATTTCGTCGGAGTGAACGGAAAGTTTCAACGTCAAGGTAAATTATCAAAATGTTGCAATAAGGCTACGCGACGCTCCTTTTTCTATCTGCAGGGTATAAAGTAACCCAACAAGCCCTGAGCTCGCTTCGCTCGCTCTTGTATCCTAAGTTTTCCTTGCCACAATGCCTTGTTTATGGCTATGTGGCGTGTGTACAAAACAACAAAAAAAATTGGACTACGATAGCCGAATTCAGCTATCGACGATAGCATAACGTCTACTTTAACATTTTCGTTGAAATAAAATACCATAGAAAAATGCACCGAACAAACAATATTCGTTAAAAAATTATTCTACCGTTTGAGAGGTTTGTTTGATTGTTTGTTTGAAATTCATTATTTGAAACATTTTCTGCGAAACGAAGTTCTATGAAATTTGTGTCTCCGAAACAAGGCGGACACCGTCTTCGAAACGACGAAGAAGGAAACGTAATAAAGGTAGCTAAGAACAGGGAAACGTAATATGCTTATCCATATCACTTGGTTCAGTAGCTCTGACTCTTGTCTGGGCGCCTTATGTACAGAACTGCTATAAATTGAGTAACAACTCACCGCTGACTAATGCGGAGGTCGCTTATCTCTGACCGCGATGTTATCAGCTTGCAGCGCGTGGCTCAGTGGCACCACCATCCACTTGCCACGAAAAGATGAAAATTAGTGGAAAAGTGTTAAACTTTTGTTTCATCTTGAGCTACTCTTCACTCTTGTCATCAATCATCGTGGAAATGATTATGTTAGGGTATGGGCATGGCCAAAGAAGTAATGATGTCGGCCAGGAACTTGGGTGCAGACTCTACTACTACTAGATTATCTACACATTTAAAATTAATTTTAAAATATTATTTCCATAATAATGAAAACAGCTTTAAAAATACCGAATCTCTATCTAATCCATCTTAAGAGCTTACGAATTACCAACTCCACATACCGGCCTCGCACGGTTTGACTTATGGCCTCATAACGGTCACTGGCGGCTAATGGAAAATGTTAAGTATTTCCTCACACTTGTTTAGTAGGTACCACTGGGATCTGTAGTACATCGCCGAGGCCTCCCAAATATCTGGTATCAGCAGCGATCAGAGTGATTTGTCAACGATATCATGACATCGCCCGTATTAGTTAGCGCAGACGTGTGACGCTGTACCAGACGACACTCACCCACACCCGAGGTACTCGGTGACGTCGCGCAGGAAGGAATCTGTCAAACATTCCTGTGTACTAGACCTTGCGGTCATTAATACAAAGCAAGAAAACAAGAATAGAGTTGTGGAAATATAACCACCTTAGAACACGTTCATGAGCACCCATGAACGTGTTTTATGGTGGTAATTAATTAAAAGACAATTTCCTTCAATTTTATTTTTTACTGTTTTGAGGGTCAAGTAAAGTCGGCCGGGTTTACGATCACATTTTATTCTCATTATGTCTCATGTATCTGTCTTTTACTCAGTTATATATTGTATCGTCTGAAATACAGTTTTTGTCCCGATCAGGTCCAGGTTACATCAAGGCATTATGCACTGAACCCACAATAATATCTGTGCTAAAGGCAGCTGCTACCATTGAACAGTTAGTGGTTGGTCATACTGTATATTTTATGTTGATCCAACCCCTCAGTTAGTACGGGCATGAAGTTATGTTACAAACTGTGTACTGCCTACTGGTACATTTCGTATGTAGTATCATTGAGCAGGAGTGGGTACATCCGGCGCCAAGCCGGCCTGCAAGCGACCGCTCTCGTACGAGATGCTGAGATTACGCAGATGTACCGCAGCAGTTAGGACACAGCATCCAACATAAGTTATATCGATCATGGAAAACCAGTGTAGTTGATGTTCATATGATTGCGGTGACTGATGGCTGCACTCGCTCGTTGATATTTCGATTAAATATCGCGTGTTATTTTCTTATTAAGGCTTTTTTCATTCAGCCTCGGGAACAGGACTGTTCGCTCATTGCATGGGAAAATAGCTACATCATCTTCTGTTTTACTTATGTAGCCTGTTATAGCTCAAATTCAAAGGGTCTAACAGTTATTCTTGATAAAATAAAACCAAACATTTGTCTCATACATAATGTATGTGATATCTCCGACAGATACAACCGCAGATACAAACCGAACACTTCCTGCTGACAGATGACAAGTAAGTGCGCTTTGTGAGGGTCCCACAGCTATCTGGTAGATCAAGCGGGCACCGAGCAGGCACGGCAGGCGGGCACACAGCTGCGGGACCAGCCAGTTTGGGCACGTCGTGAACATGCGTGTGTTTTGTGCGTGCCCGTGTAACCCGAGCCGGCTGGGCGGACGAGACACTACACATGTAGGGGCAGAAGACTTGCTGCAAAAATGTTCACAGGAGTTGTGAAGTATTTGTGTTAGCAGCAGGAAGAGGGCTGGGTGGAAAAGAAAACGTAAGCTTCACTTTCCTAACCCGCCGTAGTACCAACCACACCACACGTTCCCCGAATATATATATATATATACGTGAAGCTATACGATAAGCATTTAAATAGTGGATCTGTGTTGGACACTAATCGATGGTTCCGTTACGTAAAATGTTTTTTTTCCGACCCGGTTACCGCCATAATGTTCTTTTAGGAGTGGAACTTCTGATTGATTGTAGGGTGGACACGGCCCTGTCACGGCGCGTTAGCAAGACAACGTAATACTCGCAGGTGTCGGGTTACAACCTCCGCAGTGGCGCAGACTCCGACCAGCGCCGGCGACGGCGCAGGTACCTCACGGCGCGGACTGTTTGGACCATGATTTATCATCCATCTGGTGGTTATTTGATTTGAATGACAAGTTTAATAAACTTCAATGCGTTTTGGTAGAGTATGAAGCGTCTCTAGCCGTACAGCAAGTTTCACTCAACGAGTCAAACTAGGTTTTATACAGGAAGCGGTATTGTGGTTTAACGGTAGCGCAGTCCAGCCGACCAGTCGACCACAAGCAAACACAAGGTGTGTCAGTTTCCAGCATTCTGTACAATGTGTCACGGGTCCGTTGTGGGCTTAAATAGTTGTAACAACAATGGCTCAATTATAGCGAGCTCAGACCACAGAGTTGAGTGCCACCGCGTGAGATGAATACTAAGCACTCTACAGCGAGGGCAACGTCTAAGCCAGCCAATTCTATAACTTAACTAACTAACTTCTTTTTTACAAAATTAGTATTATCTGCATAGTTATGGATAGGTTCTTAAACAGGGTGTAAGGGACAGCCCTTCACAGACTGACGGGGTGAATGTAGTACATCATACTACGATATATCATCATCATCGTCGTCGTCATCATGATATCATCTTGATATTTAATACTACAAAAGGTATATTCAGGAAACAATTAATAATGTCAGTATGTGACGAATTGACAAATAAAAATGACTAAATAAATATAATTTAAACAGAAGGTATACATACAATCACCACACACCACTATGACATACCTACACACACATTTGCAACTATTAATGCACACTCCTACACACTCATACACGCTGTACTCTTAGCAATGTTTTGTATAGCTATTCAATTGTAAATCCGTAATTCGCTATAGGATTAGTTTATATAGTTTAAGACAAAATTGTAAAGAGCTGTGGATTTTGTGAATAATAAATAAATAAATAATCGGTACAAGAAAATATTTCAGGAATGTTATGGGAATCCAATTAATTTTATTTGTTTTATTTCCTCATACGCAATGTATCGTTACCGTGGCAAAATGCACATATCGCACGGCAAGCGCGACGACGAGTTCCATGAACTCTGTAGCTAGGCAGGTAGTGAACAGCTGATTTCCCGCGTCTTTCGTTAGAGTATTTCAACATCCATTGTTGGATTATAAGATTTTAGCCGTATTTTTTACATATATGGTGTGCTGCGTACCTACAGGGACTGTAATTTTTTATTGAAATAAATTAATAATAACTGAGAAAACGATAAAAAAATTAAAATTTTCCGGAGAAAAATTCCGGTGGAATATAATTCTAAGTAAGGAGCTGAATTCACCCTGTCAGTTTGTGGAGGGCTGTCCCTTACACCCTGTATATTAATTAATTGGAAAATCTGAATTAGACAACAGGACCGAACAATATAAGGAAAGTGTATCAATGTAGTTATCTGAACAAAACATGAGTTCCCGTTCTCGAACAAGAATGTCGCTGTCGCCACCCCGGTGTTACACAATGGCAGTTGTACAACACTTCAACGGAATCGAGCACCGAACCAACTACGATCTATACGAGCTTAGATCTACGCCCGGCGAACGCCGCGCGCTGCGCCTCTTGCATACCAATCAATAGGGGACGTCCTAGAAGGACATACACAGTCATACACTGACCTGATCCTGACTAGTGAGGTGGCGTTCTTTAGACAGGTCAGGTCCATTATGCGTAGTACAGCACTCGCAGCCGGCGCGCGTGTATGACAGAGGCGCTACCCCTAGCACGAGCAAGCGGCGTCATTTTAAAATTAAAATACCCGTTTCACATTTAATATTTTCATAATTTTAAGAATATGGATGTTACTTATATTGCTTGTTACAAACAATTTAACTAAAACGCTTTTATCTAAGTCTAAGTGTTCAGCGATATCTTTGCCAATTGTGAACCGATTTCGATGATTATTTTTTTGTTTGGTAGAATATTGTTTCGCGGTGGACAGTTAAGTATGTTAAGTTCTATTTTATTGGGGATAAGCCTATTACCATGAAATGTATTGTTAGCGGTTCACTAATGTTTCACCAAAACACTTTTGACAATATTTTAACCGACTTCAAACAAAATGAGGAGGTTTTACGTTTGACTGTGTGTCCCGTATGTTCACCGATTTCTCCGCTAATTGTGGACCGATTGTCAAAATTCTTTTTTTATTCGAAAGCCAGAGGTGGTCCCGTTGTCACAAAGTTAGAATCTGATGATGGGATCCCAGGGAAATCGAGGGCAACCCTGACATTTTACAATGTTTTTCATATAGGTACTTTCTAACGATATTTGTACCTGATAATCATTGCTGAGCTGATGATGGAAGGTATAAGTCAGGATCTGATGCTGATCTTCGGAGATATACAATGGCTTCATTAATAGACAGAAAATCTGTCGTTATTGCTGCAATCGCTTGGATGTTTATTTTTTACACAATATTAGAACATAACATAATGCCTGTATGCTCTGAGGGAGTAGCAGATGTGTAAAGTACACCCAGATTTCGACAGTTAGGTATGATGTCGATATTAGTTACATTTTATTGGGGATAAGCCTATTACCATGAAAGGAGTTGTTAACAATGTAAAATAAATGTATAGGAAATATTTGTGTAGAATATTGAAACTAAAAAAGGAAAAATAAAAAACTTTTTTGAAAAAAAAAAAAAAAACCGACTTCCAAACAAAAAAACGTGGAAAAATAAATTTAGCTTCAGAAGTCGGTGACAAAAATATTGAATCGAACAAACAAAAGTCTTCTGAAGCTAAATTTATTTTTCCACGTTTTTTTGTTTTGAAGTCGGTTTTATTTTTGCAAAAAAGTTTTTTTAGCGATTAAAAAATCGACGTATTTATCTGTGATGAACGTGGACGAAGCAGGAGTCTGGATCGTAGCAGATGACGTTCTGTAGTTTCTGTCTTTGTGTGAGTTTAAGTATACATGTATACTTTATAAAAAGTATCACCACGTCCGTCGTGGTGTCATCGGGTGAACTTTAGTGCTGGGAGACTGGCCTCCTCTATAAGAAGGAGCAGACCGTGATCCATCCACGCGGGCCCAGTGCTGGATGTCACACAAGCGTTTGAATTTTTGGTGCACATCAGAATTTAGGTAACAACAACATTTAAATATGGCTCTGATCCATCAGTTAGGAGGGGTACATACTGGTCAGATGTTGATACACGTTATCAGTGAGATGCATCGGAGATCAGACTGTGTTGATTAATAACACACATTCCGTGGCCGCGGCGCCGCCGCGCCGGTGGGTGAGTGCACCTGTCTCGGCCCTGCAGGTTGATAAAACGCTTAGATGTCGCAGTGATTTGGGTGATAAAGGAGATAGGGATGATTAGCTGATAGGTAAACAAAGTGTCTTCACAAAAACCATAGATCCAAAATAAAATGCTCATCACATCCGCCTCCAAATTATAATTATTATGAATTTTTACTATATTACATAAGCACCTCAAGTTTTTGCCATGACGCGACGTGATGAATCTAAAAGCTCTTTATCGCGTACAGGCGAGCCTACATTACATAATTTAAACTAAACTACTAAAATTTTAACGGACTGACGGACTTATTCAATGTCTCTTATTCAATACATACATATAAGTACTCCTCGCTTTTTTTGCCTCATACTGGAGATCGTGAGTATCGCACGCACCACGCTCACTTTCCCCGTGTTCTGAGCGGAGCAGTAATTGCAGCATACGTGTTATTACACCACCCTCATCAGAACACCAGCCTGTTCAGCAACCTGCTCCACATCATGGATAATTATTAGCCATTCTTTCCTTACAAAATACGATAAGTACAAGCTCAGTGCTTACTTGCTTCGTAACCTTACACCTGCGAATTTGCATTCGATGAAACGCTGTTTTATTAGGTTCCTGATTTTGAAAAGCTCATAGTGGGAGACCAGCCTTCTTCTCTCTTATTGTTTGGACGTTGGGAGACTAAAATGCCCATCATAAAAGCTCAGCCATTCCGTTGGCTTCTGAATCAGCTTTTCATTAATTTAACAGAAAAACATTAAAAATAATCTATTGAAAATTTAACCGGGTGCGCACGGAGATTATTAAATGGATCTTCTGAATGCATTATACATATATTAGCAATTAATTTCATTCATTGTGAGACTCGATTGATGGACATCCTCCACAGACGGGAAGCTGTAAATCATAAAAACTTATTGCAAATACCTATAATAAGGCGATTAAAATCAATAACGTTCTACATGCACTACATGACTTCAATTTATCTGGCGGCCGTTTGTGGCTGCGACGGAACGCGTTCGTAAATCATGAGAGTATCGCCGTTGGTAACGAATGCTCAGCAGTAATCAAATGAGGTGTTGTTACTATTGCACCAGCCGCACCAGCCGCACCGGCTGTAGCGGCTGGCACCGACTCCGCCACTGCGCCTAGGTTGCGCGCCTCGTGGGAGCGCAATCATTTTACTTTTATCTGTGGAGCTTTTTAATGCAAAAAGCTGGTCGCAGGCTGTGCGGCGCGCGGGCGGCAGTGAGCGTCGGCCGCCCGCCGCCGACCGACGTGCGCGCGCACTACTTGCCTCATTGGTGCGTTCAAACTACAACCGCCGAAATTATCCGAGCGCGAGTGCCCGCATGTGGATTGCGACCTGTGCCTGTGATTGTGGTGCCAACAGCGCTTTGCCTGTGTGTGTGCTGTGTGTGAGTGACGAGCGCCTGCACGAGGCGGCGAGCACGGGAGGCTGCAGGCTGCAGGGCTGGTACAGCGGATGAAGAGATAAATCTTGGTGCGTTGACCGGGTGCAAGTTCGACGGCCCGTAGTATTTGTGTCGTTGCGAGTAAACGGTAACTATTTATTAGTGCTAGGTGCAGGGATACGTGTAGTGCAGGAATCCGGTTCATTTGCTCTGTGGCCGCTCACAACCACTCCAGCCTACTTTCTCTGCAGTAAATAAACAATGTTCTGCCTAAGTCAAGTTTCGTTACCGCTGCAATGAAGCCACAACATTATATTTATGATTCGCACACGACTTCATATCTACAGTTTCAAAGCTTATCATTTCAAAAGCTAGCAAACATAACCAACATTAAGCTTGGTGTTAATTAAACTAAATATTCCTCAAGAACAATGTGTGCAGAGGCCGCCTCCTAACAGTCCTAACTGCTGGTTCTGAGAAGTACTGTGACTGAGCAGTAACAGGACTTGCGCTCATTACAATTAATGGTTCGGGAACAGCAACCTGCAGCCGTTACTCATACTTGTTCGAAGCTTGCCGCAACGGTTAACACAACTTGTAGAAACATTGCAAAACTGTGCCTTTCCAATGAGGTTATCCTTAATAAAACTTACTTCTTGCTCTAGACATAAATACAAAGTTACAGGTTACGTTATTGGCGCGAAAAGGTCCTTTTTTCTAATATGACTACCATCCTTAAGGTTTTATCCACTCTTTAGAAACATTAAACTACTCCTATTAGAAACCACTTGAACGCGATGTTCACTTTACTATGGTTCTGCTCATCGAAAACACCAATTACATCAGCGAGATAGGTAATACCAACGTTTATGTCAATCCTTTACTGGGCAAAACGATCAGTTCTTTGCAAATGACACCGCTTTAGTTGACGACTTCATCATAGCTCTCTGAGCAAAGTGACGCGGACAACAAGTCCTCGCTGCGGCCTGGGAGGATGTGAGCCCGAGAGCCTGTCATCTCGACCACTCGGCGAGATCATCCTCCATTAGACATGCTGAGACCTAATGTCTGCATTGAACACTATCGAAGGAAGAGATTTGTTAAGATTATAGAGATGCTAATGCGTTAAGAGCGGAAAAGGTGATGGAGTGTCATTCATCAAAGTAGAAGCCTGGATGCTGAAAACGATCTAATGTCTCATAGAAGTGGCTAGGAGAAAGGCGCTGTGCAAGGGCTTGTAACGTACAGGTTGACAAGTTATAGGCCGCATCAAGAGAGCTTTCTGAAGAAAATAATGAATTATTATGAAATCATGAAATGCAAGCATTTCACAAGTTAAAGATGTCTCACATTGTTGAAATCGTCAGCAAAACGGTTGCATGAAGACAGGACATTCTTCGAAGTCACCATTAGCTTCAGCTAGATCGAATTGCATACAAGGATAACAAATTAAATTAATGTGCCTAGCAGACTTAAAATGGTCAGGAGAGTAATGCATGTGTGTTTGTTGTGTGTGTATGAGTACCCGGCAGTGAGCCATAGGATCATATAGGCGTGTGACCGGCGCGCGGCGATTGTGCGACAGTCGCAATTAGCCGCGACTGCGACGGGTATGGCTGCCAGTATGGGGCTGTGGGCACGCTCGACTAACTGCTGCAATTATCACTCACACAAGAACTAAATGAGGGATAATCTCGGCGATATTTTCGCCTTAACTTTATGTATTTTATAATAGACGTACCTAATAGCAACAGGAGCTAGCTTGGTTAGCTAGCGAACGGGACGCGGTAGGCGGAGTATTTCGCGCAACTCGGGGAAATGTCTAATAGCTCACTATTGAGCTTCCGGCCGGTCTAGTGCACCACCACCACCACTTCTTAGATCCGACATATTTGCATTTAGTTTTCGTATAATCTTCGTCTTGTAGATACGATTTTAGCTTCCAATAATTTTGCCACCCGCTGTTAATTAAACCAACAACAATCCAGACCACAAGAGTCAACGAAATTCTGAGGTCTTAGAAAGCTTCAGAACATTAGCGTAGTTTTCATTCTTGTAAGGATTCCTAGCATTAAACAGGCAGAGTAACGTAAAGGTAATAAAACTATCAACGTTCGCCGCATATTATCTGTGACTCGCATAGTCGGCTCAGCACAGCGTGCTTGGTATCAATACATATGATATTTAATCTGACAGTATAGCGTTATGTTAAACAAACACAGCGCACAAATGCAGACTTGTAATAATTCACGTCAGCGTCTGGCCGCGGCCGTCTCAACCACGAGAGCACACGAACAGACGGACCTCTGTGCGAACATTCTCTTACAAATATTTGTCTACAACAATGATCTCCGCTTTACGAGAACAAGGAATCATCCTAAGGAGGCTGGGCAGCGGTTTACACAGCAGCAGGTTTTATTGTCTGCCACTACTCCAGTAACAATCAATTGTGCTTGTGAAGCAATCTTATATACGTCCAGTGTACAGAATACATTTCACTTTCCACTGAAGCGAAAGGGATGTTCTGGTGATGGTGATGTTAAGATGAACAGGTCAAAATTATCTATGCAAATAGATAAAATTGAAGTGTCTTTTTGTAACATCAAAATAACAGTTTTTACTGAATGAATAATATTAAAATATAACTATAACTTAATAACAAAAACACATTTTTTTCAATTTTTATCTGTCTTTCTGATTTTTCCGACTAATCTCCGAAAAGGCTGGACCGATTTTGACTTGACTTATACTGGCAGATAGCAAATGTTATAATGTTACTCATTATCATGATATAATGTAATGTAAACTCATGTTATAATGAGTAAACCTTGACATTGGTGACAAAAGCTTACTTAAGGATTCACAAAGGTTAGTAGTAAGGAAGCTTTTATTTAGCACGAGCCTTAGTTAAGATCAAAGCAATCATTTGAGTCGGTAACGTTGGTCTAGACAATAGTGTTGGTACCATTTACCGTTTGTTGGACTATGCAGGCTTGGTGGTCGCAGTTAAACTTTAACGATATTGTTTGTAGCCGCAACAGATCAAAATGTTTGTGATTATTTAAACGTTCTCGTGTGGTGATAGGCAACAGGTTGTGTTGTGGATGTTGTCTGCTGAGGTCTTTACTTCGCTAAGTTGATAATGAGTTTAACCTATTTCATTATCGTGATTCACAGTCCTCAATATCTCATTAACATTTCATTATCTTCTTTTGTCAATGCGACGGCGGAATAATCGCAAATTTCACTCACGTGGAAAACTGGTTAAAGCCGCCTTTTGAGACTTGTATAGCGCCAACTACCGATCTACCAGTACAGAAATAAGTTTAATACAACATGACAATAGTATCTTTAGATAAATAGAATTAGAGCTAACTAGAAAGAACATACAGGCAAGCTATTAAGTTTAAGAACCACTATTCTAGAATAGTGGAATAGTCGTTACATTTATAAGGGTATAATTATTGTGGCTCGGCGGCAAATCGACACTTGATGGAGCTGGAACAAATTGTAACGATCTCAAATGTTCGGGCAGCAGTGAACACTTCAGCGCCATTCGGGCCGACTGCACCGTGTGGGGTTACCACTTGAGGTGGTCATAGTTTATAGGTAGATATTAAAACTAAACGGAACGTAGACAGTAAAACATTCAATATTCAAAATTATTATATTTGTTAATGACTCATACAAAATAACAGCTTGAACATGATCTTTTCTTTTTGCTTTTAATAACCCTTGTGCTGTAAGTGCTGTAACTTCCTGTACAATACAAACTTAAAGTAAATATAACCATGCAGGAAACAATTGCACACAGAGCTACTTTGTACTCTTTACAAGTCAGTAATGAGGTTGTGCGGTATGTATACAGTACAGTCGGTGAACCACTGCGCTACCCTTGTCCTGAGGCGACTTTTATTGGTAATGGAAACAATTTATAGAGATCTACTACTGAACAAGAACTGTTCCTCAATTGGTACAAATCTTCCAAGGATAAGCATGGAATAATTCATGCTATAGTCATTGAGCCACATGTAGATAATACCTGAGCATTTATCGAAACAGTCTGACATTTCGTGAATAAGTGGCAACCTTGTGAGTTGTTTGACCAGTCACGGTGTCGATTATTCGCTCTAATGCGGCTGTACTCTGGAGTTGTCGCTTGTGCAAGCTTGCCGATGAGGCTCCATTAGCAGGTGACGTCATCATGTGATGACATTACACAATGCTGTGATGGCGCATCATTGTGATGTGTCGGGTCATTGTTGTCGGTGACATGTCGGCTCACAGATCAGCTCGTATTACGAGATTTCGACAAAGAGATGATTGAAACTGTAATTACAACAGACATTGGTGGGATTGTAAATTAGGACAAGGCAAAGCAAGTGATTGTAACAATAGCGACTTATAATTATACTAGCTTATGCCCGCGGCTTCGCCCGTGTGGAGTTCGATATTGTCCCACGGGCTCGTAATACCGGGACAAGAAGTATCCTATGTGTTAATCCAGGTTATAAACTATCTGTGTGCCAAATTTCATGTAAATCCGGTGAGTAGTTTGTGCGTGAAAGAGTAACAAACATCCAGACACCCAGACATGCTCACGAACTTTCTACGAACCAGCGACCTATTTACATTATAACAATTAATTGATGACAAGTTACCGTTGAACAAAAAAAAAAAACTTTCCTTAACTGTTATCAATAATAAGCCGAATTATTTAAGGAACATGAAGTATTTTTTATTCAGTGTTAATTGTGAAAGCTTTCAAAAGTTTCACTAGAAAGTTAACATTTGTAACTACAAGAGACCCTACAATTAATATTTGGAGCCGTGTTGCATGTTCGTAAGTTATCTCTGATCAGATTAAATGCAGCTTAAACTCAAGCTGTTAAAGCAATTGCACTCAATCCAGCTCGTAACGCTTTCCTTATAGCTTACGACGCAGCCACTACCTGTACTTATTGCGAGATCGAAGGCTTTTCTAGGAACCGCAGCTGTATATGTAACTTGATACATAACCCTACCTTTGCTACCTACCAATCTGCAAGTCTACTAAATGTGAAATTGTGTACTATTCTCAAAGAGTACACTTATGTTCCTTTTATTAGTCGTAGATGCTGGAATCAAGACACTTTTATTGTTAGCTCTGTCGTAAGGTAGATGTATGTAATCCGACTTCGGTCTGTCAATTAGTATTAGGACAAAGGCCCCCTATAGCAAATTATATAGGGGCTAATTTATATGAACTACTGCCAAGTGTATATTTAGCGTCACACTCTTCGTGTATTCAAGCGGAGGATACTTTACTATTCCAGTTCACGATGGTGTTAAAACAAATTCTCATACAAAGCTCGAAGCTCGTTCATTATAAACTTGTAGTGTCGATCTGGTCGAGTACGAGTTTCAAAACAGTTGTTAATTCGTGTGGATGGTGAGCGATGGTAACTCGTGAAGGTTACACAATTATACCACTACCAGCCGGCGAGCCAGCGAGCCAGGCTGTGGGCCGACATCGGGCATCGAGCATAATTGGACACCACCAAATGGACTGTTGCGAATCGAACATTCTCATACCGAGTTTTTTAACTATTTCGTTAATCGGTTGATGTTTTCAAGTGGAATACATGTGATTTGGAAACAAAAAACCTGCATAAAAAGAAGAACGATGAGTTGAAAAAGGATTTAAATTTATTTCTTGTAATATATGATGTGCTAGCAACAGCCAGTATGAGTTCATAAACGTGAAAAAAATAATGGCGGAATTCAGATAAAGTTGAAATGATTTAAATATAGAAAACGGACATAAATATAGAAGCTTCGAAAACGGTTGGATTAGATATGTCGATAATGTAATAGGTGAAATCTACGAGTAGACACCCGGCAGGATTTCATTGATAAAATAACTTGAACTGATTTTGTCTCTGGCTAGTTAGGTTTGGTTCAGTTTTCGCTATCGGTCGTCCATGTGACCGCGTAGTATATCATAAGGTCACCGGCGCGGCGCAGGTCGGCTGCCCCCACAGGCCGCCCCGCTGCCCGCTGAGCTGCCAGCGCGCGCGCAAGGTGCAAGGTCGTCGCACGCGCAGGTGTACCCGCCACGCCGGCCGCGACACCGCGCCGCGACCCGCTGAGTAGGCGAGGCAATTCCATGATACTGAATTTCCCAAGGGAAAATTGTAATAACAGGATTTGTGACAATACTTCATACGTTTTTCTTTGGGTAGGCAGACACTACTGAACGCCACCTGCTGCAGTCCTCGTAAACTGTTTGCTTCGTCCTTATGAAAATACATAAACATAGTTAGCAGTGAAGATTGTTCAATAAACAGAGATTTCAAAATCTTGCCAAAAGAAAAACTTGTACCTATCAGCCATCAACCATGGGACAGCTTTGTCTAATGTTGACGTTGACCGAAGACACGGCCCGACGCGGCGCGACACGGGCCGCTAATGTGTCGGCAAACGACCCCGCCGCCGCCGCCGGCTCACGCCAGTATTTGCCGAACAAACACCATCGTACACAACACTGTTCTTACGTCAAACGAACCGCGAGGGAATTAGACAGCTCACTAAACAACAAGCGGTAAAAAGGGGACGCAGTTTAGGGATATCGTTTGCTTTGTAAATAAGTGATAGGCGACGGAGCGAGATAGTTGGGAAAAGTTGGAGAAGAAACCGTCAAGTCGGGAACGATGAATAATTTAATGTTAATAGGTATAGCTTATTTTAACAATTGCACATAAAAAGTAACATAGATAATAATAAAAAAACAAGTGATTTGCAAAGAGAAGAGAGAAGAGAGGGTGAGTGATTTGAATTGTAAAGAGCTGTGGATTTTATGAATAATAAATAAAATAAATAAATAAATATAAACACAACAAAGTATAACAAATATTTACAGACGAATGAAAAAAATACTGTAGGCCTTTACTAATATAATTTACACAACTAAAGTTTAACTACATTTGGCAGTGTGTATCACTGACAGAATCCGTATCATCCATTTCTTTACACTTTGTTTGTAATACCTTACCTATACCTTCGCTGTAGTCGATATACGTTCCAAATGTTCTTGCACCATCATCATTAGTCTCCAATTCACATCGATTATTCGCTTTTTAATCGGTTACGTCAAAGCTAGCTCCCATCCATTGCTTTCCTACGTGACGTTATTCTTGGTGAGGTTCTGTTCCTCCGGCAGCAGTTTTGTGCGGCCGATCTGCTCGGCCTCGGCCACGGTGTCTGGCAGCTCAGTCTGGGCCGTCTCCGGCATCAGCAGCGTCAGCGACCCCGCCATGATCGACGTCACGCCGAACAGGAACGTCGGTAGACCAGCCCAGTATGACATCTGGGGAAATAATGCGAAAACAATGATGTTAAGTTTTAGGTGTAGAAAGGAATATTAGCGAATATGTTATTAAAATCTATCGAGATTTGTAGGCAAGATTTTTTTTTAGATGAAAGAAGACAAGTAACAACAAGAGAAGGGAGAGTGAGAGGGAGAGGGAAACTGTTGCGCAGCAGGTGAATAATACAGGTTAAGAGGTTAGTCTTAAGATTTGAAACAATCCAATGAGAACATATGTTCATAGATCACTCACCAAGAGCGGCGTCTGTGGTGCAACCAGTGACCCCATGCGGCCCACGGCGGAGCAGATGGCGTGCATGGAGTTCCTAGTGTAGGTGGGGAACAACTCCGAGGTGTATATGTACACGATGTTGTACGAGAACGTCGCCAGCATCTCGAACGCCATGAATAGCGTCAGGCCCAGCCATGCGTAGTCTGGAACCGAAGAAAATCAGCATTGAGCATTTGGAAAACTTATATGGATCTGTCATTATCATCACCTACATAGACTTTTCCAACATTTTTTTTAAATGAAAGCTGGTCTTGAAAACTTAAAAAAAATAAGCTGGATGATTTCTGCAACTCTATTTTGTAACTCACCTTTCGGCACAAACGGCTGTGAGATACAAAATACCCCTCCCACCATGAAGGATGCCAGCAGCGGGATTTTGCGCTTGTACTTGGAGAGCGCCAGCCAGTAGAACACATTGGCGGGGATGTCCATCAGCATCAGCAGCGAGAAGTTCACGTACTTGTTGCCCGCGATGTGCACAGCGCTGATCATCATGCCGTAGTTGATGAGTGTGATCGTGAACCACCATACCATGCACACTAGGAACCTGGAGACAATCAAATCGTTAAGACTCCTGGTAATGTATGAGGGATCACGAAGGTGTCCAGAAAGGTAGTGAGACCTCATCAGGTTTTCCAAAGTAAAAGGAAATGACTTAGGATATCATGGACAATAAGTGTACAGTTTTATCCAGACAACAAAATACATTGATTGTGCAGAAATGAATGTTTGAGTTTTCGACTTTGGCTCCATGATTGTGATATTATTAATAAAATATGATTAATTGAGAGTTTCCTGATATTTCATGAAAGTCTAGTACAATTTATAATTTTTCTTTATTTCATTCAAATGACATTTAAATAAATACTTCGTTATCGACTGAATTTAACTGTATGATGATAGGTTCTGACCTCTGCATCATAATCCTCGACTTGAACGTCTTCATGAGCAGCTTCATGTCACTGACGCCACTTTTGGTCTCCTCGTCTACGTAATCCAGCTTGTCCAGCATCATCCCGTCGATCTCCACGCCGTTCCTCTTGGCTATCTTCTGGATGAGCTGGACGGCGCGCTCCTTTTTGCCCTTGCTGTAGAGCCAGCGGATGCTCTCGTCCAGGAAGAAGCAGTAGGAGAGGATAAGCAGCGTGGGGGCGTAGATGACGCGGAGGAAGTTCCTCCAGTACGGAACTGCCCACGCGATGAACGGCATCACGATCAGCCCGCATGTGTAACAGTTCAGCAGCACCATTTGGAAGAGGACGGTTCGCTTCTTTTCCACTATTTCTATACCTGTGGGAAAAAACACTTTGTCTAGCGATCACTCGGTAGGATACTGGCACAACAGTTCCTAACGAAAAGAAAAGCCTTGGAAGACTAATAGTAGCATGACTGTAGGATTATGAGATTTATTGAGTTACTTGAACCTTCAGTGCCTCACTTAAACTTAAATAATGGTAAAGCAGCGGCAATAACTTAGTGCTGTAGTTACGGACGCAACAATGTAACGAAATAGTTTAGCAGCATTGGAAAGTCAGCATTACACAGATTTATTGAACGATCCAAAGAAAAGCTAGACGACCGATACACTGATAGTATATTGGTCATGTTTGACAGAGACGAAGAGGATCGCCGAGGATGATACTGATAATGACGTGAAACAATAACCATACGGTGATCTATGACCATTTGCTACACTTCGATATTAGGGCCTTAAATACATGGAAGACGTTTGCCTCGTTAATGCTATTCAGCGGGCAATGAGGCTATGAGGTGAATACGTCAAATTTATCCCAATCGTTGGTCACGTTGTTTGCGAAGAAGAAAACGTAGGTAAATAAGATGGAGGGCTTCTTAAAGTACCTACTACATAAACAAGAAATACCTAAGTATATGTATACTTACTCAACATGAACATAGGTGAGAGCGCATCGCCAATGGCGGCCTCCAGGCCCTCCAGCACGATGTAGAACCAAAAGGAGCCGGCAAAGCTCTTGGTGAGGCCCAGCACAGCACCCATGGTGCCCGCGAACACCGCTGCTGTCTTGCGACCGAATCTGAACCGAAACCAGAGCTTGTTAACTTCAATATTGGGAAAATGGAAAAATCTTCATACATTTCTTGGTCTACATTGTTATAGAAAAGAAACATATTTTTTACCAGATCCCTAAAATACTTGTTGGACCAACTATTTGAGGTTTAATTCCTGCTTTGAAGTAGGATGTCATGTACCAAACTATATTTTTTGTGTAGATAATTTTGGCATTGCGTGATTCTGTCACATCCGACAACGCGCAACGGATAAATTCCACTTTATTGTATTGAGAGCCACCGCTGTTACCACGAATGTCTGCATTTTATTAAAAGCCAAAAGTGTGGTTACAGTGACTGTATATATTAAACACAATAGAAAATTGCTCAGTAAATAAAATTACAGATAAATATGCGTGCTTGCCAGGCGACCACGCGTGGATGAAGTATGTGCTATTGTCAAGCACGGCTTTGTATGTAAAGCACACAACTATTTTAATTACTATACAACATCGGTCCAACTATGAAGTTATACTGGCAGAAATATGTTGACACGACGCAACTAGCGACTACGCATTCTTTTTTCAAGTAATAGCCGGTCCTTACAAATGACTCTCCATAAAGCAAATTCAATTCTTGATTAAAAGCTTGTTTTAAACCTCCCATCTTTAAGAAACTTGTCTCGAGGGTGGGGTTGTGTTCACACAGCGGCGATTATTTAGGCGAGCGGCCATTACAATCAGCTGATAGATGCCCTGCCAAGGGGAGTAATTAAGACATAACGTAGTGCACTACGCAACCCGGCCCGCAAGTGCGCGTAACTCAACTATTGACGCTATCGCTAATGACCCCAGTGCCTCCACTTGTGAAACACATCATACTTGTGTGACAAATTCAACATTCTATTACACGGTAACGGTGGTCATGCCCGTAATTAAGAAGACTAATATTACTGAGAACATGGCGAATATTATGTAGGTAATGAATCATGTGTATGTTTAGTTGTTGAGTCGATGCTCGACGGGTGTTAGTGACCGGCACTAGAACGTATGCGGCACAGGGATGAGACAAAAACACAGTCATGTTCTGTATTGTCGGACTAGGATTATGTAGCCGCATATACAGGGACTTGAGTAGGTAATATGTTGACTGACTACAATGAGCAAGTGTGCGCGGATGTCCCGCACCTTCTGCCGCTGAACTCTTGTGTATTACGAAACAAGTTTCATTATCAATCACACTGTTTATTTCAACTGTAATTTGAGCTTTGGCTTGAGGAACGCTTTCTTCGACTGAGAACATCATACTCGTATTGATCGATATTTTCATATGGATTAGTTTCGTGCTATCTGCCATTAATGCCAACTACAGTGCCAACATACTAAGACAAAACATCTACCTGTCTGAGATCTGTCCCTGTATGAGCAGTCCAACCATATTCCCGAAACTGTGCACCGTGCCCACCAGCGTCTGCTTCCAGTCGTTACACGCCAGCCCGAACTGAAACAAATTCCTCATTAATAGTCCGTAAGACTGAAACATTCTTATCTACCTGGCCATTTCGTTTTGTAAAGCGCAGCAGAGCCTTCGGCGCTACACAGAATTAATTACTGTTATGATATCAAAGACGAGGACATCTCAATAACTTCGTTCGTTGTTGGAGAGAGTCGTAAATATGTCGTTGACCATGATGGAGTGCTTACATGTGCAGCCTCCCATTGCAATCACTTGCATTCGTGTGTTACAACCTTGCTCACAAATCGTGCCTAGGAATGCCTTTTAAATTTCTACAGCTTACGAATATAACGTGTAAACACCATGAATGTGAAATGTAAAGTTCTTTTTGGCAAAGCAAAATATGATTGTAACTCTTTCAACATTTCTGAATTCGTTGACAATGCCTTAATTCCTGATCAATAGCCTCATGTTAAAGCTCTCCACATAGTTCAAGTTTGTCGGTCAAGTAGCGAGTGCAGTCGCAATGTCCCGTGCGCCCGCGCAGACCGGTCGCGGAGCAAAAACTATGCAAATAGCTCCACATGCGAGCGAGCGGCCGGCAACGACACACGCCCCCTGCACGCCCGGACCTATACACTGTAGACCTGCAGACTTGTAGACTATTGTCTCAGCTCGGCACTGGCATTACAATGAGTCTAATAAGTCAGATACGAATCAATTCGTAGGTGTTGTTCAGCATTCCGATTGAATTGTTTTGTTTAGATCCTTCGTGTGAAGTAGAGATGGGGATTGTATTCTCACAGCTCTGCAGTTTTTGTTTTGTTGTAATATGCTTGCACTACATGGTAAATAACTTGTATGTTTTGGTGAGTTTAACACGTCACAGTTTTCGGTTACTTTTACTGGAAACATGCAAAAACCTCATCATTCAACCAAACACGCGAAACGAGCCAGGCATGCCAGGCATGTTTTGGATGAATATTAATTAAATTATCTACAGGGTGTAACAAGACCCTTAACGAAGCCGTCAACCAAGCATTATGTACATCAAACTAAGTAATTTTATGGAAAAATTATTGCTGGGAAACGACTTTCTTTTAGGTTGATAAATCACGTTTTATGGTAAGACTCAATGTAAAGCACTCAAAACATTGTGCTGATAGATAGATTGAATAGTACGGGGGTCGTGGAAGTGTCTACAGTAAAAATCTTACGTTAAAAACATGTAAGTACTGGAATATTTTTTAAGCAGTGCGCAAACATATTTTGGTGGTTCAGTATCAGTAATAGAAAACATTTCCATTATTTGTTCAAAACATTTATTTTATTTTTTTATCCGACTTTAAATCAGCAAAATACGGACCCCCCCTAATGAAAGGACCATTTTAGCAGCCACTCAAACGCTGCTTGATCACGGTCAGTATGCATTATCTTCTGCATTTTGATGGTCCTAAGCCCACGAAAGTATGAAGGAAAAATTGGAATTACTCTTCAAATAACTTCAGATCACGGCCAAATCTTAAAAAAGTCTAGTTGGAACCAGATAAAATCGGCGATCAGTACATTGTAACCCAGGTAAATGATGCCTGTGCATGATAAATAAACGAGCGTGGACCGCCGCCGCCGCCGCCGCCGCCGCCGCCGCCGCCGCCGCCGCCGCCCGCGAGTTGGTGGCCATAAAATTAATTTCAAAGTAAACTATTTTCGATAACAATAACTTTATTTTTTTGTATTAAGATTTATCAAAATAAAAAATAGGTATTTAATAAAACTCATTTAAGTTTAATTTGTCAAAGTTTGCGCACTGAATAAAAATTGACCCTGTATATAAAAAAAACTTGTGAAGTTTCCTAGGTATGGTCTAGAACAAAAAAATGATCGCAATGACGGTGAGAACTAGTACCTTTCAGCTTCGCTATGGGTCTTTTTATATCCTGTAGATAATTTAATTAATTAATTTAATGTCGTGCCCTTTATATGTGGCCTCTCGCAGAATAACAATGACTCAAATAGTTATTTCTATTCATTCGTCTGAAACGTAAATTAATAAAACATGTTTTCTAATGACTTCAAATGAATTGCTAACTATATATAATATACATTCGTCTAATTCCTTTAAAATAACGGTTTCTAGCGCCTATCGGGAAAACCCACAGACGACCAGCCTATATATAGGAATATATCCTGCGATGAAACTATAGAAATACCTCCACGTGCGCCGAAGAGCCGCCATAGTTGCTAGTATTGTGCAAGTTGTGGACGATTCCATGCTGGCGGCGCGGGCGCAAGCTCGCCCACAGAATACCAATGAGTGAAATAGTTATTGTCCTTATTCACCTGTAACGTACTTATAGATTAAGATAAACTTATGTTCCCAACAGCAGCTCTTCTCCCCAGTTCAATGGAAATTTTGAAATGCCTATGTTGTAGGATTGTTAGTGATTATCTTGGATATATGGTCCTCTTGCGTTACCGCCTGGCCACGGGACATTCGCTGCAGCGAAAATTCGCGCGGTGCGAACGGCGAATAGTGCAGGAACCAAACAATAGTCTGTTTTTTTTATTTCCGAGACTAAACTGATATACGTGGGTTGCCATTTTTTTTGGAATTTTCAAATAGTGATGTGCGGCAACCGTAAATTGACGTTAATAAAATCAAGTAGTATCGTTTTTTTCTAATACTTAGTAGTTATCTTGAAAAAATGTGTAGATGTGTGTGTGTGTGTGTGTGATGTATGTGTGTGTGTGTGTGTGTGATGTGTGTGTGTGTGTGTGTCTATTTAAAACGAAATAATACATAAAAGAAAGAAAGAAAGAAAGAAAGAAAGAAATCATTTATTTGTAAAACATGCGTATACATGAACTGTCAAATCAGACATGCAAGATAGTAACAATATGTTGTGAGAGTCCATGTTTTGCCATAAGTAATAAGGTGTCGATATATAATGTTAAACATACATTTTTAATGAACTAATTACTATTACTATAATACGGGCTGGCCACGGAAACGGGCGACGCGAACGGCGACGGACGGGGCGGCAAACCATGCGGCACGGTTTGCATGCCACGGGCAGTAACGTTCGCCGCCGCGACCAGTACACACCGAGACCTAAATAAATGTCTTTAACAAAGTTATCTCGATATTGCTTTGAAAGTAGTAGTTTTTGGTTCAAGTCATAATATTTGGAAGAGATTGTGGAGTACGTGATTTTAATAGAGAGAAAATTCTACAAGAAGTACGACAAATACAGACTATATCCAGTTTTTTTTTTTCAATTGTACCCGAATGAGTGTCGAAACATTTGATTATATTTTTAGGAATATACAACCAGAACCGGACAAAACGGTAAATGCAGATAGGATTGCAAGTGCGCCGCGTTACTGTAGTGTCATGAACAATCCTGTTTAATCATGTTCGCATGTTCAAAAGTATAAATATTAAAACATGTTAAAAAAAATGTACCTGCTCACCTTAAAATAATATCAAGTCTTTCTTCAGCTGATACACAAGGCCTCAAATATATATCCTGATATTGTATACCACTTTGTATTATTTACCAAAGTATGAATAAAAATATTTTGAATATTTTTTAAGTGTTTACAATAAAGCAAAAAATAATCACATTCACTTCACTCTCGTCTTTAGTTTGCAATGTTGGCCACAGACGACGCCTTGTAAGGGCGCCGTCAGGTATATAGGTATTACAATTATGTTATTTATACAATGCTAAATTTAAGTCATTTAAATCCTTTGAAGGGGTCATTGTACTCATTATAACAAACAACTATACTATACTATGGGACCAAACCTGAAATCGCGAAAAAAAAAACAGCTGTTCAGTACATTTTAACGAGTTAGGCGAACATAAATGTACTGAACAACTGTTTTTTTTTTTAAATAAGAAATTACCAAATATACAAAAAAAAAACTATTTTTTAAATATTTTTTACTCTAGTGCAAAATGTATCCCTATATATTGCTTATGTTTTTATATTAAATCAGAAGTATTTGAGTCAACCTACAAAATGATATCAAAATATGGACTCGACACCAATTATTTTAAGAGTTATAGGCATTTGAATATAGCCCTGTCCCAGCGCATAGTTCACAATGCTGCAGGTACCCCGTTGTTTGTTTGAGATAGATAAGGCACCAAAATTACGAGTGGGAGTGAGACGGCAGAAATTTAAGTGAGTGAGTGAAGTGGCTAAATAATAACAGTCATCACGTCGTCTTCCTCATTTTACTTCAGGTATTTTCGGCGAGCTAAAATTTTCATTCAGATTGTGCTCCTTCAGCACCCTGTATATAGAAGCTCTGGATATGTTCAGGATATCGCCAGTTTCTGATTTGGTTTTGTTTTCAGTATGAACATATTTGTAACTTTTTTTTTAAACTTTGCTCCCCCTAGGAATTTCCCCTGTATCGTGGGTGCGTTTACAAACATTTAAACTCACATACACAAACAGCCAGACCCGGAACAACTACCTGATCGAACCCGCGATACGCAGCGCAGCAACCAATCGCTCAGCCACTGCGCCAACAGTGCCGTAATATTTGTGAGCGTTCATGATCATAACTTTTTCCGTTTAGCTATGAGCTTACGTTTTTTTCTTGGTGATAAACTTTCTTCATCACGCTAAATTGTTCAGCGAAAGCAAAAACGTAACAAAACCACAAAAGTAACACAAAAAACAACAAAGTACCTAACAGAAACAAACACAACGAAAATATAACAAATAACATAGATATTGTATCGCGACCCACAGCGGACGCATTCGAACACTTCGGAGGTTGAAGGATCATGTTAAATTTCGGGTTGCCGTATTCTACATTAACCGCCGTATAATCATAATTATTTTTAAAATTGTACTTGTACATTGTATGGTACGAAGTTCCAATAATTTCCGTATTTTTGAAAAGTTCTGTCGTTTTGTAAGAAAAAAGGTTATAGTCGTTTTACCGTATACGGGAACAACACTGATGGCGTCTGTAAATTTTAAATGTCAAATCAATTTTTCAGCAGCACTTAAAATTTTACCGTTTAAAAAAACTGGTTGTAAATTCTTGCAATTGTCTTCCAAATATTACGTCTTGAACCAAAACGATTACGTTCCAAGCAATATCGAGATAACTTTGAAAAAGAAATATCGCTCATGGCGTATAGTGGTCGCGGCGGTGAACGCTAGTGCCCGTGGCCTGAAAATTGTGCCGCACGGATTGCCGCTCCGCCAGACGCACCGCCATTCGCGTCGTCCGTTCCCGTGGCTAGGCCGTTAGGCGCTGTATAATAATAGAATACAACAACAAATAAGTACATGCTGTTAGTACCAATACGAGCTTTAACAAAGTGCGAAAACTAAACATTCCAAACGATGAAAACTGCGGCTTCTAATAAAACAAGGTATAAGAAGAATTTGAACCATGAAAGAGAATTTCAACAACCATGATGATCCGATAAATAAAAGGAATGTTTTAAATTAACTCTCGGAATAGTTATAGTTAAGGAACATCAACAAAAATCTGTTGAAGGGGGACATAAAATCAATAGAGGCACACACACATTTACAACAGAGCTATAAATTAAGGAAAATTAATATGTTATCTGAATCTCTTATCAATTTTAAATATGAACGCAATCTCGAATTCCACGTCTTTCACATTCTTTGACTATACTTTGCCTAAAGTTTTCCTAAATATAATTATATGTTTAACTCAAGGTATATACTAATGACTCGTCAACATCATCAAATTACACAACGTCTAGCCTAGCTGTCTGTCTGTCTGTCCGTCAGGGCTCAAGCACCTGTCTACCGTATTTCATTCATTAAACACTTCGTTATCTACGTAGACATCTCCTAATGATTTGACAGCCATCCCTAATATTTAGTTAGATGAAAATTACTGTAATTAGTTCTTATCAAACGGTCGTGTTCGTCTTCTAAATTAAAAGTCAATGTCAATCTTTTAGTTAACAACCTTCAAACTAATACAAAATGTTTTAGATTTCCATAGAGCTTTCACAGTTTTTGTTTGAACGAGTATTTCAACCCGGTTTTCCCTCCTAAATATTTATCAGGACACCGATGATACATTAACATTGTAACATGTTACATTATGATAGTTTCTATTTTACAATAAATGTAGGTAAATATCTATCTACACAAATATTATAAAGAGGTAAAGTTTCTAAGTTGTTTTAGGAAGTAACCTTCGGAGTTACTTTTCAAATTTCTAAAATTTCTTCACTATTGGGAACCTACGTTATGCTCGGCTGCATAGAAAAATAATAATAGATAGTCTTTGCCCGTGTGACATACTACGCTTTCGACCACAATTCGAGCGAAGTTGAGGGCACAAGCTAGTAATATGATCATAATATACGGTACCTAATAAAGTTTCTAATGTTGATTATAATGTTGTGATCGTCACATTCAACCATGAAATGGCCATTTCCATGGTATTACTAGTGGAGCTTACAGAACCGTTACTGAACCCAGATATGTTACAAAGATCGGTGCTGTTGTGTCGCCATTGATGGCGCGTCTTTATATCTTGTCAGCAAGAAAACTATTCGTGACCACACAACCACACACACTACATTGTCAATTACATTGGAAAGCATCCGTTGTCTATGATTAGAGCCAAGAGGTCTATCAAGTATTTAATGTCTTCGGGTTAATAATGTGTATATTAAGAACATCAAGGAAGTCGTGATTCAAATAAGATATGTCAATAGGAAACGTACACACGTTTCAGTGACATGTTGTAATTACAAAGCGTTGAGCTTCGTTTAACAGTAGATAATTCCGATAATTGAGCGTCGCGTAATAATTGATAGCTTACTAATCGATTGTGCGGTAGTAATGACTCGCGTAATTCAAGAGTTAGCGCGGTACACTGCTGCCGGTCGGCGCCACCACGCACGGTTTAGCAATACGAGCTAAAGGAAGGAGATGAACATTTATCTTAAAGGGGTTAAAATATCTAATATCTTTTGACAGCGACTTTCATTACGAGCACGGCTCATCACACTACATATGATTGTAGGAAGACATGATGTCAACTGAACTGAACTAAAACTGATCTACCTAAGATATGATGTCAACTGAACTGAACTAAAACTGAAGTAACTAAGGCACGCACCTCTGATTTTTTGGATTCATGTGCGTATTTTATAATTTTAACTTGCTCCGGTGAAGTGATACATCGTGTGGAAACCAGCATGCCTGAGAGATATCTCTGGATGGCATATAAAGCCAAGTCGGAGGCCCATGGGCGGCCTAAAAATTCTTACACCAAGTTAGGCACTAACCACACGATAAAGAAAATAAAGATCGACAAAAGAAAAATAATGAATTAGCAAACTCATCCCGCGGGTCCCGACTGAGTAAGACCAGTTGACTAAAGAGCCGTAACACCACAATACCATCCGTTTTTCGGACAAAAAATAAATAAAGCAGTGTACTATAGTGATCCCAGAATAAAACAAGCCAATTCGGCTTACCTCTGCAATAAAGGTGTCGGGTTTCTCATAGACCCACTCGGTGCAGAGGTGGTCTGTGGTGTGGTTGTAGCGCGCGCAGTCGTCCACGGCGGGCGACCAGCACTGCTTAACGGGCTGGTCGCTCCAGTGGAGGGACTGGTTCAGCCAGGGGGTGCTGTACGATGCCTCCGGGCCATCGCACACGGGGATCTTACATCTGAAACGAATGAGGCGGTTATTAAAGAACCTGTGCGAAGTGAAGCCTGTGATTCAAAATTATGATTTAATGTTTCAAGTAAAGCTGATTGATGGGCTTTAAGTATAGTGTGGATATTGATTACAACTGTTTTTTTTAGGATTCTACTCTAAAGCTCTATGTTAAGATTGATTAAATAAGATAAACTTTAATACGACCATAATATGTAAGCAGAAATTCGCACATCGTTTAATGTCTTTACGTGATCGTACCCATACTATATTCTATTCATTTGACACTATGTATTGTATGATAGCACAATTCCAGGAAGCAGAAATAGAAAAATGTTAATGTCAATCAATAGTGTGAACAGATAATCCTGAACAACGATGAAAAATTGATTGTATAGATATCTTTCGAGTTCTCTTATAAGTTCTTATATGACATACTGTTATTTTGATTCGTTTTGTACGCAAAAGCTCGCCCTTAGATTGAGCCGCAATTTGGGTATATAGTTGACCATCTTAGCAGATGAGATGTTATTAGTCAGACAGTTGCTTACAGGAAACAGTAGATGGCATCATGGCGGGACCATGTTAAACTTTTCACGGTTATGGTTTTGGAAGTAAGTAGAAACCCTCTCCTTTTTATTTTTCGTTGTATGCATAAAATCTGATAAACAGAAGTTATAGACAAACGAATACCTACCATCATACCTATAGGTATGATGACATGCGGAAACCGTCGACTGAGTGTACTTTGCGTTCTTTTACGAGCTTGTTCGGTGCGCACACGCAAGCCTGTTATGATAATGTATTCATACAAGGATTCAGCAAGGATCGGGCAATAATTGTAATTTGTCGTATTGCTTGCAGCTTGATATACAAATGCTCATTCATTTATTTTCTCTACATTTTAAAAATAGGGTTTAAATTAAACCCTATTTGTAAAACAATTATTTAAAGTAAAATAATCACGTGATTTAGTTCTGATTTTTAGTGGCGTGGTTATTGATGCTGAAATAAAAGTGAATTAAGAAAGACTGAATAAAACATTGTTTTAAGCTTTCACGGTTTATAAGTGACTTATACTGTCACTTACGGGGCAGACCATCACGGAAGATATGCCGTAGGTGACAGTATAAGTTTAGACTGAATAAAGTTTGTAAGACGTAATCAGGTATACATTCGCATTTCAAATCCCAAACAAAATTTTGGTACTTCGTAGGACATTTTAGGATCTCTCAGTCTCAAGCTAGGTGATGGGACTACCCGAGAACACGTAGTTCTATTTCGATGTGAGGAGCCCATATCCAGTAGCGAGACTACTGCTGGTGAAGATGAAGACAATAAAAACATAAAACTAGCTTCTGCATCACCTGTATCCCGCTTCTTCGACGGCGAACACGTAGTTGACATTATACATGGAGTTGGTGGCGTACACCAGAGCCAGCATGGCCATGGTGATGGCCTGGTGGCGCCCGAACGCGCCCAGCTGGCCCAACACGTCGTCTAGGTGGACGCGCTTAGACTCCGCGTTCAAGTCTGCCATGGTAGGGTTGGAGCTAACTTTGGACCCACTTTTGATAGAAAGCTAAAGAAGTTGTCTGTGGTCAACACTTTAGCACAATGTTCTCAGAAAACTAATTTGATGCTTATTAAACGCATAATATGTTGATTCATGGATTGTAATAATCTTTATTTTAACAACTTTCTTGGATTTTAGACCTTCTAATTGTTCCGGTTCAGTTACTGTTCCGTATGCTAATAGGGTAGCTATAGCTAACGCATTTTGTTGGGAAAACAAGTCTCGGGTGGAACAGCTCGTAAAACTTCCATTCACGGCACTTTTCAACTTAACGTCATTTTAATTCACACTTAGCACTAACTTTAGTCTTCAACACTTCGCCATGTTCTTACTACACCAACTTTGTCAAGCTGGTTTTCATTTTCTCTAAACTCGCTACAGTGACTAAGGAACAGATTCTTTTCACTTTAAATGTATTCTTTTTAAACGTGTGTCCAGCAGAAATGTCTAATGTCATCATCTAAAATGCAATGAATAATATTAATAGCTCAAATTAAAAAAATTTAACGAGTTTATTATTTAATTTCGAAGTTCACTTCATCATGTCACTGACACAAATAGATGTCATCGTGCAAAAAGAAACAGTAAAGGTGTGAATGCTAAGGTGCAGTCTTCTCGGTACGGTCTGGTAGCTGCGGTGAAATGGCGGCCGTCGCACAGTTTTATGTGGCAGTTAATTAAATATTTACTGTGTTAGGCTCACGACGGTGATAACCACGACTCACTTCATGCTTCAGCTGTTGACACTGATAAGCTGGCAGGATCTCATTTACATTAACATTGGCAATCCAATTTGAATCGTTTAAATTAAAATTCTATACAGGACTGTCTCGCTCAAGTAGGTATTAAATTTCCCAAAGCTTTGAATCTAAAACTTATTTTAGCCCATCTTGCAGTTTCCAATACGTTATCAGGTAATCTGCCTATAAACCAATGTCCTTAGTATACATTACAACTGCGGACTGAACTGATGTTGCAAAATGTATATTGACTAACGTTGGTTGTTACGCCTTGGGCAGTTGGGCTCCCTTAGCAAAGGGTGGTCGAAAATACCGATGAAAACGGTAAACAACCTATATGATCGAATACGTGTGAACAAAAACTAATTATTTAGATTTCAGATAATTGTTTCGTAACAGCATACAGTGCGAACAGGAACAAATAACACAACTCAAACAAATGTAAACATCACCCGTTTCATCAGTAAGCTACTTAGGCTAATTCTTTATTTATGTTCTCTTTATCAACTGGACAATACATTTATATAAAAATAAAATATACTTTTCTTGGAAGCCATCGGTCTGGTAGTCATGTGACATCTTATTCAAATAGCTTATGTTTAAGAATACCAAAAGTTTATTCTGAATACTAACTCCGAAGCTGCCAGCCTTCTGGGCACTTTTCCTTTTGACAGCGATGTGGACGAATTTTTTGACGCCCTATAACCCTTTTGATACTTGTACATATTTTGATTACTAATATAGATTTGTAGTTTGTAAATAATGTAAATAACCAAATCATAAATAAATATTCTATTGTGAAAATCTAAGTAATTATCATGTTTATATTTAAGTATTTATGGTAAGTTTTTTCACTCGCCAACGACTACTATAGCTATCTCAATAAGCCGCTGAATTGCATACCTATCTACATTATATATTATGTGTTTTTAGAGCCTTGCAGCTTCCATGAAATGTATCTCCTTTCCAAAGCCAGTGGGTTATACTTTGTTGGTTCATAACATCGGGCTGGAGGTAGCATTCCTGGAGGAAACAGACTTCATTCCAAAGCCCGTCCATTTATAACTCCAGTAGCCGACCATCGATTAATTAACAAGATATTAGGTACGTCCAGAAATCACACGGCAATTTAGCTATCAATTAAGACTATCACTGTTTGGACGCATACGAATGACAAACGGATGCACACACCGACACTTGCTCTTACATCAGATTGCGACAGAAAAGGTAGGTACAGTAGCAATCAGGTGGATAGGTACTCAGACTAACCCTTAATCAGCGATGTCGGTGATAAATGATCAGCTGTTCGTGAACGTCGGTAATACACAGACTGATTGATCTAGTTGCATAACTGTGGCTAGATTAGCTTAGGCTGGAGTACACTACATGCAGCTGCAGTGCGCGTCAATTCGGCTTGTAGAAATCGTATAGCGAAGCGAAAACTCGATAGTTCCCGGAGTGTCTTCGAGAGGTTCTGATTCAATATGAGTTTAAACAGAATATGCATAAACCATTCGCTGTGTTATTTTTATGGTTCCTACTAATTTATGCAGAGGTGATAAGTAGATGCACAAGCACTTTGTGCTGCACGCACTTTGCAGTCAGTGTGGCAAAGCTTTAGTAATTAATAATTATTTGTTACCTATTTCTACAGTCTGTAGCTACCCAAGTTATTGCTGCGTGTGATGTTAGATTTGCGTTCGGAATGCAGCAGCTTTACTAATGCACTGTGCGGTAATTGAGTTGCATGAAAGTATTCGAGCGGTCTGGCTCTCGTGGCCGACTATGATTGATTAACATTCTATACCCTATGTACTTAGGTACATAATATTTTAGTTTTTCTACTCCGGAAAAAATAAGCACTAGGTATCTCCAAGAAAATAAACTAAGTTTGTATTAAGCCAAAGTAACTGTCATTTTTATCAGTATACTTCAATTAATTAGTCAGTCCAGACCAGTCTTACAAGGGGTATCGTATTACCCAGTACTAACTGGGTTGTGGAGGTCAGACAGGCAGCCGCTCCAAGTAAAATACTGGTATTCAGCTGCATCCGGTTATACTGGACCGGTCAAGATAATGATGATGATTTCAATTAATTATACATATACCTACAGTCCCTTGAAGCTGTGAAAAAATCAAACTTCTAAGTTAACGTAAAACAAAGATACGGCCGTTTATGTCGCAAAAAGCGAATATTTCGACACTCTCAAAGGAATCATTTATAAGGTACTTCCCGTTGACCTAGAATCATGAAATTTGGCAAGAAGCAATTTCTTACTGCACTTGTAAAGGAAAAAATCTGAAAACCGTAAATATGTAGTATAATAATAAAATACCCACAAGTTTATACGGAACCCTCGGTGCGCGAGTCCAACTCGCAGTTTTAGTGCTGGTTTTTTTGTACTCAATGGATTACTTAGCCTATAAATGTCTCATAACTAGTTTGTATCACCTAAACTATATTTTGAAATGTAACCGTTTGAGATACAATAAATAAACACTTTTTTTTTTTTTTTTAACTAAACGCCTGTTGTACTAATTTATGTTAATGGACAACATTATGTTAACAAATGTTAAACATTAGTCTCCAAACCTGGAGAATAATTAAATAGGTACGAATTAATTTAGGCCAAAACGAGAACAACGCCTTGTGACTGTCTGGGACAGTCACAAGACATTACTGTCGTTTGAGATGTTGTTATCTGTCACTCAGACTAACTGGCAGTTGTGACATACGGAGTGTTTGTTTATGCCGCACTGCCCCTGACAAGTTTAGCGATAAGCAGAGAACAGCGAGCGTTGTGCACAAACATAAGCACGCACAGGGTTTGTAGTATTCCAAGTAATTGTTTAAGAATGTGCGTTTGATGAATTACTTAATTGTTGTCAAATTATTATGTACGTGGGTATAGTCATAATAAACAGGGTGAAATTTTGAAGTGGGCGTGGATGGCCAAATCCGAAACTATGAGGAATATCGAAAAATTATGAACGTCAAGATAACGGGACCCCTGCCAGGTTTTTTGAATATCATGTAATGATTTTGATGAAAACTAAAATTGCATTATTAGATTTATGAAATATCAATGTTCCTAGCCTGAGTAGCCTGTAGTTGAAGTTTGAACCCATTGAGTCACACGCCCTCTGGCACAGAATAAATACCTAGTACCTCTGGAGCTATCCACAAGGCGTGTGGACATTCCGACAGACACTGACCGCCCCCCCCCCCTCTCGCCCCGGGTCACACAGGATTCGACCTCCCGCGGTCGCGGCCTTGTCCCGCCCTTCGCGCTGCGCACACGCACGACAACGTGTATCATGTATGCAGACATGTTTGTGTTTGCGTTAGAATAAACACCCAGTTTGATGTTCATAGAAGGACCATGAAGGAAAATAGCATTCTAGAGTATTGCAAAATTAAACACATTTAGAAAGAAGCTACCATTGTTAGGCTTTCTTAATAATCTCGATGTAGGTTTAATCTTAATTGCAGGAGAAGGTAATATCGGCACTACCTTTCACTCATAGGTAGGTACCTAATACCTGCCTAGTGTAGCAAGCACAAAGTAGGTACCTATATTAAAATGAATTTTATTCTGACGCTGTGGAGATGTTTTTATACACCTTTGCATTATTTTCATAATTCAGTATTATTTTGTATAGTTTACATTTACACCTTTTGCGTTATATTATGTGAACACGTGTTTCTCGACGTCAAGAAAAAAGTGAGAACAACATTGTACTGATCAAGTTGCCTTTGCTCAAGCCGTGACCAAGCTTTAACGTGCAACAAAAACTCGCCCTTGATCCAAGCTCTTCGGTTGTCTTCAGCATTAGGTAATACTTAACACTTTTTAAAGCTGATTGATTACTTTACAGTTGTTGATATAGTGACGTCACGCTGCTCTGGCACGGTTCACGCTTGACATATAGGTAACGTTCGCCGTGACATAGATTCGACACAACTGAGCCTCGCAGCTTCATTGTATATTTGCACAAGTTTTTTCGAGATCCGCAGCCAAAATATTGATACAAAATCTCAGGGCCTCTGATTTATCATCATAAATCCATCGATCACTAATAAATAGTGATAGATGCATATATCAGACTTTAAAAGGAACCCCTCGTAACAATTGCTATTGTGAATTTAATTTAATTAAGTATTACTTGATTTGCTGTTGTAGGAAGTACTGTTACCGACCATTACTAACTTGTATACGCTGTGACTTTGGTTTCCATGTTCATAACGAAAGCTTATCGGGACGAACTGACCTAATTACCGACAGTTATATTGTAAAATGTGTGATGTGCATGAGGGCAAATAAATAAATAAATAAATAAATAATTAAGTCAAGCTTAACAATGTCCCGTTTAGGTATTCCTAGCCCCCCACAGTCCCATACACTACCTCACAATATCAGCGAGACAACATGCCTTCAGTGGAGGCTGCCCTCCCTACGGAACTAGTAACAACAGCACTGTCTCCGCTGTTCAGTGTGGAGGTGTGAAAACTGATGCCTCGCTGTGAGGCCACAGCACACAGGGTACGCAGTAACACAGCACACACCGCGCACCGGTGTGACAGCGTGAGTAACATTACGGTCGTGACAGAATGGAGCTCGTACTAGTGGGCTACTATTTGCATCGAAATGCTGCGCCTGCTTTACGATCTGTATTACTGGGCAAAGTTTGCTGTCCCAATTTGTCTTGACATTTCATTGTATTGCTTGCATCGTCGTCGATGTTCTGCAAAAAACCGTCAGATCGAATTACTAGATGCCTGGGCAATTCATTTATTAAAACTGTTTCTAAAGAGTTTTGGTTGTCAAGGTAATCTTGATTAGATTACAACAGTATCACAATACAAACATGATGTAACTGTGAGTTTCAATATCGTTCCTTGCTTCGCTACACCGCTGTTGTAACATGTTCGCGATTGTTCGCCAGAAGTATTTGTGACCTGTCCATTAGCACCGGTTAGCTACATAACATTGCTATTTGCTGAATGACACGTCTCCAACTCTCCTTGCCTGGTGGTAATGGTAACGGCCACCCGCACGCCTGCTGCGAATGGCCACCACACTGTACACACCACACACTAAACATTCCTCTCTCCAATCAACCGAGACGGATCGCACTTTACATTTAAACATTCTCCACACAGCATCATATTGTTATAAACGCTATCTTTCTTCACTTTACACGCCTCTTAACCTGTCCGGGGTCACTGCTTGAAGTAGGTCTTTCTCAGGCTGCGTGACTATAAAGAAATATACCAATAATACAAAAAACACAGTTGTATACATTGTCAGTGACAACTTGTAATTGGCCTTCTTTCACTAAGTGGCAACGATCTGTAAAAATCGGGTCGGGCATAACTCCTGTGTCCTAAGAGTAAGAAATAAAATAATCATTAACCATATTGAACAATTTCCTATCCACTTTCGTCTTCGCCTAAGGAATGGGCAGCCAGCAGCCAGCAGCATGCAGCATGCAGCATGCAGCCTGCAGCCTGCAAGCCGAGCTTGTGAGCAGTAAAGTTGCAAACTTACAATGAAGCATAATTCCTAGCTGCTGGTACAGGCAGCATCAGAAGTAGATTAACACTACTCAAAGATTCAAAGCAGGTCTTTGAATAAAAACTTGTTAGATACCTCTATTACTCGTTACTAACAAGGTATTGAAGAGAAAGGAATATTTTAAAGAATAATCTTCTGAAACATTAAACCTAATAGCTGGAGCCCTGTACATCAAATAATTAAAATTTCAAATTTAGCTACTTCTGTTGCTGACCGTACGACAATAAACTTTTTCTTTCCGCAGTTCAAAAGAGCGAGTCACATGAATGATAGTTACAATTTTCCACAGTTTAAAATGTTATCGCCAGCTTTACAAGACAGGGAAGGAATAGAAGGCTCGCTCCACTCGATAACCTACATATCTATGACACAACACCAACTTAGCTCACAATTTGACTTCAGACTTACTTAGACTTGGGAGCATCATTCGCCTTCTACAACAGGGTGATCGCTAATTGATTAGATACGGGTCGACTTCCTGAGTTAAGTTGGTTATCTTTCCGAAAGGCATCTTCCGACCCCACACCGTGAACTTTTCATTTTGCGCTGACTTGCACATTTCACTAACTCATTTAAAAGTTCTCGCTCGGGTTCGCTGGTCGCACAAGATTGCTTGAAGTGAAAATCCACTAACTGTCATCATGATTCATTTTAAAGGGACGTTTGAATTCAAATATTCTGGATTTAGTTGCGAACTAGTTAAGTAGTGAGTTGCAAAACTTTTAATGGTCAAATAATACATTCAGCTTCTACTTTTACGTTCAGTTCCTAGTGCAATAGTGCATGGGTTCTGCCTTCCAAAGTAAGATAAATCTTTACATGACTAAAAGAGTGCCCATAGTTAATATAATTTAAATGTTTGGTCCCAGCGCCGCACTATTTGACCATCATCACCGGGTTGTTGAAACACTTAACTACTATTACATATACCAGACTGCCGCGTACCTAAGCTAGGTATCTGCCCAGTGTGCAGACTGTGCAGTGGTACAAGATACCAGTTAATTGCATAAGCTAACAGTTTTATTGGTTTTCACAAACCTGTTGCTTTCGCCAGATTTCCCCGCGACTCTGCGAGTACCTTCCAGTACTTACTGCAAGCATGCGTGTGCGGCTATTAATGTTCGTGTATCCAATTATATCAACTGTCTTTATTGTTAAATTCTTAAGCTTTCTGGGGGATTCTCGGATACTCTATCAACCGCAATGATTACTGCAATATTTTTACAAGATTTTTCAGTGGTAAAGTTTTCTGCACACATTAAATAATAAAATAAATAAATGTGGAAGTAATGTGACTTTTTGATAACTGTGACAACACCTAGGTTCTGTTGTTTGTAACCTCTAAATTCTTATGAAGTTTCACTTTTGAAGAGTTCCTATCCATTCCTTCAAAAGTCAGAAATCGTTTTATTTACTTCTTATGTATGATTTGTAATTTCTGAACGATGAATTTCATCCTCCATTCTTAGCATGAAAACAATCGTTAAACCATGTACAACAGTAACAATATAATATGGTAAAGCATCGTGTCATACTGTGTGGAACGTACGCAAAACAATGTGCACCTTAGGGTTGCTCCTTTCCGGCCCTGGTTCAATCCATGGTCTGGAGCGAGAGGGAATGGAACGCCGTCACCGCATTCTGCGAAGCAGTCATGCTAGCGAAGGAGGTGGCGGGACGTGTGAGGGAGAGAGCCTCACGTCTCAGCCGCCGCGGGAGACGCACCGGGCGTCGGGGGCCACGTGGTGGCCCCCGGCCACCGTAGGCTCGGGCCTGTGGACGATGAGTTATGGGCTAGCTCGCCGTCCGTCCGTCTTATGACGACAGGCCGTGTCGACGGCGCGTTCGTGTTCCACGCGCGCCTCAAACAGAGTCAGCCAACAGGAAGGGGTCCGAAAGGACCGATGCCTGCCAGGGTTGCGAGACTGTTCGTAAGAGATACCGCGGCCCTGGAACACAAAGGGCAAAGGAAGGAACATGGATGGGTTTTAGTCAGTAAAAGTCTGACACTCCCTCCTGCTCAGCCCAGAGCGGGAGGGGTTATTTGATGATTTCCCATCCGAAAAAGAAAGGGATCTTCCTTAGGGTTGCTAGTTCACCAGTCGGCTCTTACAGTTGTTACTTTACAACCAATCGAGTAAAAGTGAATATAATATGTTAAGTTCGAATGTTTTTCAATATGTAACGGAATGAGTAAAATGTGCTGCCTAGTGTTTTGTTCTGAACCTAGTTTGGAGAGATAATATTGTCTCAATTAGGAACAGAACGTGAATGCTGGTTCTAATTCCGCAGCGGTGCGTGGGCGCATGTTCGGAACTAGTTTAATATCTCGCTTGTTACAAAATAATTAATATGCTTATTTTAAAACCAGAGCTTGAATTGCTTCATTCAATATGAACGCTAACATTTAAGAGCAAGAAAGATGTTTGTTTTGCTGACTTAAGGTATTTCGTTGAAATAGGTAGATGATTTGTGATATACTTGCAAAGTTGCAAACGAGCCTACTACTAACTTCTGACCCTAAACTGACTAACGGCCTGATACATAATTATGTTCACGTAAGTTGGTGCCGACGAAATGAATGATTTTCAAAAATACAACTTAATGCTCTGAAGTAATAGTTTACATGCTTCGTCTACAACGTAACATTCATTTAGGTTATTTTTCATGATGATTATTTTGAATTTTCGATAATTACAACATATTGTTGTGCCTCGCGTCCACTCGTGTCGGCTTCAACTGGAGGGCACCCCAGTCTCCTCGGTACGAACTACGACAGTTACACGTTACACGCCATTCTAACATGCTCTCAACAAATCATTATAGTCGAGTGTTAACCCTCCCACGTAGGTATAGCACCTCAAAGTACAAGTGAGCACTTTTTCGGTCTTCTTGAGTATTGAGCGTATGAGTACATACCATACCATAGATAGTACGTAGGTACCTACACTATCCCTATTTACACCTAAAACTCGTTCTCTCTGTTACAGGTACTCGTCGGCTTCATTAGACAGCCTCCACACAAATCGGACGCTCCCAAACTATTCGTTACCCGACCAAGTACGAAAGCTCGTAGCTAGCTGTAGTATGTGAGTGACGTGTCTAGTACTGAATTTGTGAAGGTTACACCGATTGATCAACACTCTATTGTCCGAGTAACGGTCGCGGTAGGCTTGACATCGTCAGTTTAGGGTTAGGTAGGTACTTGTGATTTGAGGTTTTTTCTTAGGGTTTTGTTTTGAAAATATCTATGGTATGTACTCAATCACTTGGCAGGTATTTTATTTTGATAAATAGGTAGGCACGTAATTAATTCAATACCTACTGATATTTCACTTATTCACAACAAAGCAGTTGACAAAGAAATATCGAACTAAATAGGATGCTGCCCAAGCGTTCTTGATCCTTGTGTGATGTACTAGCTGTAGTGTAGTTATGTTGTTAGTACCATTAGCTAGTAAATGTAAATTATTATTATACACACGCTGTGTACGGAACTCCGAGTGATCGACACTTGTTTCACAGAACTTTTTTAACATCAATCGTCAGACGTCAATTTTCTTCGATGAGTATACAAAATGTCTAGGCTCTTGACACACAAACTATTGTACACTTTATTTTCGTTTCGGTAAGGTACCAATTAGATTAATTGTCTGGATGTTTGTATGTTTCTATGATTGTGTGTGTTGAAGTGAGAAATTTTAATGAGTCGAATATTAATTGACATTTTGACGGTAGTTGAAGCCTTACGCACAAGTGTCGAAACAGGCTAATAAGGATGCTTTGTTGTGCCTACAGTGATGAATAGTTTGGAGAGCGTCTTCCAAATACTTCATACATTCCGTGGAATTAAATTAACAGATTTTGCGTGCAGTGAAATCATCGTAACATAAAATAAACGTGACAAGAAGTGCCAATAAAAAGTTAAGTGTTAAACAAAAAATGAAAAGACCACAACGTTCTAACAAAAAGTTCCCGTGACAAGAGTGCTCAAAACTAAAAAAGTGAGTGTTCAAAATTGGAAGGTTGGTGTGTTGTGATGTGTGAGTGGGTGAGTATGCGATGAAGCGCAGCAAGTCGTACACCTGGCTGTCGGGGCTGCTGCGTGCGAAGCCCGAGGAGCGCGACGACGAGGAGTGGGGCGCCGCGCCCTGGGTGCGCGCCGACGTCATGCACCATGACAGGTCAGGATCTGCATGTTTACACTTGCTGTAATTGTGTACTATCGTTTTATCCAGCGAAATGAGACCCTTAACGAAGCCGAAAGGTACTAGTCCTCCCCGTCATTGCGATCGTTATTTTTTGTTCTAGACCATACCCGGAGATCACAAGTTTTTTTTTTAAAGAGATGTGTTTAACTTAAGATTTTTACTATAAACACCTCCACGACCCCCGTACTATTCAATCCATCCATAAACACAATGTTTTGAGTGCGTAGTCCTACCGTAACACGTGATTTTTCAACTCAAAAAAAAGTCGTTTCCCAGCAATAATTTTTGCGTAAAGTTACTTAGTTTGATGTACATAATGCTTGTTTGACGGCTTCGTTAAGGGTCTTGTTACACCCTGTATAAAAAATAAAATATAACAATAAAAATGCCAAAAATGGCGGCTAACTCAGCGATCACGAACAATGAACTCACCCGAAGTTAGCCTAAAGACATACCACAATTCACGAATACCACAGAGTTTCGGTGGGGCTGAAGTTTCGCAACTGGATTTTTTGGCCGAATCTGGCCGAAACTGAAACCGAACCTTCGGTCGAACACTATAATTTCTAGGAAGAGAACCAGTGATCGTTACATACACGTGTGTCCGCGCCTGTTCCCCTGGCATCCGCCACGCTCGGTACACTTCACATCGACATCACATGGATGCTGACCATGTCACAAGCCGAGACAAAAGGCTCGTTGTTAATAATCCAATGCGACCGTTTAAAAAAATCTCGAAACGGTAAAAGGAATTCCGATCCATAACAGTTTTCCTCGTTTTTCGGATGCCTTACAGACTCTTTGTGAGTCTGCTGTGCTTGTAACACCTCATGGCAATGGCTAACAACAACAACTTTAATTTACTGGAACATCCTCGCACAGAACGATATCGACCTAACAAGCAACAGCATACATTGCGCTTTCTCGAGACCTTCTGTTCCTGTTGTTTTTATTGTCGTCGGAGAAAATGAGTTCCTGGTAGCAGCCCGCGGTGCCCGCTACGGACAGAGTACCTGTGAGAGTACCGAGCGGGTTCGTGCGCAAAAACACGCGACAGTTACATCTGTACCTACCCCGGTATAAATAAGGCAGTACGACGCGATAAACACTCACAAACGACGCAGAACATCGTAGATCTGATCCATGTGGTACCGAATCAATCGTATATGATATAGAACGGACTAATTAATTGGCAGTGGCGATTGATTTGTAAGTCTCTCTGTAGAAGACGTGTCAGTGAAACCGGTGTGATATATTTGCATAATGTTTCGTATATGGAACGCCTTTAATCGATTTATGTAGGGTGTTTTATCGTCAGCCGCGAAGTGTGTGTAGTTTAGATGGTTCGGTAGCTATTACAAGGTGAATGCTTGTGAAAGCCTACGTAAACCAACTTCTTATGTACGATAAGTAACGAATTGAGAAAGACGATGAAAATTGTGTGCAGGGACAATTCAAGATATTAGCAGTTAATAAGTCTGTTAATTTTCTGATTGTTCCAACTCAAAAACGATTGCAACCAATCACCAAGTCAAAGAAACTGTCAATGTAGATAAGAAAGTTAAACATGAAGTAAATTGAAATAGGAATGCCATACTAAAGACAATAGTAGCGTATGACACGCAGGCCCGGACTGGCCATACGGGCAAATCGGGCAAATGTCCGATGGGCCGGTGTGGCTGATTGGCGGTTGACTTTCTTCTGCTATTTAAAAAAAAACATTTCATTACATCGATTAAAATAACGTCGTCTACCTTTAAGTCAAGAACCTAATTCAATTTACTTTTGTACTCTATCTGTAATAATGGTACCTTGGCTCTAGAGGCTCAGGATTTTTAAAGTTTTTGCGTCAAACTTTTAACACAAAGGTTACCTAACTTTTTCTGCCTCTGGATTGGCAATCCTAATGGATTTTCGCATGATCGGACCGGTACAGGCAGAGGCTGAAATAAATTAGGAGCCCCTTGCCCATCACAAGATTGCAAAAAATGGAGCATGTGGTTAGATCTCAAATTACATAATATTATATCTCAATTTATTCGGAGGCAAGATGTAAAAATTTTCGAAGTCGACCAAGTAACTCCATTAGGTCGAAACAATTGCAACCTGTCCAAGGCAAGGTGTCAAAGAATTTCGAGCTCGCTTCGCTCGATCTTAACTTTGTCTGCAAGTCGACCAAGTACCTTTTGTACAAACGGTCGAAACAATTTTAACCTGTCCAAGGTAGGGTGTTAAAATTTCCGGGCTCGCTCTTGGAGCTTTACTTCTTTTTCATTTAAAAATTGCCTCCCTAATTCGATTAAGTAACATCTATTTCCTCAATTTTGTTTTAACTTCAGTTGTATCTGTAACAATTGTATGTAACAATTGCAACTTAACCCTTACAAATCCATTCATTTTCCACGCGCCTTTCTTCGTCGGGGGGGGGGGGGGGTTCTTCTAGTCTCTTCTTTATCAAAGTCGCAACCTAGCATTCTTCAGTTGATTTAAAATTTACATTAGTAGTTTTCCTTTCTCTTGAGAGTGTAGGGCCGGCCGTCTCTAAAATGCGCGGGCCGGTTTCGGGTCGCAGTCTGAGCTTGATAACACGAGACGGGCGCACGTGGCTGCCCGATCTGTCCCGAGTGTGCCCGAGTGGTGCCGACTGTGGCAGGTCGCGGGTCACGCATGATTGTTGTGTCGCGACCATTGTCCTGCTCTCCACTCGCTAGATGGAGACCTCGCTTGCAGACGCTTTTGGCTTAGGGCTATTGTGATAGAGGAACATGTTTGAGAACATTCTCAGTAAGCTTAGAAGTTATACTTTTGACCAATTCTATAAGTGCATTGTCAGTTGGTAGTTTTTATTTTCTTACGGAGAGAAGGCACAAAAACTAACCCCAAGTAAAATAATTACAATCTTTGTAGTGGGTAGGTAGTAGGTAGCCGAAATATTCCATTTCAGTATTGACTTCTATCCATTAATACTTATTTAAGCTAGAATTCATATATTCATTCTTTTTTATTATAGAAGCACATGGAACCAGTTATTATATAATAAAATATTATTAATTTACTTGTAATCAACCTCGTATCATTTAATTTTACACCAAATGTTTTATTGCAGATTTTACTACTGTCGTCGCGTCGGCCCAGTCTTAATCGTTATATTAATTCCATATCATAATGTGTGATCAATTTGTACGGATGTCGTATCGCTATGTAACCTGTTAAAGTTTTTGTGTGAGATTTGTCACACGACGGGTTTTTGTGCCGTTCTTAAATAGCGTAAGAATATCCTTGAACTGCACGGGTGCTAGGCGAAATCGATTAGATTCGTCTGTTGTATTTAATTTGTTTAAATCGGCTGAAACAACTGCCAATTAGTCTATACATAGTAGCTGTATCCATGGTCTTTGCTTAATAGCCGTCCTAAAAATAAACTTAAAATAATAATTAAGTTTACAAATTGATTCATCACTTGTGCCTCGTCCTACAATGGAGGCGCCTTAGCCCCGAGCGCTCGCCGCGGGCGCCGACCAATCAGCACTGTTTATGTGGCACTTTTGTAACTAACCACTCCTTGAGCCATAACCAGCTAACCACTGACCCTTTTAACCGAATCGAAGGCATGACATCATTACTTATTAATATTTTAATGGCGGAATGCTTGGCTTAGTCACATGTTCATATTTGGATGAAAATTAACAAAAGTGGTGCCTTGGTCCTTGGACTTGCGTTATCTAATTTGCTGGACTGTCTTACAAAAAAGAGCAACTAAAGCAATAGAACTTATACTGTCAATTACGGGATATCTTCCGTGATTGTTCATTCCGCGCTCCCGATATTTCGACGCTGTCGCAAGCGCCGTGATTGCGGGTAGATGGAAAATAAATTGTGAAAGCGTGTAAACCGTGAAAGATTAAAATATCTAAAGTTGATCTAAAGCAATAGATTCCTTAGGATAGAATAAATGGTAAAACACCCGTCAAGTGCGAGTCGTACTTACACGCACACAGGGTTCCGTAGCACCAAACAATATAATTAAAATATTTTGAAGGCTCATTCGTATGTTGTGTTGTTTTACATTCAACAGCAAAACTATTTGTTTTTCATAAAAAGTCCCATAATTATCTCAAAAACTAAACAAATAAACTAATTTTTTCAGAATTTTTCTCCTCTTTCTTTAGAAATTAGAGGGGGGGGGGGACACATATTTTCCCATTTAAGAAGTGTCTATCTTTCAAACGATTGACTTTGAGAAAAAAATGGTTTTAGGAACCTGAATGTCGTTTTTAAATACCTATCTATGGATACCCCGCACGAGGCGAGATGAAAAAATATTTTTTTAGTTTGCTCCCCTTAATTTATTATTAAAAAAAAAACTACTAACCGTAAACCGATTCACAGAATACATCTACTTAGTAAGTTTCAACTGTGTAATCCTAATACACACATCAAAAGTGTCTAGGGATCAACATATATTTTTGCAATAACTTTTCTCCTGATTGATATTAATTAAAATTTTCTTTAAGGATTCATCAAATAAAGTGTTTTCGTTTGTCACAGTAACGATAAACCAAGTCACCTTTGCATTAATAAAGAAATTTGCCATTTTCCTAATAAAGGGATTTTTGACATTTGAACCACTAACACAAAAGTTCGAAAAAAAGACTGAAATAACAGTTTTCTTTAAAATTTTATTGAGTAACTTAAACAATTAATAATCCGTGTTTCTACCGCGAACACTAACAACACAAGAACATCGGTTTGGCATACTCAAAATGAGTTCATCCAAATCACGCTGTGGAATGGCCGCCCATGTTCGTTGCAACAACAAAAAAAGGTCTTCTTGCGACTGGATACCCTCCATATTCGGCAGAGCTCTTCTCTGTAGCATATCCCATGCATGCTCAATCGGATTCAAGTCTGGCGACTGAGCAGGCCAGCGTTGAGGTTGCCTCTGATCCAAATCAACTCAGTTCTTCCGCCGATCCAAATACCCGCCCATACCATGATGGTTCCACCACTATAAGGATGGACTTCCTGGCAGGATTTTAATCGCTTTTGGCGTCCAGGGGTTCTCCAGTGTCGTATACGTCTTGTATCCGGTCTCATACCAAAACGAGACTCATCAGAAAAGCACACGAAACGCCATTGTTCTTCTGCCCAATTTCTGTGTTCAAGAGCCCATTGATATCGTATCCTACGATTGTGCATTGCTATAGGTGGTACCCGTAGCGGTCTTCGGGAATGAAGGTTCACTTCATGCAAGCGGTTTCTGACTGTTTGGTCGCTAATTAAGTTCCCTGAAGAGTGATGAAGCCTCACGGCTAACATCATGGCGGTTATTGTTGGAGCTCTTCGAGTTAAGATTTGAATGTATCGGTCTTGTCTCCGTGTGGTGCAGCGATACCGTCCTCCATGGCGCTCAGCCACGGTACCAGTGCTTCGGTAACGTGTCCAAAGTCGACTGATAACACTCTGACTTGTATTCAGAGCTAAAGCCACAGTACGTTGCCGGGAACCAGCTTCTATCATTCCCACGGCTCTGAGCATTTCTTCCTTGCTTAAATGACGTCGCCGCTCCATAATAACGTTGGTTTTAATCAGTAGTAGGGAAACAGTAGCACTAATAATGTCTTCAATGCGTTGTATGTTTTTATAGGGAAAATATTGACAGCTGATTTTCATCTTTTACTCGAATTTGATTCACAGTTCCTGATTCAAATTATGAAATGCACCAAAAAGGATCCATATAAATTTATAAAATCATAAATTTATTACAAAGCCACATCTCAATCTCAAGAAATCCACATAAAAATGCTTGATCCCTAGACACTTTTGATGTGTGTAGTTTCGGAATAAAGTGAGTGTGTGTGTGATGTTGACGAATCTGTATAAGTATGTTCCGTATTTTGCCATTCGACTACGGAATCCTAGAAAGGGAAAAACACAAAAGAGCACCAAAATTGCGGGTCACTTGATAACCTCCAGTGATTTCTATGCGTCTAATCGAACTATCTAACGGTCCATCGAAATTGACCCGCCAATGAATAAAAGAGCAGTCTATTAGGTGTCTCTGATTATCTACGAACACCACTCCATTTTCAAGGCTGTTACTGCGAGTAATTGGGTAGGTGTTGACGCGAATTTGAATAAAAAGAGCCTATTGAAAATTAACAGTTCTGTCTAAAGAGCCTCTTAGAATTTCGTGGGCTTTTTATCCAATTTCATGATTAGGAGTCTGTTTGAGAATAACAAGACCAAGAACAAGAAGTAAAGCTTTGGATGATTCTTTGACTCTTCTGAAAGTTGAGAAATCAGAAAAGTAACCAATTTAAACCAAATGTTTTTCAAATGTTCTTAACAAATGAATAAAAGAATTCCAAAGAGTTTTTACTCATGCTCTTACGGCATGTCTTCAGTTTTGTACAAAAACCACGTTCGTTGTTCAAACCAATGTTTACCTCTAAAGGCCTGAACTATTATGCCCAAGTCCTGTGCACCTGACGTGGCTGACCGTCAGCCTGTCAGAGCGCAGCAGGGCGCGCGCATTATGCGCAGTGTGTATGATGCGCCCGCGCAGAGACGCCGCGCATGCGCGTTGCACGCACCGAGATGTCTTACTGCGAAGCACGTCAGACTGCGCGACGTGCTACATGGTGCACTTGTAAATCATAACAGGTTATTCTAGCACGAATGGTGTATTGTAATGGTGTATTGTAAACTACCGCTGTTTAATTATAACATAGCTGCAAATATCTGCACCCCATTTGCATTACACAGCACACTATTTGCTTCAGTTATTATTTAGAAATTAGTCTGCTATACAACGCTGTTATGGCAATGAATGTTGCTGAATCCTCAAAATGAATGGTATTGGGATTCTAAGAGTGACAATTTATTCTACAATGACCCTGTTGCCATTGCCAGCCTACCTTACCCTCGCAGTTGTACCAATTTCAAGCCATAACTATGTATCATCTGGAAATTCACACTGGTCTGAAGTGCAACATCTACAGTTCTACACAAATAAACCGCAAGTAAGAAGTTCATAAGTGGTTTCCATTTCCACATACTCACTAGATCGTTCTCTAAGCTTATATTTCCGTAATACCCATTCAATGTGCCAGATGTGTTTAGTTGGGACTTGAGTGTTGAACATAAACACGGTGCGGCCACAGCCCGCACTGCGCACTGCATGCTTCTCGTGAGCTTAGAGATCGTAAAGTAGTCGCGGTGCGCGTACACCATGGTGGAGGGCACGGGCGCGGAGGAGCTCACCACTCTACACAGTAACAGATCTTAGACGGGTTAGGTGATAATGTGCTGAGAAGTTTTCTTTTATGTTCCTTACAGCCTTAAATAATTTCATTATACAAAGTTCAGCCAGGTGATGTAAATTGATTCTTTTAGGTTTGTGAGTTGGAAGGAAGTCAGTATAATATTAGTTATGTTTTTTTTTTTATGATCCATGACTATGACGTGTATCATGTTGATGTGTTACACCTTCTCTTATTCATACTTTATCATACCTATACTAAGCTGTGAAAAGTATGTTTATGTTAATAGTCAGAAAGCACACATAAAGTCGGTGCTCGCAGGTAACGTTACGCCACAAGTTAGTGTGTTGCCCGGTAAAGGGGTCGCGTTTAGTTGGCCGCAACGGAACACACGGTTTTTTTAAGCAAAGCACTCATTTAGCTTACCAGAGCACTCTACGAGTACATTTCAAGAAAATAAGATTTATAGATAGTTTTATCCGATAGTGCTGAGTAACTTCAAACTAAATAATTAAAATGTAAACATACTGACCATAACTATCATGAGAAACTTTTAGATTTTTCATTATGTGCCTTCCACGAATAGTTTATCGACGTTTTCAGCTTCTGTGTCATTCCAAAGAGAAGCAAACCATCACTTGTACCTATCTAATTCACGGCCAGCTAATCCCTCTTCCCACATAGTTGCTGTACTTTCTAAATTAAAAGCAAATAAAGCACGGCGCGTATCTGTTCGGCTGTCACTTTCAATATCCGTTTCCTAGCCGAGTGTGAATTGAAAATGTACCGCAGCGCGCTGATTGGCTGCGAGATCCGTCCGTGCGCGCACGCAACCTCCCGACACTTTGGGCTCAGGGTGACTGTCCTATAGGACTGGGCTTTGTTTTAGTAGAGGAATTCATTAATGTGTAATTGGAGAATTGTCTAATGAATAAAATATTGTCGCTTAGCTAAGAAAGAAATTCCTAATGACAGTCACACGCAACTTGCAGCGATGCCTGGGGTCGAGGTGTTTTTTGTTTACATATTTAAATAAAAATGTAAACTTACGTAAATCTTTACTCACGCGACAAAAAAAATGTAAACGGAACAGATAAGAATAGGATGATAATTAAACTATCGTTAAAATAATAGTAAGTGGTACAGGATAGTGGTATCCATGTCGGTGATATCAACGGTTAGGCAGGAATACCTAGAAGCCACGCTGTCAGTTTCTAGAAAATATTACTCTTTCAACGATTTATTTGTGTTTGTGAGGTGCCTGAGTAGTCGATAGAGTCAAACTAAACTTTTGGTATTGTTGTCTCCCTATCCTGTCTGTATCAGCAGACGTCGATAGCCAGGTGTCGGCTCCGCGGCTCAGAGCACGGACAGCATGAAGCTGGCTCGAAACATAACCGCAACCGCAAACAATCAATTCTGATTGCGTTATGGAGCACAGCAACTAACTATCAGACAACCACGAAGCTTGCGTTCTTAGATATTTGAGAACGTGAGGTTTCACACGTTTCACAAATTAAATACTACCTTATATGCAGTTGCTTGCTTTTAAGGATAATCTATGGACTTCACATGCTTTTAAATTACTGTTATAAAACATTTAATGGTGGCGGTCAACATTTTAGAAATCAGGTTGTACAACTTTCATAATATAATATCTCTAACAAACACTTTGCGTTATTTCGTCATAAGTTCAGAGTAGTAAAAGCGTGGAATATTGCTAATATTAATTGTTTATTTATTTCAAACTGCTATTTTTTTAAGATAATGATCCCTGGAATATCGGTTCGGAAGAGACTGAGCTGTTAATATTGTTAAACTGTACAATTACAACGTTAACATATTGAGTGAATTATGTAGACTGTAGACGCAAATTAAAGATTTATAAGATTCCATGCATTTTTCATGAAAGGAAATATTTAATTAACATGGCAAATGTATTAAGCATACAGGTTCTATACATGTAGTAGTATAAGCGCAATAGGTAAAGCAAAAAGTAGACCAAAAGCTCACATCAAATCAAAGATTGATTAATAGAAGACCTTTTACTCCCCTCTTCACCATGACAATCGACTTTAAACAGTAATATATCAACAGTTCCCGTGCCCCCGCCTGCCTGCTACCCTGCAGCGCGAGCGTGAATGTGCCCATCATACAATTTAAATCTCGCCATAACGCCGACCCTCACTCGCCTAAACTGACATAACTGCCACTTTCCATACGCTCCATAAAAATGCAGTTAACTCACTTCATGGACGCACCCCAATGTATAATAACCTTTATTTTTGAAGAGAAAAGGTTGGAATTGTAAGGGATGCGATTCTAAAAATGCCCTGAAAGATGGCATTATTCATATAAATGGGTTTTGACAGTTTTATTCTTTGATACTGTGGGATATTGCGCGCGTGAGGCGGTCTCACATGGGTTGCCACTGAAAACTGAAAACTTTTTCAACTTTCCAGAGATACCTATAAGTATCTTGTGAAATATCACAGAATAAACTCTCTAGATACTTCATATTTGAAAATTACCAATTATTTCTTACCATCATTACTATTCCCATATCTTCAAAACTCAGTCCGTGCACACTTTTTCAGACATTAAGGACAAATTAAATAGGCTGTGTTACAGCTTAAGTAATTCAGGTAAATAAAGATGTTCGTTAAAATAAGTGTTAACTACCACATTTACCTATCACTGATGATAAAAACATGAGTTTCTATCATGTTCAATGTCACGGCAGTAGTGGGTAGTCTCGTGTGAGTCAGCTCGAGCACTCCGAGCTATATTGCCTAGACTAGGAACAGGACGTTACACAAAGACAGACACATTATGGACTCTATTTATATCGCACTGTTTACCTGTACATTTATTTGTATTTACAGTGACGAAATGACATGCGATTTTATGCTTTCAAACAAATTGAAGTTATCTTAAACCTACTGCCGATTCTCAAGTAATGTTCATATCTTGATTATTGCTATAACCTAACTTAGTGCTTTGATTTATGTCCTTAGGATAGTGTTGAGATCGTTCTTAGAAATTATTCTATCCTGAACCTTTTCGTATTTTTCTGGTTTACTAAGTGGTGCCTGCCTTTATGACTCAAGTTTTACGTTTCATTCAACACTCTTAAACCATCAAATAGCTGGCCGTTTCCAAGCATAAATAATATTTATTTGTTCCAGACTTAAAAGAGAGGCAAAAGTACTAATAGTTGGATACCATACCACTAATATCGAAAGACTTAGTACAAGATTAACGACTATTAGATACTTCGCGGATAAACAAACATTGAGTGCATATAAGTTCACACTATCTTAGTGAGATACCCGGCTCTGTACTAGCCGGGGCTTTTACGATAGGTGCATTAGTGCTAAGACTGTACAAGTAAATCTTTACAGTAACACGTTAGATACCCGTGTAAATACAGCCATTTAAAGTTCGATTAATAGCTGAACATTTATTAATTAGCTAACAAGTATTAATGTCACCAACACTGTCTCCTCGCTAACAAGATACGGGTACATAGTACCTACATTAAACTGATTAGTAAAAGTTAGGATATTGATACTGCCTTCCAACGAGACATTCTTACGTCCAACTACCTTTAGAATGAATAAAAAATAGTTTTGACTTATTGAGCGCCCGAGTACTTTACACATTCAGCGAAAAGTCGATAAGTTAAAAGTTGTTACAATAATTTTAAGTGTTATAGCTTTATCACATGACACTTCACAATTAGCACAACCACCAGATTCCCCGGACACTGACCGTCGAGGTGTCCGGCTGTCGGGCCCGCGTCGCACGGCCCCGCGTGCCGTACTGTCCGCGCCACGTGTCCAGATAATCGCCGTGTTTGCCGAGTCTATTGGACACACAGCGTGGGCTTGACGGTCAGAATATGGATATTAATTCCGATTTGATATAATTTACCTTGAGATAAGTGTTGGGCTAGATGCGGAAAGCAGAAGAGCTGGCGGTCAACGTCCAGCGGTGATAACCTATGACATGATAGGAGTGATAGCAGAGAACAGTGATTATTTAACTGTCCCAAATACCTAAACATCAGCAACACCAACTATTGTAATACCGACATTACAGACAAAGTCACCATTTTGAAATAATATAACACCACGCCTGTAATCCCCGAAGGGTTAGGCTGAGGTGTACCCATTAGTACACCCAGTCAGTAATGTTTAAGTATGTATATGTCACATGTAATAAATAGGAAAAATATAAAAATTGTCGTGCCAGCGACACGAAGAAGAAGAATAGGAAATATAGCCATGCAAATATCTTTAAGTCGGAGTGGCAGGATTTACTCCGCTAGGCTTCAACATCATGTGCCATCTATGATGGATCACCATCAACGATGGGTTTCGTGCTATGAAAAGACACTGAGCGTTGTTTCTAGCAAAACTAACGAATTACTTGAGATTACAACTTATCAAAATAACACGGGCACAATGAATCGGGTACAGTTCCAAGAGGTCTTAACTCGGCCGTGATCAGACACTGACTGACCGTCGTCCTGGCTCAGAGTCTACCATCTGGGCTCTGTGACAAGTGACGCTGTGGTGTGGGTAGATTTGTAAGTAGATCGCTTGATGTCACCACCGCGTACTTGCGATTCATTTTAAGCCCGCACCAGTGACCGTCTCCGACATATATAATTATTTATTACCTACACTGATAGAGTGAGCCCTTATGGCGGCACATTCGAGTAAAATATTCACTTCCATCTGGTTATATTGAGGCATCAAAGTCGTCCTATCCTTTGAACAGCAAATATGCGCAGTTCTAGTATTATTAGCGGCGTGTACAACATAATAAGACTTCCGTCCAGAGACGACTGTGCCGCTGTAAGTGAGTACACCAAGTAGTCTTAACTGTTGCCTTCCGCTGAGCGCCTGTGTACGGCGGCTGAGGAACACTTGTAAACATGGACCATCGCGCGTCGTGACATGTGTTGAGTGCATTCATTATAGACTCCAATATGTTGACGACTTTCAACATGTTGTGGGCGGATATTCTTTCATATGATAATTCAATTCAAGTCGAAAGTGGGTAGTAAGTAGACTGTCATCAAAATCGCGTATGTCTCCATAAGCAGGACTGAATTGGTCAATTTTTAGGATTTTTGAACATAATATTATTCATCAAAGCAATTTAAAAAACTCATTTAGGGAATAACACAATTAACTTAAGTTACCAATTACAACTCTTGAAATGTAGGAAAGGCCTTGTTGAAATTACAAGGACCTCAATCATAACTCATAAAACATTGCGTGTCCCAAACTAACAGCAGACAGTTGAGCATGTACTTCATTTAGTAAGTGACTCCCGCTGCCCAAGTGGCCATGCCACAGTGCCGCAGTGCCACATGCCGGAAGACAGGCTGATTTATCAGATTTTATCAATCTTGATGTAAGGCGTGTTAGATGCAGTGCCCTGGCGATTTGTGGCGCCCCGACACGCGACGGAATAGTCCAATTGATGATAACTTATCACTGGATGAATCGGATTAAGGTGAAGAGATATATCTAGAACATGTCGCGGAAATTGAAAATATATATCGCATTCGAAGTGATAATTGTGATATTGCAGGTGATTTACTGTGAGAGGTTGATGAGTGGTTTTATCACGTAAAGGAATATCTTGCAGGTATACAAGATGTTATGGTATCTACGATTCTCTTTTTTTTTACGTTGACAGTGCATGGCATAATCTAATTCGCTGATCGGAAACTTCCTTTTGAGGTCAGCCTGATTTGCTCTTTATAAATTATGTTTTCCAAGATTAATTGAAAATCGGGGTCTTTTGTACCCACAGCACAGCCGGACATATTATAGGTACCTTTGCTTTATATGTCTTACAAGAATCGATTAACATTTTATTCGTTATTATACTGCATGAGGAGTGTACGCGGAGGTAATTACAGTAAGAAGTAAACGCACGCCTAATCGCAGCGATTAGACACCGCAGCACATGTAGCTTGTGTCGAATTATTATTATTACGTCGTGTCGTTATCGTTGTGTACTGATAACGCAATGTCGATAACTCGATAGATACACGTCGTATTTGTACATATTTACTGTTGTAATTCGAAAAATGTTAATAATAACATCACATTCGCTGAGAATGGACCATCGAACTGTCGCCTTGCTTGGCTATCTGTTGAATAAATGAACGACTGAATTGATTGGTCTATTTGGTTGAACGATGAATTCATTTTAATGCACCATGGTGCTTAGCTTTCGACACATACATAATCTGTCCTTGTTAATTCATTATTTGTTGCATACATAGAAGTGACGTCATTTTTCCCACCGGTCAGATGGATTGAGATCTTTCCTTATGATTGCGCTGTTCTTGGCTTTTCATCTGCTTGAAGTCATGCATTTCACTCTCCGCTCCTACCTCTAGAAGCTCCTATAAGAGCTAGCTTATTTATGACTTCGGTTTATACGAAGAATAATGAAAGAAAACAGAGACCCCAAACAAACAGACACTCAGGGCAAGCTGTTCTTATTTTTATTTGTATCAGCCCACCTTGGCGGGCGTTATGATAAGTGCCGAATAAAATATGATGGCCGGTGTACTGTGCTGTGATACTCGTTATGAGAACATTCCTCACACGCGGCACCAGCTCGTGAGGTAACGCGGGAGGAACCGAGGCGCAGGGATGAAGTACAACGAGTAGTACGGGGGTTATGAGGGAACAATGAAACAAAATATTTGCTACTTTAATAACCAGTTAGAATCACAACCTTCCTTAGGTTGCCGCAGTCAGGTAAACATGGGGAATACGACTTTGAATAATAAGGAAAACGGAGAGTTCAATGTTGTTAGGACTTCTCTTCACGATGAGTCATACGTGATTCACGGATGTTGTTTTGTTTGACTACTTACCTAGTACCCGACAGTAAAATATGAATAACTAAAAACTCAAACTCAGAAAGTACACTTGCATAAAAACTCGACCTTATACTCCATCGTTGCCCACGTGTTCACGCCATTCCACGTGGCATCCCTGTCCGTTTATCAGCGTGTCTTTAAGCCCGCTTGTCGTAGGGGTGTGCTAAGCTCTCCGTGAGCGCCGGAGCTCAGGGGTGCCCCTCAAGATGAGCCCCGAGTATGCCCCACCACCCGAGTAACTGGCCCGGATTTATTGCGCGTTAAGGAGACCATAAAATGAGCACTGCTTTTGTGTACTCTCATTTTATTGGTCATTTAAATGAAAATCCGTTTGCGTAAAGCTGCTTTCGTGTAATGAAAATTCTGTGGTTTGATGTGTACTTACCGAACTCAAACTAGAACTTAGTCGAGTGTGTCACTTGTTAACTTGATCAGTTTCACGCTTCAGAAACGAAGTAACACCATTTTATTGAAAAAAGACTACCTATTCTTAAATAAATCCTTTTTAGGGTTCCGTAGCCGAATGGCAAAAAACAGAACCCTTATAGATTCGCCAAGTCTGTCTGTCTGTCTGTCTGTCCGTGTATGTCACAGCCACTTTACTCCGAAACTATTAGGACTACACAGTTGAAACTTAGTAGGTAGATGTATTCTGTGAACCGCTATAAGGTTTTTATACAAAAATAAAAAGTATAAGATTAAGGAGGGTCTCCCCATACATGGAACTGAAACTAAAAAATATTTTTTTTATCAAACCTATGCTCGCGGGGTGTCAGAACACAAAGGGCGATGAAGGAACATGGATGGGTTTTAGTCAGTAAAACTCCCTCCTGCTCATGCTTTGATGATTTCCCACCCGAAAAAAAAAAAAAGTTTCCGAAAACCATTTTTTCACAAAGTCAATCGTTTGAAAGATAAACACTTCCAAAGTGGTAAAAAGTGTGTCCCCTCCTCTCTAATTTATAAAGCAAGACGAGAAAAATTCTGAAAAAAATATAGGATTATAGAACGTAAAAAAAAAAACTTTCAAACAAAATTGGTTTTTAATTTTTTTCAGTTATGGAACTTTTTCATCAAACTGCAGCAACAACTTTGCTTTTCATAAACATACTATGAAAAACAAATTTAGTTTTGTTGATGAATGTAAAACAATACAACATATGAACGAATGGATTCAAAATATTTTTATTATATTGTTTGATTCAACGGAACTCTATGTGCGTGTGAGTACGACTCGCACTTGACCGGTTTTTTTTTAATTTAACTCACTTTTCTTCTTTCTAAAATAACAACCCTTAATGTTATCAAACGGTAACCATTTATCAGAGATCTCAGTAAAGATCCCCCGCACTTGAACCGTTTTGTGCCGCTCATCAAATTACGGCTTGCCTTCCGGCAGTTCCCGCCGACGCATTCAATAAATAGAATTGTTCGTCATTTCCCGGCCGTCCGCCCAACGCGTGTTCGGTGTACGGTGTATAGGTATACCCCTCCTGCCACTTAGCTTTATAGTTTCACTGATTCATAGCCCCTGTGGCCGCCGGTTGCCGAAGATTGGCGAAGGTACCCGAATAATACTGAAGTTCTGAAGGAATTTTACTTGAATTTAGCAAGAGGGCACGCAGTGTGCCACGAGGTTTGGCTCCTATTGTATGATGTATGGACATCACTACAATTCGTAAAAATAGATGTTAGAGAACAGTAAAAAAACAGGACGTTGGCGACGCTTAAGGCTTATTACTAAGTGACCGACGTAATTTATAGTGATAGTGACAGTTTGCTTAGCTTTACAATTAGCATGAAGATAAGCGATGCCTATAGTAGCCCATTACCAAAACGCGATTATCGGCCTCTCATGGTATTTGGCTGAACCACAGGTTATTAGGTTATCTATGCAAATCAGAAGCTAGCGGGCCATTAAAACTCGATCCAAACAATTATTGATCCATAAAATCACAATAAAATGTAACGAATTTCTTCTAGAGATAAAAGTTATTTTTATACTTTTTAAAATTCTTTCTTTGGTATGGACGGCCTTGGACATACCTATTCCTTTAATTTATACTAACTTTATACCTGCGGTTCTGCCCGTGCACTAAGAATGTTTATGTTTCTTAGAGTTTTTAAAGAAAACTGGCTCGTAAACTTAACTGAACATTTTTCTTTGCCCGATTTAAATAGAATTATTGGTTCGCTATTTACAAGTGAAATTGTTCCATGCACCCAATCTGGCATTCCCAATGCTTTTAAAGAGCTGACTCAACACATCTGGCAGTCTGCTTACCCCCTCGGATCAGTGTCGCCGCGATAAATGACTTTACTTTTAAACAAGGATTACGATTTTTTTCGACCGAGGGAACTTTACTGCAGTGAAAAATGCGAGTGTGTAGGTACCCCTCCGGGCATCGCCGGGCACGAAGGGGCTCGCTCGGGTAAGGGGGGTCTTAAGTGTATTCAAAGCAGAGGTTTTATTGGCGTGGCTAGTGAGTGAGTCTTTAGATCCAAGTGTTCAATGACTGCCCAAAACGATATGTTTTGGGAAGTGATTTCCGGGGTTTTGGGGAAAAGGCAAGAAGGTTTAGTGTGACGAATACTGTTCTTACTTTCTTGTAGACAGGTGTTATGAACCCATGGGCACGAGTTTCATTCAACTTACAAGATGATCCTAGCTTGAAACCTGACAAATTGGCTATAAAGTAGGTACATCCAATGATTTCCCGAATCTTTTATTGTAGTTTATGACAGTAGCCAAAATCTGTTATCTACTTAATCAAATCTAAGTACCTAGTGTGTGTAAGATATCCCAGCTTACTGAATCAAATCTAAGTACCTAGTGTGTGTAAGATATCCCAGCTGACTGAATCAAATCTAAGTACCTAGTGTGTGTAAGATATCCCAGCTGACTGAAACAAATCTAAGTACCTAGTGTGTGTAAGATATCCCAGCTGACTGAAACACATCTAAGTACCTAGTGTGTGTACGATATCCCAGCTGACTGAAACAAATCTAAGTACCTAGTGTGTGTAAGATATCCCAGCTGACTGAAACACATCTAAGTACCTAGTGTGTGTACGATATCCCAGCTGACTGAAACAAATCTAAGTACCTAGTGTGTGTAAGATATCCCAGCTGACTGAAACACGTTTAAGTACCTAGTGTGTGTAAGATATCCCAGCTGACTGAAACACATCTAAGTACCTAGTGTGTGTACGATATCCCAGCTGACTGAAACAAATCTAAGTACCTAGTGTGTGTACGATATCCCAGCTGACTGAAACACATCTAAGTACCTAGTGTGTGTACGATATCCCAGCTGACTGAAACAAATCTAAGTACCTAGTGTGTGTACGATATCCCAGCTGACTGAAACAAATCTAAGTACCTAGTGTGTGTAAGATATCCCAGCTGACTGAAACACATCTAAGTACCTAGTGTGTGTAAGATATCCCAGCTGACTGAAACACATCTAAGTACCTAGTGTGTGTACGATATCCCAGCTGACTGAAACAAATCTAAGTACCTAGTGTGTGTACGATATCCCAGCTGACTGAAACACATCTAAGTACCTAGTGTGTGTACGATATCCCAGCTGACTGAAACAAATCTAAGTACCTAGTGTGTGTACGATATCCCAGCTGTCTGAAACAAATCTAAGTACCTAGTGTGTGTACGATATCCCAGCTGACTGAAACAAATCTAAGTACCTAGTGTGTGTACGATATCCCAGCTGTCTGAAACAAATCTAAGTACCTAGTGTGTGTACGATATCCCAGCTGACTGAAACAAATCTAAGTACCTAGTGTGTGTACGATATCCCAGCTGACTGAAACAAATCTAAGTACCTAGTGTGTGTACGATATCCCAGCTGACTGAAACAAATCTAAGTACCTAGTGTGTGTACGATATCCCAGCTGACTGAAACAAATCTAAGTACCTAGTGTGTGTACGATATCCCAGCTGTCTGAAACAAATCTAAGTACCTAGTGTGTGTACGATATCCCAGCTGTCTGAAACAAATCTAAGTACCTAGTGTGTGTACGATATCCCAGCTGTCTGAAACAAATCTAAGTACCTAGTGTGTGTACGATATCCCAGCTGTCTGAAACAAATCTAAGTACCTAGTGTGTGTACGATATCCCAGCTGTCTGAAACAAATCTAAGTACCTAGTGTGTGTACGATATCCCAGCTGTCTGAAACAAATCTAAGTACCTAGTGTGTGAACGATATCCCAGCTGTCTGAAACAAATCTAAGTACCTAGTGTGTGTACGATATCCCAGCTGTCTGAAACAAATCTAAGTACCTAGTGTGTGTACGATATCCCAGCTGTCTGAAACAAATCTAAGTACCTAGTGTGTGTAAGATATCCCAGCTGTCTGAAACAGTGAACAGTTTCCCAACCTTCGTTTGAAATTAATTCCAAACACATTATTCGATTCTCGAATGAAAAACCACAGATTCCTAGTGCACGGTTGTAGATAGTAGGTACCTACCTACTAGGTACCTACCACCGAGCAACGTGAGCAAAAAAAATATTAACAACTTATAGACCACATACATAAGCTAACATAACCATTTAGCGATTATGTATTAACATGCTTTTAGGATAAAACATACTTCATTATTATGTAAATATTATTAATTTAACGGCTGCTAATTAATTGTTAATGGTACTTTATCAAATCATTAATTTATGTAGATTTGATAGAAGCCCATCTTCTTTCAACCAAATAGAGTATCATTATCATAAATTCCTATCATTAAAAATCGAATTTATATTATCTTATCGGAAATTAAAGATAAATGGTAAAACTATCCTCTTAACATTTCATATTCAATAAATAAACACGAATGTAAAACTAAAGGTTATGTTAAAGTGCAAAAATACATCAGTCAAGGTTACTCTTTCGGTATGGAGATACCATTCATAGCACTCACTATGAGTCACGACTTACGAGATGACGTCAATGATACGATAAGATACAGAGCCGAAATTTTGACGCAGATTTCATCCGACTCCGTGGCGCAACGGTAGCGCGTCTGACTCCAGATCAGAAGGTTGCGTGTTCAAATCACGTCGGGGTCAATGTCAGTTTTTGTTTCTCGATGAGAACCAAAAAGTGGTTTTTGTTTTTGTAAAAATGGTCTTATAATATAATTGAAAATACGTAGCTAATCAGGTTTAGAATTGTTTGTCGTAAATCTTTCGAAAACGTCGCAACTGTTTTTTAATATTTTATTTTCCATGAACCTGTAGAGTGTAGAATAAGGACAAATCAATGACATGTATAAAATATTGATGAACCAATTGTTTCGGTGGCCGACAGCCGACAGCCATCAGTTCCCACGGACGGATGCTATTTGATTATTTCACGGTCCGTGAGTCTGCGGTGTTAAGGGCTAGTTACACTGTACCTACCGATGACGTTCAGTAGGGACGGGATGCGGCAGTGGTTAAACAAAATTTAACCAGTCTCATAATGTTGTAAGTAAAGTTGTTACACATCCACGTTTGACTAAAATCTTACTTTCAGACGAAATATTAATAAAAGATTTTCAGTTGAAAACGATACTTCTCATTTATTTATTAAACATACTATGTAAACAGTCTAGAGTTCTTAGTATTTATTATAGAAACATATATTGTTTGTAATTGTATTTTTACTTTTAGTCTTACATTTTTAAATAAATAAATGACGGACGTAACATGGGCAGGAAGATAATGATAATAACAAATTAATATTAGCAGCCCTTAACTTGATCCAACTTATTCAAACGATACGGACAATGAGTGTGAACATTGTTCAACGATTGAATGCTCGCATACCTATAATAATAGTAATCTTCATCACAATAGTAATCTGCGTAATAATTGTTACAGCTGTGAGAACTATTGCCTTTTGTAACAGTTCCTCTGATGAGCGCCACAGAGCACCGTGACGCAATGGAAATTATTAGCTTTGATTGCGAACGGTGAACAGTGGCCAACTCATTTGTAAGCTGTCATTATTATTTAGATTAACGTTCAATTTTTTCCGTGTCCAACAAAAATGTTATTTACATTGAAAAACCAGTTCCAAAGACCATCGACATTTAGCGTTTTTTTGTTTTTTATTTTACTATAAAAGCAAGCACCCTGCTGTGACGCTGCTGTTAAAGATTTGATTGGTAGGTATCGTAGTTTTTCCAGTAAAATTCTACGTTTTTCGGTAACAAAAACATTCAGCAGTCAGGCGCGTGCACTGCAGGTACCCAGATACTCACTTGAATAAGTATGATGGGTGCCTGCCATTTTTTATTTATGTAGTGATAGTTAAAGATAATTGGATCTCATGAGATAGGCAACTAGGCAGTGCCTACCTGCAATGCACGCGCTTGCCAGCAGTACCTACCTCCCAAACAGCGTTGCGTTTTAACTTGCGTTAAAATACCTACAACACTTCAATTGATAGACTGCCAAATTGCCTCAACCACAAATAATCGATTTCAGACTGACGTAATCTAATACATTTTAGCCTCTATGTAACCTGCACAACATTCGTATTTTGAAGGATTTCGGTTTTCGGTTTTCTTACATCTCAAACTTCCCGGCAAAATATCTTGAAGAACGCACCGTCAATATGTCAGAGTGGTATTCTTGTAAGGTGCAATACGCTAATGGTTGGCGCAACCTCAAGCCACCTACGAACTATGTCTTAAGAAAAAAAAACAGACACTGCGTTTTGTTCAGTGACCTACAAGACTAAAGACAAGACACCGGTGCCGGTGTTAAGACAACGCTAGCCATCTTAGATGTAAGTTTAAGTAGTAGCTTTTCGTAAAGAAGGCGGCTTCAAGATGCTATGCCACCGCTTTGTGCTCAGAGACAAAGATACAAGGCGGTGTTGAATCTTAAGTAAGTCTCCTGTACTGTTAATCATTTAAATTAAATGGGCAATGGATTTCATGTTACACAGTCTATCGTTCCAAAACCGGCCGTACCTCTACCTAAAGTTGCGTCACATTACAAAAACTCTCGTATTTAAATAAAATCAATAAATTCTATGCAAATGTCCAAACTCGTAAAACAGCTGTTAAAATCAGTGATCTAATTTTAAAATCTCGTTTATTTCAAACGTAAATGGTCAATTATAATATAAGTTTGATGACGGCGATGACCTTGGGGACATGCAGTCAATGACCAGAGTGACATCGGTGACCACAGTGACCACGGTGACTATGTCCCACCGATGCGATGTCAGCAGCGGTCATTTGTATGTACCGCGTGGTTCATAGTATCCTAGTCACTCGGAATTCCGACATGTCAACTAACTCGGAGATTTAAATCACCATGATGGCATGAGTAATAAAAATCGTTAAAAATATTAAATTACTTATTTCCTGTGTTTCGGTGGGCACTGAATCATTTGTTTCAACTTGTGAAGTATTATTTTTGTCATGCTTATCACGTATGGGAAATATGGGAATTCCCATGTACGAGTAAGTTATGTAAGTCAGGAATGTTTAGTCAACGATAGTTTTAATTTAATAGGAATAAGTGTGACAGGTTACAAAATTACTTATTTATTTGCTTACAGCTTCAAATTACCAGTATGTGCAAAGTTATCTGTGTTTAGTATCATATCTATTACGTTTACCCCTTTGAAGTATCTTTTGTCCCAGCCTCTGATGTTACTACAACATTGTAATTATTGTTCCCAATTATCTAAAGACTGTTGTTATACGTAGGTAACTCAAAGAACAAGAACCGCCCGCCGCCGTTCCCAATCAATGGTTTTTATATCTGACTGAAATGAGTTCTCAACTAATTTGTATACAATTCAGTTCCCGGGGAGTGAATTACAGAAGGATCTCGAATGAATACTCCTCACAGCCTCATGTTACGTTCTGTCTTCGTCGCGATATCACGTCGGCGCAATTAGCGACCGAGCAGAACTCTCGACCACATTGCTACTGCATTCTCTCAAACAAGACACCTTTGCGAACAGCACCAACATTATCTACTTGACATAAAGTTTATTTTGGGTTGAGTTGGTCGTGACTGAAGTAGTTGTCAATCGTTCGCGAGCTCTGGATGTGAAGCTAATCGTTCGTTGGTTTTTCTTTTAAATTCAAAAAAGTCATAAAATAAAGAGAAGTAGAAGGCGAACTCCTCATACCACGCGATGTGCTCATAATATAGTCGTTTCTATAGTGTCCAATGGACAGAATGGAGCAGACTTTAACTAGGTGTCACAATTGCAAATTACAGCTATTTTATTCGGCTCAGCATGTGGTGGAAAGATTTATTTTAAATATAAGTAGATGTTTTAGGATACATTAGCCAAATAAAACCAGTCAGGTCTTTCGATGAGACTTGAAAAAAAAATGGAAAATGTTTATTTGTCCCAAAAGCAGTTACATGATTATAAATGAAAAGTCCCCAAAATAATCCCCATGCACTAAGTAATTGAAAATACTTGTGTTGGGGATATCTCGCTCTTTCCCTTAATTATTAACAATATTGAGACTATTGTACAAAATGATTACAAATGGTGACTAAAAATTAAGTTTAGGAAAAATAAAATAAAAAATAAATAGTAAATGACATAAAAAAGTCATAAACTAATGAGCAGCTCTTTGTGTTTAGGTCTTTGGGTAGATCTGTGTGTGCGTCTTGTTTTTGAACAGAGTTTGTATTGTTGTGTGTGTGTGTGTGTGTATGTCTTCTTTAAAAAGACTTGCATGAATGATAAAGATTTCTTAGGCTAGTTAAGTGATGTTTCAATAGAATCTAATCAGTAGTAACTATCGAGTTAGTTTTGAATATTTGTCTTCCCTTATCTTCTGTATCATGCAAGGGGTAAAGCTGTGCTTTTCGGAGAGTGGTTCTACCTTTGAAGGAATTGGTTATGTTGAAAAACCGTTCGGATGTTGTCGGCTCTTGTCGGTTGCTACCTTGTCCTAAAGTGTGAAAATATGTTGCTGGTTAAAGAGACATGACGAATGTGATATTCCGTTTTCTTGTTTCACCTGTTTCATAAAACATTTCAGATTGAAAATAAGCCGTTGTCTATTGTGAATAGCGTGAATATATCACTACCACAAATCTAATAAACTTAGAGATTACCGTGGTTGGCAATGAGCACACTGTGATTACAGCAAGAGGAAAGCAGCTCTTACCTCTCTGCGGTCGTAGGCAGAGGCAGTGGTCTGCGGTTGTGGTTGGTCGAAGTAAGTGCGGCCTTCTGTGGGAACTGGAGCGGTCACCACCGACGTGAGATACTGCTCGGGACTTAGATTACGTTTGTGAACTGTGTGAAATTATCTTAGTGACAGAAAGCTAGGGTTTCCCCAAGGTGGCACATTAGGGTGACTTGTATTTGTGTAAAATAGTAAATTTCACAGTTCTGACAACCCGTCGTACTAAGTGGTATCATATTTCCCAGTACTAACTGGGTTGTGGAGTTTAAATAGGCATTCGCCATGTAAAATACTCTTTCAGCTGCATCCGGTTAGACTGGAAGCCGAACCCGACATATTTGGGAAAAGGATATGCAGATAAAGTAAATTTCACAGTTACATTTATATTTATATTAGTGGAATAGATTTCAACTCAACTTAAGGCCAAGCCGATTTCGAATATTTTAAAGTTAATTGAGATCAAGTCCTCAATAGAAAAGTCATCACTTTCCATTCTTTTTCATCTGTCAGTGTCTGAGATAATCCCCTGTACCACATACATACGCTGCGCCGTGACTTTCACTGCACCGTTACTCAGCCCTGCAGGCTAATTGCCGTTACGATTACGATCGTCCAGACAGATAATTGACCGGTCCGGTGCACGATCCGGAGCCCTTTAGAAAAAGTGGCGAAAATTATAAGCTACACGGTTTGTGTCTTTCGGCCCTTTGCGCACACGCAGGCCGCGTGACTTGTAATATATTTAGATAGTCTATTCCTTTCGAAAAACTGGCGTGAAATTATAGAGCCGTTTACAATTACACATGCACAGGTGTCTGCCTGACCCAATACTTTGTTATAATATGCGGTGAGTTACGGTACGAAGACTATTTTGTGATACATATGTTGCATTTGTGTTAGTCCTGAATCCCTGATCCAATGAAAGGAGGTAGACTTCAGTTTAGTTTTACCTGGCAAGTTAAAATATCTTGTGATATAAATAACTCCTTGTCGAAATACAAACTTACTTTCCAACAAAAAAACAAAAACTCTGACATGTCCATCAGTGATAGGCCGACGATATCATTAAAGCTAGAGCTTTACGTACCCAAACGTACTGAACGTACCTAGAGGTACGTTCAGTGGGCTTCCGGTCGGTCATGCGATGTGTAACTGACGTCACAACTACGGCAGATGATACAATGACATCAGCTGAGCGACACAGCGGCAGTGGACGGAGGTGCTTCTTATGAAACGACTAATACGCAGCCGGTGCATTATTTTGTAAAATACGATTAGAACATTTTATTAGTCCACACATCATCTACATCGATATCCTTCTCGATTTTTAAAAACGTTACGCGTGCTCCACACATGTTTGGGTTGGCTTGAAAATATGTATGTATTTGATTTTGTCTATCTGGCAGATTGACAAGAACACCTGTGTAGCAGCCCTTACGTGAAAAGCTGTAATTCCTGTAATATTTGTTAACTGCGTTTGGTTTAAAACATCGCGATTATTTATCGTTTGTGTGGAACAGACATAAAGACATGGACCCACCAACCGTCTTCACCGTCGGTCGCCGCGACCGGTCGCCGGTCGGCCCGTCCGCTGCTTGTAATGAGCAAAAAATGACGCTCCCTAGTCTGTGCAGTGTGTAGTGTGTAGGGTTACCACTTACCAGTCACTCTGCTCTGTGGAACACGCACTGATAAAGGAAACCTGTTCCAGTTAACGCAGTCTAGTCGAGTCGTCTATCGAGTTGCAATCAACTGCTGCGAAGGTAGTCCAATAGTAGCAATAGCAAATGATCTAAATATAGTGGAATGAAAATGGCACCCTTGAATTTCTTTCTGACACTTCTTACTTGACACGTAAAAATTTAAAGAAGCTTTATGTGGTTTGACCAATGATTACAAAAGGTGTGTGGGGTTGTGGAACAACACATTTTTGCCTAAAAAGTTATAATTTTGTGTCATAACATTGCTTCTAATGCTCACACTGTGCGTACGTACATGGTTTGTTAGCTACTACCATATTATATTTATATGGCTACTACTCACCCGTTTATTAATCGCTTCAACAAACACCCTGTGCACTCCCCTTGATACTGCAAAACAACCTGTACTTCATTGTCTCATATTCGCCTTCGCCAGAGTGCAGCGCGCGCTTCACACTCACTTAATTGAATACCAATGTGTTTGTCGTAGTCATGGTTTCTGTGTATTATAACTAGCTGCGAACATTCATTATTGAGATGTTTTGATAACTGGTTGGTTAGGAGTAGCATCGCTAACGAGGAGCATTGAGTTGGATATTTATTTAAAACAAACAAGGTGTAGGTATAAGCTCATTGATTGTTTTATGGATCGTGTCTTTTAACTAACGCAGGTACCTACCTATATTTAATAATTATAAAGAGTGTAACAAGACCCTTAACGAAGCGGAAAGGCACTTGTTCTCCTCGTCATTACGATCATTTTTTTGTTCTGCACCATACCTGGGAACCTTCTAGTTACGGAGATATTGGGAGTCAAAGTTCCAACTTTTTCACAAGTTTTTTTTTTTAATTTATGCTTTTAATTTATGTTTTTAATGTAAGACACCTTCACGATCCCCGTACTATTCAATCCGTCCATCAGCACAATGTTATAGGTGCGTTACATTGAGTCCGGTAGGACTTTTTGGGCGAAAAATAGTCATTTCCTAGCGAAAATTTTTGCGTAGAGTTACTTAGCTTGATGTACAGAATGCTTGGTTGACAGCTTCGTGTAGGGCCCTGCATAGATGAGACGTCTGAGTTTGAAGAAGTTCTGAGCATTTTAACGAGAAGAGCAAAATACTGTCACGTTAGTTTTGGTGGGAAACCGTGAGTGATGGCATTCACAATGAAAACATGTATACTTCAGTCTCGAACCTCAACAAAACCATAGGCACTGCAAGTGCCGCCCGTTCTAAAGTGACGATTGTCTCAATTCTGGGTTATGCTCACCATTGTACTTGCAATTTGTATGCATATATTTATTATTTTGTGTGCCATAAAGAATAAGAACATTCTCTATGGAGAAGAACGTATTCTCCTTTAAGACAATAAAATACAGAGCATTTTTTATCGTTTCTTTCGGTGGTGTTTCTTTCGGAATTGTTAAAGATGTCTCTGAAATCATTCGGATAAATAAAAAAATCAGTACACATTATGGAAGAAAAAGTTAGCGAACTTTTATGGTTAAACTTACACTGTCGCTTACAGGATACCTATTATCTTCCGTGATTATCCATTATTCTGAGCTCCCGATATTTCGAAACCGTTGCAAGTGCCATGATCGCGGGATCACTGGAGAATGCGGGTGGATGGTAAATAAATTGTTAGATGCACACAAATCTGTGTACCCTCTTTCTTGGCTAGAAAGAGCTGTCTTCTGTCTTTCTTAACTTTTATGGATCTCTTAAATATATAAAAGTAAGTACTTTAAAGCGACACTGTAAGCCCCACAATCATGTTCTCAGTAACCTGTGGTACTTAAGAAGTTAAGGCTTGTCTCACAAATGGTACCTATAGGTACGTTTACGAATATAGCAAGTGAAATCAACGCCTTTAGCGGTACATAACCATAGGCATGTGTGTGACAAGCGTCGTAACCGTGCGCTGTGCTAGCGATGTATTACAAGCTCTATGTAATTAATATGTTGTACATAGCGACGGTTTTTGTATGGCTTGATACGAGCTTTAGTTAATTAATGTTAGATGCTTAGATATTAATGTTGTAATGGATATCTCTGCTTGGAATGCCGACAGTGCGGAGAATTTTAAACAAACATAGAACGAAAAACTCGTTTCGCTTGTGAAATGTGATGGAAAATGTAAGAATGTCCAGAATATGATGAATACGCGCATCAGTGAATTAATAATTACCTCAATCAATCACAGTTGTCTTACATCCATTTGATCTCCTAAAAGAGCTGCTTAGATCCAAGAGATGGAGGAACACTCAAAGAAAACAATTTAATAATAAAATGCACCTTGCTAAAGTAACTACCTAAGTAGCAAAATATGGCCCTTTAGGTATCCTAGGAGCACGTATTTTTAAGTTCTATAGAAATCTTACAAACCTCTATAGAACCGCATTTGGGCGCCATTTATAGGACTATTATGTCCTATAGTCGTTTTTTTACAATACGGTAAAGTGCAATTCGATTGCTTTTTGTTGCTTTTACAAGATATAATTGTCCTATATAGAGATCCGGTAAACGTCACTGTGAACTTAGCATCTCAAGTATTAGCATCTCAACAAATAACTTGAGTTCTGCTTGCATCCAGCATAGTTCCACAGTTCCTGATAGTTTATAACGAGTGTTCAATTCATTTGCCCTGAAAAATCCAATTTTGAAAATGAGATGCCAACTTCACATATGACATCGCAGCATCTCATCATATTAAAGGTTTTTCACGGTCGAGGAGTTGTTTTAAACATAGTTCTATACCTCCTGATTGATTGTAACAATAATTCTGTTGCTTTACCGTCAAAATAGCAATTTTGAAAATGAGATGCCAACTTCACATAATGACATCGCAGCATCTCATCATATTAAAGGTTTTTCAGAATCGAGATGTTGTTTTAAACATAGTTCTATACCTCCTGATTGATTGTAACAATAGTTCTGTTGCTTTATCGTCAAAATAGCAATTTTGAAAATGAGATGCTAACTTCACATAAGACGTCATAGCATCTCACAGTATTTTCAATGTTTTAACACCGAGGAGTTTTATTAAGCATAGTTCTATACACCCTGATTGATTTTAAGCATAGTTCCATCAATTTGCCGCCAACGCCACGACCCCACCGCGACTTCGAACGTGAGATATTAACTTCCTTTATGACGTCATAGCATCTCACAGTATTTTCAGTGTTTTAAAACCGCGGAATTGTATTAAGCATAGTTCTATAAACCCTGATTGATTTTAAGTATAGTTCCGTTAATTTTCCGCCAAAATCACGACCCCACCGCGGGTTCGAACGTATAAAAATATGGTTACCATTAACTGACAGTTCTACCCAGCATCTCAGCTGTTTTCGTTACCTACGCTATAAATACATCTACTACTGCAATAGGACAGACCACAATACAAGTTTTAGAGTGAAAAATCAAAAACAATGTCAGGTTAGCTTTGGTTCCCATTAACTGACAGTTCTACCCAGCATCTCAGCTGTTTTCATTACCCATGCTATAAATACGCCTACTACTGCTGTAGGACACACCACACTACAAGTTTAAGCGAAAAACAAAAAACCAAAAAAAATAATATGGTGACCGTTTACTGAGAGTTCTGTCCAGCATCTCAGGCGTTTTCGTTACCTACGCTATAAATACGTCCAATACTGCAGTATTCCGCTTTCAAAACACACCACACTACAAATTGTAACGAGAAAAACCAAAAACAATGTCAGGTTAGCTTTAGTTACCATTAACTGACAGTTCTGCCCAGCATCTCAGCTTTTTTCATTACCCATGCTATAAATACGCCTACTACTGCTGTAGGACACACCACACTACAAGTTTAAGCGAAAAACAAAAAACCAAAAAAAAATGGTGACCGTTTACTGACAGTTCTGTCCAGCATCTCAGGCGTTTTCATTACCTTCGCTATAAATACGTCCAATACTGCAGTATTCCGCTTTCAAATCACACCACACTACAAGTTTTAGCGAAAAACAAAAAACAAAAAAAATATGGTGACCGTTTACTGACAGTTCTGTCCAGCATCTCAGGCGTTTCGGTTACCCATGCTATAAATACGCCTACTACTGCTGTAGGACACACCACACTACAAGTTTAAGCGAAAAACAAAAAACCAAAAAAAAATGGTGACCGTTTACTGACAGTTCTGTCCAGCATCTCAGGCGTTTTCGCTACCTACGCTATGAATACGTCCAATACTGCAGTATTCCGCTTTCAAAACACACCACACTACAAATTGTAACGAGAAAAACCAAAAACAATGTCAGGTTAGCTTTAGTTACCATTAACTGACAGATCTGCCCAGCATCTCAGCTTTTTTCATTACCCATGCTATAAATACGCCTACTACTGCTGTAGGACACACCACACTACAAGTTAAAGCGAAAAACAAAAAACCAAAAAAAAATGGTGACCGTTTACTGACAGTTCTGTCCAGCATCTCAGGCGTTTTCATTACCTACGCTATAAATACGTCCAATACTGCAGTATTCCGCTTTCAAATCACACCACACTACAAGTTTTAGCGAAAAACAAAAAACAAAAAAATATGGTGACCGTTTACCGACAGTTCTGTCCAGCATCTCAGGCGTTTTCATTACCTACGCTATAAATACGTACAATACTGCAGTATTCCGCTTTCAAATCACACCACACTACAAGTTTTAGCGAAAAACAAAAAACAAAAAAAATATGGTGACCGTTTACTGACAGTTCTGTCCAGCATCTCAGGCGTTTCGGTTACCTACGCTATAAATACGTCCAACACTGCAGTGTTCCGCTTTCAAAACACACCACACTACAACTTTTAGCGAAAAACGAAAAACCAAAAAAAAAATGGTGACCGTTTACTGACAGTTCTGTCCAGCATCTCAGGCGTTTTCGCTACCTACGCTATGAATACGTCCAATACTGCAGTATTCCGCTTTCAAAACACACCACACTACAAATTGTAACGAGAAAAACCAAAAACAATGTCAGGTTAGCTTTAGTTACCATTAACTGACAGTTCTGCCCAGCATCTCAGCTTTTTTCATCAGCCATGCTATAAATACGCCTACTACTGCTGTAGGACACACCACACTACAAGTTTAAGCGAAAAACAAAAAACCAAAAAAAAATGGTGACCGTTTACTGACAGTTCTGTCCAGCATCTCAAGCGTTTTCATTACCTACGCTATAAATACGTCCAATACTGCAGGTTTGCTACTGCGGGTTTTTGTTTTTCGCTAAAACTTGTAGTGTGGTGTGTTTTGAAAAAGGAATACTGCAGTCTTGGACGTACTTATAGCATGGGTAATGAAAACCGCTGAGATACTGGGCAGAACTGTCAGTTAATGGTAACCAAAGCTAACGTGACATGGTTTTTGATTAATCTCGTAATAACTTGTAGTGTGGTGTGTTTTGAAACCGGCATACTGCGGTATTGGACGTCTCTATAGCGTAGGTAACGAAAACGGCTGAGATGCCGGTCAGAACTCTTAGTCAATTGTCACCATTTTTTTTTTTTGGGTTTTTGTTTTTCGCTAAAACTTAAAGTGTGGTGTGTTTTGAAAGCGGAATACTGCGGTATTGGACGTATCTATAGCGTAGGTAACGAAAACGGCTGAGATGCCGGTCAGAACTGTCAGTAAATGGTCACCATTTTTTTTTTTTGGTTTTTGCATTTCGTTAAAACTTAAGGTGTGGTGTGTTTTGAAAGCGGAATACTGCAGTCTTGGACGTATCTATAGCGTAGGTAACGAGAACGGCTGAGATGCCGGTCAGAACTGTCAGTAAATGGTCACCATATTTTTTTTTGGGTTTTTGCTTTTCGTTAGAACTTAAAGTGTGGTGTGTTTGAGAGTGGAACCGGCGAGAGATGTCGTGCGGTGTTCCACAGGGATCGGTTCTGGGGCCGCCCTTGTGGAACATCGGTTACGACTGGGTGCTGCGCGCCGACCTCCCTGACGGCGTCAGCGTAGTTTGCTACGCTGACGACACGCTGGTGCTGGCGCAAGGGAAGTCGCACGAGGCGGCGGCCGAGCTGATGACTCGCGGGGTTGCGATAGTCGCGGAGAGGATCCGGCAATTGGGTCTCGAGGTGGCATTGCACAAGTCCGAGGCCATGTGCTTTCATGGGCCTCGGAATGCGCCACCGTCGGGATCCATGCTCACGGTGGGAGGGGTTCCCATCGGCGTCGAGCCGACGTTGAAGTACCTAGGTCTCGTCCTCGACAGCTGGTGGAACTTCGTGGAGCATTTCCGACGTTTGGCCCCCAAACTGGAACGGGCCGGGGCTGCCTTCAAGCGGCTCTTGCCCAACCTGGGGGGTCCAAACGCCTCCTGCCGGATGCTCTACGCGGGGGTCGTGCGGTCCATGGCCCTTTACGGGGCCCCAGTGTGGGCGCGTTCTTTGAGGCGGCGAGCCGCCCATTATCTGAACGCGCCCCAAAGGGTGGTAGCCGTAAGGCTAATCCGGGGGTACCGCACGATCTCCGGCGAGGCGGCGAGCCTCCTTGCCGGATTGCCGCCATGGGATCTGGAGGCGATAGTCCTCGCGCGCCTGCACGAGTGGCGCGTGGAGGCACTACGCCGGGGGGAAACTCCGCTGCCGCGGCAAATTGTCGCTCAGCGGACAGACTTCCGGCGTGATCTCATGGCGACATGGAGAGAGCGACTGTCGCAACCCCGTGCAGGGCACGCCACTATAATGGCGGTAAGTCCCCTCTTTGAGGAGTGGCTGGAGAGGCGCCACGGCGCCCTCACCTTCCGCCTGACGCAGGTCCTCACCGGACATGGTTGTTTCGGGAGGTTCCTGCACCTAATCGGGCGGGAGGAAACGCCCGGGTGTCACCACTGCGAGGATCGACCGGAGGACACGGTGGAGCACACTGTGCAGGTCTGCTCCGCTTGGGCGGAGCAACGCCGTGTCCTCGTAGCGGCGATCGGCGGCGGCGACCTCTCGCGTCCGGCCCTGGTTCAATCCATGGTCCGGAGCGAGACGGAATGGGACGCCGTCACCTCCTTCTGCGAAGCAGTCATGCTAGCGAAGGAGGTGGCGGGACGTGAGAGGGAGAGAACCTCACGTCCCAGCCGCCGCGGGAGACGCACCGGGCGTCGGGGACCACGTGGTGGCCCCCGGCCACCGTAGACGCGGGCCTGTGGACGGTGAGCTATGGGCTAGCTCGCCGTCCGTCCGTCTTATGACGACAGGCCGTGTCGACGGCGCGTTCGTGTTCCACGCGCGCCTCAAAGATAGTCAGCAAACAGGAAGGGGTCCGTAAGGGCCGACGCCTGCCAGGGTTGCGGGACTGTTCGAAAGAGATACCGCGGCCCTGGAACACAAAGGGCAAAGGAAGGAACATGGATGGGTTTTAGTCAGTACAAGTCTGACACTCCCTCCTGCTCAGCCCAGAGCGGGAGGGGTCATTTGATGATTTCCCATCGATAAAAAAAAAAAAAAAAAAAAAAGTGTGGTGTGTTTTGAAAGCGGAATACTGCAGTCTTGGACGTACTTATAGCATGGGTAATGAAAACCGCTGAGATGCTGGGCAGAACTGTCAGTTAATGGTAACCAAAGCTAACGTGACATGGTTTTTGATTAATCTCGTAATAACTTGTAGTGTGGTGTGTTTTGAAAGCGGCATACTGCGGTATTGGACGTCTCTATAGCGTAGGTAACGAAAACGGCTGAGATGCCGGTCAGAACTCTTAGTCAATTGTCACCATTTTTTTTTTTTGGGTTTTTGTTTTTCGCTAAAACTTAAAGTGTGGTGTGTTTTGAAAGCGGAATACTGCGGTATTGGACGTATCTATAGCGTAGGTAACGAAAACGGCTGAGATGCCGGTCAGAACTGTCAGTAAATGGTCACCATTTTTTTTTTTGGTTTTTGCATTTCGTTAAAACTTAAGGTGTGGTGTGTTTTGAAAGCGGAATACTGCAGTCTTGGACGTATCTATAGCGTAGGTAACGAGAACGGCTGAGATGCCGGTCAGAACTGTCAGTAAATGGTCACCATATTTTTTTTTGGGTTTTTGCTTTTCGTTAAAACTTAAAGTGTGGTGTGTTTTGAAAGCGGAATACTGCAGTCTTGAACTTACTTATAGCATGGGTAATGAAAACCGCTGAGTTGCTGGGCAAAACTGTCAGTTAACGGTAACCAAAGTTAACGTGACATGGTTTTTGGTTTTTCTCTTAATAACTTGTATTGTGGTGTGTTTTGAAAGTGGAATACTGCGTTATTGGACGTATTTATAGCCTAGGTAATGAAAACGGCTGAGATGCTGGTCAGAACTGTCAGTAAACGGTCACCATATTTTTTTTTGTTTTTTGTTTTTCGCTAAAACTTGTAGTGTGGTGTGATTTGAAAGCGGAATACTGCAGTATTGGACGTATTTATAGCGTAGGTAACGAAAACGCCTGAGATGCTGGACAGAACTCTCAGTAAACGGTCACCATATTATTTTTTTTGGTTTTTTGTTTTTCGCTAAAACTTGTAGTGTGGTGTGTCCTACAGCAGTAGTAGGCGTATTTATAGCATGGGTAATGAAAACAGCTGAGATGCTGGGTAGAACTGTCAGTTAATGGGAACCAAAGCTAACCTGACATTGTTTTTGATTTTTCACTCTAAAACTTGTATTGTGGTCTGTCCTATTGCAGTAGTAGATGTATTTATAGCGTAGGTAACGAAAACAGCTGAGATGCTGGGTAGAACTGTCAGTTAATGGTAACCATATTTTTATACGTTCGAACCCGCGGTGGGGTCGTGATTTTGGCGGAAAATTAACGGAACTATACTTAAAATCAATCAGGGTTTATAGAACTATGCTTAATACAATTCCGCGGTTTTAAAACACTGAAAATACTGTGAGATGCTATGACGTCATATAGGAAGTTAATATCTCACGTTCGAAATCGCGGTGGGGTCGTGGCGTTGGCGGCAAATTGATGGAACTATGCTTAAAATCAATCAGGGTGTATAGAACTATGCTTAATAAAACTCTTCGGTGTTAAAACATTGAAAATACTGTGAGATGCTATGACGTCTTATGTGAAGTTAGCATCTCATTTTCAAAATTGCTATTTTGACGATAAAGCAACAGAACTATTGTTACAATCAATCAGGAGGTATAGAACTATGTTTAAAACAACATCTCGATTCTGAAAAACCTTTAATATGATGAGATGCTGCGATGTCATTATGTGAAGTTGGCATCTCATTTTCAAAATTGGATTTCTCAGGGCAAATGAATTGAACAATCGTTATAAACTATCAGGAACTGTGGAACTATGCTGGATGCAAGCAGAACTCAAGTTATTTGTTGAGATGCTAATACTTGAGATGCTAAGTTCACAGTGACCCGGTAAATGCACTGAGCAAGCGCGATTAGTCCTCTAACGATCTGGCACGTGTAGCTACTGGTGTAATTGATTCAACAGTTGTCATTGTGATGTCATTACTAGAGCATTCATTCTTCATTATTTTTGTAAAGGGGTCGGGCCGGTGTCTTAAAAAAAAACATTTTCAAAGGGCAAGTGATCCACATTATAATATCTACTAGCCTAGCATTGGTAACTTTTGTCTTTTGTGTAAAGAAGTAAACCTGCGAAATTAATTTTATTGTTAAAGTGGTCGATGATAATAAACATATCTTCATGCCCCTTCAAAACTAAACATATTTATTATTTGTTTATTCGATAATAATTAACAAATATTTAAGCCACTATAGGATCCAGATCACGAGCCATAATATTGCATTATCAAAACTTTTATAAAACAATTTAGTCAAAGTTAAGACTACTACAGGATATACCTATTTCGCTACCATATTGAAGGGTACCAATAAATTTTAAGGTTCTTTTAGAGAATTACAACAGAAAGAACCCCGCATGCCAATGCATGCCGAGACCCTTAACGAAGCTGTCCAGCAAGTATTCTGTACATCAAACTAAGTAACTTTACGCAGAAATTTTTGCTGGGAAACATTTATTTTGGGGTGAAATATCGCGTTTTACGGTAGGATTCAATGTAACGAACTCAAAACATTGTGCTGGTGGATGCATTGAATAGTACGGGAATCGTGGAGGTGTTTAAAGTAAAAGTCATACATAAAAAACATGTTTAAAAAAAAAACTTGTGAAAAATTTGGAACTTCAACCCCCAAATCTCCGTAACTAGAAGGTTCCCATGTATGGTCTAGAACAAAAAAAATGTAATAATAATCGAAATGACCATGACGGGGAGAACAAGTGCCTTTCGGCTTCGTTAAGGGTCTTGTTACACCCTTTATATCTATGATCCGTACTAATATTTTCAGAATAGTGTCAGAATAACTTAGAAACGATTTTACATTTTTCTTTAAAATTAATTTCGACATACTCCTGCACTATCACTGCTTCCGCTATCATTTTCTTGATTATAACAACTATCAGAAGAATTATCTTCGAAGTCTTTTACGTTTATTTCGATTTCACGTTGTACGGAACCATCACAAACTTGCCCAGACTAGAGATGGGTAACCACCCGGGTTAAAACCTACCAGTGGGTTAAAACCCGGTTATCACCCGTTTCATTCCACCCACTGGGTGGTTTGGCTGGGTGAAAACAAAATATTTCGGATTTATTATTTAGACATGTAGCGACTAGCGCGCAACGGTCGGTGTGCGGGGTGGCAAGACCGAGAGGGAAAGGGATGTGGCCCACGCGCAGCTATACCCGCGCCCCTTCCCCGTCCCCGCTCAAACTTGTCAGTCTAGTTTACCTCGCTGGCAAGAGTGCGCGCGTTTTATGTGAATTTTGAGTTTTTACTTACGACCCGGAACTGTTATATTGCGATCTGATCCTGTTTTTACCCGATTGACCTTGGCTTGAACACATTGACTACGATTTGCTTGTGAACTGAATTTATCAACACGAGAAAATAATCTACGTAGGTAAGTAAAAGAAATGTTACTATTTACTGAGCTTAATTTTATTTATTCTAAAAAAAGTATTCTATATTACAGTAGTTTGTGCTACCCGCCGCGCCGCCCCGCACGGGTTCTATTTACTATTGTGGTGTTATTTAGGTTTAAAAAGCATAAAGTTGGCACTTGTAAGTGACCAATTGATTTAATGTTTAGACATATATAGGTACTATCAAATCATTTTGGTAGCGCTATGATACTGATAGTTCATCGTTACGATAATCGTAATCTTATTTTTGAAATTCATAAAGTCTGATGAGAATTAGAGTAAAAGAGAGTTAATTAGTGATTTTTGTATACGGGTTTGTCTGTCACTTGCATGAGAAACTAAACTTAGTTTGTAGACATCAAACGTTTTTCCGTATCACACAAAAGTACAAACGAAATTTACTTATGTAATGTAGGTATCCATAGTAAATGTCAGTCTACCAAACAATACATAGGTAACTTATTAAACTTCCTTGTTTTAGGGCAACATGGTGAGACCAAAAAATCAACTGATATGGAAACATTTTCGAGAGAGTGAGAACAAATCGGCTACATGCAAGTATTGCGAGATAAAATACAAAGTAGCCAACTTGCAAAAAATGGCTAGACATTTACAAAAATGTCCTCATTGCCCCGAAAACTGCAAACAACAGTTGATGACCAACGTATCGCAAACTTCGTCAGTATCTGCAGTCGGAAACACGACTTTGCAACCATGTAATAAAGAAAATGAGAGACCTGAGTCTGAATTAAGTTTGTCGATTGAGGGCAGTGCATCTTCAGTGAGCCTGCCAACAAATGTCAACAAAGAACATTTACATTCATTATTAGCTAAGGCTATTTATGTATTGGGAACACCCCTTTCAATAGTAGAACACCCTCTGTGGATTAATTTTTTCAATGAACTCCAGCCACTGTACAAATTGCCAACCAGGAAAACCATTTCTACCACCATGTTGGACAAAACATATGGGAAAATGCATCAGGAGCTAAAAGAAAACGTCAAATCGCAAACATGTTTGCACTTAATGCTAGATGGTTGGTCAAATTGTAGGAATGAAGGAATAATTAATATAATAATAGCAAAACCAGAACCTGTATTTATTAAAAGTATTGCGACGTCAGAAAATCGACATACAAGTGATTACATATGTGAAGAAATTTTAAATGTATTATCTGAGTATGGAACAAATAAGTTTGCTACGATGATAGGAGATAATGCAAGCAATATGCAGAAAGCTTTTCGTCTCGTAAAAGACGAACATCCACACATAACTTATATAAACTGTGCTGCTCACACTTTACATTTACTCTGCAAAAATATTATCAGGGTTGATGTAATAAATGCTTGCAAGAGTATGGCAAAAAACATGGTTAAAACTATAAAAAAAGTCAAGTTTTAACATCTTTACTTGCAAAAATTGTAAAGGAAAAAAATGCTGGTGAAACTTTGAAGTTGCCATGCGATACCCGATGGGGCAGTTATTACACCAGCTTTAAAAGTATAGAAAACACTAAAGTGGCCTTGCAGACTTTAGCTGTACATGAAAAGGCAACACTTTTACCTGCGGAAGAAAATTCAGCACTTTTGGATGACAATTTTTGGAAAATTATTCGACAGTGCAAACTTATCATGGAACCAATTTCTGATGCAATATTTCAATTAGAAGGAAATGACAAAAATATTCACAAGCTATTTTTGACATTAAAAAACATGAAATCGAAATTACTTTTTAATTTACCGGATGTCACAATAATAGAAAATGATAAAAAAGATGAAATATTAATCAATGTCGATGAAAGAATCAAAATGTGTTTGAAACCTATTCTTTGCAGCGTACTTATTAGACCCCACAGACCAAGGATCTGAACTTGACGAAAGACAAGAAGTCGACGCTATGGAGTTCATTTGCGAAGTAGGACAAAGTATCGGTTTGAATGTAATGACAAACTTGGCATCCTATAGAGCAAGAGAAGGTTTTTGGAGTCGGAGATTTCTGTGGACTAACATCAACGATGTAAGCGCATCAATCTGGTGGAAGGGAATATGTGGGTCTACTGCATTGAGCAAAGTCGCTGTTCGTATTATTACAGCACCGTGTACTTCTGCTGCTGTAGAGCCATCCTTTAGTGCTCATAGTAGCATACATAGTAAAAAAAGAAATAGACTCACGACGGAAAGAGCAGCAAAATTAACATTTATAACATACAATTGGAATTTATTGCACAAGCATGTGGATGATTTAAGTGATAATACTGAGGACTGCGTGCCTGATTCACCACCAATACATATGGAATACCGGAGATATAATGTACAAACTACTTCGCCACGTACAAATAGCCCTGAACCATCTACATCAGGCATTAACAATTTTCAATTTTTTGATTGTGACCGTGTTTCCGATGCAAGCGATGATGACGATTAAACTGCCTACTAATTTGTTGTAATTTTCCAAATAAATAATAAAAGTATCTGATTTTGTGTTTAGGCTTTTATTTTTGACAAAATATTAGTGAACTCTACTTCCCACTATGTAATAATTAACAATACTCATTTTCACCCAGTAAAATGGGTTAAAACTGGGTTAAAACCCAAATCACCCAGTTTTAACCCAAATGGAAAGAATGGGTTTTAACCCACTACTCATCTCTAGCCCAGACTCACTCCTATTCAACAAGAGTACGACCGGTACTCCGATCCCGATTTCATTTCAGGGTACTTTTACGAAACTCTTCTTCGATAACTGCCGCTACGCTTAAATCGTTTCCATTTGTTTAAATCCTTTTTTATTTTTTCTTATTTTCTTTAACAAATCACAAAATGGCTGATTACTCTATTGATAGCAAATGTAGGATACATATAAGTAGAATCTTACCTATAAAAATCGGAGGCCACGCTAGTTAGGTGTAAATTATCATTAAATGTCACGTCTAAGACAAATCAATCCTATAGTATCTTGACCTAAAGCAGCTATACAATGTGTAACAGAATAAACGCACAACCTCTTAAGGGGTCATTGTACTCATCATTATGAACAACTTTTACTATGGGACCAATCCCGAAATCGCGAAAAAAAAACCAGCTGTTCAGTACATTTTGTCGAATTATGCGCACAGAAATGTATAGGGCAGTCGACTTTTTTTTCGCGATTTCAGTGTTGGTCCCATAGTGAAAGTTATTCATAATGATGAGTACAATGACCCCGTAAGAGGTTGTGCGTTTATTCTGTTACACATTGTATAAAAGACGTTTTTAGAAGTGCATGTCTTATAGTAAAATGAAACAAGACGTTAACAAGAGCAAATAATCATATTAAATGCGCTTATAGGATCAAAAGCGATATTTTGATAATTAGTTTTGTAACTTGATATTAGACTGCAAGTGCTAGTAAGTATCGTATAAAGTAATCCTGTAAACGTTTGTAAAACTAGTTATAGGATTGTATGTACTTGTAGTGCAAATCATCTCATAAGATGCTGTTGTAAGATCACTAATCTTAGTCAACGCGTCTATTAGATTCTTATAAGTCGATTACTATAGGAGAATTTTGCTACTTGGGTACTTATCACCGGCGTGTAACCTATCAGCTGCCTTCGGTCACGAGCTGATCAGATAACTTCAAACTCATACATCAAATCACCAGAAGGCAGGCGTGGTTACGTGCACCTTGTGAAGTTGCTTAGCATTAGCCGCAACAAGGGCGTTACACAAAAATGTGAGTTTTGAGATATTTGAAGTTAAAGGTTTAAGATGTATTATAAATTCTAAGGGTGTTTAAAGGGTACCATGAGTAAATTATAAGATCCTAGTATTATTATTATTGTAAGATAGCTAGAAACTTCAAAATAACATATTTTTTACATGTTATCCGCCCTTGTTGCATCCAACCCGTAAATTAATTGGGCGTTCATATTTTAAAAGGTTATGAGGCATAAATAATAGCTTTAGGTGCTTAAAAGAATCATTTTTACTTAAAAGTAAATCACAGCACTCATATGGATTCATTATATAAAAGTTTAAACATATTTGTATGTTTCAATATTCTTCGAATTCGTTCGACCCACGAATCGTCAGACTCATCATCTGCAGGTCTCACTGACCTCCTAGATGGTCCAGGTAAAGGTTCCTCTTGGTCTTATCCTTGGAAAGTCAAAATTTGTTTGAGCCATTGTAAGGCGTCAACGATAAAACGTCTTTAACTTTGACATCCTTTACTCCTGGCTGTTCCACCGGCCGCAAGTTTATATCTTCTTTTCTCACAGGCAAATCATTTATTTTTGAAGATATACTCTTGATCTGGAGTTGAATAAAATGTTGAACTTGTTATTATTCCTCCAGGACTGAAATCCAGATCATATACGCGTTGTTGGATACCAAAACGATATTTTTTGCTGTAGGTGTCCTGGACAAAAACGTCTGCAAACTTTTCTGCCAATCCTGAATGAGGTATCCTGCCATCTCTACTTTAAATGTGCTTGGGTTGCTCCTTGCTGATGACATAATATTCAAATACTGTTCTGCTGTCTCAATAGTCGTAAAGTGTTGGAAATTCATACGCATATCAATGTCCATGCAACAAAGGCATAGCGAAACCCTCTCAATAAATATCTATCACGCCATCAAGAATCGATTAATTTTTGCCGTATGAAACTAGATGGTTCAATGCTTAATTTGATGCAATAATATCAAAACGGGCATGGGTGTCGAACGCCCTTAATTGTTGCTCCCAGTGCTTCTTAACACAAACACGTGTATCATTCCCCCAGGTTCCGTCCACTAAGATGCAAGAATGTCATCCATAAGTACATACAAGATTACCAAAACAGCAAGCCTTGTATAACGAGACATCTTATAAATATTAACTTCAAACAGGAATCAATCTTCGAATCAGTTGGAGCCTTCAATCGTTAAAGGCCGGAGTTCGGTTCCCGGAACGTGCAAAAAGCCTGGCGAGGTATATTATTATGTGTATTGGTATAATGAAGCATAATGATCGGTTTTTAGCACGAACTGAACCGTATGGCGCTGGCGTTCTAGACTTGGAGATAATTACAAAATGGAGCGGAATAATGTACGCATTTGTTTTGTTCCTCCTTCTCATAGAGAGGAAGCCTGTCCATGTAGGCGTGTTTTGTTGTAGAAAGTTGGCAGGAATATTAGCCAGGACTAAATCCAACGTAGTATGTATGGTAGACGCAATAACCAATAGCTAGTTTGACAAACGACACGGTACAATGCGTAGTGATGGTAGTGTCTATGTACCTATTTATGACTGTCGGATGTCACATCCCTGATCCGCGAATAGCTATGTCCACACTGTTCCCTTTCATCTTCAAACGAAAGTTGAATAGAAAGATGAAGACGAAAGGTCTTCATCTTTCTATTCAACTTTCGTTTGAAGCTTCCAATAATTGAATGCGCTAACGAACGCAACGCCATTATAGTCACTTAGTTCAGTCGTAGCTTCCGTCAGCTTGTGGGAACATGTGCAACGAGAACATTTTACTTGGTGGAATATGTGCGGGATACTTGGTCAAAAAAAAATCCAGAAATAAAAAAAACAAGCGATAGTTTTGGATACGAGGCTAATAATAATCGAAGTAACTAATTTGCCAAAACTAGCAAACCATCGCTCCACTTTATTTTTTTGTGTAATATTTATTATTTGGATGCCAAAGTAGAGGAAAGCTTCTGTAATCTTCAATAAACTTCAAAGTAATTTCTTTTTCTTCGTCCGCCACCTTGTTGTTGAACGCTTTGTGGCACTGAAATCCACCCGACGCGGATAGACTTGTATGACAGCGCGCGCTACACTTTCAACAGTCATAGCGCTTGCGTCAAGGGCATGCCTCATGTGCGCTGTTGACTGCGCTATGACGCATGTCCTTGATGAACAAAAAGGGGCACAGTGTGGACTTAGCTAATAGCTATGTCCACACTGTGCCCTTTTTTGAAGATTACAGATTATTAATTATTTGGTTTGCTAGTTTTGTCAATTTAGTTACTACTATTATTATAATAGCCTCGTATCCAAAACTTTCGCTTGGATCTTTTTTTTCTAGAATATCTTATGACCAAGTAAGCCGCAAATATTCCACCAAGTAAAATGTTCTCGTCGCACATGTTTCCACAAGCTGACAGAAGCTACGATTGAACCAAATGACTATAATGGCGTTGCGTTCAGCAACGCATTCAATTATTAAAAGCGCCAAACGAAAGTTGAATAGAAAGATGAAGACGAAAGTTGGAGATGAAAGGGCACAGTGTGGACATAGCTAATGATCAACATAGTTTTATGTTCACAGTGATGGAGCTTTAAATAACCTTTTACTAACTGGCAAGAGACTGACTTCTCGTTAATCCTTAAAAGATATCTTAATATTTCAGACCCTATTTGCTACAAATAATATTCTCTTTTACTTAATTCTCAAGTAAGTAACGATAAGTAAGGAGCTTAGCTTCACTTGTAATCTCGTATTTGCTCGAAGGCTCAGTGTCTGTCCGTGACCGTCGGATTAGTAGCGTGATCATTAAAATGTAATAGCAATGCAGAAGTGAAGGAGTTTTTATGTGAATATAATTTTGTTTTGCAGGAAAGGATAATACATACGTGAGTGATCAAGTTTTATAAAGTGCAAGGTTTTGTAGGGGTTATTGCTATTTTTAAAAGTGCACATAGCCCATGATTAAAAAATGTAAGAAGTAAGAAAATATTCGCTGATAAAATTGAATAAGCGAGAGGAGGCAAATCTTAAGATGCCTAACATCTAGTATTTGTGTCCTGTCAGTGGTCCTTATCACTTATGACTATTCAACTGAAGGATTAATGTGCAATTTTGTTTTGCATCAAACGGAAACGCTGCCGGCCCTGGAGGAGATGGCGAGACGGGATGAATTCGATTATTTTACAGATAAGGCATATTAAATTACAATACTAATTAAGTACTTGTACTTACAATTAGTTATTTATGTTGAGTTTCAAAGCTCATTGGTATGAATCTGGAACAAATGCGTAGTCAAGGCAGCACAGTTTATCGGTTTGTTACTAATTTAGCACAAATTATAGCAACTTGTAAGGGGAACCTAACCTAACAGGTTGTTCTAGTTATAAGTGATTCGAATAAATACTGGCTAAGTGTCACAATGCCTGATGATGTGGAGAACTTAGTACTCACCTAGTTTTAAGACTTGAATCCGACGCGATCCGGTTGGCTGAGAGTCAGACGCTAAAGAACTACATTCCTCTTGCAACTAATTGCCATCATTTGATTTTTTGGTTTTGGTTATTGATTGGTGATGTCGTGCTTTATTAATCGTTGTTTAGTCTCTCGAGCCCATTTGAGAGTTTCCTTAGCCCCAGATATTGAGTATTATCCAGTTTCGAGTACTGTCGTAAATGTTGGATGTTTCTTCTTAGTCATCATGTAAACCCCGGCTCCTGCTTTTATCGTGGGATAAGCGTCACCATTAGCCTTGGGGTATGTGTTTTGTTATACATCGCTAACAATTAGCACAAAATTAATAAATATTAAGAAAGAAATGCGTGTCTCTGTATAGGTAGGGTTGAATTAAACAACGCAGACGTGATTTATACAAGTTTTGACAGATTTGACAATACTTATTTCAAGTAACTTGTAATAATTACTACCAGTGGCTGTTAAAAAACCCTCAAATAGTTAATTTCATTGTGTTTCTGTAACGATACCGCTTCTCCGTCACGTCTGCAACGTTCCGCTAGGTAGTTTAATTTGCACTTCTTCTTCAAACCCCATCAGTCCTTCGTCCCTAAGTAGCAGTGGCAGGTGGCCTACCCACTAATAAGGTAACGCAACACTAGAGAGTCAACCGACGTAATCGCGATCGGTTTTTGTACCGGCAACCGGCGAGTGTCGGTTGGTAAGTGCTGACCGGTAAGATTCGGTAATTGGATGATAATGAGCAGAAGCGCAGCGGTCCGAGTTTATAAAAAGGGTGGACTTGTTTCGTAGTGAGGATGAGACTTTGAGACTTTCCTGATATTAGGGTTTAAAGTATGAAACTGCCGATTAGTATGCACGATTTCATGGAAAATTATATTTCCCTACTATTTTATTTTTATTTCACTTGGAAACGTCTGTACTGAGACGTATGATGCACTGCGCTGCACTACGTATCTTAAATCCTCAAAACACAGTTTATGATAAAATTTTCCTACATGAAGTAGTGTAACCGACGGCACATTAAAACAGGTGTTTTGAGACACTATACTATGAGGTAATATGCAACTACTAGTACGGTTTTTAAGCTCTAAAAGGTACTTACGTATAATTTAACAATTAATCCAATAATAATGGATTTAGGAAAAAATATTAAACTATACTCACGTCAAAGTTACACAACAGAATAATATGTGAGAAAAAAAACGGAAATTTCATAGTTACAGACCTATTATATCATGATGCCCAACAAATAAAAAATAAACGATACATATTTACAGGGCCATTTCAAGATCTTTTTCATTTGGTTAACCACTTTTTGCGACTCTGTGACATTATTTTCGGTTTGATTTAGTACACAGAACTATTTTAGAGGAAGGAGGAAATAGGTACATTAAAATATGATGTTCCTCCTCTGACTTATAGAAAATATGATCAGCAGTTTACCGTTATTTTGCGTTTTGGTGTCTCATTTATTCCGAACTTTATCTTCAATTCTTCGTGTGTCTCAATCTCTGCCAAATGATAGTCACCCTCACCGCAGTCGGGTCTGCGAGTCTGCGCCTGCGCCACATTTAATGCACTGATAAAAACTTCCCGCCGCCGCCGGTTGCCGCCGGTGGCTTTTTTTGCAGCTCCCAAACTAAAAGCTTCATGTTTGTGAAGCTGTCCGAACAAAAACGCGTTGTTTGTGGTATTGTTAAAACTTTTATCAAAAGGCACAGTTTTTTGTTCAGTCGTCTGTCATATTTGAGGTAACATTCTGGGCGGGTCCTGGCTGTTATAAAAAGGAGCTGATAATTAATTAGGCATCATTATAAGGGTTCGTATTATGACATAATTAGTAACATTAAGATTTTTTGGGAAAATATTTGGTGAATGTTTAATGTCTTTATCACAACCGTGGGATACAGCAGTGGTTGATTTTTTTTTTATAGAAATTAACAGTGATCTTGATGACCATTAAAAATAATTACATAATTTATGTCTTACTTTAGATACTATGTATTTTTTCTTAATTCCTGTGAGGTTGGCAGTACTACAAGTCCCAAAGCGTTTACCAGGAAACTGTGAACAACTTAAGATGCCTTTGTAACGAGCCGAGTGTTCGTGGGAGTCGTCGGCATAGCTCCCTGCCGGGCCCGCAGTTATGAGAGCGTAATTATACACAAATATTTAACAATCCGCCGACGATGATAGAGATCGCGAATAATTGGCGCGAGTGTCCATTGTGGGATACGGTACGGTATTGTCAAAAGTGGAAGACTATAAAGGTGTACCGAACTGCCATCGAATGTTATAAAATGTTATTCAAAAAGGTTACTATTACTTAACCCTAGGAGATACAATCGTGTTTGTCCATCCTATTATATATATATATATTATATATATTATTATATGGTGTTGTTTACAGCAGTCATCACTATATCGTCTCAAAAATACACTCAGTAGGCGTGGAGTTTTTATTTCTAACGACTGTGTGGCAATTAGTTTTACGGTTTATTTGCCAGAAATTATTTTGGGTAGCTAGCTGATTTATTAAAGCTTTCCTGAAACTGCGGCCCAGTTAGTCGGAAATGTATCGTATGACATTGGACACGGACTTTGTACCGTATAATGTCGTAGGTCAGCTCTCAGGCGAGCGTGGCATTAAATGCGACAGTTGTCGGTGCACCGCAACCGTGTCGCCACAGTGCAGCAGTGGCGCATCAGCTCTCTATCTTATACAGCTAGGAGCTTGCCTCAACGCACGCATGTCTGGAATCTGGATGTGGTGGCGTGAAAGAATGACGGGAGAACTGATACGAACTTTGCCATAGTTTGCTGATTGACATATGTAATATTAGTCTGATTGACATATTATTACTGTGGTTTGACATACTTTTACTCCGTTAGAATTTTTATTTTATTTTATTTGTGTCGGACATTTTTTTATTTTGTTTGTTGTATTGTGTTTTTAATTAAGTAGGTTAAACTTCCAAACACTATTTGCATGTCAATTGGACGGTAAAGTGTGGAGAACTTGTTAATAAATATGAAACATCTATGCATCTTTTTACCCATGTTTGCAAAGAAATAAATTATTTGATTTGATTTGAACCTGGGGGCCTAAAATGGCTGCTATAACAGAATCATAATATGAATCACATTAAAAATTTAAAATTCTTAAAATGGTCTTTATGGTTATGACCACAAAGTCCATTTTAAGAGTTTTACATTTTTAACGTGATTGATATTATGATTTTGATAAAGCAGCCATTTAATGCCCCCTGAACTGACAAAAAAGAGGATTAATTCTCAGCAACCAAACAATTTAGTAATTAAAAATTAGAGTATATTTTTTTTAAACACAAGAAAGCCAGCCGAGTTATTAACTTCAATTCGATTGTGTGCTTTTTTTGAATTGTAAAAATATCCGAAGCTAGGAACTGATCATAAGGCACATAAAGATCCCTGTAGTGAACGGCCTAAAGTAAATTTTCATTTTAAAGTCCATTTTACTTCTAATAGGTCTCCGGCTCGTATATAATCCAGGCTCTAATCATCCGTAAGAGGCTTTCAGAGCAAAATACCACTAAATACGGCCCATTGTGCAATTTAACTCTCTTTTTATTGGAGGATAATAATTTCCGAAGTGTGTGAAAGTGTTTGGCGTCGGATTTTCATTAAGATAAGTCGCTGCGCGGGCGCAGGCCACGCCTCTCCATTACACGCACGTGACTGCGCGGCGAAAAATCGATGTAATTTACTTGAAGAAATAAAACAAGATAAATAATATCACAGTGCGGTGGCAGGCGGGTCTGATAGATGTGGGCTGAGATTGTGCTGTCGTAGGCACGCGGAGTTGTGGTCAGCTAGTCACTAGCTGTGGTCACAAGTCATTCTTTCAATAACACTCATAGCTGAAGTAATGCCGTTGAGAAAATTATAGAGCTCATGAAGATTTTCATTTTGAAAGTAATCGATGTGCTATTTCCTAATGGTATAAATGGTGTAAGTTTATAACCACGACTTAAATTGTAGTAATTATTAATTAATTAATATTACAGCTTTCAATTCTCGTAAACGTAAAATAGTAATTACAAAGTGTAGTCTTAATTCAAGTGACAGTTGTTCCAATAAATAACTGAACACTTTCCTTACAGCCGGTTCCTGAATTTAGAAATTGAGAACTTGACAAACGCTATCTTAGTTTTTTACTTGTTTTGCGTCAGAAGTATTGAATTTCTAAAGGCTAACCGTTATCAATTACGACCCCACCGGTTGTAGTTGATATCCGTCAGGGTGTAAGTACTTACCGTTGTGGTCATGTATAAAACCCTTTCTACTTATACTGTCTGCTAGTTAGGGTACCTGTGTCAGATTTTTACTCGTTATCCTGAAAACAATCCCCGCATTCTTGAGAAAGTTTGCATTCTAATCACATTGTCGCTGAGAGGAGAATGTGACTAAATATTTAACATTTTATATATCCATGGGTATTGGGTTTCCTTCTGCGTATGCTGCATTGTTATTATGAACGTCATATTATAATAACTCTGGTACGGTAATACGTAGGTTTATCCAAAATCCATAATTAGCACTAAATCTCTTAAACTATACTTGTCCGTACCCCGTAACCCGTAAACCGTTCTCATAAAGTGGAATCGGGTTCATAAGCTGCGCGCACCGCACTAAAATAGTTATGATGCGTACACGTGTCGCACTCTCAGGCGACACACGACATGTCTAACGTTAGTCGCAAGTCGCAACTGCTATTAAACCGCTTTTATTTGCTTGGATATAATATTATTTGTCAACGATTTTATAGTTGGTTGATTGTTAGTTTGCTATATACTCAATATGCTGACTTTGCCGCCATCTCTTATTTGAAATTTATTTTAAATGTTTGTATTAAAAATGTATCGTTTCTGTGAATTAACAGAACTTTGGTAAGTTAATACTTAATAATAAATCTTTGTACATTAAAACCCATCAACATTCTGAGTGTTTAGATTCTACACATTTTTTTTGACAAATATGGCACATAGGTGAATGTTTCGATTAGTACAAAAGAAAGATGCTTAAAATTCTATGGTGTCTCGAGTTATCTTGTAAGTCGTTTTAATAATGATAATGTTTCTCTCAGTGGTCTTCCTCACAAATTAGTAATCATTGTGGAAAAAAGTGCGTAAGTTTAAACTTTGCGGAGCACACTACCGTGCACCTTTCGATATGAGTTATGTGCGAACCTCCATCTTTATTACATCTTGTTTGCAATAAAAATAAAGTAGTGTGTGAGGTATTGGTCACCCCGATATTTAAGTGGAATTTTATTATCATCTTTGTAAAAACGGCTTAAAATATTGAGAAGAATAATTTAATAGATGCCAGTACCTACCCGTGGGTCGTACTAACGCTTTTTATAAAAGCACTAAGTCATTCATAGAACACACGATCCTCTTGCCATGTTACTGATACAGTGACGGGTCACTTCGGCAGATACAATAGTTTTATATACCACATATTTTAGGAGGCCGAAATCATTAGCTAACTTTACATAATTACTATGCTCGACACTTTTTTCCAATTTAATTTAATACAAAACAACACTCAATATTATTACAGATCTACCTACTATTAAATAGTTCCTTTTTCGCTAAGCTCCTGCCAAAAAACTGTACTTTTCATTCTTCTCTCGTCGTGAAAGCAATAAACAAAGCCATCCATCACAGATGTCTACGCACTACGCAAATACCCGCGGAGTGCGTACTATCGGCTACGCATGCAAACCCAACGGACCACATGCTTGCACTAGTGATCGCATGCGACTTCGCTCGCGGGAGACTACGTCATCTCTCAGACATACTACGTCTGCGTCTGTGGTTAATTTATTGATGCAAATAGATTCCAGGATGCATTTCCCGGGCGAATTTTATGAGAATTTTACGATTGCGAATAATCTTAAATGTAAATAGATATGTAAGTAATGAGATCACTAATTGTTAATTCTATTAAAATATGTCTATCCTGTGCGATCTGAGGTTACTACTTTTGCGATTTGATACAATGGGACTTCCTATGCTATCACGAAAAAAAAAACTAGCTGTTCTCTACATTTTCACGGCGTATGTAAACAAATAATGTGCTTGTACCTATAATGGTTGCAATAAGCAAGCATGTCAACTATTAGAACCTGAATACTTTGACACACAAACAGACACCGTTCCATATACTGCGCATTACAATAGCGAAGGTCCCTCCTGCTAGGAATACTCGTATATTGAGTAGTGGAGAGCACGCACACCGCACACCGCACACCGCACACCGGCCGGGCGGCGCGCGGCCGCGTGCCTGTGCGTACGGCACCGGGACGAATAATAAGTTGTTCAGACATAATATGTCGGGGCTCGCAGACGAGGTGGAGAATAGTGTGAGCGATATACTGGAATTTGTGATTTATGAGTAAAGGCAATAGAAACGATGGCTAAGACATTACTTCTGTTTTGTGAATACTACAAGAATACGCAACCAGCTTTATATCAGGTTACAAAATTATGAAACATCAACAAGTTGCATCGCTTAGAAAGTTTAAGTTCCTTACATCCTTCTTCCAGTACAGACTGAGTGGTCCTGAGGGCTGAGGGCCGCCTCGACAAACTGGCATTATATTAGCGGGGACAAATGGTGAAAAGTCCAAAGTAGTGAAGGACAAGTAACCGTAAGCTTATTCCAACTCTATTGAAAGTTGTAGAAAAACTAAACGCTTTGTAATTGCTATAGCTTAGGCGGTTTTTTAACAAAATGTGATTAAAAGCTGTGGGCCACTTCCTATCACCAGAGAGGACATCTGTGACTCAGTGGTGAGAGGCTGATTATGCTCCGAACGTTATGATTGTGTCACTGTAGGTACTGACTTTTTCTTTTTCTTTTTTTCTCTCTTACTAACTATTTAGATATTTATTTCTTGATATTATCACGACAATTGTTTCCATCATTACTTGTGTTTTCCTACAGCCGTACCTCATCACTTACCGTATCACCGTGAGAACAAGTGACGTCCTCTTACAGATCATATCACATAGTACGAGATACGTGTCTACAATACTACGGCATTATAATTATATGGCGGCACTTCCCGATCTTATCGCCGTTTGTTTGGGCTTTTAATGGTTTTTACTTTTTAGTGGTGGTAGGTATGGGCTGTGCGGCGTGTGGGAGGGGGGGCGTGGTGGTATACCGGCTTTTGGGGCTTAGAAGTTTCTACTTACCTACTTCGAAAGAGCTTGCTGGGAAAGAGTAGTTTTATAGCATACAATTAGTAAGTATGTTTCTGTTCCCTTCCCAGTTCCACTTATCTAGACCGTTAATATACAGAGGAAAGATTTGTATTTATGTATGTTTGTAACGAATAAACTCAAAAACTACTGGACCGATTTAAAAAATTCTTTCACCACTAAAATACTACATTATTCCTGAGTAACATAGGCTATATTTAAATAAACATAATATCCACCCGTGTGAAGCCGAGACGGGCCGCTACTCTGTTTATCTATTAGTGTAAATTAACTATGAATTGTTGCTCCGTAAGTCTAAGCTGGAATGTGAATAATATCAAGTACACCGTTTATGATCACCACTTCAAAAGTTCAGTGTTTGTTAGGGGCTTAGAGTAGTAGAGTAGAGAGTAGAGTGGACAGGGACTGCATTTTCCGCACTTAGACTCTTATTCGGACGGCTGTGCGGTAGGTGTCCGGCTAAGTTAGCCAGTGGTTTTCGTTGCGTCTATTTCTTAAGGAACTCGACCAAGAAACAGGGTGGCAACCACGTGAACGAAAACACACCAGACTTGCCTTGAGGATCTACACGACTAGCGCTCACCCTCAATACCCCGCCTCCTTCCCGCCTGAGGGAAGCAGTAAGGTACGCCTGTATCTACACTACCAAGCAAAGCGCAAGCAAAGCATGTCGTTATGCAACCGCTAAAGCGTAAATACAAGCCAGCCCCAAACTATTTAGCGGGGCTTTATTTTATGATTTGGTAGCATTTATGATACACATCGTAAGGAAACCATAATAACTAACCTTTTTCTGTCGTTCTGAATCTGACAACGGGAAGTGGTAAGTAGGTAAGTGTATAGTAAGTACGAGTACAACCTCCGATAGGTTGTAAATTCTTTGAAAAACCTGTGAAATCTGTCTGTAAGTGAAAAGGTCTTTGCCCCTCTGTGTTTGTGGGCAGTTAATGACTGACATTAATATATACATTATTGCGTTTCCGTGCCTAATAAACGTTGTAAATATGAAATTAATATGAGCATTGATTTAAGTATCAATTACATGTGTTATTGGCACGATCTTCTCATAAACGTGCTTATTGCGTCGACGCAGACGTCCGAACATCACATCTCTGTTAATTACTCAGGTTCCCGTGCGAATTTATGATCACTGATATTAATAACGGAGATATTATGATAGTATACTCACTTAAGTACTTCCTGTAGTAATATGTTTTAGTGTAAACCAGATTTCATAATGTTAGCCACTGAATTAAAGTGACATAATGTACGCAGAGTCGCAATTTCCTTTTCCGAAAGTAACTCTTTTCAAATTCAAATGATTTATTTGTGAAATATAGGTAAGTACAATTTAATAAGATCTAATTCGAATGTTAGGATCGGTTCTACTTTTATGACAGTATTTTTCCGCGATTAGTAACTTTTATCAAACGGGGCACATACACATTTCAGACATTTCCCACTCCCCCAACATGTAAACCTGCGTAGCTCACTGGTAGGTACGCCACTATGTTCGTGTAAACCTGCGTAGCTCACTGGTAGGTACGCCATTATGCGCCAGTACTGGCCACTCAGATACTTGCACGTACCACTGTCACGAGCTTCACCTCACGTCTGCAACACCACTTTTTGTGCAAGCGTGATAATATGGGCCTTGTCACTTACTAACATCTGTTAAGAAATAACTACATTCGATTTAAGATTCTAGCAGCGGTAACTTAAGCTTGAATTTAGCATGTCTTGGGTACAATAATGCAAGAAATGTTCTTCTCAGTTGTGCCCCTCGATAGGCTGATAATAAGGGTTCCGTAGTTCTGAGGAGTTATCACTTGTCAGGTAACAACCGAGAGTGTTTGTAGAGGTTAAAACACAGGAATAAGCATTTGGCACCTAGGTTCCTAATAGGTATCTATGGTTTGAAATGTTGCACCGATCGTGTTGGGTTAAAGTTGATTGTGCTTGAATAGGAAATGTGGAATAATAAAGCCAATTTTGTTATTTGTAGAACTCAGAGGGTACCTACGTTTTAACCTGACGATTACTATGAATCAGGGATGTTGCGGATGCCGATTTTTTCACATCCGCGGATGTGAATGAACATGCGAATGTTTAAGATCTCATATAAATATAGTATAAGAATGAAGAATTAAAACAATGATAAAGTAATTATTAACATTTTTATTAATGAAAATTAGTATTAATTATAATGCTCCAATTTTTATTTAAGTAAGTACTTCACTTACTAATTTTCATAATAGTGAGTAAAGCTAATGATAAAGTAATGATCAAAATTTATATTAATGAAAATTAGTATTAAGTTGCTCCTATATTTTTTTTAGGAGCCCGCCCATTTCTTTCTTGTCGCAACTTATATTACATACGCATCCGCATGAAAATCCGCATTGATTATTGCGGATGCGGATGCAGAAGTCTAAATCTATGCGGAAGCTGCGCATTTGCGGATGTGGATGCGAATATTCGCAACATCCCTGATATGAATCTCACAATGTGTATAGGTATTTTCCTTTTAGGTTTCAAAGAACTGATTCTAGATTCTAGCTTAAGTAGTAGTAGGTAGGCTTCAGTTTCCGTATATCGTCGTTGCGATTTCAAGACCTCTTATGTGTAAAATTTACTTTTACGAGAAAATCGATAAAAACCATCCACTGAAAAAAATATAATGAAACCAACTACAACAAAAAATACAGGTGACAGCCACATGACTGCTTGCTTTTTAATATGATATTTTAAGTTGAAAAAAGAAAGTACAACATAGTAAAAAAAAAAAAACAATTTTATTTGACACATAAGAGGTTTTGGTTGCGCTGTCAGTTACACATCAGTGCTTTTAAACTAAAATACCTTTAAATAAAACACCATTGATTATATAAATTTGAAAATAAACGTTTATTTCTATTAATTACACTATACGAGTAATCATGATAATAGTCGAATTACAAGTAAGACTTAAAAACAAAAATACGGATCAAAGTACCATTAATTTCCTCAGGCATTAAGTACCCGGATTAAATTGCAACGCGTCATAAAAAGGATGATAATCTCGGTCTATTACCATTTTAAGTTCCTCTAAATGCTTAAACTTACTCTCAGTAATTTTTAGTTGAGTTCTATACAATCGATTTGGTGATACTATTCCGTTTCTTTGGTTATTTCTTCGCTGTGGAAGTACGGACCACTCATCGACAGGTCTCAACCTATAAAATTTGGATCCATCGGATGAATACATAAGACCCCTAATGTCGACTACGACAGGATCTCCTTTTTTTTTGCCAGGCCGTATGGATTTCAGGTTCGATTCCATCTCTTCGAAATTTAAGAAGAAATCATAGTGTATGGATTTGACATCGTAGGGTTTTTGAGGGTGCCGGAGGCTCTACGCGGGGGTCGTGCGGTCCATGGCCCTTTACGGGGCCCCGGTGTGGGCGCGTTCCTTGAGGCGGCGAGCCGCCCACTACCTGAACGCGCCCCAAAAGGTGGTAGCCGTAAGGCTGGTCCGGGGATACCGCACGATCTCCGGCGAGGCGGCGAGCCTCCTTGCCGGATTGCCGCCATGGGATCTGGAGGCGATAGTCCTCGCGCGCCTGCACGAATGGCGCGTGGAGGCACTACGCCAGGGGGTAACTCCGCTGCCGCGGCAAATTGTCGCTCAGCGGACAGACCTCCGGCGCGATCTCATGGCGACATGGAGAGAGCGACTGTCGCAACCCCGTGCAGGGCACGCCACAATAGTGGCGATAAGTCCCCTCTTTGAGGAGTGGCTAGAGAGGCGCCACGGCGCCCTCACCTTCCGCCTGACGCAGGTCCTCACCGGACACGGTTGTTTCGGGAGGTTCCTGCACCGAATCGGGCGGGAGGAAACGCCCGGGTGCTACCATTGTGAGGATCGACCGGAGGACACGGTGGAGCACACGGTGGAGATCTGCCCCGCGTGGGCGGAGCACCGCCGTGTCCTCGTAGCGGCGATCGGCGGCGGCGACCTCTCGCTTCCGGCCTTGGTTCAATCCATGGTCCGGAGCGAGACGGAATGGGACGCCGTCACCTCCTTCTGCGAAGCAGTCATGCTAGCGAAGGAGGTGGCGGAACGTGAGAGGGAGAGAACCTCACGTCCCAGCCGCCGCGGGAGACGCACCGGGCGTCGGGGGCCACGTGGTGGCCCTCGGCCACTGTAGGCGCGGGCCTGTGGACGGTGAGCTATGGGCTAGCTCGCCGTCCGTCCGTCTTATGACGACAGGCCGTGTCGACGGCGCGTTCGTGTTCCACGCGCGCCGCAAGGAGAGTCAGCAAACAGGGAGGGGTCCGTAAGGACCGACGCCTGCCAGGGTTGCGGGACTGTTCGAAAGAGATACCGCGGCCCTGGAACATAAAGGGCAAAGGAAGGAACATGGATAGAATTTAGTCAGTAAAAGTCTGACGCTCCCTCCTGCTCAGCCCAGAGCGGGAGGGGTTATTTGATGATTTCCCATCGGTAAAAAAAAAAAAAAAAAAAAAGGGTTTTTGAGGTCGAGCTTGTCTTATCCGGGTAATATAATCACTGGGAGCAAATATGGGTGGTTTTATGTATTGTTCAATAGTGGAATGAACACTGTCCACCTCCATCATTGTATGTCCTTTTTCCAGGTAAAGTTGTCCTATACAAATTGTTTTCCTTTGTGCCAAATCGCTTAGGGCACTCGATAAAATTCGGTTCCTGTTTTGATGTCCGCATCCATCAGAAATTATAATAATCCGCTGTGTTGAAAGTGGCAGGTTTTGACAGTAGTCTATTAAACAAGATGTGAATTCATTAGCAGTAACATTGCCGTCTGCTTCGTTAAAAAATACCCGCGTAAATTGCACATAGGATATTTTATTCCAAAAATTGCCTATAGTCCACGAGCATGATACACTTAAAAACTCGTATGTGTACATGCGACACATAAGACATTTTAAGTACCAAATTATGATGAGCAAGCACATTGAAGATCTTGTAATGGGTAAATAAATTACGAATAAAACGTCATAGCCACATGAGAGTTTTTGCATTCGATAGGGCTTTAAAATGTACAATTGACTGGAGTGAAAAAGTGTTTTGAACAAAAGTGTCACATAGGAGGTCTTAAAGTCGCAATGACGATATAATCAGGTGGTCTGTAACTAACTCTTACTGCAAACGATTCAGGCATGAAGACGTTACGAAGAACGTATTTGTAGTTAATAATTATTTATTTAAAAAACGAGAGGCATTTAATCACATATCTTCATTAATTTACGGCGCTTAAATGAAGAAGCTTCATGTCAAGAGCTCCTAAATCTTCTCAAGAGCTTGAATAATTAGTAGCTCCCATTAAACACATATATCACTGATAATGAGCTCCTCGCGATTCATTCTCCACAAAACACGACACACTAACGTATGGGAACACTTCTCACTTCATACATAACGAGGGAACAACTCTATCGGCACCAAATTACCACTATCTATCACTTACCCCATTATGCGGCCAGAGCCACAGACCACGTGCAAGTAGCCCTAATGTGGGGAACAGCCATCTAATCACAGCGCCATTAAATTCTATTAATACATTCTAAGTTTGTGTTTCTAAATACTTTAACTATCTTATTTTAAAGTAGTAAGGAATAAATTACTTGAACAAAAACAGGGAACTTTAGACAAAGTTATTTATGTGGTCAGAATTTTGAGAAACTCCTATTACATGTATGAGAAACAAAGCTTTTCATCGGTAAAGCTGAGTTTGTTGATTTTAAGTTAAATGATAATGTAACTATCACATAATAATCTCTACTACCCACATAATAGGGTATGTATTAGCTTGTAGCATCTACTCTCACAGTAAAATATATGACTCCACTTTAGATTGATAACTAACTAGTCTTGGTTTTAATTCGTGAACGCTCATTAACGTGGCCATTAAACCGACGTCGATATGAATTTAATTATTATCCAAAATAGTAAACTAAATAACATCAATTAATCGGCATGAGATAATGTCCCTACTTCGTTAATTAATATAAATCATAGCGTAAATTATATTTCATTAACTCTTTGAATTTCGTGTAAGGTTTGACGAATTCTAACGATACTATTCAATTGGTGTTATTTTGAAATGTTTTTAAACATTATTTAAAAACACGAATGCACTCGAACTAAGTTATGGAATCAGGCTTTACTTTGGAGGGCGGGGTTGCATCCTGCATCCAAGCCTGGATCTGCTTGCAGAATTAAAATTAAAAATGCTTACGCCTAGCGCTGAAATCTACAAAACCTACTTTTATAGTTCTAGTAGATATCCGAATCCAAAGAATGACGCTTTCCGTGAACTTCGTGGCCCACCCCTATCTAGGCAAAAAGTGCCTTAAGTGGTTTATCTGAACCAGACTTATCCCTCGGGGCACCAAGCATACTTAGATTACAAGACGGTTGCACAAGTTAATTATTGCAATTTGATTATATGGACCTACTAGCTTAAATTTTCAAAGCGGCTTCACACGCGTGGAGATCAAAAATTAACAAATAAATTATTACATTAACTTGTTCTATCTGTGTTCATCCAAATCTGCTGCGAATATGTGAAAAACTGCCAAACGCATATTATATTACGCATACTATCATTCACACTAAGTTATAAATGCATATTTTTAAAATTAGTATGAATGCTTAGGAAAGTTAGCCTCACTCTGACGCGTGACGGTTTGGGTCCTTATAAGTCAACTTGTTGCATCGCCTTCACCTCACTACATTGGTCCTTATTAATATTAATTACATCCTCTTTTAACAGCCTATCCCTTAACGCGAAGTTATTATGCGTATAATACTCCATTGATTAAGCGTTTATGAGCGGTCTACCGCCTATCACCCAGTTATTAAGCGCCTTGTTATGGAGAGCAATAAGGCTAGTCGGTACAAAGATTCTTGAACAGCACTACGTGACTTGACACAGTGTTGCTCTATGTGGACGAGATCCTTATAACTGAGAACTGTAAATAGAGCTGCTTTATGAATATACAGCATGTGTCATATTTAAGAGTGTGGTACAGATAATGAAACTGAACAACTTTCTCCATTGGATCTGTCCCATACAAAATTTCAATACCTTATCGACCCACTCGTGTAAATGAATACCTACCCACCAAAATGAAAATCATGATCTAGATACCAAAATTGGACAAATTATTAATAATACAAGTCTCTGAAACTGGAGACCGTTTGCAGAAACCAATCATAATAACTTACGTAACAGGCACTAATTACTGAAACTTCAATTAATTAAACTTACCAACTTCACATGCATTTAAGCCACATGATCTTAAGCTCTACAGGAAAGAAAATAAGAGTAAAATCTAGAGCACGTCGTGTTTGTAAGAGATCGCTATCGATGGAGTCATCTGGTCGTCATGGCAACGGTAACACGAGTTCTGAATTCGAAGTTTGGAATTCGAACGTGCTCCCAAAGATATACACCTCTGAAAGATTTTGATGCTTGATTAAGAAAAATGTTGAAAAACGATAAATATAATAATAGAAATAAATAAGAGTCCACATTGAAGTTATGATGACGAGTAACTACCGGAGATTTATTGTGAAGGACGGTACGGTTGACATAATGTCGGGCCTCGGGCATGCCACCGTCCAAGCGAATCAATCCGTCACAATTTCTCTGGGTGTTCTCGTCTGGCTAACGGAGAGTACTTACATAGACACAACCTTGCAGCCAGCACTATTCATTAGCAACTTGCACTAAAATACAACTTGTACAATCGGAAGTGCCGTACAATAGATATGTGCCCGACCCAGTTCTCGAAAATTGCGGTATCACATTGTACTGGTATCAATCCATCATCATTGACAGGATCACATGACTATTGTAGCCAATAAGCCTGTTATAGTGGTGGTGGATCGATCAGAGCGGCTCGCAATGATTGTTGACATAACGGCCCGCATGATGAGAACCTCGTGAAAGCCGAGAAAGATAAGCAAATCAAGTACCTTGACTTGGCTCGCGTGGTTGTCGACATGTGAGATGTGGACACAGCGATCATTGTGCCGATAGTCGTATCAGCCCATGGCTTAATTGCTAAGCCATGGGCTGATTGCTTAATTGCTCAATCAATACCTGAGGAGGCTCTCGCTAGGCAGCTGGATCAAGGGCTTGATTCAGAAAGCGGTACTCCTGCACACGGCTCGTATTGTTAGGAGGATCCTCTCTCTGGAGCCCTGACCGGTACATTGGACCCTGTTCCCGATGGCTTATGCCCGACTCGTCACTGGTCTAACTGGTGGCCTACAATTATTAATATTTTTAAATGTTTTATAAATGGTTTTTTCTATGGAATATTTGTATAATAATAGTAATATATAATAAAAATGTATTTGATTTGTAAAGATATAAATAAATAAGAATAAATAAATCCTCATCTTTACTCAATGTTATCTTTTTACTATAAACATAAACACTCATGTCAGTTGATCAGAGCAAACCAATGAATACTGCAAGCACTATCGTGCCATTAATATAAGCCATTTGCAATAGTTGGTAATTAAATAATCGCCTGTAAGCTTTTAATGGACGACTTATAGAATAATGTTATTGTTTATCCACTGTATGTTGAATCTATAACTTTATTTTTTCTACTTACAGAGAAAGAAATAGCTTTTTGCCGGCATCGCATTTATTAGTTGCTTCGTTGGTCTAGTGGTTGTAAGCGTTACTATTGAGCATGAAGTCCTGGGAAAACACAATAGCCAATTCATTACCACGTTATTGTACCTGGTTGGGCAAAGAGTCATCTGATTTTTCAAGAACGACTAAATAGCAGCCCGGAATAGTCAGGCTTCGTGTACCATTGATGGCAATAGGCTAACCCCTATTTCATGAGACTTAAAACATAACTTAAATTATATAACATAAATGTGGGTGAACACAAGCCTGATGTCGTTTTTATAAAATATTGCAACTATCAAGATTGTTTCAAACATCGTTCCGAACAGGGTGCGTTCAAAGTGTGGAACAAGTCACGTCTGCGGGATTCAATATGTCCGCCAGGAGACGAGCCAACACAGACAGACACAGGCAGGAGGCACCGGCATTACCAGAACAGCTTGTTTTACACGTGTCACTGGGCTTTTGGAGAACGATTTGGTTAAACACATCTTATAGGAAAATCGTCTTTTGTACGAGTTTTACGGAAAGGCTAAAGCCAATGGTGTGAGTAAACCAGTAGGGCTTAGCCTATTGAACCTATACCAACTGAAATAAATTTTGGAATTAGCCAATCCTATATTTAATCAATCAGCTTTATTGAAAAAAGAAACCGCCCATCACCTCTTTCTATTTGGATGTGTTTGTATTGAATTAGAAAAACGACAACAATGTAACGTCTGTAGGAATAAGTTTGTTGGAGCCTGTTACGTGGCGTGTTCAGTGATTGATTCGATGAAGAAAGTAGACATAATAACCGTTCTAATATAATTTTATAAATAGATGTACTGTTCGCATACAAATAACAGTTAAATGTTTTTCTTAGGTTGTAAAGTACCTACTTACACAGGTTCTTAAATTACGAATATTTCTGTTAAAGTGCATTATAATGTAATATTTATAGTTATTCCTTTTTGAATAATCACATAAAATTATTTGTAAGCGTGCGTTTTAATGTTTTGAATTTACAATTTTGTGTTATTTCACTAGTTTATACTCACTTTACGTTATTTAAAACATGTGAGTTACTATAATAGTTAATGCATAGCGTTACAAATGGGCATGCGTAGTGGGGCTGGTGGTGCTACAGGTACTAATGTTTAAAACGAAAAGATATATAGATACGGTGCCTTTTAACATATTTCTTGGAGATGGGGAGATAGTATCTAGATATGGTAACTAAATTAGTTTTATTACCGTAATAAATACTAATAATATAATCCTAAAATGGAGTTTATAAAACGTATTTACAATTTACCCTATCTCGAACTATTTCCCTAAATTGTACACGCTATAAATTAGAATAACATTTTAGTATTTTTTTCGAAACTTACCCCTGTTCTGATAACGGCGTCGAACCTGGGAATGTCCGCGCTTCCCACGGATCAATTAACACAAAATCGCTTAATATTGCTGTAGATGTGATAGGTTCACGTTATTGAGGTCAAAGTTATTATCGTATACAGGTTACGGCATACTGACTGTTGTAGTCATCACGACTCTATGGTATCGAATTGTTACAAAAGTAAAATAACCGTTTTATTGATTCAATAGTTATGTTTATGATGCTTGTTGGAGAATAAAAGTTTAAGTATTCATCGTTTTAGTGTTGTTTACTGTGTATTTTAGATTTTAGCACACAATCTAGTTAGTTAGGAGGTAACTGATAGTTTTGATGTCTCTCGATTCATTATTCTGATTTACATTAGTTTAGAATTTCCTGATACCATATTACGGACAAAAATGTAAGGCTTAAATGACACCGTATTTTATGATTTGAGTAACTTTGCGCGAGAAACCAACGATTTTGATCTTCACTCATCTCAAGTATAATACTGAATATTCCACACCTTAAAATGTTCTAAATGGCATATATTTATCAAAATTAGCCATTTAAAGACGACATACGTGTAATTATTTTGATAAAATACGTCCATCGTAGGCGGAACATTATGAGCACAAATTAAAAACAAGTTATAAGTATGACAATAAAATCGCTTCGTATATTAATTAACTCGCCGTTTTGGCGTTGTGGATGACACACGGCGGCATCGGCATGGCGCTGGCGGTCATGAAGCGGCCATCTTACGTTATATTTATACTTTATTATATTCTGCGCCCGCGCACGTCGCCTGGAATAAGTTATTAGTTCAATAAATTAAATGTTATTGTTTTTTATTAAAATATAGAACTCATAACTTATAAAGATGACGATGTAGTTTAGTTTAGTTATTAAATAAATGACTAGGTAGGTATCTGTTTTGTTGCCTATTGATAAGCATTAAGCCTAGCATTATACGAGGTGCTGTAATTTTTCTAATTAGGGCAAAGATGTAGTTCGAAGTCGTGTAAGCTTCTGTTTATTTTGTTAAATTAAAGAGGCAACAATGCTGAACCTTCAGACAATTAATGACCTTAACGAATGATATGTAACTATGTGGCCTCATATTATCATTTTAATGCTAGATGAACAAGTTGATCCATACATAAGGAACGTAACGTAGGTACCAGCCTATCATCATAATGTCGGATCATAATTTAATTTTACGATTATTTCACATTAAATATTTGAGAATGGACCCCGTTGAGTCGGCGGCTCATATTTATGTTAATGTTCCAGATTAGGAGTTATTAACATAGTTGTCTTATCACTTCTTATGATTTATAAACTATTATGTAAGTTTGGGGTGGTTTCCGTGTGAGTTTAACCGCCATAATGACGGAGCTTTATGTTCTGTATAGTTTTTAATAGTTTGTTTGATATCGGAGCCCCCATTCTAATACATTTGATAAGATTGACTTTTGTCAGCAGCCCTCTTTTCAGACGAAAGTGAACTGAGCAACAGATAAGTTCACTTTTCACCTAAAAATGAACAACCGTCGTCGTCTCAAAATTACTAATTAGTATACCTACTCACATCGGTCAATTTTTCAAACTATTCATTCAACCTATTGACTTATCATCAATCGATGTGTCTGAAACTCTGAATGGAGTGTTGGCATTTTGGCTACAGGAATCATACACACGTAATAGCTGTACCACCTAACAGGCCTGGCAGGTCAGATTTCTTTCCAAACTCGTGACGTAAACAGTCTGCGTGAAAGACGTGTTCAAATCACAAATTCGTGTACGTTCCCTCAGAGACCATCTTACGTAAAGCGATCCATCTTATCGGTCCATCTGTCCCGCTCCGCCTTTTGCATGTAGATCTCCGCAGATAGACGGGACTAGAGGAGAGAGGGGTCATCAGGACATCTCAGTGTTTAGCGAGACGCACGGCTTGATAGCCGCGGTTCAGATAAGTGGGTTCACGATTGTCGCCTGTTTTGGTCTTTTTTGGTGCTTTGGGACGGTTGCGGGCGACGTGTGTGTAGTAGGTACTTACTGTTATTGAGTAACTACTAAAACTGACTGCTAAGAACTGGACACGAAATATCTATATTTTTATGTCCAGTTCAGCAGGCAGTTCTAGTGGTTCAAAATAAAACATAATTTGTATCGAACAAACCCTCGCAGTTGCGAAAACTTAAGCCATTGGTTCCATCTTCACATTGAAGACCATCTCGTAATTCATCACTTGTCATAATAACGAAGCAAGTGGGCGTGCCACACCCACAACCAGTACCGCTGTACCTCCGCACCGTCGCGTCGCCGCGCCGCGTCGGCACGCGCCTGTCACCGCGAGATGGATGGCGTGGCGAACAGGGGATGTTAATTGTTTACGGTCCACCGGGGACTGGTCCCAAACAAAATGATGAAAAAGTGAACAAACAACCTGCAACTGACGATGTGTAAAACAATTAATACAGAACTGAGCTTTTGTTTCCGTAAAACTGACCTGTCTGTCTTCCAAACCCAGAGGTTTAAGACAAAACTAATGAAAAATGTGTGGATGATTTGGCTACAGAACTAAGATAGCGACATAGAGAAGTAAGGAAGCAGAAGACACGCTGCGCCGACACCGACTATGTTGGGCTAAAGGCAGGATAATGATAATGATAGGGAAAAATATAGTTGTTTTAGTCACAATATGTGCAATACAAAATGGTTCGTCTGTACCTACGAGTGTAATATAACTGATAGTTGTAACTAACAGAAGTGTTGGCAAACTTTAATAATTATGTAGGCACGCTTGAGTACTGAATCAAGAACTCAGAACGTATGAATAATACACTTTTGTGTTATCATTAACATTAGAAACGGGATATTTACTGTTCATTTTGAGTTCCCGATATTTCGGCGCTGTTGCCCGTCCGTGATCATGGTGCTTGCAAAAGCGCCGAAATATCGGGAACTCAAAATGAACAGTATAATGTGAGTGACCATGACAGTTTAAAAACTTACAACTAACCCTTGTGTGTATAAAAACCAAACACATAGGGTCACCGCTTCCAAACAAATATCCAACTTTTCCGTATTCCGGGGGCACCAGCAGGATTACCGGAAAGGCTTCCGATATTACGTCTAATGATATACGAAAACAAAAGGAGATCGTCGCAGATGACGCGCGGACGTGCCCACCCTACTGATTAGACCCCTTATGTACCCGCAACCGCACGACAGAACCGTGAAAACTGACCTTAGACGTACGTAATAAAGGTGCTGTCTTACCCATGGTCTTGGCTGACTGTACCCTCAGATAAAGACGTCGCTTATGGCCGGATTAAGATGCGATCGCGGCTTTAAACTCGGGAGGCGGATATTGGGCCAAGGGATTGGATCCAAGGTATCTTGTTAACATGCAGGTGGATGGCTGTAAAAATGTGATAAGCATTGTAGAGCCGGCGGTTAGGAAAAGGTACGTAATGTGAAGCGATTGTGAATTTATTTAGCGTTGCTTTGTTTAGTACGAAGAAGCAGTTTCTGACAAAAAAAAGGTTTTGGTAATCAATATTTGAATACCTACGCTAAAAATGCCATTGGTACCATTTTAACCAACTTTTAAAACTATTTGAAAACTAAACAGTCAAAATTTCTCACATAATCTTTTTATTTCTCTTTTATTGTATGATCCTTATCGTGGCTTTTCTATTTGAGGTCGTTTCAGAACAATCGTTCACTGTCCTCACGTAGCAACTGGTCCCTTCATATTTATCATGGGAGTTCTTCATCCAGATTTCTAAACCCCTACTTTAGGTCGTTTTATATCTCCATCCGTCTCTGAGACGCGTCATTGCGGGCCGCTGTAGGGCGACCATTATTTTAAGAGAGATGAGTCGCCTCAGCTGCGCATTTTTAATGTGCAAAAAAAAATTTTTGCACATTAAAAATGCGCGTTTTTTGCTAATAGTTCGTGTGTATGTATGTACGTATTTGTCTTCTTTTTATATGGTTTCTGTGTTGATTCTGTCTTGCGTTACTATTTCTAATTAAATCAAATATGGAATAAGAAGGCCCATCCTTTAGCTTTTCTGTTGTCTCATAGAATTTCCTTTCACTTTAACTTAAACCCATTCCAATACAATTTCCAAATTGTCTCTGCTCCTCCGACGAGCACAGCATCCTACCCGCAAAGTAGCATAAACATCTGTCGGTTGGTTGACAAGCAGGTCACGCGCGCGCCCTCTGCTGATCTACTCCAGTAACTGCCGCCATTCTTTTATACCCCCCCCCTCTCGCTCCCCGCACCCTATTGGAAAGTTGTATTGTTTCGTCTCCCGAATATTTTAAAATGGTGGAAATGTATTATCGTTACGGAAGTGAGAGTGCGGAGGAAGATTTTGTAAATAGTTTTCGATATCGTTAGTGTTACGTTTTATTCGGCAAATAAAGGTGAGTATTGTTGTGCTGGGTAGAATATGAAGTGGAAATCAGTGTTAACGATAATATGTGGATAGGTACCAAAAACAGGGCAGAGATGGCAACAATACAAGACTACATTTATGTCAACGATTACTTTATCATCAGCATCATGTAAGTCGTGATTGGTCCTGTGGATGAGGACTCGTCTCACATACGAGGTTCTAGATTCAAATCTGGGCAAGTACTAAAGTGATTTTCTCAACTCAATTGTACTTTCTAAGTGTAGGTGAAACTTGGAGTTACGTAACAAAGAGAAAACAGGGCTCAAATCCCTTCACCACCCAGTCTGACAGCTTAACCAATGAGCAATCTTCAAAAGCATCAGCATCTGTTCTAAAGTAAAAGGAAAAAGTGTAAGAACCCTGTGTGGGCTTTAAATTAAGTAACAAGGCGTCCACTAACGTGTTTCATTAAACGACACGAAGGTTATAGCGCTTTTTATTAACCTCTTGTCCGACACTCTTCAATTTATTTATTAGCATTTTGTCAATGAAAATATTCTTGTATGATACTGGTAATGTATTCAAGACGGTCAATGCGAGTTCATTGTTGATTGTTATTATCATGGATGGGTACTCAATAATTCGCTAAAATAAATTGAATCGAAATTAGGTTGTCTATGTAGAGTAGTTAATACATTTCACTGTTATTAAGATTTTAAACCATTCTTAAGTACCTGCCTCCTGCCACTAGGTATGAAGAACCTAGGATTTTTCGCTGCCATAAAGCCATGCTTGAGCAAATGTTTACGAGTTATAATCTAATTATTGGGTTTCAGCAGTAATATTTACACACAACGATTGCCAAAAAGTCAAACTGAATGGGTTGCCGAACATACGCAATGAAGACTATTTACTTAATGCAGGCAGAAACCAATGTGAATCGTTAAGTTGAGGTTGAGTCTTGCTCTCAAATTGATTTAGTTCACAACAAATAAAACTACATGCAGCCATTTACAGAGATCGTTGTACTTTATTGCACTTGAGACTGATTGATTGAATTCTAAGATTTACGATAGAGTGATGAGCCTACTTTTATGTTGAACTCTATAAAAAGTGGTTTTGTCAAAGCTCATCAGCAGTGATGATCCTATAGATGAGGTAGATAATGATCAGTGTGATGAGAAGGCTGTATTTGAATTAATATTTGTTTTTCGCATAATCTTTTTATGGGAACATTCAGAGTAAAGTTATTTCTATTTAAAGCATCGGTGTAATTAACGATTACTTATTTGCACGAATGCCGCCTTTTCGTACTATTCTAGCATGTCGCATTTTTTTCTACGATAATTGGAACCAGTCACTATAAATTAAAATGCAATAAAAACTTAATATAAATCGTACATTTTCTCAAGTCATGCGGACTCTTGGAAATAGAAATGTTTGTCATGTGACGAGTAACACGAGTGTTAGCTAAACGTCAGTTTCAGTGGACGCGAGACAAGCCGGGCTCATATACATGGCGACTTGGCGATGTGGGTCGGACCGGTCCCTTCAGCTCGCTAATTGACGTCCGACAGGTACACAGACAGACCGACATAACCCCTCATAAACCAACACACGAATCACGCAAACCCGACCAACAACCCACCACATTAAATTCAATTTACATCGGCCGCTCCGCTATGCAGAATTCACTAAAGCATTCGACTGTGTGCACCATAAAAGAAAGCTGCAGAAACCTTCTACAAAAAGTCGCGGGACATTGATCTGTTGTAGTCTTGGAATAAAAGTCATTTTATTGAGTGATCGCTCAGCCGTTGTCACGTTTTATATCATTGAAAAACCTGGAACCCGTTATGATGATATAAGGGTTTACACTGGGGCCGGTCAAGAACAATTTTATATCTTAATCTGTTGGGGTCAGAGTTCGATATTGAATGCGATATGTTTGTTAGTTACGTCGTTCGGAGGTCTGCGCTTGAGTGCAGCAGGCTGGAATGCCCGCTCCGGGAGAACCTGTCCCGCGCCTGAGACATGCACTTCAAGCCTGCTTTATAAAATTCACGTGTGGAACGCATTACTACGTCGATGATTCACTTTTATGGCAGCGTTATCTTTTAGAAGTTCTTTTTTCTTTGTAAAAGGTTTTATGGCTCGTTAGTTGAATAATTTGTGCGTTCCAACTTAATCTGCCCGAGATAAAATTGAATCGTCTAAGTTATTGGAGACTGTCTAAATTGAGGAATTAATAAGTTGTATTTTTGCGTTAGATTCTGTTAAATTGCCATAGCTTCCTCAATTAATACTAGTTTCAAAGCAATTAAGTTTCCACTTTTCATATTTTATAGTCTCCGTATCATTAAAATCTTTGCTTACCGTCTTCGTCCCAGTTATTAAATTAAAAATCGTCTTCGGCGTAAAATATGTCTTCATTTACTTGTGACTTGGAAATTCATTTTGACTGGTTCATGTTCTCATAGAAAAGTTAGAGTTAAGGAGGACATGGTCACACATGTACTTCACCAGGTTGTGCCAATATACATATTAGTGATATTTGCGATACTTTATGTTTGTTATACTTCGCTTGGGCAGTTTTTTTACGATTTGCAAATAAAGTTTGCTCGGGAGGTGTAAATATATTATTTTCACAAGTTATGTACACCGTGCCATCAATCAGCGGTCCGTTCTTCACCGGCATTAACGATGTGTTAAAGCTAAGCAAATACGCATAACTGCGCTCATTACCCACCACGACCGGTTGTACACTGTTTGTCAAAAGTCAACGTGGACTCAATTCGTTTGAGCATCGGACAGATCCTCGCCTGTACGGTAATTTTATTATTAGTTAAGGTTATGATGCTTATTTAACTGAGTCACGTTGATCGGTGACTTTGAGACATGATCAGAACTAGAGGTTTCAACGGGATGTTACATCACTACATAATATAAAACAAAGTCGCTTCCCGCTATCTGTCCTTATATATGCTTAGATCTTTAAAACTGCGCTCCAGTTTTGATGCGGTTTTTTTTAATAGATAGATTGGTTCAAGAGGAAGGTTTACATGTAAAATATTGCACCCGTGCAAAGCCGGGGCGGGTCGCTACCGCTAGTCTACAATAATATACTGATTGATTGTCCATGGACTGGATTTGTGTCGAGAACAATACGTTACTGGTGTAATGTGGCTGTGCCTACTATAGGTCACCTTTGCCTGACCCTCCAAGGGACCAATGATGATATTTTGTCTTGAGTCGGTAATATCAGCTAATACTAATATTACAATTACATTTTAAAATCACAAAATAATTCAAAACTCATCGCACTTCAGTAACCAGGTGCGTGTTATGGAAATATCTTCTTTTCACGCAGTGCCAATGTCATCAAGGCTACACTGAGAAACTTCCCACCACTGCACACCCATATTACCCGCTCGGGGGTAAGCAGAGCTTCATAATTGGATGTCAGTCATAACGCTGAACGTGTTTCTAACTGGCTTGGCCAATTAGATTTATTGCGGGGAGAATTAAACTAGTCTCATTCCAACCTGAAGATTTTGTAGAAAAGCTGTATTTTCTACAAAAGCGAAAATGGCGGAGAGCACTACATTTTAATACTGTGACTAGCAAAAACCCATTCGAAGATTGTTAACCCATTTGGGCTAATTCAGCACTGGCCAGTATAAAAGGTGTTTTGTAGTCACCTCCCGGTGTCCATAACCGCAAAGTCCAATAAATAATCTCACTTCAGTTAAAATAACCCTTGTTCCCAACTTACACGTGCTCCCGAGCCCCAATTGGGACATTTTCTCAAAATTAAATACAACAATATTAAACGAAATTAATTTAGCAAAACCACTTCCCGACCCGGGAATCGACCGTGCGTCCCTAGCGGCCACTTAATGCCATTAGTAATTCACCGGACACACACCGAATTAAAATAGCCGCACATATAACCACACAGGAAACTTTTCCCACGCAACAATCATCCTTAGCACTAAGATCTTCTTTAATTCTTGGACCAAAATTCCGTGAAGGTGTAGTTGGTGGTTATGCCGTTTTGTGTGGTATGCAGTGGTATCTAGATGGTCCGCGAAGAGTTTTTTAATCCGTAATGGGCGCGCGTCGCTGATAACAGACAGTATGATATACTGAGCACCGGGAAATATTTTGGAAAATGTATGGCCTAGTATGGAGACCGCTCTCACTGGCTAAAACAGTCAATTTTCAATAACTTTGCCAACGTAGATTATGACGTAGATGACTATATTGAAAAGTAAAAGGTAATTAAATGAATTGAGCTGAAAGCCAATTAGATGAGCCTGTCAATAACAACATATTGCAATCAACAATTGATCTGCCAAGCTTAGATAGATAAACGCTCTTTTTGAATATTTACTAAGTAAGTTATCGTCATGTTCGCCGTTAAGTAAGCCCTATTTGTAATGAGCGACTGCTGCAACTCTTGTAGGAGATCAGATGCTAAGGTTAGATGGCCAACAGCTCGTGTTGTCAATTCTGGAGGCATTATAATACATGCCTGTCTTAATCACGCCGCATGATTATGATATGGTGCTCCTTGAATAACACACATTAAATACATTAGGTGAATAGGTGGATATTCTAGAAGTCTAGGCTGGACAGCTCTTAACGTCCATATTCTGATAAGATCACATATGCCTGGAACAGGTCTTACAGGTACAGGTCTAATCAGTGACGCGACATCGCTGCTAAAGGAGTATCGCTTGCTAATGGTGCGGAACCAGATCCATAATGGAATAGGATCCCGCAAGGAGGGTGGGAAGTCGGAGAAAACTAGATCAGAATGTAACATCATTATAGTAATTAGATAGTTATAGGTATGCCTGACAGCGGGCATAAATGGGTTAAGGGTTATCAAGATTTAAAAGCTTTACGCGGCTCACAAAATTCTTTATTTTGTGTTGAACCGCCTCTCATTAGGGTTTATTGTTATCTGGTAGGTATTTATTTCACTGGTCATATCTGCCGCATGTCGGAGGAGCAGTGGGCAAAAATAACCACTCAATGGATCCCAACTGTCAGGGAACGAAAACACGGCAGGCGCCGAAAAAGATGACAAGATGAGATGGACTCTTTCATATAGGACTGGCCAAAAATCGCACTAGATCGCGAAAACTAGAAAGAAGGAAGGGTGGTCTGTGCCCTTTTTTATTTTTATTTTTTTACCGATGGGAAATCATCGAATAACCCCTCCCGCTCTGGGCTGAGCAGGAGGGAGTGTCAGACTTTTACTGACTAAAACCCATCCATGTTCCTTCCTTTGCCCTTTGTGTTCCGGGGCTGTGGTTTCTCTTTCGAGCAGTCCCGCAACCCTGGCAGGCATCGGTCCTTTCAGACCCCTTCCTGTTTGCTGACTCTCTTTGAGGCGCGCGTGGAACACGAACGCGCCGACACGGCCTGTCGTCATAAGACGGCGAGCTAGCCCATAGCTCACCGGCCACAGGCCCGCGTGGTCTTTGCCCTGCAGTGGGACATTATAGGGCCTATATTATAGGCTAATAATAATAATAATAAGGGCCTGATTCAGAAGGCAGTACTCCTCGATACGGCTCGCATTGTGAGGAGTCTCTGGAGCCCTGACCACCGGTAGCTTGGACCCTGCTCCCGACACCGGCGGACTACTATTTTTTATATTTTAAATGTTTTATTGTATTTCTATAAATAAGCATTTTTAACCTTAAATATAAATATCGTCTTAGTCAATATGTTGTGCTATAAAGCCGAAGCTGCGGAGGTGAGCGTCAAACTATATGGGACAATTAGCTTGCGAGGACCGCCGGAGCCGTGACAGAAACCATGCCTGCTGCATGTTGCATGTTGTTTTTGTATTAATTTCTATAGGAATATTTAAAAATGTAAATCATATGTATAACAATGAATAAAGAGAATAATAATAACTAAAAGGGGTCAAGATTATCACCTTCATGTCTTGCTCCCATTTGGTTAGCGCAAAACTTTTATTTCTTCCATTCTCCCCTGACTTCCGTCACCGTCAAGGACTGTCAAAATGAGAGCTTTTTCTATTAGTTTAAAGAGTTTCCTTGACTTATGACCTGGTTCAAATACTACATATTTGCTAACTAACATTAATTTGCAACCCAGTTAACTTACTGAAACAAAAATTAATCTCATTTATTGTTACTTCACTGAAAGCCGTCGCCATACTAACCAACCATTGTACGAAAAGTCAAATGTCCGGTAGTCGGTGCCCAGTAATTAATAGTCGCGGCGCACGGGACGACGCGGCACCGAACCCGCGACCCACCGCTGCGTGCTTTATGATCAGCAGTGTTAGTCGTGTCAATAGGTGAGCTTGTTTTAACTTGGCGAAGGATAAGCAGTAACGTTTGTTTAGTATTCAGCTTGGTATGATAAGATTGGAAGTTGGAACCAGAACGAAGTAACATTCTATCGGCCAAAAAATGGCGGGAAGTTAAATATTTATTGAAAAACATTTGGACAAGTATAAATGAACGGAGAGATATGTTGAAAGTCGTGGAGCTAAAATGTTATGAAAACTATTTACATTTGTCTCTCCCTCTGGTTAAAGTACTGATAATATGACGGAGAATGAACAGCGCGTATGGCCAGTCCATCAGCTGTAAAACAAAATTTGAAGAAGAAAAGACAAAGTTTTTTAAACGGTTCTGTTTGAATATTATATATATCACATGATCACACTACTACTGTTAAAGGTGCCGCAGAAGTAGGCCCGTTAACCGTTAAGTCCCCTTAGGGTGCGGACATATCTCGGGAAATGTAACTTAATGTTAATTTAAACGCCATTCAACTTTCCATGACAATTAAACATTTATTATTCCAGACAATTTCCCTAAAAACCATAAACAATAAGCATGCATACATGCAATAAAAAGCACTCGTCCCGGAACCCATGACAGACCATAACGGGCTATAACATTTCCTTTATGTGGCACAAACATTAGAGATAAGGCTAATTGCACGCGAGGGCGCGATACTCGTTGTCGACAGCGGTCGGACACGGCAGGAGCGTCACTCACGTGCACACAGCCTTACTTGCATGCGGATATGCAGTATTTCATCATTATGATCGTTCATTAAGAAATGCTTTAAAGCAGGTCCGCTCACAGGAAAAAATAATGAAGTTTTCTTCTTCACATTGATTGTAATAAAAAAACTTCACATACTTTCCTCGAAGTGTTAGGCAGAGTTGTGGAGGAAGAACTTTTTCAATTTCGGTTAACTTGCGCCTAAGACCTGTTGAGAACATTAGTACATAGTTATGTTATTTGTAATTCACACCACAAATTAATCTCAGCCACCTGTCCTGTTGCACACATAAATCTTCGTACCACATTCACAAATGTATATCTATGCAAATCCGACAACATTGCCAGTTCACATTCAAGCTACTCCATTTATGCAGTGCTAGGTGCTAATCAAATCCACTTCGCACTTGTAGCTTATAACTCATAGGTTTCTCTAGCCGCCATTAATCTACGTTGTCTAACGGTCCCCGCATCTGGGGCACTACACCCTACCCTACACTAACTATAGATATAGTAGAACATGTGCTTAGGTACCTATAAGCAGGCAATCTTCAATTTAACGCCATTACTCTTAAGCTATGTTTAAGTACGACAAAAATTGACATGGTAATCTAGGAGCTATTCTGATGAAGTAAAATAGGAAAACATGATTAAGTGGACCTTAAACCTAGATATAATATGTTGATGAATCTACGTTAATTGGTTTGTTGCCAAAAATAAATACATATTTAAATTAAATAGGAAGGCTACACTCATAATATATTATTCGATTGGAGCTAAAATGTATCTAAACTTGAGCTGGGTACTTATAAAACTGTGCGTTGAGATATCTGCGTTCCTATTCTTCCTTAATGGAAATCAGCTGATCTTGGTATTTATAGCCTTGTCCTGTATCTGATGTTCATCTCACGGCATGGGTTTATGGGAAATGTCTCCGACTTCTATTATCTAATAAAGATTTGAACTTAAACTAACTCAAATAGCTAACACTAGCACACAGCACGGCATTGTTGCATTCTTGATTCACGTAGGTCTACGTGTCTCGAGTATGATAGTAATGAGTAGGTACTTGTATCTCAAAGAATATTCTTGCATTTAAACGCTTTATAGCTCATCAATCATTCATATTCCTAGACTTTTCGATTTAAAAGCTTTTTCACCAGTAAGTTCCTTCGTAAAAATATTGACAGCGACATATGAATTGACGGACTGTGGGTTAGCTAGACCGTGTTTGATTTGCGACCGCTTCCATACCTTTACATGGGTTTAAGAAAAAACTGCCCGCAGCCTAAGGCCAGACATCCACCTCTCCAGGCGCTGACAGTTCACAAGTACTATGTAAAGTTGGCTGAATAAAACATTTGAAGAAAATGGCGGCGCCGTCAACCGCCGCCTCACAATTAGAAAGCCCGGGATTATTCCGGATTACCGTCATAGTGGTGAATAATCGTTTGCTATTCGATACTATACGATCCGCCATTGTATTGAAATGAACGCAGCGCGGTGTGGAACTATCTGACGACTGCCATTGCAGGTTATTCAGTGATATTATACAGTGTGATTCTTCATAATGTGCACATATCGAAATGAGAGAAACTATGCTTAATTATATCTACAGAAAAAAATATTAAAAAGAATAAGTAATATATATATTTTTTTTTTAACTTTTAATTTTTATTTGTAATATTGTACGTAGCCGTGTGCAATGCCTTTCTTTAACAGTTGATACGAAATGTTGTGATTGAGTTATAAACATGCAATGTTTACTATTAAGTAGCTAATACAATGAGGAATAACTTAAATTAATAAAAAAGGTAGGCAATGGGGGCGTCTTATTGAGAAGTTTTACGATTATAGTAAAAATTTATGAAAAAAAATACAGATTTCTTAAAAAAAACAAGTTTATTTTCAATTGAGGGTAGTTCTTTTTTCACATTTTTTATTTCCAATCATTAAGGAGTTTGTTTCATAGTGATAGATCATAAAGTTCAAAAGTTACACCGTTTTATTTACACTGTGGTCACAGAAGCGATTTTTTTTTTAATTCCATAAATTTTTTAAAAAATATTTAGATATTTTTTAATATTTTTTCTGTCGATAAAATTAAGCATAGATTCACTCATTTCGATATGTGCACATTATGAAGAATCACACTGTATATAAAAAGAGGAGGTTATTGCTATTTTAGGAGACGGTGAAAAAGTCTGTAGGATTTTACATGATGTTAAAACTTTAAGCTTTTGTTGAAGAATGAAAAAGCCAAGTATATCTTGATTCGGTTCATAAATGTGAAGCAGTTCTGTCAAGGAATGCCAGGCAGTAAAAAAACAAAAAAAAAAAACTCGAAATAGCAGAGATTTCGAAATTCTACAAAAGCGGGCAAAAGCATTTTGTTTCAATTAAATTATTTACGCCTGCACTTTTGAATTGTCAGAGTCGGGTTAGTCAAAAAGTTGAAGCTAGGTCCGTCACAACACGTAGACCGTCCGTAACTATGGATAAGAACAGGGATGAAACTCTACGGACACGTTTAAATCCAGTCATGTATTAAAAATATAGTATCTTGTTTATTTGTTAATAAAGGGGAAGGGGAAATAATTTCTCGAAATATGCTTAATCTAAGCAATATACAGTACACTTTAATATAAGTTAAACGTTCCATAGCTAGTTCTCGCCGGGTTCCTAATGATATCTTTAAATAGAAGTCCTCCTCAGCCTCCCTGAGGGACGACCCTGCCCAAGGGTGGCGCCGATACGAAGGTATTTGAATAACAATAGATATACAGGAAATAAATAAACGAACCTTAACTCAATCGGGAACAGCCATTGATTTTTACATTTCCGTGGATGTCTTTGTCCATTTTAGGGAAATGTGTTGCAAGTGGGTAGGTTAAACTTTGAGGTGGTCTACAGTTAGTAGAGAACGAGGAATATTAGCCTAACTTATGCGAGGCACTAACGTGTGGCTTACTATACTATAATTTTCAGTTTAAAACGTTGTAAGATGATACAATAATTTTCGGGACTATCTTTACGGACTTAAATTCATTTAGGTAGGTGTTTTGTTACCTTGTACTATACAAATACAAAATAATAATAATATACCTCGGAATGTGAGCTGGGCTATCATTGTGCCGATTATCGTTACGGCCAATGGCTTGATAGCCATTGGCCAGAGCCTCGACGAACCTCTTTCGGGACTGTCCTTAGGCGGTTGGATTAAGGGCCTGATTCAGAAGGCAGTACTCCTAGAAAGAGCTTGCATTGTGAATAGATTCCTATCTCTGGAGCCCTAACTACCGCCACCGGGAACTTGGACCCTGCTCTCGACACCGACGGAAACCTATTTTTAACCGACTTTCTTCAAAAAGGAGGAGGTTCTCAATTCGGTTGTATTTTTTTTTTATGTTTGTACCTCAGAACTCCGTCATTTGGAAACCGATTTGAAAAATTCTTTTTCATCTGAAAGGATATGCTTCCCGATTGGTCCCATAGAAATTTCATCAAAATCGGTTTAGGAATTTGTTTGTTTTCCTCACGTTAATTGTCACATCACGCGACGTCGCGTGCTGGCGCTCTGATGTACATCACTCGACGTCGCGTGATACTTGCTAGTTAAATTTGACACACTTCCCGATTTCTCATTGAGCTGAAATTTTGCACGCATGTGTATATCGCGAGACAATGCAATATTATCATGACATGGAGCTGATCTGATGATGGAGCTGGAAGGTGGCCATACGAACTCTGGAATAAAACTACGCAACGCCGTCGAGTTTGGACTCGTTTGATTTGTCTTGACAAGTACTGTAGTCCTAAATGGTAACCAGGGTCTGATGATGAAGCTGGAAGGTGGGCATAGGAACTCCATTAAAACGACATAACCCCATCGAGTTTGGGTTCGTATAATTCATCTTGTCGAGTACTTTGTCTCTAGATGGTACCCAGGGTCTGGTGACGGAGCTGGAAGGTGGTCACAGGAAGTCCGTAATAAAATGACACAATCCCTTCGAGTTTGGGCTCGTATGATTCGTCTTGACGAGTACTTTGGTCCTAAATGGTATCTAGTGTCTGATGATGGAGCTGGACGGTGGCCATAGGAACTCCGTTATAAAACGACAAAACCTCATCGAGTTTGGGCTCGTATGATTCGTCTTGACGAGTACTTTAACTAACTTCTAGTTACAATGTAAAAACTAATTCATGACAAGAATTTGTGTGGTATACTACAACTAAAAAGGGTAAAATAAAAAAAGCGAAAACAAAACCGACTTTTTAAAAAACACTAAAAAAGTCTAAAATAACTTTAGTTTCGGAAGTCGGTGGCAAAAAAGATACAAACAAAGACACCGACTTCCGAAAGTAAAGTTATTTTAGACTTTTTTAGTGTTTTTTTAGAAGAAGTTCTTATTAGTGTTTATTTATATTTTTATGTTCGTCGGGAACAAAAGTCGCGACTCGTTACACGTTCAAAAGCTCAGTCACTTCGCCAATGCGCTCAATAATAGATGACATTCACTAGCTTTCAGCTTTAATTACATTCCCAATAAACGTACGTAACGTTCAACGGGTCTAATAAAATAAACTGTAAATTTCAAGTTCTTTCTTTAAACATTAATAGACCTATAAAACGACTCAGTAGATAAAGGTACTCTTCTTATTAATTAACTTTAATTGCTTACAATAAACTAATCCTGGTAACAATTGGAAAGTAATTATCTAATAGGTTTATATTTAACGGATCGTTTTATATTGTTACAGGTACGTTTATACTGCTGTAATCAAGAGTGAGTGGTACCTCCTCCCTCACTGCCCCTCCTGAAGGGAAGGGTGAGGGGGAGAGGTATTGCGATGCAAATGAGATGATCGTCGTGATTCAAGTGAACTGCCGTATCGACAAGTGGATGTGGAATGTACGGAGGTGAGTTTGGGGCGTGAACGCTGCGGTATTATCTGTAAGGGTACTTTTTGATATTTAATTTATTCAAAAGCATTGAATGACAACCTATACAGGACGACAGAGCTATGCGGTTTTTAGTTATCTTCCCCAAAATATTCAAGTAGAAAACGAACGGAAGGTTTATTTTGACACTATATTGTTCAATCGGATCCAGATTGTAGAACTGTTAAATCTACCGTTATTCAGTGCCTATAAGACCAAATTCAATAGTTAATTTAATCGCGGCTTACAACGTAGTAGCTTAGACTACCCAAGTAACACATCAAAGCAGTATAACGGCCGACTTACAGCATTTCTGTATCGTTTTCGCATTTTGAGTTAGTTCTATAGTAGCATTACAAACGTTTATACGGCTACTGTAATGCTTATTTGGGCACAAATTATACGGCTTTAGATCCTAAATATGTTCACAATAGTTGTTTAGTTGCATTACAGGTGCATTATATTAGCATTATTGTGGCCAAAGAACGTACCAATCGCATTACAGAAGCATTATACTAGCAATATTATTGATAATGAAGATGTTGTTTGCATTACAAAAGCATTAGACTAGCATTTGAATGTAGTAAAAGAATGATTGGAGCTTTTTAAGTGTTCACAGTTAGAACTTAAATAAACCTTACATCATTGCAAAAACATCTCTAATACCGCGGCACAAATTTCATAATACAATTAACGTGGAATATAATATGGACGAAGACTGTCAAAACTGAGTGAGTGCAACCATATTTGTTTGCATCAAAACAAATTTACTGGGTAAGTTTTTGACTCTTTTGTTACTTCATGCCTTCAAATATTATTCGCAATGTAGTTTACTGTAAATGTCTATATAAGTTTCATTGAAAATTTTCACGCGCCTTCGATATTTTGTGGTTTTGATAGAAAATGTCATATTAAAATATGTGTGAAATCATCAAAACAATTGTTTATTCCTAGTATAGAACAAATTTTGCTTAATTAAAATAATAGTATTGGTTGGGCAGTATAAAATCAAGTTATATCATTATGTTAAAGATCTTTTGCTTTCATAAATAGGTCCGAATGATAATTTTTTTGGTTATAAAATATTTACAAAATGGTGTCGGGGTATAGCAGCCCGGTGAGCCTTACAAGGCTAATTAATGCTGCCAGCTATATAAATACTCACACGTGAACCATTATTAAGCCAGAGGCAAGAGAGAAGGCTTTTGATGAACCACTGTAGTGGCATTGTCTATAAAGTAGGTCTATATGGGTTCACCGGTATACCAGTAGTTTTGATGTAGACTGAAGTAGTGCCATTACTTGAACGCAATTTTGGGGATCCTTGAGCAAAACAATAAAACCCATTTCAGAATTTATACAATTTGATTCGTTTGCCAAGTTGATAAAAAAGCGTCATTAAGATATTTTTCCGTAACTATTTTATAGAAAGGACCGTTATTTATTTCATACCCGGTGTAGTGTAGTACGTAGTCAGGTACAGTAGCCATCAAATATACCTGTACACTTTAAAATGGCCAAACTTTTCAGAAAACGCAATAATATATTTTTTATGGGTGATGCTTTTAAAAAATATTGTTTTCTTATTTTCAGTGATTTTTATACCAACCATACAATGCCGTACAAAATGGAACAGACGATAGAGAGAAAGAAATACAATACGAGGTAGTCTTTGTGGGAAGAAAATGGTAAATTGTGGTGGCCGCCTAAAAAGACACAGTACAAATTAATGAAAGATGAGCAATCCAAGCCCGATAAAAAGAATGGACATTATAGGAGTGCTATTTTAAAATGAACAATATTTGAACATATGAGCTTGCCGAAGCTGAATTATCAATCATGGAAGAACATTCAGACACAGACGCGAATGACACAGGCACGTTTGCACCCTGGACGACAATAGTTCAAAATCAAGAAGTAATTAAAATAAAAATCAACCATAAAAATTGCTGTTGTTTATTGATCATTTAATATGTGCTTTTCCCCAATATGTCCAACAAAAGGTTCTACGATTACAGTAAAATGAATGTATAAACAGTTTTACGCATTACAATAACTCACGTATATTTGATTAAAGAGCTGCTAGCTGTACCACACAGCTAAGTTGATCTTAAAAAACGCAAGCATTACATTGATTCACGTTTATGCTGTTCAGCAATACTAGGCTTTTACTTACCACTCAAAAGTGCTATTACACAACAAAGGGCACTTAAGACAGCTCAAAGCTGTATAACGGTTTTACGGTGCATAATAACGGTAAAAATTTAAGCTTTTAAACAGCATTAGGCATTATCTTACTACTTAAAAATGCTATTGTAGAACCTAAGGCACTAAAAACAGCTGAAAGTTGTATAGCGATTTACGTGGCATTATAATGGTTCATAGTTGTGCTGTTAAACAGCATTAAGCATTTATTTACTACTTAAAATGCTATTGTAATTCCAAATGCACTAAAAACTGCTGAAAGCCGTTCAGCTGCGTTGTGGTTTGCTGCACTAAAACTAAAGGGTTTACAAAAGCATTTTGATATGCTATTATCCAACCGTTATATAGTGTAAAGCATCATAATGGTTTTGAAATACCAATATAAAGCGTCAAGATGCTCGGTGAACGTATTTATGAGTTTATAAGGACCTTAAGTTCTACACAAGTTTGCTCTTCGTTTGTTAGAATGCTTTCTGTGTATACAGACTGGTTCAACTGGGTAACTAACCCCTATAAGGATTAGTTTTAAGATCAAGTAAGTGCGGATTGAGGTTGTCATATATTATTGTATATTTTATTAGTATAGAAGATACTATACTTCAAGACACTATATTTCTATTTATTCTTGATAGATTTTACGCCAAAAGTTTAATGTTCTAGCAAGTTTCTGATGACCTACAAAGAAGTATGGAAGAAAACAACACGCTGCACCGACCGTAAATAAGGTTAGGAGAATGATGATGGTGATGATAGGCTAGTAAGAAAAGAAACCGCAGCGACGCGCCGCCGCCGCCGCCAGTAATATCGCTCCGTATGTTCACATGATCGTGCCGGGTAAAGGACAGGGCGCGTCCCGCTTGTGCTACAATCCGCGGCTCGCCGGAGTTGTGTCCTGTTGTGAGGACCCGCGACTTTGTACAAGTTTACTGCATAGATGTGGGGATCTTATGCAAGAAGGCGATAAAGTTTTAGTAGTGGCAGTTAACTTCGCGTTCACACCGTACCGAACCGTGGTTCACACCGTGGATAGTATTGGCTATCAATGCCGAATTAATCATAGCTTCTAATACGAATGAAACACACTTTGCAGCGCCTAGATTTTTATCATGGACTAGTTGGTGGCCACGACTTTTGTCCGCGTGAAAATATTATATAAATATTTATAAAATGTAATTTCACTTAATAAACTTAAAAGGATTATGTTAACAATTTCAAGGATTTTAATTTTAATGCACGGAACCCTACTTCCTTTTTCTAAACTAAATGTAGCCTCTTTACTCCTCTTAACAGCAGACATTTGTCAGTAAAAGTCCGTCAAAATCGGTCCATCCGTTTCGGAGATAAGCCGGAACAAACAGACAGATAAAAATAAAGTTTTTTTTGTTATAAGTAACGTATATAGACTATTTTCGTGTAGCTGCATCGGTTAAGGTAGTTCCCCTTACTGCCCCGTTGAAAGTTCCCACTCTGTATGTTTTCATAGGCACTCAGTAAAAAGCTGTTGTTTTGAAAACACAAACAGACACTTCAGTTTTATTTATTTGTATAGGTAGATAGAGAAAGTGCTAAGAAGCCATCAAGTGAGGAGCTTAAAGCTTCGTCCGTACTTGGACGTTAGTCGCAATTCGCGTCGTTTGTTGTATGGACTAAGGTCGTCAACAGGGCGCCACAGCTGCAACCAGACAATATTATAAGCTATTTTCTAGTATAATCAAACTACTTACACAAATTCAACTATATTTTCTAAAGAGTTATACATGACACCGTTTCCAAGATATCTCTATCCATATTTATCGAGAAATGAATACAACAGACGCACTGACGACTTATTTAGACGCGAATGTTGACGTTAGTATAACTTGTAGTATTACCTACGAGCGTGTGGGCGGACTTCCAGAGTCCGGATACACAATAAATAGGTACACAATCAAAGGAAATATTGTGAAATCGTATTATTGCACAACGAGACTTCGGTCAGGTAGGCTCAGTTTGGTTCTGGCTTATTCCGATCAGAACCCACAATCCGATCCCATTCAGTAAAATTCGTTTGGCAGATGGATAAGCTTGATGAGAGGGTGCAGCTGTGTTTGTGCACACACTCGTGCACTATCATACTCCCTGCATCGGTAGTCTCCGATGAGATTGACCTTCATGGCCCAACACGGTCAGGAGGACTATTAGTAAATTTCGGAACATAAGCCATTCTAAATGAATAAGGTCGTGTTTCATCGTTATATCAATACATTATAAACCTGCTTTGTAAATATTTGTCAGCTCGGTGCAACGTTACCAACAATAATTGCACTTCTACTGGTCAGACAAACATTCTCTAGGTGATAAAAAAAAAATCTATCTACAATTTTCCAGATTCAAGCATAATCTTGAAGAGCTGGCGTCGTCCAGTGTGCTTGTAGCCGTCTATAAGCTGACGAGTTTATTAGCGACGCTGATGGCTTCCATAATTCAATACCGACGGGCGTGCCTGATGAATGCCTGATCAGCGATAACTGTATAAGTACACGCAGGGAATGCGGAGAAACGCTGTCATAGCGAGATTAATTTATTATGAAAGTTTACTTACTTAGTAAGGAGTTTAGTTATTGTATAACTATAACTTACCTATGACAGTTATACTACGTAATCATATTTTTTCTTGGCTATTCCTGCAGCAATATCGGAGGAACAATTTTATGCGACCTACGAGGCGTGTTTAGAATTGAAATAAGTTTAATACAAAATAACTATATTAGCTCAAGCCTACAGAATGAAAATTAATAGATAGAAAAGACAAACAATAGAATGACAGAACATGTAGAATTCTAGAACATTACAAACGTTACAATAGAAAACTTAGAAAGGTGGCGTTAGTTTACCTTTAACCAAAAAATGTAAGCACGCCAAACTTAACACCATACTCCGTATCAACGGCACCGTACACCCGTACCACCTACGTCCTCGTGCTACTCTTGCCTAAATAACATAGAACTCCGCATATTACCCTAGCCGTCTACTTAAACATGGTGTCTCCACCAACCGTTACGTCATTGTATATGCACCACAACTTCATCACGCGGAGCCTGAGAACCTCACAGACCAGCTACAAGACAGACAGGCACGTTTGAACATAAACCCATCTGACATGACAGCCGCTAAACAAGGAGGTGGCTGTTTGAGATAGACGTTATTATGATGTGACCGCTCTATGCGTCAATGTGTCTGTGTGATCCGTTTGTAATTTAAATAATCTATGATTGATGTTGTGCAGGACGATGTCCACTGCTGGACTTCATTTTTTCTAAGAACGATGGTCTGTAGGTAAAGTATTTCGCACTAAATAAAACTTGTAGTCACGACGTACGCCGTACGAGTTTTTTTGGCACCATTTTTGTGTATTTTATTGACAGAAAGAATCTTATACCTAGATAGATAATGGTAAAAATGTCTAAATTCAGTGTGCCGTGCACAGAATTGATTTAAAAAAATTGTAAAACTCTCTGTAAAGTTATATAATCTGTGATTTTTCCGCCGAATTTTAATCTCGCCTAGTAGTAAACTAACTAAGTATAGGTTAGATTAATGAATTCCTTCACAAATAATATTAAAGCAAAGGTCTATACGAGCAGGCTATAGACATGCTTGCGCATGTAACCTGTCCAGGAGGTTGATTGAGAGTCAAATGGCACTTTCAATCAAGTTTTGATTTGCTTACCTTATCGGCTATGTTAAGCAGTCGATCTCTTACTTAGACTTTAATGCTATAATGTTGTGCACTATGCCATTTTGCTGCTGACAGTAATAAGTAGATAATGTACTTGTGATTCACGAGCAATGACCCCTACTTGATTGTGCGTGTAAGTATTCGAGACTGACCAATTCGACAGATCTGCTGTCGAATTGGTCAGTCTCGAATCCTTACTAGTCCTTATCCTTACTTTCTTAATAATATTATAATTGCGAAAGTAAGTTTGTTTGTTACCTTTTCACGCCTAAACCACTGAACCGATCATCCTGAAATTTTGCATATGTGTTGTCAGGTGAACATAAACAGACATATCATAACAGACCTTTTATCCCAAAAAAAAGTACTGTTCCCGAGGAAAACAACAATAACGTTCTTATGATAATAGACGGCGCCACGTGTCTTTAGACTCATGATTGAATTATATTATTATTACAAGCAGAGTACAACCTGAATTGATTGTCAAATTCTAAATTAATGCGAGTGCGAGGGCAAAAGCTAGTCTATAATAATCTGGATTCTCGATGAATCACTAAGTAGAATATACGTGAAAATCTTTCACAATTGAACTCAGAATGCAGCGCTTGCACCCACTTCAGATCAATAAACGTTCGTTTTGCCATTATACGCCTATCGATTCACACTCCCGGATGCACTCCTTCTCTCAAACCAATAGAATATCCATCTAGTATCTAACGAGGCTGGCAAGGCACTAAACAAAGCGTCTTCGGCACCAATAGGCCAGGAGCCGTGCAGCCGGGCATCGCGGCCATCGGCCAATAACTCAGGGGCTACAAATAGTCGCGCGACACCGCCGCGCGCCGCAGTACTGTTGCACTGCGTCGCATTCCCACTGATGCAAGTTGTAAGCACAGCACTATCTGATCTAGTGTGGTCAGGCCTCGGGACTTAGTAGGACAAGGATTAAGATTGAGGAGAAACCAGTTGATGTTTGATTAATAGCTATGTTTAGTGGTTAGTTGCAAAGTTATGTAGATGAAATGTCTCGTAGACTTCACACGAATTTAATTGCAGTGCATTTTTCAACATTTTTTTTTTTAATTTTTTTTCAACTGGCAATCAAGCTTTGTTTTTTCATAGAAGCCATGCTAAAGGATAGAAATATTATTATATCTGTATTTCGTAGTACCAAATTATTACTATCTGACTTTTTTCATAAGGTTATAAGAATTTTTCATTATTTTTTCCCATACCAAAGAAGGAAATTTTTATCCAACCCTTTAACTTGGCGACCGTACCGCGACGGTATCAGCTATGCGCCTGCGACGATTTACATACAAGCAGTGAATTGTACCCCGGCCTTAGCGTATTGGTTATTGTGCACTTGATAGCAACAGATAGGCTGCGCTGCGAGCAAGGATTGTATTGAAATTAATATAAAGCGAGGGAAGCTGCAACAGATAGAGTTATCACGTGGGAGTTAAAGTAATAACGCGTGAAATAGAACAAGAGCTTTGGTTCGTATTTGAACGTAACTACATATTTATAATCAACTTGTAGGGTATTTATATACATAATTATGGCGTTGTTGTAGGTATCTTCGACGATTTATGTATCTAAAACAAATAAATATTTATTCAGCACATCTATTGAAGAAGTTTTCCCACAGAGTTTCTACTTTGCGATTTATACATTCCCGCTCATATCTTATACGTTCCATCGCCATTATAATTTATTTATAAGAATCCTAGTGCTTTGAACTATAGGCTAGATAGAAAACACCATCCACCAGTATCTTTATATATTCTAATCTAATCTCTAGACAGGACCGTTTGCCCATTCTAACAGATCTACAAAGGGTCTATAACTCAGTCATTGCGCGCACTTCATTGTCACCGCCCGACTATTCACGTCAGCGGACAGGTTGCAACTGACCGTTCCATACGTTATTCGAGCTGTCAGCGCACGCCGCTAGGTGGCAGCAGTAACGCCTCCGTGACACGTCACGTCCGGTCAGAAATAAATCTTATCAGTGGACATGTGGTTGTAATACCGTTACTCAAACATCCTGTTGAATCAAAGTTATCGGTATTTGACCAGAAAAGAAGATTTAAGTTTAGTAATATTTCGAAATTCGTCTCAAAGGACTGTGCACGAGTTACCTCGAGTGGCCTCGTGAATACAATCCATTATACCTAAATAAGTTTTTATTTTATTGAGGTCAAGCATTTGCTGTTATCAATCAACCCTGTTATACTATCAAACAGCCACAACTCTCTTTACCATAAAGTTGCGAATTGTTTAAAGTAATTGCTATAACTCAAAAATGCCATTTCCCATGAACAAACTTGTCTCCTTCTTAGTTTGTTTTTGACATTCACCGTAAACTTATACAATTTAGTTGTGTTATGTTTAGTTAGTTCATGAAACGAATCGAATGATTACATAACGTTCTGTTTAGAGCGAGCCCTACGCGCGGCGCTAGCTGCACAGCTACCTGGCTCTGAATATAATGTAGGTTATAGTAACGGTAGCAACAAGTGGCCGATCGCGGGTTCGATGCCGCGCGGTGCATTCATTGCGTCTTATCTGTGGGAGCCGTGTTTAGTGCTATAACGTGTACTGATTGTATTGGGATGGAGCGCGAGGTGGTGAGGAAGTAAAATAACGGTAAACGAAGGAACTGAATAGTACTGTATGCTATCTGGTACCGCGACGGCTGGTTCGAGGCGCGCGGGATAAGATTCCTGCAAGGACTTGGTGGAACCGCTTGCCCAGCAGTGGGAAAAAAGATTATAGAGCTTTTTGAAGAAAGTAATGATACGTCATTATTTTCGAGACAAATATCGATCCTTCTTAGTTACAGCTTCAACGAAAATAATACAAACATGAAGTTTATCACGCTTGCATTTTTGCAAAGGTTTAGGCAGTAGCGTACTAGTTTTTATTTTATTTTTATTAAGAGAAACAGTTGGACCTACTACCAATAGTCCATCCACACTTCACCAGTTATGTTCAAATCCTATGTGGAGGCGACCCATTGCCAATGTATTTAATCATTTGGAGTACAGACTGCACATAAGAATCAACATTTTCATGAACATAAAGTTAATCAACAAGCAGCTCACTAAACAGTACACAATATTACGCGCACGTGGTGTTGACCACCCCTATCGATACTACTATTGTTAACTTTTTAAAATGATTACGTTACAAACATAACTTAACATCATGCTGGTATTTCACCGAAAAGCTGAGGCCGAGGTGGGTGTCTCACATTACGCTATTAATGTTAAACTCGGTGCAAATCTAGACTCCGTTTTTCCAATTTAACTGGGCTGCACTACACACTTCGACATAAAACCTGACACTGACCTGCAAATTGCAATAAACGTAAGAAAACTTACATTTCGCGGGCTACCCTTGCGCATCCACCTTAAGTTCATCAACAAGCAGCTAACTAAACAGCAAACAATATGAACGCACGTGCTATTGACCACCCCCTCTATAACTAAGTTTACCATAACAGTTTACAATTACATTTCAACTTGATACCGCTCAACTCTCCTATCAATCACGACCAGCATCCTTCAGCTAATCAAACACGTTGCTCAGTGCATGTTGCCAGCGGGGCAGTGAAAGTGCGGGATACGGGACCCGGGAGCGTAGGGCGGCAGTCGGCGCCCAGCCGCCACGCAATCTGCCCGCCCCGACGCGCCGCCCGCCCTACGACAAGCGAACATCGGACATTATTACGATAACAATACGGAAATGATAACTTAAAAGTTTTTTTTGATTCTATAAGTGTGAATGACAGTGATTTAGAAAAGTGTGCACGTTTGAAGCGGAGCTTATTGTCAGTGATTTTTTGTGGAAAATGAATATTATATTATTTCCAAAAATAGAAAGTTACATTTTCCCTGTTTTTCATGCGTTTAAAGTTTGATAATCTTGTTTATTTTAGTATAGATTCCAAAAGTGATAAAAATCCACCTACCGGCTTGTATTTTGACAATAATTAAATAGATTTTTTTAAGTGTAAAACCTTTTATCTAAATTATGTGCTCAGAGATGTTGTTCGCTAACTGATAACAGTGATAGTGTGATGGAGGTGTTCCTGTGATCGAAAATAATCATAAAATAAAGGTAGGTTCATTCATGAAATTACTACTACTACGACAGGTGGAGTGCAAATAAATACATTTTATTCTTGTTTGCCCCTGGCTGGAGGCCTTAAATTCTAGGCATCCACAGGGATAGACCGGTTAAGCAGTAGCCAGCCTCAGAGGCTGAACTGCGAGATGCCACCTTCTAAAAAAAAAAAAAAAATATCTTGGTGAAATTCTTTATTCAATGCATCGATACGATCCGAGCTTGCAGCATCGTCTCTCCATCAGGTATATTTGATTAGAGTGATAAGTACTTACGCAATAGGTATGCGCGTATCTAGCTATAAGATCTAATCAAATCAATGATTCAGAATATGAATAAGAGCTTTACGTAAGTTATAAATAAACCCAGAGCTAGAACTCACCAGTCACCTGTCACTTAGGTTCGTCGCTTATAAGCAGAACTGGACACTCCAGCGCCTTATTAGGAGTTATTAGTTGGCACAGAAAGTATTTAGTCAGTGTCGAGTTATTTCATCAAAATTCAATCCTAATAAAATACTAACATGTCGATAAAAATAAACCGGATATGTACAAAGGACTTATTACTTGTAGATACCTGTTATCTCATACTCAAACGATACCTCATCCACAGACATCAATAGAGAAATATCTGTCCTCGCCTCATTCACACCATTCAATACCGTATGACAAACTAACTCTTATATCACAATAACTCTTAACAAAACTATCACAAGAAGCACTAAGTGTGCACCGAGCACCTCCACATAAAGTCTAAGTGCCACATACACAGATATGCTTAACGAGCGCTTATCCGCCACTTAAGCGAGCGGAGCGAAACGAGCATCGCTTATTCATTCGTTTTTTGCTCAACTTTTGGAGCCAATTAAGCGAACCGCTCGATACATTAGGAGTTTTATTGCTCTCACGTGATAATTCAATGCTAAGTGAGGATTGTATCTATATTGTTGCAGACTCCGAATCATTGCAGGGATAAATAATGGCGGTGCTAGGATTGAGATAAATCTTGCTTTAATTAAGTCTCGCGTTCACTTTACTTAAGTTATCATTGTACTCGTTAGGTTCAGTTTTTTATTGATATCGTTAATGAATAAAACATTCTTCTTCGAGTGTCAATTAGACACTGAATATAAATGAGAGGTGCAACAATGTTTAAAGTGTAATACGAAACAAAGGTTGATCGATTTTGTTGTCCGAAATGGCAGCTTTTAGTACAGTTACAATTTGAAATCTATTATGAAAATCATTGTTATGTTTGTTTGCTAACAAGAAGTTAGTTTCACATGAAACTAAATACATAAAGCCTTAATTTGAAATACCCCTTATCGTGTCTCGTGACATCAGCATCATCAATATTTAGCTGACCCTAAAAATAAAACATATCGAGAGTTCTCCAAGTGAGTGATGAATGTATAAAATTAAATAAGATTGCTACTGAGAGCTACCTTTCGGATCACGTCTTGGTTCTCATTAACATATCTCTTGAGCTGAAGTCTCGTTTTCTGAAGAGATATCAGTTTTATAAAAGTTTCCAATTAAATTGTTAACCTTTCGTATGCCGAGACACAATTAAAAACCACTGTGTGAAGGGTTAAGGGGCTCTGTTCATGTTATTTATTTGAACCACTTGGGACCTAAAAAAGCAGATATTTCAACTTAAGTATGTACTTAGTCTAGTAACGCTAGTAAACGCTCTCTAATATAAACTAAAAAGACTTATAATCTCTAATATACATCACAATAATGGATGCACCAATTTTACTAGAAACATAGCATATACACAAACATGAACTATTACAAAGCACCAGACTTGTGTCTGTGTATTGATACCAGTATCTCGATAGTGTAACTACGACAAAAGCACCATGTTAGTGCTTACACGTTGCATGGTCGCATTCATTTATAATAGTTATTGGTGAACAGAACACTCTCTTTAATGACCTAAGTCATTTAGTTTCGTAAGGTATCATTGTTCAAAAGTTGCTATTGAATGGAAAACTAGCAAAACATTGTAAGGATTGGATCGACTAGGAAGCACTTAAAGTCCACCAATCGGTTGTAAAGCTAACATAACACCACGCCTGTAATCCCATAGGGTTAGGCAGTGGTGTACCTACCCGTATACTCACACATTTCGACACTTATGTATAAGTCCTATGTAATGGGGACGAGCCTACAGTCGCAATAAATAATAGCTCAAAGTTGTGCCTAGAGATGCAAAACGAGTTTTAAACGTTTTAAACCATTTGGTTTTAAACGGTCTTTTTGGTTTAAAACGATTTAAAACCACACTTAGCGGTTTAATATGGTTTAGAATGTTTTTTTTTGGAATGCACTGAGGCTTTACACGAAGTTATCTAGACCACACCTCCTTCCTGATTTAGAATATATAAAAAGAAAATAAAATAAAAATGTTTTAAAATAACCTTCATTAACATGACAGACAAACATAAAATCGATCCCTACCTGCCCCATCTCTCCCCGTTGCGATTTTGGTAGCAAAGTGAAAAATAAAAATGCGGCATTGCCGTTTTATTTTAATAAATACCCAAAACATGATTGTTTTCAGTGTCTAATCCTAAATAGTAGTATAAATATGATATTTATGACTTCACATATATTAATAAAAATGGTAAATGATTTCAATTAGCCTTTTAAACTATTTTTTTAAGTAATTCGTAATCAATGTACGGCCCACGTGTTCGTGGTTTTAAACCGTTTTAAACAAATTTAAAACGGGTTTTAAACCACTGATTTTGGTTTAAAACGGTTTATTTACAACTATAGTTGTGCCAGTTAGCGCATGACTGTCTGGTGCACAGTACAATATGCCCCTGCAGCCCGTAGCCTGTAGCCCGCCACAAACATAGCCCAGAAATAGCTCCGGCCGAACTGCAAGTAATAAACAAACGCAACGTTAAATCTGTCACGCGATGCTGCGTTTAGACGGCGACGGTGAGGCCAGTGGCTCGTGCAAGTAACTGGGGTAACAGTGATACTTTCAGTGTCCACCCCAATAATGATAAGTAATCATTTTTGTTTCAAAGAATTAAGCTTTAAGCATTGAGCAATTCTACCGTTAAATCCTTGATTTTGTGATGTGTTACATTTTGCTCATTAATTATGGGTCATATTTAGGCGAGATCAATTCTGTTATACTGGAACCAAAACCAAACTGAGGAAAATCCAATCCAAGTGAAGAACTAGGCGGGATACATTTTTCCTGTCTATTATAATACAATATCTTGATAAATCAAAACTGTCCATTTTAATGCAAATTAACCAGAACGAACGCCTAATGATGCTTGTACTTAAAGTAAACCTGCTACCGTACTACACGAGATGTAGTGATCTAACGGTTAGTCCAAGCCAGTGGCTAGTGCCAGTAGCTACGACTCCATAACTTCGCGCGAACTGAAAGTAATAAACAAACACGAGTTAAATCTGTCACACGGTCGCTTTGCACGCGATGCAGCGTTCAAACGGCGGAGGTAACAACTGGCGCTAGTTAATATTATTCTTTGTAATGAAAACTTTAAGATAAATAAATTAAACGTTAACTAGATTTGAGAAACTATTGGAGACTTGTTGCAGAAAAGTGCAGGACGTACCTATACGTCGAATCTTTAAAGAAATATTTTGAAGATTTGTTAACTTTACAAAATTAAACACTTGCTAATAAATCAGACGCACCATGCACACACTTGCCTCATCCCATCCGGTCAATCTCATTGGTTAGAGCCAAGTTACTGTGCATGGACTTGCTTAGATGTGAAGTTAGTATTATAAATGACAACATTCAATATTTGCTTAGACACTGGCAACTTGTCCATGTCCAGTTAAACTTCAAGCTACTCGTCCGATGCAAACGGGGCTTGCCAGTCGCACGTGGCAGCGGTGACCGGATACACATTAACGTTATACAGTCACTTGTTGACTATTTAAAGAATACTATATTTGTACACGGCTAATATTGTTGATGATCAATGTTATTTTTTTAGGAAACTAAGTACTTAAGTATAAAAGTTAGCTAGCTAGACATTTTAGTTAAGCTTTAGATAGTGACTAGTATTTGCGTGTTGCACGAGGTGCAAGCACCTTGCGTGCTTTAACTTAAAAAAGGGGGGCGGAGGGGGGGAGTTTTTGAAAATTATTTTGACTCTGAAAATTATTCTGTCTCTGGGCCCCTTTTCATGAATCTGTAAAAAAAATGTTCAAAGTCTCTTAGTTTCCGAGATACGATAGGGAGGGGGGCAAAAAAGGGGGTTTGGGACTTTTCCCGTACTCGCGAGAGTTACCTGTTTACGAATCTGTCAAAATATACCCACCACCCCATCCACCATCTGGGAGAACAATTATGTCAGTCAGTCAGTCAGTGGTAATCGAGCTTTATATAGTATAATGAACATAGGACTGTGATATTTAACTAGTTGTATTTTATCCAGTTATTATCCAATTAGACAGATATTAACATTATAAATAACTGATTAAATGACATGAAACAACTTTTAAAGTACTATATCGTCCTCTCTACGTCGCACAAGCATTTCTCTCTTCACAATTTCGTTTTAGAGTGAGAAATGTCCATACTATTTCCTTTCCTATCATTACTCCATGGGGCAGTTCCCCAAACCTTGCCAACAACATTCAATCTCAACTTCGTAACTAACATACACACCCTGCACCCTTCCTCCCGCCGCGCGTCGCCCGCTGACGAAGCAAATAACGAAACTATTTCACTAAGGGGTGCGGAACTCAAAAATGAAAAGGCACATTCTTGGTTTCCTTGTGAAATGTAAATTTGTGGGTCCCTGGGCCCCTGATGCCGACTAGTGCCGAGGTTCGTGAACCTTCGATATTCTATTAAGATAACGGCTGAAACGACGTCGTTTTATTATTGTGACGCGCGCCATATTTTCATCATGCTGAAAATCTGTCAACTTGAGATATGGTGGCTTGGGCTTCGGAGGATTTAGACAAGGCACTGCGCTGTTGTGGGTAGAATCTACTTAGTTAACGCATATTTATATTGACAGATACTCCAGGTGGGTTTTGAAATAAAATATTGGAATTCATCTGAGGGTAACCTGTAAAATTCAGCAATAAAAAATACAATGCTTACAGATAGAAGTAACCAACCTGGCATACGCTAAGATTTGTTTGTGAGTCAGTGTGAGCTCTTGTTTCCACATTCTTGTTACCAACGTGTACCCACGTGTAATTATGCCAATGAAGATGATTTACTATATAGCCATATTATTCTTTGTCGGAACTAAGAACTAATCTATTGTGAAACTCACCGCTATGATTAATGTAAAATTTCACTTCTACAAAGCACAACTTTAATAAACTAATACGTCATATTCTCGCTCACGGCATGGCGGCACCTCTATGCTTTCTAAGTCTTCACAACTTCACCCCAAGCGAAAATATGAATATTATACAAAGTGATTTGTCATAAATTGAACAACGGTACTTCAGCACCGACGACACTGCCTACACCCGGGCCCGAGTGTCACCGTTATGTTTTGACAAACAGCTTGACACTTGATAACACTTGGGATACAAATTTATTGAAAAAAACAGTTAATTGAAACTCGTAGGTAATTTTTCTGCAGTTATTTTGAGAGGATGTTCGAGCTTTTCTGAGGCTTTTCAGAACAACGCAATCAATATTTCAGGTAACTATTGAGACTTTTAGGAAGCTGTTATTGGGTTCTTCTGTTATTATTTAAAAACGTATAAATCTAAAATATGTGATAAGTAGGCACGATAGACATTCTCGCTTAAATCATACAGACACGGGTGTACAGCTGCCATACAGTCAAGATAAACATAATTTAATTGAAAGCACCATCCTGCACTTTTCGCGTTCATCGATTTATTATAGTTCCGTTACGATCACCCAATTAATATCGCTTGCCTGCCGACACTGAATCACGAAGCACCTATTAAACCCAGCTGTACTGTATCGCGTCCCGACCGCTCACCGCTCACCGCTCGGCCACGAGCTGCACGCTCGACCGACACGCGTGTCGCAGTAGCGACTGCGGGGAGAATAAATGAAAGGAGTTGCTCAGAGCAATCCACGAGACACCGTGACGTGCCATGCGACGCGTTAGATTTAGATTCAGATTTAGATAACTTTATTTGCTCAAACATGAGTGTACATACAATTGTAAAGAAAAAAATGAATGCAAGGTGTTATACATATGTAGATTTGTGCTAACATATTACACATATTGTCATGGTGTGCAAATATCAATACAAGTTGAGAATTAAAAAACAACATCATGATCATCGTCATTATAGTACAGCGTTGTTTATTTTGAGTAGAATGGCAGTGTCAGGAGGGCGCTGTTAGAGATGTCGCTGTGAAGTTGTCTGTAGAAATTGTATTGTTTTACAAACATGGTGTGCGATGTTAATTCCGACAATGGCCGCGCACCAAAAGACTCATGCAACACTATACTCACGTGACGGAATACCGTTACACACGCGCGAGTCGTGATGCAAGCCGCACTGCATGTGGTCGTGGTCGAGGCGTTAACCAGCCAGTCGGCTCCATCACCGGTTAATCATCGGTCGGTTATACTGCGGCATCCTTAATCACCGCTCGCTAATATTTGCGTTCGGCCGATGCGCTAAAACGTAAGCTGTCGTTTACTTAATACCACAGCCAGTAAGTGCATTAAGTGGAGCTATCAATCCTCGGATTCCGCAGTAAATCGGGATTGAAGAGTTAGTTGGATTGTGAAATGCTATGGCGGATTACTGATTCCATGTAATGATTGCTCGAATCCACGATTGACTTTAACGACATAGACCAAAATAATAGTATTTCTGCTCTAGTGTTCTAGTTGGGTCGCACTTATGTATTCCACGTTGACTTTAATATCACGCCTAATAAATATGCAGTGAACACTTTGCATATTCTCTTGGAATACCTAATTAAACATGTAAAAATATTCCCAAAAGACAAACTTATTCTGAGCCGAAACGCACCGAAAATTAAAACTGTTTGAATAAATAAATTCAATTAATATTTTTCTTGTTTCAGGTAAGGAAATACCTAATTAATTCCGGGAGTCAACCCTGCTGAGCGCGTAATTTATTCGCGGACATGTGTCGGCCCGGCAGGCCCGGGACCCGGACCGCGGGACGCGCGACGTGGGATTGTGTGGAGGGTTAACAACGGTTTGCGATAGATTCGTAAGTTTTTATTTTGCAAACTTTGGTGCGTTGCAAATATTATGTTATTTTCATTGTGTTCCGTGTTTTCTTTGGATTTGTATTTTTTTCATGACTACTTTTTCTGCCATTTGCCTATTTTATATACCTAAGTGCAATGTTGCAGTTCAATATCACTTCAGCGGAAACAATTACAATTTAAAAAGAAGAAGATATTAAACAAAATTATATAATTATATTACTTAAACATCCATGTTTTACACGGTTCCACAGAAAGAGCAATTGAGAGTGGTCGTGAGTAGATATAGATAAGTAGTAAACGTTGCTACCCGCGCCTTTAGTACGCTCTCTCACGCTCACGAGCTGTTACGTAAAATTAAACTTAAACCAGAAATAAGGAATAATCCAGATCTCTACGGTTTCAACGAAGAATAGTTGCACGCGCGTATCAGGAAAGGAAATAGTCTAACGACAGCTAATGGTAAGACTAGATACCAAAGCTATAGTAAAACTTACAAACTTGAAATGTATTTCAGCAGGCTAGGTATCAATTATTATTATTAGGTAGGCATTCAGGCTAGGACTTCGGAATTCTGCCTACAATGGCCAGTGAGGCGGCTAAGAGTTTGATAAGTACGGGGTCCCGGGAAATTACTAGTACTTACCATATAAATTTAAGTCTTATGTTATTAGTAATAGTTATTATGTTGTGATGTTGGCTTGCTGCACGCTTTGGTGTAAACTGTAAGTGCAGCAAGTATCTATTTAAACAAATAAATAAATAAACTAAATAGGCCTCTGCAGATGTGGGGTTAAACAAAATCAGGTTGTTTTTGTTTAACTAGAATTGCAGTAATTAATGTTTTAATAAACATTCGTGTGTACGTGTCTGTGCTCAAAATTGACATCGAAATGGCCCATGAGCTTTTTGATATTTTTATTATCTAACGTTTATGTCCTCTGAGCTTTACTGCTAATTCCTTTGAGAATATCTAGCTGCACTATTATTTTTTTTAAACACAAGTTACGAGCATATAAAATTACATCACCCACACGGTGAAGGGAAAAGCCAATCAAAAACCAATTTGAATTAAGCTTTCTGCAAAGTTTTATTACATTCTTCATAAAGCAATTATTTGAGTATGCACACTATAATATTAAAACGATGGCACAGGAAACGTGTTTTTTTTGTTCTTGTAAAATTTATATATTGTTAATCACAAATGCAAAAGTGAAAAAGATCCCTTGTGCCTGTTATTGGATCAATGCTCGTTATTGTTGTTGAAAAACAGGCCACCTACGGAAGGTATCGTAATGTCCAGAGAAATTGAGTTTGTGGCCGAAAATAAAGGGTGTAACAAGACCCTTAACGAAGCCGAAAGGCACTTGTTCTGTCTGTCATTGCGATCATTTTTTTTTGTTCTAGATCACACCGGGGAACCTTCTATACGGAGATATTGGGGGTCAAAGTGCCAACGTTTTCTCATGTTTTTTTTTAACACAATGTTTTTAATGTAAAAAAAAATGCTTTAAACACCTCCACGGCCCCCTCACTATTCAATCCATCTGTCAGCACTATGTTTTGAGTCCGTTACAATGAGTCCTACCGTAAAACGTGATTTAACTGCGCCCCTAAGACGACCCACTGACCCACGATTTTTCACCCAAAAAAAAAACGTTTCCCAGCAATACGAGTAATTTTTGCGTAAAGTTACTTAGTTTGATGTACATAATGGTTGGTTGACGGCTTCGTTAAGGGTCTTGTTACATCCTGTATAGGACTGCAATAGGTAACTGCCACTGCACTGCACCTTGTGTGCACACTTATGTCCGCCATGTAAATAATAGCGTAACTAAGACTTAGAACTTTAACTTAACCTAAGTTGAACTTCTACGAACAGCGTGGTGCTGGTTACTAGTCTGTACTAGTACGCAGAACTACAGTACTGTGAAAATAAGACAACAGTATAAGACGTTGTTATCCCAAAATATTGGCCAAACAGTCCCACAGAGATATTAAGGAGGTAAGCGCAAGTTGTTTGCAGTGGAGGGTTGAGATAGAAGATTGGTCACGCGACGGTACGGCCGCGGCGATAGGGTTAATTAACTTTAAGGAAAGATGTTTTCTTTGCTCGCAATACTTGATATTTTGGTGGAAATGTTAATAATACTAAATATAAACAAGAAGAATCACATGGATTATCTACAAACTCATAATCAATTCCGCAATGCTGAATCTCATTTTGGGCCCCAAAATAATACGTTTTTGTTCCCATGAGTTCCGAGACGAGGGCTGCGGAGTTGTAGTTTCTCGCTAAGAAAAATAATGCTACCAACCACACGTAACAATAGTCAAATTCTGGTTGATATTTTTTGCGGAAATGAAACACGAGAAAGCGAGCACGAGTAAAGGTGCTAACTAATAATTATGTAGTTGAGAAAAGCCAGCCAAGTGCTAGTCGGACTCGCGCATGAAGGATCCCGTACCACGATAGTAGGCGAGCCCCTTTAATTTTTTATTTCTTAAGTAATTTGTTGTACTAGCTTTCTTATAAGTTTGCCTATAGATTAAAGGATCTATAGGTAAAAAACTATTCCTTGTATTTTTTTTTTTTTCGGCTCTGTACTTTCGGAATGAAGGGGGAAGGGGGTCAAAAGTCTGTCAACCAGTCTTACCAAGGGGTATCGTATTACCCAGTACTAACTGGGTTGTGGAGGTCAGATAGGCAGTCGCTCCATGTAAAATACTGGTATTCAGCTGCACCCGGTTAGACTGGAAGCCGACCCTAACATAGTTGGGAGAAGGCTCGGCAGATGATGATGGAGGAAGGGGGGAATCATAAAAAAGTGAGATGCTCACAACGAGCCCTTTCCTTTGATAAGTAACAGGATATAGTGTGCAAAACTTTTTTTTTTCATTTTCTCATTTACCCACCAAAACTGTGTTTAAAATTCAGTAATTTACGTTACACTTCCGTTTTTGAGTCACCGACTTACTTAATTATGTGTACTTACCAAATTTAAACTCAATCGGTTAAGTAGTTTCGGAGTCAATTGGCTGTTACAGACGGACATACAGTGATCCTATAATGGTTTCTTTTTTTTTTCCTTTTGAGGTACCGAACCCTAAAAAGTGGCAATTTCCCATAAGATTTATCACACAGGGCGATATTAACTCAAGAAAGAGCAATAAAAACTATCAAATTTCATTAATTCAGAGCGTGACGCGTGCCGATTAGGGTGCGCGGACACTGCATCCATACCACGGAAGTATTACGCTGAAAATTCATCGGTATTTCGAATTCCATTGCACATTCCGTTGCATTTCTATCTTCAATTACAATAGTAATAGCGCAATGGATTTCGAATGAGGGAAAACGTGTGTGTAATAGATTTTGGGTGACGGGTTGCGAAGGGAAGGGCGACACGAGACACCGATGTTTAATGTTTATACCGTGTGTCTCCGCGAGGAGGCGCCACGAGACATTGTATGTGAACGAAAAGCACAGAGAATAATTTAAAATATTGTGTTAGTCAACAAATTGGATGGGATTCAATTTAGATGAAGTTTATTTGATTTGATCAGTCGTAGTTATTTTAAGTATTTGATTACTTGGTACTGTTTTTGTAACACTTAATCTTATTAATTAAATATTAGGTACGGATATACTAGTTAATTCATACGCTGAAAAATAACTCGACCAGGAGGTAATGTTATTTTTAATTAGAACGATTGTTTACAAACACGCACTATCGAGGAAAACTGCCAATCCATGTAAACCACAAACATTAGTGTATACGTCGCTACAAGGTCACCGCCCGCCCCGCCCCTCTGCTTCACTACTAGCCCCCACTACTACGACAAATGAATGAACGAGGGGTGCGCCGGACACACGGGGTTGATTCCAACAACCACGACACAGTAGTGTTGATACTTTAGCAGACATCTAGGTATTTGAGTAATTAGAGAAGTATTTATCTTACATAAAGTGAATTATGTATGGACGAGCTAAGAAACTGAATGACAATTTTTATAATTAGTAAAATAATGCAATTGGTATGTTTTACGAATAAAAAACTTGTAATTGTAAGTAACATTACTTCCTGGCTTTGATTATTATTGAATATTTTTGACGGTTACATAATTACAGTAAATGATTTCTTGTACTGAATACGAATTTATTTTACCTCTGATGCAGAATTGCAGACATAGCTAAAATTATTTATTGTTATTGTGATTAAATTAGCAATACATTTAACATTTATTACCATAATAAATTAAGACTTAATGGACCGCAGCCACCGATTAACAGCTCATAACAAATTCAACATTTACGACTGTCTGCATACCTACTCTTATCTCAGTTTCAAAGCCCGCGACATATTTATAATAATGTGAAATAAAGAAACTTGTTTGTATGTTCTAGCAAGGATCAAGTGTGTTGTCGCGATAGATATTTTACGATCGCGCCCCGAGTGCACGCAGCAAGGTTAGGTTAGTTCACAACGTGGCCGCACCGCCGCGCCACCTCCCGCCGTTCCAAATTCAAAAACACAGACGTTCTACATTTTTTGACATTTAAAATAAAATAAAATGACTCGAATAAAGTCATCTACTGACCAATGCAGTGTGTGAGTGTCTTTAAAAGTGGAAATCTAGTGGTGTGATAAGTTCCGTCCATATGTGGTTGTGTTTGTTGTTAGTGAAGTATTTTTTCTTATTAGAAATGTGCTAATAAGATATACATAGGTCTCACTTAAGCAAAATTATAGTAACCTAAAGAAGTCAGCGCTAAAACACGAAATGCAACTTTTTGATTGTCGAAATTTTCTCAGGACTTTCATAATTTTGTCTCATTATCTGCGTCCAATCTATTCATAAATAATATTTGTTAAGTTTCATACGTACAAAGTGCAAGTGTTTACAAACAGCGGTGCATCGATTTCACATAAAGTGGCACCCGACATAAGGCGGGGCGCCAGAGGGGAGCGGTCGCGGGCGCGGGGCGGACGCCACTGTCAAAATGCACGCGTTCCCCCTTGTGGAACTGCACCATGAAAAGTTTATTGACTTCAATGCTGAACCGCACTGTGTGCTTGAGAACAGTTTTGCAGCTGTTAGTCATTTTCATTGTACTACCGAAGATTCTTGGCAAAGTTAGCACCTCGCTTGCTTGAAATCAATTTCTTAAAGCACTTTTACAAAAGTTCTCAAGATTTAATGACCGAATTTTATAGCCTGCTACTTCCAATTAGAATCTTTCTTTGCTACTTTCAATTAGAAGAAAACACTTTCATTCGTCAAATAAACTACACATTCGTCCTATGTTTTGTAAAAATATTTTATACGGACAAAAGCTGGTGTGGTTTCTAATGTACTAACTCAGATATGTCTAGTCTATCTTAGTGCCCTATATTATCGCAAATATAAAATATGAGTGTAGATATCTCCCTACGGCATGAATTTCTCGATATGATACGTCCCGCGTACACGCTAACCCTAGCCTTACGTCCACACAGGGGCACGCAGCAGCCGCTCGCAGCGTGACGCAAGCTGCGCGCCTGTGTGAGTTAGGACTTTACTATGAGTCACGCTGCGACTCGCTGCTACCACGCGAACGGCAGGCGCCGGGAATTCTCGACGGATTGTAGTGTAATTATTTAGTATGTCTTACTACGGATAATTTTTGACTGTAGTTCAAATGCGTAATTCCATTATTTCTTTGAATCTTTCATTAATTGATAGAATTAATTTTCGTTTGTAGATAAAATAAAACTTATAGCAACCCGCAGCCTTAAAGTATTGCAATTTCATTCAATCATTATGATGCAACATGAGCTCATATTAATATTTTGTCATTGTTAATATGTTTTCATTGTTAATATGTATTAACATATTCAATAAAATTTTAACTGAAGTTTTTCTAAAAAAAACAATTAAATTTTTATTTCTTTAGAGCAGTAGCCGTAAAATATATGCGAATTGCGAATGTGTTTATTTTAATTTCGTCTGCCCGTCGTCCCAACAGCAGACTTGTCTAAATGGGGAAATAATCCCCTTCGTGAAGCGTGCAAATTAATATCCACCGTAGTTTTATTGAATTAAGGTTGAAACTAGATTGGTAAACAGTTTTGTTTTGATTCGGTTCGCGATAATGAAGTGAAACGTGGAAAAGTGCAGCTAAACACTGGAGATATACTATGTATGTGTGTGATGTTTGTTTGTATGTCTGTGTATCCTACGAGAGGGGTTAATGGAAGAATTTAGTTCGAGAGGCTCGGGGTGCCGGTGGCGGCTTGTTATCTTAAATATGTTGTAAGTGTATTTTTACTAGCTAACTCCCTATCTGCGCCCTAGCTATTGATTATAAAGCAATTTCGTAGTACACGTACACTGTAATCATAGTCTACACACCCCGAAGCAATGATAATTAATTTATGTCATCAATAATGTACCTACGTACAAGTACATTGAAGCACACCTAACAACGCACCCCACAAGTTCAGCGGTGCATCCCTTTACATTAGAATAGTTTAGTGCGCTATACAGATGGGATAGAGCGGCTGTACAATAGCTGATTATTATTAATCTCGACGCCATGTAGAAAACAAAATAACATCAAAAATTCCAAATATTGTTGCGCCTTGTAAAAATCTCGTAGCTCGTAGCGCTACGCCGTAGCATATCACGCATACGAACGCTACGACCTACATATTTTCGGGATTTTTCTCAGTTGTCTTTATTCGGGAAGGTTACGAGACGGGGTGTAGCCATTATGAAGACATTGTCTTGTTGGTGTAGTGGTCACAAGCGCTTCTTTCGAGCATGTGCATGGGTTCGATTCCCGCTTCGGTTTTTCCATAAGGATTTTCTCAGTAGCAACCGGTTGATGTCAATAGGCTTGCCCTCTATTATGTGGAACTTGTTACATAACTGGCGAAATGTGGGTGTACTACCTCTACCTTAGCCTTCGCCCTTCAGCGATTACAGGCGTGATGTTACATGGTTTGATACTTTTAAGATAACCTTACAGTTTTACTTTAAACTAGCTGTTGCCCGCGGCTTCGCTCGCGTTTTGGTCGGAAATTATTCCACGGGCACGTTGTAAATATAGCCTGTGGCACTAGGGGTTAATGTAGCTTCCTATTAGTGACACAATTTAGAAATTACTGTCTACAACCTCACAAACTCACAAACTTTACCTCTTTATAATATTAGTGTAGATATTTAGATAATAAACTTTCAGGTTGTAACTGTACTGGTACGGGTACTTTTTCCAGTGAGTTCATAGAAACAGTTCTACATCTCATAATGCGGGAGTGCCGGTTAATTCCTCCCTCTGAGTGAGAGAATTGCTCCCTTTATTGTGCATGGTGATTTATAGCTGCAAGGTCCATGGACCACTGTTAGCAATGAGTGACGGAACGAACGCGAGATGAACAGCGTATTGTAGGAGGGGTTTTGTCAGTAATTAGTTATTTACTGTTGTCGGTGGAATGGGTGTTGTGTAATAAAACCCATGGTGATAAATAAAATGTTATTAACTGGGGCAAAACAGATATTGTAATAGTCTTTCCTTCTTGGCTTGTATCGCTGTAGTGACGGTGCATCAAGACGCGGTGTAGGAGTCGATTCTCTCGCGGAAAGAGCATTGTACCGACGCCACCACATCAAGCTACTACAATCTCTCGAATTTTTTAAATAGATTTTCAACTTTATCGCTAAAGCATTAAATTCAAGGTTGATTGGGAAAAATTTACAGTTTCGGGTATGTTGATATGCCAGCGTCTGTACAACGGAACATTGAGGGTTTCCCCAGCGTGACCTTTCATTGATACTCGTAAAGAGATAGGGCTTTTAAGGGAGAGTATTCGTTTCTCTAAATGATATTGTTGCATACCTACTGCGTTATGTTTTTGACTCCGACTACTCCTAGAAGAAATACCAACACTAACTCAGAGGTCGCACGGTATCTTTTAAAGCCCAGACATAATCTTGCTCAAGTTATGTGATAACAGCAGATTGCCTGGGTTGGTACTAATTTCCTAATTGCCCAATGTCAACACACAATCACAACGCAATGCTACGCATACCTGGATTAGATCTATCTAATCGCCTAAAGCACCTACAGATCAATTGGTGAAGGCCCCCGTAATCACTGTAATCTTAATATATACTGTGTATACCCCCATCCCCCCTTCATCACCCCCGCCGACTGCAGTGTATGGAGGGGAGGAGAGATGCATTGTGATAACTTTAATCAGAGCAAATGTATTGAAAGATTACCACTGCGTGCAGGGGCCGGTGATTGAAATAGTTAGGCTGTCGATTGTATTGTGGTGGCCGGTGGGGGTGGCTGGTCGCATTTGATGATTGGTGATGCTTGGCACTCGCTTGTGCCTCTGTGATGTCAGTTTGAATTAGTTTTATTCTGAGTGTTTGCTGTCTAGTTCAATTAGTGCATATTATTATTGTTAGGAAGTCCTTTCACATTTTTTTGCTCTAAATTTGCATCACAATCAGTCACTGATCTTTATTCTCATTTCTATAAGATTGTTTTTATGTTTAAAAAGTGTTTCAATATAGTTTATGATTATCTTAAAATACTATAATCTCAGTGATTATCTCATACTAAATTAACTGAAACAATGGTGCCGATTCCCTTGGTTACAAACTAAACCAAATTTAAGTTCAGTGCATCTTTTTCTTTCTATTTCATTAAGAAAAGGACAGAAGATACATTTTAGTTTAGTCCTGTCAATTTAATCAGCGCTTATTACAAGTTTAGACGCGATTAAAAAGTTTACTACTAAAATTACATCAAATTACGTCAGGTGCCGACTAATTTGACAGGACTAAACTAATATTTATCTTCGGTCCTTTTCATAATGAAATAGAAAGAAAAAGATGCACTCAACTTAAATTTAGTTTAGTTTGTGACCAAGGGAATCGGCACCAATGTGTATTAAACAGTTTAACATTTAATTCGTAATCTTCATAATCAGCTAATTCCGTCCCCCTGTACAAGATTATAAATTGCGTTACATCCCGTTTAGATGCACACTGTTCGTATTGTCGCTAGATATAGGGACACGTATACGGCCGTACGTACCGTCACGCACTCGATAGTCGGTGGCGGTACTCGCTCGCAGTAATGCTGCTAAAAGCAATATTGTTACTAATATTATGCGATTTTTGGGATTTGACACTGTATAGCATCGTTGAGCGATGAATTTGAAAGGCTGCTTGCTTCTGGTAACCTATCGCGGATCGAGGTTATCATTATTTCAGCCGAAATACGTAAAGTATTCCTTAAAATTATCCAGTTTAGCAGGCATGCAATTAGAAAGTTTCCTTATCAGGACACATAATCTAAATAATAAGCCAACATGTGAGCGCGTCTTCGTTTGTTCGTTCTAGGACATCCGGTCTCAACACGATTTCCTTCCAGGAAGAATATTTATAACGTTATTATATAAAAACTGGATAATGAAGATTGTTATGTCATAATTATGTCAAGAGATATGCACCACGGCCTATAGGACCTTCGGACAACAAATAATCCCTGTTCAGCTGATTTCATAATTCAGCACTATTTATCTACCTAACTTTATTAATCTAGTCTAGCTAATGACTCCCGGCGTATGCGACCGCACGTCCGTACGGGGCGGTCTGTCCCCGGCGCGCGGAGGTCGCGCGGCGTACCTGCAGCCCTGTGGCTCACGGCGCGATGTTTGCAAACTCATCAGTTATAAATGTTCACGCCCGCGGCGCTGAGGGGTCGGCAGCGGCGGTACTTACACACGTAAACTGTTATGAGTATTGTTGTGTGATCGCAGGGATTGCGCTTTTCAGTTTCAGGAGGTTTAGTTAGGTTAGTATTTATGTTTTGTTTTCTGTTTAATGTTACATTTGATTTCTATAACTTTACCATAATATATCTAACTTTATTGTAGTTAGTACCTGTAATTGATAGCTACTTAAGAATGAGAACCTTAACCTACAATTATATACTTTTATTGTTAACCAGCTGTTACCCGCAGCTTGGCTCGCGTTTTGGTCGGAAATTATCCCACGTGCAAGTTGGAAATATAGCGTATGGCACTCGGGGATAATGTAGCTTCCTATTAGTGAAAGAATTTTCAAAATCGGTTCAGTAGATCCGGAGATTACCCCCTACATACAAACAAATTTTACGTCTTTATAATATTAGTATAGATCGTAAGATGTAAGTAAGATGTATGTAAAATAGGTACTCAAACAGCACCTCTGTTTGCGTACCTATTTTAAATAAATAAATAAGTTTAAAGTAGACACATCTTCTAGATTCTCTTGACTTATTCTTTATCATTTTAAGACCCTTATTTTTAAAGGCTTCACTATAAGATAGTTCAACGTGGTGTTTGTGTTCATTGTCTGAGCCAAGAATAACCTAAACAAAATATCTGTTCTCAATCTTCATCATGACCAGACAGAGGAAAAAGAGCTCAGAGAGTTTGTGTAAACTAACTGAATATCTTTGGTGTACCTACGTAACCTGTGTTTCATGTATTAAATGCTTCTAATCCTCACTTCTCATTCCCATAGCAGAAAAATAATATCACAATCGTAATGCCTTGCAATGAAATCGTCCCCACAGATCATACCTTTATTACGAACATTGTAAATCTCAGCGAAGCGCGACGGAGCAATAATAATAATTCCAACGGCAATAGTTTCCGTCTCCCCACCTTTATGAACACCCATCCAAGAATCTCATTCGATGCACAGTATGACGTCACAGGCATTCAAGTGTCGCTATGAATTTTCTATACACCCTGCCCCGCTCCCTACCGTAAGGGCTTGAAGATTTATTACCTTACTTATGCTAGTGCTTCTTATTAAACGCTTACTGCACGCTTCCGATGCACACATGCTATCCCTTTCTAATCGGATAGCGTGTGAGAGGGATGGAATCCGATTCAAATTTTCTTTCAAGGATAAGATTTGAAAAGGGAAGTATAATAACGGAGTTGGGAAAAGCGATCGTGAGTTTGATTCGTTGAACTCATTTTGAACCTTAAGAAGGAAAACCCATGGTAACTTTTTGCATGAAAAGCGGTCAGGTTCTATTGTTCAGTTCGGAAAACCCCTTTTACCTTTATGATAAACTTTACGTTTAAGAATTCAAAGTCGGTTTTACAATGTCTAAAACCATGTTTATATTGCTTGCAGAGTGCAAGTGCATTCGTAATGTTCCTTACCTGTATTGCCATAAGGTTTATTTTGCCAGATCAAAGTGGTAGTTTTCAGGCCTGGAAACTACTTGGCGCTATTATCAATCATTGTTTGTGAATCTAATAAGACTCGAGGATTTGAAGGATGAATGTTTAAAGTGGTTGTGAAAGGTTGTGAGTTTCATTATTTTAGATAGAGGATGTTATTTGAGTTCTATTTCGGTAAGGGAAAACAATTAACTTTTTTAGTAGGTACAGAAATCAATTTTTGGAGTTTTAATGTTTTGCCAATAAGCTGAAAACTATTTCTAAAGAACTTCGATCTCAAGTTGCATTTCGTAAAAACGCAGTTTACACTAAACCAAACGAAACTAACAATGACCAAAGATCGGAAAATCAAAAACAAAATGGCAGTTCCTTTGAACTTTAGATAGCAAACCGTATCTAGTTATACCAGTGCAGTGTCCAAAGTGTGAGTGGGAGATAGTAGGACCCCGCAACGATGACGGAGCACTGGTCGTGGCTGACGGGCTCGCCGGCGGCGGAGTACACCTACAGCCCGCCGACGCGGCCCAGCCGGCCCCCGCAGCGGCCGCTGGTCAAGCTCGCCACCAGTGCGCATCTGCACACCATAGCCAGGTGAGTGACAATGCCACACAGCTTGTTGGTAATGGGACGTTTTTTTTATTGACTCTCATTCCATTGGGTATCAAGGGTAAATGGTTCTTATTGCATATTATATATACCTTTGGAACGAAAACAAGCAAAGGACGCAATATCTACTTTCACTAAAACAGCATTAACCTAAAGTTCGTAAGTACTTTAGAGCACTGTGCATGAATGAATGTAACTGAGTCATAGATCAAGACCTACGAGTAGGGCAGACAGGACACTCATCAAATAAATCAAATCGTCAACATTACTTAAATAATTGTAAAGCGGTCAAAGTATGTATACTACACTCAAAGTAGTACACAAGTAGTACACTTGTAATCTGTCCTGCGCGCCATGCCTGTTACAATCATTTTGAAAAAAATTGCCTCGTCGGTTTAGTGGTCGTAAGTGTGGCTGGTGAGCATGGTGAGGTCCTGGGTTCAATGCCCAGGTAAGGCTTTGCCCAGGGCAAAGTAATATTAAGTTTTTCCAACTGTCAGAATTTATGACAGAACATGGCTGTTTGATGCAATAATTGCAATCGGCCATGTGTATCTTACCTAGCGGTACGATGCGGCCGCACCAAGTGCTCCGCCAGACCAGTGCATAACTGACAGCAACCGCACCAAGTGCTCCGCCAGCCCAGTGCATAACGGACAGCAACCGCACCAAGTGCTCCGCCAGCCCAGTGCATAACGGACAGCAACCGCACCAAGTGCTCCGCCAGCCCAGTGCATAACGGACAGCAACCGGGTGCATTCATTTCCACTTAGCCGCGTCTGTCGTAACTGACGAAATGTGGGGTACTATACGGTACACCTCTGCCTAAACCTGCGAGTATTACTGACATGATGTTATGTTCGAAAAAATTCTCGAGGATAAATTAAACCTATACATATACTCACACAGATGAAGTAGCGGTAGGTTATATTCATTTGGAGATAAGAGTTCTTAATGTACTGTCTGAACATACAAATGGCGTGTTACTCCTGAATGTCAACTCAGCGTTATAAAGTCATTGTTTCCTCACATTTGGTATTCAACGCGCTGTTTTCTTGAAAAATAGCGAATTCCCCATGGAATCCATTGCTTCCAGGAACCAATTTATCTTTGCCTTCATTGAAATATGATGCAAAGAAAAAGGAACCTTCTCGCCTTGGAAAAAGAAAAACATTGTTTAACAAGGTTTTTCAGGAGTGAAAACGTCACGTTGTCAAAGTTGACTTCTGTTTTGACTTTTACAAAAACTGTTTTTACTTTCATCTTCACGTGTATTTCGTTGGAAAAAGATTCACTTTTCCTTGTCACGCCTGCTAACGGAATTTACTAATGGTGTTTTAAAACAAACTTTTCGTTGCACTTCGCTCGGGCACTTCGGCGAAGGTTGAGTGTATTTGGAGGTGTAAAGATAAGTTGGTCGGAGTGCAGACTGTGTGGACAGCTTGATGGATTGTTGCAGTACCTACCCACCCACCTCTGAGGATTTCATTAAACTTGATATATGGACGCATACATTGTGTATTAGGCAAGGAATATTGGTAAAATTTCAACGGTATTATAACATAATTGACTAAATAAATGTAGTAACATAATACTGACACGTTCGCAAGACTAATAACCACATAATTAATGTTTGAACTATTAAGTTATAGGTACGGGAATAAGTTAATAGGAATAAGTTTGGATTTGTTTTATACTTACAGTAAATGCCACGACTTTTAAATCTTTCTCAAAAGTAGGCATTATCCGTTTACCCTAAACTAGGGAAAACAAGTAATATTTTGAATTCCGTACTTTCTACTTCAGTGACGAATGACAACACTCGGCTGAACGCTGAGGTTTTTAAAAGCACGTAGTGCTTCCTACCTTATTTTAAATTATTTTATTTTTATCGCTTGTTAGTGATCTTATCATTTCTACTACATACCTTTTCTGTTTTTACTCGTGAGTGCCTGTGGACCTGGCTCTGTGTCCCTTCCACCCCATAAGCAATTGTTATCCATCTGCTATAGCCGTTGATTCTCCTATTAATTTATTAAAGAATAAAAAAATAGACATGTTATTCAAAATTCTGAATTTGGCGCACGTTTAAAAAGAAAATCTCTCTGGATTTTATTACCGATCCAATATTCCCTCTACAAATATTTTCCATTGTCGTTGCTAGGAGGATCGACACCTGAGCCTTGTATTGTAAAATTAGAAAATCACACACGGCACATCTTTATTTGATGGAAAAAACATAAAAATTTACATATAGAACAGGCCGCGGATTTTCGCGGGAAATATTTATTTCTCCCCTGGCAACACTACGTGAGGCGAATGGCGACTATTACTCATTGTGGGCTCCCCCTTTAGTTTATAGGCTGTATACTGTGATTGTTTGTGTCTTTGTGGGTAAAAAAAACACATGCTTGTGTTATATCTTTTTCTTAGACGAAGTGGCATTCTTACAACTGAGTTAGAGATTCAGGTGCAACTTTAATCTTTAAACCCATAAAACATACCTACTGAAGAGTAGTTTAGTGACCTACTAGACGGCTTATGCCCGACTCGTCACTGATCCGACTCGTCATCGAAAAACAAAAGATCACGATTCTAAAACTGACATTTTTGTTTAGATATCATAAATCTACGAGACATTAAATTAATGTCACTAGACCACCGAAATAAATAAATGGCATACGCTGATTGACAGCTTGATTAGCTAATGATTTACAATTCCTTTTCAATGCGTCAAATCTGACTACAGCAACCTTAAGTTTACCAAATTACTGTAAAATCAATCACAGTAAGTTATGAAAAATAATATTTGTTCCCCTGTCCAATTCTACCATCATTAGTAGAAAAACACGAACATATGCTATCAGAACGGTGAAAACTTTCCATTTTCCTTGTTTCCCTTCAAAAAACCTGTCAAAGTATTCTCATTACCGCTGACAGATCACTGTTCCCTGCTTACCCTGTCTCGTATGATGAATGAGGAAACTTCACGGCCGATAGTTCCGTCTTCAGGGAAATTAGCGGTTCTAATAATACTTAGTTGAGTAATGAAATAGTTTAGCGATACTGTGGTAGATAATATTATGTATAATTTTTGGATATTTTTGGAGTTGGTCCTACATCTATCGCTCCTAAACTCACACTAAACTCCGCGATTCGTTGCCATTCTGAGCATGGTACTTAAAATGGGTACAAAGTTTATAAACTAAACATCACAGCTGTCTTAACTGCTTAAAATCCTATCAATACAATCGCAGCCCTAATTCTACCATAAAACCCGTTCGTCTGCATACCGTGTCCAGAAAAATCATCTTGCGTCGATTCTTGTTATATGTATTGTCGGGGTCGCCGTGCGCCGCCGCCACCGCCCGAGCCACTCCGTCTGGCCGGAGTAAACCATGTCTTGTACAAACATGAACAGCATTGTTTACCTTTCTTATTTGCTTAACTGTTTACGAACCGAAGTCCGGTGCAACGTTTATATCTATGAGTGCAACCATAATGTAGAAGATTTACAACATATGTATATTGTAAACATTTTATAGGTTAATATTGTATGAAAGTGATGATGGATTCTGACGAGAAAATAACTGTGAGAGCTCTCTAAGCCAAGTACACATTATGCTAAAAGGCAGCGGGGCGAAGCGAGCATATTGCAACTCAAATGCTACCGAGGTACTTGACATAGGTGCTTATAGATACTGCTTTGAGTACTGTTATTTATTTTATTTTTATTTTACAGTTTTAGGAAAACTTACAGCTAAAAATTTATACATGATTATGAGTAACAAAAATAAGCCCAATTAAAAGTTTTCACAGGTAGAAAAGAGCTAATAAACAAAAACAAAAGGGTTTGTTAAGACAGTATTATCATAATATAAGTAAAAATGTGTTTGAAACAGCGTAAATTGCATTTACTTAGTTATGTTTTCAAAAAAGAAATTACAAAGTGTCCTTTTTAATTTTGAGATGCTACTCGTAGTACTGAAAATATCGATGTCCACGCCCTGGCCAATCGCATTATACGTATGACTCGCTCTTATTAAGTATGAGTTTCGTCTGTATTCCGTTCCTACAAGAGGAGTATGCAATAGACGGGCATTGCGCCGAAAAGTAGAAGGACTTCGCAGTCCTATTTTGCTCAACAGTTCGGGAAGCTCGGTTGAACCGTTAGCGATTCTAAGTAAAAGCACCAAGTCTGCAATTCTTCTACGTTCAGAAAGAGGAAGTATATGGAATCTTTTACAGCGTAGGAGATAAGTGGGAGAGTAAGTCTTAGACCGGAATTGAATATACCTCAAAAAAATTCTTTGTATGCTTTCCAATCGATTAATGTATAAGTTGTAATTGGGATTCCAAACTTGAGAGGCATACTCGAGATGACTGCGAACAAAAGTACAATAGAGAATTTTAATGGTTTTGATGCTCCTGAACTCGGACGAGACTCTCAAGATGAACCCTAGTGATTTTGATGCTTTATTAATGATTTGATCCGCGTGTTGATCAAATAATAATTTTGAATCAAATACTACTCCCAAGTCTTTGACTGTGTTAACCCTAGCTAGGGATCTGTCTAAAAGTTTATAGTCTAATATTATAGGTACGGGCTTCCTAGTGAAGGAGCACACGTAACACTTGGAGACATTTAAATGGAGCTTGTTAGTGAGGCAGTAGGACTGAAACCTATCCAGGTCCTCCTGCAGTGATAGAGCATCAGACAAGGTGGATATCTTAGACATATTTTCATATCATCCGCGTAGAGAAGTATTTTAGAGTGAAGGAAGCAGGAACCAATATCATTTGATTGATAAACACCTGAATGTATGTATTCCTTGATTGCTTGATCCTAAATTATTATCATATCCACAACCGCATGTCACTACAAGTTTTTGGGACGGTACCCATATCTAATCAGTTTCAGGTCTAATAATAAATTGTTGAAGTATGTTGTTGTGACCGTGGAGGGGGTCGTCGCCGTATGATTGTTGTTATTTATAAACTCTTAACACTAGCCTCCAAATCTGCAAAAAATGTACACCAGGAGCATAAAAAAATCGATTTAAAACACTTTCAGCTCGTTTTCACGTAAATCGCGGAGTCTTGTATCGTGTCACCCTGAGTGCGATGCATCACGCTTGCACGTGCGCGGGGTGGGCAGGGCTCTCGAGTGGCAGCCCGCACCCCGCGGCCAATGGTCCGTGCTATGGGATACGTGCCTTGAATCCTAAACTAATGGTGGAAACTAGCCAATTGTTGCCGAAATACGATTTGGCTGAGGTTAAAAGAAAATAGAGGTTTAGTGCTGCAATCAATGGTTCTGTAAAATGGGATATTGGACTGCTGGTGTTTAAACTGAATAACTTTATCAAGTTTCATGGGAATCCACCTGTATAAAATGGCTTGGCCAGCAAACGGAATCGATGCACAAAGGCAAGGGAGTCAAACAGGGATGTCCGCTATCCCCACGACTATTCACCATAGTAATGAACGACGTTCTCAGAACATTAGAAGAAGAAATAGAATGTCCTCATCTAGACCAGGACCATGAGATTCGACTCCCTATTATACTGTCCTTTACAGATGACGTGATAATAGCAACAAATAATCTTAGTGAACAGGATGATATGAAATAGTTACCAAACTGTTACTGGAATCAGTCGGACTCCGCGTTAATGAAACGAAAACAAAACTAGTAATCAGAGACCAACACAGCGCCGAAACCCGAATTCTTATTAGAATTGGAGGAACCAGTATTCAACCGGTAGACGAAATTAAGTACCTAGGCACGTATATAACAGCGATACTTAATAGAAACAACATAGTCAATGCCGGATGTAAACAAGCGATGCGTAACTCCAAGGCCTTAATATCCTTCATAAAAAAACTCGAAAATAGAGTGGAAAATTGCGCGTCTTATCTATAAAATGGTCAAAGAAACTTACAATGACTTACGGTCTTAAGGCAGCGACATTCACAAAGGCAAACCGATCGAAACTCAGAAGATACGAAAGACTCATTCTTAAAGATATGAGAAAGAGTACGCGAATCCCCCCGAGCAAAAAAACACGCGAAATTCTTATGGGAAAAACAATTACCAAAAAAATCAAATGCCTACGGTTATGCTACTACGGGCACATCCTCGGACGACCAGAACCCACTTACTACACGCAGCTATTAGATCAAAGCGAAACGGCTAAACGTTGGAAGACCAATATATACATGGAACGAGTCACTCCAACCAGACATGGACATATTTCAATAAAAGCAAAGAATAATGGACTCAGTTAGCAGCAGATAGAGAAAAATTCATATCAGCCACCCAGGAAATATATCACCACCGAAACTGACAGTGAAACAAATACTACTGACGATGAAACATATACGCGAACATAATATTATTAACTAACTAACTAAGACATGTCAAAAACGAATGGAATCGCAACCACCAGAAACGAACATGATTCTACAATAATAAAGGAGACCAATCAAACGAAGGTCAAAACACCAATGCTCATTGCTATGGATTGTACCTGTCTTTACCACTATTCCTATATTGGCTCTAGGCTGCATAGTCGGCTGATTGTGCCCGACTGGCCGCGGTTGGCCGGGCTTCCTTTCCCATCCCAGAGCATGTCTTTCCTTACAAAATCGTGCCCCCTGGTGTATCCGGCTTGTCCGGGTCAGGCTTGCTCCTGGCTGGGTGTGGTGCTCAATCATCATCATCAATAACTTTATCAAGTTTCATGGGCTCTGTCGACGAAATATTTTTGAAATCGTTTTGGACGGTGACTCCTAATAACGCCATTGACGGTTAATTTCAGGAAAACCGAGAATTTGTTTTGAATTATTATAGTGTAAAATTATTTAGACTTAGGTACGCGTGTTGCCCAATAATGCAAAACTAGGTATGTTTAGTTTATTCATCTGTTACGTAAATCCAAAATCTGCATAGACACCTATAAGACAGCTTCAACCTGGGTGGTCCCACAGCAGGTGAACGCGAACACAACTTACGGTGCTATTCATAATAGCCGATGACAACATAAACATACACTTTATTAAACGTTTCTGCCTATACTTAATAACGTTATAGGAGGCACTGTGCGGCCTCCGGCGGCACTCATTAGCCAAAACACCACGTTTGATATGACTGGCAAGTCCTGGCAGCATACCGTGGCACCACAATTACACACAACATACATATTACTTATGTCTTTGACCAAATCATCAGTTTGTGACGTGCAAAGATAAAACTACAAGGGAACCAATATAAACTAGCCTGTATGTCTATTTAAATAGAGGTTATTGTGACTGCATATCCTGCTGGTTCCCTAATACTATACAATTTAATGAAGTAAAAAAGTTAAGCTAAGATATAAATGTGTGGCCGGGTGGTGGCGGGTCATTGTGACCAAGATGACGTCGAAGTGTGGTTTGCTGCTGGTTATCATGGCGACCGTCACCAGTTCGGTGATGGGGACCGCGGAGGTGATGAGCCATGTTACTGCTCATTTTGGAAAAGCGCTTGAAGAGTGCAGAGAAGAAGTAAGCAGTTTTATATTAATTTTTATATTGATCTGAAAACTTTTATATCAACATATTGGGTAATGGAATATAATACTTACGATTTAATAATTTCTTACCAAACGTTTCTACAGACCGGGCCAGGGTAATATCAGAAGATTCCAGATAAATAACAGAAGGTCTTATTGAAATGACTGACCTCATCAGGGTTCGATTCCCGGGTCAGCCATGTATCATCGGTTTTTTCCATCAGGAATTTCTCAGTAGCAGCCATGGAGTCTGAACATGTGCCCGGTTGAGGACAATTGTCTCACTCCATATTACAATGACAGGTGAAATGTGGTTGGTCTGCCTGACACTTCGGGCATAACAGGCCTGATGTTGCGATACGTAAAATCTGGAATAGAATCACGCTGTCACCTCAAAATAATCTCCAAGCACTTCTTATCCATGCATCCTATCTTCTCCAGTCAGGGTTATCAGCGGAGGTTCTAGAGGAGTTCCAGCACTTCTGGCGCGAGGACTTCGAGGTGGTGCATCGCGAGCTGGGCTGCGCCATCATCTGCATGTCCAACAAGTTCTCGCTGTTGCAGGACGACAGCCGCATGCACCACGTCAACATGCACGACTACGTCAAGAGCTTCCCAAATGGTGAGCTTTTTTTAGAAAGAAAATACATTCATTCGAACCAAACGATTGATTGGATTAATTTCATTTGGGGTTGTGATAGATGAATATTTTAGTCACCGTTTTGATTTGGTAAAACACGTACAGCAGGTCTAGCCTTTCTCTGCGAGATTTACGTCGTCAAGCAGACGAATGTATTAGACATGAATTTTATACATTTGTTTCCTTAAAAAATCTTTGGATTTGATTGTGTGTTATGCAATTGGGGTGCAGGTTTCATGACGATACGAGTATGGGATTTAGAAACGGCGAAAAAGGGAACTGTCGTAAGAATGCGTGCTTGCAGACGGTGTACAACATGTTTTGGTTGCTTAATTTTTTCATAACAATAGGAGACAATCTCCTTTACTTTTGCTATCTGTCTTAGATAGTGGAATCTGGAAAAGATTAGGTTGTGAGCAGTCTTCATTTATAATTCCTGAACTGAATCAGAATAGGTTCTACTGAGAAAAATTCTTATCCCGCGTTTATAAACCGAAAAAGAAGTTACAGGAACTTCGTCTCAATGCGATTTTGCAAATTATTCTTTCTAGTTTATAAAATAGCATTTCCCTTCATGTTATTCCTATTTATTTATACTGCTGCTAGTGAATTATTGTGGCTGTAGACATTATTTACTGCTTTAGTGCACATGCAACTGAAACAAAGGTCACGCGATCCAATCTGTCAGCCATATTGTTTTTTGCTGAATTTATCGGGAAACTAACTGCAAAGTTTAAAGCTCTGATGTTCCAGGTAAAGAGTTACATGAAATGGACGTGACGGGCACTAAGCTAAGAATAAGGTACTGACTTTGTACTCAACAATGATTTAGTAAATGTACTTATAGTGTAGATATCAAAATGTAAATCTGTTGCTGTATTTACTGCAGAATCAATTGTTGAGGAACATTATCGCAACAAGTACGTAACTCTCTAGACATACAAACGAGTCATAATAAAATAGTGCCTCCATGTGTGAATACTACAGTGACTATCCTTCGTGAATAAATAATATTTCGTAATAGTGCAGAATCTTCGCTGAAATGACCAAAAATAATACGTCATGAGCTAATTAGCTCATGACGTAATTCATCATTATTTCTTAAACCATCACAGGTGAAGTCCTCTCCGAAAAGCTAGTGGACCTGATCCACAACTGCGAGAAGAAATACGATAGCTTGACAGACGACTGCGACCGCGTGGTGAAGGTGGCTGCCTGCTTCAAGAGGGACGCCAAGGGGGCCGGCATTGCTCCTGAAGTGGCCATGATCGAAGCCGTCATGGAGAAGTACTGATGATGGTGATGAACTGGCTGGAAATAGACTAATATGGACTGTTGTGCTTAAGTTAGTGTTAGTAATGCATGATCAAAAAATACAAAAAAAATTAAGAGATGTTTTTTAGTTTATTATATTTTGTTTGATTTTATAATGTTTATGTTTCTTAATCGCTGAAGTTCCCTAATATGAGGTTATTCCTACTAATATGAATAAAGGTGCCTGAATTAAGTCCTAACAAAAAAATATTGCGAAGTCGAGTTAGGTTCTATCCCATAATCGCTAAATGACCTGGCAATGAAATCGGTCGGTATTGCGGCATGCCATGACATGTCGGTATTGCGGCATGTCATGACATGTTGGTATTGCGGCATGTCATGACATTGGGGTCGGCGCAGCATGTCTTCTTCTTCCATTATTCTCTATTACTCGTCATCTCAGCAGTCACCTCCTTGTTTTTGTGCTACCTACGAGTATATCAATGTTTAACGTTACATATACACATACCTATTGTTCTGGATATGATGGTGAAACTTATATCAAAATTCACTGTGTTGAAACGAACTAAACGGTCTCACCGCCGCGCGCCGCCGCCGCCGTGGCGACCGCGAACCGGAAGACGTTACGTTGGAAGGCCTCCCACTAGGTGGACCGACGATGACCTGGTGAAGGTTGCAGGGATCCGCTGGATGCGAGTCGCCGTGAGCGGTCAATATGGCGACACTTAGGGGAGACCTATGTCCAGCAGTGGACGTCTTTCGGCTGAACTGGTGATGATGATGAGGTACAAAAAACCTTGTTTTATCAACCGGGCCCGAATTTAAGTTCGAGGATATGCTACTACTGAGAAATTCCTAAGGTAAAAACTCAATAACACTGCTCGAACTGGGAATCAATCTCAGGATCTCTGCTTAGCAGTGTAGCGCGTGCTATTATTAATATTGCACATAGAGAGCTTGCCTAATCGAATGGCTGTGTCAAGACTCATGAAAACTACTGACTAGTTTAAAGTAGTTTAGTACCAAAGTTGTCGTTGTGCGCGTTGTAAGCGTCGTCGGTCCGTTTACCGCCGACGGAACGTTGATGACTGTACCATACTGAAAGTATTGTACTTGTTAATGTTTAGGTTACTGTTGGTCCTTGTTTCTTTACAAAATATTGCCATATTGTCTCCTAATATTGAATGTTTTTCCAATACATTTCGGCTGTGAAGGAATTTCTTCAATGACATTGTGTGTACAGGAAGATAAAAATAAAGAACATCATCGAACAAAATCACCCTATTGACTGTTTGCATTCCTATATTAATATTTAAATGGTCCACGGTCGTGTCTGGATAGTCTAGCAACCCTCCCAAGCCACCAACCACCAGCTCACGGATAGTGTACTGACATGAGTAGAGTGGACTACTAATCCGAACTGTCTGAACGCATAATGGCATTAAGTAAATATGGGGTTGAAAAATTAATGTTCTGTGTCACAATTGGCATAAATGAACATCAAATGTATACTCGTCGTCTTTTCTGTGTGTCAATCGTAATGTTGCCTAGAAGTATATATAGTAGGTTCAACTCCAGATAATTAGCAATGGGACTTTTTAGGGTTCCGCGACCGAAGGGTAACCAACGGGACGCTGTTACTAAGCTTCCGCTGTCCGTCTGTCCGTCCGTCTGTCTGTCAGCGGGCTGTCTCTCATGCTCCGTAATAGGTAGACAGTTGACATTTCCACAGAATATGTATCTCTGTTGCCGCTATAACAGCAAATAATAAAAATTAATTAAACATTAAAGGGATCTCCGCTAGTACGATGGTACGGAACCCTTCAAGCGCAAGTCCGACTCGCGCTTGGCTGGTTTTTATTCGTATCTCGGTACTTTGTCAGTTCATCTCGGATATCACTGAAATCAGTGAGCATCAAGCTGTTATTACTTTCCGTATTTGAATACCTAGAAAGTAAGATTAAAGGTACAATCACAAAACACGGTTGGTTCGTGTCAACATGGAGCTCCATAAATGAACTGATTGTCCCCGCAGCTCGCAGTGACTATGGATAGTGCAAGTCAATCATGAGCCTACAAAACTAATAACAGTCTGCTCAGCACGTCATCGTCATTTGGATTCCATGAATGAATCCACTACACTAATTAAACCACGACTAATCAAGCCGAGGGGCTCATTGTCGCATGGCCGTAACTCCTAATTAACGCGGTAATTAAGCGCGGATATAAGTCTGTCCATCCGATAGTCTGCCTCAATGGCGCCCCGTACATCAGCCACCATGTCCGTCCGCCTGGCGTTGGTGCTGGTCGCCGGACTCTTCATCACGGCGGAGTGTTCGCAAGAAGTCATCAAGAATCTGTCCATGCACTTCGCTAAGCCGTTGGAAGACTGTAAGAAAGAGGTAAGATACTTAAAATGTTGTGTTGATTTGATGTGAAGAGGAGGAAACCCTATATCTACCAGATTTATAAGGATCTGATTCAGTGACGACCGACATAGATGATTTTTTAGGTACAATCGAGTTATATTACCCCAAACATATAATATTATCATCTATATTATGTGATTCCGATCGTCATTTTCTTTGATACTTGTCGTTATATGGTCGTGTTATGGTGGTTCCGAACACTCATAATTTAGTATGCCATCTGCTATACCAGTTATTCAATAAACTTACATGATATGGTCCTTAACAATTCTAGATGGACCTCCCTGAGTCAGTGACGACAGACTTTTACAACTTCTGGAAGGAGGGCTACGAGTTCACAAACAGACAGACTGGCTGCGCCATCTTCTGCCTGTCATCCAAGCTGGAACTTCTGGACCAGGAGCTGAAGCTGCACCACGGCAAGGCGCAGGAGTTCGCGCAGAAACATGGCGCGGGTGAAAGATCTGTTCTTATTCATAGCATTTTGACTCGTTTTGATTTAGATTACTTTTTCTACGCTAAATTTTCGTTTGTACCTACCTCATAAATTAATCCGTGAGATTACATTAAGTACTAAATCATCGTAGGTTTACCTCCTGATATTAAGCCCATCAGACCTATATGAGTAGATAAATATAAAGTTATATCGATATAGTGCGATATGGGCTAGGGAGTGCTTCACAAAATTAAAATGTGAGTCAGCGAGATTTCCGAACGGTTGAAGCGGAAAATTGTAAAGAAAGTTTAATGTCACGCAGTTTCTATTGGGAAATAACTCAGCATAATGTCGTTACTGATTGAGACTCCAAAACAATAGTTTCCATGCTATTGTATCTGTGATTATTTTATGGTCATGATCATCATGCGATAGCCAGACTTCTCGATTCTTCTCAGTGACTGTATCCCATAAATTATGGTCTCCTTCTTTTTCTCGTGTCGATGACTTTACTTCCGTCCGACCAGTACTAAACAATCGGGACAGTACGGCTATCTGCCCCAACTAAGACTACTGGAGGACTCTAGTATACTGGAGGCTACTACTACTACTATCTTTCATTTTCTTTACCAATTTAATCCACCAGACGAGGCGATGGCAAAGCAGCTGGTGGCCCTAATCCACGGTTGCACGGAGTCGACCCCTGACGCAGCTGATGACCCCTGCATGAAGACCCTGAACGTGGCCAAGTGCTTCAAGGCCAAGATCCACGAGCTCAACTGGGCGCCGAGTATGGAGCTCATCGTCGGAGAAGTCTTGGCTGAAGTGTAGGAATGATCGTCGGGTTTGACCTCTTTGTTTCTTCGATTGTACCTGTATTTATTACTTGCATTTTGGAAAGAACAGTATTGCAAGTATTGGTGACTCTTTGCTGTTGTTTCGATATTAGCTTGCGCAAAATAAATGTGCCTCCGTCTTCTTGAATTGATTCAGCTAAGCGTTTTCAATTATTGCTGTTATAACTTAATAGTATTGATTGTTTAAAGCAAAGCTCTATCAGAATAAAGATTAAAATTTAAGCAGATTTCCAAAACCATAAACAGATAGGATATCTACATGTAGATATCATAATACGGAGCAGGCATGTTAAATGGACTTGTGAAATAAGTTAGTTGTTCGTGTGAAGAATCTCCTGCCTCGCCAATTTGCCCGAAGGGGGTGGGTAGTTTTATAAGCTGCAAGTACTTGATGTTATTAAATAAATATACATCAATCAGTTTTGTTTTATTTTTTACGGTTTTATTGATATCGGTCTTAACAATCGTTAAATTGCTTACATAAATCAAAAATAGTATTGTCTTGTTATCCTACTGTTTTATGTACTGCAAGATGTATGGTAACGATGAGGGAAGAGGTCTAGCCACTCCTAATTAAAGATGAGGGCAGAGGTCTAGCCACTCCTAATTAAAGATGAGGGAAGAGGTCTAGCCACTCCTAATTAAAGATGAGGGAAGAGGTCTAGCCACTCCTAATTAAAGATGAGGGAAGAGGTCTAGCCACTCCTAATTAAAGATGAGGGAAGAGGTCTAGCCACTCCTAATTAAAGATGAGGGAAGAGGTCTAGCCACTCCTAATTAAAGCGCTCTCTAAGGTTTATTCATGAAAAAGCCCAATGGGTTATCCGAAAATATCTTTACTAACCCATGGCTGCCATTGAACAAAGTCACGAGAACTGACGCTACATCTAATAAAACTAATTCAAAACTCGTTATCTTAGTACATCTAAAACACAAATCCAATTAAAAAAGTAATTAATCCAACACATTTCCCAATTGTTCCGATTTCTTCGCTGTTGACAACATTATACCTGCACCTATGATGAAGAGAAATACTGTCATTTTTAGCACAGTGCTCAAAATGAGGATATTACTATTATTCTGTTCGTTGATTTTGTCGAGTGTGGAAGAAAATGAGGTATATGTGATACAGACCATCAGCAACAGTATCGGGGATATGGTACTTGAGTGTCAGTCTGAGGTAGGTGTTAAAGTCAAAATAATATGTTTGTAAGTTTACATAGAAAGAGAATAGTAGCAAGCTCTACCAAGGGGCGGAGAACACATCATAAATACTATGGACAGTAAAGCGATTCTCACACGACACCGCTCGTCCACGCGGTACGCCGCGTGGATAAACGCGAGCGTCGCTCGTCCGTGCGGTCGGGCGGTGGATTTCATACAAGCCAATGTGACGTGATGCGGTGTCCTGCGAGAAAGGCGTCCGAGTCCATGGGCTGTTCGTTAGTAAATTGTCGACATAAAAGGTGAAAGAGTATTTATTTTGGAACTAATTTAATTTTTTAAATTTTTTGATCGACATAAAATAGATCGCTAATTAAGAATATGGAATAGGCTATTTTAAATCTCCTAGTACACAATTTAAGTACTAACATATCATTTAATCTACGCTTTCGTTTCTTTTTCCTATCCTTTTATAACATCTATCAGTTCTCGTCTACTGAAAGACATATTTAAGCTAAAATATATCTAATATACGTCACAGTTCATTTCGTCGCCTACAGTAAGTAAAGGGGGCCACCAGACCAAAACTTAATATCTACATACATTGTGAAGTTCTGGTGAAAGGCTTTATTTGGAGGTCCTCATTAACTAAGTAATTCTAAGTCTACATCAACAATATCCTCAGTTGGAGTTCACTAATGAAGTAATTAAAGATCTAAAAAACTTCTGGAATGAAAAGAACTACTTGAGAAGCCAGGACTTGGGCTGTGCCCTGGTCTGCGTGTTCGAGAAGAATGAGTTCTTGAATGAAGAGGGCAGCCAAGTGGTTCCGGGAAATGTTGATGCGTTCTTTAAGGCTTGCGGCGCTGGTAATTTTCTCTTTTTTTTACCTTTAGCTCATTGACGCATATTTGCAGGTCGCATGAGTATGTTCCAGGAGCGGCGGCGACCTCTCGCTTCCGGCCTTGGTTCAATCCATGGTCCGGAGCGAGACGGAATGGGACGCCATCACCTCCTTCTGCGAAGCAGTCATGCTAGCGAAGGAGGTGGCGGAACGTGAGAGGGAGAGAACCTCACGTCCCAGCCGCCGCGGGAGACGCACCGGGCGTCGGGGGCCACGTGGTGGCTCCCGGCCACCGTAGGCGCGGGCCTGAGTGGGCTATGGGCTAGCTCGCCGTCCGTCCGTCTTATGACGACAGGCCGTGTCGACGGCGCGTTTGTGTTCCACGCGCGCCTCGAAGAGAGTCAGCAGACAGGAAGGGGTCCGTAAGGACCGATGCCTGCCAGGGTTGCGGGACTGTTCGAAACAGATACCGCGGCCCTGGAACACAAAGGGCAAAGGAAGGAACATGGATGGGTTTTAGTCAGTAAAAGTCTGACACTCCCTTCTGCTCAGCCCAGAGCGGGAGGGGTTATTTGATGATTTCCCATCCGAAAAAAAAAAAATAAGTTCCAGGAGTATTGGTGTTATTGGCTGTATGCTTCTTAACTACTAGGCAACCATGTGCGAAAACGTTGAAAGGTCAACAGTACATTTGGACGTCACTATTTGCATCATGTAGTATGACAAGGTTCTACGTATGGCAAAGGTTTTCGATGGTCAACCGTACATAATGTTTAATACTTGAACTATCAGCAATTTCTCAGCATTCATTTGCAAAAATAATTACCTACTTCCAGACGAAATAATGTCGCGGAAGATGGTGGAACTGTTCCAACTGTGCAAGAAGTCGACAAGGAGCATCAGAAACCTCTGCGACAGCGCTCTGGAGATGGCCAAGTGCTTCCGCTACGGCGTCTTCGAAATGCACTGGGCGCCGGAGCCGGACTACTGGAGGAACCAGACTGAGCTTCCACCTGACTCCGACCTCGAACAGGTCTCTGATGATCAGAGCTCGGACCCGGCTATAATAAAAGAAACGAATCAAAGAAAAATATTTGCTGCGCTTTTTAGAAGTTGTCGGAAATAAATGTTATCTATCTATCTATACATATAATAAAATCGTAAAAATCCAAATGGTTGTTCCGAGTTGGCTCAAAAACTACTGCACAGATCCTGTTCAAATTTTGCACAAATATTCCTTATAGGCTTCTTCAAACCTTAGGCTATATATTATCACGCTGCTTGCTTAAGGGTGTGAGCAATATTGCATTATGTCAGTATTCTTCAATTGTTTGACGTTTCAGCCATGACTTGAATCTGAGCAGCTATTTTAAACTTATGTCAACGGTTTAAACAGCCTAGCGGATTCATACTCACTCTGTAAACGATCAGTCGCATGTTTGAAACCCAGAAAGAATTTCACTTTTTGTGATTTGCTTTTTATTTTTTTGATGCTGTGAGATTTCCATTTTTTTTTATTGGAGTGACATTGTTTGTATATTTCTCATATTTTTTCATCAAATATTTCTTTGAAAATTAATAGAAAAGTATAGAAGAAGAAGAGATGCTGCGCCAACCCCAAATAAATCGGGATAAGGGCAGAAAAATGATGATGATGATTCCTCCAAAAAGTAGTATAGGGAAGAGTACTCTTGCTGTGCTGGAGTCTTTTTCGTTCCCTATTTGCAAATTATCAATATCTATACGCAGTTTGGATTTAAATATGTCACGGAGAGTTCCTTAATTTATTTTGGAATTTTGTTGATTTTTGTTGCTATCACTTTTAAACATTTTGAATGTAAAGCGTATGCTTCAAACAAATTAGAAGTTTCTTTAAAAAAAGAAGCCTGGATTATGAGAAGACGGACGCATTCATTTTTTAGCGATAGACCTGCAAGATGTATAAGGATTGATACCGCAAATCGTGTAGACCGTATTGTTAGTATAGTGATCGGAAGCGACTCCTGGGTTCGATTCCCGGGTCGGGCAAAGTGTTGTTGAGTTTTTCCACCAGGAAATTCTCAGTAGCAGCTACAAACCCCGAATTTGTGCTCGGTTGATGTCAATAGGCTGGCCTCCTATTTCATTGGGCTTAAACATAACTGGCGGCATGTGGGTGTACTATTAGGTACACCTCTGCCTCACCCTTCGGGAATAACGGGCGAGATGTTTTGTTAGTTCAATATCCCGCCTAAGATCGAGCTTCACTCGTGTGACAATATTTTTAAGACTTACATGAACAAATTGAAAATGGGTTGCCTGATAAAATTAAGTAAAGGTTTAGGTTCAAATTGGTTCCGTTAATTTTAACTTTTATTAAAATTTACGGTCCAGCCTGTCCCTTTGCTGCCCCCCCCAGCGACGCCCTAAGCCGAGGCCCGTACCCCACAGGGGGTGCCCTTAGCGAGTGGTCGCTTAGTTTTTAAGTATAGTTTTAAGCCCCTGGCTGGAGGCCTTAGATTCACTTTTAAGGCATCCACAGGGAATAGTCCGGTTAAGCAGTAGCCAGCCTCAGAGGCTGAACTGCGAGATGCCATCACCAAAAAAAAAAAAACAAAAAAAAAAAAAAAACCAATGTGTTTTCCAAACCAAACGAAATCAAAATTGAATGAAACTACAAAGCTTAAGGGCCAAGAATAAGTTGGTTTGTCTTTGTCTGTCTATCTTTTGGTCCCTACTACAGGGTTGGAAGGTAGATGAGATGATACTATAATTTTATACACTCATCTGTTTTCAAACTAAAATTATGTATTAAAAAAAAACAGATAATTTTCATCTACTTAATAAAAGACTATGCACGATGGTATAACGTTATCTAAGTAAAATCCGTGAAGCCTCACTCACGGTTGTCGCAATTTTAAATAGTCTTGATTTAATGCAACAGGCAACCCATTCATTATATTTTTTTTTTCATGTAGGTATATTAAAAATATTTTTCTCCCGGTAAACAGATGGTGCCGGATTAGGCATTTATTCAGTAGATAGGCTTTATGGACAATTGTGGTTACATCACTCAGTGAAGAGGAATAGTATCCATAAATGTAACTGTTTCACTCGCGGGACTGCACTTGCCTGTGAACTTCGGACATAAATGTGGTGTATAGACGAAGGTTTTGCTTCGACAATATTTGTTACATCGACCTGCTTCTATTCATCATTCAAACTCAAACTCAAACTCAAAGCGTTTATTTCAATTAGACCTTCGCAGGCACTTTTGAAAGTCAGAAAAACAAAGGCGAAGCTACAGTCACAGACACAAGGCATAATAACTTGTGAAAGTACTGTAGTTGCCCATTCCAAAGCGTAGATCTCTATGGAGAAGAATGGGCAAGAAACTCCATGGACACTCTTTTCAATCAAAATATTGTTACAAGATCTTGGTTACATCATTCATGTTGAGATTATACATATATGTGAGAACGATGTAGAAAGACGTGCACATTAAGAGCGTCCAGAGTAAAAGATTATAATTATCAACAGTTTAAAAACAAAGTAGTTAAAATAAACCGTGGCAGCTAAGAGATGACCAGTCCCAACTGACAGCGCCCGTTCACGAACATGACGCATGCATCAGCTCCATTCAGCTCAACCATATTGAAGGGAACTAAACGACCCAACACACCCGCCACTATCAGCGAGACATTTTTGTTTGTCCGTTTATCAGAGTCCTTAGAAAGTATACGCTTCGGTAATCGTGGTCTACCTTTGGAAATACGATCTCCGATATCTCTTTTCCGATCGATCTACGATACGATCGAGATCTAATATTATTACCCTGTTCTTCTTCTTCTTTCGTATCGATGATACGTTATCAAATTATTAACACCCAGGTGGATACGTTAATCGCGGCGTCAGTAGCGATTTTGACAGTAAGTCCTCTAAAACGCAGTTAAAGCCATGGTCTGGTCAGGTCTGGCAGGGCCATGGTCTGGTCGGGAGCCGCTTATGCACATTGAGCTGTTGCAACCATGGAAGTACATTTTGTCTGTTATGTATCACCATGGTTAGAAAATTACAGATTTACGAGTAAAATCTTTTCAAAGCTTTTGAGTAACACAAATTAGACGAAGTGTGACCAAAGAGGAGAGACTTCATAAGTGCGCAATGAAACATGACGATTACCGAAGCGTATAATGTTTCTGGTTCCATTACGAAATACATGAACTTCAAGCGTTTACAGTATTTTTCAGTAACGGGGTTTGAAAGGATTTTTAAACTTTATAAGGATACTCAGCGCTGGGACCTAAGATAGATCTTGATTGAATTGCATCTATTTGCTTTGTTCTTAAACTTCTTCTTAGCGTGTCGATGGCAATCTAAATTAACTGATTTCCTGTTAATTTAAACTAAAACCAGTCAGTTTATTAGTAATATTATTTTGTAGCGGTTGTTAGGAATAAATATAACACGACTTCACGTTGCCCTGTAGTGTTTTCTGATAGTGCCAAAAGAAAACGCGCTAACGTTTGTAACCTTTTAACGACAAAATGGCTGACTGGATCGTCCGGTCGGAGGATCCTCCCTTTTTTATGGGGGATGGAGAACCTAACACCCTCTACTCCTTGCCAGCAAAATTATGTCCTGGGGAAAGACAAGGCTATCTTTTTTTTCTCACAGCCACATCAGAATTTCCACGCGAACGAAGTCGCGGGCAACAGCTAGTAATGAAATAAATGTAAAAATACTTTAATGTTATTATTTTACCTGATAGATGTAACGAGCTTGTAATGTGTTCCCACGGCTAGGACAGTCCGCGTCCACGGATCGAGCCGGTAGTGGATCACTTCTTCAATGTTTTGTTTCTTTTAGAGACCGTTACCTGATATATCAGAGCTGAATATGGATCTGTGCCTTTATTTGACTTTATAAGAAACAATGCCATGAACTGCAAAGTTACGCCTAATCTTTAGATAAGTTATGACACAAATATCATGCCTACCTCTTTAACATCGCTTTTCGTTGAACCCTCCTGATTCTGGCGAAGTTACCAGGCAGATATTGGATCCGTCGGTACTATTCACTAGATTTAATTCAACACAATATATAACTCAACATGCCTACGAACAAAAGACTACCGAGAAATTACGCGAACGTGTTAACTTTTTAATAACCCATCATTAGCTGACACCAAGTACGAAACCACCTCATCATCGACCCACTGATTAGCAACTGGTGTCAACAATTACACACGATCGGCAACCAATCTACAATTACTGGTGCATATATAAGAGACAGAGTAACACTTCTCACTCGGAGACACTTTGTAAGAAATGGGAACCTACAACATCTTGTTCGCTCTTGTGATAATGGCTGTAGGAGTGAGGGAGATAGAACCATCGAAGGATGCCATGCAGTATATCACTTCGGGATTCGTTAAAGTTTTAGAAGAGTGTAAGCGTGAGGTAAGCATGGTGACATTACAATATTCATATAGAAATCTTTGACTGGAGAAATAATAAAGTTCCTAAGATGTTTTATGGCCGATTACTATTAAGTGCCAGACTTTACCGCATCTCAGAATCCAGTCTCTAAATCATCTTAAACGGATGACTTTCTATATCTTGAGGGAACCGCAGCGGTACCTGCAAGTGCAAACTTTCAAATCTCCTCATAATTTCTGGAGTTATCTCTCCACCATTCTTCCAGCTAAATATGAACGACCAGATCATGGCCGACCTGTTCCACTACTGGAAGCTGGACTACACGCTGCTGAACCGTGACACTGGCTGCGCCATCATCTGTATGAGCAAGAAGCTGGATCTTCTGGATGCCAACGGAAGGATGCATCATGGCAACGCGCAGGAGTTCGCGCTCAAACATGGCGCTGGTTCGTTACATATTTTATTTATTATGAGAAATCTACAGTCTCTGACTTAGCCTCTACTGCTGTCCTGATTCATTACGTGAACAAGACAGTTGACTCGTTTCTCTGGGACTCATCAAGCTTTATTGTTTACGGCCGCCGCGCTTGTCTTGTGGTCGCTACTGTTGTTTCTGGCTTTCAGGAGTTGCACTGGTTGGGACAGGCGTGGAGGGCTTTTACAAAAAAAAAAAATAACTTTTGATATTTCTTGGCAGACATTATTGCGACACGGACGACTAAGTCGAGGGGAACATTAAAAACGTGAAGTAAAGTTCTAATTTTCCAAAATTAAACCAAATTGCTATTACAGGAGAGGAAGTAGCATCAAAGATAGTGACGATAATCCACGATTGCGAGAAAAAGTTCGAGCGAGATGACGACGAATGTCTCCGGGTCCTGGAGGTGGCCAAGTGCTTCCGCACCGGCATCCACGAGCTGGACTGGCAGCCCAAGGTCGAGGTCATCGTCAGTGAAGTCCTCACTGAGATATAGGGAATAAACCTGGATAGTATCATGGATGTTTTATTTCATCTTTCCCTATGTTTTGAATGAAATTCTGTATTCGTCTTTTGGATGGTACAATTTTTGTTATTATAATAATACGAGTATTGTGATTGAAAAAAATATTATTGTTATTATTATTTTTATATTGGGAACAATGCTCCTCTCTATTCATTTTAACTATTTAATATCCTATGTAATGCACCTACTAATAATTCGAATGTATTGGCATGCATTGATTGTTAAAATAATACTTTCTGTGATGTATTTCCGTGAAGACCGTCAAAAAAGTCATTGGTAATCTGCTTTTCGTATGTAAACCCTATGTTTTACCTATCCTATTACCTACTTATTTTCGTTGACCCTTCAAGAAGTGAGTAATTCATATATTTTCGATCGCTCAAGCAAACTTATTCTGAAATAGCAATTGAACTCGTGTAAAATAATGTCAAGGAATCACTTTATTCCCACAATGAGAACCTCTCAAGTCAAGTGTCCGGAGTGAATATACGAGTACAAAGCAGTGTCTGCCGTTTATTACTCCGTAGAAGGCGTGGAGTTAACCTTTCTCTTTGTACATCCCCATGTACTGCGTAATGGAAATGAATGTTATCGGTGGACTGTTGACATGTATCGAATGGAGAAGAGCGAAATATGATTTCACATTTCATAAATACGTCTCTTGGCTTTTACGTTGGTGTATCGCCTTTTGGTACTAACATGTTTTCCTTATTGCAGCTTATGGCAGCTGTTACATTTACAATGTATTTAAATGGTGATAAACTGATAATAGTCGTGTCTTCATTTGCAAAAATGTTATGTTCAGGATCCGTATCCAGAACGCGCGAGAAGATGCATTATGTCTGCGTCGATTTTTTTACTTAAAGGCAATGCTGATACAATCCTTTATTCAGTGAAATCAAATAAGTGCGCGAGGAGGTTTCTGCCGGGGCTGCGGGACTGTTCGAAAGAGATACCGTAGCCCCGGAACACAAAGGGCGATGAAGGAACATGGATGGGTTTTAATCAGTACAAGTCTGACACTCCCTCCTGCTCAGCCCAGAGCGGGAGGGGTTACTTGATGATTTCCAATCCGAAAACAAAAAGGATTTTTCCGCTTGGTGGAAACGGATCCTTAGAAGATACAAAAGAACCAACATTTGCTGTTGCAGATGTTTCTTTAAGGTTTACCGTACACCATAACCCTCTTAGCTCGTAGCAACCCAACACCCACACTGCCTAACCTTCCATCAACCCTAAACAATAAACCCATCCACGTAAATCGCTTCACACGGTTAACCCCTGCGCCGCCACGTGAGAATCGGCGCGGTTAATTGCGCCATAACTCCGGCCTATCGCTGGCATTACGCGACAGCACAATCGCGGCGTGCGCCGGCGCAGCATGCACTGCACTGGCTGTAGAACCCATAAATGTTAACAGAAGGATGATAGTATGAGGGGTAGGAGCTGTTGGTTTGTCCTGCGTGAGAAAACTGATGTGTAGTACAATATGATAACATTCATTTCCAATGGGGGTACTGCAATCGAACAACGCGCAACACACGCACAAACCCAGTGCTATTCAATTTGACCATTCAACAATATTCATTGCGTAATTTGCGTCGTTGAGTAGATGTTGTTTTGAAACACATGAAGCAATGATTTAGGAATTACCTTATACTTTCGGATTGTGGTGGAAGAAAAGTGTGAAGGGTGCTCTTTGAAAAGATAGGCCAGATGTTTTCTATTTTTAAAAGGATAAAATTTGAATGTCGAAAGAGATACCTCTGCGTTTCGTAAGGTGACCAATGAATGCCTCAATTGTTTCTTACCTACCACTGTAAACATGCAGCAGCAGTGATAGCCTAGTGGTGTGACCGTCGGACTGCCAAGTCATAGGTCTCTAGTTCGAACCCAAGGCACGCACCTCTGACTTTTCGGATTCATGTGCGCATTGTATAATTATCACTTGCTCCGGTGAAGGAAAACATCGTGAGCAAACCAGCATGCCTGAGAGATATTTCTTGACGGTATGTAAAGCCAAGTCAGAGGCCCATGGGTGGCCTAAAATCTCTGACACCAGGTTAGGCACTAACCACACGATAAAGAAGAAAAAACTGTAAACATTAATTTGTAACTAATCACATGTTAAGTGTACCTTCTGTCTCTCCTTTACTCGCTGTCCACTAAGCATGCAGCGTTAATCGAACTGTGATGTAGTGATAACGGTGTGAACAGATTTACTTACTCGTGTTCCGATAGTTTTGTGTCTGCAGCACTAGAGGGCAGCTGTTTAGTGCTGTAGTGTGCCGTAGTGACGCTTTGACAGGTTGGTAGAGGTGCTTCACCTTGTTAGTCGACTGTAGACGAGACGCAGAGTGTTTTTAAATCTTGATTTATTTCAGGTTTATAATCGATATCCGCCAAAAGTGGAAAGATTTGGAAAAGCACTCAGCCTTGGGTGGCAAAAGTTAGAAGACGAGGAAGCGGTATTTCTAAGTAATATTGCATCGACGTCCATAATGAGGTTTTAATTTTTCTTTTAGGAGACTATTGAAATTATTACCTTCTTAGATGAAAATTATTTCTCCGGACCACACTGAGCTGTGAAACTTGGCTAGAATCAAAACATAGACAATTTTTTAGCTTTCAGAAAACCAGTACCTCACACAATAAACTGACGTTCTACTTCCAGTTTGTCCTTCCAAACTTGAATGTTATGAACACAGTATCAGAAAGTTAGTTTTAAACACCGCTGCCATCAATCAACGCCTTGTTCCCTAATCTATAACCATCTCTTTAATTCATTCAATTTTACAAGCCTGCAATAAAATGGCGGCAATCTGGAACAGTCTGAAGAAGTACACAATCCGTTAGCGGGTCCCGTATACCAGCTCGACAAACAATACGTGCTCGGCGCAGTTAAATCTATTTGAACGCGCACCACCTGAGACCGACGCGTTATTTACTTTTATTGCAGAACCCTAACAAAGCACACTGGAGAAGTATGCACAGAAGTATTATTATAGATTTTTGTTGCGAGCATACTATTTAAAAACCGGCCAAGTGCGAGTCAGACTCGCGCACGAAGGGTTCCGTATCATTATCTTAAAAAAATAATATCTTATTTGGCGTCAACTATGTATGTATTAATTTTCAACTATTTTTTATTTTTTGGAGGTTTTCCTTTATTTGTGTTGTGGGGCCTTGCTGCGTATTTGGTATTAATTTCAGCTTGATACCGCAAAGCAGTCCTGAGAAAAAGGGTCTTGACATACACACAGACGGACAACAAAGTGATCCTATAAGGGTTCCGTTTTGCCGATTGAGGTACGGAACCCTAAAACCCTTATAATCAAAGTTTGAATAAGTGTAATCAGAGAGAACTAAGTGACAGTTGTGGACCGTAAGCAAATATAAGATTTTTTAAGTTGATTTTTATACCTTATGGTTAAATGAAAAACGACACAATATGACGAGAAGTGAAAAAAATGAGAGTGCTTATTTTCTGCGCTTCTCGTTGGATTATTAGAAAATCTCTCCTTGCCAAGTAGAAGAAGGATGTATTATTTATCAGGATTTTTAAATTTTCCGTAAAAATGCTGTTAAGCAATAAATGACGTAGATGCAAACCATACATGATTCGAATACTGTAGTAGTTGAATACCGCATTCAAGTGAACCTTTTGCAGTCCCCTCTGTCCACTGGGGAGATGTGACTAGAATGCGATACTTTTCCTTATTTATAATTTTATTTGTATTTGTCGGCGAAACTGTTGGTTGTATCGATGCGATACCAGACGCAGGTGCAAGGTTTTATCGCCGATTCACAAGACGTGCCGGCTTATTGAATCGTGAGTGTTATGCTTGTTAAGGGGGCGACTACTACGCAATCTGTTCAATAGTTGTGTACCTACTAGATACGTTTTAATCGAGAAGTTACAGATTTTCAACTAGTGAAATTCTAGAAAGGAAATTCAATTTTTTCTATCATTAAGACCCTTAGTTCACCCTTCCCTGAATGAGTACTCTGGAAGTTTTGCATTGCATTCAAAGTGAGACTGACGTGAAGACAAGAGCGCGCCTTTGAAACTATTTTTTCCATATCCCACAATAAAACTCATCCGATAGCAATTCTTACTCGAATCTTTGGAGACATTTCTTGAAAACCTGGTAGATACTTGTGCGGGTGTAAACCCACCTTAAGCCTTGATTTATTTCTTGTCGTTCGTAGTATTACAGAAAACATCAGGAGTTATTGGAAGCAGTGATAGCTTTACAGCTTACACGATTGGACGTGAAGGATTGCCCAGTGTTGGGCGAGGAACAATGGCGCATTGGGATAATGACATCGGCTCTGGATGTTGCAAGTTAACCGGGAGTGAAAATGTTTTCAGTTATTTTATTTCTTTCTTTCTTTACCGAATATTGAGGGACATAATCATGATTATCAGTGCCACTACCAATCAACTTTGATTGGTTAATCACAAATGGTGTTGCACATGGGTCTTTCTGAATGCCTTTCATCGGAACTAATGCCGCTATTTTGTTTTACATTTCAATTTTCTCAAATGTTTGCCAGACAAAGCCCTCTTGTGTCCCTCCTCCGATCGTCCTCCAATGCCATTCAAGCGCCAAATATGCCATGCATCACTGTATATTGCTTCTACATTTTGCACGAAACAAACCACAAATAAACTACAAAATAGAGCATACCAAAAATATTTACTTTATTGAAATAGAATGAATCCTAACACCTTTTATTAATATTAAATATAGTTTCAAGTATATAAGAAAACTGACAGGAGATGTTAGTACTTACTACAATTAATGAAAATCAAAATAAATATAACCTACACCTTTCAGGGTCCCTGGAGGTTAGAATCTCATTATATTTTAATCCATTATTAATCCATTAGGCATTGCTGGAACTAGGCCCACTTGAGAGGTATCTTTTATTGCTGGCTGTACCAAGTCAAATCTTACTAACAATTCAATAGCAACCAACTTAGCCTTTCCCCATAATTATACTAAACCTTAACAAAATGTGTAACCTTTTCAAAATGTGTATCAAACTAACCAATATAATTAATCTTTTTACTTTGGTTGTTCCCAAACTGTCTGTCTTTTTTCATCCATCCTCTTACTTTTCCTCGTCGCTCTTTTATCCTCCCCACTTTCCTTTCCCCTTCATTTCCCCGTCCCCTCCTCCGCTCGCCTACACCGCGGTCATGACCTCCTCCATGACGACTTCCATGCTGGGCGCCCAGTTGAGCTCGTGTATCTTGGTGCGGAAGCACTTGGCCACCTCCAGCACACGGGCGCAGGCGTCCTCGATGCCCTGGTGCTGGGTCTCGCAGTCGTGGATGATGCCGACCAGCTGCTTGGCGACGGCGTCGTCTATGGAGGCGGAAAGATGTTCGGCGAAGAATTTAATATAGTTTCTGAGATTTTGACAGCAATTTTATGATTTCCATTTGGATTTAACATTTGAAAATCTCGTTACAGTTGGTAAAAATCTTGCTCTGAATGACGAAGTTTACATATAATGGCCTTCTACATACTCTACCTACAGTACTCCGAGGGCTTTAAACAGTTTTAAAAGCTTTTCGTATTTCTACAGTGATTTTCAACAAGGGTTTCAATAGCTTTTTTTTTTTACCGATGGTAAATCATCAACCCCTCCCGCTCTGGGCTGAGCAGGAGGGAGTGTCAGACTTTTACTGACTAAAACCCATCCATGTTCCTTCCTTTGCCCTTTGTGTTCCAGGGCCGCGGTATCTCTTTCGAACAGTCCCGCAACCCTGGCAGGCGTTGGTCCTTACGGACCCCTTCTTGTTTGCTGACTCTCTTTGAGGCGCGCGTGGAACACGAACGCGCCGTCGACACGGCCTGTCGTCATAAGACGGACGGACGGCGAGCTAGCCCATAGCTCACCGTCCACAGGCCCGCGCCTACGGTGGCCGGGGGCCACCACCAGCCGCTTGAAGGCAGCCCCGGCCCGTTCCAGTTTGGGGGCCAAACGTCGAAAATGCTCCACGAAGTTCCACCGGCTGTCGAGGACGAGACCTAGGTACTTCAACGTCGGCTCGACGCCGATGGGAAGGTTTTCAATAGCTTAGGTACTTATTGCAATCCATTATTCATAATGGCTTTTCCATCATCCTTATCGCTGATACACTCTCTACTAGCCACTTCATTGCAGTATCAGTAGAAAAGCAAAGATAACCTCCTTGGCGCATCGACTGGCTTGGTATTTATAGGAACAAACAATAACATCTAGGTTCGAGCCCGCCACACTATTCCCAAACGACTCTATCTCCTGAAATCCAGAATCAACAAAGGCGACCGCCAGAAAAGCGCCGAGACAATGAAGCTCGACGAAGCCCCGGAGAAATAATATAACTGTTTTGGATCCCGCAACGAAATTACTCAGAAAAGAATAGCGAACGATTAAGAAAAACATGATTTCCACTTATCTAGGTTCGCAGTTCCATTAAAAAGACATACCAGCTCCATGACTCTTGGCAAACTCCTCAGCCTTCCCGTGGTGCATTTTCTGGTCCTCGCCGATGAGCTCCAGTTTGTTGGCCATGCACAGAACCATGCAGCCCAGTTCGCGGTTCACCAGCGCGTACTCCTCCTGCCAGAAGTTGTACATGTCCTGCATGATGTGCTCGCCCACATTTAGCTGGAAGAAGAGATACGGCATGATCAGCTTATATATAACATTACGAGCACTGGAACTTAGGCCTCGTCTCTGTGAGAGGGAAACGTTGAGGAAGAGATGATATAAGTCATGATCATCACGAAATTGTTATGACAGCAGCGCTGGACGTAAATACAACCACTATCTAAGTTTGTCCCCAACATCACCTAGCCGTCATCTAAGAATTATGTACATCAAAACGGTATTTTATCTCAAATGCTGAAAATTTACGTTATCCTGAAGTAGCATTTATACATACAATAGCCTTACCTCAGTTTTACACTGATCCACAACCTTCGTGAACCCTGAGCTCATCTTCGAGATGAGCTCCTTCGACGGCATTACCGAATTTGTCATAAACAAGACGCAGACGAAACACGCGAGCCGCCATCTTGAATCCGCCATTTTGAATACTGTGGTGATCGTTGTCTTCGAAGCCTTTTATATCGGGGGCTTGATTAATTGTTTTGATTGTCACTCTGTTTTAATTAGTAGGTGAACGTTAGTTAATTACCGAATGTGCGTTATGTTTTGACATGAAGTTATTGTTCAGCGCTCATGTCATCATTGCAGTGCAGGAAATGGTCATTAGAATTAATTGCCAGTCATGATAGGTTTCATTTACTCGATTGTTCTTGGAATTGGTTTGTGTTTAGTCGGAAAATGAAATGAGTGATAATGCTCTACACCAGGGTTGTTGCGAACATCAGTATCAGCATCAGCATCCGCTGAACTTCAGCATCATTTTCTACATCAGCATCAGCATCCGCGATGATCGATGCTGATTATTAATGCTGATGTTCGAGTCGTGACATGACCGGTAGGAGGCGGTGCTTATATCACGTGTAGTTTTTGCTTTCGAGTTTAACCAATAAAAGGGTCGACCGCGGGGATTGCGATTGCAAACAAACACAAAGTGACACAAACATGTCTTATTACGTTATAATTCGTCATTGCGCGTGAAAGTTTTTGATTTTTTTGTAAACTGTCTTGTTTTTGTGCGATAATATAATGCCGCCCCCGTTGAAAAGTGGAATATGGAATTAAAAGTTATTGAAACAATCTTTTATTTGGGCATATATTTACAATGGTAACTACATTTCTCCTGTTTTTTTTAAAGAAAATAATTAAAATCAGCATCGGCATTCGCTGATGTCAATGATAAAAGGTCAGCGTCAGCATCAGCATCCGCTGATGTGAAAAAAACATGCATCAGCAACAACCCTGCTCCACACCTATCATTAGAATAGTACGGGGAGTCCAGCAATGTTAGTGTGTACTAGTTATTCGGGTCAACAGAACATATAATATTACCTATACTTTCTATGGATAATAAGCGTTCAACGCAATTTTTTTTTTACTCAATTGAGCCTACTCTTGACCGCAATCTAGCCCTGAGGACAGAGATGATATCAATGATGAAACGTCCTAACCTAAAAGAAGCCTATTCACTCGCGAACTATATAGATTGGGGTCATATGGACCTGGGAACACCGATATAAGACTAAATTCTGTTCAGGCTTGTCGGTAACTGGTCTGTACCAGTTCAATCTGAATCCTACTTTCCGGGCTACATCTGTATGTACTCCAGGAAGCAGGATTAAGATTGAACGGACTCCTTTTGGCGGTGGATAGGCACCGTTGTTTTGGTGGCGTTAAAACAACCAGATTTTCATCACCCCACTTGGAGACAAGACTTAAGGTGGAATTCGTTCAACCATGGCCTCTCTCAATGAACGCACTACTTCACCGCTGGCTTTTGCGCCGTAACTTTGTATGTCTATTATCTTTCACACCATAACAGTTCAAAGGATTTCGATGAAAATAGTTACACAAAGAGACTTTAATTATTTATTATACCTTAAGTATGTTCCCATCGAATAATACACAAATTTGTCAGAATTTTGTGTATTATTCCGTGGGAACATCTACTCTGGTGAAGCCGTAGATTTAAGCAAGTCTCCTATGGGTACAACTATATTAGAATGTCCATCGACTCGTACATTACTGGTTCATTACGAATGCATACCTCGTGCGCGTGCAACATAGCGGATGTGCGACGTCCTTGTGTCGACGACCCCCGCTTCGGAGAAGTTTGTATAGTTGCAGGAATGGGCCACTGATTCAACTGAATTTTGACAGGGATTTTGAGACTTCATTCATAGTTACGGCGTAAAGAAGATTGCAGTACAGTTTTTTATGCAAGTGTTGGTCTGAGAAAGCAAATCCTAAGTTCCTACGACCACCATTCTTATTATTTTCATCAAGTAGCTTTACCGTTTGGTTGTAATGTTACCTAAGGTTTGAAGATTAACTATGAGTGCTGTCGAAATGACCATGATGGCATGAGAATAACACTTCATATCTGTACAGACAAGGCAGTGCAATGGCGCGTTTGTGCAGCGGCGCTTCTGTTTAGTTCGTCAGTAATCAATTTTGTGGGTACCTAATAGTTAAACCTCTAACAGAATGGCTGTTAGTAGAGAAAAACCATCCGAGCAAACCCAAACCGACTAAAAACCTAATTTAAAATAAACAATGCTGAAATAGCTCGTAACTCCATAAAAGGTATTAATCCTCATACCGGTGATATATATCGCTAATTACACATAGAGGGCGACACGGGTCTGTGTTTAGACGAACATTAGCTTGATAGGTGCTGCCCTGCTGGCTCCCCGCTGCGGGGCGCGGTTGCATGAGCCACGGATTTCTAGAACGTCATTTTTTTACCTGTAGAGGCCCCAGCTACCAAAAAATAATCTTACAAATATCCCAAGACCATATTTTTTTCAATTTGATATCACACCTATAGACACCTATAAGTGTGGATTTGGGCGCAATTTATAAGCATATTGACCCTTGCAATTGCCTTGTAAAGGTCTCGCGAAGTGTATTTTCAAACTTACAAAACTCTTGCTGATACCTTTATAATGACAAATAAACTTACAAGTCACTTACAATGGCGCGTTGTAAAGGTAAATAACCTTAAAGTCCTCTTACAAATAAAATAAAAACTATTTTAAGTGTAATATCGCTTGTACTTCTCTTTGTGATCTCCTAATAAGAGTGTTATCACAAACCGCCGTGGGTTGAGAAGTCCTTGGAACTTTTGTAAAAAATTAACAGTGGCCTATAAACATAAGTATTATATTTAAAATTGACCTTGCCTACAAACGCAAAACGTGTCTTACTTGTCACGCACTATATGTAATTATTTGGTTGCGGAGTAGATTTTCTCGATTACTTTGAAATTATAAACAATATTTTCACGGGCCTTCTCAAAAATGTTTCTTTTACAATTTTTTTTTTAATTATTTGTAAAATAATATCAAAATGTCGCCATTACGACCAACCACGACTCATAAGTGCTTTATTAGAGCAATATAAGACCAGTACTCTTGTGTGAGGTTTATATCGCACTCGTAAAAGTCAAATTAAACCTAAAACCACTGTCTTCACGGCCGTGTTGCTCATAATTTTAGGATTCCTTAATAAGTAAAAGGATTTATGAGAAACTAAATGATAATAATTATGTACTAAATATTAAAATGGTTTACCTGATTTTATAGCAATTTCTGGAGTCAACACAACAAAGAAAATAAATAACCCTTAATAGGGAATTCTTTAAGACACTTGTAGGACTTCTTAAAGTGCTACTACTCTTTAATATATCTTATGTGGGATAAATCACACTTTTAAAAATCGAGTTTTACGGAAGTCTAATAAAACTCTTAGTATAGTCAGTTCTAAGATTGACTGTACTTATAAAATGTATTTATAAGTATGAATTAAGAATCAAAGGCAATTAGACTTGTAAAAGGCGCTTATAATGCCACTGCTCTTATTAATATAGGATTATATAACGTTTTCTTTTATACGTCTATAAGAATATGTTACACGTATGAATGCTCTTAAAATTTAAATAGACTTATAAAACACCACTTTTAGAATGCCTGCCTTAATCAGAATACATATAAACCTTATATGGAACCATAGCTCTTACAAGCTTTTGTTTTTATGGGTAGGTATTATGAGTTTCTGACTTAATCAGAACACGTATAAACCTTGTATGAAACCATCACTCTGAAAGCTTTTGTTTGTAAGGGTATTTTGCTCGTATTATTTCTTAAATTCAAAATTCATTTCTTAGCCACGAACTATATACTTACGGCGCCGTAAATATATAGTTTTTAAACCGAGGAGTTCGTGGCTAAGAAAAGAATTTTGAATTTTTGAAATAATACCAGCCGCACGGGTCCATCGTCAGGTAGCCGCGACCGACCCGAGCGATTGAGGATCTTGATATTCGCTATCAAGAGTCAGTGTCCCAAAAGTCGGACATCCAGTCGTACAAAGGGGTATCGTAATATACCCAGTATTAATTGGGTTGTGGAGGTCAGATAGGGAGTAGCTCCATGTAAAATTCTGGTATTCAGCTGCATCCGGTTGACTGTAAGCCGACCCTAACATAGCTGGGAAAAGACAGGCAGATGATGATGATCTAGTTTTTAAACCATAAAACTAAACTAATTAAAATCAGACTAGTCATGAATGAGCGCACGTCGCACGTCGCGCGTCGCACGTCGTGCGCTGAGTCCCCGATGACGGGAGCCTGTCGTAGGTTTATGCTGTTGTATAATTTTATATTAATCACCACTTTACATAAGTTTGATGATTTTGTCAACAGTTTTCTGTTAGACCGTGATGTTGATAATATGTCACGCCTATTGTCACCTGAAGGTTTAGGCAGAGGTGTACCACTGTCCCTGCAATGGCAGTGGTCTTCCATTTCCTTGAAAAAGTTATTATTAAATAAAATAAATAGCAACTTGTTATTTCAAAGTATTCGGAAATTGTTGAGTTTATTTTACCGTATCGTAGACAACAACGTATCCGCACCCTCCGTAAGTCTACTTCGCTAATCTGGTCACAAATAACTCTTCATTAAACAGCGCTACGTGTGCTGTGAACTATAGCGAGTATGTGTTTATGTCTCATACGGCTTATGTTGTAGTCGACTTGTTAACGCTAGGAATTATTATAATTAACTAGTACTTCGCATAACTAACTATGTAATAGTACCTCAGGTTCTGCATTTCCAAGGAGTGTGATCAACGGAATAATTAAATGCCTTAACTGATAATTCTTTACACACACACCATCATTAAATTAGGAGAAGTTATTGCCTTAAAACTAACTAGAACTTACTCCTCTACGCTCACTCAACTGCTGCGTCACATTTCCTCAAAACGCGTGAAGTGTGCGGCACTACAATTTCAGTTTGCCTTTGTCCTTTGCCTTTCAGTTTGCGGTTCAATTGTAAATAATACTCCCTCCCTAATCTAGTTAGTCAAGAAGTTCTATTGCCTACCTAAACGTTCCATATACCGTAGAGGTACGTGTGCCATAGGGCATAGACGTGCATTACACTCGATTGATTCCGCAGACTGATTTATGTGCTGGTTTTGGCACAAATGCCGCGGTTTTAACGTTATCGTGCCAGGATGAATGTGCCGGACAGATGATTGTATCAGATCCAAATTGAGACTCCTTTTATCTACAAATAGGTGCCAAAGCTAGATATGTTTACCCTGATTCACTAATATTGTTTGAATTAAGATTACTTTAATTGTTAGGACGTCAATAAAACATAATCTAATGATTTGTTTTGATTTGTTTCAGGTATGATTTGAATGAAATTACAATGGGCGATCAAGAAATCGAGAAGGCAAGTACTTATAGCCTTCTCTGGAGTAATGTACCGGTAGGATTACCCACAAATTCCCTTTAATTTAACGATATTAATGCGCGCTGTCACTAATATGGGTCTGTTCCACCCGAGGGGACAAAGACGGGGTCGCGGGGTCGAGGGGCTCTTTTCGTTATAAATATTTTGGGAGAACGATCTTCATAACTTTCAAACATACCTCTGTCCTACAGATTTAAATCTAATCTCCTTCAATGAACTCAATCACAGCAAATCCTCTGAATTCCCATCAATGTTTATCGCCGATAAATCCATAGAATTAGCGACATAACGCGCTGTCCACCTGGTGATGCCCGGGGTTAATCCCGCGGGATCCCGGACGATCCCGCGCTGATCCCGGCCGGGATTGAGACAGCTGCGCGAAACGGCTAGGTACTCACTGACTGATCGCGGGTGATTTGTCTAACTGACCCTTAAGAACTTTCGATAGAGCTAGGTATCAAGTGAAGTTGTACGTTTGATAATTTCAAAAACAATCGCAGTTTTTGATACAATTAAACATAGATATATGAAGTCGCCAACATTACAACACATTACTCTTAGAGTTATATCAGTCTACAAGGTAACGATCAACTAATGCCCGGTTTTTGAATATTCTCTGATATGAAACTTGACAAACTGTACTGTAGCATTCCTCAATCCTTTAAACTTCTAAAGACTCCCGCTAAACAAAGTAAGTTCTGAATTTCAAAGCTTACATTCGAAGACTATTCAACATTGAATAGTGAAATTAATTACGAAACAATAGTTAAATCTGTGGAGTAGACTACCTAAACAAACTGTAAACATCTTCAGATAGAAATATTAAAGCCTAAAAACATTTTCAGTTCCCCTTCTGTCCCATTCCCCTGTCTACATCAATAAATAGTTCCTTAAACTTAGTAAACGTCTTACTCTTATCTGTAATAGCGGTCCGGACAGCCGGGCAGCCGGACAGCCGGACACCCGTGCGGCAGACACCCGGATTAGTGTCCGGGGGCCGCTCTCGCTGAAGATGGCTGATAGGGTTACGAGATTACCGTTGTAAGTTTAAGGTATAGGGTCAATAAGTAGCGTTGTACGGTTTATTCTCGATACAAGGACAAAACGTAATTTCGTGTTTTCTTGGTCATCAAAAAATGTTGCCAAGAGGGCTTTTAGTCTGAAAAATATTGCACCGGTTTTGGAAGTTAATGCCTTAATAAAAGTGCGCTGTTGGATTTCCAACTGTCAGCATTCGTTTAGGTGTCACCTAGTGTTAGTGAAACGGGTGTAGGTATCAGTAACAAATGTCGCGGCGCTATGTATGTATGACATTGCTTACATGGAAATACAATTCGAAAGCGCTATTCTACAATATGCGGTATTCACTTTTAGTTAATTTACCTGAAGTCATGCAGCATATGGACTTTGTCATGGTATTGCCACACAACGTAGTTTTCCTATTATGCCAAAGTGATAAAAAAAAGAAAAAGCTGGTGAAGTGGGGTGTGTTCGTAGTATGAATACTATATGTGGACACGTTCATTTACCTATACCATAACAGAGTCCATAGCTGCATGACTGCATCATCGCCCCACGCTGGCTGGCAGAGGGCAGCAAAAACCGCGGCGCGACGCGAGCAATAAATCGCGCGACACAGCCGCGTTTCGACGCGATGCCGCGTGGCGATTTATCGCGCGGTCGTTATCGGTAAATGTCGCATGCATGCCGTTAATGTTGCGATCATTTGCGCTTCATTAAAAGGATTAAACACTTCAATATTTTTTACAGCTCAATAAAACCATAAGGCTTTTTCAATTTCAGACAGTGTAGGTGATGTATGTTGAGATATTTGTAGAAATCGCAGTTTCGATACATCTAGCATAAGCTTATGCATAATCAGCCTATAATGTTCCCACTGCTGGGACACACGGCCTCCTCTCTATGAGAGGGAATGGGCTATAATCCACCACGCGAGCCCAGTGCGAGTTGATAGATGTCACATGTCTTCGAATTTTTGGTTCTTGGACATGCCGGTTTCCTCACGATGTTTTCCTTCACCGTTTTTGAGAGCAGTGGTATTTAAATAAATTACACAAAGTAATGCGCCTGCCTGGGTTCGAACCCACAGCTTACTGTTCGTAAGGTGGGATCGCCACCACTGGGCCACCACCGCTGCTCTCACCACCTCTGCTCTGCGATACATCTGAATAGATCAAATTTTAATGAGTGAATATTACGCAGCCATCTGGTTGAATCTGCTATTTGATTGAATGACTAGCGCGTTCATTGAATGACAACATTCAATTGAATGACTAGGCCGAACGTTGATTGAACAAGCGTCACTCAACGTCCAACTATGTAGTTAGCGCATTGTACATAGCCCTTTGTACAGAGCGGACGTATAATCAGTCAGGTGATTCAAATTGATTCTGTGATGATCCTGATGATCCTGTAATTTTAAATTTTTAGTTTTTTTTTTATCTTAACCCTCATTTCACTAGGTGACAAAGACTTAAGTTAACAACTTTTTGGAGTCCCAGAGACTCGCATATTTAAATAAATTACTTTTTGAAATAATATGATCAATTTTTCTGGTTTTTACTTTTTTATACTAAGCAAAAATATGAGATTAATAAAGCTTTAGAAATCATGCTACAATATTTTATTATTTTAAACTTAGTAGTTTATAAATCAGTAATTTTTTAGTTCTCCCAGAATTCTCATGAGCATCCTACCTGATAGGCATACCTAACCTTTATGGTCACCATACATGGGACCCCACTATAGACGACCTAAAAGTTTGGCGGCCAATGATGAAACTTACGGCAATCGACAGAGAAAAATATTACAAAACGAAAATATTCTATGATAAATTGTCGAAAACAGTATATACACACAGTATACTTTCGGACATTTAGAGGTTTAAAAATAAAATATTAGACTAGTTCTATCTACATCAAAATGGCTGTCCTAGTCTTTGATTCTTTGAATTCCTTGAATTAGTTGATAGAAATAGTCAGTATTGCCTATCTTAAGACTTAAAATACAATATAAAATTGGGAATCAAACGAGCTTACCTGTTAAGCGAAGTCTTGATTCTAATTTTATGAGTGGTGATCTGAAAAATAATTATTATGACACGAGTAGTATTTCCCTTTCCGTGTTTATACACCGCATTTTAGAAAATAAAAATGAATATTTTTTTAAGAACTGCAACACCCTTTCTGACACATGACAGGAAACTTCACTTATTTTAGAGATCTTACCATTGGGAACAACCTCTGTTCCACAGCTCTGTTCTCTCTATAGAGTAGTTCCAAATACCTACATTCACTATGTTTTCCTGAAAGGTTATCATTGAATTAGGTAGGCTAATTATTGCAGCTTTGGGACTGTTAGCTATATAGTGGTGGGTGGGTAATTATTTTTCAGATCACCACTCATAAAATTAGAATCAAGACTTCGCTTAACAGGTAAGCTCGTTTGATTCCCAATTTTATTTCGTGGTGATCTTCAAATAATTATTATGACACGAGTAGATGTTTAGAGTTGGCTGCAATAATTAATTATGTGATAAAAATACAAATACTTCCTACTTTAAGAATAGGTATTATAGCTTTAATATTATAACTTTAAGAATATTGTGCATGTTGAATTGATAACTCTGTAATCAGCATTGTGTCTGACTTAGTTGAAGCCAGCACTGATTTGAGCTGCTGTTTGTGTTGTAGGTACTGTGAGAGGTTCATTATGAAGTTTAAATATCACTTTCACTTGAAATGTAAGTAACAAACTAAAAATAAATTAGGGCTTGATTTTCCCAATAACTGTTTTATTACTCCGATGGGTTAAAATTAGAGCTAGGACAACAATAGATGTCTTTGTTTTCTGAAGATTGCTCTATTTTTATCAAACTATAATGAGATTAAATACTTTTGATAGGTTCTATGGTTGAGGCCTAATAGTATAATAGCCTCAAATCTCTCAGTGAGTAATTTTATAATTTGTAATCCAGTTGCAGTGTAAGTATTCAATGAATGAGTTTGCAAAAAGCTCATCAACTCAGTTAATTAATGTTGAATTGTTTGAGAGTACTTTCAAAGACTGCAGCTGGTATTATGTTTATTCACTTACGGGACCTTTTGTTAGAATTCTTGCAACCAAGGTATGTTATAGAGTTCCATAGATTTGTCGTCTCTAAAGGTGATTGCATAGCTATGAGAGTATAATGTAGGACTTTTATACTTGAAGATATCTGAGATATATGATAGATAGTTGGCCATCCAACTATTGTTCAATATTAGAGTCTATTCGAAACCTTGTTTCTACCTAGTATTAGATTCAATTAATCAGAAAAATAGAAATCTCGTGTTGTAGGGATTAAGCTGACTTTATTCATTAGTACCTAGTAGGTAGTACCTACTGTCAATAAAGCTCAAAAGGAAAATTGCTAAGTGTCTAGTTAGTAGACCCCTATGACTAAATATTATGGATATTAAAGTATTCACTCCTTTCTGGTCGAGCAGAATTTGAGTTGTAATCAATTAATTCGAAAAAGACAACTGGGCTATTTCATTTATTTCAGTTTTTAGAAACCAATTTTTCGACTAATACTTTTAATCTGGTACACTTTGTACTTTATTATTATGTTTTCCCAGGCACCATGTCACCAGCAACAAGCTTTTGTCTTTTCTTAGAAGAAAAAATATAGTACTTCGAGATCTTTACTCGATGATAAAATATTTGCTTTAATGCAGTAGATTTAGGCAGAACTGACGCAATCATCTTGACTTGTCAGTATAATTTCCTCAAACTATTTTCATATATTATTATGTTTATTACAAAAAACAGCAGTGTCTACCTGGCAATGCGTTTCAAGGACCTCTGCTGTCAAAAAACTCTAGTCATTGCTTGACAAGCTTAGAGTTAACTGAATTGAGTGCTTCTGGTGTTCTAATCTGTATATCTGTCTAAATGTATAATGCAATTAACGGATATCTATGTTGTTCATATTCAGGCAACATTATAGAATTGGCTACATTGTTGTAATGTACTACCAATTGCTATGAATCGTAGTGGGATCTTATTTATATTAAGTCTACATGAAATGTATGGCCTTTGATCTATTAATGTTCTAATTACAATCCATTTACCTCTGCACTCCCATGCACCCCCCCCCCCCGTTTTGTTTCTTAAATCGTTTCACTTTAGTGCTTACTTTCATAGAAAACTACTAATACTCAGATTGGTAGGGGAAATTAATGAAATTTTCTCTTTAAGAGTTTGTATAAATCACACAATGTGTCTGCCTATCTCCTCGGGTATTACAGTTGTGATTTTATGGTATGATTCAATGCACATAAATGTTTTCAGTGTCAATGATGAATTAATCAGACATAACAAATTATCTGTTAATTGTTCTCATCATGGTTATTTTTCAAGTCCGAAAATTAAAATACTTTCACTTAAAGTAGCCTTTAAGTTATGTTATAATACAGTCTTGATAATTTTAAACAGTCAAGTAAAGGAAACATTGTTACCATAAGTTTCCCTCCCTAATAATTTTTAGGTTTATGTCGGCAATACTATGATAAAGAAAGGTAATTAATAATGATTAGTTAGTAGTATTATTTATTAGTTAGTAGTAGGATTAGGTAGTAGATTGAGTTAATTTTAGTTAGTTATTATTATGGGGTTATTTATTAGATTTAAGTGATTTTGAAATGCAATATAGTGCAAAAAATAAATTTTCTGGTAATTGGAATACCTCCCAAAAACTTATAACATGATTAATATACCCATAATTAAATATTGTACCCACGGGTTGCTATATAAAACAATGAGTTACTATTAATGATCTTATTTTAGATTTGACCTATACATTGTGATTATAAGAATATTATCTTTGTTCTAAGACTTGGGGGACGAGGGAGAGGGGTTTCAGAGTGGAATTAAATTTGCAATTTGATTTGGAACTAAAGCAGGTTTAGTTGTTAATGTTAAAGTCATTTGGACACTGACAGACTGTTAAGACCTCCAAACTTTGTAAGTCTCATGAACCTTTTTCCCTCTCAATACTAATAGTTTTTTAGTATTAGGACATTGCAGTGCATTAGATGTGATGACAAATGGTTTCTTGAACCCTTGTACTCAAATCATTAGTATATAACCAAATTTTTAGCATTTGGTTGATTTATTCCAGTATCACTCTTGATGCGTTGCTCTTTAGGAGCTACTGACTTAACAATCTAGAATCTATTATTGTGTTCAGTGTTGAAAGATGCCTAATGGCTACTTGTTGGATGTTTTAATTGCTAGGCGCAAACAGCCTTATTGATCTTCTTCTTGTCATTGACATGACAATATATTTGACCCAAAAACTGCCACTTCTCTGGTGTTGTTGGAGGCAAAAACCTCTTTGGCTACATCTATTAGTTATTTAAAAATACAACACTCAACACACTAGGAATAAGATTATCTTATCCAGGTCTGGTGTGGTTTTCTCTACTATAATATAAAGAAAATATAATTTTTCAGAAAATTCTTGTATAAATAATTTAATCCTGGGTTCGGCACGGTGGTGGTGAACGTTGGCAGACTGCTATACAGTGTCATTCAATAGTTGATACACGTCTTCTTTCTGTCAGTATGAGACTGGTCATTGCTTTTCTCATGAAAACATCTCAATCCCTTGGTTGGGCAGGTTCACCTTAGATTTAGTAGTCGAACAGGAGCACCCAGTCATTTATATGACCAGTTTGATCTATTCCAGTTAAATCTGTTAAAACTGTCATGAGTGTCTGAAACATTTCTTATCAGCTGTTCTCCCATAGAATAATGTTAACAAAGAATCTTGTTCTATTGTTTGAATTCAAGTTTAATGTTTCAATGTGTTATGAATAACAAGTAATTGGTAGCTGAAAGATTAAAATTACAAGTTTGTGGCATAGCCACAGGTGATGAGACAGATTTTACAATTAGCATTATTGTATCACTGTAACACCCATGGGGTGTACAATTTGTGTATGTATGTCAATAGTAATACAATTACACTCATAATTGGTTAGTTGCTATCCATAGCATTGAATGCTGCGATAATATCATACTTGATGCAGAAGCTAAACCACACAGTGTGGACATACCATGCTGTAAATATCTCGTATTTATGCATGTAAAGTTGTAACACTAGGATGGCAAGTTGTGGCATAACCACAATCAAAATAGCTTAAAACCATTTTATTGGCCTGGTGTTTGCATTAGATATACATAAGTGTAACATTAGTTTATAATCAAGGTTGCCTCGATATCATATTTGATGCTAAGCTAAATCACATATGTGATAACATGCTGCGAGTATCTCGTACTTAGGCATGTGTAATCATGACAAATGTATGACAACTGGCAACTTTACTCGCTGATGGGAATCCAGGTATCAAAGTATGATCCCGCACTTACTGGGAGAGTATAATACAATAGCAAGATTATAACCCACATGGGGTATGCAAGGTAACGCAAGGTCGTCTCGCGACCTTCATCTCATGGATGAAAAAACATATTATTACATTTACCTGACCGAGGTCATGAAAAATGGGACTCACCTGCCATGCCAATTAGATTTTCAGTGTTAGCATTGTTCAATGACTTTGCTAAGGACATCTCGTGTCGCGCACTGATAGGAGGTCATGAATGTAGGACTCACCTGCCATGCCAATTAGGTTTTCAGTGTTAGCATTGTTCAATGACTTTGCTAAGGACATCTCGTGTCACGCACTGATAGTTTACCATCCAGCTAGTAACATGTGATGTTACTGGGGTGTCGCGCACCCACTAGAGGAAAAGAGCTTTAAAAAGCTTTCAGCACACATGTAATTTACAGTGTTAATGACTACCATGATATCTCGTATCCGGAGATCAATTAAAAGCCATTCTCATACATTCCATCCAAGTTGTGATCAGGAACACGCGTTTATACTCCTGCTTCGCCTAATGCCTCTGTTTGGTGCATATTCACTATCGTGGTCGGCGACGAGCTTAACCTGTACTAGCTCAGATTTCTACGTCTCGGGTTTACGATTTTCACTAACGATGCACTTAAGACACTTCGTGTCACTCGACATTTTGTTTTTTGGTAAAATGTAATTTAAACTTAGTTTTAAATTAATAATTTGACGATAAAACTTTTTTCTTGCGGTGTCGTTAACGCGCGAAAAAGAAAAGTGAAGTTTCCTGTCATGTGTCAGAAAGGGTGTTGCAGTTCTTAAAAAAATATTCATTTTTATTTTCTAAAATGCGGTGTATAAACACGGAAAGGGAAATACTACTCGTGTCATAATAATTATTTGAAGATCACCACGAAATAAAATTATAACAAGGTGTGTCATGTCATGTCCTCATTTTTATTATCTAAAGTAAGGTTACCTTTTAAGTTGCGAACTTATGGTCACCCTAACCAAATATTACAAAGTCGGCTATATCCCATTCAACGACTTCGCTAAATGACGTTCAGTCAAGACGTTGAACGTTACATTCAACGACTTGACGAGTTGTCCTTTAGTCATTCAATGAACGCGCTAGTCATTCAATCAAATAGCAGATTCAAACAGATGACTGCGACAAATACATCACCTACTGGAAAGTTCCTACACAGAACCAGTTAATGATCATAACCTAATACGAGAGAACCGAGATCAACGCAATAATTAGGTACGTAATTATGTTACTGTGTTGCGCACGATTTCAATGTCGCAAAACCTTTCACGGAAGTACCGTTAAAAACCTTTTAATTTATTTGGTTTTTACATCTGGACTTAGATAAACATAGGCGTAAACATAGGCGTCGGGGAACGAAGCGAGGTGTCGCGTGTTGTCGAGTAGAAACTAATGGTTCACCACTATCTCTTTAATGTCTCACTCTCTAATTGTTACTTTGTGACTTTTTATCCCGGTACTATGATCCCGTGGAACAGTTACCGACTTCACGCGGGAGAAGCCGCGGGTCAGCGAGTCTTTTGATAAATAATAATAAATAAAAATAATAAAAATCTTTATTTATACAAAAATGCATTTGAATTTATCTAAGTCTTATAATGCGGTGCATTGCGACTGCACCGTGCACCGGTTAATGTTTTCAGTTTTATAGACACTTTCTAAGTTACCCATAGTGTGAGCTATCGCGGCAGTAAATTATGTAAAATTACCGATAGCCCGTGATTTATGCTTGAGCAAGTTAATTGTGAACTAACCAGTGATCTATTACAGGTCTTCCATAAAGAGAGCGGTTCTAACTTTATGATGAACTTTGATATTGATGTTTAGTTATCTAGATGGCTGAGAGAACTAAAGTCTGTTTTTTTTTAAGTTTGTTTATAACAGTACGTCAAAGAGTAATGACAGAATTAAGAAAGAAAGAAAGAGATTCAGTCGAGACGCCAGAACAGCCGAACTCCCACACACAATTAGGCATTCTCCTTTAATGTTCTATCCACTATTATAAAGTTAAAGTCCATAATATATACTTAGTTATAGTATCATCGTTTTTTGGATTCACAATCGGGATAAAGATACTCATTGGATAATAAATACTTACTTAATTAATAGTATGAAAAATCGTTTTTCTATGTGGATGGGAAATCCCATACGATGAATTATAATCATAAAATCTTATTATCATGTTGTCACTGTCATCGAACACTGAAATAGTTAGAATTATTTAGACATTTGTTTCATACTTCAGTCGTCATGACTGCGTGGTTTACTCACATAAGCTAGCGTGTCATGGTGTTGCCTTAGACACGTCACCAACTGTCTGTCTAGCCCAAGGTCTAGCCTTTTCCTAGATGTATTTGGGTCAGCTTTCAGTCTCACTGAATACCTACAGCTCTACTACCTTATTTTCTCCACAACCCATGAATGGTTTTTACATTTGTTACTAATTTAATTGTTACAATTGGTTTGATTGCCTCATTAGGTATTATATTGTGTCCGAAAGCGCTACTCTCAAGTTTGATATCATGGGTTTGATTCCCAGGTCACGCAATGTCTCTTTCAAGTGCGCCTAGACGTTATACTACCTTGGTATCTACTACAACTTGGTGAGACCTATATAACATTGAAGAAGTAATCGTTTCTACAGCAAGTGTCATCAATATACATATAAAATATACCTTGGTACTCTTGAAAACTCAATTCCCTGTCCAATGTTGGCGCCGTACAGACGTCTCTGACGTCACCAGTTACGTCACATCACAGCTGACCCTGCTTTCGACGGTATTTGTTCATGTGCTCAGCCCATTTCATTCCTTTCCATGTTAATTGAGCGGCCCCTAATAATACTTAACGTAGTGCCATCTATTGGTTGAATGAGGCAACTACGGAGCCGTTCGAAATAGTTTCACTATTCGATACGAGATGGCGGTAGTTTCCTTAATAATTTGATATTTTTTCTTTGTAGAATAGTTGATTTTTTTTTTCATGTGAATTTTATAATTTTTGTCATGTATTTGCAAAAAAAGATACAATGTTTTGAAAAAAAAAAATACCTCAAAGAATATCTATTTATCGCATAGTTCCGTACAGTTTGGTGCAAAAGTGTTAAAATATCTAACACTAGCTGTTGCCCGCGGCTTCGCTCGCGTTTTGGTCGGAAATTATCCCACGGGCACGTTGGAAATATAGCCTATGGCACTCGGGGATAATGTAGCTTCAAAATAGTGAAAGAATTTTCAAAATCAGTTCTTTTGATCCAGAGATTACCTACCCCCTACAACCTCACAAACTTTACCTCTTTACAATATTAGTATAGATTAAAATTTAGGTTATCACTAATTTTAGTCAATTAACTCGACCTTCAATTTAGTTTGCACTCATTTAAAACAAATGTTGATACCACTGCCCAAATATGTATTTAATGGGAACGTTTCTATTAGCGCAAACCTTGGACGACTATGTTTAGCCACTATATATAAACTAGATACCTACACAGTACATATAGATGACCACTCTACTAAATTGTTGACTTGATGGTGTAACCGGACACTGTCCACACCACACACCATCAAAGCTATGGGGTATAAACTATCGGCCTGTTTCATTTCCGGATTTATACCGCATGAAGTCATAAATGTTTCGTACCCCTCCCTCGTACAGATAGTACGTAAAGATTTGATGATTTAAACCTTAGAATAAGTCGTAACTAATTTACAATGCCGTTGGCGAAAAGATTGGGGCTTACAAGATCCAAATGTGTAGGTATACCAAAAATGTAGCATCAATGACGTTAAAGTTATTTTTAATTTATTTATTTTGCACCCAGCAATAAATAAATTATTTGTTTGTTTTGTCATCACAAACGTCCCTTATAGTAATTATTTAATTTATTATAGAAGTAAACATTTGTCGGAGACGTACCTACTCAAAGTAATAATTGGAATTAATAATTCATTTAAAGTACCGAATCAATTCGTCCCACTGCCGTTTTAATCGATTAACGTTGAATGTTGTTTATTGTGTTTTTAGGCTATTGTTGTTCCATTAGACTATGATTTGAATAGCGATTGTGATGGCAAACAGAATGATTGATGTCATCTGCAGAATGTCTTAATTGTATTTGACTACTTCGTTAATCTCGTAGTCGCAAGCGCTGCTGCTGAGCATAAGGGCTTGGATTCGATTCCCAGGTCAGTCAAAGTGTTATTGGGACTTTCCATCAGAAATAATTTGTCTATGGCAGCCCGAAGTCTCAATTTGAAGCCGGATGTTTGCAGTCCCCCCTCCCGCCCCTACTCCATCGAACCCAAACAAACTGGTGAAAAATCTACTATAGTACACTATGCACGTCTTTCACAAAAAATATTGTTTTAGAACTTGAGAGGGCGCAGCGCTCTCTGCTTAAGGTTATGCTCTTTAAACCCTATAGATTCCTAACCCAAAGCTTTTACCTAACCTCTGACCTTCTGTCTGTAAGGAAACTTAACTACTCCACCTACCTACTACATCTTATCTTGAGACAACACAAATCCCTTCCGTATGATCCCAAAAAGCCGAGTGTGAGGAACAGAGAAGCTACTTAGTCGCCCCAACTGTCCCAGTTAGATCTGTTTTTGCCAAGAGGCAGTAAGCAAGGCAATCTTCCCTCTTATACAACCTAGCTGCACATCCATCCCCTGAAGCTCCTTGACTGCAAATTGGCTGTGACTGATTGGCTTAGGAATAAAACCTTCGACGACATTGAGGCTATGATATCGTCCAATTCCATAATCTGTCTAATATATTCATAATGACTGCGGTAATGAAATCGTTAGTGGTGGAAGCCGTGCCTGGCTTCTTCCGATCCCAAGACATTAATTGACCTAAAAACTAAACGTACATAGCTCATGCACTACACAACGCACGTACTACGCAACACACACACACACACACACACAATAACCCACTTGCATGCATCACACAAAAGCGCTCCTCTTTCATTTAATTTTTTAACTTTAATCTTTGAATTTTATATTTTCTTTTCTTTTTTTTTATTTGATTTCAATTGCATACGTTCCGATTTTGATGCAGTTTTCAGTTATGGGTTCGGGTTTGATTGGTGCATGTTCTTAGATAGGTGTTACGGTGACAACTCACCAGGGGGCGCTGCAGCAATAATTTTTTGTGCAAATCAATGTTGCCATTTTTCTACAAAACTACTAGTCCGATTTTGATGCAGTTTTCAGTTATGGATTCGGGTTTGATTGGTGCATGTTCTTAGATAGGTGTTACGGTGACAACTCACCAGGGGGCGCTGAAGTAAAAATTTTTTTGTGCAAAACCAAAACTACTAGTCCGGTTTTGATGCTATTTGTGGTTGGTTAGGGAGGGTCCTTAAATAGATGTTACGGTAGTAACTCACTAGAGGGCGCTGTAGTAGTATATTTTATATTAGTTACTACATATTAAAGAGATTTATGAGGAGCAAAAGAACATAATATCTATGCTCTGAATGCTCTCTAAAAATTTTAAAATAGAAAAAGCAAAATTAAAAATTTTGAAAAACCCACGACGTTTAAAAAGTAATTGAAAAATAATAAAATAATTTAAAAACACCCGACTTAAAAACAAAAAAAAACGCAAGAATATCCGTCGGGGGCTGCCATGAAATGAACTAGTTTTGCAATGTTCAGCCCCCGACGACTATTCTTGGGTTTTTTTTCAATTACTTTTTAATTATTATATGGCTCCCTTCGGAGAATCCAAGCGTCTCTGCTATCGTTGTATACTCTTAATAAATCCATGTGGTTGTAGATATAATTCCGTTCATAGTCACAGCAGGCGACCTAGTAATCAACTCCGTTTATAATAAGCATATTATGGCGGAATGATCCCAGAGAGTCGCAGGAATTTCATTATTCCTTTCAAGTGTCTCTGGAGGCAAGTCAAAATAATGGACGATTGCGTCACGGCCGCCGCCATTTCATTTTATGAGTGCTGTACCTAAGTGTTTGTGATCTACGCAGTATACGATGGTTTTAAGCCTTCTTAGTGATAGCATATTGGCATGAAAATTGATTCGTTTTGATTGAAGGCCGCAGAAATAATTTAGCTGTTATGGCTGATATTTAATTTACCATAGATATAGAAGGCATTGAGTGAACAGGAGTGATTATGATGATACAAATGATTATAATGAGAATTAAATATTCTATTTCCAAAAGTACAGTTTAGGTGATATTCATCACTTAAGTATTGCACTTCATACCAAGAGATACTACCAAGTACTTAAAGTGTGATCCTATTGATAATAATGTGCCATCGATCAACAAAATTAGTGCGTATTATTGATTGCCTTCATTAAAACGTACCTAATTGCTTGTTTTGGTCCATTTCTCTGGTCATTGTGGGCAATGGAACACATTTTATATAAACAAAGGCCTCCCTCCATTCCTTCCAACGGTCACGTTTCTGTGTTGCTACTTTCCAATTCTCAAGGAGACATCCAGTTCGTCCCGCGTTCTCGTTCGTGGTCTGCCGCGACCCCGAGACACTGTTTCAGGGCAGCAATCCTGAGATCGTTCGGCATGCGACAGACATGTCCTGCCCAGCCCCATTTAATTTGGCAGCCTTTTGAGCCAAGTCTACGATTTGCGTTTAGGAGCGCAGTGTAGTGTTTGGAACATGATCAGTTCATGTTACACCTAAGATAGTACGCTCCATAGCACGTTGGCAAACCTTGAATTTGGGACTTTTGGATGTTAGTCAAAGACCAAGTGTGTGCACCGTAGGTTAAGATGGGGAGAATACACATGTCCATAAGCTTTCGCTTCAGAGACATGGGCAGAGTGCCCTTAAAATACTCTTTCATGGACCAGAAACTCAAAATAATATTTCTGATGGACTCACCCGGACGGTGGCATGCCCGACACGCGTCAACCGTCCCGTCCTTCATAATATGTTTCCGGTAGTTGTTCGTCAACATAACTTCGTCCATAATCGCACAGACAAAACCTTCAGTTTCCCCAAAGAGGTCACCGAAACGTAGCCACGGCACGGACACTAGAAAATCTAATCTATCAGTATTACTGGATTATTCTCACTAGTTCTACTACACAGTCCTACGGTAGAACTTATGAGATTTTTTTCGAACACAATAAAATACTTATTACTTACATTTTTCTTTATCCGAACTCGTACAAAGTAATACATACATACATACATTTCATTAATTTACTCGATATCTATTTATAGTAACCATTTATCTAGACATTATGTTTTGAAACAGTTTTCTGTGTGTCACTTACCCCCTCAAGGTTCATTGGAAGACCAGCGTCAGACAGCCTCACCTGTCTGGCATGAATGCTGAAATGGACCTTTTTGGCGCAGCCGTGAGGCACACAGAAAAGTCTTACTATTTCTCTTTTTTTTTGTACTTTTTTAATATTATTGTTAATGTCGTCAAATTTTTTTTTTTTCTTTCTTTTCTTTCAAAAATCCTCGACCCCCGCACTTCCGCGGGATGTACAGTCTCATCACCGATGATCGTGGGTGATGCATCCGGTTTGCCATCAGCAGTGTACCGACTCTCCTATCCAGGGCATCGAGTTCGGTCTGAGTCCATTGGAGTATGCCGAAAGAGTACATTAAAACCGAAATAAGCCAAATTATTCTTATTCTTAATAATGGACGTCCAATATTCTTTGAATTTAAAAACATTGATATCTTATTGATATTGTTTACTGATAGTAGAGAACTTGGCAATTCTCTAAATTAAAAATAAACAATAATTAGGTACGTACCCACGCATTTTCATAACTCAATGTTTGTAAATCAGCCGGCCTTCCCAATTCATGCGAACGCGGTACGTCACTGCGGCCATAGGGTTGCCAACCGTACTATAATAATGTAGTATTGTACTATATTTCGGGTCTGCGTACTATATACTCTTGAAGAAATACATAGTACGCAAAAATACTATATTTTCAACACCGGAATTTAAAAACAATACCTTCAATAAAAAATATATATGACGCGCCTTTACGTTAACTTTTAACTGGTGAGCATGCGTGTGTTGTAAGAAAGATTGTAGTGAGTTTAATGAAAAAACTGTAGATCAAAAATAGCCGCATATTTTAATAAATACTGAAAACAACTTACTATTTAAAGCAATTTCTTTCCTGCTCTCTATTCCCGCCACCTCGGCATTTTCAGTTATGAATTCGAATTAGCGAGAAAAAAAAACAGAAGTACTTAGCTACTTATCTCATTAATAACAAAAAAATAAAAAACGCCTTCCAAAAAAAAAGTGGAAAAATAAATATACTTTCGGAAGTCGGTACCAAAATATTGTATTGTAATGCTTAAGAGGGCCCTTCCCGGCCCGTCTATCGTCAACGCGAGCATGGTCAAAAAGCTTGTTGTTTCATCCAGAGCCACAGCAGCGATTTTTTTTCAACTCCCAAGTCTTACCCCGCCCCGACCCCGCACAACTCGTCTCCCGCGCACCTCATACCGCCTAACGCGATGACATTGAACGAAAATAGTATTCGAAAATTTCTTAAACTTGTTCCAGGAAATACGTGTTTTTGAATAAGTCTTAGCAGTGTGTGAAATAAATATTTGTCATTAAGAATCTCCATTACATTTGCAAGGTTTCTATTGAGATGTTTTCTTTATTTTTACAGTTTATGAGTACATTATGAACGGCCAAAGTTCGAGTAAAATTTGTGCAAAACCGCAGTTTTTGGAGGCTTATACTGAATTTTTTTCTACTTTTTTTTTATTTTTTGCAACCATGGAAACCTAGATATAGTGCACAACATACATATTACTTAAAAAAAAACAAATATAGATGTGTAACATCGGCATAATCACGTACGAGCGTTTGTATGAAAAGTATGACGGGTTGGCCGCTCTTAAGCTGGTGGAATGTATTTAACCACCTCATTCAGAAATCGGTTAAAAAATGAGTTTTTAATTTACATTAATTGAAAAATTAATGTAATAAAGCAAATTGTATGTATTAAGACACTTTTATTTTAGACAAAAAAGGCAAGAAGTTAGCTAAAATAAATAAAAACAAATACATCTTTGTCTATTTTCGCTTTTTCCATAAAATACTATATTTTTTTAAGTGTACTGTATTTTATTATAGCTTATTTTGAAAAATACTGTATTTCGTCGAAGATATGTTGGCACCCCACTGCCAACATATCTTCGAGAATAATGACTCCTCGCTTTATTGAAATTACGTCTATTTTGGTCTTGAACCTTTAAAATCTGCACTTTCGCCTTCATTCGCAGCTCTTCTCAATAGTTCATGACAATATCTCGATTGTCTTGTTAAATCAAATCCAACATTTCAGTTTCTGCTTGCCGGCTCATCTTAGTGCCAATGAAAAACTCATGAGGTGCAGTATTGACGCTTCTCTGATTTAGTGCTGTTCAGTGCTTGTTGTATAGGGCGAACATGTTAGTAAAAATTACCTGACATTTCAACTGTCTAGCTATCACGGTTCATGAGAAACAGCTATTATTAATATCGAACAAAAAAACGGCAAAACAGCACGTTTTTGTATGGGAAGATAAAACAAATAAAAATATTTATTTTATTCTTTTTTAGTATTTGTTGTTAACCAGTCATAGCAAGGGGTATCGTATTACCCAGTACTAACTGTGTTGTGGAGGTCAGATAGGCAGTCGCTACATGTAAAATACTGGTATTCAGCTGCATCCGGTTAGACTGGAAGCCGACCCTAACAAAGTTGGGAAAAGGCTGGCAGATGATGATGAGTATTATTTTGTAGTTATAGCGACAACAGAGACGTAACAGAGATGTAGTTGAAATTTTTACAGATGATGTCATCTGTAAAAATTTTAACAGTTAGATATCACGGTTCATGAGATTCCGCCTGGTGACAGACAGACGGACAGAGGAGGTTTAGTAATAGGGACCAGTTTTTACCCTTTGTGTACGGAACCCTAAAAAACACGGAAAGTCATAAACCGTTCTTTAAGTATTTCCCTATTTTAACGGTACCCTGCCTATACATATGTGAGGTGCTGTATTTGATAAGATAAACCTCCACTTATTTGAAAAACTACACAGCTCGCGACACAGAAATAAAATAAGCAGTAGGCAACACAAAAACCGGTATTCCATAAAAATCTCTTAGGAGTGCACCACGCATTATAATAAATTACCTAATGCAGAAAGAATTAAGAAATCTATTTAAGAAGCAACTCAATAATCTACTGATAAGCAAGACATACTACACTATAAAACGTCAGGGAATTCCTTGGCGATCGCTACGCGGGCTGAGCTGAAGGTCCATCCCACAACTTAAACGGAAGCTCAGACTGGAGCCACAAGCCGGCGCCGTTCCCACCAGCTATGTTCGCGCTATAATAAGCTGCTGTAAAAGCGGCCACATGAAAATCTCAGAATTGTCGTATAAATCCTGGATCCATTTTGACACGATGTAGGCCTTATCCTGGCTGCTAAATTTTCTGACCATATCGTCCGCAAAATACCCTGCAACGGCTTGCATGATGGGGTTTTGGGTTATCTTGACCCTTACCATTTCGTCTTTTTGGTAATTATTTCAAACACGTTGCGTTTAATTTTTACGTTGTCAATGTTTTTTCCTGATTATATGAGGTCCGTCTGTTATGTATTTCCCAGCTTTTCTACTTTTGTGGGTGCTAATTGTGGGAAATCGAAACACTTTGAATAACTTGGAACTATTTTATTTAAATTTTATGTCGTCTTTACGTCAAATCAAACATCTTTCTCCTTCATCTTTCTCTCTCACACTCTCGCTCTTACTGATTCAATACTGTCATCTCCACAAAAATATTGTGTCTTAGTCTCTGGAGATAAAGATGATACTCCCATGTAGAGCGTAGCATCAAAGAATACGCGTCGAAGTTGTCACATGGTCACGTCACTAGCGGAAAATATACGAACAACAAGTTATTGTCCACCTTATGAAGGAGGCGGTTGAGGTCGTTTTCAATTGGTCGGCGTATTTAAGGGTTGTAAACAAGTGGGACGCGCGGGGGTATCGACCGCGCGGCGGCAGAAGTGTCGGAACGCGCGGCGATGCCTGACGTGCCGCTCTGGGGAAGATGGCGCGCGCGATGTGCTGGCGCCATGTGTCAAGGGTCCACAAGAGCTTGGTGGTGCTTGGGCTGTACCTGACGCTCTACGTGCTGGCGCCCAACGCCTCAGTCAGCTTCATCCGCGACGAGCTGCGCATTGGAAACAAATATGTGTTCATGTTCCTTGTGTCACCCTTCACACCGGTGTTCTCCGACGCCGAAGGTGCTGAGGTGTTCACGACCAGACAGTGCGGGAAATGTTTCATTACGAACAACAAAGGGATGCTGCCGATGAGGGATTACGACGCTGTGCTAGTGTTTGGAGACAAAAGTCTGCTGACGCAAGCGATGGCGGTCATGAACCCAGAGAAGAACTATCTGATCGAAACGCACAAGCGATGTGTGAGGACCAAGCTGATAGGGTGTCGCCGTGAGCCACGACTGACGTCGTTCGTCGTTCGCGAGACGTTCGACCTGTGCGGGCTGTGCCGGAGGCTGGTGGAGCAGCGCTCGTCGGGTAGCCTCAAGTGATTGGTTGCCTTGTTAGAGTAAGAGGGACCTGCGAAGGTCTGCCAAAACTAACGCTAAGAGAAGATTGGTGCTTTGTAATGTCAGGAACTGTTGGTCGCAAGTGTTGTTGTGTGTTGATGTTTCATATTTTATCAGACTGTTGTGGATGATATTTGTATGTTGTTGTATCTATTTTTAATGTTATTTTGTCAGCTTTAAGTGAATTATCGCGATGTTATTTGTTGGAAATTGTGTGATCCCATAGACAAGGGGGTATTTTTACGTTATTTAGTGTCATGCGGGAACAAATCTCTTGAAAATGAAAGGATATTTGTATTAGGTAATGTTTGAAAGAAAATATTCATGTTGCACTTATAAGCTGTTTTCTTTAAAACTCATTTTGATTGCCGTACGATCGTGCGATACTTGTATGAGCATAAAGATATTTTGTCTGAATGATATTGATCGCGTCAGCTGTCGCTCTCCGCAGAGGCACATAAACAATACTCTTATTTTCTTTCGTTCGGAATCTCAATATTTGCCAGAGAATATTTCCGGGCGCTCTATTTTTAAGTAGGTGTACCTATGAATAAAATTCTGTGGCGAAAATTGTTTGTCGAAGAATTCTGACATTGAGCACTGTCAGTATTCTTCAAGTTATAATGACACATAAATCAGAAGATTTATTTTTACAAAATGGGTCGTAATATTAATATTCCTTAAAATTTGCAAAATACTTTTCCTTAAGTGCTCATTGCAAGTTTTAATAATACGGAGTTCCCCACACACAGACAATGAAACAGCTTTCCTTCCTTGGTGCACAAAATAAATTATAGTAACTGCTTATGTAGGTACCTACAGACAGGTGTAAATAACTAATATAGTGTCGCTAAACGATCATCAGAATGATATCATCATCAGCCTGGCCTTTCCCCAAATATAATATGTCAGGGGCGGATTCAGATAAGACAAAAAAACAGCTGGCATTATGCAGTCTGGGATTCAAACGTAAAAACACACGCTACACAGCAGCTTGCAACTGTACTACATAACACTTGATAAGGTAATGTTTTTTTTCGAATTAACGCATTCATATGACGGAAATATATAGATAACAGTTTATCTGAATAAGTATCCTGATCATAACATAAATATCCCACCGCAGAACTGTTGCGTTATCCTGATTCGAACCTTCTTTGCCTAACTTATTTACATAACAGAAAAATACTTATTATTATGGATACTTAAACACGTGATTGTACTCGTGATATCAAACAACTTTCCCAAAGAAACTTTTTTTTTTGTCGTTCACTTTTATTCCTATATCACAACAGACGTATGAAATTCGCTGTTGGCCGCGGGACGCCACTGTGCTCTGCCTATCCACTGTTGCGCAGTACGATAGTCATGAGACCGAACGGCGCGGCGTCACGCAGCTTACAGCTGATACCTAGGTCACAGGAGCGTGCGCGCGAATTTCATACGTTTGTGTTATTGGAATAAAATTGAACGAGTAGGAATAAAAAAAGTTTCTTTGGAAAAGTTACTGTCTGATACTGTCTGTGTGATACTGTCTTAAAAAATATACCTGTAAAGATAGTTCTTTACAGGTACCTATATTTTTAAGACAGTTTTATTCGTCTTTATAACAATTATATTTTAAATATAAAAATGTGAAATAAGTTACATAGTAAATGTATCTAATTAATACAATAATAATCAAACGAAACAAAAGTGCACTTAATACCATACGAAGCTACTAGACAGCCGAATCTGAACATAAAACTCACTTTACAATTTAAAACATCATTTTTATGTATTCAGGAAATATGTTTAGTTTTCATGAATGTCAGCTACATTAACCAATAGGTGGAACATCAGCGCTGTATCCTTAACTAGGTAGTTTATGAATTTCAGTTTCAAGAACCGATCTGGGCGGATCTGGGATCCGTTCCTATGACGTCTTAAAACAGGAGTAATTCCAGTCTGAGAAAGAGACAGAGCTATACAGGTCGTGTAGCGTCATCTCTTTCCCACACTGGAATTACTCCTGCTATAAAACGTCATGGTAGGCCACCAGGCAGGAATATGGCGTATAGCAGCATACGAATTCGTAAACAAGGTAATGGCAATTATTCCCCTCGCCTGAAATAACCCGCGTAAGTCCAGTTCAGCATTACAGTCTGAATCAGTAATTCCCATCAAATCGTAAACAACCTTCACGGGCGAACTATTTATAACGCATTTATTTTCCGTAGCTATGGACTGCATTTCTTATCAATACGTACGGTGTTTCTATTAAAAACGTATATAGGCATTATAAACATTATGCAATTTCCATTTCTCAAGGTTTTTGCAGCTGCTAGGTTCTTTAAAAATAACCTACTATAAACGGTTTTATAATGTCTTAAAGCAGTTATTAATTACAGTTCTTCGAGTATAACTCCTGAACATATCATTTTTCATCTAATTACCCAGAAAATCATCACGCCTGTTCTTTGAGCGTAGACAGAAGTGAAGTCTAAAATCCGCAGCCGCCACCTAAAACATACGTGGAGCTAGGTGTGGCTCACATTGAACTGAAGCTTGTGTTTCCTCCAAAAAGCTTCTTACGATTCAATACTTTCTTGAAGAACGATGAATGGCCGACGGCCACGCAATCGGGGACCACACTTTAGAGCTCGCGTACATTTGTACAAATAATAATCAATTAAGGATAAACAGCATAATTCTAGAATAATGGATTTAGCTAAAATAACAAGACATATAACCGCACTTGTCGCGTGGCCAAAATCAGAACTATATGCCATCATTTTATATTTTAAATACCTACATTTAATTTTTATCCAAAAATATTTCTATGATTATTTATTCCAATATACCTTACATTTTATTACAAGTACGTAGAATGACCTGACCTATCTAGGTATTCAGGCTGCGGAGGCTTCACAGACACAACCTATCACGTAGTCGTAAGGATTTAGTTCCGCATTTTGTTTAATGGCGCAATTACATAGTCATCGTAATGGAATACAATACAACGGACGAGTTTGTCCAAGACGGGCGTACTCGACCGCGCTCATGAACACTTGGTCGTTTAACAAATAGCATAAGCAATCGTATTCGGGCGAACGACCATATTATATGTTGCGCCATGGACTAGGTAAAAATACAATATTTATCACGTGGTTGAATAAAATATTTATTCTCAGCAGCTTAACATTGTAATCTTAGAAGAACTTGTTCGCGGCCTTCGACCGCGTGGCGCTGCATGACATCATAGTTGGCATTACCATATTCACCATACGATGCTCCTCCCTATGTATGTAGGTAGGTAGCCTCGATCATCTCTGCGCACCTTGATTGAGTACAGTTCTCTTGTTCTATTCTTCACCTCAAAAAAAGAAGAGAAGTACGCAATAATCATTCATTTAAATGTTCTGTTTTGAAGGTCGACAGACTGGTTTGAATGTTGCAGTACCATTAAAACTTGATTCTTCTTAATTTAATTCTTAGAATTAAGTTTTTAATTAATTAAGCCGGGCCAAGCGCGAGTGGGCCTCTCACAAAAAGGGTTCCATAGCACCAAACAATATAATAACAATATTTTAACGCTCATCATCATTCATTCAGATCACACTTTGATTGAGTGATTAGATTTGCACTCAACAGCAAAAAGAAATTTGGGTTTTCATAGTATCTTATTGAAAAACAATGCTATACTGCTGCATTTGCACGAAAAAGTCCCATATCTCAAAAATGAAATATCAAATCATAGCCAAACCAATTTTCGTTGAAAATTCTTTTTACATTCTAAAAGCTCAATTTTTGTCAGAATTGCCTCCTCGTAATTTAGAAATTAGAGGAGGGGTGGGGGCACAATTTTGGACGACTTTAGAAACAAATCAACCATTGACTTGGAAGAAAAAAAAATCGTATTTTAGAAACTTTGAGAAGCTTTTTTAAGAGGTAGATAAGTACGTGGATTATTTTTTCGACCCTCAGCTACATGTATGGAGGGTCACCCCTGTTTAGATGTTTTTCATTATTTCACATATTTGTGTAGCAGGTCGTAGAAGGCACCTACTCTCCAAATTTCAAGTGTGTGGTGCCAACAGTCTCGGAATAAAATGGCTGTGACATACAGACGGACGTACAGACAGACGTACGTAACGTTTTTACTAATTAACAATTTATTCCAATTGTTTAACTAATAGATATGAAAACATATTAATAATCCAGGAACCAAAATACTTGTTCATTAGAACATGTGTAAGGAAATGCGCACCAGAATTAGATTTTCCAATAAAAAATAATTGACACGGAACCCTGTGTTAATGAAAAGATGCCTGTAGAATGTTAAATATACAGACACTTAGCATGCTAGTTTTAAAAATAGTGTGATGTGTGCGCATTTCTATATGTATAATATTTATTTACATCAGTTCGATGTTGGGTGTATTTGTATAAGAAGTCTGAACGTGAACTATGTTCCTCCTACGCCGCGCCGCCGCCGCCGCGCCGCGCCGCAGCTCGCATGTGTTACTACAAAATAATATATATACAATATTACAACGTTTTCCTTGTTTTTGTTGCTTGTAGTAATTATTTGTTGAGATACTGTATCACGCACACAGGTAGGTACACTGTTCCGTGTAACTGTAGCAATAGCATCACGCCGGTAATCCCCGGAGGCAATACTAGTCCTCTTAGTAGCTGACTCAGCTTAAGTTGGTTAAGTTAAGCTACGCCTACATTTCGCTTCATTACACATATGACAGCTACGGCTACAGTTTGGTTATAAATTGATATAAAAGCTCACTTCTCGAGAGTTTTCTTATGTAGAATCTTCTGTTAAGGAAGTACCGAAACGGATGGCACGGTTGGCGTAGTGGCTGAACGATTGGCTGCTGCGCTACATGTCGCGGGTTCGATCCCCGCACGGAACAAATATTTGTATGATCTACAGGTAGTTGTTCCGGGTGTGGCTGTTTGTGTATGTGAGTTTAAATGTTTGTAAACGCACCCACGATACAGGAGATATACTGAGCGCGGGCCAACGATTTAAAAAAAAGCATGTATTATTAATTTGACAGATGATTCCTAACATAAGGAAGCCAATTTCCATCGGCGCCGCACGGCATTTCCGAGAAAAAAGCCTAATTTTGAAAAACGAATAATGTAACCGTATTTACTTATCCTACCAGTGAGCACTGTCTAAGCTCCGGCATTCAGACCTACCTACGCAACCAGAGAAACTTCGAGGCCTGTCAAACAGGCTGTCCTAGTTCAGTTTTAAAAATTAATTCATTTTATTATTTTTATACCGAGGAGGTACCTTGTTCGAAGATCCGCCAATTGCTAAGAAATTCTAAGAATAAGATTTGGTGGGCGTTTTCAGCCGTTGTCATGGCTACTAAGTCTAGGTGAGCTGAGAAAGTGACTTAAGTAAGATACAAGTGTAGGCACGTTGCGCCAATACTAGTCAAGTCCCATACAACAGGGGGCGAACGTACTGTCGTCAAGCAGGCACAAGTTGATGCAGTGTGGGCTGCTAGGTATCTTTTGGGAAATTTCAGATGGAAGACCAACCAAATATCACTTTGCCCCACCTGGGAATAAAACTGCTCATTTTGGGCATATGTTTATTATATTCTGAAACACATTTATACCCGTTTTTGTGAACACTAAGCAACACCTCAATGAAGGTCGAAATATGATTGCACAAGTGGATTGTATGTAGGTATAGGTACGTGTTGTTGTGGACCCTAGCAGGTGACGCTCTAAAGTTTCTGCTTATCCCCTCAGGGAAAAGGTGTGAGTTTGGGCAAGTATGTGTGTATGTTGGGATTTCATCTCTAGGCGTTCAAACAGAAAGTGATTTTGAAATTCCACAGTGCGGTTTTATTTAAAAAAAGATGTAAATATGGGCAGGAGGTGGCCAATGCATATATAAGCACTTCAGCAGTCCCCCTGGCAGCTGTGTCAATGATAGACCGTGATAGCTCCTGAAGTGGCCACGCTCGCGTTTGCGGACCGATAACATTGTGAGAATATCATGTTGTCTGTATAAGCTCGGCAGCTCTACAACTACTGGTATCTGCCGATTTGTTTGAAACAAACACAACCTATATCAACAAAAAAATGACTCAAGCGCCTGTAGATCTGTGGACATGACTTGGACTCCTACTAACATCTACATTTTTAAACAAAATAGGTACCTCCGTGATCCCCGACGGGTTACATGAGAGGCAGAGGTTCACCTACTACTACTAGATAATTAATTAATACTACACCCACATTCCGCCTGTTATGTTTAAGTGCCATGTAATAGGGGCGGAGCTATTGCCGTCAGCCGGCATAAACCCAGGCTCCGTGGCTGCTACTGAAAAAATCCTAATCGAAAACCCAATAACACTTTAATATTTATTACGTTAACCACATATATATGTAACTGTAAGGACTGAGGAGTGATTCCCGCAAATACTTCTTTTACAATCCAAAAAATATAAAAGCTGATGACAACATTTCATGAAAGAACTTCTGCAGCACGACAGTGTCGCGGAGCTCAAGCATCTGACCAGCCTACCGCAAATGCGTGATTCTTTATTCATATTTGTGAACCTCCATTCTAATCATAAATCCGAAATCAAACCTACGTCAAGCGCTTGTGCTAATAAATCTCTGTCTCAGCTGTCGTACGAAGGCGTTACATAAGTGCTGGCACCGTGCCTGCTGCAGCCGCTTTTTGTAAGCCCAGCGACCACGTAATCGTCTGCAGTGCGTCTCGCCTTATCCTAAAGTGACCAAGTTTTTGGTTCATGCAAAACAGTCATTGAATGCATTAGATCATTATTTGCATAGAGCAGCTTTTTTGTGAGTTAGTTGGGGTCGACTACTAGTCTAACCGGGTACAGCTGAATACCAGTATTTGACATTGAGCGACGGCCTGTTTGACCTTCACAAACCGGTCACTGGTCCACCGATACCCAGGGGACCTGGGTTTATTAGAAAATGAAAACTTAAGCAATTGTATTAACTAGTGGGTAGCTTAGGTGGATCTCCTCACTTGAAATGCGGAAAGTGGACAATATGTTTGTTATGTTGGTGTATGATATTAGGGAAAAGATTTTCCTCAGCATATTCAGCAGTTCAATCAGGCAGCTATGTGCTGTACAATGAAAACCCTTGTTTTTCTTTTTTGGTTAGGTTAGTAATCGCTTCCATTCAGTGTGTCCTATTGCAATACGGACCTAATCTCAACCACGTCGCAATCTCCGATCACAACTTACGCAACAATAATGATTGCAATAAACATAAGGACGAAACATAAATAAATACTAAACACTACTATATATTTCGCATACTTATGGTTAATTCACATAGTACCTAACTACCTACTCAATGATAAAGTGATGTGATCACATCACACACACATTCCACTCACAAAAGACAATGATCAAAATGTATAGAGCATAAATGGTGCCTTTTTATTTTTTCGCGTAGGTACATTAACTAGATAAGAAGAAAATAACATAACAAACAGAATCTTGTTTGGCGTTTAAGATCAAAACTCGGTCCAGACTGAGTTCAATCAGTATATACAGGTGCTTTTTACGTCATCTCATCAAAGCTAAATCCGAAACTATAGGTAGTAAAGAAAACTCGTCAATGGAACTATCATCTTGATGTTGTACTCGTAGAAGAATAAAACAACAGTTTTAGTTTTTTGAAAAAACTTTTACCGAAGCCTGTTTTAGTTTACAAAAACAACCATTCTGTTTATCGCACTAGCCGATAGTGTTGCTGGTAAACACATAACCTGCCAAATCAACGGAAAAAAAGTGTTTAATCACAAAATAACACACACTCACTTCCTTTTGTTGTAAACAGATAGTATTCTATTGCAGTATTTGGTCGTTATCAGCAAGAATATCGTTAGTGCAATAATACAGAGTGTTATTTTTATATAAATAACAGGTTCGATTCCTGGCTATCTAAAACAAAGCTTTAAAAAAAAAACTAATCCCAATTTATTTTGTGGTCGGCGCAGCATGTCTTCTTCTTCCATACCTCTCTATTACTGTCATCTCAGCAGTCACCTCCTTCCTAGCCATTTCATCCTTCACACAGACCATCCATCGTTTCTTTGGTCTTCCTCTACTCTTATACTCAACATTTTCCTCACTACTCTCTCCTCATTCCTTCGCATCACATGTCCATACCATGATAACACTTCTCAAAAAACGAATACTGCTGTTTTATTCTCCTGCAAAATCAAGATCATGGTTCCTTCGGACCAAATGACTCTACTATAATTTATAACCCTATAGTTAAGAAAACGGATTGAGTATTTTTTTCAATTCTTCTTTCAAAGAGTTAAAAAATGTCTCTCATAAATAAATCATTTTGCCTTTCAAGTCTTGATTTATTTATTCAGTAATTTGTGACTGCATGTTTGGATTGCTCGATTTTAAACGGTTCCTGAACACGCAGTCTCTCAGCGAATCTTAGAAAATGCACAACACATTGTATTAAAGAAGCCACAAGTTGGTCCCTACATGTAGGGATTGGAACCTGGCAACAGGTGTAATGGTGCTAGTTACGACGCCAACTCTTGAGAAATGCTCGCTAAGGAGGGTCAATTAACGCGACACCGACTTAATTGTTTTGTTCGTTATGGCCGCATACCGAGATACGTAGCAAACTGGTACTTTAGGGCTGGATATTTTAATTGGTCATTCAAGCAAAACGGAAAAAACATGGCTTAGAAACTCAACATACATTCAACGTGCACGCGCACGTGCACGTGCACTGATATTTACGTAGGCTTTTGATAGGCTACGTTAATTGAAAGAAAGAAACTTATCAGTTTCCATTCGTTTGTTAAATATAATTACATTGCGAGGGTGTCTACTGTCTACCAGCGAAACACAACTCTGTTAAAGATTATAGCAGTACGTAGACGGACAAACTGAAAGATTCTGTCTTAGTAACAGAAATAACTGTATGTACAGCTGGCCCCTACTAGACATGTACATAATGTACTCCATCGTCTGACGGTCGAATGACGTCGTCGATACTCGCCAATCAATACTAATTATTACGAGTATAGGTACCAGCGTGAACATTCCAGTTCGATATCAAACTGGGTGGTTCTAAAAACTAACATAACAAAACGCCTGTAATCCCCGAAGGGCTAGACAGGTGTACCTATCAGCACACCCACATTTCGACAGTTATTTTTAAGTCCCTTTTAATAGGGGGCGAGCCTATTGCTATCAACCACAAACCCAGACTCAGTGGCTTCTACTGAGAAATTGCATTATGGAAAAGCTCAATATCTACCTAGGAATCGTACCCAAACATCATGGTCAGTAGTCACCGTTGCGAAGACTAGATCAACGAGGCAGATTTAAAAATACTTTTGGAAATATAATTTTAACTGTATTCTTCAGTTTCCCGACTGTTGGACTACCATGTCTAAAGTATACTCCACGCTTAGTTCGTGCTAGACTCGAACCTGCCCTGTGAACAAGACTGCCCCTGTTAAGCCGGGGCACGCGGGGCAGGAACTAGTAGCTATCAGGCTATCATATAAAAGCGAACGTTATCACTTAAATACACGTCACGCCTGAAATGCTCGAGCTAGTTTCCAGTGCACATCCTTGACTCGTAAGACTTATCGTACAACTTGCAACACTTAAGTGTTTGATTGGTCATATTGCACAGATTGCACTGTTTACTGCATACATAGATGTGCGTATCTTGTAAATAAATAAGAAAATATAGAAAAAGTCTCGTTGATATAGACATGATTGTTCCTTTCAAACCTATAATTACATGGGTAACTTTACTATTTACATTAATTTATATATTTCTTTGTTTTTTGGAATATAACACTCACCATGACGGTGACTCCATGCAGTCTCTTCCTGCCAGTTTGGTAGCTAACAAGGACCTGGTATCCAGGCTGTAACTTCAAAACCAATTGACCACCTGTAGCGATTGGTTTTCTTTTCGCCATCCCCATAATTAGAAAAAATCGGTCTTGTCTGATAGTGGCTACCCAAATATTTCCTAGCCACCTCGCCAGTTTCCTGTTAGCTAGACCACAATGTTGATATGACACTTTGACTGGTGCCAACGGCATCAGCAACATTGCACTGACTCGCGCCCACTTCCAGCATGTCTATTAATTATCATTATTATTATTTATTCATCGGGATTCTCTAGATTAGTCTGGATAAATGTCAGCGTTCCATGGTACAGACGAAACCACCAAGTACTAATTAAATTAATAAACATGTGAAAACTATTTTTTTTAAACATATTTAAATCAAAAACACACATGTGGAAGAAAATGTATCGTTGTACAGTTCATACTATATATTTTGCCCCCGTAACATTCTTTTTTTCTACTTGTTTGAAATACAGTAAATAAATGTGCCAGCAACACATTGCCGTATAAATCTTTTTGAAATGTCCACTACTTTTGAAGCTATGATAAAAAATGAAAAATATTCCTAGACAGTGTTGACTTGAGTATATTCAAATTTCTCGTATAAACATACAGGTGAAGGTCGACGCCAATGTTAGGCTAGATCTGAGACTACAAAGCATCTGTTATTAGTCGTTCCATTGTCTGTATTTTTAGGCAGACAGTAGACGATAATAACGATAACCGTCGCCCGAAACAGCTGAACATTGAAGACGATGGCGTCACTGCGCTGCGCCATTGCTTTGATGTCCGCGAGTTTTTGGCAAGAGATCATTATTTACGTGTTATCTTCTTGTTTCCTCTACTGATGGTTATATCTTTAACTTTGACTTTTTGTCAATTTGTTACTAGGCTACCTAGTTCGAATCAATAAAAAGACAAGTAAGTACTTGTATTTAAACTAAACATTCGAAGCAAGAGTGAGTTTACCCCACAGGTTGTCGCTGACAACTGGAATCTTCAAAGTTTTTAACTCTAGTTCAGCAGTCCAGTGCCTCAGTCTTTGATCTATATTAAATCCTGTAAAAAATAACTTAAGGTCAGGTAGGTTCAGTGGCGTGCAGTGTTTCCTCTGGTAAGGTAGGCCACACATACTGAATTACTGACACCCAAAACAAAAAACTCGGCAACATCACAGCGTCGCTCTACTTAGGATGACCCTCAAAGTAGTCACATCTATTGATATATTCAGTCACCCTTCCGGGCCCCCCGCACCCGCCCCTGGTATTTTTAGTAATCTTATGAGAAACAACGCCATCTAGCTTAAATATCAGAAATTTCAATGGCATTCAGTTAATACAAAAACGAAGGTAGAAGCTTCGTTAAAAAAATCTTAAAAATAAAACAGAGTGCGCTGTCAACAAAAAAATAAAATTACCTAAAATTACCATGGTACTGGTGGTTGGATGGATTTTTGGAATATTAGAAAAAAAACATTGAAAATAAGCCTGTAAAAACCAAAGTTATAAATACAAGAACTCACCACATTATTCAAAGTTCAAATCACGATTTTCTGACAATGCAAACAGAAGCAAGATTCATTTGAAATGACGAGTACGAGATGAATTTTGGGTTAATTCTCGTAATTCGGGTACCTACACTTTTAGACACAACTTGAATCTTATCATTAAACGATTGTGAATACTTACTGTTTTTAACTTATAACAAACACACATTATCAGCGCAAACTTCACAACAGAACACCATTTTAAGTAAATAAACAAATACAACAAATAATATTTACGCTACTGTACGTTTCAATGCGAATTACAACCGACAGATATTATAAAAAGCAAAACATTCAAGATCGCGAAATAAATTTTGCTTGTCACATGAAACAAATATGGCTTACAACTTTCTAAGAAAAATATAATTGCAACTTTGTCGATAAAAAACACTACCAAATATATTGCATCACTGCATACCGTTTTAGCCGGATAATACTTTGTGGCCAATCAGTGGCCAGCTACACTCGCAGGAGTTGAGCCCCCAATCTATCAATGATCTATACATGTGTGCCGTTCATACACACGAAAAGGTGCATCAGTGTGAGTAAATTTATCAATGGAAATTAGGCCGGCGGCGTCGTTGCCTAGAAGAGCCGGGAGCGAGCGTCGTAGTATTATTATCAGTTACGTCACACGGGCGCGACAAGTTGCTGTAAGTATTTTAACAGGAGTTTTAATTATTTTTTTAAATATTTTGCATTATTTTATTACATACTTAGTTATAATAAATGCATTTGTTGCGTTGTTGGTAGGAATGGTAGGGTAGGCTAGGCCTAATTGCCTCTATGGACGGCACGCCCCTGCGTAGGTTATTCAGTCCGTCAGCTCGTAAAAATCCATGGCTGCTACGGTAACCAATCGGGGCTCTGTACGCTTGTTCCGGTCGGCACATTTGACTCGTCAGTATTTTTGTTGAACGTAGCTTACCGAAAGCAATTACTTACTACACCTATAAGGTCATCTAGTCTGTCATCTGACTAGTGTCGATCGATTGACTACGATCGGCAGCTATTATCATCACTGAATCACGTTCGGTTGGCTCTGCACAAATCGCAACAAACCGAACGATTTTGCCGCCGCCGATCTGTGCAGCATACATGTCTTCATCATCATCCACAGCCCGACTTCGCCCACTGCTGGGGTATGGGCCTCTCTTTGGTTATGCCAAGCTCCACGTTCTTGTGCCAGCCTCATTCAGGATATTCCCACGATGGCAATAACTTGTCTTCATATTGCCTTATCACCACATTAAGCAGATTATAAAGTGGTGATCACTGTAGATGTGTTGTTAGACATACAAACTCTGTTCATCCTACTGATATGACTACGTAGCGTGTCTGTCCCACCCGCGGACATAGAGCGCGCTATTCTTTGCTCGGCGGCCAATTTCCGACACACCCTGTAGCATGTTGTTAGTTAATTAGGTTAAGAGCAGTTTATTCGTTGTTCTTTGGGGAACCGTATCATAAACACGCTTTACGAGTAGTAGGACGTTCGCGACAGACGTGCAAAGTCATACAATGTCAGAGAAGGACGACGGGCTACAATGACACAGCTAGTAGGTACCAGGTGTCCGGAATTCGACGAAATTCCTTAGAATACAGTCTTTAATAAACAATATGTTTAACCAGGTATATAGTGGTTTGTAGTGGGCGAGGCGAAAGAAATACATTAAGCATGGATCGTAGCAGGTGCAGCGTTCTCTAGTTTCTGCTTACTCCCAAGAGAAAAATGCGTGAGTTTATTTATATGTATGGAAAGAAATCACAATATTATGTTATACTGAAAAATTCAAAGGAAAGAAAAGTAAGGAATTTTCTTGGAATATTCGCAATTCTCGCGCCAGTGCGCTCTTTGCCTTAACATCTTTCACTGTGTTCGTGCTTAATGGAACTTCTGCTCAGCGCGTTTCCACCGGCGCCGGCGCTTCAATACAGATTGCAAGACAGAGTGATTTACCGACAAGTTGTTCTATTCCGGTAGCCATGTTACTTTCATACAAACTGCTAAACATATTGCGAAAGTGTGTGTTACCGTCTAACAGCAAAGTAATAAAAATATATGGACTTTTGCAATATACGTTATAGTTTTATTATAAGGAGTTTATTTATGGCTCTTCAACAACTTATTCACTAATACACATACAATAAACACGGTAGAATTTTCAGATTTACAGTGAACTTGTCAATTATATAGGAGTGCACAACACTTGCAGAATTATTATAGTTTATCCTAAAGCAATATACTACACTAACGCATTACAAGATAAATAGATATAGCGATATAAATAGAGATAACTTTTACACGCGGCTTCGCCTGTGTGGAGGTCGGAGGGGTGACGAACATCATTGCAATTCATAAAGTTAACAGACAGACAGTGAAACCGACAGACAGACAAACATACTTTTCCTTCTATAATACTTATTTGTAACCATGAAACGCACAACCGATATGCTCTGTATTTCTCTAAATGATAGATAAACGCTGGTTGGTTTTTATGTTACTTAGCTGCATTTATATAACAGCTTCCATTGCTTACATAGTTGTCATTTCTCAACGGTTGCATGGAGATAGAAGTTGAAGCACATTAACCACATGAACATAACACAACATCACGTCTGCTTGCCGCCTCGCTTGGTGCCTTCAGTAGAAACATTCGCATTTACGCTAGTTACCTATGAGAGAAAACCAGCATATTGCCGTCAACCGGGCACAAATCCTAATGGCATTTCCCAATGACACTGCTCGTCCTGGGAATCGGGAATCGAACCCAGTACATAACGATATATTATACGCAATCATGTGAAGATGTGATTCTGCTGATTCCATCGAGAGCTGCAACAAAGACTAAAACTAGAACGACATGCCATATTGTTATCAGCCAGTGGTAATCCTTCACCCGTATACATGTACTCGTAGCCTCTACCTATTTGAAACACCGATAAAAAAGTAAAAACATTGTAGGCCGACCAATTAATTATTGACGCGGGTTGGCTATCAATAAGTTGGTAATGATGTGATAATATGTGATATGTGGTATAATGACGAAAAATAATATTTTGTCAGTTCACTAGTACTTACGATGTTCTTTTTGACTTTGAAAGTAAAATGCTCTACAAAATTATGCAAGCTATGAACGTGACAACAGAAAACATAAAGAAATAATACAGAAAGAGAAAGGAATAAGGATTTCAACAATCTCTACTTCTATCTCTTTCTCCATAATTGAAATCTTTCAGATCAATCTTATCAGACAACATGTTTTTATTTGAATGTTACGCGAGTGGAAAATGCAAGTAAACTGGTGTAACCGAATTCTAACTCAAGATCACAAACATCAAGTAAACAATTACAATTAATAACATCAAAGTAGTTATTAGAAAACACAGCAAGTGAAAACAAGGAACAGCTGATTGCTTCAGAGCGGAACCTTCGAACTGGAGCAACCGAGTGTTACGACCATACGTCAGCGGGCAGTGTCAGGGGCCACTGCTGGCCAGCCGAGGCCACTGCCTGCCAGTTTCCCTACACCCCGGTGTCGAAAGTGCAGGACGCGTGCGCCGGCGCAGCACCGATGTACTTCCACTCAGGGTTGACCAACGAAGCTGGCTGAACGTGGTTCTGACAAGTGGTTCGAAGATGAAGCTGAGATTTATAAGGTGGGCCGAGTGTTTCAAGTTTAGTGTTCTGTTCCTTGGCAAACTGTGTGTGTAGTGCTGGTGTGGGCTTCCTCGTCGATAGACGTCGTGGAAGGAGGTCCAAAGTTTTCTTGATTAATATCTGTTGCAAGCCTGCAGTGATTTTTTAGTGATGCTTGAGTCTCCCGTCACATTGAGGGTTGCGAAGTCAATGTTATGCCGAAATGCGTCAGACACTCGTGAAATTGTTATCGCAGTTTCTGTTGTGATTTGTATCACCGCGTGCACTCTAAAACAATCTTTTGAAATGTACTCGGAGCATTGAAGTGTTGAAGGAGCTTTAAACAAAGATATTTTTTTAGCTATATTTAAATGAAAAATCTTTGGTTTTTCATGTGTACTTTTTTAATTTTAATCAATATTTTGTGATCTAAACATGCTAAATTGGCAACAAGTTGAGGTGGTTTTGGGTTATTTATTTGCGCAAGTTAGATGAACAATTATCTCATTTCGTCTTATTTATTAATGTTTAGCTATATCCAGCAAATTGGCTTTGTGGGATTTGGCTGAGCAAACAAAACTGAACCTTAGTCTGATGTTTAGGTAGAAAAAACCACTTCCTCGGTCCACTTTTTAAAATGCTAGAAACTGACCAATTAGATTTCTATTCGATTCGTACAACAGTTGCCTAATACAAGTTGAATGCTAACCGGAACTGATGTAATTGAAACCATTTTCAAGTAACTTCGATTCTATTACCTAGAGACGTTTGAGGTCAGTTCACACTAACACGCGCGATACTTCCGCCCTTACAAAATATATACTGTAACAATGAATAATAATCATTAGGGTACGACTCCAAAGGTCATCGTAGCGGGAAAATGGCAACAGGCAGCAATGTCACCATTGGTTGATTCACGGAGGCGTCATCATAGACATACGTAGACATTGTTCGTGTTGCTGCGGTTTGTCATAGCGAATGATGGTTTCCTTCGGAACTGTACTTAAAGGATGACTGTTGAAATAGATGATTGCTTATAGTAAGGAGCCAGGTGCACCGTGCATACATTGATTTTAATGACGATTTCTTTAGTCGATGCCGTAGACCACCCATCTAAGGTTCACTAATGGCTGTGAGTAACGCACATGGCTGTCCGAAACTATTTGGGACCTTAGTAACCCTTATTATTCTTGTTTCCTTGATCTTTAGTGTGATATTATGAATGATGACTCAAAGTTAATTGGAGCGAAAACATGACAAGAACTAAGACAACTAGCTCCATCCCTAATGAAGTATGTTTCGATGCTGTGGGTCATACGAGTAAGTTCGGTGTTCTATCAGTATTGCTCTCGAAACGGTCAAGGAAAACATGGTGATTAAACCAAAAACTCCAAAGCCCGGAGTGAGAACATAATAGGCTGATAACACCTATGTTTCGATATCCTGCTCATGGTCATGAACTGATAGCACGAGGTAAGGACGCCATCAAAGCCTTTTTATCTTCACTTCAAATCATTATCTGACCCTCAGTAAGGTATTGCTGACCTACGTGTTGCTGCTGGTAGCGTCTACCGATGCAGACCTGTTCTCCAAGGCGACGAGGACTAAAGCGGATGAAAGGGATCTGAGAAACAGTGTGTTTGACTTCATCATCATCGGAGGAGGGACGGCGGGGTGTGTGCTGGCGAATAGACTGTCGGCTGTTTCTGATTGGAAGGTAAGAATCCTGAAGCATTTTTGGTATAGGTTTTACAGGGTCATAGTCGCGATGGTATAGGCCTTACGCGAGGTTGTTGCTATAAATTAGGGCAAGTACAAGTGTGACAAATGTGTACTTTCTTAATATATCTTAGACATTATTGGCGTCGGTCATTAGTGATGAAGGAGAACATAGTGAGAAAAGCTTGACTTATATTTTTAGTCTGAAATTGCCATCCCGCCTTGAGTAGGTGATGGTCAATCCTGCTCTGTACGAGCAGTGGCAATGGTATTTTAATAGCCTGGTCTGTTCATATCTCTATTTTACCTGAATGATAAGAAGATATGGCTTAGAAGTAGCCAATGATGTGTTCGATGAGTACGGTTGACGAGAAGTCACGTAACGTATTTCATTCCTCATTCATTTTCATTCATTTCTACGTGACTTTTGTAATTGTTAGTCAGAACATACTGGATTTTTTTAAACATGTTTTTCGGGTTTGCCCGACCGACATAACGTTTCCGAACGGGCAATGCAAAACAAACACAACTGTTGGTATCGAAACGTAGATAACCTTTGTTCCGCTGTACTGATTAGGTAATATTAACGGTAGCAGGTAGGAAAGAATCGGTTCATTAAAACATAATTATCAGATGGGAAGACCATTAGCAGCGTTTAGTGGTTTAGGTACCTGATTGAATATCAGTTCCTAGTTTACGGCTTCTTTAGATAGGCAGAAGCTACACCACAGAACATTCTACGAAGTTTAATTCCTTATTTTATTTTCATGATATCGTCATTGTTTCATAAATAAATGATAATTATTTTCTTATAATAACAATATCAGGTAATTCTGTTTGCCTATTTGTACTCTGTAGGTGATTGAAATAAACTTCTCATTGACTTTTGTATTTAATGTTTTAATTGACTGCTCATTACCTTTAATTATAGGTAAACTATCTTCTCTGAATATCAGTACAGTATTTGTTGAGTCATTTTCAGTTAGACCTTGATACATGATTACTGCTTTACGGTAATACGTAGATCAAATTACTTAATTGGTTGTATTTTTCCCCTGGGTAGGTATCGGTTACAGACAATAATTAAGGGTACGTAATTCTAGAAAAACTTAGGCTAAATTATAATCTGCGCGTGCGTGGCCTTTAGGTGTGGTACCTGTCATGTTTTTATTTTCCCCGAAAAAAAAATACTATTCGCCTTTTCTAGGCTTTTTGATGTAAGACCTCCTTCGTTTAGTATGTGTGTACACAACACACGTACTAAAGGAGATTACATAAAGATAGAAAAGCACAAAGCTAAATGACACAGATTATTTCATTTTAACATCTTCCGACAGACCTGCGACAGGAGCTTTTTAGACTCTTAATTGCCTCCTTGTCTACAAACCAGTTTCTCTGATAATCACAAAGTTGATAACAATCAAGACTCCCAATTCCAGGTTCTCTTACTAGAAGCAGGCGGCGACGAGAACATAGACTATGGCATCCCAGGAGTACCCACTAAAGAGTACCGCCCCATCCTCTGGAACTACCGGACTGAACGGAACGGCTACTCCTGCCTCTCAAGACCTGGAGGCAGCTGCGAGGTTAAGACTGGCAAGGTGCTGGGCGGATCCAGTGTGACCAATGACATGAAGTATACCAGAGGATCCAAGGCGGACTATGATGGGTGGCACAGCACAGGGGCCCTGGGCTCCTTAGATTGGAAGTTCGATGGTGTTATAGAACATTTTAAAAGTGTTGAGGATAATGGTAAGGATAAAGTACCCTGACCACTACACCATCGACCGTGCTATGAACGTGTCAGGCACGGAAAGAACCTGTTTTTAATATTTCTATGGAAAGGATGATGACACGGACTGCTATCCCCACTAGAACGTATCAACAGCGTATCATACCCGTTCATAACGTTCATTATACCAGTCGAAAACGGGCTTAGAACGGTCACCATACGCGGTTATAAACTTTATTATTATTTGTATTGACAAGTAATTAGTGTATGCCCACTAGATCGTTCCGTCACCGACCAACCGGTGTTGGACGATGGCGGACCGATCTAGTGGGCATAGCTCATACTTCAATACAAAGATTTTTTTTTGCCTAAGTCCTTCGTATTAGGGTCATGGTATGGTACGGTGTAGTGGACAGACTCATTAAAGTTATTTTTACTTTTTCTGGTCAGTTATTATTTAAAACTGATATCTTTAATTAACTATTTCTATTTGTGGTTTATTTCCAATTTATTTCCTTATCTTTTAGTCGGCACACTCGGTACAATACTATGTATTTTAATAGAAAAGTAATTTCCCAATAATATTTTTTACATAAAGTTACTGATCGCGGCACGTAAGTTGAACCAAAATGGCGGTCGTTCGCGCAGGTACAATTATGGATTGATACTGATTGAGACCCGAAAATGTGCGTTAAGGGTCATGTTAAGCCCTGTATATATCCTAACTGTACTGTATCCTAACTTCCTAATCCTATCCTAATCCTAATTCTAACTAATATTAGATATAAATGCGAATGTAAGTTTGTTTGTTTGTGTGTTACCTTTTCACGCTTAAACCACTGAACCGATCTTCCTGAAATTTTGCATATACGTTGTCAGGTGTACAGAAACGGACATAGGGTACCTTTCATCCCGAAAAAAGTACTATTCCCGAGGAAAACAACAATAACTTTCTTATGATAATAGATAGCGCCACGTGTATTTGTATAGTGATTGAATTTATTACAAGCAGAGTACACCTGAATTGATTGTCAAATTCTAAATTAACGCGAGCGTAGCTGCAGGCAAAAGCTAGTAGGCAACTTATAAAAAAATTGATCTAATTAAGGGTACCCCAAAATGTACGCAAGATTGGAATTAAATAGAAACACCGTTTTTTTTTAAATTATAATTGAATCATAAAGTATACACAATATGTTTGGACGCCCAGCTAGCAAAAAATAATCTTACGAATATCCCAAGACCATATTTTTTTCAGTTTTATGTCATACTTAAAGACACCTATAAGTGTGGATTTGGGCGCACTTTATAAGCATATTGACCCTTGCAATTGCCTTGTAAAGGTCTCGCGAAGTGTATTTTCAAACTTACAAAACTCTTGCTGATACCTTTATAATGACAAATAAACTTACAAATCACTTACAATGGCGCTCTATAAGGGTAAATAACCTTAAAGTCCTCTTACAAATAAAATAAAATACTATTTTAAGTGTAATATCGCTTGTAGTTCTGTGTGGATTGCGAAATCCTTGGAACTTTTGTAAAAAAATTAACAGTCGCATAAAACATAAGTATTATATTTAAAATTGACCTTTCCTATAAAACGCTAGTGTCTTACTTGTCACGCACTATATGCAATTATTTGGTTGCGAAGTAGATTTTCTCGATTACTTTGAAATTATAATAACAATATTTTCAAAGGTCTCTTTTGGCCTTCTCAAAAATGTTTCTTTTACTATATTTTTTTTTTAATTATTTGTAAAATAATATCAAAATGTCGCTATTACGACCAACCACGACTCATAAGTGCTTTATTAGAGCAATATAAGACCATACTCTTGACCTTACATCTTGTGTGAGGTTTATATCGCACTCGTAAAAGTCAAATTAAACCTAAAACCACTGTCTACACGGCCATGTTGCTCATAATTTTAGGATTCCTTAAAAGTAAAAGGATTTAAGAGAAACTAAATGATAATAATTATGTACTAAATATTAAAATGGTTTATCTGACTTTATAGCAATTTTTAGAAAATAAACAAACCTTAATAGGGAATTCTATAAGACACTTGTAGGACTTTTTAAAGTGCTACTACTCTTTAATATATCCTATGTGAGATAAATCACACTTTTAAAATACTAGTGTTAGAAATCTTTCGCAAATTTTAGGACACAAATATAATGTGTACTAGTACTATGTAGATAAGATTTTTGTGATTATTACCAATTTAAAGCAATACCTATTTAAATAAAATGTCTATTTTCCTCAATAATTTTGCAGTCCAGGAATTAATATGTTATGTGTTTTGTCCTGATTAAACTTAATTAGTTCCGTGCAGTTAATGAATGCTGTTATATTCTGTTATTTTACCTCATGATAAACCGATTTACTAAATGAACGACCTCCTAACGTTTTAATTCAATAAAAAGGTATCATGAAAATTACGAAGTTATACAACCTACCATATACGGTTTGCTGGCACTTGATTTATCAAAAATTTGAGGACAATGGCACTGAGAACCGGAATATACAATCATTGCCTAGTTCGGTTACAGTAGCTAAATCTATCTATTTGAACTAGCTTTTCCCCGCGGCTTTGCCCGCGTGGATGTCGAAATAATTATATCCGACGGAAACGTATCTACTACCGGAATTGTTGGATTTATCTATCTAAATTGAACGCGAATACAAAAATTTGTGTGCACGCTAGTAACCGTTGAGGAGTTCCTTCGTGAGAAGACGATCCTGGCTGCAGGATGAGGTCATGATAAAAATCATCTTTATCTATCAAACTTGAGCGCGTATACAAAGTTTCAAGTCCGTGCTACTAACCGTTGAAGAGTTCTCTCTTGACTAGACCATCCTGGCTGCAGGATTAAGGAATGTCTATCATGAAAATGTATCGTCACCAGAACCAAAGGTGTGTACAAGTATCGGTTGAAGATATGTGCTGCTAGCTGCTACCCGAACAAACATGATTATATACCTTCATCGGCCTTTTTAACCCTTCGGGGGTAGAATTATCAAAAACGCTAAGATACGTATAAATTAATTTTCAATCTTCAGCCTGAACACAAAATTTGAAGATCCTAACTTCAAAACTGACGGGCTTTCATATAAACTTTTATCCCCTATTTTATCCCTTTAGGGGTGCAATTTTAGAGAACGCTGCAATACGTAACTCATTATTTCTGCCGTACTCAATCAGTCAATCACTTTTGCCTTTTAATTAAATAGATAGATTGCGAAATAAGTTTCTTGAGAAATTAGTTATTATATTATTAATCTGACTGGTCGACTGGTAGGAAATACCACTGGCATTAAGTCAGTAAAAGTACGAGTTCTACACTATCTGTCTATCAGTAGGTATAGTATCCTGTTGATCTCATCTGGGATGAGTCACAGCTGCACAGCACATTGCTATTAGGTATTAATGATATCACCACCGTCACAATAGAGTGATAAAATTAGGAACAGTTTATTAAAGGGTTTCCTAATATTTATCTCACTCACTTCACTATCAAACCATGTGCTGAAAAATGTCCGTTTAATTTATATTAGAAGTTAATAACAGACAAATAATTTATTTGACAATAGTTGATTTCTGTTAAGGTAATCCCCATCACCGAAATTATTTTAATCTTTCTTCTTTTTAATGTTACCTTATATTTAATTGAAAGGTGACTACGACGTACTGATGAATTCCCACTACCACTCCCGAGGCGGGGAGATGCACGTGCAGCGCTTCAAGCACGCCGACAGGTACATGGAGATCTTCACCGCCGCTTTCACGGAAATGGGCCTGCGCACCCTAGACGTAAACACCAATATCCAGGAAGCCGTCGTCAACAACCAGTTTGCTGTATTCAACAACACCAGGCTGAGTACCAACAGTGCTTTCCTCAAGCCAGCGAGACACAGGAAGAACCTTGAAGTGGTAACAGGAGCATATGTGACTAGGATAGTCATTAACAAACAAGAAAAGAACGTCGATGGCGTAATTTATGAAATAGAGAAAGGTAAAGAACGACCGGCGTACGCTAAGAGAGAAATCATTTTAGCTTCAGGCGCTATTAACAATGTCCGACTACTACATTTGTCTGGTATTGGCCCTAAAGCCGATGTAAAGAAGCATAATATTACACCAATTGTCGATCTCCCGGTAGGACATAACTATCAAGATCAAGTGACCATTGGTGGTCTTGCATTCGTATTAAACGATGTCCCTTTCGTCACAGAAGCCGAAGTTATTAACGATTTCAAAACTTGGTTCCAAAACCGCAGCGGACCGCTAGCTTCCAGAGGCATCGGCCAAGTGTCAGCCTTCATACAACTTTACGAGAACTTCAACGCTCCCGATGTAGAGCTCGCTTTAGAAGGTAATTTTATTAGAAGCGATAAATTTATGCTGACTAATGTAAGTGTGCATGCGGCTGAAGAAACGAACCTGCCCTTGCCGTACTATAATTTAGTTAATATCAATCCCATATTACTAAGACCTAAAAGCAGAGGAAAGGTCATGCTAAATAAAAGGAACCCTAAATACGGTCGACCTATAGTCCAAGCGAATCTCCTCAAGGAAACCGAGGATTTAAATACTCTTGTTGATAGTATTGATATAGCACTACAATTACTTGACACGAAAGAATTCAAGAAAACTGATATAAAGTTTGCACCGTTAGACCTTTTCCCTTGCGATAGACTAAGTAATAGAGATCAATGGAATTGTATCGCTAGACATTACACTAAAGCTATGAGTAATCCTGTAGGAACATGTAGAATGGGGGAAAATAGTACCGATTCTGTGGTTGATTACAAATTGCGGGTGCATGGGATCGAAGGTCTTCGAATTATGGACGCTTCAGTAATGCCTACACATGCTAGAGGTGGGATATTTGCCCCCACAATGATGATAGCAGAGAAAGGAGCTAAGATGATCATAAAAGATTGGAAGGAAAACAACGGTCATTATTACAACAGGCGGTGACAAAAATTACGTTTAAGTAAATAAAATATTTTATTAATACCAATTCGTTTTTATTATATCACTGGCTTTTTCAGCTATCATTATAACAGGTGCCGCTGTGGAACCGCGAGTTACTTTTGGCATGACCGACGCATCAACGACTCGCAAATTTTGCACTCCGTACACTTTCAAGTTCGCATCTACAACAGATTCAGGATCTTTGGCTGTGCCCATCTTGCATGTCCCGGCGTAATTGTGCAAAGGGGTTGAGAAATGTTTGATGATACACAACCAAAAGTCTTCAGATACGCCCTCGTGGTCTTTGCAGTTATTGTTGAGTATATTGCGGGGATCAAACACATAATCCGCACTCTTGAAAACGTCTGTATCAAATAGTTTCACAATTTCTTGAATTCCTTCCAATAATTTTTTCTCGTCCGACGGGTCTTTAAGAAAATTGGGGTAAATTAATGGTTTTCCAAAGACAGGATCTGTAGCGTTCAAGACTACCTGACCACGGCTTTTAGGAGTCAATAACGATACACACATTTCAATCTTGTCGTAATACATGTTTGAGTCGTGACCTTTGAATCTTATCTCAATGTCAGGCGTTCCTAAAATATCTGAAATTGAGGTTTCTAAGAACGCTACAACTTGAAAATTTGCTGACAAAGGGCCGACACCTTTAGAGTAATAAGTTGTGATATCTTTTAGTTTATCAGGGAACTTTGAGGTTGTTGCTGTTTTTGTTAGTTTTATAACAGGCAAACAAACTGACAAATGATCGTGAAAATTTCCACCTACTGGTAAATCATAGAGCGCTTTTACATCTAAATATTCTAAATATTCCTTAGGTCCTATTCCAGATTGCATCAGTAACTTAGGACTGTTTATCGCTCCAGCACTTAAAATGACTTCCTTCGTAGCTCTCACTTTTACTTTTGTACCATTTTTTATATATTCTACACCGAGAGCAGTTACTGTCTCTCTCTTACTGTTGAATAATATTTTAGTAACTAACGCTTCTGACACTATTTCTAGATTGGATCTTAACTTCCTAATAGGTTCAATGAAAGCTGTGAATGCACTAACTCTTTCACCGAAGTATGACATCGTCTGTATCCTCATGAACCCGAGCTGATGTCTACCGTTCACATCTGTGTAGTTGTATCCTATTTCATTTAACGCACTCAGTAAAACGTCTACGTTATCATCGACGTAAGGATACCGGCCGACATCGAGCGGACCCTGTGTTGAATGAAAAAACTTGTTTTTTGATATATCCTTATCGTAATTTCCTTCTGAATATTTGAAATAAGGCAAAACTTCGCTGTAAGCCCAACCCTCGTTCCCAATGATAGCCCACTCGTCATAGTCGGCGGGACTTCCTCTCATGTATGCCATGTCGTTGATAGAGGAGGTGCCTCCCAGGACACGGCCCTGGACTACCTCGCAGCCTCTTTGACCTCGATCCTGACAGAACCTGTAACGTGATATAGCTATATAATTGATAAAAACTACAGTTGCTTTATCAGGATCTGTCGACAGATTGATTTTTAGGAACTTGGTCTGAAAAACTTAGAAATAAGGAAAATAACATGAGTAAAACACTGCACGAGTGAAACGCACGTGAACTCTGCACACTAGTAGTATGCTAGTCTTCTAAAAGCCAATCTCTTGACAAATCCCAACCCTCAGACTGTGGACTGAATCTCACCCCTTTTTCGGCCTCATGGAGTACTGCCAGTCTATGTTAGAACCCTTGAACTCTGACGTAAGTCCAGGGATCAGTGCCATCTTTGGTTCCTCCGGACCTGCTTCAATCATCAGAACCTGGAAGCAAGATGAGTACTTTTTAAACCAGCTGCTTTTAAATAAAATTAAGTTTTACCCGACTGCAGCGAAGCCCAAAAGGAGGGTTATGTGTTTGACCTGTATCTATGTCCGTTTCTTTCTTCCCTCATAACTCCTAAACGGATGACCGAATTTGGATAAATTATACGTCGTTAGATTCGTCTTGGTGCCGCTAGTGTCACTGGCGCAAAAGTTGGAAGCAGGCGGGGCCCATTCCATTCTCGTAATTTTATGTTCAATTGGCCCCGTCTGTTTCCAACTTTTGTTTAATCTAATCTAAAATGACGTGCTTGTTTTGCTTTTCAGTATTTCAGTCGGGTTTTTTAGTTTCTTCAACGACTTTTTTTTAAACTTACACTGGTTAGTGAAAAGTTTTATTTTATCAACAGTTATGCTTTCGGTACGTTGTTAAAAACACATGTAGTCTAGGGAAGAGTGCATTTTAAATTAATTAGACAACATGAATTCCTTACCTTCCATTTCCTGTTCTCCGACAGTCTGCTAGCTAGCACACAGCCGGCCGTGCCTCCGCCCACCACGATGAAATCATATTCAGTATCGAATTCCACGCCGCCACCCCTCTGGTCTTCCTGGTCAGAAAACCTATTGAAGTATGCTAACGGATTGTCGGGATCCTTCCGTTTCGTCTCTAGCTGCTTCAGGTTCTTGTTCTTGCCGAAGTAGTCAGGCTCCGGCCCTACATGGCCATACAGAGTGTGCACCAGGGATATCAGCAGGATAGCTGTCGGGGCACACTCGATGCGTCCGTCACATATCTTGCATAATTCTGCAGTGGCGTTAGCACTCATTGCACCCTCATATTCTGCTGGGAAGACGCCTATCAAATCGGAGGAAACCGGCGCATTATCTGCTATGTACCTCGCAGCTACTTCGATAGGAGAAATTTTGACCAGTTCTATGTTGAGTTTTTGAAAATGTTTCAGAGCTCGCTGTGAGGTTCAATTCCATTAGTATATTCATATGAATTAGCAGCTATCTTAGTTTTACAACATTAAGAAATTTAAATTCTTTAAACTGTCAATGTTAAGTTAGCTTTGTACTGTGTTTATCATTGCTGCTACTTATAATAATTGTTATTTATTTCTAGTTCTTCATTAATAACAATACTTGAAGGTTGTTTACTATCAGTACTAGTAAATGTAATCTTGATTTTCACTTTACTAGCACAATAATTAGAACTATTCGCACTATGTGTTACAGTCGCGAGGTATGCACAATTCGTCAGTAAGGCGACTGCCCGCGGCCGGTGCTTCGCCTCGCTATGCCTCCGACTCTAAGAATTTGTTGTTTATTTCCTTTGTTTTGCTAATTGTTTACTGTTTAGCCATTGTTTTGAGTTCCAAGAGATAAATTTTACTTTATAAGTTCTTTTCATATCGGTCGTCACTGCTCACTTTGTTAGAGAGTCACAGTAGAACACATCCATAGAAGCATGACCTGTCGGAAACAAGTAATTGGCTGAATATTTGCAGTATCATCACGAAGCTTTCCGTCATTATCAGAAGCCGTCACTGCACACATTATATTATGCCTCTCCCAAGCATCGCCACATCCACCTCTCATATATTATGCCTCTCCCAAGCATCACCACATCCACCTCTCCTATATTTCTCGCATCCAGCGACCGCATCTTAACCAACCCAGACTTTCTGTAACTGTAACTACGTAATATTTAACTGAAACAAATTAAAGTAAAATAGTTGCCTATGTACTGGTATTCACGGTATTCTGTATCTGGACGCTGACCCCATTCTAGTTGGATAAACGCTAGGCAGTTGATGTTGATAGTATTCTATCATAAAAAGGAATATGTAGGTATCAATTACAAGTTGTTTGTAATTGAGTAGGTAAGTAAGCTAGGCATTAATGGACGAGCGTCGAGTCGCAGACAGGCAGCTACTTTGGAAATTAACAGAGCGGCACATTGCTCAAGGGAGCGCTCGACTTAGCCCTGAACAAAAACGATGAGTCTCTAGTCTGTTGTCATGTATGCATGGGGTTGGAAAACAATGTCAAATAAGGTCAAAGATGACGTTGATCGATGGTCGACAGGCCATGTAGCAACCTAGGTCGAGTAAATATAATTACAATTAGGTACTGAAGAATTTGTAAACCATTCTCTATCTTCCAGTTGATCCGGAAACGAGATGAGGATCAGTGACAAAATGCGTATTTCAGAATGACAAGAATTTACACATTTGAGTTTACCTATGTTCGATGTGAACGATTTTTTGTTCCGATATTTTAACCACTAAATGTAAAATAACGAACAACATGCTTTATTCGCAACCTTACAATAGTACAAAAGAGCTCATTTAGTGCAAGTGTGCTAACTGTTGCATCTGTTTTGCATAGGTACTGCTAAACTGTTTAGCGCAGTTTTGTGTCCATAGTAGCTATGAGTAGGTACCTACCTATTATTTGTACATTGTGCCAGTTATGAATAATAATACGGTGCAAAGGTAGGTATAGCCTGCAATTAGTCTGGCAATGAAGAATGCTGGTTAAAACATACCATCAAGCTTGTATTCCCCGAAAGGGTATGCAGAGCTACAACATACTCAATCATTGGATTTAGTCAAGACTATTTGATTCCACGTTCAACCATAATATCTAGACAAAAATTTCATCGAATAAAAACTTTTCAATGAATAAAATCGTTACGTCTAATGCATTAATTCCCTTCTAATTCAGACACGGCAGTTAACTGAAGTTCGTGCCAGCAATCGCAGTCAATATGAACATTTAACGACTCAATCACATAATAAACACCATGTAGTTATGTTGAAATTGTACACATATCGGTTTAATGGATTTCAATCGAGTACTAACGTTGATTTTATTTGTTTCAGGTAAAATTGCAGCGTTATTCAGTGGTGTGAAGGATTTGTAAGCAAATTATTAAAGAAAATATTTTAAAATCAACCATACATTTATTTCGATTCATATTTGGTTCTGTCCCTTCGTTGTAAATAAATTGAAATAAATCAGTTTACACGGTTTGAAAAGTCAGAACGCCTGTTTGAAAAGTAACAGCAACACATCTTCAAATCACATAACACAATATTATCAGGCACTCAATTTCACTCTAGAGGTTTTATTAATTCGTACATAAATAATTCCGTTAGTGGTTATGCATGATCAAAGTTGTACAATATATTATAAATTCATGAACTGCTTCGATTTTACGACAATCCAGTTGCGCCACGTTCGCGTAAAGTTGCACGAGTCTGTCCCGAATGGTGAATTAGTAATTATTACTTTGAAATTCGTTAACCTACCGATGTTACCGTGTTACGTGGGTAGGGAATATTTTCAGCTGCTGGATAGAATGGTAAACAAGTATTTTACGTGGAAGTTTACGTGGTATCCACGTACCTACCTCAGTACAGTACAATATAATAAGGTCAGTAGTACCTATCTCATTTCGATATACCTTTCCACATTATATGCGAATAAATAATAATATAAATAATATACTTAATTTACTTACTATGAATGAGTTTTAATGGAAGAGCCTTTTAATTTTTTTTTTATTTTTTTTTTATTTATTTAAAATAACCAACTTGAATTTACAGTTCAAAACCACACATGCAAGTTATTGGTCTGTATAAAATATAACATAAGAAATTAGATCGTCATAAAATAAATAAAAGGACAAAAAGTAGACAAAACAAAATTATAAAAATAAACAAAAGGCTGACAAGATTATAAAATATGAAATAATGAAATTATCAATAAACATTTAACAAAAAATACACAATCATAATCATAATAAATAATATAAAACAATCATATAATTAATAATATAAAATGAAACAGATTTAACATTGGTCAAGAGATTGTACTAGGGGCAGCAATGGTCTCTAGGTAACGAGTAGCAGTGCTCAGGAATCTCAGCTCAGCAGTCGCAAAGATATCTAATGCATCGTCAAATAATAAAATGTTGTTTATATGAGTGAGGGCTACATATAGAGGACTGGTCTTAAGGGATTTGGAACCGGTTTGAGGCACTGAAAATAGAGGTCGTTGCCGAGGGCGAAGTGTATGACGGATAGGTAGAGGGACATTAAAGTAAATGTACTGTAAAAGCGAGGAATTAAAGTGGGAGCCACGGATAAGGCGGATGAAATATTTAACCGTAGCAAGATTTCTTCTGACTTCCAAGCTTTGGTAGGTTACCATACCTAACACAAATGGTGTAGGATACAAGTACGGATAATATCCATATAATTTTAAGTAGAGGTAGCGAACAAACGACTTTTGGACCTTTTCAACGACCAATTTATAGGCTTTTTCGTGTGGGTTCCAGATTACACTATTGGTTTCAAGTATACTGCGAATGTATGAGTTGTATAAAAGAGTTATGGCTTGTCTATTATCTAGTATTTTAGCCTGACGCAACACAAAACCTAAGTTTTTGCGGGATTTGTTACAGGTCTGAATTATGTGCTGGTTAAAAGTTAGGAGTGAATCAAAGTTAGTACCAAGATCGCGCACGGTAGTAACACGTTTTAAGGGCTCATTGTTCAGAGTGTAGGTGTAGTGTATGGGTTGCATGGCTTTCGAGAAGGTCATGATAGCGCATTTATTGACATTAAGATTCAGGTTGTTTACCGTGCTCCAGGTGTGAATATTGTTGATGTCGAGTTGTAGTATGGTTGTATCACTAGGGTTGACTATTGGGAGAGCCACCTTGACATCATCAGCGTACATTAAAACTGTAGAATGTTTAATATATGTAGGCAGATCGTTAACTACTATTAGAAAAAATAGAGGCCCAAGGTTAGTGCCTTGCCCTATGCCAGAAGTGACCGAGTAGCGCTCTGAATTGGCATTTAGATATGTGACAATGATATATAATGTGTTTTAATAATATTAGGTACCGTCGTTTACCTAGTTATTAATCTACTAAGTAATGGAAAATTGGACACGGCTTTTGATAGATTAACTATTTACTTTAATGTTTGTCTTCGACTGTGTGTCGTGGTTCTGTTATTAAATGTAGGTACCATCTCCAGCTTAATTTTGTATCCGTCTCCGCGTCAAGCGGCTACGGGTTTGTCAGTGACTGTGCAGATTAAATTAATATAAGTTTTACCGACTAGCCCAGAGTTCTGAATTTAAAAGGTAAAGAAGTTACGCAGAGTTACTGAGGCAGCAACGAATAATAAGAAAAGAAGCAAAAAAGCTAAAACACCGTAAGTACGTAGGTACATGAATGGAAGTTCCAAATGCCATACCTCACGCATTTCTTGGGTGGTCCTTACTTCATAATTCAATTTATATTTTTTGTAGACATCGTAAAACTTTGTCATCACTAGAAAATTACTTCAAAATGTCTCCGGATGCATTTAGACAATAATATTATGCCTCTCGGAATCACTGACTATATCAACCATTATTAACTTAAGTCTATGTAAATAATGTCGTAATTCCTTTGGCATAGACTTTTTATAATCTGTGGAAGATTGAACAATTTTCAGTGTCCGTATTGAACCTGTTATTTTTATAATTGTGAAGTTATTTTTGTTTTCCTGTATAGTAGTGTGAGAATGGAAATGATGAAATTAGTTATAATATTTTACCCTAAGATTTTTCAGGTAGGATTTAACTACCACCTGTACTCTTCATAATATAATAATATGAGAAAAGTCATGTCAGTGGTGTTGTGGTGTAACCTACTGAACAGGACACAGAAATCAGTGTTTATGATATGTTAGCTGATTTTTGTATCCTGCTCTGTCACACCTACTTACCTACAAATAAACAATAATAATCTACTTTATGTGGTGATTTCAAATGCCTCTTTCCATAAATTCTTATGTTCACACCCTTATCCATAAGTACATAATTTAAATAAATACGTAATTTGCATACATTAGTTATGACATACGACTCATAACGACGCTCATTTTAATAATTGAGAAATTAACAATAATCCCTGGTGGTTCGCTCATTGCATTTAACACGCTAACTCAAATTAAATGTACAATAACAATGGACTCTAATAATTATTATTGCTGACAAAATGGCCGGCTTCGCACTGTTATTGCGAAACCGAAGCGAGAAAGCAGCAAAAACGATAATAAATGAAAATATGGGCGGAACTCGACCGCACAGCAATTACTTTTAATTCGATCCCGTTAAGGGTTAGCGCAGTTATTTGAAATACCGCCATCTGTGATCGGAAGTCGGAGTTTTGTACATTTTAGTTCTGCTATCGGCCGCAAGAGCGCTAGCGTCGTAAAACTTTATTACCAAAGCAAGAAATTAGAATGCAAATTCTCTTGTACGGTAAATCGGTTTTTAAAGTATCGGAAGGCTTTGCTCACCCTGAATCAAGCTTTGAATATTCAATAAGTGTAATACGAGTATCTATTCCGATTCAGGAATGTCGGAAAACTGCATGAGACTGAATTTGCAGTTTGAATCCCACCCAACTTGCTAGAAATAATGTTTTTTAAATCTGTATTTACAGGATTAGTAGAATTTACATACTTCCTAATTTGAATCAGCCTGATATGACCATTCCCAGGCCTGTCCTAGGTAAAATAATAGGTACAGGTCAAAAATAGAGCAGTTTTTATTCTTCAAAACTCTAAATTCACCAAAGCCAGTTTGTCCAGTAGCCAACACAACAAATGGTACAAAAAGTGTCTATTTAAATAGTAGGTAGGCAACGATTTATGCGACAGTGCCAGTGACGCAGATAATCAATTACTAAATTGATTTTTCGGTTCAACTTAAAGTGTTCATTCGTTAGAGGAACTCGTTCAACAAATCATTAAAAGAGCCAAACATGGAAATGTCTAGCTTCAGGCGATAGAAATCGATCTATTTATTAGTTTTTGTTTAAGAGAAATAATTGCTTTGGATTTATGTAAATTCGCTCAACATGTAGGTAAATTGGTGGACCTACATGAGCCATCATAATAAGTTTTGATCATTTTCTTATAAGAAGTTTGAATTATTTGAGAGAAGATTTTTTCAATCCCGAAAAATCTTCAGTTGGGTTTAGATAGGGAAAGTAACAAAGGAACAGGCATGGGTTAAGAGCATTTTAAGGGGTGTCCGTCCATGTAAACAAAATTTCGTATTGCACGATTGGTATTTCACCTATCGGCACTGATCCACTCGTTTAAAATCCAGCACTGCACTTTTAATTAGGTACTCATTTAGGTGTCACCAAGCGTCAATGAAATCAGTCATAAATCTCATAGTGCTTCATACGTAAACACTGATATCAGTCAATCACACGAAAAACAGATACCAATCCGGACACCACTCAATAAGGCTTCCCGTGGGTGCCTAATGCTCATACACACTATCAATTTCACACTAAACCGAAGCAAACGAATCTAAATCCCTAATTAAAAGCAGCAATGTTTCTATAACAAGCTTCTAGTGAACCAAGTTAGGTAACAATTAGCTGAACACTCTATAGCCAGCAGGCAGCAGGCACCCTTATGTAGGACATTACATAGGTAGGCACTTGTGTATGTGCAAATGAAATAATCCTTAATTACCTGCCATACCCCAACAAGGACAAGCGAGATGTTTTTAGCTATCGATTGCGTGGAGGTAGGGCTGCCTAGCACCGTCGCTCTACGTTAAGGTATTGCAAAAGCCTTCTTTATGGAAAGTTTCGAGCGCGTCTGCAAGATGTAAGAATAATTAGGCACACCTTCTAAGTTCAACAGATTTCTCAACAGATTTCTGGTACATCGTAATTTTAAGCGAACATAAAAAGGTCTCTCTTTAACATACACGTCTTCTTCTTATCAATCTTCGGATCGATGGCAAAAAGTCCAAATCCTTATGTTTTTCCTTGAAATTCAGCAACGTGAACTCGGTTCTCTGCCATTGAAAAAGTCATCAAGTGCGATGACCTTTTGACGAATGTTACACTTCATTTCAGTTAAAGGTATTGTGGTTAGAGATATTCTGAAAAAGACCACGTAAAGATGATATTATTTAAATTGTTAATCCTTTGGTCAAAAGCGAATCAAAGTCAAAACGTATTTGACTCTTTATTTGTGGATCATGTCACATGTGTGTGAATGAAGACATTTACCGAATACCTTCAGGCCAGCCCTGACCGGACGTGTGCAAGTCTATAGCATCTACTAATGTATGTAAACGGCGAGTGAAACTCCTGCGCAGCTACCTACCCTGCTCACTGCTAGGATTAGGTTTAATCCGATACCGCGGCGCTTTGGGTCCGATTTCTTAAGCACCGCCCGGCCTGTTCAGTTAGTAGCCCCGGTTTTGCGGACCTTTAAATATTAATTCCAATCGCTGCCGATTTGAAAGAGAAAATAGAGTTGATCGGATATTGTGGGGTGTAATTTGTAAGAGTTACGGGTAGTTGAGGGAGCGATCCGCTGAAGTTTCACGCGCGAGGCAGGTCGGATGATAGAGAAGGTACCGCTCCTGGGTCTCTGCCTCGGGATGAAGCCAGCATGCGGCAGTCCGTTACAACCATCATCACCTTCTTGCCCTTGTCCCCTTCTACTCGCGGTCGGCGCAATACGTTTTCTTCTTCCATGCTCCCCTGTCAGACGTCACGGCATCATTTACTGCTTTCTCTTTCATATCATTCCTGACACAACCCATTCATCTTTTCTTTGGCTTTCCTCTCCCTCTCCACCCATCAACATTCATATCCATCACTCGTTTAGTCACAACCACCAAATACTAAAGGGGAAAAGATAGATTATGTAGTGTGTTAATAAAATACCTCTCTCTCGTAGACACTTTATTTAATAGTCAAAACTGGACGTCTTTTATCTCACTATCAAAGCTATATCTCGATTGGTTCTTACAAGCATAAAAATACGGTATGTGCCAGCTACACACCTACTTGCCCACATATAAATCTTACACAAACACCACGTCAGCGCTTTCGCACCGCATCAACAAGTTTTTGTAACGTACCATAAGATCAGCGCGGGCATGCTGTCGGATGAATGCGGGTTCGCTTCCCGTCTCGTCCGTACGGCCTGTCATTCAAACTTACCTACGTCGACGTGTTGAAGTGAATAGACGTGGAGTGATTCGCAGCGCAGTTGAATGATGCAGTTGATATGGTATATTTTGTGAGAATATAGTCTTCTGCGAGAGTTTGAACGAGAGATTCAATACTCAAGTCTAAAATCATGATTGCATCGAATGAATCTTTGACTGCATTCAACTTGGTGTGAACGTTGATGCGGTCCTTCTCCTTTCTTTATCGTGTAGTTAGTGCCTAAACTGGTGTCAAAGTTTTTATGCCACCCTTGGGCCTCCCACTTGGCAGCCCTACGACGGTCACACCACTAGGCTATCACTGCTACATTGATGTCCCTGAAAATTGCAGTAACAGATGATAATTATTTTACCGACTACTGGAAAATAACGGCCTACGCTTATTGACGCCGAATGGGCTTTTTTTTTCGGATGGGAAATCATCAAATAATCCCTCCCCTCTGGGCTGAGCACGAGGGAGTGTCAGACTTTTACTGACTAAAACCCATCCATGTTCCTTCCTTTGCCCTTGAGCTGGCCATCGAAAAAGACGTCATTCACCTCGTCTTGGTCCACACAACGCGACATAACGGACGTCCGTGTCGGATTATTCGCTTTTATTGCATGGAGTACTTAAAACATTTATGTCTGCTACGGTATGCTCTTGATAAGACAGTTTAACACGACCGAGAAAGTACGCCGATTATAAGTTAGGTACCGACTCCACCCTACAACAGTCACCTTCCTCCATGCCCCATCTAGTAAACGAGGTCCGTCTTTAGGAAATAGCGTACATTTTTATGGAACTATTTGCTCCGCGCGCCAGCAGCAAGCGCTTGCGCCGCGGTGACGTGCATACGCACAGGTACGCGCATGAACTTTCTACGTCACATTCTCACCGCTTAAGTATTGATTAAAATAGTGAGATAATTGTAGCAGTTAGAAAATATTAGCTAGGCCACTAAAATAAATTCACATATTCTGTAATGATTCGAATTTTACTCAAGTTACCGCACAACCATCTATCGTTTTTAACCGACTTTCTTCAAAAAGGAGGAGGTTCTCAACTCTATTTTTTTTTATGTGTGTTGCCTCATAACTCCGTCATTTGTAAACCGATTTGAAAAAATCTTTTTTCATCTGAAAGGATATGCTTCCCGATTGGTCTCGTAAAAATTTCATCAAAATCGGTTTAGTAATTTGGTTGTTTTCCTCACGTTAATTGTCACATCACGCGACGTCGCGTGCAGGCGCTTTGCTGTACATCACGCGACGTTGCGTGATACCTGGCGGTTAAATTTGACACACTACCAGATTTCTGATTGAGCCGAAATTTTGCACGCATGTGTATATCGCGAGACAATGCAATATTATGATGACATGGAGCTGATCTGATTATGGAGCTGGAAGGTGGCCACAGGAACTCTGTAATAAAACGACGCAACGCCGTCGAGTTTGGACTCGTTTGATTCGTCTTGACAAGTAATTTAGTCCTAAATGGTCACCAGGGTCTGATGATGGAGCTGGACGGTGGCCATAGGAACTCAGTTATAAAACGACAAAACCTCATCGAGTTGTGGCTCGTATGATTCGTCTTGACGAGTACTTTAACTAACATCTAGTTAAAATGTAAAAATTAATTCATGACAAGAATTTGTGTGGTATATACAACTAAAAAGGGTAAAATAAAAAACTTTCTGCGAAAACAAAACCGACTTCCAAAAAAACACTAAAAAGGCTAAAATAACTTGACTTTCGAAAGTAGGTGGCAAAAAAGATACAAACAAAGACACCGACTTCCGAAAGTAAAGTTATTTTAGACTTTTTTAGTGTTTTTTGGAAGTCGGTTTTGTTTTCGCAGAAAGTTTTTTTATAACTAAAGCTTCTGAAATTAATATAGAAAGATGGATCCATGATGAGGTTTTTCAGCAGTAGGTAAATGTGTCATGTGTCTGTAATGTTTAGTTTTAGCACATGCATAATAAGGAGGAAATGCGGAATTCTTAAAAAGAAAACCACTACCGCGTTAGAGGAAGGTAGAAATTCCGGAATGTTCTCAGTATGTTATTGTTGGAACCTCGGCGACACTGTCGTACTAACCATTGTGCTACTCTAGGAATAAACACACTCAAAACTCAATTGAAATTCTTTCAAAGTCTTGGTACTTCTCAAGTAGAAAAAAATATGCAAAAAATTGTAATCAACTATTGGACCTGATATAATACTTCGATATGATATTGCAGAGCATTCAACTCATTACCTTCGCACCTGTCTTGTGAAACGTAATCATAATCGTATTATGTTTAATCCGGTTCAAAAACTAACTTTCCTCATTGTAATATTTGTTATTTTTAAGATTGTAAATGTTTCCTAACTTGTTTGACTTTGCCCCTTCTCTTAAAACATTTGACTAAATCTCTGACGGTTAATAAGCCACCTGCACATAAAGACAACCTTTTCGATGACTGCTAATGAGTTTTGCACTGTGTTATGTACATACCTATGGTTAATAGGTGAATAAAAGTAAAACAAAAGGAAGCGCTAATCGATTCGCCTCATAAGATACAATATTAATAGCCCACTAAGAGCCCTTCGTTTATTTGAAGCCCATTTATACTTTGTCCAGTATCGGCGCCGGCGTGGCACACCACCTACTGACTCCTAGCTTATTATTGCTGATATTAAATACGCATGTTACTGCTAAAACAAGCAGACAAAGATTCCGGATAAACCAACTAATGTACTAACAGAAAATTAAGATAAGAGATACGATAAAGTGCATGGAGAAATGGGTACCGAAGCGCATGTGCATGTAATTATAATTAATCTTGTTAGTAACGCACAATCGTGTTTGTGACCAACCTCATTGCCTAGTACGCGGAAATCTTTCCTTGCTACTATCGTCAGTTTTCTTTGAGTTGTTTTCTTTCCGAATCCGGTAGTCGCAAACTTACACGAAAGGGAACTTTCGGGAACGCTATTTCTTCTTATGGATCAAAAAGCCAAAAGTATGGTCTGAGCCAAATTCCGTCGTATGATTTGTAAGAATGCCATAGATCTTCGTGATATTCAGTTTATCCAGCTTCTATCTCAATTGTAGACAACGAAAAACAGTACTAACTGTTGTAAATATTAAAGTTAACTAACTTCCAAACAATCCACAAACTTGAACCTTCAACTTCACAAAAACACACGTTCTCTAGATGTGAGAGATATTAGAAACAATTACAAGATTCCGTCCGGTGTCGAAGGTACCAGGCGCATATAAATCAGACGGAGGTGCGTAATAGCACATAATGCTGGGGTACGGGACGCGGCTAATAGTAGTGGTCACAGGTAAACTGGGCCATGGGTGAGTGGATGTTTGAAAGAGTTTTGGTAGTTGTAAGGTCGAAAATACGTAAGGAGACGGTAAAGTTTCGTGAATCTAAAGGTATGTGTACTCAAAATCAGCATCTTGATCATCATCATCATTCTCTTGCCCTTATCCATATATGCATGTCGTCTTCTTCCGTACTTCTCTGTAAAGAACTGCACTCTTAGAATGTTTTTAAGATCAAAAAGCAATTGAAAAGAAAAAAAAAAACATTTTACACAAATAAATTGATGGAATATTCCTATGATCCTCTACTTTAATAGAAATATTGATTTTCAATAAAGCGGCTGCCTATCATTGCCACTAACGGTACCCAAGAATAGATGATTATGAGATTTTTTATTGTCAAAACCAATTACGAAATATACTCGAAATCTGTGCTGTCATAACTCTTCAACTCTGTCTGTATCAAATCTGTAATTGGGACCACCAATACTTCACAATCTATCAACGAATATTCCACATGTAATATTATGATGAACTATGAGCCTATGAGGTAACCACCCACGGTCCCTTTAATAACGGTCAACACACTATCGCGTTATAAATTAAAATGAAATTAATTTCCTTAACAAAAAGGGGTGGGTACGTCGCATCCTCGCACGTAAATCACGCGGGCGACAACCGTGGCGAATTGGTGATCGATGATAGTCGCCAGCTGGTGGTGAGGATTGTAGGATGGTGAGGCGATGTAATTGCGATAGTGTTAATTTATGTACTTTGATGGTCCGTGATTTCTTTGATGTGGTGCGTAGTAGGAACTAGCAAGCTGTGTACCAAATGTATGAACGTGGACAAAGCAAAAGGACCGTAGCGGATGGCGTTCTGTAGTGTCTGCTTATGTCCATGGAGACAAGTGTGTAAGGAGAACTGGATACCTAGATAAACATTGGATTTCTGAGTTTCGTAATAACACAGGCAGATTCAGTTATTGAGCAATTTCTCTGTCTCCTTTCCTTTCTAGCTTTGTGCTTAGCTTTATGAGTTTTTACAGTTATAATGAAAAATTACATAATTTTGTTACCTATACATATCGCGAACGATATCAATAATCCCACCCACGTGCGCCAGGAAAGATAACCGATTCAACCCATAATTAACTCAGGGTAATGCGCTATTGCCAACGGGAAACTGTTCCGTCTAGCTATACCTGATACGCGATCAGGTGACCAAGCGGTGCACAAGCGATCATTGTAGCTCATAGTCTTGATCCATGTGGCTGTGGTTACTTATGTTTACACTACTTTGACTATTTTAAATCCATTGATGTTGTTCATTTCTGGAAATATACCACTCCCAAATAACAATACAACAACAAGGTTTCCTTCAGTGACCAATTAAAAATTTCTAACTAAAATTGTTCTCGCAAATAACTTGTTCTTTGAAATCTATACGAACCATGTTAAATTAACCAGAAATTAGCCATAAAATCTTATATTACAACAAGACAAATCATAGAGCTGATCCTACAAAACACCCCACTGGTCCAGTCAGTCGCCTCACGAGAAACAAAACTAAACCGGCTTATAATTCCATAGGCTCGCATTAGACTACTACTTAGAATTCAATTCGATGCCCAACAGGCAAGTTAAACAGGCAAAAAGACTAAAAGTGGGCAAAGTTGCGGGCAATCGGCGCACACGCAAGCCTGATACGATCGGGTTCGGTCGGAGCGCTTCGGAGCCGATCGGCTAATTAGTGGCATGGCTGCCGTGGCCGCGGGCCATGCTACCTGGCCGATTCGCTTTACGCCTTCATTTGGCTCAAAACGATGGATTAGCAATGGCAGGAGTTTAAGGGCTATAAATAAGGTCGTTTGCGTGAGGCTATTCTATCTGTTTGTTTTGAATTATTTCCTGCATCGGGTATGGCGCCCAACTTTCTTTGCAGTCGCTAAAGGGTCACGTCGGACAGATAACAGTCATCATCGACGGCCAAAGGCCAAAAAATGGTGGTGGTGTATATGAGTTGAGGACATAAATTGACCTTCTTCATCGAAGATTTTACAAGGTTTGCGCACTGATGACGAGGATACTGGTAGTTTGATGATCCCCAGCCACACGGGCTCCTTCAGTAGGCAGGTACAACTTGCAATCTGTATAGCTCCACTGTTACGCAACAAGATTCAAAGTTGTTATTTCATACCTAGATACATGTCTTCTATAACCTAGCTACTGTTTTTAACATCCTTGAGTGATGACCTTCAAACACAGCCGTTAGTCATCCCTTGACAGACAACACGCACAGCGGTCAGCATAGTAATTATTTGGAAATAAAACGGCGATTTATTTGAGCGCAAGTTTTTTTCCCAACTCCTGCGCAATTTGTAACACTGTGCCTAAGGCTTCGCTTTAATTTAATTCCTACTTTTTCAAAACACGCAAGCTTTTATGATATACTGGTAATTTATTGTAGATATTTTTAATGTTATGTGAAAAGAATTGCAACATTTATCTGTGTCGTGTTTTGTATACGGAAAGAAAATGCAGGCAGTGAGTAAGTAGTATTTGGGCACATATCCATCAGCATTTTTTTTAATGGCATCTCGCAGTTCAGCCTATGAGGCTGGCTACTGCTTAACCGGTCTAATTCTGTGGATGCCTTGAATTTAAGGGTTCCAGCCAGGGGCAAAATTAACTTACAAACTAAGCGACCACTCGCTGAGGGCACCCCTGTGGGTTACGAGCCTCGGCTTAGGGCGTCGCTGGGGAGAGCAGCAAGGGGACAGGCTGGATCTGGTTTAGGGGCTGGTTTAATGCTAATGGCTCAGCATCGCGGGCTGGCTCTTTGCAAGAGACGGGGGGGGGTTGAAAGGGGACGTCGCGACGGACCACGGCGGCGAGGTCGGAATGACGGCGGTCTGTTTTTGCTTTTTGTGGCGGGCTTTAAGCTGCCTAACCAGGATTTGAAGGATAAACAACTCGATTCATCTACTGTTTAAAGCAGTAAAACATATTCTTGTTCACCTTTCCCGCCATCCATTGTCATCGGCCTTTTCCTTGCTAACTGTATTGGGATGGACTTCAAGTTTAAGCGGATGCATCTGAATACCAGTATACTCCTTGGTATGGACTGGTTGTCAGATTTTTAGGCTCCTGACTATAACGTCACTGTTCCATGCCAAGTCCGCCGTAAAATCTAGTTGTGCTAAACTATTCTGGTATTTCCAATGACGTACCGCCGCCCGCCGCCGCGACGATGCCTTGACCACTCGTAAAACTTAGTTTCAATGATAACTCACGTCCATGTGGTCGTGTCGTGGGTCGATTGATGTGCTCGCAGTAATAACTAAATAATACAGTTGTACAGGCTCACTCCACGCAATTGGGTCACAGCTCCAACTGTCGGTAGGTGTAAGGTCATCGCGATAAGGTGCACTATGAATGATGTGCTCCTCATCAACACACGGCACCCTAGACATGCCATCATCAATATTTCAACCAATAACCTACACACAATTGGTTACCGAGCGACCCGAGAATTGTCACTACACTAGTTTGGCAATTCTTCGGGCTACGTCCAAATACACAGGACAGGGTAGGGCAAATTTCTTATTGAAGGTATATGTATGCCTGATTGAGCCGAATAGTTCAGAAGTGGCGATTGTTGTTCTGCCTAGGTCTTTTAGGCTAGTTCATTTGAGGATGAAGGTATTCCTTTGATAGAAAAGACTTCTGGACTTTATACTTATTTATATTTGTAGAACAAGGTAATAAAATTGCAAGTATGGCTGCTGCCACTGTACGAATTAGAATAAAAAAAGGAAACCGTCATAGACAACTTTTACAATCAATGTTGCCTGACGTAAAAAAACTTATTATCTATGTTGGGATGCCAACAGCGATCACATATCAGAAGGGGCAAAACGTTGGAAGGCTTACCATAAGGACTATTGTACCGAAGACCTGATGAAGGCCGCGGTATCCTAGTGGTGACGAGACGCACAAGACCTGGCTGTGAGGCGACACTTGGGAGAGCTCTATGTCCACCGGTGCACGGCTTTCGGCTGATATGGTGACACATGGAATTACCGCATAACATGCCCTTATATCCCATAATCACAAAAAGATTATTGCCCCAAAATGTAACGAATATGTTACACAAAACAAATGTCTGGTTCAAACAATTAGCAAATGTAATAATTCTAACAAGTGATCGTGACCGTTACAGAAATAGTTCGCCACGTGTGGTCTCATTGTGATGCGGGTCGTGATAAGAGCTGCACGCTATCCAACACGATCATCATACTATGTCATGCACGAGCATCACATAATTAGCACCTGAACGGCTGGTATTACAGTTTTGAAGATGTGATCAAAATAGGAAGAGTAGAATATGTTTTTACTAAGTTTAGGCATTTGCCTAAACTTCAAAACAGAGTTTCAAACAGAAATGAACACCAAGAAAACTGAAAGTGACTGAATCGATATGCGACTGATACAGTTTTTTACACTGAATGTCCATGTTATGGTTGTTGCCTAGTAATTGGGGACGTCAGATCACTGAACATTCCATGTAGTATTCAGCTTCATCCATTTAGTCTGGCAGTCGACGCCAACATATTACTATGTAGTTCTGAAAGCATAGATAATGTTTGTCCGTAAAAATCAGCATATCCAGACATAAAGAACCATTATTTAGCTAAAATCAAGTTCAATTTTACTTCGAAGATGACCACATCAAAACATCTATTTTTAATCCGAAGTCAAACTTATCATAATCAACACAGTCATTGCTCTGTTCGCACCTCCCAACAGTTCGGTCGACCTCTTGACCCGCAGACCGAAGTGTGACTATAATGAATGGAACAGATGCGTATCGCGACGCTGTCCTAATATGGAGGTGATTTATGGCATTCATTCGATCAACGGATTAGTCGCGCTGGGAACTTCATTTAGAAGTTATCGGAGATACTCATCGGGCTGTAGATGTGGCGATTGCTCTATTAGAAATGAGCTGTTTTATTTATGTACAAGAAACGCCGCAATACCCCGGGTTTTTACTTCTAATTAAAGTAAAGGGCTAGAAGACTATCTCGTTGGTCTAGTGGTCGTAAGCGCGACTGCTGAGCCTGATGAGGTCCTAGGTTCGATTCGCAGGTCGGGAAAGTGAAAATTCAAAGTATAATTGGGTTTTTCCTCAAGGAATTTTACTAATAGCAGCTGCGGAGGCTCGACTTGTAAAACATAACTTGTAAACTATAAGGTAAGGTTAGGCTTAAACATCTCTGCCTAACCCTTCGGGGAAAACAGGCGTTACGTTAGGTATGTAATAAGTAAAGGAAAAGTAGCTTAGGTTACTTATCAGACCTACTCATTTAGTGATACGGGTGTACTCACCTCTGCTTATCCTTAGGAAGAATGCAGGCACAATGATGATAATGTAAACAAACCTACCACAGACAACAAAAATCCTGCTCCCATTCTACAACTCAGAGACAAGCACCAATAAGTAGAATTACACAAAAAATGGCCGTCAATCACTGAGTGTCGACGCGGATAATATTATCAAGTGCGATGAATGTAACAAGAATGATAATAGTGACCGATTGACTTGTAGATGCGACGGTGTCAAATTATGCGCTGACGGGAAAAACTGCGAGTGAGATCGAAGGTATTGGCTGGGACGCTAACGACTTGTTAAGGTGTATTGGGATCAGTCAGGCAACAAATATGCAGGAGTTTTTGATTGATATTAAAGTTTGACTGTATAACAAAATTGTCTACTTCTTAAAAATATTTGTTATATCTCACTGCGAAGCAAAGGCCTTCCTCCATTCTTTTCCATCGGTCTTAGTTCTAAGACACTTCTTGCCAATTCCTATGGAAGACTTACATACAAGTATTCTCGCATTTTACCTGAGCACAGCCTTGTCTCTTAATAATTTTAGTTCAATTAAATTTGAATCCATGTTTTCTAATTTTAATTCTACGTGCGTTTAAAAATCATCAAGTGTAAAACATTTTCTTTATCTCAGTCGGAAAATCTTAAAAAGCCACAATGCCATTAACGACACACATGCATGATTTACGCTACACGATAAATGCCCCATTCACAATCATTTTTAATCGCCAATGAATTTATCATCCTTATTAAAACCTCTCTGGCGTACAGTATCGGCCGCTCCTGTATCTCCTGCGTTATCGTCGTCTTGATGCATCGCCTCCCCACAATGGACTGTATTAATCTCTTCGCCATTTACGCTCGAGCTTATAAATTAACGCTGACACCTCAACACTGCCTAGAAATTTACACTAACTAGTTTTTATATTACAAACTGGTATACCGGTTCAAAAACTACCAGGTACTACACTATCCATTGCTGCTTTTATTAATCTTTGAGCATTATCTTCAAGTACTTTCCCAGCAATGTGGGATACATTTTTTTCTCGTCATTTTGTGGTAAACCGGATCGTGCGGAATGCAACTACATAATAGTTTGGTGCAGTTTTTAATTACGATTTGTATCGAGTATGTTGTCCCGCCAACAAGCTCGATACAAATCGGGCGGGATGAAATCTTGTTACTTTATAATGGGTTAAGGGTTTACTTTTAGAATTCCAGTTAAGAGTTGCTTCCAGTAAGTCATTTATTGATATTTTTCTAAAGAAAAAGATTCTAGGAACGAGTGATATGAACATGGAAGAGTTTTTAATTGACAATTATAATTTTGTCGTGTTTGTTTCCATTGTTACTTGTTTCTGTTGGGCTCATTTCATAATGAAATAGATAAATCTGTCTTAAACTACACTAATTCGGTTCTCCTGTTTTTCAAAAAACTTTCATAATCATGTTATTTCTGTTTCAGGTATGTATTCAGTTAAGATTACATTCTTTGTAAGTATAATATAAGAAATAAGTCCATTTCACACTACATCATCTCAAAGGAACTGTTACATTTTACAGAAATAACCAAGAAACAGAAAATTGCTCAGATCCCTAGATTGAATCGTTGTAGTTCGCTACCTTATCCGGTACCCGTTACACAAATAGGCTATCCAATAGCCGCGGGCTATACTTACAGCTAGACCCACATATAGCCCTGCTTCAGTTAAACCCTGCAGGCAACACGATTGCAATTTCATGCCAACTATCAATTAATCCTAGTTTTACGTCTAGGAGTAATTTACACCTAATTATCTTACAAAACTGTTAATATTGACATTTATAAATAAATCGAAGGCCACGCCATTAGATTTAATTGAAAAACCTACGCAGTTGTTATACACAAGTTATTTTGTAGTGATTTTCTTTAATGTTTAGCCGTAAGGCAATGTATGGCAACATTAGAATACAAATTAGTTTGTTATTCTGAGTAGTTTTTGGATATACCTAAGTTGAAGAGAAAATGATTAATTTAACCACTGCTCGGGCTTCGTCCACAGCATCATCAACTAACTAACTGTCTAGCTTTCTCCCAATTAGGTTGGGGTCAGCTTCCAGTCTAACTGAATTTAGCTGAATACCAGCATTTTTCATGAAGCGCTTGCCTATCTGACCTCCAAAACCCCAGTTACTGGATAACACGATGCCCCTGGGCAAGACTGGTTGTTAGACCTTCATGCTGCCAAAGATAGGAGACTAGCAATTAAAAAAAATCTCTAGCCTTTTCGAACCTTCTCTTTGAACTGACTTAATTTTGAGGCACTTCTTCAAAACTTGTGACCTTTCACATAGGTTGGTGCGAGGCTCCGCGTCGGAGGGCGGCGACCCGTATCACGATGTTAATAGATTCAAAACATCTCGCTGCCAGCTGTCATTACGTGTAATTTCGACGGCTCCACACGAGATACCAGGGCTGACACTGATATCTATACTAATATTATAAAGCTGAAGAGTTTGTTTGTTTGTTTGTTTGTTTGAACGCGGTAATCTCAGGAACTACTGGTTCGAATTGAAAAATTCTTTTTGTGTTGGTTAGCCTATTTATCGAGGAAGGCTATAGGCTATATATCATCACGCTACAACCAATAGGAGCGGAGCATCAATGACAAATGTTGCAAAAACGGGAAAAAATTATTCTCTTTGATAGCTTCCGTTGCGTGCGCTGCGTAAACGGTTAAACTTGCACAAATATAATGTAGCAGGGAATTATTCCTCTTAAAAAGGTCTCAAAAAAAGTCCGCGACGGCACATGCCTATCTTTTAAGGTTGACCCACAATAACCATTTTTATGATTTTAAAATTTGGTCAAAATTAATGTTTTATTTGCGAAGGTGTTTTTACCGACATAGTATTAATCCTTATCAAAATAAATATGTTAGTCTTCTTTAGCATTCAATTATGACCAAAATTGCCCTTTACACTATTCAATTTAGATGAATATCTTAGGAGATATCACAGTTTTAAAATAACGCCGCATCAAAATAATGACCCCCGCGCGCTGCGAGGCGGGTGTTCATGTTGTTGGGAAAACCAATGTGATTAGATTCAATGCAAAAATATTGTGGGGAACTAAGAGAAGGTTTTAGTTTTTGTTTCATGCTGTAATCAGTGCTCTCTATCAAAAGATTTATAAATTTAAAGTGTTCAAGAAGAACTTACCATCATTGTGTAAGATACATGCAACGACATCTATTGCACCAAAATGGTACTAATTAATAAAAATGTGCTCACAAGATAACTTTTAAATCGGGTCTGAGAGCAAAAAGTACTCTAGATTAGTCTACATGACGCTATAACCCTGTAGAGTGTGTTTTCGATCGCTTTACATGCATTATATTTTAACGGTTAAATTTCGTGCTCGATAGATGGCGCTATTAATTTCACTCCATTTTCTGAGTCGCGGTGTTAAGTTTTCCGTGAAAGAATGACCCTCGCCCGTGTCAATGTCTGAAGCTGGGTTTATTAACCAACGAAACAAAAAGAGGAGGTTCTCAATTCGACGCGTCTATATTTTTTTATTTTATGTATGACCTGACCATGCATAACTTTTTACAGAGAAGTCCGATATACATGATCTTTTGTTTTTTAAATTGAGAAATCATGTTTTGGCTCATTTCCTGCGCCTTGATGAGAACTTTAGATCTAGCTGGAGTATGACGTCATCGAAGGTCTGACGATGGAGACGGAAGGCACTTGCAAGAGGTCCTCAAGAGTTTGCAGCAACAATAACGTGTTTGGGCTCAATTCATGCACCTTGATGAGAACTTTAGGCCTTGCTGAAGTATGACTGTCATCGACGGTCAAACGATAGAGACAAATGGCAGTTGCAAGCGGTCCTAAACAGTTTGCAGCAGATATAATGTTATTGGGCTCATTTCATTCACTTTGATGAAAACTTTAAACCATACTGAGTTGTCAGTATGACTTTCATCGAATGTCTGACGATGGAGAAGGAAAGCAGTTGCAAGTGGTCCTCAAGAGTTTACAGCATCTAAATCGTGTCTGGGCTCATTTCATGCACCTTGATGAGAACTTTAGACCTAGCTGGAGTATGACTGTCACCGAAGGTGGGACGATGGAGACGGAAGGTAGTTGCAAGAGGTCCTCAAGAGTTTACAGCATCTATATCGTGTTTCGGCTGATTTCATGCACCTTGATGAGAACTTTAGACCTGCCTGGAGTATGTCTATCATCAAAGGTCTGACGATGGAGACGGAAGGCAGTTGCAAGAGGTCCGCAACAGTTTACAGCAGTTTTATCGTGTCTCGGCCCATTTCAAGAACTTTGATGAGAACTTTCGTTCTAGCTGGTGTATGATTGTCATCGAGTGTCTAAAGATGAAGACGTAAGGCTGTCGAGGGTCGCGGGCCTGTGGACAGTGAGTAATGGGCTAGCTCGCCATCCGTCCGTCTTATGACGACAGGCCGTGGTGACGGCGTGTTCGTGTTCCACACGCGCCTCAAAGAGATGTCAGCAAACGGGAAGGGATCCGAGAGGAGCGAGGCCTGCTAGGGTTGCGGGACTGTTCGAAAGAGATACCGCGGCCCTGGAACGCAAAGGGCAACAGAAGAAACGTGGGTGGATTTTAGTCAGTACAAGTCTGACAATCCCTTCCGCTCCGTCCAGAGTGGGAGGGGTCATTTGATGATTATCCATCGGTAATAGTATATAATAGGGATTTACTCCTTTTGAGAGCTTCCGTTGTGCGTGAACGGTTAAAGTTACGCAATTATCATGTATGTCGGAATTGTCCCTCTTAAAAATCTCTAAAAAAATATCCACAATGGCCATATGTCTACTCTAACCTCTCTTTCTTTTATGTACGCACGCACGCAGACGAAGTTGCGCGGGTCAGCTAGTAGCTTATAAATCGTCACATTTTTATAATTCATGAGACCAGAATTTCACTGATTGACATTCCATATGTTTTCACTCCAGAGTTATTCTCACATCGATCGCGACGAATAACTTTCTGTTACTGTTAGCCTGTGTATCCTCCCACTGCTGGACAAATGCCTCCCCTCATGACCTCGAATTCTTTCGACCCAGGGTCAATGTCGACAAATTACTTAGTTGGTGAAAACTCAACGGATTTCCTTGTCTCACTTCTTCAACAGTTTCAATTGTGTCACCTAAGTTTTAGGCAATTATATGATCTTGTCTTATAAAACACAGAAATTTATCTTTATTCCATACAGATTTAGGGGAGAGGAAAGTGTTTTGATTCCTAACTAATAAATAAAAATATTATATATTGATATATATATTATAAATGCGAAAGTAAGTTTGTTTGTTTGTTACGTTTTCACGCCTAAACCACTGAAACGAAAATCCTGAAGTTTCCCATATACGTCGTCAGGAGTACGGTACGGTACGGTACGGTATGTACAGACAAAGACATAGGGTACCTTTCATCCCGAAACAACAACAACAACGTTCATAAGATAACAGCCGGCGCCACGTGTCTTTCGGGGCATGATTGAATCATGTTATTATAGAAACTATAGTAGTGTGTTAAGAGTTTAATTGTCAATTTCTAAATTAACGCGAGCGAAGCCCCGGGCAAAAGCTACCTAAGTTTGTATTATTTATCTCTCTGCCCGAACTAGATTCATGCACATATCGCCAGCCCTACACTAAACTGTAAGTTGCTCTGCGGCCTTCTCTAAAATTGCTTGTAATTTGAATGATTTCGGGTGTAGTGTCCAGTGCTCACCATTTTGGTAAAATTATTGTATTGTAGCTGAACTCTCTCAGATATTATGAATTTCATACGAAAAGGTATCATTACGTTAAATTCGTTTGTAGAAAGAATGTTATATACCGTTTACTTGTTCATGTGGTCGAGTTCAGGTGGGAAAGTATCCGTGAATGTTTAATTCAGAATGTTGAATTATTAAACCCTGACTCCACAAAGTAGTGATTTCTGATAAAATAGTTTCTAAGCAACCTTGCACACAAACTAATATCTTCATTTGGTTGAGTTCAGGTGGGAAAGTATCCGTGAATGTTTCATTCAGAATGTAGTATTACTATTCACCATAATTTTTTAAGCCCTGACTCCACGAAGTAGTGATTTCTGATAGAATAGTTTTTAAGTAACCTTGCATACGAGTACACCAGCTAGTCTCTTCACCGCTATTTCTATTGAACAATATCACGTCTGTTTTCCTCGAAGGGTTGGTCAGAGGTGTACTCGCCTCGAGGAGGTCGCATTGGTCGAGCCTACCTATAGCCATCAATAGTACAAAAACACATTAACACTGCCCGACTTGGGACCCGAACCTCGCATCCTCAGCAGTAGCCCTTACAATCACTAAACCAAAGACTTCTCCTATCAGAGTTCCTCACTATATCGAAGTGAGCTGTACTATATTTCCACCTGCAAGCCCTTTCCAGTAGCAACTAATTGTGCGCCAAGTTGATCTTGTCTACATGAACATTGTTAAGGTCAAATGTGCCTAACGAGTGGAAACAGTACGAGATCACGATCTGAAACAAGGCACATAACAAGATGTCTCGGGGAGGAGCTACGGCCTACGTGCGCGCTAGTGACGGATGTAGGTCGCGCTAGTTGTACAACATACTGGCAGGTTAGAGGTCAACTTACCTCCTAATTGTTATAGCGGTCCCTATTTAATTAACAATTATCTGAAATAGATAAAATGTATCAAATTAATCTGAGAATCAGTGCTTTCTCACTCCTTAACCTTGAATGGGAAATCGGGAATGAAGAAGTGGCGCACAAACAATCCAAAGCTTCACTTTTTGGGATCGACTAGTGAAATGCGTGCTATTGTAAAATCATGTATGTAACGATGCTTTAGAAGACCTTATTTATAGGAGGCAGGGGCGGGAATGAATTTGCCTGAGTTTAATTTCAATTGAGTAATGCGCAAGTACGTAGCTGTTGTAAGTACAACAACAAACTTTTTTAACAACTTTTTCAAATTCAATAACTGTTTGTGCTGAAGGTACAGCACATACAGTTATTGAATTTAAATAAGTTAAAACTACGGGACTATCCATTAGTAAATGCTTAAAGTTTCTTTTCACAAAATTAAAGCACTTACATCTGATCGCAATCGAACTTGGCTGGCCACAATAAAATAATTGTGGTTCATAAAGCGTTATTCTTTTGTTTTAAAAATTGAAAGCAAATTACAAGCTTTGTATTGAAAAAAAAATGTCTGGCATTACGATACCACCAATGTTATAGACAATTTGGATATAACCACAAATGGTTCGAATGTCTTCACGTAGACGTGAGATTGGTTTTATGTGGGTGTGTTATTAGCTTTATTGTGATTTACAGGTTAATTCTACGCTTTTTTTATTTCCGATGTTACTTACAACCGGACTGTCTGACTCATGGCGTCTTGGGTTCGATCAGCAGGTCGAGCAAAGTTAAATTAACCTAATTCACTTTTTGGATAATGGGTCCAGTATAGCAATCGGGAGGTTTTGGAGTTTCGCATGGTTGATGGTGGAAGGCTGACCCTCTATTACATGCCTAAACATAACTGGAGGAAGTTTAGGTTTGTCAGAACTTCGAAGTAGAAAGAGTTAAGACAGGTAAACTGTGCAGCCCTAAGGATTGATTACCAAACCAGTTGAAATTTAGCTGGATCGACATTCATTCATGCAACTTTTTTAAACGGACGAAAAGCAGAATCCAAGTCATGCCTAGCAATCCATAGGCACTGCTGAAATAAGTCAGCGTTAAGGAGACAAATAGATTCCTTTAAATCAAACAAGCATGGCACAGTAAATTCCTAGCGGAACCAAATGGCCTTTTGTACCATATCGGGGACGTTACCAGAGATAAAGTGTCGCGAATAAACCGAACGAGCTTGTTCTGCATGCGTTTACTAATACTGGGGAAGTACGTATATAGTTATTTGCGATGTGTTTATTGATAGAGGGGAAAGAAATGAAAATTTGGTCAGGTTATACTTTGATGACGTTAGAATACTTCATTACGAGGCCAGATGACGTAATTGACAAGTTAGTTATGCTAGTCCATATTCAGTTCTGTATTTATAACTGTGGTTAATTAACTGCGGTTTCCTTTTTATTGTTCATTTGTTCGCATTAATTTAAGGTGTTCCAGATTGAAATATTAGGCTAAGTCTTGGATCCAATATCATAAGTCAGGAAAACTCCTTGGTTAGGCACTAAGTGTTCATTTGTTGTAATGATGACTAGCTGTTGCCCGCGGATTCGCTCGTGTTTTTGTCGGAAATTATTCCACGAGCACGTTGTAAATATAGCACACGGGGATAATGTGAAAGAATTTTCAAAATCGGTTCAGTAGATCCAGAGATTACCCGCTACATACAAACATACAAAGAAATACCTCTTGATAATATTAGTATAGATATACTTAGTTGCATTGCTAAAACCTACTACAATTTATGAAGAAGGTGTGTGCAGTTATACTTAAGAAACTCTAAAAGAATATGGTCTATTACAGGACAGTTACTTATATTAATTATCATGATGTGTCTCCGCTAAAAGCTTATGTTCTACTTAACTAGTATTGATAGGATAATCTTAATTAATGTCAATTAATAATATTGGATTAAAAATACAAATTACAGGTTTCCCGTGTTAAAAACCTGATCGTACTAAGTACCTATAGTTTGATTACATGTAGTAACATTACTTACCATAAAGTGCATGAACATTTTATCTTCGATAGCTTTTTTACATAATATAACGTAACATCACGCATGTAATCCCCGAAGTGTTAGGCAGAGGTGTACCTAATAGTACGCCCACATTTCGTCAGTTATGGTTAAGTCCCACGTAATAGGGGGCGAGCCTATTTCCAACAACCGGGCACAAATCCAAACTCCCTGGCTGCTAGTGAGAAATTCCTGATGGCAAAACCCAATAACACTTTGCCCGACACGGGAATCGAACCTACGACCTCATGCGCTTGCGACCACAGACCATAGCCAGTCGATAGCTTTTTTCTGAATCATAATAGCATTTTTACGAATAATATTAAAGCCATATCAGCTTGTAATGTGTCCTCGGCTAGGACACAGGCTGTAATATTATTATTATTAGTCGCGGGCCCGTTGCGGGTTGGTTTAGTCACAATGTCTTCGAATTTTCGGTTCTCAGACATTCCGGTTTGAGAGCAGTGGCATATTATGGCAAACGTCTCCAGCAATTCAATACCTTCTCTCAAGGTCGGAAATGAAAGGTTCGGAAGGTTACCGTCTTGGCCATATTATTATTTCTTTAGGCATAGAACATCAAACAACAGAGATATCAAGAAGAATCTAGCTTGGGTGGACTTCATTCAGCATATTGGACGACATTCTGAAATCAGCCAAAATTCCACACTGCCTGAAGACCCGTCTCTATAATCAGTTTGTTCTGCCCACCATGACGTACGGGGCTGAGACGTGGACACTCTCATCGGAGGCTGTGTACAGAGTTAGGGTAGCACAGAGAGCCATGGCACATTTCATACTCGTCATAAAACTAGTAGACCGAGTTCCAAAAGTCGAAATTCGGAGACGTACGAAGGTCTTCAGTACTGGAAATCTAGTCATGGAAAGAGAATGGAGTTAGAGAGGTATAGTAATATTAAGTAAGTATACAGGGTGACTGAATCTGGACCCGCCATAGCAAATTTGCATATAGAGGAGGTCATTTACTAATTATTAGACCTAATTTCCCCTAAATAACTAAAGTTTTATAGTTTGGGAGATGTCAATTTTTATATGTTATTGAGATTTTTCCAAAGTTAGACCTTCGATCATTCATAACTTTGATTTTTGCATTATTTTTTTAGTTTTTTTATTTGTTGGTAATCATAAACATTGGACTAAAATAACTCGGAATTTCCCTCAAACTAGGGTTAAAAAAGAAGATAGTACGCTAATTAAAACAAATACTAAAAAAAAATTCTTCACTATCAAATTCAACCTGAAATAAAATAAAAAACCGCAGTGTTTCAATAAGTAATTTTAATCTAAGTTATTTCTCTAGTTCGTCACCTTTCCAACGGTACTAAATTTGTGTTTAAATAGTTGCCAACTTATATAAAACAATTCAGTAACAACTCAGTGGAGTGACCCGAAGGTGTACTTCGGTGACTGCCACTGGAACTCCTCGACGAGTAGGAGTAGGTGAGCCGAGTTTGGACTTGTTTTGTTAGTTATGATGAGACTAGTTCACCTTTCCAACGTTACTAAATTTGTGTTTAAAAAGTTGCCATCTTAAATAAAACAATTCAGTAACAACTCAGTTGACTGACCTAAAGGTATACTTCAGTGACTGCTACTGGAACTCCTCGTCGAGCAGAACTAGGTGAGGTTTGGCACTTCATATAAATAGTAGTGGAGGTCCAGTGGCAGTCACCGGAGTACACCTTCAGGTCACTCATATTACACCTTCAAGGTCTCATCATTACTAAAAAACGAGTCCAAGCTCGACTCACCTAGTCCTACTCGTCGAGGAGTTCCCGATGCGAGTGTGTGAGGGAACACCGGTTTGGTTTTAGACAAGTCTGACAGACCCCTCCGCTCTCTACAGGGCGGGGAAAAAAAAAGTACAAATCGAAAAAAAAAGGTTAGGTAGGTTAGGTTTCTACGAGCGACGCAAAGGTCGTGCGCAGGTCCACCGCGTGCAGTGTTCCACAGGGGTCGGTTTTGGGTCCACTCCTGTGGAACATAGGCTACAATTGGGCCTTGTGCACACCGCTTGGTGTGGACCAAGCGGTGTGCTCTCCCCGGGCAGGGCATCATTTGCTACGCTGATGACACCCTCGAACTTCGAGGAGTGGCACGCCCTGCCGTCCCTCATCGTGGGAGGACTCGTGGTACTGGGCCTCAAAATTAGCAAAAACTTTATAGCATTGGCTCTTATATAAAGGGTGTAACAAGACACTAAACGAATCCGAAAGGTACTTGTTCACCCCACCATTGCGATATTTTTTTGTTCTAGACCATACCTGGGAAACTTCTAGATACGGAGATATCGGGAGTGAAAGTTGCAACTTTTTCAAAAGTTTCTTTTATTAATGTAAGATTTTTACTTTAAACACCTCCACGACCCCCGTACTATTCAATCCATCCATCAGCACAGTGTTTTGAGTGCGTTACATTGAGTCCTACCGTAAAACGTGATTTTTCACCCCAAAAGTCAAGCCGTTTCCCAGCAATATTTTTTGCGTAAAGTTACTTATTTTGATGTACAGAATGCTTGGTTGACGGCTTCGTTAGGGGTCTAGTTACACCTTGTATGATAAAATTGTGACAGGCCGATGTCTGTACATTGAAGATATTGAAAATATATATATAGGGGTCTTTATTAGAGCAACAGAAGCCAAAACAACAGTTTTCAGATTTTTTGTCTGTCTGTCTGATTTTCTGTCTGTATGTTTGTACGCAAACCACGCAAAAACTACTGCATGGATTTGAACGCAGTTTTCATCGCTCTACTGCTAGATGCTTAACTTAAAATATAGGCCACATTAGGTATAGTTTTGGACCCGATAGGTGGGTGGCGCTGTGCGAAGCAAGGGCGGGTCATAAAGACATAATCAAACTTTGCAAGTCAAGAATAAGAAAGTTAGTCAGTCGAAGTCAGTCTAAGTGAAGAAAAGAAGAAACAACTGAAATAATAAAAGCTTTGCCAGATATTCTTCGTATCCTTAATACTTCATTCATCGATACCAACGCAGCTTGTGACTCAACAAATCGTTTCTCCCAACTCGAGCCCAAAATACCACTGACCTTAACCTACACCAGCTAATCACCACCTTAATACTTTTACCACAAAGTTCAAGTTCCTTTGCTAACAGTGCCTACCTAATTGCGTCCCAGCCTTAGGGCATAAAGAATCGTACTTGGAACGGGCGTGGCTATGTTTGGGTGTTAACGTCCGTCTGAGGCAACAAGTGCCACAATTTCGAATTATTAATTGCTTTCCTTGTTCTAGGTTGTAAGGAATTATTATGAGACTATCAACCTTTACTGTAACACTTGTTGAATCGAACATGTTTGCATTTTTCACAAAAATATTTTTGAACTCCTTTTATGGCGGGATGTTTTTTTTTAATTTTTTTAATGTGTCCGTAGTTTTACAACAGTAATAGATTATTGGCTTATGCCCAACTCGTCACTGTTCCGACTGGTCACCAAATTTTTTTCCAGCCAAGAAGTCCCGATTCGTCATCACAAGAAAACAAATGAATTTTTATTTAATTTTGATGTGTCAAAAAGTACAGTTAGTAAGAAAAATATAGTATGACTTTTAAATCAATTTATTTACAACAACCTTAAACTAAAAAAAATCTCACAAACATAATATCTTCAATACAAATCAAAAGCGTTTTGGCTTTATTGACTTAAAATTCACCAGAATCTGGTGTTGATGAATGCAATTAATACTAGCAATCTGAAGATTCTACAAGTAGTATTATGTATTGTTATAAGTAGGTACTGTCCGTGCCTTGTTGTGCCTGAACTTTCTTACAAAAAAGAAGAAGGGTCAAGTAATGCAGGGCACAGAAGTAACAGAAGTCAGACAGAAACATTACTGATATTAATTTTGATACCAAATCTCTTTTTTAAGTCTTTTTCATATCTCAAAAACTCTTAAAATTGGTATCAAGAGTTTACCACTCAAACGCATAAACTGTAATCAAGTTAATATGGAAATACTAATATATTCTGCTAATGTGTCGAACCTGATCACTTGTATCCTATTACGCGCTTTGATCTAGTTCCTAGACGAGTTCAGATCAGTATGAAAGTGTGACAATTTGCGCGATCGACATGTTCTGAAATTATTGCCGTCGGTGAATTTGAAAATATAGGACTAGATGTTCACGATTGTGGAGACGTGAGCCTCGTTGCACGTGAAGATATTTCTATCTATGCATCTTTAAGAAATGACAGTACTTTTAGAATGTTACGTTACAGATGGCGAAACGAATTTGTATTGTTTTTAAAGATTGATTTGCACAGTAATAGGTAAAAGTTGAAAGAGAAAAGGGAAGGCTTTGGCCCTGTACAGAGACAAACGGCTGATAAAAATAATAAGTTACTAAACTAGTTGCTTTTTGATTTTTAATGATGCCTATGTAAAATCTTAAATAATTTCAGAAAGGAACTAAAGCTACCTGTCTAAGAACTAAACAAAACATTTCATGCAAATACCCCATCTTACTTTCACATTTAGCAAATGAAATCTGTCGCCAAACACTTTCCAAGCCGATACAAAAACCGCTGATCTTGCTTTACAAGCGATTGTTCTGCTCACAATGTGCCATGTGCCGAGCTCGCGTGACTGACGGTAACGGTGTCTGGGCCTACAGGACCAAGCGGAGTTAGATACGCGGTTTATGGAGCCTGAGTAGAACCTCCTGCATCATCTCGAGATGAGAATGGAGCATTTCATCATGGGATGCATTGTACGGGTACGGGAGGCACGCCTAAGTGTTTCTGTCAACATAACTCCTGGTAAGTTGTCATAAACATTGAAATACGGGCTTCTAGTTAAGATTTAAAGTCCCAGTGTAGTAATCCTTTTAAGAATACCAAAAGTAAACAGACACTTTTGCTACGGCCGAGACAAAACAAAAGAAAGAGTACCAAACAACACTAGACCTGTTTGAACAGAGTTTAAGATTCTATTGGTCAGTTAGAAGTAGCATGAGGTAGAAGATAAAGGATGATAGGAAGGAAAATAGCCCATCTTAAAGTACAGGCGATACTAGATGACAAATCCCCTTAAATCGAAACAGACAACCAAGCCACTAAGCCCCAGACCTCAGAGGTTCGTGCCTGTAGGAAGGTATGCCCATACCAACCAGAAAATTGTGGGCACACCGGCGCAGGCGGCGCGGCGGGCGGCGGTATCATTTGCTACCGCAATCAGCGTAATAACTACACTGGATGATTCGAACCGCCGCGCTATCCCCGCAACTCGTGTGCATGTCGCCTTCCTTTTAGTTTTATTCTTTTGAGATTGGATTCAATTTATGTCGTTTTGTAGATAAATAGTGTCGTGTTTCTGTCATTTGGTGCTGCTAGAGTGTTTTTGTGTCACACTATTCGTTGAGATACTTTGAGATACTTCCTCATTAAGTTGCTAAGCACTCACAATCACAATCACTTTCTACTTCAAAGGTTCCTGCTCTACTTTGGATTTAGATTCTAGGCTAACTCAGTTAAGTTTTAGCTTTTCCAATTCTCAACACACTTTTCTCGAAACGAAAATCCTATCAAAGTACTACAATGGTAACTCAGCTCGGCGCACGCGCTTCCATTCCGTTACCAATTGTTATTTCATGAATTTCAGACTTAAGGCCACCAGAGATGGTCCCTTTTCGCTTGCCATAGACTGAGTTCAACAAAACATCAATAACATCATAACTCGCAAATTATTTCCACGCTATATTGAATACTTCGTTCCAGTTATTATGGCATATTTTCGTGTAGAGCATGAAATTGATCGAAATGAACCGTTTGGCAGGTGGTTGTTGTGTGTAACATTGTTGTTTTCAATAGATAGGCTTGATGTTGAAGACCTTTGCTATTTATGAAGTAACGTGCTCTTGGGGAAACTCATTTGTTGCGTACAGCTGACTGTCATAATGTTGTCGCGGTTTATAAATGGTTGCAGCTCTTTTTGTTTATTTATTAGTTTGTAATCTGATCAAGAGTGTTGACATAATAAATGGACCTGCACTTAATAAAACAGAAGTTGCTTATCACGTTTTTTTGTTCGGGTGCTTTTTAGAACTCGAATGAAATAATTACAAAAGTTTATTTAGAGTGGTTGGCAGATCTTGCTTTTGATTTACAACGAAGTTTCTATATTAAACTTCGGATCCCCGTCATCAATTTGTATGTATCCAAGTAAAGCGTTTAAATCCTTACTTGTTTCCAAAAGAAGCAGTCCTATTCGTAAGTCTAAATATGGCGCCGGACCACTTGTAATCACTCGCATACTTTCCTATCTACATATAGACAAGCTCACACGTCCAATTCGAAATTACCATATTAATGTAGTCGCATTCAAATGCAACTTCATAAAGGCAAAGACGGTAAATTGTGAGATAAACGGCGAGTTGTCTCATAAATAATATCTCGGAGCTTTCCAGCGTTTCTCTTCATTACCGGGTCTTATTAATTAGAAGTGGTGAGATTAGTCAGTTTATCCGATGACACACATCGGGACGGGTTCCAGTGGATGAAGAGGTAGGAGGAGGATTGGATATGTTCTACTCTGGAAGTGGACGAAAACTTCAAATTATCTTGCAGTTCATATTGATTGCCTTTGGTCTAAGAATGTTGCAGATTATCTTGCAGCTGAGATTGGTCACCTACTTAGATATCCTGAAGAGGATGTGTTCTGATATGGTTATAAACTGCTTTGGTGGCTGTTTGTTTACAGTAATCGGTATTTTTTCTGTATTCAGGCATCCAATTCCGTCATTGTTGACACGAAGAAGCTGGTGCTTTTATAACAAATCGAATGGTTGGTCGTTTTGCCACAAGAGGGATGTTTACTCAAAATAATGCTTGTCCTTGGTTTTCCCTCTTCAGGAAATAGATCAGTCTATCAGATACCTTTGATTTCTGCTTATCCCAGTAAAGGCAAAGTACAATCGTATCACTTCTTAGTCTGTGGTATCACAGACTAAGGGTACCCAGGGACCAGGGACCAGGTCGTATAATTTCCAAGCAAACCCCAACGTGTAGTAGCTAACCTTACCTCGGAATGTCGAAAGCTTGTTACACTCAGATAATTCGTGATTATGGTGTAATATCTTTTCTGATGAACATTATACAAGAACTAGCGGTATGAACAAACATTGATAGATGCTTGAGAGACCTAGTCTAACGTCGAGTGTTCCAAATTCAATGTGTATAGATTTTGTCGTTGCTTGGCTTTTATTACATTCACCTGCGTATATTGAAAACAAGCATTTTCATCTAGGGAATAGAATTCCAAATCAGGATAACTATAAAACAGTCAAGAATTTTAATAACGCTCGTAATATTTACATGCTATATTTTACTAAGCAACCCGTTCCAATTTATGAAATAATAAAACAGATATTCGTTGCTGTTCAAGGGATGGTTTCGTGTATATTCGGCTCTGTCTAACTTAAGCAAATTTTCCCTTTCTATCTCTCTCTTGGAGGCATTGCGCGCAACGGTTGGCTGGCTCTATGTCACTCAGTTGCGCACACGCAGCCGCGGGAAGCGTTCGCGTTTGAAAATCGAACGCTTTTCGCGCAAACTATTGTTGGCCAGTGATATTTCGTTTCGCATTTTGAATTTTGGAACTTATTGGATGAGGTGAAGTGTTAAGAAGGTGCATCTTTCGAGTTTACGATGACATGCGTTTGTACGCAATGTTTTGTGTTGTGTAGAAAGTGAATCTCCGACAAAGGATTACAGTGTTGTTGTGGATACACGTGAGAACTATTGGCTAATTAATAGCGCGGAAGGGAATGAGAATGGGCTATGACGTAAACTGGCAGTAGGCAGTAGAGATATAGGAACATACACGTTGCGGCGGTAATGATATGTGTTCTGTCAGGTGTGATATCACCTGTCGGTTCCGTTTCTAATGAAGGGTAACAACTAAGGTTCGTTAAATCCAACGTTCTATATGGATGTCGATACATAGGCATGTAGGTGATAGAACAGGGAAATTTGGTAGAAAATCTTTACCATATTCCTAGTAGGTCTCCATAACGTCAGTAACAAACGAAAACCTTCGCTTAGACCAACTCACTGTTCATTAACTAGCGAGTTTGTAGACAAACCCGTTACTGCTGTTCTATGTATATTCGTACGTACCTCATCAATCTGATATACGACACCTAATTACCATAATTAGACAGCAATAGATTATTATTCTTCTTACATTATTGTAATGAACAGCTCCTGTATCATTGCCTACCGGTTAGGTACAAAGTGTAGCTCCTTCTATCCAGACTATAAACGTGAATGTTTATCGCTCTGCTTTACGCAAATATACTTCTATTAGCCCTTAAGCTATTTAGTCAGCTACTTTTATAGTAGACTCGATGGTTTGCATTAAAGACAAGTCATTCGTGTGTTAATAAAAATGTTTTTTTTTCGCTAATGGTGATTCTTCTTACACTGAGCTTGACTCCTATGGAACTATTATATAATTCAGTGCTTGTAAGTGCATAATAGCGAAATAATGTTCCATTTGTAAAATGTAAAACATCCTAACGTTACAATCGATCTCATCAATCAGTTCATAATTTTTGTTTAGGGCTTGCTTTGTGTGCTCTTCCCAGAGAGTTACCTAGACATCTATGCGGGCATGCTCGATTGTAGATATTACTGATGAGTTCAGTATAACTCCCTATGGCTACGCGGTTTCTAAAACGTTCCTACATCGACACCCCTGAAGACCTTAATGCACACACAGATAATGTAAAGTCACTTTCGCATTCATCCATTTAAATGCAAGAGCTTATAATAGAGGCTTTAAAAGGAAAACAAAAAGGTCTGACAGCGTTATCTGGAGTTAAACGGAATAATATCGAAGTGGATAACATCTCGGATGACGCTGGGTATAATAAAAATGCGCGGCACATTCTGCTGGGCGCTGGGAGGCGGCCGGCACCAGACGTGGGAATATTTGCAATACCGAGTATGTAGTGTTGGTGAAATTAATCCCAAATAGGACAAAACGGTTTAATATCTGTCCCTAAGATTGTTGAAGAGGACGAACATTGGTAAAGTAAACTGAAAAGAGCATAAAACTAACTGACTACTACAGATGCAACAGCACCAATTCCCTTGTTTTAATGATTCTTAAATAAATCATCTTTTGCGAAATTCCTTTACGTATCAGGTCGCAAGCAAGCCTGCCTCGATCGCTTGAGTTACTTTAGCGAAAGCTATCATATTCATGCCAGTATCCACTAAACATTCAGTAATTAAGACACCTGTCAAGTTTTCCATTAAAGGCAGTAACTTCACCGGCTCCCTATGATCAAGTAAAGCCATAACGTTTGAACCCTATCTACGGTAACATAGAGTTATTCATAAAGAAATACACGAGTCTTAATAGTCCATAAACGTGTAGCTTTATGGCATAATATATGAGTATGTGATATTAGAAATTATTATTATTATTAAAACTAAACACACCCATAACTATAACAATACGTTTTTATAGCTGTTTACTGTCTAATGTATATATTAAAACGGTCATTTAATTGCGCGTCTGAGTTGCACATTGCGCATGCGCAGCGTTTGATATTTGTTGGTAAATTTGTAGGCCTTAAACCTTCACATATTCGTGACAAGCAAGCGCGTGTGTAAGCCAAACGACACAAATATGTGACAAAATGATAGGTGAATTTGTGGCTTGGCTTGTAGAGCACGCGCGTGGGTTTATGCTCTGGCGTTCAAAAGGTAAAAGTAACATGTATTGTTACTCGGAAATTATAGGTAAAGACTACATCCAAAAAGAACACTAAATACAAAATCTCAATAAAAATATCTGATTAAAATTACAACACAATTTTTAATGATATTCTTTTTTACTTGTCATGTACAAACAAAGGAAAAGACAGTATGACGGTCGACAGAGATGGAGGAAGAAGACACGTTGTGCCAACACAACATTAAATAGAATAAAGGCAGACGGAGGATATCCTGCAATCAAAGAAGACAGTATATAACTACACGAGCTAGCGTGTAACATGTGAGCACGTACTCCAGTTTCGTAAAACTACGCTTAACCTCCAAAAGACGATGCCACGTAAGGCTAAAGACGAGAACAAAGCAGTGAGTTATGGGCACAAGTAGGTCACCGCACATAAAGACAGAGTACTGAACGAAGACAAATTGGCCATTATGACACGTTCAGAGAAACCCCCGTACTGTGAGCGAACTATTGTTACACGACCAAAGTAAAGTTAACTCGTGTGAACCTTTGTTATGCAGAAGAAGTATTTTGGTTCAGGCTATGATTCTATCAAAGCTTGTCAATTTGTTTTGCCAACATCAGCAACTCAAACTGCTGTTTTGGCAGATGGGATGGGATTCTATGTTATCTCACTGTAGGTCCGTTTTCGTAATTCAGTCATTTACGTTAACCGATTCATCATCATCTACGATTCTGTTATCACTTATCACACTCTGTTGCGCGTCGGCTTCTCTTAGGCTGTGCCAATTTCCAAAATTAAGTGCAAGTCTCATCCAATTTCGATCATTGTTGGTTGCCAGAGCCAATTACCATTATTTTATTCCCGTCACCTATAAACCACAAGCCAAAAGCTTCCCAGAACTAAAATATACAGGTTTACTAACTTCCAAGGGCTTTCTTTCTATAAAGACTTTGCCTTGCTTACAGATATGTGCCATGAGCTTCACAAGTTCTCAAAGTACGAGTAATATGTAAAGCAAACTAATCAGATGTAGAGTCAAATGCAAATATATGCATGAGAACTAAAATTATCATAAATATGACTGTTTTTATGTTATTTCAAGAGCTAGATCATTTCTTCTGAATTATTTTAAATGTTCACGCAAAAGTGTAAACATTATTTATGTTTTAAATTCCCGTGTAAAGAATGCAAAGATGCCAGTAGTTTATAATTTTCTAACTAGTTTTGGGACCGCGCCCACATCGATACTGTTACTGGTTTTTATTGCAATGCATTGATAATTAAATTCACATTAACAATTGCAATAACAAACAGATTTTAGGAAGCATTAAGAAAGTCTGTCAAATCGTTTACATACGTTGACCAATAATAAATGCTCTCACTCACATACAACCTGTAGCCAAAAAATCCTGTTTCTAAATCATGTATTCAATAAATTGATACAAATGGCTACAGATCACGGAACTGAACGGAATACTTCTTTAATAGAATCACGTTTTGCTTTACTTCGGTACTCGGTATGCAAGTAACGGAGCGGTGATTATAAATCATATTTCATATCGCCACGCTCTTACAAATTAAAATATGTTATAAATAACGCTCGATAAGAAAGTGTATGTCCGTCTGTTCGTGTTGTATCGAGGACCGTTAGGCAGATTTTAATGGATTTTTTACCATTGGAAAGTTTTCCGGATGTGTGCAAGGTGTTTTTGGCGGAAGTTTGGAGATTTTATCCTATTAAGGTTTGTGCTGTTACAAAAGTTCAAGTGTGCCATGTTGCTATAAAGAACTTGGTTTTATGACTTGACTGCTACGCTGGGTACAATTTCCAGATCGACAATTCTGAAATTGTTATTGGGTTCACCATCAGGAGTATCTCAGTAACATCTTTGAGTGCGCTGTGCTCGGTGTGTGGTTACAGCTACAGGCAATACAGGCATCCCTTAGTTAACAGGATCTTCCCAACTCTTCAAATATTTGTTACTTTTGTTTTGTTATTTTCGGACCAATTCAGAATTACATCGTCGATTCAACTTTTCTCTGATTTCTCAACAAAACAGAAAGACTTGTTTGATTAAATTCAATTAAATGCCCCCAGAAATTAGTGCTGTTCTCTTTTACTATAAATCCCATGGCAATAATTGTTAAGGTGGTACTCGTAATGGTTTAATTCTCTCACAATCTTTTAGTTCTCAGTTTATTAAAAGAAGTTATCTCTTCAGCAGTAAAAGTTTTAGAGTCAGCAAAAATGGTCCCATCATGCAGACTGTACATATTTTTTAAATAAATAACTTTATGTTGGTTCCTCGTAAAGTTATAATGCTAGATTGTAAATCTTAAATTATGGTCATGTCTGATGTTTCCTAAATGGAATATGTTTCTTTGCCAGAGAAGTGAAAACTAGTCTGTAACGAAAGTGATTCTCAAAAATATAATAACAGCGAAGCACGAAAACAGTTGCTCTGTGAAGAGTGCTCTACAGCTGTATGCTTAGAAGATGCTGAAGATGATGGAGATAAGACGTAGAAACAAAACAAAAATATTTGTCCGAAACACATTGAGAGAATAAACTCCATTTTCACCAAAAAAAAATCCAACTATGACCAGAAGTGTAGTTTTACAGAAAAAAATACAAGCAATTTCTATTCAATCGCCAGCTAAACTTTTTACTAATATCCCATAAGCAATAACTTTACCTTATACAGCGTGTTCAATAAATCAGGGCCAATAAAATGGTGTAAAAACAGTCGGCGAGCGCGTGCTGTATAAGGCAATATATAGGGATGGTATATGGTACATGGCTCTATTGCGAAGTACGAACACGGCTGAGGAAGGACCGCATCTTGTGGTCTACGGGACTGTCGGGTTTGAACATTCCCTTTAAGAAATGGTCATGTTCTGAGTCGATAAGGTTATGCTGGAGAGGATTTAGCGAGATTTCAGACGCGGTGATAACTATGGAACTTCTGGCAGAGTAGGTTAGGCACTTGTTTAATTGCTAGTAAAAGACAAGTTATATGATCGTAATAATCTGTTGACACAGATGGCTAAAACCACTTTACGAACAAGAAATATACAAAGTAATTAAACCTGGTAATAAAAAACTAAACTAAACAGCAAATCCCATTTTTTCATCATTTGTGTCCCACTGCAGGGCAAAGGCGCCACTTCCCTCCTTCCACTAGTCCCTATCTACCTACAGGGTGTTATTGGCCAATATTTGAGAAAAGGCGCAAAGATTGGCCTTTATTAATCATATAAATTGATACATAAATGTTGGTCAAAAATCATTAACGAAACGCTACTTGTATCCATGAGCCTTGAAATTGGTTGAAATCCCAACCACAATCGAACAACAACTGATTGAACATAACAAACTTAACGAACCCATACCAACAACAATTAACAAACATATAACTGCCATCAATACTGCTCCTCTAAGAATTAACCGCGAAGAACCAGACAATTCGTACCTCGACCAATCAGCGGCCATAATTACCTCTAACCCTGGCCTCAACCAATCAGATGCAATAATTAGCTGCAGTACTTGCCGCGACCAATCAGCTTCGATAATGAGCTCCTTAAATCTATCCAGTACTAACGATGTCCTCTGCACCTCGGTCCAAATCCCGTTATCAAATTGCGACATATAACAAGAACGTAATATATCTTAACAGGTCAGATAACAGATAGTTAACATAAATATAAAAGAAAATAAGATAGATAGCGGAGGAGTCGTTAATTTTGAGCAAATTAAGACTAATTTAACTGACGATTTACCTATAGATAGTGATGAAAATCTAGTGGTGTAAACTGTAGACGGAGAACATCATATTATTTAGATAATTGAGAAAATTATGTTTTATCTTAAACTTTTGAAGGAGACAGTCAGGGATGCCGATTTGTTTAAGCAAAAGCTTATGGAATTTACAACCTCTCTATGTTTTTAAAATAACGCCTTCGCCTTTTTATTTAAAGCGTGCTGTTTTTAATGATGGCCAAAGGTCGTTTCTAAGCCGGCCGTATTGCCTTTACCGTCTTCAAAATATTTATTTTCAGCAACATCATAAAATATTTAGACAAGTTTATCTTATGCCCTAAAAGTAACTTTCATTATAACAGCAGTTGTTCTTGGCGTATCTCCTCTATTCCTACCACCTCACGAGCGCTGCCATTTTTTACTGCAATCACTATTAGTTTCTACGATGGCATGCGGTTGATTAACTGAAAGTATAGTCTCGTTTTATAATTTGTTTTGCGCTGGTATTATGATGTCTCCGTGATTATACTGTGATGTCATGTACGGTTATGTTTAAACTAAATGCGTTGTTGCCGTGGGAACACGGACTTGACGACCGGGCTGGAGTATTTCTATGGCGAGGAAATATGAATAGACAAAGTATCAAAAAATCTCTATTTATACCAGTAATCTTTTCCTTGTGAGAAACAATGCATTCATAGGCACAGATATCTGGATAAGGCTGGCACCAGAGCTTAGAGCTTAACGCAAAGAGAGGCCTACACCCAGTAGTGAAGTCGGGCTGTGGATGATGCTGATGAAATCATAGTTTTTTTTTTTTAATTAGCCTTTAATGTCCCACTGCTGAGCAAAAGTGCTCTTTACTCGTGCCTCCTCGGATCATCCCTCGCGGTACAAGTCCAGATCGTTTCACCTCTTTCTGCATAGATATTATCATAAAAACTTAACAAACTTCTGACAAGACTCATGTGCGTAGTCCAGTAGTTCAGTCATGAAAAGACGGAATGCCTATAAATCAGATTCTAAGTTCTGACGGAGCTTCTCTTTCGTCAAATGGAAATGTCACTAAGAAAATTATTGAAGACACAGTACTCATTGTTTCGACTCCAGCAAAACTAACTGTTATGCCACACTAGCGTCTGATAGATTACTAATAACTACAGTCGGTACGGGAGGCTCTTAGTCTTGAAGTATTTGCCTTTTACCTATTAAGTAAGTCACTACAGCACACGGCATAGAAACACAGAAGTTAAACTTGTGAAGCTTACAGAGATATCGTTGTAGTTTAATTTCGTAGATATTGTTTTTAAGACACAATAGGATTTCCAAATTCTTCACCAAGCGGGCCCTGGAGTTATAGCAAGCTCTTCTTCTAAAATCATACATGAAGTATCAAAATTTCAATTAATTTCTAATCAAAAAGTTTCGTATACAGTGGAACAAAAAGTCATCCACATCTTTAAATATTACATGATCCAGTTCATGTAAGCCTTCTGACGTATTTAGCTCGCGACAGCAATTAGTTTACCTCCGCCTGACGAATACCGCCAGTCTTAGCGAATGCCGTTATTACCGAGTTTTTTCCATCGCCATTAGCTGTTGAATACAAAGTGCGACTGTCAAGTGCCCCATGCTCCACCACAATAATACAGCCTTCATTCGGAACCGGGTGTCGGTCCACTGTAATTTAAACAGGACCTAACCTGGGGCAGTCATTACTTGCCTACATTACTGCACCCTTATCTCAAAGTCATAAGGTCAAATTTAACATGGCAAAATTTGTAAGAACAGGCATTATCTGACTTAATAACGATACCTTATCGTAAAGCCTTATAGTTGATAATAGTCTGACAAATTCAAGGGTTGCATGGCCCATTCTGTTGGCCGGGGGCCACCTAAGACTACTGCTTATTGTGGTACCCTTGTTTTTTTCTGTAATTGATTTTTAATGGCTTTTAGAGTTGTTAGGATGATTCTTGAAATTCTGATCAAGTTTGTTTGTGGGGATTTTTGGTTGATTCTCTTTTAAGATAGGAGATAGAATAACATAATTATATCAATTATGAAGGGTAGGCAAAGACTCTTAAAGGTTTGGTTAAAATGGGATCATCGACTGTGACTCGACCTCTAAGAAGGAAACTTTTAAGCCTTCGCTAAGCATACTTCCAAGATAACCACAATTCTCACAGTAATTTCTTACCTTAACGAGCAGCCATAACTTGCAAAGTCTAATTAAAGCAAAATTCCGTTTTAACTTTACGAGCAAATATTTTAAAGCGAGTGCAAAACAAATTAAAGGACACACATGACATGATACAATATTGTGCCGTGTCTTGTGTGCAGTACCAATTGAAGTTAAAGGACAGGGCACTTGACCGAGGTACTTGAAGTAATGACACAAATGGGTTACAAGTACGAGCCGGGGAACGTTTTTTTTTCCTATCCTGCTCTGTCCCACTGCTGGGCATAGGCCTCCCTCGACTCCTTCCATTTCTCGCAAACCCGCGCGTCCTCCTTCGGCCAAAATAGCAAGAAATGTTTATTTATCCATATTAATACTTAATTTAATTCCAGGATGTGATGATCGATTTAAAGTTTATATGGATGGGTATTGATGTTGCACTATTTTAAATAAAAGACTAGTCTAGCGCTCACTTAGTTTAGCCACAGCTTACAATTTCTCGCGGTCTTCAACAAATGCATTAATTTTACAACTGTCTCTGCATGGATAATGTCCCTGATGTCTGTAGCGTGTGATCACTTTAATTGTTTTTAACCCTACAAGGTCTGAAAAAGTAGAATTAAAAATTCTTGTATAAACGTTTTGTCATAAACAAATATATAATCACTCAATCTTCATAAACTGGTTACTAGTTGTTTTAATAACTTGCAAATTGCTGAGAGTGAGTGAGTTAGTGAAACCATGGAAGAGGATTTCGTCTTAGTTTAAATCTACGAATTGCACGATTCATCAAACTTCGACCCAAATAATAATTCATTCACGATTTCTATATTAGTGAGTAATAAATAAAACCTGATTCCGTTTTAATAACCTCAAAACATAGCTAATGTAATGGACAAATAATAAATACAGTCAGTTTTTTTATAAATCCAAAAAACTTTATAGATTTTCTGACGTAAACTGATAACATCTGTAGAGCTAACCGTTATCATCATTTAGTCAATAATCGTCATTGAGCAGAATGACCTGACTGATTGACTCAGTTGTTGATGGATTCCATTTTATCTCTTTTTGTATTGATTTTGTTGTGTAAGATAATATAAATACTAGTGATTTAGAGAGTAGCTTTGTTTTTTCTATCGTTCAATGTACCCAATTGTGTATTACGTCGGTTTGTCTCTGCACCAACAAAAACTTTATCACTCAATCGCTGACGGTGGGAACTGGCTTTGGGCACTAAAAATTGTGGGTCAGTTGCCATAAAAAAATACTTTTTACCAAATTAAGGGCTCCCAAAAATTCGCTCCGGTAGCGGTCAGAAACAAAAATCTGATATTACCATAATCACCGACGCTCGACAACCAATTTCAACGACGAAGGTTAAGACACGCATCCATCTTGTTTCCTCCTACTCGTGTTCCCGTGTGAGAGTGAGATAGATTTATTTCTAGTTGTTTTTCTTGCTGTTCGGCTCATTTGCATGCACACGCGACGCAAGCGCAGTGCGCCGTGTTCGGGGTTAATAAGACGATATAAAATACGATAACGGCTGAACAGCCTGTTGGATTCTATTGACATTTTGTTAATACATTTGTTAATGTGTCACCATTATACGGTTGTATCTCCGAGATAAACTTCCTAAGCTGGTTTTCATTTTAAGACAAAATTGCCTTACGTTTTGCAGATACGATTACCTACTGGCTATTTTATCTAGACAAGAACAAATTATATCTCGTGAATTTGTTCATAATCCATTCTTTTCTTTTAAATTCTTATCAAATTGTAATTTGTTTCTTAAAAATCCTCGCCAATGGTTGTATTTGAGCCGCCATAGCTCAAGTAACAATTGTGATACTTTGAACATTCTTCTCAGCTAATAAAGTTAATAACTGATCACCACAAGAAATGTATTCTCTTGCAATATCTGTTTTTATTCGAAACGATCACATATCGCAATAAAGGAAACAAATTGTAACTTCTTGCTGAGCCTGAGTTATGACAGGTTATCTTGAAGTTGCATCTTGCCGTTTGTTTTTCCGATTGTACGGGAGTGACCGATCAACAAATAAATGATTGTATTGTATTGTATTAATGTTTGCTAAACAAATAACAGATAGGCTAGAGCTGCTCGATATACAATGAGCCACAAATCATGTGAGCCCACAATAGAGCTGCGCCCCGCGCCGCATCGACTCTATTCTATCGATAATTGCGAGATACCTCGAGACTATAATTAGAGGTGCTCCGCAAACATCTGCTATCGACGATGGAAATAATTATGTGGCAATCATGTTTAGAAAATTTAGTCTACTTGGGACTTTTTATCAGATTTTACTTATCTTTACTGTTACATAATATGGAAGCTTGACACACAAATTATACTCGTATACTTACTACATCAATTCTGAAGACCACAATAGTTTTCCCAGTTTCTCTTCATAGGTTTTCAGAAATCTCTTTTATTACTCTGAAAGTCTATCAAGAGAGACTCAGTGTCTTCACTTAAAACAACTATCGTTCATAAAATTAACGGACCATACAGAATTCTTAATCACACGCTAAGACTTTTTACGACTGTGACACATCCAGGCATTAAAGTTTGATGAAAAGACAATAAAACCTGTTAAAGTCTCACCTTTTGCTCACACCGTAACAACAACAGTACAGCTAAAGTCACACCCACGTCTGAAATAGAAAGTGCAGCACAATCTGGAACACAATTGTCAGATAAACCACGAGAGTAGGTACAGAGAGTAAGTACGTACTGGAGGCAACAACAGTTGAGATAAGATTGAGTGGTTGGCACGGTAATCATGGTAAGACTAGGAGTGACGCTAAAGGTAGTAGGAAAGAGCTAGAAACCTGATAAATAAGATTAAATTATAGTTTCAGCAGGCTTGAAAAGTTACTTCTGAAGTGGTTAACGTAATAAATAAATCGTGTTCATAGTCTTAGACAGGAATAAACAGGTTACAAGCTGGTTTCCTACGGACACAATGAGAGTTCCTTTGTATTCTTCATATATTTCTTTCAAATCGTAGGAATGATATAACAATGCTCTTCTCGTTAAAAAAAATACTTGTAGTTAAGTAATTAAGTTATCATAACAAATATTCCATGCCCACAATGAAGAACTGATAGCTACAAAAGTTTCATACACTCTGTCTACAAAAAAGAAAATGCTCAAAGAAAATCATAAGATATCCAATTATAAGATAAATCACGCAGAGCCAGCCGGTACAATGCGATCATAATCTCCGCAGATTCCGGAGCGCGTAGCCAGTAACCACGGCGCGGAGAGTAATGACGAAGGGCGCGGTGCCGCAGTAGCATGGCAAATAATAAATAATACTTCAATGACGGAACATAACCGAGTGATCGAGATACTTTGCTAACGGAATGTACACAGATTTTGTAAAGAAGAGGATGAATTGTTGTCATACAAAGATCTCAATCAAAACCATATGGAAGATACGCAGTTTGGACGTCGAGTTACGGCCACTAGCCCGATAGATTTCTATAATCAGACGAAGTTGTTCTGCGTAAAATTAAAAATCTGCGATTAATTGTCGAATGAAATCAATATTGTGGCCTAGATAAATAAAATTGAGTAGATTGACTTCTGATCATAAACAAAATCAACAATATAAATTGGATACATTTGCCAGCATTGAACCACTATTAAGAGATGCAATACCATACATTCTATTTACTTCATATCTCCTGCGGGTCTGACGGCTGACTATAGTAGCCGTAAGATACAACCGACCATTATAAAACACTCAGCTACTTGTCCGAGATTAATGAGTTATCATTGCACATACCATATATGAATAATTAATATCCTAGATAAGATTAACTTAATTTCAACACGCAAGTCATATGATGCGGATGCCGCGTTCACACACGATGCACGTTGAGGCATTTCGATGTCCACAGTCGGTACATTATTGTCAAAGTCGGGGCAAGTAAACGGGGCTTTAAAAGTGAAAGTATTCATTTAAACACTGGCCCATTAATGAACAGTTTTCAAACAAGACAACGATGACAACGGCTTGTAGTAATATTGGTTGTTGTTTGTCATAACTGTGTTATTAGCGATGCAAGAATTGTGTACACATTCATGTGCGGTACCTATCTTTGTCATACAAACGTAACTAGCAGTTAAATGTCCTACTGTAAGATTTGTTACGGTGTTTTTACGATCAACATGAAAAGGTCAAAACAACATTTATAGCTTTTCTTTGACTCAATAATAGATTATTATTCAAATGACAATTAAAACGTAGAAAGCACCGCGTGGAAAGAGAATTGAGCGTATAAATCACGTAGCAAAATGCCAGCAGTGCACAATAGCTGTGGGTGAGGTAACTGCACGGATTGAGTCGAGTGAGTCGGTTCCACCGCGGTGCAGGCGGACGTAATGACAGCCCGTGAATGATGGCTTGCCGAGGCAGACACGGTAGGCCGGCCTCAAGGTTTGACGACTGTTTTATTTTATGTAGTGCAGGGCAGCATGGCTAACTATAAATCAGAAAGCAACCTTTGTCTATACGAGTATTACCTTTCATTTTGCAAACCGTATAGCATCATATCTCTACGTCTACGTAATCTACGTCATAGCATTCTTATTCAATTCATTCATTCGCAAATATCTCTGTAGCAGCAAAATGTCGGCAACCGCGACGAGACACGTAAAGTCGTCCAATTCGGCTAACATACTCATGTGCAAACAATGGTGGAAAGTGTGCTGGATGTACGGAGACCAAGAAAAGTACTACAGACAACTTTATGGTAAACGGAAACTTAACAATCTAAACACAACGTTTTTAAACTTTAACGATACGGACACCAAAAGACCCGGCGCGCAAATAACAGAACTCACAGATGATTTCTTCGAAGACAATTGCTCACAAATTGAACCCGCGCCAGACGAAGTAGACGCTCCAAGAGACATACCTTTTGGAACTGAACCCGAGACTACCTACGGCTGCGATTACCAAACGACGTGGCAAAAAGACCAAAGAAGACAACCCATACAACAAAGTTACGATGAATACATGAACACAACAGATCTAGACAAAATATTAAATACAAATCTCAACGCAGATACTATTAAGAGTATGTTAGAAAACGGTCTACCTCAAAGATCTAAAATTATTGATGCGAAAGAAGAAGTAGTAAGAAATGGGAATACAGTAGGGAAACATTCTAAAACAGTTTGTAGGACGAAGAAAGGGGCTATAGTTACTGAAGAAACGGAGATCTCGACGGATGGGAGGACTTCGGCGAATCTAAAGTTCCAGAGGTCTACGGTGAAGACTGGTCCTAACAAAGTGAAGGAAGTGCTTCAGCCGCTGAAGGAGGACAAAGTGTTGGACGAGTGTTTCCGGAGGAAGTGCATCGGAGACCAGCTGACGACCACCACCACCACGCTGGTGACGGTCACGCAGTCCTCCATGACTTCGTGCAATGAGTGAGTATTTCGTTTTCGTATTTCATTGAATAACCATTGTGATTTTCAGCTGTACGTTGACCACACAAATGAAAGTTTATTACACGTTTACCTTGTATATGCTGCTATTACGTCACTTTGATAATAATCACGACGATGACGGCACGGTTGGAGCAGTGGCTGAGCGATTGGCTGCTGCGCTGCGTGTCGCGGGATCGATCCCCGCATGGAACAAATATTATTTGTATGATCTACAGGTAGTTTTTTTCTGGTCTGGCTGTTTGTTTAAGTGAGTTTAAATGTTTGTAAATGCACTCACGGTACAGGAAAAATTCCGAGTGTGGAGCTACGTTATTAAAAAAAAAAACTGTCACGTCAGGATATATGGCAATGTCTGAGCCAAATTCCCTTTGTCATCAATTTTTAACACATCTTGCTACACTCATCTTGCGTCACTCTAATTTGACCAACAGCACCTTAACAATAGGCGTCAATTTCCCTCGCCATGTCTTTGGCCACAAAGCCCCGTACAGCTCTGCAGGAGACGCGGGCGCAGCCACACGCAGTTCCGGTAATGGCGTTATTGGAATCCGCCATGATTGCGGTCTCGTGGTTTTGGAACATGGCAGGGGCGATGTGACTGCTGTGCCGGTTTCAGGGAAATAATTATAGCAAGAGACGTTAACTTTAGAAACACAAAATGAGGTTATCTTTTTCTTCAAAGTTGTTGTAAACAAACTCTGGTGCAACTCTTATTTTGTTCCCTTCCATCCTGCTGATGACTCGGGTAAGTATGTGGTTTTTAAGCAGGGCATTTTTATCTTAAATTTTGCATTGTTCATGACCTACACTAATTTTCATATAAATGGTCACAAAAACTCATCAAAGAATACATTATGTACCCACCACAAAGTAAAAGCCAATAAAAACGCCGCCATCTTGAAATTGACAGCCCGCCATAAAATGAGTTACCACGAAAAAAAAAGATAATTCCATTCAATAAAACAGTAGATTGATATCGTACGATTTATTGCGGCGCGGGAGCGATTTGAAACGAACAATGTAATCCGATGCCCCTTAATGCGTACAATTAACTACCATGCTACAGTGTCGTCGTGTAATCGATGTAAAAAAACCTTGAAATCCAATTTAAAGAGATTTTTACTGCCACTTACTTATAAGATAATTGTAAAACACTAGGCTTCGTAGGTTATAAAGGACCCTGATTGAAAAAGATTAAGCTGTAAATCGTTTACACTTTCTTTTTAAGTTAACAGACATATAGATAGCAACAAGATGAGAGCCCTTTCGAGCCAGCCATGAAAATATAAAAGGCCAAGTGCGAGTCGTACTCACACGCACACAGGGTTCCGTAGCACCAAATAATAAAAATATTTTGAAGGCATTCCTTCATATGTTGTATTGTTTTACATTCATCAACAAAACTAAATTTGTTTTTCATAGTATGTTAATGAAAAAACAAAAACCGACTTCCAAATAAAAAAGTCTAAAATAACTTGACTTTCGGAAGTCAGTGTCTTTGTTTGTATCTTTTTTGTCACCGACTTCCGAAAGTCAAGTTATTTTAGACTTTTTTAGTGCTTTTTTGGAAGTCGGTTTTGTTTTCGCAGAAAGTTTTTTATTTTACCCTTTTTAGTTGTAGTATACTACACAAATTCTTGTCATGAATTAATTAATTTTACATTGTAATTAGAAGTTAGTAAAAGTACTCGTCAAAACGAATCATACGAGCCCAAATTTGATGAGGCTTGTCGTTTTATAACGGAGTTCCTATGGCCACCGTCCAGCTCCGTCATCAGACACTGGATACCGTTTAGGACCAAAGTACTCGTCAAGACAAACCTTACGAGCCCCAACTCGATGGGATTGTGTCATTTTATTACGGACTACCTGTGACCACCTTCCAGCTCCATCACCAGACCCTGGGTACCATCTAGAGACTAAGTACTCGATAAGATGAATTATACGAACCCAAACTCGATAACAACCAAAAAAAAAAAACACGGGTCCGAATTGAGAACCTCCTCCTTTTTGAAGAAAGTCGGCTTTAAAACAAAGTTGTTGCTGCAGTTTGATGAAAAAGTCCCATATCTCAAAAAATAAACATCAAATCAAAAATAATATTTTTTAGTTTCAGTTCCATGTATGGAGAGACCCCCCTTTTTTTCGGATGGGAATTCATCAAATAACTCCTTCGAACAGTCCCGCAGCCCCGGCAGGCATCGGCCCTTGCGGAACCCTTCCTATTGCTGACATCTCTTTGAGGCGCGCGTGGAACACGAACGCGCCGTCGACACGGCCTGTCGTCATAAGACGGACGGACGGCGAGCTAGCCCATAGCTCACCGTGCACAGGCCCGCGATGGGGAGACCCCCCTTAGTCTTATATATATTTTTTTATTTTTGTATAAAAACCTTATAGTGGTTCACAGAATACATCTACCTACTAAGTTTCAACTGTGTAATCCTAATAGTTTCGGAGTAAAGTGGCTGTGACATACACGGACAGACAGACAGCCAGACAGACTTGGCGAATCTATAAGGGTTCCGTTTTTTGCCATTCGGCTACGGAACCCTAAAAATCAATGAAAATCTTAAATAACATGGCAGCTTTTAAAACTGCCACTTAATCTGGCAACCCGACAGACTATGCATCGCCTTTGCTTGCGCGCCAAAAAATGTAAAAACAAAAAGCAACATGGCGGACGACGGGCGATGTTATCTCTTGGCTACCGTTTACAACGACTGTTTCCCTTGTAGTCATGTACCGCCGACGGGCCGTGATCGATGACTCTTTTTAAACAGTTTTTATTAAATGTTGTCGCCAGATTCTGTAGTTTATTTGTTAGTTATCACTTAATTTGATAGAGTAATCTTGCAGTTTGTATAAGAAGTTAATACTCGCTAATTGACGTCATCGACCGGCAGAACAAAGTTGAGCTCAAGCCACGTTATCTTATTGATCGCTGTTGGTTTTAATAAAGAAAGCAAAACTTGACAGCTTCAAGACAAAATCTGGAATGAGGAAGCAAAGACAGTAAACACTACTTACGTAGCTAAAGGTGGTACTTACTGAAGAACAAAGTGTTGCTACTGCTTGCAATTTTCTTTACACCATGGCGGAGAAAATAACTTTGTAATCGCAATGGTTCAAAAACTTATTGTTTTGGTTCGCTATAGCTGTTTTAGGATCAAAAGCAAAGTTATCATCAATGTAGATAATACAAAATATAATGACCCTCTAATAAAAGCACATATAAAGCGCCTTCCGTTACAATAAGGCTTCTCTTTACAACATCCTTCCGTAATGAATCACAATCGTGTTTAATTTCAGAGAGACTCATTAAATTGCTCAAATTACCCATTACAACACGTAAGAAATCAAGTTTCTAAGCAGTTCTGTAATGCTAGAAAATCATACAGTATATCGGATACTTAACCAACATACTTCAGATTATAGGTTAGGCTTAAGGAAAGTTGCAATTTCTCATGAAGACACGTACCACGGTGCAAACTGACAGATTTGAGTCAGTGATGTCAAAGTGACACTTCGTTTGACAGACTACAGTAATAGAAATCCCATAATATAGTGACAGGATGCCAATACCAGGCCGCCATCAATCTAAACGAGTTAATTCTAGTTGACAACAACCGTGCAAGGAGAACCGTTTCGTCTAACCGAATTTAAAAGGCTTACGTGATGATACAGGGTTAGTAAGTTTATATTTTATTGCCATTTATTAATTCATGGTGGTGATCACCCGATCTTACAAAAACAAAGGGAATCTGATGAAATGCTGCGCCGCTCGCCTGTGTCCGGTGACGAGTCTAATTGAAATTCATAACCAAAATGTCAAAAGATTCGATTTATTTATAGTGAGTTAAAATAGTCGTGGGCATCAACGTAGGCATACATGAATGATAAGAATAAGAAACAAATGTACATTCTTTGGTTTATGTTCCATTGCAGACTATAAACCGTTACTGTTGTGCGGTTTGACACTTTGTGCTCGCGCCGCGAATATTCCGGCGTCGCAATAAATAGAGACGTACTGTTGTGCAGCTCGAAGGGCCTTACAAGATGTTTTAGCTCGGCTGGTTTACATGGACTATCGCTAGTACTTTACGACGTAATATTAATTTAAATAAAATTTTCTCGGACTACACCGTCATTCTCCACCCAAGATTTGTGTTTGGAAGTAGCACAGTACACTCCTAAATCAATAAATACATCTACATTTACATTATGCATGGAATTTCGAACGTAACTGCAATAAACATTAAAAAGGTTATAATTGTGAATAAATCATAGGTCATTCTCACCGCGAGGCTGCTTGGCAGCGGGGGTCCGAGTGACGCCACGGTATTCGTTAGTGAATTACGTCTCGTAGCTGTTGAATAGTAATAGGGAGGCAGTACCTAGTGGTGTTACTGCTGCAGGCAGTTCCTGAGTTGTTGTAGATCCTTGATAAAGAAGAGATCTTTATCGAACACTAGCTAGCCCGCGACCTTCGTTCACGTGAAATTATTTAAAAAAAATACTTCTCTTTTTGAAATCGAATTTTGTTAATAATTTCAAGGGTTTTATTTTTTTTGCGCGCAGTCCTAATTATTTTTCTAAAATAACTAGTCTTAACGTTAACATAATAAGCAATCGTTGTCAAGATTTTGCTTATTTTCTAGTTTAAGAGGACACTGATCGGTGATCTGAACAATAGTATACGACCTTACCATCTTCTCTTTAATCTTAGCTTACATTCTAAATAGCTAGAGAAACTGGTATCTTTATATTTAACACCCGTAACCTAATTAAAACGACATGCTTCAATCCCATTAACATGAGCTTTATAACTTGAATCTGTGTCGATTGCTACTGACACGATATTATAATGAACTTACTAAAGCAACTGTACCTTCAGCTTCCTTATCAATTATGAGGAAGTTCTGAAGCGAGCGCGGTTTATCAATCAGCGGTAATCTGACTGAATTATCTAGTTAATGATTTAACTAAGCCGCGTATACTTGACTTATTAAAACGGATGCTGGTTACTGATATGAGACACGTTCCAATTTTGCTCTGCGAGAGAAATCTGCAGGAATGTCGAATTCTGATGACATGGCGCGAGGGGCTGAGGTTTACAGACATCTTTGTGGATAAGCTAATAGGAAGCTACTGAGATAAGATATGCCACGCCGCAGAATTTATGAGACAGGGAACGTTTCTCCTATCCGAAATATAAATTAGCTGGGATGGCGTCAGTAATCGCTATCTATCTACAAGTTGATGAAGGTGTCGTCTGTATCTATTTCTCTATCTTCTCCAAAAGTCAATGACTCTCTAATTTCAGCACAACCCGTATCTGAATATCACAACAATATATCGTTCCGTGCTGCGCCGCAATAAATCCGACCCAGCGCACGCGCATGATTTAGTGCGCACAGCTCCAAGGAAATTGGAAATCTGCCACGCTAGCCATTAATTGATACGCGTAGATATTATAATAACCGTCGTATTAACACGTGGGGATTAATTGATTTTGAATATAGATTGACGCTCGCTGATTGGCTGGTTTCGATGTGCACGCAATTGTCTTAGGTCGTTGACTGAAGCCTTGCTATGTGTGAATCCCTATCTCGTGCTCGATTGAAAATGCTTTAGAGCGCTCTCTAGTCAGCGTCAATCTTTTAGTGGAAGTGGTACTACTTTAGGTAGGTAGCTTCTCAAATCCCGTCCCATTTGAGACGGTGGACATGCTACTTAATTCAAAAGGTAATGGAAGTTACGAGAGGAAAGTTTAGGAAAGTAATGATTTCCACGATATCGAAGGAATCTAGGCTTTTAAGTAGTTTTACTTAGCAACTAATCTTATCCGAAAGAATGCTAAATATCCCGCAGCTGTGTTAGATAGATCCTCAATCAATTAAAGCCGCCAGAAACTTGCGCCGCTTCGACAGGATACTAGTGAAAGCTGAGCTGAGAGTTATACAATGTGTCTGATGAGGATGTTCAATAAACGTACGTACATAACATACCATAGTGAATTTTGGACAGAATTATGGAGTACTTTTAAAAGACCGTATTGTGTACCTAATTCCGGAGTGAGGGATGAGTTAATGTGATAATGACACTGGAAACAAATCGGTATCAATGATCCGAATAATGCTCACAGAGACGAGAAACAATCGAACATTTTTGTCACCATTATAATTTCGTGACAAAATCATTTAACTAGCAACACCGACTATCCCGATTTCACAACTACACACCAACTCGTCTCAGCTCCCGATGTTTATTCACACATTTTTCTTATCTTACATCTCTTTCACACTTATGGTGTCAAAACGGGATGCAGATGTAAAGTTTCTCGGTAGCTCGATATGTTTGTGATGCTCTTGACGTGACGTTGGCTTTACTAATTATTTACTGGCAGGTGCTGGTCGGTCAGGAATTGTAAGTGGCAGCTTTGTACCATATTATGAAGTAACGATATTATGGTAGGATGGTCGCGTGGCCTCTTTATTTCGGATCCGTTTAGGTAAAGTGCAGGTGTGATGGCAATCGAGAGTATTGGGACCTTTGTGAATATCATCACTGAAATGAAAAAATGCGAATGGACCAATTAGTTCTGGGTATAAACTGCAATAACCTGTTGGGGTTAATAGTATCATGAGTTTAAATAGTAGTTTTGTTGCTGACGAGGTGTATGAATTAAGAATTGACAAGTTTGGGTGCGTTGACAAGATCGGGTGCATAAAACACCGTACGAATATGAAACATCGTTCCGGATGTCGACACGAGTCTTCATCACACTCACTTTCCATCTAACACAAGCACGAATAAGACAGCTAAAAACAACACCCTATGCCTGTAATCCCCCATTAATTAGTATCACTGCATACCACTTGATGTCTAAGTGGCCTATCTCAGATCTGCAGCCGCATCTATTTCAGATTCCCAATCTATAAATAGTGCGATAATTAGGTACCGTGTAGAGCTTGGTACACGGCCCACCGTGAGGCTATGCTCATTATATCCTGCTAATGAGTACATAGGCTTGCCTGTGGATGTGCCCACTTATTGTAACTGTGTGGTGAAAGTTGGGCTGAGGTGGTCAAAGTTTTCAAGGGGATATAAAAATCCAATTTGGATAATTATAAATTATAGGGCACGTTTCTCTTCCTAAATGGAATCTCTTCAAAATCAGATTACATCTATCGTTTGAAGATTATAAGTTTTCTTTACATGGATCTCATTCAATTTCAAATTGAAGGTTGACGAACCAATTAGGTGCTGTATCCGTTACATCTTGCCCAATTTGTAGAGGACATAAGATTATGAGGACGTGATTAATCGAGGATCAAGGATCAAGGATCGAGGAGGAGATTCAAAGTCGGTTACCACTACCAGATTCTACCCGTTTGCATTTTCCAACAAATCAAACAATACATCAAAATAAAATTAATCAACACTTAAAATCAGTTCAATACAGGCTGTCGCTTTGCATCCTAGTCAAATTCAAGGACGTATTTATACTAATGATTCTCGACCGATCGATAGTAAAAGAGGTAGGTTAGGGTATATTCTATTATCTGCTCCTGAACTCGTTACAGTCGATTACCAAAGCATTCCTAAGACCTTCCTGCTCCACACACATAGGCTCGAGCACTCTGTTCCACTGGCAGTTGGCTCGAGCCGGCTCTGGCTCGGCTCACAACTGCTCGATAATTAGTCGAAACGAGCTTTAGTTTATAACGCACCTGTGGGTTCGGATACGAACGGATTGTTGTGGCGGGCCTGCTTCAGTTGAATTAAAGCGGTTTCTGGTCGTACTAAGACAAAAACATGCTCACTATTCACAAGATCTTGATATGCTGAATGCAGGAACTAACACCATTTCTTTTCAAACCTATTTTTTTCTGTAAATCAATTGTTATCTACTCGAAAGAACTATTTATTTTTATGACATGACTTTTCCTCGAACGTAATGCTTATAGATCAGGAGCCTGGATCTAGACAATCATAATCCAAATTACAGACAATCATAATCCAGATTACAGAAGAGTTTCGGTTACTCACGTCAATATCCAATACATTATTTCCGTCCTCATTCATTATTACTCTTAGTCTAGGCCATAGGGTCCCCATTGATAATAGATCACACTCATGTGCGATAACAAAGAGGCAAATAGTTTAACTCTTATTAAACAACACAACTATCCACCCACTTGTTGACAACAGCAGGCACGGTAACACTATCCCTCCGTATGTTTCCTCCCAAATTGGTTGCGCTCTATCCCCAGGCAATAACCGGGTCCACTATTACATGCGGGTCAGCTCGGAACACTGTTCTCGAGCGTTACACTTATGTGATCGCAGGTAATAATAGACTGGCCCCTAGGTAAGTGGACGAGTTTGAAGAACGCAATTTGTTGATTTGGGATTAGAAAGGGATGACAAAAAAGTGTAGAACTTCATCTCATTTGTTTTTACTAGGGCCTTTTTCAAAATTCAACTACGTTTATAACAGCTAAGATGATGTGTAGACTATTTTATTTAGTTATCAAACAGTGAGATTTAAATAAAAACAAATTAAGTGATCACAAAAATTTGAACCTAGCACGAAACGTTACAGTACGTACAAGTATCTTATGTTTTTTTTTACTCTTATATCAGAGGAAACTACCTTGCCTTTCTGAATAACTGACTGACATCTAGACAATCCTAAAAAACTTCAAACTAATTGAAATAAGTGCCCTAAGTTTGATAGTTAGCTAAAGTACCTATAATAAAAGAACAGACGTCTATTTTGATGTCAGTGCCAAGTCCCCTGCCTCCTGCTCATAAGTAAAGGTAGTTACACACATACCTACTAATTACCATCAAATGCACGAGCCTACATACAAACTAGTAAATCAAAGACCAGTCGTTGGTACTAATTGACGTCTGCGCGTCGGAACAGTCGTATTTGTGCCCCCAGCCTAATGAGCCATTGAATCAAACCTAGATTATATTAGAGCTAGATAGGCTGGGTTCCCATGGTACGGAGGACCGTTTCCATTGCGAGAGATTCCTTTCGTGAAGAACTGGAAGGAGAAGAAATGTTGCGCCGACCTCAAATACACGGTGGAAGGGACGCCAACGCGAAAACTGTTACCACGGTTGCACGGCTAGAAATAGAAATTTTACATCGGTTATTTAAAAAATAATACCTTTAGGTATTGCACTTTGGTGGTACTTGTTGTTGTGGTTGTTGTTTGTGGTGTTGTTTGCTACTTTGGTGTGTAGGTATTGCACTTTTGTAGGAAACGGTAGTTTTTTTTTTGTAATTTGAGAGACAATGATAGAAAAATAATGCTAAGCCAACGCGCGAGCTATGTCATGTTTAAGTATCTTGGCCTTATGCCCGTTTTCGCAACATCTGAAGGAATGCCTAGATATTACGGCAATTTAAAATGTGGCTACTAAACCATGTGAGTAGTGCGCTTTTACAGGATTCATTCAATTTGGCCAAGTTTTCGTGAAACGGGCATTCTTATCATCTTCTATTCTAAGGACCACAATCAATCAATAAGCCTTTAATTCTGAACCATTCGTATGTTGTTTACATTATGGTGGTACTCAAAGAATGTCTCTCAATTCACTGTGTCTCCTGGCGTAGGCCTCCTCCAACGTCTTCCACTGCTTCATATATATCTCTAGCAACACTTCTAGCAGTGAGGACCGGCTGTGAGTTAAAACTCACATCTCAATCTGTAAATAAAAATATTTTTCGTTTTTTTTCCTCTCTAGCCTCCGTCTTTCCCGATTACCATTTCTAGGGTACCAGTCAGTGACAAGCTTGCTTCACTATTCCTGGATACTATACGCAATATATGGCCCACCCATCTCCTCTTTAGTTGGACACGTCAGTTACTCCTGTTTTCGATCTTGTAAAAGTGTTCCTGATCCTGTCCTGAGGACCACACAGCGAAGTAAATAAAACAACAACTCGAACACATCAGGAGCCCTTCCCCTTCATATCAAATCTAATCACCCAGTACAGATGACCACGATTAATCTTCGACAATAAGAGTTAAGATAACGTGATTCTTTCAGCTGTTCCCCGGTGATTGAGTGACGTCATTAATCACCCACTCACTGGTGATTAAGTCAAATCGGTTATTAAGATCACTATCTACGGAGAAATTAAAAACGATGGAGATACATTACTTGGGTCATCAGACACGTGGCATTTCATGTCTGTGATGTACTGACGATACGGGCAAATGATTTTTTAATTATGTTCGTGCGTTGAATTTATTAGATCATTCATTAAAGCTATTGGTGACTTTTTGGTGGTAAAGGTTCTGAAATATGTATGATTACTTTCTTACCTTCTTACTGTAGACGTGAGGAACATGTACCTGCTTTTCTTGTCTGACTACAGCGAAGCCGAAGCAAAAAAAACATAACATTTTTTTTACCTTTTTTTTTTGCATTTTCCCTTTAGTGTGTTATTACGCTGTGCTAAGTAGATGCATTATTGTTCTTACTTTTCTTTGTTTACTGGCGACTCGTCGTCGGCTCTACCTACTATTGCCCTATAGTAATCCAGAGAAAAATTAAAACGGTGGTAGTCCTCATTACAATTTGGAATGTTATATTTCGAAGAACTTCAAGTATTAGTCCAGAGGTATTCAGAAGAATTCAGCAATTAACTGAAACTGCATAGAGTTACAAAGCTTCATGCTTGTGTGTAAAATATTACCTCGTCTGAACATTTCTCAGGTTTTTAATTAGCTGCAAATGCAATTGACACCTTTTCCAGAACGTGCACATAATGTATTATGTTCTAAAACATTAACTATGGTGACTATGCTAAATGGCTCGTTACGAATTTCCTGTGATAATAAAACTTGAGTTCTAGAATGTGTGAAATCCCCGGACAAAGCAATAAATTTTGCCATTTCTCACATTGAACGTTACCTGCACCCATCATCATAACAATGACATTTGCAAGATATCCTATAATAACATATATATGTATATATCACATTTATATTCTCATTATTATTCATTTTACATTATTTTATTATGTACGCTACTTCTATGATCATTCGAGGATTCCGCTGAATATGTTTTCAAGGGGCAGCCTTCGCAGTGGACATCTTTGATAATAATCTAGAATTCAATTTTCGATTACCCTATGACATAGCAACTTGCAGTTGCATTACCTCTTCTACGTCAAGTTATGAATCCCGAATCTTGTAAGCATATGCTTTCTGCAAAATTGCTACAACCAGCAAGCGTGCTATTTTCATGATCTTTGCATCTAAATATTTGTGATGTTTATTTTTTATCAAGATTCAGTGGAGTTATTGTTCAACTTCCATTTCTCACAGACCTAGCATGGCATGGCTTAGTAACAAGTGGTAATTCCATGAGTTTTTTGGAAACGCTTGAGATCAACTATGGCAGATTGCGGATGACGGTAGTATGCGATAATGTAACTTGTTTCACTCAAATTGTCAAGTAGTTTTACATTCACAAACTGGATCCACTGGACCAGACAGAAACTAGAATTTACATTTTATTGACTCAAAGAATTTTGTAGAAATTCGAGAATTTATAACTGTCAAAAGTCTTGCATACAAGAATTTATAAGCGGATAAAACCAATTAGTCTGTTATCGATTTTGGACTGTAAGCATTTATTTTCTAAAACAAACTACCTTCGACTGAATGCAAATATGCCATAATGTAAATGAATATGAATAAATTACCTATTAATAACAATAATTATAAAAGATGTTAACAAATTATTTTGTCTTACATCTCTCATATTGACTCATACCAACATGTAAGAAAAACGCTGTAAGTACAATTTATTTAAATGCCGATGGTCCGGAGAGAGTCGAAAGTGCTACTTTCTATTATATACTTAGATCGAGATACGTAACGCTGCATCTGCTAAACCGATCTTATGTACTAGATAAGCCCATATACGGAGCCTATTAGCTGATTCGTACATGTTTTATGCACAGTTTCTGGTTTTACTTGGTAAAGCAGCAGTTATGAGGTGCTTGAAAGACTATTGAATGTGGGAATATCACGCGAATTCTGAACATCTATAAGATTTCGACTTCAGCAACCACTTTACTAAAGTTTTAGCTCGTATCTAAACTCTTATTTTGCTGATTGAATAAATCACTAAAACCGATTAAATCAACTTGATCTAAAATCCTCACAAAATAACAAATTGTATTCCATCCCTTACATCAATTTCATGTCCACATATTTATCCCAAAAAAAATCTCCTAAAACATAAGTAACTCTTCCCAGCCACATATCTCCAAGCCCGTGGCCCCTCCATTAACTTAACGACCAAACTAGTTTGAGTGGACCTCTTTTGTTTCACTCACAACTACTTATAATACCACTGTATCTACGATCGCTCCTGAGGAGTTCGGTCAGTAAATGGTACCTGTTTGGCGTGTTAGCATGCTTGTTGAACCATTAGAGGGTCTACGTGAGGTAGTTAGTAAGTAGTTGAGGAAATGTGTGGAAAGGGGTCTTGATAACGGCGATCGGCGGCGGCGACCTCTCGCGTCCGGCCTTGGTTCAATCCATGGTCCGGAGCGAGACGGAATAGGACGCCATCACCTCCTTCTGCGAAGCAGTCATGCTAGCGAAGGAGGTGGCGGAACGTGAGAGGGAGACAACCTCGCGTCCCAGCCGCCGCGGGAGACACACCAGCGTCGGCGTCAGCCACCGTAGGCGCGGGCCTTTGGACGGTGAGCTATGGGCTAGCTCGTCGTCCGTCCGTCTTATGACGACAGGCCGTGTCGACGGCGCGTTCGTGTTCGTTTCAGGTTGTATGTTGGTGAAAAATGAGTCGCGCCCGTAACACAAATTTAGCTACAGAATTATAATCATTAAAATCATCAATACAACCCTCAAAGTTCATTTAACCCTATTCTGTAACTATTTCATGAAAAAGTCATTCAATGGGGTTAAATGAACTTAGAGGGTTATATTGATGATTCTAATGATTATAATTCTGCAGCTACATACGTGTTACTGGCGCGACTCATTTTACATCAACATACAACCTGAAACAGACCTGCAAATTGCAAAAAACGTAAGACAATTTGAATTTCGAGGGCTACCCTTGCTGGGTGCGCAAGGGTAGCCCTCGAAATTCAAATTGAGAGTGTTTACGAGCTTTCTTAGCTTGGAATTCCTATACATATAGCTGTATCCTTTAAATAGACAGTACCTACCTATGTTGGTTTGTAGTCGCACAGTTACGTACAAGTAGCTACATACATAAGTTATGATGTAAACGATCGAGTGAAACGCTATAAAGTTGAAAACACTAAAACGCTTACGAGCTAACAACACAGTTAACATTTTCTTCAACATAAATATGAACTTAGAACGACCTCTTTAATGCAAAACAAGAAGCACCAAAAACGTTTTAAAATCCATAAATTCCTTGAACATCCCACTCGTAACACAGCGAGTGTCAAAGCCACCGACAGATGAAGCTATAAACGTAAGCTATCAATAAAATCGGTGTCAATACAAAAACACGAAATATTCAACAAACGGTAAACGTAGAACATCGGACTAATAAACACATTTACATGATAACAGAAACTCGGAGAACTTTTATCTATAAATAATGCATATTAAGTTATTGGTGATCACTATCGCTCTACGGATTCTATGTTTGGTTTCGGTTCGCGATATTTCTGTGTTTTATGATAATTTCGATGTCAATTTTTAATATCCTCCTGTAGATTTATGTTCTCTCACAGCTTGACCAAAACCTATTTTTGTGCTGACACGGATTGTCAGGTTTCCTTATATTTAACAGAGGGGTGTTCTAAGTTTGAAGTGTGTATCTGTCTGTGGCATTAAAGTTCCTGAACGGATGAACTGATTTTGTTTAAGTATTTTTTTAAACTGTCATGGTCACTAACATTATCATTAACACTAGACACGGGATGGGTGCCATGACAGTTTTTGCAAAATCAACAGTAAACATGGGAAATATCCCGTTTCTAGTGTTAATGATAAGATTTTTTTTGTTTGAAAGGTGTCTTAATCGATAGTAATTTTTCAAGAAAATCTGCTCAGCCGTTTGAAGATCATCACCTTTTTTAGTTGATGAAGAGATATAAACAATTTTCACAGGTCTGATCGATTCGAAATTTGAAATCCTATCACTGGTTGCTTTTTTTTTTCGTTAGCCTTTAAGAAGGCAGGCATGGATCTATAGACCATTCAGCCTTCACTGGTTGTACAATGTTGTCTTTGACTAATTATATACAGATTATGTTACATTGAATTCGCCTTCTTCCTGGAATAATGCGAGTTTTATAGCGCGCAAATACTAATGATGCGGTCGAGCCACCACAGACACTTTGATAGATATTATGTCATGTGTCGGTGATTCGGTCTCTCGTCTGTTCTGGTTTACAGAGGACGAGCCTAAGTCGACATTTTGGCGACTATAATAATTTCGAAAACAACCTGTTTTGTTTCTACTTTCATCGACCCCGCAAACGACGCTAATAACACCTCACTCGAACACTAGATAATAGACGGCTATGTAAATGAGCAGTTACGTCGGTGAGCTAGTGTTCCGACCTTGCTTATAGTAGCCGTGACCGACAACCTGCCCGCCACGCCTGTCTAGCTTTATATGAAAATGAAAATGGTGACCTCATTGCCAAAGAAAAGTCATGATTAAAAGCCGGGCATTGCATACATTCCGGACCTTTTACTTCTCAATTTACTTTGCTTCAGTATTCGTATTTAACTTTTCAATTTTAAAAAAGAACATAATTTCGGACAAATGTCAAAGTTGGACAAAACTGTAAAGCGAAAAAGCCGTACACTTCCTTCACTTAAATCGGGAACGCTGGTAGCCCTGTATGCTCGACACGCCCAGTGCCTGCCCGGCAACCGTGCAAGATATTAATCGACACTTCCCTTTCTTTATCATTTTGGTTGACAGTCCTTGTGACCTGTTGATGATCAATGGATAGATACATTGATGTCCGGTGAATTTGAACTACTTATAACTAATGAATGGTAGTGGACCTGGAACACATTTTTTTTTTTTGTGGGGAACGGAACGGCCTGTCAGAATTCTACTGACTAAAACCCATCCATGTTCCTTCTTTTGTCCTTTGTGTTCCAGGGCCGCGGTATCTCTTTCGAACGGTCCCGCAACCCTGGCAGGCATCGGTCCTTTCGGACCCTTTCCCGTTTGCAGACATCTCATTGAGGCGCGCGTGAAACACGAACGCGCCGTCAACAGGGCCTGTCGTTATAAGACGGACGGACGGCGAGCTAGCCCATTACTCACCGTCCACAGGCCCGCGCCTACGGTGGCCGGGGGCCACCACGTGGCCCCCGACGCCCGGTGCGTCTGGGGGCCGCGGCTGGGACGTGAGGCTCTCTCCCTCTCACGTCCCGCCACCTCCTTCGCTAGCATATCTGGCACCCATCATGTTGAATTTAAATGTGTCCCTATGAAATTATTGCGCAATGTTCATCGAATCAAGGTGATTAACGATGTGTAAATATTATGCTATTCTGGCGTCAGCTTTAGTCGAGATGAGAGTGTGCCAATAATATAATAGCAACTCATCATCTATCTATACTTTTCCAAGCTATGTTGGGATTAGCTCCCAGTTTGATCGCATGTAACTGAATGGCGTTCATTTTCGCAAAGCGACTGCCTACCATAACTCCTCCACCCATTTACTGTGTAACAGGATATAAAGAATTGGTAAGACTGGTGTTCAGGCTCTGACTGCCTCGTAACGACTGTAAAAGGTCGATGGATAATTTAAAAGACTGCCTGTACCAATAGCCTACCTAGACGAAAGATACCAGCAACTAGTACAAAAGAATTGCTGAAAAGCTAAGCTACATAAGTTAGGAATTTTCCAAAATAACAACAATTTGACAGCAACAACAGCAACTGATGATGATGAGAAGGACTTTAATTTTTTTGGTTTTATTTTTTGAATGGTTTTTTTTTTATTTGGATTGATCCATTTGCTTAGTCGGAATATAAAAAAAAAACAATGTTATGAAAACCACAAAAGAAGTGATGTGTTTTCCGAAAGAAAACAAACCTTCTTACTTCCCAAGTAAGGGTGAGACAACAGCGTGCTGTTTGCGAATCATTAAGAGCTGAGCCGCTGACGCTATCCTAACAACTTGCGTAAGTCGGCGGCACGATTGATTGTTTCCAATAACATGTTTGTTTACAAACTGAACCGCGAAGGAAGTATACACGTGCGGTGGGTAAGTCGGCACGTGCCGGGCTACAGGTCACGCCGACTGAAGTAGGCACAGGTTTCATATCCACGCAGGCGCGTCGACAGGATAGAATGATGACGTTATTGCTATACGAGGAGTTATTTTTATAAGATGTCTGGTGCTCTACTGTCCGAACCAGTCTACTTTATTGCGTGTTCCGTTGATGTCTCTTTTAATACAATAAACTTAGTACTTTTTCTTCTGTTTTTTTCTTAGATTTTCTTTTCTAGTTAATACGAGCTTTAGAATACTTTTGAGTTCTACTCTATAAATTACAAATCCAAAGTCGAATTGTATTTAACTATTTCGGTACTTAAGAGCGGCCAACCCGTCATACTTTTCATACAAACGCTCGTACGTGATTATGCGGTTGTTACACATCTATCTTTGATTTTTTTGAACTAATGGGTATTTTGTGCACTATATATAGGTTTCTATGGATGCAAAAAATAAAAAAAAGTAGACAAAAAATCAGTATAAGCCTCCAAAAATTGCTACTTTGCACAAATTTTACCTGAACTTTGGCCGTTCATAATGTACTCATAAACTGTAAAAATAAAGAAAATATCTCGATAAAAACCTTGCATATGTAATGGAGATTCTTAATGACACATTTATTTCACACACTTGTAAGACTTATACAAAAACACGTATTTCCTGGAACAAGTTTAAGAAATTTTCGAACACTATTTTTCGTTCAATGTCATCGCGTTAGGCGGTATGAGGTGCGTGGGAGACGAGTTGTGCGGGGTCAGGGCGGGGTAAGATGAGGGGGGGGTGAAAGAAAATCGCCGCTGAGGCTCTGGATGAAACAACAAGCTTTTTGACCATGCTCGCGCGCGTTGACGATAGACGGGCCGGGAAGGGCCCTCTTAAGAATGCAACAGGTATTTTCCATCAGTGTAGTTCTAACTTTGACTAGACACTTAATTCGTTTCCAAAAATAGACATACAAAACTTTCTAAGATGTTCCAAAGCGCCGATTGAAGAGCCGATGCGCGATGCTTTATGAGCAAGGGTCACTCAACCATTTCTAATTCGCGCTCCACAGCCGGAAGTTGACTACATTTCGAGTAATAAAAACAGTAGATTATGAGGACTGCCGAGCCCCATCCCGCCCTTCCTTCATGTTTGATTGGAGGCCCATTCCAACCGGGGTCATCCAGGCGTGAATCAATTTTAAGGTTGGGTTTGTATCGTTCATACTTGGAATTGGCTTCTTTGTTATTCCGGATCAACCAATTACAAGAGGCACTTATGATACAGAAGGTTATTCGATACCATCAAGCTAACATTTCTTTATGTTTTTTCCGTGTCTTGAGACGGTCAACAGGTGTCTTGTTATACATCTATACAAATAAATAAAATTGAAGAGTCTGTTTGAAATACCAAAATAACAGCTTTTTACTGAATGCATATGAAAGTATATGCGGTACTTATAACAAAAAAAAAAACAATTTTTTCAATTTTTGTCTGTCTTTCGGTCTGTCTGTCAGTTTGTTCCGGCTAATCACCGAAACGGGTGGACCGATTTTGACGGGACTTTTACTGGCAGATAGCTGATATTATAAGGGCTAACATAGGCTACTTTTATTTATTTTGTAATTATTAAGGTTCCGCGCAAAAAAATAAAACACTTGAAATTTTAACATAAATCCGTTTCATAAGGCTGGACAGTTTTTGACAGGACTTTTACTGGCAGATAGCTCATGTCATAAGGAGTAACTAAAGCTATTTAGAATAAGATGGTAACAAAATTCGATTAAAAAAGGAAAGAAATATATTTTTATAATAATTTCACGCGAACGAAGGTAGCGGGTAACAGCTAGTTCTGTAAATAAAGGTCTCCGGGTGCTGGTCGTTGTGACCCGCCCCCCTCCGGGCCTTCCACTTTAAAAACCACTGCTATAGAGGTCTAATGCGAATTTTGCAGAACGTCGCTACTGTTTATCATCTTCTTCAGCCAGATCACCATCCAAGCAGATCAGATGTAACAAACTACGAATATTACAAACATAGGAATCCTAAACAAGCATTCTTTGTGTGATTAACAATGGCTGTACCTCGTAAAATAATTATATTATCATATCGGCTCCACCATGTTACAAGAAAATGACGCACATATCTTGTGGACCCATCCCTGTGACCTCCTGTTGTGGCCTGTCGTCCACAGACCCAAGGATTATAACCATTTCAAGCAATCACCACACAATTAAATAAATAAATTGTAAGTTAATTAATATACTGACAAATATTATGTTTAAATTAATTATGCATCTTAATGGCTACCATTAATACGGATACATTTCGTGGTCCCTGGTGTGGTATATGACCGTATCTTATAAGAATGTTTATAGATGTACCACAAAAGGTGGTGAAATATTGTGGTCATTATTAAATATGGTAATTCAATAGTGTAAATTTATCACAGGTATGGTCTATGGCTAATGATTTACATCTACTTACTCGTACAGATTGTTTTGTTTGTTGAATAATGGTTATTATATTCATATGACTATGGCACATGGTATTGAATAGTTGATTAATTATGTAGCTACTTGACGTAGTTTTTTAACTGTCCAGCTGGTTAATTGGCAAAAAACAAATAAGTACTTATATTTTCTCATAACAGCATTCATAATTTGATTAGCAGTGTGGAAGGCTCTTGGTATTTTTTAGTTTTTACTGATTTATTTTTAAATATATGTATTTTTAGTGACGTATTTTACTTAATTACTTACGTTAGTTTGATATAAATATTATAGCTGTACTTGTTAATTTATTTTATCCTATAATAATGATTCTTTTTGCATTGTTTCAGGTGAGTAATCGTGATTCAAAGCTGTCTTATTTTGTACGAGTTTCGTAAGTTATCTTCTGAAAATACGTTTGTCCTTTTCAATAGTGATGCTGATGACAGAGCACAGGTTTTCCGTACATAGATAAACATTACAATTTACCAATCGGTTAACAAGTTATGCTAATAATATCAAATGAGTCGATAAGATTTTAAATAAACAAATGAAATAACCTTTGTAAAGAACATAAGTTTGTGCGTTTCATGCAATTTATGTATTATCATTCTTGCAGAACTTCAATTTAAAATTAACATAATAATATTCAAAGGTAAACACGTACACGAGAAAATACAATTACAGATCAATAACTGTGCAAACATAAATCCTCATGCATACATTAAAGTTAATGTGAAAATACGGGAAAGATAATTTTATTAAACTTAGAAGTATTTGTAAGTACCTCCCACTAAGTATAACATATTTTATCGTAAGTGCATACATACAAGATGAAAAAAAGACTAACCAAAGATGTTATTTTTTTGGCAATGGTGCCAGGGTGGTCTGCGATATTCAATCTTACTTTTTTTGCAATTTGCAGGTTAGTAAGGTAAATAAGATTCGCGACCATAACAAATTCCTGTGTATTTTACAGCATATTTAGTACATTAAAACCAGACAAATTGTCCTATTAAATGATTATTTTACAAATTAATGACGTTAGGGGCCAATAAGTGACGAAATAATACCGAGCATTGATTCTGTTGCCAAAGAAAGGCCATCTTATTTCCATGTACCATATCTCCTAACACTTGTAAACCATTACCTCCCACTGTACAGTCAAGTAACAAGTCTTATGAATTTAAATTAATATGCATAGATGATAGCGGCATTAATATTGATTAGTATAGAATTAGAAATGAAATAAGTTCATATGTCGGCCCTCGACGGAACATGATTGATGAACGGGATGCTGTTCTCCATTGGTACACGCGAAGAATGACGGAACGGGTTTCATTCCGCGTTGTGATTTATGTTAGGGATCTTTGAATGACTAGAGGTCTTTATGAACTTGATTCAAACAAAGCTGTAAAGATCCTTTAAGAGGTACATTTTGTTTCATTGATTAACGTCGTACTCGTACGATAACGATAAAAAATATCCGGTGCAGATACCGTGTCTTTTGTGTTGACATTTTGTTTGAAAACATATTATAGGCAATGAAGTTTGAATTGCCTATGTTTTCAAGCTCAAGATTGGGTGAAACATTTTCTTCTAGAACCCGAGTTGCTCAAAGAACGTACCTAATGATTGGATCATTCTCAACATAGTACCTACATGAACTAAGTGTACACATACATTGAATTATGTGGCAAAATTCCATAAAATATCCAACGTTAACCGGATTTTCAATGGAAACACACACAGCCAGAGTGTAGACATTCATAGCTAGATATTATTAAAATTGAACATATTTTTTGTTCCAAGCATCTGAAATCAATTTATTTTTGTAATTAGAGGAAATGAGAGATAATGAGTGTTTTGAAATCATCAATAATATCATCTTGCGAGAACTTAGGATCGCACTTATTAATTTGTTCTCGTTCTATTGAGATAAAATGGAACTAATCAGAAATATGTGCGATAGTGAAGTTCTTTTAATCCTAGTCTTATTTTTCACAGCAACATAATATAAATGTTAAGCTTGTTAAGCAAGTTAAGTTAGTTTAGCTCAGCTCATATAACTGAGCTGATTTTTCATCATTATTTTCATGTATACTCATAGTTTGAGGTCTACACACAAGTACTTACTAAAAATTACCTGATGTAAGCTAAACTATCTAACTAGCTCTAGGTCTCCAACCGACTTTATTGATTTTGCACCATACTTTGGTATAACAAAGCGTTTTGCTATCTCGATGCTTGTTAGCTTCATGATGGTCGTACATAACATGGAGCAGAGTACTCCAGCAAGAGTTAACTTAAAAATCAGTAGATGGTAATAGGCTCGCCCTCTAATATTTGGGACTTAAATGTGGGTGTGCCTACTATTAGTTACACCCTGCCTAACCCTTCGACGACTACAGGCGTGATGTCATGTAAGTCGGCTCACAGGTTTTTTTTTAAAGGAACAATTCAACAATACTGCATGCTTGCATCCGTCCTGATGAGAAAGGGCGCAACGGGTGCGCAGGTGCGCACACGCAACCTAACGTACTGTGTGACCTGACCACGCGATCACGCTTTCATCGCCATTATAGCAGGCAATCATTTACATGCCTGCCGAGGATCCTTATGTGTTTAATTTACTAAATATTAACGAGTTATAAAGTGGTGAGGATCCATCGAATAGGTTAGGTTCCATATCAATAGTGCGTATTGGCTTGAACGAAGGCTGTCTTGATATATTATCGCTCTAAGATCAATAATGGCGCGCACTTACAATAAAACTATTATATTCAACCAAACCAAGTTTTATGTGTACGACATAAAATAATAGAAGAAAGAAAGAAATAAAAATATTTCTTTAATAGTTTGTACCGTCGTAGTAATTCTGAAAATTCAATAAATTTGAGACAAGATATTGCCTTGCCTAGTATTATGAACATTTCAGTTCGTTTCGTCAGTCGTAGAAATTTCGAAGACTTAAGAACGTACCCAACGGTGTCTAGTATTTGATAATTAAGTCTCTTATTGAACACTCTCCACAATTTCTTCCGTCGCGTAAAATGGCAATAAGGATGAAACAGGAACACTTATAAACTCCGAATCGGTGGTGAGCGAGTAATCGCTTATTACCGCAGTCCGCAGTGAGCAGTGAGCGGCTGAGCAGTCGGCAGGCGCTTGCGCACCTCTCAATTATGGGATGCCACAGCCTAGGGATGGGCCTTAAAAGATAAAGATGAGCTGATGGTGTAACTGTAGTTTACACTTAGTAAGTACTTTTAACAGCACTATAAGGATGTGGAGTGTTTTTCAAAAAAACTCCTCGAATTTACAAAGCAGCTTCCTTTTGATTTTCGTGTGACAAAATAATATGTAGGTGCCACAGTCAACACAAATTGAGTACAGCAGCACTTAGGCAAGGAACAAATAGGACCGTCCAATTCAAATATTTGTCCCTACCACGGAAACCTGACCCTGCCAAGCGTCAAGTTTCCTGCGTAATAATGAAAGTGGGTGAACTCTGACTGCGAAGACTACTTAATTTTTAGTTTGTCGTCATTTTTTGATTTGATTAAAAGAGAGTTTTTATAAGGTGCTCAATTCCTGGCCAAAATTCATACTTCAGTCCCTTTAATTCCAGATACTGTTTTCTGATCTAAGGTCCTAGTATTCATAAACACTACTAACTGACTAATTAGTCAGTTACGAAACGCAACGCGAAATACGAAACGCTATCATAGCGGTTTTACTTAGTCTCTATAATTTAGAGACTAAGTAAAACCGCTATGATAGCGTTTCGTATTTCCGCAATGAAATAACGCTTCTGTCAGTCACTAAGCGAAAAAAATATTGATCATTTCGCTAGCTTGTGTTCATGCAATATATTATGTGTTCTGCTTCATACCTATCCTGGTAGAAAGACACCTTGTTTCGGCCCTCAGGTGCCCAAAAACCAACAGGAACCCACCAAATGGTAGAAAAAGACCTACTCTTTTACTGTCCAGTGTCAGACAGTGATCATTACCTCGGCTTCTGCGCCCGCGCACGTAAGCGCGTCACTAGCGCACACCTCTCAATTATAAGATGCCATCGCGCAGGGGTGGGCCCACGGGGTGGTTATTGTATTTTATAGGAAGGTTTTATAGGTTGCTAGCATAAACTGATAATTTAAAAATAACTGGTTAATCATATTTTTGTCAGGAGAAGTTACTTTACCATTTTTTTTTTTTAATAAAAAAATTATTAAAAGTTATAATCAATTATTATAACTTCCAGACATTTAAGTGGGGTTGTGGGAATAGGCTTAATATCCTCCAAAGAATCTTGTTTCATTTAACCAATCAATATTTGAATAATTTTACTGCCTTTAGAGAACCCTGGTAATTTCATAATAATTCATATCTGGGACGGGTTTACTATTTCATTATGAAGGGAGATTAATTATTAATCACATACATTTCACATAGCAACCCTGTGCCGCGGGCTGCCGCCACGACATCCGAGCATTACGCCATTTTGTTTTTTTTACTTTTTAAAGCCGCGGCGTTTTGTACACAGCCTTATCTCGAAGGAGGCCGCGTTTAGGTTTGTTATTTCTTTTAATAACATTTTTAATAGCCGATCTGATATCAGATGAAATAGGTATGAAGCTGTTAAGTGAGTTTTTTTCTTTTGGAGGATTGCAGGCTGGACCGTGCACGCGACTTAGACAGGAGATTATAAACGTAATTACATTTCATTTACCTCGTGATTCATCGGAGAGAAATGCAAGCAATATTGATTATTGTGAATTTAAGAGAGATTTATAAAGAAGACCTTTAGTTTTTTATAACATTATTTGTCCTACAGCTACTTATGTCACTTGTCTATAAAAACAGACCAGTATCCTTTTTAACCGACTTCAAAAAACGAGGAGGTTCTTAATTCGTCGGAATCTTTTTTTTAATATATTTTCACTGATTACTCGAAGATGCCTGAACTGATTTGGATTTCTTTTTTGTTTAAAGGATAATAATATACTTCCCAGCAGGTCCCATTTAAATTTAATCGAAATCGGTCCAGTCGTTTTTCAAAAATCTAAAAATTGTTTACATCGATGATACTCCGAAACTTCGCTGTCTCATTGGAGCAGTGCGCAAATATTTGTTCAGGACAAATAAAAATGGAAAAATAAAAAAAACTTTTTGCAAAAAAATAAAACCGACTACGACACGACGCGACGGTGGAAAAAATAACTGAATCAAACAAACAAAAGTCACCGACTTCGAAAGTTAAAGATTTTTTTCACGTTTTTGAAGTCGGTGTATTTACTGCAAAAAAAATGTTATTTCTTTTCAGCTTCTATTAAAGGCAGCTTCGTTCTCCAAGGCGTAACCCAATTTATAATAAAAAATCAAAGGATTACTTATCTTTTCTAAGTGGTTCTAATTACACTTTCAAGTGGACAGACAAATCCTTTAATGGCCTGATACAGATAAAAGCGTTTTCAAATCTATTATGACAGTAGGTACGACGACATGTTGACTGCCATTAGCGTGATGTATGGCTCTCTCAGATTTGACAGATATTTTATTAATTGTCTTTTTTTTATATTACGGTGACCACGGTGTACAAGGCGTAGGTTTTTCTAATAATTTTGCACTCTGTGACTATTGGATTAGGAATAACCATGATCGAGCTTAAAAATATTATTTAGTTAGTATTATAATTTTGTGTGTGGGTTACACCAATAATGCATCGGTCAAGTACCTACATGTTGCTAGGTGTATGTCTGTTTGATATACGAACAAACTGTTGTTGGTTTTTTTCTTAGCTCAGTTATAAATAGAAAATCCATACTTCTGTAACCCCTTCTATTAAAATACCACTAATTACACCTTAACAACATCACGACTAGAATAAATATACTTGTTTATGGAAATCAGTATGAATGCACCACACGACCCATAAAAGTTTAATGTTGGCAATACCGGCCTACATCAAACCATTGACTCCGAGCCGCCATTACAGATAAAATATACATTTATGCGGTAAATTGATATTGTACAGCGGGCAAATGGTCTAGGGATGGCAGGGCGTGTACAAATATCTTGAAAGCTGTAAAAAGGAGACAGATTTGTTGAGCAACTTTAAGCAAATAAAGGTCCTAAAACATCACAATTCCATTTTAAAATACATTCGAAAACGACTCAAAAGTTTGAGTCACAACTTTCAGCCTTTTTAATGAAATTGTAAATCTTATGTTAAACGTTCATTCGATTTTTTTCCTATTAGTAAGCTTCCTTATCAAATCCTCATTAAATGCTCCTGAAACAAATCAAATACTTCCGCAATAAACATATAACAAGAAAGAACCCTTTCCTATTTTAAAACCACCAGTTCATTGAGACACAACTCAAGCTCCCGGTCAGCCTGTCACTCGCGAATGTCCACAAAAAACGGGTATCAAGTGTCATCCCTACCACATACATGACTAAAGCCTTTTCAGATGCCCCGCGAGGCTTAATCCACACCATTACATTACTCGCGGCTGACGACAGACGCGATCCGACGCAGAGCTTTCGTGGCACCACTAATGTGATCACGATGTTTAATATAAATATTACGTTTCTAAGCTCTTCAATTGATGACTTTGTACGATATTTTGGTATCTGCATAAATTGCATGGAGGATTACGCAGTAATATGCATGGGTGAGCTCCGGCTATTAGGTATTTTAAAAGGGACTCAACCAATCAAGATGCGTTTATAGTATGTCCAGCGTTTCACTGGTAGTCTGATGTATAGTAGTAGTATGATGTCCGCCGGGGTATAATTACGTAACATATTTACAATCGGTATGTGGACGAACTTTTCGTGTATTACTTTCCAAAAGTCTTCGGATTGTGCTAGGAAAATGTGATAAGCAAAAAGCGTGACGGTTTACACATATGGTCGAAGTACTGCTGGCTGAATTTTAACCACAGCATGAAAGATTCTCATGTGAGAATCATTCATGCATTTCGAGCTATCACGAAAAGGAATCCTGCCTATTATGCCAAATATATGTAAGCTTATACAATAGGTACACCTGCTTTTGTTCCCTCTTTAGTCATTTGGTAAAGAAATGATCCTTTACGTCTACTATTCACTAGGCTACCCTAACTACGAAATGAGAATCCAAACCAATAAAAACAAACACGGCCCTCGCAAGGCACCACCACTCACTGACAGGTGATGCATGTCAGACACCGGTACTACCTGTGCAGTGTGAGTACTACACAACAACACGTGTCGGACATTTAATTAATTAACAAATGTGTTCAGTTGCGCGTCCCTTACCAGCCGGTGCAGGGCGCTGCAGTCGACGCAGCGAAATGGGTCAGTGCGCTGACGGGTTTAAAATATTTACATGAGTGCATAATGAATGCAATAAGAGATATTGTTTTGTAGTTCAAATAAACCGTCAATCAACTAAAACTGTAACATTTTGCTGGACAAAAGAAAGCTTAAATTACAAATTATCATTCAGTCGTTCAACTTAGCCTGTAGCAGTCTAACTGTTTTCTGGACATAGGCTGCACCTATTTTGCACCACATCAACTGGTCCTCGGTATTCCGCATAAAATCTACCACCATTTTCAGGTCGTCGGTTCAAGCTGAGAGGCAACTCACGCTACGCTTGCCGATTTGCGGTCTTCGTGAACTCCATCGGAATCAAATTAAAATCAAATCAAACAGTGGCCCAATTTAGTAAACTACCTCCGGCATCCGCTTCAGCCAACCTTTTTTGGAACTTTCCAAACCAATTTCTTATTCTTTAGATCTAATTAAGATCTCCCCTTTTCGTGTGGTAATAAAGAAAGCTTGAAGTGACCAATGTTTTCTTTCAAATCTCTATGAAACATTCCCCAGCCTGAGAACCAAACCAATCTTAAGTAAACGGTAGCAGCTAGCGTTACGAATAGCTCAATCAGATCGATAACCATCAAACTGACACCAAAAAAAAACTTAATTAAAAGAATAAACGTCACACAAACGACATAATATCTCTGCATCACATCGGTAGGAATTAGGGCATCGACACACGGTGTGACAGACAGCCGCGCGATCGAAAGATAGCTGTGTAACGAGCCTACAATTATCTCAGAGAATCGGAACACAATGTGTAATCGCATGGAACGATGTTATCAGTGAAATGATTCCGATGAGCTTTTTAATGACAACTCTATTCGGAATGCTCGGCACGGTAATGTGTCTATTTATGCGTGAAGCATTTAGATCAATATTTTAGATAATTGTAGATATTATTAACTTCCTATTTTTGGTCGCCTTCCTTAATCTGTTGACATTAACTGACAATTTATTCGACTAATTAAAACAGTGTGCGTTCCACCGTAGATCCCAAATTGTTATGTGACAGCCTACTTAGTTACACTAACACCAGGCGACACTTAAGTTAATGGCTAAATAAATGCACACTATGAAATATTTCTAGCATCGGCTCGGCGCTCAGCGCTAAGAATTAAAATTCCAGTTGTGCAAAAATATTGAAACGTCACTCGTCGCTTAGTGCGAGTGATAAGATAACGGGCATTTAAAGTTACACGTAACATAACATCACGTCTGCAAGCCCCGAACGGTTAGGCAGAGGTCTACCTAAAAGTGCAGCCACATTTCGCCATGTTTAAGTCCCATGTAATAGGGGCGAGCCTATTGCAAACAACCGGGCACGGAACCAGACTCCGACCAACGGGGCAGTCAAAGTTACACTTCGTTAAATAACTAACAGGTTACTTTTAATTAATATCCTTAAGTACCTACATAACCCATAAAGTTAAGCCCGGTCGACATTTTTAGGTTACAGCAGGATTTAAACTAAAAGCTTCTACAAAATATTTTTATAGGCTAACGCGCCATTAAAATTTCATCGCATATAGGCGATGTATGCCCTCTAAAGCCCTCATGGCCGTTGGCCACGGCCAGCAGTGGACAGTTACGGCCTGGATGTTATACGAGCTAATTAGGAATTTTATAGCCGATTAAATAAAGCCTTAAGAAAATTATAATTTTCCAAGTTTATGGCTTTGAGGATTATACGCCCTTCATGTTGTGTACTTGTTGTCATTATGAGGAGCCTCGCCTCTAGTCATGGTTGGGTGCGGAGGTTTGTAGGTACCCGTGTCCATTATAGCCCATGGGCTCATTGAAAACTTGTGCTTTTATGACACGACTGAGGCACTAGGATGTTTAGTCTTTATCCATAACTTCTTGTGTGTTCCGGCCCTAATGATTAAGGCCCCGAGTGAGACTAGTATAATAAACATAAACTAGTCAGTCAATATTGTTCCCATTTCTGGCACACCTCAGAGCGAGCCGTGTCATCCACCACGTGGGCTTAAAGCGGGTTCTCTTGGCGATGTCACATGTCATGTCTTCGAATTTTTGGTTCTAGGACATGAACGGAATCGGGTTCTTCACGATGTTTTATACCATCATCCTTTGAGAGAAGTGCTGATGAATTTGTTTTATATAAAGCAAAGTGCCTGTCTGGATAAGAAATTAGGACTTATGAATTGCAAGTCGCTACCATTTCCACTAGACCTCTACTGCTCTTAGATTTATTGTGCCTAGGAGAAAATAATGTATCACACATTTTATTCAATGCGAAAATAATATTCAACTTGAAGTGCATAATTTGTTTACTCCTCAAAACGCCATGTTAAATCTCCGCCCACTTTGCGTAGGCGCCCTGCGCACGGTGCGACTATCTGTCGCACGGAATCGCGACACGACTGCGACGCGCTTGATGTATGCGCACGATTCCTCCACCACTCTCCGGGGGTGGGAGACCGGAGATTACTTTGAATTTATTATAATTACTCTCTTCACTAGAAAGGTTCATATTTATTGGCAATCTTTTATTATCGGTGATATTTATGAGTTCATATGGCACAGGCGTCGTTGTGAGGAAACCGACATGTCCTAAAACCAAAACATTGAGTAAATATGTGATATCTACTAACGTGCACTGGTCCCTCGCGTTTTATTGTATTCTATTCTTTATAGAAAGGTTTGTGTACCAGCAATAAAAACATTAAAGGCTGATTATGTTTAGTTAAGCTACAGGCATTAATTATTTCAAGTAAAAATAACCAATACTTCCAATAATAATTGTGAATCTATGACACTCAATCCAAATACCTCAATAATTTCCAATCAATACACAAACACACCCATATTCCTGTAAATCGAAAGAGAACGGTTCTCTATCACTCATTCAATTAAAGTAATTAGTCGCTGAAGGCCGCGACTCAGTCGCCATCAATCAGGCAGTAATGAAGTGGTGCGGGGAGCCTAATGGCCGTTTTCACGCACCGTTTATAAGTCTGTCAGTGGCTTTATGTGGCAGGAGCTTTTAAATTAATATGTTATATTCGCGATAGCTTTCAAGGAGAGCTGTTGAAAGATTACACAATTTGTGAAGAAAGACTTATGAAATAACTTAAGAAATTGATTTATGCAAATGCAAACTGGTTAACTCATTAGAAGTTGCCAATCAATTACGTTGTAACGCATTATTAAATTGGTTTAAAACTCAAAGTTAGTATAATTATTATAAGGTGCTATATTGGCTCAATTTCAATTTGGAAAACTGAGACTATCAAAAGCGAAATTAATGGCCGGCAAATCTAAATGAGTCTTCAAAGCAATTTTGCAGAAGCACTTTGCTCTGTATTCAAATTGATCTCTATGATAATACTTAACGCAGACACAAAGACGCGTCTATATACCAATCACCTAATAGCCTAACTACACATACACATATTCTGCAAGACACTCCCATTTACTTACCAATCACCTAACAGCCCCTACACAATCCTAATCAATGGAGACAGCGACGCGGTCGCATATGTTGATATGTCGCGCGACCATATCGCACGCTCGTGTCGGACGCCCGTATCTTGCGACGAGTGCATCAAAGTGAATGTTCGCTGTATCTTGTTCTCTGTATCGTATTTGTCTAGGATGTGGTTGTCAAAGTTTAAGGCTGATTAGGATTAGAGGATGAAGACACTCCTTCTCATTAATAAGCCAATAAGCCAAAATGGTTAAACTGATGTTACTTATCTAATAACTTCAGGAAGACTTATCGATGCAGCTTAAGCCGGTGAGAAAACCTTCCTGTCCAATTAGTAAAATCGAATAGTCCGACGCGTTGCGGAGATCGAACCGAACAAAGGACGTCTGTTTTAGCCTATATTACGCTCATTCTCACCGACTCAAGCTAATTCCGCGTCGATGAGTGGTCACTCACTTACTTCACATGTGATAATAACAATAAAGCTTTTGTGTTTGTACTTATGCATTCAACGACAACCACTAATTAACAGAGCCTTCTTAATATTCCAAACGACTATTTCATCTTGTAGTGGTCTTACTTTTCCCATGTATTTTAGAGTAAAAGATAATTCTAATTCTAATTTCCAATAATCTCTTGGAATTTCTAATATCCGCTAATTCGCAAAACTTTGAGCACCTCATCCCATCTAAGTCTGTGCATGCACCAGACGATGGCCCGATAGCGGCGCGGCTAGTCGCTAGTCGCAACTAATGTGACACTCGGCGCGTAATGAATGGCCCGCTTTAGATCGCCGATAGCGACGATCGACGACAAATGCTTGTATGTGACGCTGCATGGACTTGGCTTGTATTTACTTGGGGATAGTTGTTCTCCTAGGCTGTGGGAAGGTATCGCGAGGAATGGTCCTTGTACTGTTATTATTTTGTAGTTAATAGCTAACTTAGGAATACAACATTGTAGAATGCGTTTGTTGCCTAGGCAAATGGCAATTGCACACCAACTGCAGTAAACTTTATTTGAAACCGAATTTAGATTATAGATTGTTACTGTGCAATGCAATTTGCGATTCTGCTCGTCACATCAGAATTTAATTGTTCACAATTGGCATATACGTTTCTGAGCCGTGGAACAGCAAAGTGGTTCACCTAGGTGTACCACGGTTAACTATCTGTACCCCTGGTTCACCTAGGTGTACCACGGTTAACTTTCTGTACCCCTGGTTCACCTAGGTGTACCACGGTTTACTTTCTGTACCCCTTTTTATTTTTTTGTCGATTTGGAAATCCTCAATGGATGTCTTCGGTTCAACTAGGTGTACCACGGTTTACTTTCTGTACCCCTGGTTCACCTAAGTGTACCACGGTTTACTTTCTGTACCCCTGGATCACCTAGGTGTACCACGGTTTACTTTCTGTACCCCTGGTTCACCTAGGTGTTCCACGTGTAATTTTCTGTACCCCTGGTTCACCTAGGTGTACCACGGTTTACTTTCTGTACCCCTGGTTCACCTAGGTGTTCCACGTGTAATTTTCTGTACCCGTGGTTCACCTAGGTGTACCACGGTTAACTTTATGTTCACCAAAAACACTACTCGCGTCAATACTTTTGATTCCTCATCGACTTATTGCGGCTAGTAAATTAAGATTTTGTTCTATATTCCTCGGTGTTCCAGTAGTTACTGTTATTGTATTGTATAGCGGGCTGGTGTCCGCAACTCCACGCCTAAGCGCGTAGTTACTGTTAATAAGTAGGTCTGTTCCGTGAAAAAAAAATCGTATTTCCGTATCCTGACTTAACTCAATAAGCAACAAACACACTGAGAACTACTCCTGCTCTTCAATCCTCCCATCATTTTAGAACACGAATTTACAGAAACAATTCCGCAACTAAAATCGTGAGACAAGAAGCAGCTGATTCACTATATCATCTGTGATTTTATTAATATTGTTTCCTTCCTCAAAATAACTGTACTGTACAATCAACGTTTTTACGCATTTTTTTATGTTTCTATAATGTTTTTGGTCCTCATATAAAATTAACAACCTCACTGATTACGTGCAGTGCCATAACTTGATATCTTTGCGCAAAAACTTTTGGAGTGTCCGATGTCATGCGAGAAAAAAGGACAAATCAGCAGCGCATTAAGTGAGTGCAGTGCTGTTTGCATGTAGAAAGTTCTTATAGGGACAAGTTAAGGATGGATTTTCTTTGTTCTGGAGTACAGTTACATTGGCAATGATTTTGAGGGTGGGTGGCACAGTAGGCGATAAGCGGATTTATTAAATAAAGTATTTTTCTGAAATTAAAAGGGAAAACACTTTTGAAGATTATTTTTAACTAAATAATTGAAAGTTCTCTTTCTTATTTCACTTCCCAATTATTATTTTATTCCAAACATTACCTTTTAGTATCTTAAAAACGTGTTTTCTAAACTAATGATATTTTCCAACCAAATCTCATGAAATCGAAGCCTCACAGAATAAAATTCAATGAATGAAGACGCGTTAATTTGAAAGAAACTTGTTAATTGACAAGCGAAGTTGCGTGACGACACCTGTCAGACTATTAACCTTAATTCCTATACATTATATCGATTAGCAATAAATCTGTCTTCATCATCGGTGCTTGCACGTACTTTCACATAAAGTTGAGTTAGGTGTAAAAAAATGGCCAAAGTCGATCGAGAAAAGATTTGAGTTCTATTTGTTTGTCAACTACAGCACCAGCAGTTCCACTTGCAATCAACTTGGTACTTATATGAATGGTTGTTATGTTTTTTTCGCAACAGTTCAGAAACTGATCGAGCTTTCAATATCATCGCCTCCACTGTGTTCCATGTTATTGGCTCAGAAAACTATATCAGTACTCAATGTTTATTTTATTTTATTCTATTCAGGAAACTTACAGCTAATATAAACAATGTTCTTAAACAATACAAATTTGAAGATCGAAACAAACAAGAAAACAAAAAAGGTAGGTACAAAATACTATATTGTATTGTATTGTATAGCGGGCTGGTGTCCGACATAAAAATACTATATATAACATTAATTAGAAAACAAAATAACGCGATCGATTAATACAAACTAAAAATAATAATAAAAAAACAGAACTATCAACTAAATTCAAACGCAAACAATTACTTGTCTGTAAAAAAGCTTTTCACCAACAAATGCTTAAGCCGAGACACACTGATATTGTGTATGTTATTTCCATAAATCTGTTACTATTCGGCCTATTTGAGTAAGTGATGGCATGCTGCCTTGGTCATCTTTCCCGCCTTTTTCAACTAAGGATAAAGGCTTAACTTAAACTCGCACTATGATGGCTGGTTCGAGACGGCGCCAGCGTGCGGTGGCGGCGCTGGTATAGACTACTTTGACTGTCTTTGCCCAGCATCGGGACAGCAAAGGCTACTACCGCCTGTTGCTTGCGAAAACATTTCCCGCTACCCGCTTACATCCTAACGTTGCCTTACTTGAGATCCATAAAGCGATACAGTATTTTTTCTGGTCCGCGGCCGGTATTAAGGCTTTCTTAAGAGCCTTATTAAGCGGTATCTCGTCCGGAGCGGTGAGAAGAGGTATACAGTACATCTTCTTTATCGAAGACGGACATCGGGTAGCTGCAATAAATATTGTTGAAACATATTAAATTTATAAACTGGAGATAGGCCTCCGTTTGACCACGTTTTTGGTTGATAGCGCATTGAGTCTATATATTCTGTAATATGATTGCAATATAGGTAGGTACCTACTCTTAGCAAGATCAGAATCGGATCCGATGCACCTGATCCAGCGCAGAAGCTGTGCTTGATAGTTAGACTAGAAAGTAGAACTAGACGAAGACTGAAGTAGACTGCCTCGTTGGTCTAGTGGTCGCAAGCGCGACTACTGAGCATGAGGTCCTGGGTTCTATTCCCAGGTCGGGCATAGTGTTATTGGGTTTTTCCTTCATGAATTTCTCAGTAGCAGTCATGGATCACCATATAGTCGTATCGTCTGGATTTGTGCTCGGTTGGTGGCAACAGGCTCGCCCCCTATTACATGGCACTTTAACATAACTGACATAATGTGGGTGTACTATTAGGTGTACCTCTGCATATCATTCGGGGTTAATAGGCGTGATGTTTTGTTATTTAGTGTATAAACCGACTCTAAAATATTGGGAAAAGACAAGTCAGATTAAGATGTGTGCGCTTGGTTTAGTTGGAATTTAAATTGTTAAATCCGACTTGAAATTCCAAGTAGATATTTACTGCTACAACCCGCAGCTTTGTGCAGAGTCATTTCTTACTCGCCTTCTCTAATCAATCAGGCTTCAATACTTATTTTCACTCTCAATAATAAGATTATTTTCAAATTATCATGACCACTTATTATTCCTGCGTCTTCTTTATACCTCCACAAACACACGATTATCTACAGATTACAGATCCAGTTTCTTTACCGTAATAATTATAAAAATGCCTTCAATTTACTGTATCCCTGGTACCCGCAGCACAATTATCTCATTAATAACTTCATTTTGGTTCCTTCGTCTGCCTGTTATAAAATGTACAATTTATGATACCATCAAACCGTTTAATGTATGAAGTCGAGATTGAAGTGGAGTCTGTTCTCATGTGCGCCCGCGCCTGAACCCACTGGCTGGTAAAGGGCATGGCTGTTTGTGCTCATTTTCGATTTTAGTACTTCTTAGCTTGCCTTCTGCAAGTTTATGGCTTATAGTTTATGTGCTATATATTCAAGTTTAACGAGAATCATTTTGGAAAATGCTTCATTGATATTTAAACGGTTTTTGTATAGGATAAGTAAGTTAAACCAACCACGATAGTTGCTGAACAGAGTTGCCAGATGAACATCATCGTGAGTATGTGAAAATATGGATTAAACTTCAAATGCATCCTGAGTTTTTTCAGCCTTCTTCGAAGTAACTTTTGAAGGTGCTATACCTCAAATATCAGTGAAGTAAATCCGCAAGCAGATTAGACATCTTCATCACACTATTGGCTATTGGCAATTGGCATTTGGCGGAGCTTGTACCCGACTTTTGAATAATACGGCGTTATCGTCACTTGTCAAGATAGCTCACTATCTATGGTGGTCTACATCGAAACTAGACCACACATCTGTCCATCCTACAGACAGCTCTATAATATATGCAAGTAATTCACTCGGCTATCTAAACACACTGCCTGCACATTCGTTATCTCTCAATTCCAACCAGTTCTTAATTTCCTTTGGCATGTTATTAAAATTACCATACATATTGTGGCCATTTTATCTTGGTACATACAATGGCGATGATCGCAAAGGCGAGTCAACAATTTGTCATAATATTACGTACATTTAAAATGATTCATTGCCCCTTAGGACTCGTTTGACTCTTTGACCACAACACCAGGAAAGCAGAGCAGAGGGTCAAGACCGTATGATATTCTATCAGCGATAATGATGGTGGAAAGGTCCAAAGTTATTTTTATATAAATTATGTTGATCCTGCTGAAAATTTATATAAAAAAATATGAATCACTGAAAGTGATCACTATTTGGCAATCAGGTTGACTTTGGAATCCGAGGTGATTCGCTCCTGTTCAAGCAAATTACTATTGGCATTAGATTTCAGAAGCAGCTCGGATTTGTGCCTGGTTTATGGCATTAGACACGCTCCCTATTTCTGTGAATTTTTGATTACATTGTGCCTGTTCTTTAAGGAGATTTTAAATGTGTGATGGTCTATGTTCTTTGGAGAACTTAGTTCCATATTTTCCCGCGTCTCAAGCTATATTTGTCAAAGCAATCTTTACGACTGGCCTTTCACTCAATCCGCCATTTTACGACGGTTTATCTCGCGACAATAATGAACTACATTATTTTTCTATAATTAAAGGGAACTAGTTTGACAGACTCTCTCCCATTAAAATTACACAAGTAAAGTTGATTCGTTAAAACTAATGAAGGAAAGTTGTTTTTTGTTTTCGCGTTTTATGACTGGAATGTGACTTTGTTGCGACTTGCTAATGAACATTCGAATGATATAAGATGACGACTAAACAATAAACACGTCTGACTTAAATGTTCATACACACGCAACAAGCCTAATACATACATTTAAGTGTGCACACATATCGACTCACAATAGGTAATAACTTACTTAAACCCAAACAAAAGTATAAGTTAAGTAAGTAAGTTTAGTAGTTGGTTTAGTTATAAGTTATTAGTAATTGTTATTATGTTGTGATGTTGGCTTGGCACGCTTTGGTGTAAACTGTAAATGCAGCAAGTATCTATGTAGACAAATAAATAAATAAAAATAAACAAATAAAAGCGTAATATCAGATTTTCTGTGCTAGGCTCAGTGCCCAAAGTTGAAAGTCCAATGGGACATTACATTTTAGAGTCGGCTAGTATGAGTGGAAACGGGATTAATGCATTTTTGGCCAATAGTACCTGTAGTACCTGTGCAGCTAACTCAAGAATGAAACCCCTATTTAACACAGGTAACGAAAGCTATCAGATATAATTAACATTCCAGTACCTACATCATTTTTTCAAAAGTTAATAAGAAACATGCGCGGTAATTAACCTAATCGGCGGCGCTAATCAAAGAGATTAGCATCGTCCGTTCAACACTTCCGGAGCTTAACACCACTCTTTGGATTAGTTCAACTAAATTATTTAAAGAAAACTATAAGTTAACAATTATCGCCACATCCTTCTGTGACGCAGTCATGCTAGCTGGGACGTGAGAGAGCCTCTCGCCCCAGCCGTCGCGGGAGACGCCCTGGGCGTCGGGGGCCACGTGGTGGCTCCCGGCCACCGTAGACGCGAGCCTGTGGACGGTGAGTTATGGGCTAGCTCGCCGTCCGTCCGTCTTATGAGACAGGCCGTGTATTGTGCTGGTACTTATGACGTAGCTGTGAAAGAAATGAGGATGCGGAGGAACGATCAAAGTTTTGAGTATGAATCTTCGTGGTTTTAAAAGAAGGGCCAAACCAAAGACGAAAGAGAAACTACTGAGATGACGTCTAATAGAGAAGTATGGAAGTAGACACGCTGCGCCGACAACCAATACATTGAGATAAGGATACAAATAACACCACAGTTTTGATTTGTAAAGGTTTTTGATCTACAGCTAAACAGAAACAAATTCTAAGAAATATCTACAAACAAAAAGTAACATGCAAGGCCACACAATTAGCCAAACCGATGCTATCTCAGGCCGGCTGAATCAAAACTATGACTAATGTTATCTGCCTCGACCTACATGTTACAGCCGACACCAGGCGCCTAGTCTCGTCAACGTGTGACAGATGATGTGATCTCCGCGTATGTGGACGATTAGCTAGACAATGGGTAAAGTAGGGCACTTGTCACATGCCAAGGAAGAGCAGTAGGTCCACACTTATACTTAGACAGCGATAAATAGAGCAATGAGGATAATAATTCGGAGATTTATTTAACATCTAGACTACAATTAGTTGATAAATTAGACTATAAATTGGGTTTCATGAGCAACAAGGTAGATTATTTTCATAACGATTAAATATCTGAAAGCCTCCTAAAGAGTCCTTCCTAGAGACAGTTCAGACAAGATTAGATAGGCCAGGTAATGCAAGTCACTCCTTCTAATTCCAAGACTATGACAAGTATCAATTATCTGTACTCTCTATCTCCTTAGCAAGTATTGGCAAAGTATATACAATCTGCAACAAGTCTATGGTTCTCAATACGGTTTTAGTCAAGCTTGGAGCTATTGTACCTGTCTAAGTTATTTCCAGCCTTACTTGATATTTGTCATCTATTATGTTCTCAAAACAGTCCATCTGGTGGATTATGTCCTATCAAGTGAATTTACTTTATCTAGCCTTTGTTGTGAGCGCACGCAACTTGAGGCGACCAGACAGACTCAGGCGAGGCGTGAAGCGTGAAAGTTAGCGTGTCGGGTGACAGGCTCCGACGACGTCACGCTAAGAGGTGATGTGTCATTGTTGTACAGACAAATACATGAGTACATCTCAGAGCAATTAGATGTCTATAGAATAGGTGCGCTACAGACATGAGATAGGCAATTATCTGTATAGATAAAAATAAGTATCATCGTGACAAAGAACTTTTGCTTTTCATAGAACTCTTTTATTATTTTATTGGATCCTAAGATATGTTTTCAAACATCATATTTAAAATTCTCTACCCTAATCAAAAACAACTCTTGAATTCACTTCTTGAATAGGTTGCCTGTATAGACAAAGAGCTCCCGAATGAGTTAGCAAAATTATGCGTCTTGGCGCTTGAAAAGCGCCGTAAGGCATAAACCAAATGCTTAGAATAAAACTTTTGCTTAGTATGAAAATAGTATTAATACCTACTACAACATACATGAAATGATACACCGTCTCACAAAACAAAACTGTTGTATTGTAATGTAAGTTTATCTGAACAACGAATCAACTAGTGCGCGACGAGCAGACAGACAGATGGACAGACAGACAAGGCGTGAAGCGTGAAAGTTAACGTGTCAGTTTCCGTAGAGGTGCGCCGCGTGACGGACGGGACGAGTCGGGTGTCACATTGTTACAGGTAGGAAGGGATTAGGTTCTCTATTGTTTTGTTATTGAGGTTTATGTTACTTCCCTTTTAACGCTCTCTTGATGAGTGAAATACTTGTAGTATTCATAAGTAAAGAAGAAAATTCGATGTCGTGTTTGTTCCTATTTATTCCAATTTGTCGCAAAATGTGAATTGCATTTGATTCATTCAAAGACAGGTACACAATACAACAAGGAGTTGATTAGCTCTCCAAACTTAACACCACTTTTATCCCCTTTGTTCGGTACTGGACAGATTCTTGGATTGGACAGATTAGTTAGTTCGGCAGATTCGCTACTCGACTGATTCGTGGATTCGTCATATTCTAGGGTTCGACGGATTAGTAAACCAAATAGACAGGTACTGTACGTAATACTTACGGAGGACCATAACTAACACTAACACGGCATATAATAGAAAAACTATAAAACTTTAACACGAGCTGAGTCTTTCATTTACTTTAACTGTAAGAAAACTGATGAAGTTATTAGTTCCAATAATTAAACGTTTCTTTTGAAAAACATTAATGTGTTTTACCTTGTACGTGTTGTAGCAGTTTACTCCGTACACTGGTTTGTCCCGAAGTTATTGTGAGTGAAGTATTGTAGAGAAACACGTTTTCGGTTTATTTAGGCAAAGGTTAGTGTTATAGTAGAAGCCGATTCTCTCTCTAAGTTGTTGAGTTACATATTTATAAGTTCACTATATTGAAAGATCATTAGAATTGCTATATTTATAACTAGCATACGCCCGCGGCTTGGCCCGCGTGGAGGTCAGTAATGTCCCATGGGATCGTACTCCCGAGATAAAAAGTATTTAATGTGTTTATCCAGGTTATCTAGCTATCTGTGTACCAAATTTCATCCAAATACGGTCAGTAGCTTTTGCGTGAGAGAGTAACAAACATAAATCCTCACAAACTTCCCATTTATATTAAATAAATGATGGTAGGATATTCATGTAGTTGCACGTAGTGGGCCTACAGTAGGTCACAGCTTAAGCAGACAAATGTATGGCGATGAGACCTTACACACCTCGTTCTGATGCGTTTGCGTGGCTTATAGGAACACTAGCGAACCGCCCCGGCTTCGCACGGGTGCAATGTCATACATATAAACCTTCCTCTTGAATCACTCTATCTATTAAAACCGCATCAAAATCCGTTGCGTAGTTTTAAAGATCTAAGCATACATAGGGACAGACAGCGGGAAGCGACTTTGTTTTATACTATGTAGTGAAACTGCGTTCAGAAAGCTCACTGTATGAAAGTCAAAGTACGTTTACCCTGTCTGCCTGCCTGCACCACAAATTACTGCACAATGTATTTAAAAAATCATTCGTCTCTGAAATATTTAAAATCTGCATTTAGTTATTGTGCAAGCGGGCCTTATATCTGCAAAAGTCAAGCTTTAGATAAATTAGAACCTCTACCTACGAGTACTTACTGAGATTGATTTACGCAATCTCGCCAACCTCCTTGTTTCGTACCAAGAATGCTTGCCTTGCGAGATGATGATCGATATTCGTGTATGTTTATATCCTACTAATTCATTAAAGATTGCCTGAAAAACAGTTTTACGCTCCTATATTGCTAAGGCCTACGTTAGTGTTACCTGTTGATGATTCATCTTATGATCTCAATGATTTACTACTATAGTCAGAATGAATCTTCTGTTTGTCATTTGATGACTATGAAGCCCGCAGGCACGCTCCGAGACTATCGCGACGCCATCTTGAATGTGACGTCACATTTTATGATGCCATCCATCAAAAAGTTCATTTTCGCGGTCACACCTGTTTGTGTCTTCGCTTTTAACTGCAAAACGGTGGTCACGGAATGTGTTTCTAGCATATAAAAGCTTTGTTCTGCTTTAAAAGTATAAATGGTTTAAATGGCATCAATGATCAAGTTTTTCATAATATAAAGAATGCGGAAATATCTTCAACTGACTGAAAAGCAATCTTAGTTACTCGATATTGACTGGCTCGAGTCTTTAAGGGCGAATTCCATCAATGCAACAACGCGATCAGCACATCTCAACCGCGATAGGTGACAGAGTCAATAATCCATAGCAATGATGACACTAACAGCTACTGAACGGAACGCAGTTTAGCTAGATAACATGTATAGGTAGAAAATAGAATTGAGAAATCAATCTCGTCAGTTTCTTTGGACCACCACCAACCACCACCATCCATGGTTTCCGTTTCCGTCCATTCTTTACCATTAGCAGGTAAGTAAAAAGTGGTTGGTATAACCAGTGAAATAAAAAAAAACAGTAAGTCAGATCGTGGGAACAACAAAAAATAAAATAATAACTTTAGACCCCTATCCCGGACCCCTTGGCCTTGAGCAACGAATATAATTAATTCAGTCAAGGTTGGAAGGGTTCGTGGTGATGCACCCCATATTCAATTATGCACTATGCGTGTTGCCCGGGTTACATGTCTGTGCAACCTTTGCAATCTCGTGAAACATGGATGGCATACTGGTAATGAAATTGTTGCAGTAGTTACAGACAGTTGATATAAACCGTTCATTAATTATAAAATGTTAAGTAATATCCGATTTATGAGTACGTAAGGAAAAACATTGCTTCATCATAATCTACCATGAATGATCACTAGCAATCGAGCGCTTGACTAAAGGATTAGCTACGGTAATTAGCTATCTAGCAAATGCTACCGGGTATAAAAAAAATCCGTCACTGTTGGCAAAAAAACTTGACGAAGTTTGAATTGAAGTTCTCTATCTGTTATTACAAACACCTTTTTTATCGGTTCTGATTGAACAAGGCTGTTTCAGCTTTGGTTTATTTCAGAAGAAACAATCACGAAATACCTTTTTGAGTTTCGTCTTGAAGTATTGAAATACCTTGCAATATATTTGTGTGAGTTTATGAGTAAAGCAATGTCTTTAAGTGTTGTGAGTGCTACCACAGCTTCCTATCTGAGTGGTCAATCTTTTTCATTCACTCATGAGTTCTGCGCAAGCCTTTAGTTTGCATTAAACGTCGTCATTAACGCCATAGATGGCGCTGCTCACAGTTATGACAAAACAAACCTTAATTATTACTAATCTACCATTTCCTCTTAACTGTACTCCTGTTTTCTGCGATTGTACACGCAAACAACGTTAAACATGCACCTGAACACAACCTTACCTTCTAACACATAAAGAGGGGTTTCCCGTGTTTATTTACCCATTCTAATGCATCTTCAACGTGAGAAATGCAGTACACATAAACTATATTCCCCAGAAAATAACAGTGGTTTTGCAATGTGGCGGCGTCTTCTTATGTTGTGTATAATACGTCATTAGGTAGGCATTAGAGTAGTTAATGCGTTTCCCAGCGCAGCTAATAGTTGCGTGAGTACGGTGCAGTCACTTTCTATACCGCTCGTGTGCGGCTCTTATGTACTTTATACATTTTTCTAAGATTTCCTTTGAGTTACAGAAATCCCAGTCTTTATATTATTAACCAGTTGTTGCCCGCGGCTTCGCTCACGTTTTGGTCGGAAATTATCCCACGGGCACATTGTAAATATAGTCTGTGGCACTCGGGGATAATGTAGCTTTCTATTAGTGAAAGAATTTTCAAAATCAGTTCAGTAAATCCAGAGATAACCCCCTACATACAAACTCAGGGGCGTGCCGTCCATAGAGGCAATTAGGCCTAGCCTACCCTACCATTCCTACCAACAACGCAACAAATGCATTTATTATAACTATGTAATAAAATAATGCAAAATATTTAAAAAAATAATTAAAACTCCTGTTAAAATACTTATAGCAACTTGTCGCGCCCGTGTGACGTAACTGATAATAATACTACGACGCTCGCTCCCGGCTCTTCTAGGCAACGACGCCGCCGGCCTAATTTCCATTGATAAATTTACGCACAGTGATGCACATTTTCGTGTGTATGAACGGCACACATGTATAGATCATTGATAGATTGGGGGCTCAACTCCTGCGAGTGTAGCTGGCCACTGATTGGCCACAAAGTATTATCCGGCTAAAACGGTATGCAGTGATGCAATTATATTTGGTAGTGTTTTTTATCGACTAAGTAGCAATTATGTTTTTCTTAGAAAGTTGTAAGCCATATTTGTTTCATGTGACAAGCAAAATTTATTTCGCGATCTTGAATGTTTTGCTTTTTATAATATCTGACGGTTGTAATTCGCTTTGAAACGTACAGTAGTGTAAATATTATTTGTTGTATTTGTTTATTTACGTAAAATGGTGTTCTGTTGTGAAGTTTGCGCTGATAATGTGTGTTAGTTATAAGTTAAAAACAGTAAGTATTCACAATCGTTTAATGATAAGATTCAAGTTGTGTCTAAAGATGTAGGTACCCGAATTACGAGAATTAACCCAAAATTCATCTCGTACTCGTCATTTCAAATGAATCTTGCTTCTGTTTGCATTGTCAGAAAATCGTGATTTGAACTTTGAATAATGTGGTGAGTTCTTGTATTTATAACTTTGGTTTTTACAGGCTTATTTTCAATGTTTTTTTTCTAATATTCCAAAAATCTACACTATACCATGGTAATTTTAGGTAATTTAATTTTTTTGTTGACAGCGCACTCTTTTTTATTTTTAAGATTTTTTTAACGAAGCTTCTACCTTCGTTTTTGTATTGACTGAATGCCATTGAAATTCCTGATATTTAAGCTAGATGGCGTTGTTTCTCATAAGCTTAAGTACTAAAAATACCAGGGGCGGGTGCGGGGGGCCCGGAAGGGTGACTGAATATATATCAATAGATGTGACTACTTTGAGGGTCATCCTAAGTAGAGCGACGCTGTGATGTTGCCGAGTTTTTTGTTTTGGGTGTCAGTAATTCAGTATGCGTGGCCTACCTTACCAGAAGAACTACTGCACGCCACTGTACAACTTTTCTGGGAATGTAGCTTTTCTCAATCGTTTTCATCATATTTAAATCTGTTTCTTTTTTTACAAACTTACAAATTTTACCTCTTTATAATATTAGTATAGATTAGTATAGAAGAAGAACTATCGCATATCGCTATTAGTGAAAGAATTTTCAAAATCGGTTCAGTAGATCCAGAGATTACCCCCTACATACAAAATTACAAATTTTACCTCTTTATAAGATTAGTATAGATTGGTATAGAAGAAGAACTATCGCTGAGTATTGCTGAAAAACGACAATGCAAATATAGGGCTAAACTTCCGTTTGGTATAAGTATTCTAGTCTTTGGGCTAAGCTCTAGGGATACAATGCAAACATGGGGCTATAGTCTATGTTTGCATTTTGGTTTTTGACATTTGCATTATAGTTTTCGAAAACGAGGACGCAAAAGTCAAAAATGACAATTGACATAAACTCCCGAAAAGCTGTCAATCCTGTTGATAGATGTTATATAAAAGCAAAACATCTTGAAAGTGAGAGCCTCTTTTCTAGACCAACTTGAAGGGTCACTAAAACGATGCGGACAAACTGTGGCCCGGCTGCGGACACCGGGCACTGACAGTCCTTTTTAGTATGAAGGTGTTCGCGTCCAGAGCCACGTCCCTCCCAATTTGTCCGTACCGGTTTGACCGAACCAATAATAACTTTGTTTTGTCCCACTTCTGGAAACTTTAATAAACATTGAACTACATGGTCAGCACGCAAAATACGCGCTTAGACGTGGAGTTGCGGACACCAGCCCGCTATACAATACAATACATCGTCAGCAGGCCAAGCGGCGCGCGGGGCATCAAAGATCGGAGAATATCTATAAAGTGATTGATCTGTTTACGAGTTGATCATTAACCTGTATCAGGAAATTAGAGAAATTACTTTATTACACGATGATGAATTGAAATCGGGCTTATGTGAAAAGGGCCTGCCTCATTTGAACCATATAACCTTAGACTTTAACTTTTTGACCGCCACTGTCACATATACGTAACAAGCAAGCGCGTGCCCTGTACGCCAAACGACAAAAATATGTGACAAAATGGTAGGTGAAATTGTGGCTTGGCGTGGAGCACGCGCGTTCGTTTATGCTCTGGCGTTCTGGTCGTATGACCTCTGTGTTTGTTTCTTCTCAGAGTTGTAGTCTAGGAGACACCAGGCTCCTCTAACTTTGTACGCATAAGTGTTATTGTTAACCAGTTCATAAAATAATTTAGGTATCAAGACTACCTGGATATCCTAACTGCTTTAGAACCAAGATTACTGAGTTTTTCAAAACCCTCAAAACAACAATACATTAAATTAACTGCATATAGAAAGTTTCCCAAACTCCCGACGCTCCCGCTACGCTCGTAGCGCACTGAGTGCTACGGCGTAGCAAGACGCGTAGCATGTTTAGAATTCAGTTTCACTCAGGGGTTCACGCGCGTCACCACGCGCGTGTACACGTGTACGTCACGCCACGCATCTGGTCTGACCAGGCCTAGTAAAGTTAGTATCAGGTAATTTTGGTTCATTCAATTACTTGATCCTTGTTTGTTGTTGCTGCAATCAACAGAATCATTAATCTAACTATGACCACTTTATTATTGTTTTATTTAATCAAACTACATTTTGAGTCACGAATTCGACTTCTAAACAGAAGTATATCTATTTCTCACCCACTCATAAGTGAAAGTATCTTTCTCCCAATAGCCTCCAGTAATAAACTGAACTCAACTGTTGCACAATAAAATGTAATACCGATCCAACTTACACTTGTAATGTAATACACCATTTAAGGGAGCGCCGCATTCCAGTATCAATATACAATGACGGGAGCTCAACATAAATCGGCATTGTCACTCTAGCACACCTTTTTTAACAAGACACTTCTTCACCAATAAGTTGTTGGCAAGAAAAGGTCAGAGTATAGTGGTTGTAAATAATAAGTTCGTACAGAATTGGCTTCGTTAGGCGCTCTTCATTTCGGTGCAACACTCAAACCAATAAACGTCCAATTTCCGGCGTCGGCACTATAAATAGTTTATTCCTGATCTTAAGTTATAATACAGGTAATATTTTATAAAGTATAATGAAGTAATCTGCTTTTAATTAGTTGTAAAAAGAAGTGTGTTAATTGCTGAATGCGAGTGTTTCTTTAGAAGATAATTGTGATTTACTTTATTTTAGTGTTTGATGAAATGAAGCGCCAGGTAGACGCCATCATTTATTGTGCACTTTATATAACTACTTTAAAAAACGATTATCTTGTTTGACGACCCGAATGGCGCAGCAGTAGTGAGGCTGCCTTACGTTTTTAGGGTCCCGGGTTCGAATCCCGGAAGGAGCAAATGTTTGTGTGATGAGCATGGACATTTGTTTCCAAGTCATGGATGTTTATATGTATAATAAGTATGTATTTACAAACAAAAAGTATCTATGTAGTATTATCAACTATCTGGTGTCCACGACACAAGCCTCGTTGTTTAGTGTGGTACCTAGATGGTGCTGTGTGTAATGTCCAGCGATATTTATTTATTTATCTTCGCCATGAAATTGTGGTAATACAGGCTGAAGAGTGCCTCCACAATTTAAAAGATATTGGTGCCGATTCCCTTGGTCACAAACTAAACTAAATTTAAGTTGAGTGCATCTTTTTCTTTCTATTTCATTATGAAAAGGACCGAAGATAAATATTAGTTTAGTCCTGTCAAATTAGTCGGCACCTGACGTAATTTGATGTAATTTTAGTGGTAAACTTTTTAATCGCGTCTAAACTTGTAATAAGCGCTGATTAAATTGACAGGACTAAACTAAAATGTATCTTCTGTCCTTTTCGTAATGAAATAGAAAGAAAAAGATGCACTGAACGTAAATTTGGTTTAGTTTGTAACCAAGGGAATCGGCACCATTGTCGAGGCATACTTTTGAATCAATGGCTGTTTTTCAATAAATTCAATGACTTACAATCATGAAAATGAAGTCTCAAGTTGAGCAATTTTCCCATACATTTACACACAGGAGCACATGTAGTCCTGGGACTCCTGCCTACCTGTCAAGGTATCACAGAGGTCCTCGGCAAAGTGACATTCTATCAACTCGGATTCCGGCTGCTCGACAACATGAAAAACCCTAAGATATAAGTGTGAGTAGGAACTAATTACAGCGCAATGTGACGACTGCACTAAGATAGCTCGGCGTGGTGAGAAGTTAATTGTAGCTTCTCTACCGCATAGCTCACGTAGCCTGGCATAGCCCGCATAGCTCGGCTGACTTACTGTCATGTGGAGATACCTGGTCTTGGCCAAGGTAGTGGCGAGCAGCGGGGAGGAAAGAAAGGAGGAATAGGATGTGGATGGACAAAAAAAGTAATAATTGTATCCCGTGATCAGGGACCAGCTCGGTCACCGGTGGAAGCGGCCCAGACTTGTGACTTGTGACTTGTGTGCAACTCGCCAGTTAGGACGTTGCTCTGCGTCATAGGTACGAACCCACTGTAACTATATCTATACTAATATTACAAAGAGGTAAAATTTGTTTGTATGTAGGAGGTATTCTATTCTATTCTATTCTATCTCTGGATCTACTGAACCGATTTTGAAAATTCTTTCACTGTTAAGAAGCTACATTAACCCTGAGTGTTATAGGCTATATTTACAACGTGCCTGTGGAATAATTTCCGACCAAAACGCGATTGAAGCCGCGGGTGACAGCTAGTCATTTATATAATCACCGCTGCTCTCAAAACGGTGAACGAAAACATCGTAAGGAAACTGGCAAGTCATAAAACCAAAAATTCAAAGTCATGTAAAATCCCCAACACGCACTGGGTCCGCGTGGTGGATTACAGCCCGCTCACTTTAACAGACAAGCGGCAGCGGGAACACTCCAAGCGGATCATGCTACTCTATTAGCTGCCACTAAAAACGGTAATGCAACAAAAAAACAAAAAATAACGTATTAACTTTAACAATTATTTACCGTTACTCCCTTTGTCTTGTAATAGTTAACATGTAATTATAAGTAAACTTTCACCCATGGCGCCGTCCGTGTGAAAGTAATGCAAATCTCTGTTTTTCTTTATGTTCTTGTAAAATATAACACCTTTGTTTCCGAAAGTGCGGACAATGGAAACATGATGGTTAGAACAACGGTTTGATTATGAAATCCCAAGGTGCTTGTAACGCCATCGGAGTATGAGTTGAATATTTTATTAGCTTTAGAATGCTCTAGGGAGGTTGTTGTAGTCAAGTTCAGAATCTTAATCGAACATTTGTGAAGCAAGAAAGTTTTAAAGTTAAAAATGTCATGTTAGGATCATTATTATGCAAACTTATGTTACATGCTTTGCATCTCAGTTATCAGTGCTATATAAGCATAAAAATAAAATAAGCACATACTAAAAACTAGGTCATACTGAGGCATCTTAGACTATAGGTCAACCCTAACAAAACGATATACCTATCCATACAGAACGACCATAGGGCTATAACAATCAAGAGATAAGTGTATACCTAATCCTGCTGGATTCATTTTATTTAAATTAAACACTTGACCATGATCGACTATCGGGACACCTAGATTTATTCACCGAGACACATTATTTCCGGATGTAAGCATCTGTTGTATTCTCTTCATCAAGTAACAGACCTCGAAAATAACCAAATCTCAGTTTTAAAAGCATTAAATTAGCCGACCGCTACATCTCGGAGCCTGGTCCGCGAACAGGAAACAACAGTTTAATAACAGTTCATAATTATTTAATTCGTCTCAACAGTGACCGCGACCGGTTCCTGCCATTACCTCCACAGATTACGCTACAACTCAGAATGCAGAACACACCAGAAGGCGCAGACGATCATGTTCCAATCTCTATCTTCAAAAACACCCACCCCCGCCCACCCTCGTGGTGCTACGCACTTGTACGGGACGCCGCATTCGGTTCTGCACATTGCATTCCACTCGCGCCGATCGCCAAACTACGTTTGACTTTTACCATCGCCGTGCACATTGCTTTTTCGCACGCTGAAATGAACACAGAAACCACGTCACTTTTTATAATCAAACACATAATCCTCCCTCCCTTTTGGGCTTTGCCGCAATCGGGTAAAAAGAAGTGTTTCTGAAATCAGCCATAAAGCGTAGCTGCAGACCTTGTAGAAGGCGGCGGGACGAGCTGGACAAAACGAATGACCAGACGTCCACATTAACCGCGGATTGAAAAAGCTAAATGTGAAGGTGAGGCCTTTGTCCAACAGTTGGATGATGTAGGCTAACAATAACAGTTGTGAAAATGTCAACCTGAACTGCTACACAACCTGCACTAGGTACTCAAGAACAGTGCGCTCACACTTCTGAACCTTCTGGTCTGTTCTGTACTCTGAGTACTCGATACTCCTAACTGTTGGAACTGTTATACAGACAGGACATCACTCAGTGTCCCGCGTTGTCTATGTGCCATTAATTTGATGGAAGAAAATAAATTAATGAAAGAATGTATTTTTTCATTACTTTATTTTCTAGTTTACGAGTAGGTTTAACACATGTTTTTACTGAAGACAGAATGTACTGACATCCTGTGCCAGTGGTTGTCATTCCTGCTTCAATTTGCACGTCAAAACGCCTGATTGTGTCGATTCAATGGAATAAAGGTTGTACCAAACTATCAACATCCGAGGGCTGTAGAGGATCAGATACACTTTGGTTCTTCAAATGCTTGTCGATAGACATTTGCAGGCCTAAAGTTTTCACAACTACATTCTTCCGCCAGTAAGCAAAACGTGTCTCCGAGGATTATAAAACAAAAAAGACGAATCTACTTAGCTATTTTTACCTATTCATTTTCTCCTTCTTACGGACGTCAATATTGCCGAATACACACAGTTGTATCGCAAGATTTCTAGCAATGTACTTCACCGATGATTTATCAAACCAAGTTTCCACACCTAACTCGCACATTGAATACTCGGCTTTACATCATTTAATTACACACAACATTAACTACGAGTGCTACAAGCTAAATCTGATCATGAATAGCCTCTCCATCAATAGCTTGACAGTGTTTTATTAGCTCCGATAGCTTAGCTGCAGAGGAACGATTAAGAAATCTGTAATATTAATCTTTAACTCCAGGCAATTAATCTTAATCGGATACAATCGAAATTGGCATTTAATTAAAGGAATATAGAAGAGTTTAGTAAATAGAGAAATCTCAAATAATCAAATCTAATTGAAACTATTACGATACATAAATGTAGCGATGTGAAAGGATAGTTAAAGCCCTCTATTCATTACAAAATACACGTTACAATTTAAAGCAAAACTTCTAATATATGTCATTGTTATGTTAACTGGGACCGACAGACTCATTGAACCCTTGACGTAAATGCTAGACTAGGTCATCCAAACCAGAACATGCCACAAGAGCAAGCCAATACCATATTATGTGAAGCAGAATAAAACTTTTGCACTCGACTCGAGTAAACTCGTAAATAAAAAGTAACATTGAAATTCGCTACGCGTGTTAACATTCTTCATATATGGCAATTAACGGCCAATTACATGAACATTCCACGAAATGATGATCGATACAAATTATTGTCATTATATACACAGATATAAAAAAAATGTTTAATAAATATTGTTTTCCCCGAAAATGGTAGGTTTAATCTACCAAATCGAGTACGATCAAGGTTGAGTACAGACTCTTCATATTTCCGGTCTGATGCACCAGGGTCATTGGCTTCCAATCTTTAATTAATCGGAAGCCGAACATGACCGATGATGGCCGAAGCCTGATGAGAAATGCTACGGATAACATGCGTGAAGATTGAACTCTTGTGAAACGGGGCGGAGGAAATTAATGCGGGGAGGTGAGAAATATTGAGAATTACTAAGGTTCAAATTGGAATTAAATTGTAAAGACATTATTGCTTCGAGCATCAATTTTAATTCGTGGTGCCTTCAGTCTAATCCTGTTCCTCTTTAAAATTATCTGATTCCGAATAAAATTAAGTTAGCCACGTAGACGATAAATGTTTGAGGACTGCACGATCTAGATAAAACCAGCGACCTGTGGTCCACATTAGCCCAGGATCGACACAACTACATAGAAATGTTTTTATTGAACATTTGAAGTATTTTCGTTGTTAATTCATTTAAAGTAGACAGTATCGTGGGATTAATTACGGTCAGCTACGAAAAAATGCTTCAATGTTGGCGAAATAGCTGTCTAGTTACCAACATATAACATCCAGTATGTTGGTTCGTACGTTCTTAATGAACCACACGCAGCGGGACGTCGGCAGATCACATACCGGTAAATTAATAAAATATTGATACGGAAGCGAAAAATAACCAATATTTTACCCGCAATTAACTTTAGACAACTCGAATTCCGCCCCATACATGTTGTCTTACACAACCAATGAGCATTCCGAATTAAGAGAAGTTATTTATCAAAATACCGACCGGTCCGGTAACGTTATTAACAAAATAACGGCTATTACCGTCACACGCCGCGATAACTGCTACGTCATTGTAATTATGTGTTATTATGTGGAAAGTGATACTGGAATTTAAGGTTGTGGACATATTTTAATAAAACTTATGATTTTTTATGATTAGGTTTTATGATGGTATTTCTGACCCGTTCTAAAAAGCACTTGGCACGTAACGTAAGGTTACGTCAACTTGCTCAGAGGGGCTCGGCAGATGTGTATTTATAGCAGGCCTACCTATATTTTTCCAGTAATGTTTGAAGTCCCATTTAACAGGGAGCGAACCTATTGCGATCAACTGGATGCTCATCCTGCCTCCGGGATGATACTGAGAAATTCCACACGGATAAACTCACTGCTCGACCTGGGAATGGAACCTAGGACCACATGCCTATTGTGTCAGTAGGTATGGAGTAGGCCATTGCTCAGCTCTAGGACAAATTGGTACAGTCGTTTATTTATTCTAAGATACAGGCTGATAATAATCTAATCAGCTTATGTTTCTAATTGAATTTATCAACTAAATACCAGTTTGAAACTTATCGACATCAGTAGATAGTCTACTAATGACTTGGAAGTTATAACCCTATTAAATTATCAGCCTAACCGCGAAAGTTGTGACTCGTTGCAGGGGAATGTGGCACTAATACCACGGCTTTTGAAACTGTGCGACTGTGCTAATTCCATCTCATACTTCAAGTGTCGAACATTCGATAGCTTCCTTAAGGTTGTATTTCACTTGAATATTTTTCTAAGGCTTGAGGAGCTCGTGACTAAATAATAACAGCCGCTCGGGTCGATCGTAAAGTTAAGCTGCGCTTGCCTAGGTTGGTCCGTTGATGGGTGACCACCCATTACTCACCGAGTTTCCTGCGTACCTCGGAAAGCACGTTAAGCCACTGGTCCCTGCTGTCATTTGTAGGTTTTTGACAGTCGTTGCAGGTAGTGAGTGACCCGAACGTCTGACAACCAGTCTTACCAAGGGGAGCCGTATTACCCATTACTAACTGAGTTCTGGAGGTGTCCATGTAAAATGCTAGTATTCAGCTCCATCCGGCTATACTGGCGAAACCACTTCTGGGTAATGTACTAATAATATTGATGATTAGTATCAAACAAAACGATGTTGATTCATGTTTCTTAAACGAGATTTTTTGATTTGTAAGTATAATTTTCTGCCAAGAAAACAAATGCCAAGAAAGAAAATAAATGCCTTTGCGAACAAGTTTACTCACGCAAGTTAAGCATCATATGAACAACTCCAGAAAACAAACCATGTCGAATATATTACTGCGCTATTTTTAATTCAAATCATAATATTCAAAACGAAAACTACACATCAAACCAAAATTAAATTAAAATCTGTATGAAAAGCAGCACGTTTGTGTCCTGTATGTAATAACAACACACATTTACATAAACTAGTGTCTGTTTGTATGCGCCTCACTCGCGACCGACGTGGGAATGTTCATCCGTCTGTCTGTGGTGAGCTGCTAAACTTGCGGTGACATTATTTTAGTCACCAACTGGTTTTTGATAGAAGGATAGAGACATTCAATCCGTTATGTACTTTATATGTGTTAAAAGAGATCCATGATTCGATTCGGCAGTTTTGTTGAATAACAAAGCCAAAACATAAGTAATAACTAATTCATCATTTTCATTCGGCTCATGTCGGTCGGCACTTTCGTGAGCCATCTACCATCGCCGAATCATGTTCGTGTCGGTTCGGCACAATTTGAGCTCAGCCGAGCGGCTGTGGCCAAATCTAAAAATAAGTGGTATCCTATAAGACTTTTGTTGCTTGGTCTACCCGGATCGGATCTAGAGTTTTAAGGATAATGTAGCAAGCTGACGGAGACTGAGCCAAAGAATTTTCTTGTCATAAAAGTGGACGTCAGTCACTGAGCGGTAAGATGGCAGATCGCCAGAATTGGATTAAGCCACCACTATGACAATCTTAGTTTGAAATGCTGAATACGTTACCTTCAGTTCAGATACAACGCGAAACATAACATTCCTGTATTCGTTTTCCTGTTTCATCTTCACTTGGACACAAGTTGAAGTTTAAGAAGAAAAAAAACTTTACTACAACAAAAAGTAATTTAATTCACCAAAGTCTCTCCCTCTGTATGTCTAATTTCTATAGTTATTCCCATACCCATATTTATTACAACTAAACCTGCTGTAACATTAACTTACAGTCAAATCAGTTTCACCTCTTCGAATCCTGCTCACCTCCCACACGTCATCTCATACATAATTCATTCCGTTCAGTCGGAGTGTAATACAGATTTCTCGCTGATAACTATGGACAATAGACGTGAAATTATGCGTTAAGCGCTAACTTCACGCGTCACACCGCGTTTACTTTACGCTTACGGGAAGATTACCGTGAATACAGACTGTCTGCTGTCCTTGCAGGATCACGTCAGATAGAGGATTGTTAAGATACATGGTACGCAGGCTATCCTTAGCAGAGAAGATAGGCACCTATGCTATAAAACTGTCTTTAGATGCACGGATATGGCACGATCTACAGCAGGACTATTCATTGCATAGTATGTATAATCAACCCATAACGAATGCTCCAAGGACACAGGTTTGCTCTCTGTGAGACGGCTCGTAATCCAGACCCAGTGCGGGATGATGGATGTCACACACATGTCTTAGATTTTTTTGTTATAGGAGATACGAACAAAATAAAAAATAAATACGAACTCGGCTCCTTTCACCAGAATTAGCATATAACAGCAATGGATAGGGATAAGTGGGAGGAGGGAAGCGAGGCCTTTGCCCTGCAGTGGGGCACATGTGGCTGATAATAATAATAGGAGATGCCGGTTTCCTCAGGGTTATTCTTCACCGTATTGAGAACAGTGGTGATGAAATTACAAAAAGTAAAATTAAGGTCAAAAAGTAAAGGTAAAATGTAAGGGTACTGTCGAGTTCACTGATGGTCGACTACTTTTCCGTCAGTGAACTCGATGATACCTACGAAACGTAAGCTCGGTAGCTGGCTGGAAATCCCCATGTAGCTATTAAACTTGTCCCTTGTCTCGTAAGTGTTGGTAAGTAGGAAGTAATCATGTTCAAAGTTGAATAGGTCTGGTAATCAGTACTGGTAGTCCCGCTACCTAGACCAGAAACACGTTATCTTGGACACATCACGGAAGCTTGCCTACAACACAGGATTGAAATCGATGTACACCGAAGAACTTGTAATATCTATGCTAGACAATAACAATAAGAAATGACTGAAGAAAACAAAAGAGAATCCAACAAACTATCATAACAGTTCCTCCAATTCGCAGTAAATTAATCAAACAACTTGCTATCCCTCATTTGCATACAAAATGAAACAAACAAAACATTCGAACCTGTCTAATAAATACCTACGTGTCGAAAGTTCCAACCGTCCCCCGCGCTCGGGGGTCGTAAATACCCCACGCTCTGAATGTCCGCCCAATTTGTTTTATTTCACACACGACAGCACATAAATCCTACTCGAATGAACTTAGGTGATAATGAACATTAGCTGGAGAGTCATAAAGGTGATTTTCGTGGGGAGTGTGAAGGTAAAAGAGGTGCGTTAAATGGTCGAGTGACATTTGACCTTCCACGTGCTAAGTGATGGGTGCGAATGTGAAAATAGAATTAATATGGGATTGTTTGTGTTTCATGTGAAGGGAAATGAATGAATATGTTATATTGTATAATGTTTACTAATAAGGGGAATGCGTGTTTGACGTACACGTACGTACTAAAACGACTACTAAAGTATCTTTTCTCTTTTCTCTTGATATTGCATAGAAAATGATAATACCAAAATGTCATAATATTCATGCTTAAAATAGGCTGACTTTGAAATTAACAGTGCAAGTGTGTCAACATATAATATATATCTGTCAACAGGTCCACCTACCATAATGCTACCATACCATAAAGCAGAAGCTGCAAAAAGTATCCTTCAAGGCAGCTACGTTTATATTTTATGACTTCAACCTAACCTCCTAACAAAAAGAAACATTTACATTCACGACACCTCACAAACGTGTACAAAAACAGTAATGTTCTATACTCTGTCTATAAATTGATACGAGCTAATCAATCGAATAGATCTCGGTTCGCGCTCTTTTTATTAATATCACCGGCATCTACTGAGCAATTACTGGCAGGCGAGTGATGTATCGGTACTCGACAGTATTCGATTCTCGATAGTATCTGTACGCGTAGGTCGTGAGATCGCTGGTGGATAGCGGTCGGTAGGACCGATGCGGCAGTCGGAGGTTGACTCAAAGGGTTTGACGGATGACAGTGGCATTTTCGCTTAGTGGCAGGTTTTGAGATGACAAATGACAGCTGTCATTAAAGGAAGATTTTGTGGTTTTTGATTGATTTAATTTACAAGAAACAGAGAACGACTTACAACATTACAAGTAGTGCTTACTTACGTATCATCTAATATCATGATGACTGTTTCCTCGAAGGGTTAAGCGGTGGTGTATATATAATACACGCACATTTTATCAGTTGTGTTAATTCCCATGTATTAGAGGGCGATCTCATCGCCATCAACCGAAGGCAAATCCGGGTTCCGGCTGCTACTGAGAAATTCCAGAAGGAAAACCAAGATACGCTTTGACCGACCTAGGAATTACCCCCCCTAGCAGCCTGGCAGCTTGGCAGCCTGGGTGAAGTGCGGGCCAACTGCTCACACTAACTGCTAAGTGCGTGCACCCAATAAAGCTGGTTTACTGTCGCCGCCTGCCCACGCGCATATCTCCAGCTAATTACTACAAGGTACCTACAGGGTTGCCTCGCTACTTGGAGACCAGAAAGTGACATTTTGTCATGAAGTGGTGGCCATAAAAATAGCCTGCTAGCGACTTGCACGATTAGAATAAGTTAACACGACTACAGTCTATTTGTTTATGGGACCGTCTTGGAGGTTACTTAAGATTGCAGAGAGAGGGAAAATGCCTGTTTAATAAAATATGACGACTTAATAGATTTATATTATTTCACGAACTCTAGGCGAGCAAAAAAATACGAAAACACTGTTGAGATCTCGGCGCCAGGACGCCCGTTGAAAAAACAGTGTTTGATTGAAACAATGATTTACAACTGCCTCATCACAATTGAAATCACAAACAATTTATTCAAGAAGCTACTTGTTGTAGGTTACCCTACACTAATCATAAAAACTAGTTTCTATATGTGCTTACTTTTAGGGAAGCACTGGCCAGAAACTGCTTCTTTTCCTCCCTCTCTTTAATTTTGGATGAAAATTATGAGATCATTTTCCAACACAAAATATCAGTAACTAGCTGTTGCCCGCGGCTTCGCTCGCGTTTTAGTCGGAAATTATATAGCCCATATGACACTCGGGGATAATGTAGCTTCCTATTAGTGAAAGCATTTTCAAAATCGGTTCGGTAGATCCAGAGATTACCCCTTACATACAAACTTTACCTCTTTATAATATTAGTATAGATATAGATTAATCTATCGCTCTCAATTATTGAAATCCACCATTTACACTTTAATACAAAGTATCGCTATCTGACAGCTGTCATAATATTGCCAACATACAAAAAGAAAAAAATGGAGAGCTAGCAACCCTGTTCGTTCACAACTGTTGCGCCCGTTGTAACTTGCCTCGAAGGTATTTTTACGTCAGTACATTGTCGCACTAGTGCCGATATAAACCGCGTATACAACTAGTTCCATTGACTGCCAACGGGAATTAAACGTACTAACTTTACGAGGTCGCGTGACTTTGAAAACACTATTAGATTTTATTTGAAGTCTTCTTTCTTTAGGCATATTAGTAGCCACAGCATTAGAACCCTGTTTCTAATGCTGCCAGGTCAGGCAAGTCAATATGTAGAAAGGAAGAAATAATGCGAAAATATTATTGCGTGTAGACCTGTATACTATATTAATAGATTAAAAATATGTCTGTGGTTTCTTAATATGTATACATCACGCCCGTAATCCTCGCAGGGCTAGGCAAAGGTGTAGGTACCTATACCGGCTGTCGTTTTACATCCTGGTCAAATTCAAGGAGGTATCTATACTATTTCATTTTTTAATGAAAATCGGTAAGTGTAACTGTCTGTTCCTAGCCCAATAAACGCGTCATCATACACACAAACGCAAACGTTTATTCCACAGTATAATTATGTACAGTATGGAAACTAGGGGGTGGTTTACGCTTACCGATTTGGGTAAAAAAAAAAGAAGAAAAAAACTATCTTTTTATTATAGATTCGGGTCGAGAATCGTTAGTATAGTATAGATACCCCCTTGAATTTGACCAAGATGCAAAACGACAGCCTGTATAGTACATCAACATTTCGCATATATAAGTCCCACAGGGGACGAGTCTATTGGCATCAACCAGGCGCAAATTCAGTCTACGTGGCTGTTACTGAGCAATTCCTGATGGAAAAACCCAATAACACTTTGCCCGACTTGGCAATCGAACCCAGGACCTCATGCTCAGCCGTAGCGCTTGCGATCACTGGACCGACGAGGCAGCGTCAGTAGTAAGATAGCACTACGCTGACCACCGTACATTTTATAACTATTATAAAACTAGCTTAATAAAATCCATTCGGTACGTTTCGTGATAAAACAACTACTTAGCCTAACGAGGCGAAACAGAACATTATTATAATGGCGAATAACAATTAATTAATGTCATAAAACAAGATACTTATCTGCGAGATTAATGATCAGCTAATGTAATGGTTCAATCAGGAGTAGGTAGGTAGGCAGGTACCTACAGTGATGCTGCGCTCACGATACTATTGTTTGTATTAATGGAATTGAAGCTGCGATACGACACTTGTTAGCGAGATACCTGGTGATATACTGTTTATTGTGTCATGTTTAAATGAACGTACGTATTACGAAATAATTCTGTAACATAGGTCACTAACATTATCATTAACACTAGAAACGGGATAACTTCAGTTTATCCGTGATCATGGTGCTTGCAACAGCGCCGAAATATCGGGAACTTAAAATGAACAGTCAACATAGTAAATATCCCGTTTCTAGTGTTTATGATAATGTTAGTGACCACGACAGTTTAAGAACTTATAATTCTGTAATACCTTCCCCGATTGGACACCTCTGTTACAACAAAACGTACCTGAAATTTCAAGAGATATGTTACACAATACCTAGTCTATAATACTGTCCTGTGTTAAAATAGGTTCTAACGCTTAGTTCTCTCTTTCCAGGCCCGTGTGTCGGAACTGCGTGGTATCACCAACTGGATCATCACCGCCGCCACTGCACGAGCAGGCGTCGTCACCGCCACCGCCGGCGCCGGCGTCACCCCCCACGTCACCACGACTGCTCCCGTCACTGCCATCACCACAGCCGTCACACAGCGGCTCCTCCGCACCCAGCCAGTCGAACTCCCCTCATCCGTACTCCTACCCGAACTTCAGAAGAAGCCAACCAGTCCAGGCTCAAAGTTATCCAGAATTCGGGTTGCTGCACAGTCACAGTGTGTCGCAGCTGAACCAGCCAGGCCAAAGTTACCAGTCGCCGCAGTCTCCGCAGTCGGCCATGTCCCTGTCTCCCCACCCGGTGCCGCAGGGCAAGTTCCGCGGGCTGCTGGAGCATGCGGAGCGGCTGATGAAGCCGGGGGACCCTCACCGGCACTCGCAGAGTGATGACGACTCGGGCTGTGCGCTGGAAGAGTACACGTGGGTGCCGCCGGGGCTGAGGCCGGAACAGGTAAATACTGAAACTTTGTTTGGTACCTAGTTAATGAATCTATCCATCTATTTTCATAGGTTCTGTCTATTTGCAGTCTTATTTTAGCTCCTTGGGTTCTTCGTTTAACTTCAGTCGGTCTTCATCAGTTAGTCTTAGTTTATCTTCAATCATACTTTTCGTAATTGCTAGACGCAGTACCAAACTCATTACAGATATATTTTAGGCTGTTTTTTTCCAGGAAATGTCAGATTGGCATTGATTGGCAATAAGTAATACATACAGAATTTATTCTTATATAACCTGACTCAACGGTACATTTCACATTTTATCTAAAACCAAACCCTCCCCAATCAACGAAAATCAAAACAGACCACAAACGATGCACAACGTATTGTGCATTCCCTTTTACATAGGAGCCCACAGGTCTGCCCGCCAGACGGACAACTTTGCCCACAGACGGACAAAAGTGGGCAGTGTTGTAACCACAACCACAATAGTCCCTTTGTCCCTGTGAGCTATTGTTTAGCCACAGTTTACTCTTTTTTGAGGCTTTTTGTGGGCTTGTCAATGAAACTGTTTTTAGGAAAATGGCCAGTTTCAATGTTCTTATTTTAAAATGGCAGACCGCTGAGGTTTTGCAATTTTTATTATTTTTATTGCCATCGTTGCTATCAGAAATATTTGGGATTTCTTGTAAAGAAACTATTCAAACACATCAATTAATTCAAAATAACTTTATCACAGGAAATAGGCCATAGATTCGAATTCCTGTCATGTTTTTATAATTTTTATGGCAACTTAAGACTAATTTAAAATTTTACGCTTCCCAAAATATTAATGTAAAGAAACGCCGATGATATTTTAATTCACCTTAACTTGAGTAATGCCAGCTGATGTTAATCTGCTCGTGTCATTATACGTCTGTCGGGGAGGTTATCTGTCATTATTTGAGTATCATTTCAGTGCATCAGCACTTATTATGTCGTTATGCAGACGCGGCTTTAATCATAATCCTTTAAAAAGATGTCATATATCTTGGATAAGATCAACGAAAATAAGATGCTTTTTGTTGAACAATTGTTAACTGTATCACAATTTGAACATTCTTTTCATATGCTGATAAACACGTTAACCTACTGAGAACTCATTTGTTGATATCAGTGTGGTCTCATGGAACTAAGGCTGAGGGCATGCATAATCTCCTTAACAAGGTCAACCAATAAATAGTATGAATTAATTTAAATGAAAGACAAACCAACACGCATTAATGAAGGTCACAGGATATAGCCAATGACGATAACCAAAAACTAAACTTTTTTGGCCAAGTTATGTGCAGTCTCCACCCACATTATACTGTTCATCATTCGTTCATCTACATCCTACATCGCAGTACCACTAACAAAATCCACAGAAAACCTTAAAAATACTGCGTTGTACCCTGGGGGGGACCGCCCGCGGCCGCGCGGTAACGACGCCGCGCTTTGAATACAAGACATCTTCGGTATTTATAATTACGGTAAAAATAAAGCATTAACTCGAACGGAACGGAGCAAAAAATTAAAACGTCTCCTCGGGCCCCGGCCGTGCCCCTTCGGTAGTAAACCTCTGGTTCGTGGTCTTGGGAGGAAGGGAATGAATTTTAAGTTAAGGAATGACTTTATTTAAGTTTATTGCAATTGTCATCTAATCACTGTGGTATTCAAGGGTTGGTTTCCGTTTTCTTGTCGGACACTGCAATTTCTTACGGAAATATTTGTGTTGTGTTCTGCGATTGCCTAATTACTATTGCGGCTCTCGTGATAGCGAAACAAGGTTCTACTGTGTCAGAGCGCCAGAAGTCTTTACATTTGTAATTTATGCATTACAGTCAAATGAAAAATCGACTTAAACAGAACCTTTTGCAAAACAATGCATAATACCTTATCTTAACATTTGCCCATTTGCTGGCCTGACCTGGGCCCCAAGACAGTTTCTAGGTAAAAACCTCGAACCTGTAAATCATAACAAATGTACTGTTTATTTAACTAAGACACACGCCAAGCGTTCAGAACAATACGTACTCTGCTCACGTCGTACTTCCATTACCGCTCCTCATCGCTCATTTCATTACCACCCGCTGACGTATGTGTAGGTACTTGATCTTAATATATTATATATGTTGTCATGCATATACCTAATGAGTATAGTACCTAATGAAATCCTAGTAGAGTTGGTCTTTCTGTCATCCAAGCACATTATGTTTGAAAAATTATTCCAAATTTGCAGGCAAATATGAATTTATATTCAATTTGCAATCATTAGTATTTATTTACGCTGCCTCGTGGTAACGGAGACTAACCAATTTTCGATAGCAGTTCAATCTGGTACGAAAAGCATTTCTCTGTGACTTCTCTACCTTACGTCTTCAAAATTCTTAGTTTAAATTGCTTGAAAGAATTGTTTGTTAGCCAGTATTCGTTTTGTTTTAGAGATAATTAAGTCCAATATTTTCCTCCCACCCCCAAGCACATCCCTAAATCAATTACTCCAACGTCTCCAGTAATATTTCCCGCACTAATCTCATAACGCCACTATCGGTGTCCGACACTGTCCGGTGTCCGAGCTATGTGTCTTCACGGTAATACCTTAATACGTCATATTAGTGCAAGAAATATATTGTTATGGCTGCGTTTAATTTGGGAACACTAAATTAGTAATAGTAATAGTATATTTATTTGCGTAAAACATGGTATACAAAGGTGTTAGGTACAAATTTAAATGGCACAAACATGTTTAGCTAGGATAAGACCAAGCATGCAAAATTTAAAAGACAGGTATTTAGGTAACCAATGAGGCATCAGCAATGAATTACAAACAATTTTTTTTATCTATAAATTCTTTTAAGCTATAAAAACTATATTCAAGTAACCATTTATAAAATTTTGTTTTAAATAATTTTGTATTTAATATTTTAAAATGCCTCGGTATTTTATTATAAATGCGCACACACATTGCTAGGCAGTTGTTATTGTATTTAGCTAGCCTAGGTAAATCATTCAACACTAATTTATAGGGATCTCGTCTGTTCCGAGGATTCACATCATTTGCAGTCTTAAATAATTGTTTGTTTTTCATTACAAACATACATATTTCGTAAATGTAAAGTGACGGTAATGGTAACAAACCAAGTTTCTTAAATATCGGTTGACATGAGTCGTCAGGTTTAAGTCCACAAATTGATCTCATGCACTTTTTTTGGGCGATGAATGCTCTTCGGAAGTCGGTGCTATTACCCCACATTACAAGCCCATAACGTAGCACCGATTCGACATAGGCTTGGTATGATATTACAGCAGTTTTTATATCAGTTACATTTTTGACTTGTTTAAGTGCGTATACAAATTTATTGATTTTAGTGCTGACATTATCTATGTGTTCCTTCCAATTAATATCTTTATCTATTATTACACCTAAGAATCTTGTATGCGTTACTTCTTTGATTTTGTTAATATTGAGTTTAATGTCATTTTTATAATTATTTGATTGAATAAATTGAATGAAAACTGATTTATCTAAATTTATCTTTAAATGGTTAATGTCAAGCCAATGCAGTAAATTGTCAATTGTATTATTAATATCAAGCTCATGATCTAGAACGGTATTATGTTTTTTGTTGGATGTCACTATAATAGATATGTCGTCGGCAAATAATATGCATTTATGATTAGTTATTTTTATGATGTCGTTTATGTAAATGAGAAATAATATTGGGCCCAGTACGCTTCCTTGTGGAACGCCATGCTTATTATGTTTATATTCGGATGAGTAGGATATTATGTCATTATTTGCATTCTTCTTATATATTGTCACACGTTGTTTTCTATTAGTTAAATAGGACGCTAGCCACTGGAGTACCGGTCCTCTAATCCCAATAGCTTCTAACTTATGTAGCAATATATCGTGTGACACCAGATCGAAGGCTTTAGATAGATCAAAAAAAAGACCAGTAGTCATATAATTATTATTAATATTTGAAAGTATAGCTTGCATAAGAGAGAAAATAGCCAACGATGTGGATTTGTTCTTTTGGAATCCAAACTGCTTGTCACTTATAATTTGAAATTTATTGCAGTAATTAATTAATCTTTTATACATACATTTTTCATAAATTTTAGACAGGATGGGTATTAAAGTTATAGGTCGGTAATTATTGATGTCACATTTACATCCCTTCTTGAATAAAGGCTTTATTATGGACAGTTTTAAATTATCCGGAAAGGTTCCATTGGAAAATGACATGTTTATTAAATGAGTGAGAATATCAGATAGTTCATTACTACAAACTTTTATAATTTTTGTATTTATTTCATCATAGCCCTCCGACCTGGTGTTAGACAGGGACATAATTTCCTGTCGTACCTCGTTTACCAGCATTGGTCTGAGGAACATTGTGTTGACACACGTATTTTTGTAGATGTTTTTATGTACGTTTTTTCTCCCTTGTACATGCGTTAAATTTACATAATAGTTATTAAATATATTGGCCATTTGTACAGGGTCTGTAATTATAGTATCATTTAATTTTATACATTCTATGTTGTCTTTGTGAGTGTTATTATTATTTATTTCATTTTTAATGACGTTCCATGTGGCTTTACATTTATTGTCATGGGTATGAATATATTTTATATTTGCATTCTTTTTTGAATTATAAATACATTTCTTTAGCAGAATAGAATAATTATTATATTTAGTTTTATTATTTACATTTTTATTTTTGTAGTACAGGTACCGTAGCTTCCGTTTAGTTTTGCAACTTTGTCTCAAACCTTTACTTATCCACTTTTGTTTATTTTTATTATGACTATTGACTTTCACTCTTACTTTGGGAAAGCAAAGATCATAAAATAGACACACATTAAAACGGAACGAACTGCAAATAGCGCATTAGTAATGAGAAAGACAACTAGAGTTTGGTTTATTGGTCTGTTTATCTATTTGTGTTCTTGAACGTGAATTGATTTGACGAATGAATTTATTAGAAAATAAGCAAACGACTGCACCACAGTCATAAGGGTGATATTCTGTCAATATTGGAGTTCATCTTAATTTTATTATAAGCTACTACCCACGGGCTGCTTTTCAACTAGCGCGTAGGTCTTATTTATCAACATCATCTATTGCAACTAGACCATTTTAAAAGAAATTCAAAAACCAAACTTCCCTATCAATTTGGGAAATATTACATCCAGCAACCGGTACTGTGCCCAGGCACTGCCTCACACAGAGTAGACCTAACTCCCGAAAGACAGTCACATAATCAGTTCATAGTGGTGCTCACCATAAGCTGATTATGTATCTCTCTTCTAACCCAATCAACCTCATTTTCCAGGTGCACCTATACTTCTCAGCGCTGCCAGAAGACAAGGTACCCTACGTGAACAGCGTGGGCGAGCGGTACCGGCTGAAGCAGCTGCTGCAACAACTGCCTCCCCAGGACAACGAGGTAACTACCACAGCACCCCCCAAGTTTAAGGTAACTGCCACTTACTGAGGATGCATGGGACACGAGCATGTCGGGATCTTTCTTCTTAATGTATTGGCTTGAGCAATCACTGCAAAATTTTCTTCAAAAGCACTCTATCGATGAATACAAAGTCTCATGAGATGTCATTACACAGCTACCATGGAAGAGAACAACCTTCTCAGTAAACTCTGCTACTGCAAGGTTGGATTTAACGCTGGGCAAAAGGACCTGTCTAGGTGCTGTGAGTCAAATGACTAGCTCTGGGCATGCTTCTAAGAAAGAATGCATGCAATTTTCTGACAACAAAGTGAAGTCCAACCTAATTACCCAATGACTCATATAATTCCCTTCAAGTCTTTACTAAACTAGGAGTATGTATATTTTCCAGAGAAGCTGTGAAAGTGTCAGCGTATACCTACATCATAACAAAGCATTTCGTTTTTCGACGACTTCCAATAGCATTGAACTAAGCTAATGTTTAATCAAAACCATTTTGGACTTTATTTTAATGTCGATAGTATTTCACTTCGTCTGGTCTGGACCCTCTAGCCCCACTATCTTTAGCATTACTCTCCAGTTATTCTCCTGTACAACGATGTCTCCACGTGCCATGTTGTCATTCCAGGTGCGGTACTGCCACGCGCTGTCGGATGAAGAACGCAAGGAGCTGAGGCTGTTCAGCGCGCAGAGGAAACGCGAGGCGCTGGGCAGGGGGCAGGCCAGGCAGCTGCATACGCCCGCGCCGTGTGATCGGGTATGTACATAGAATTAGTTGAATAATCCCAACAGAGAATGGTTACTGAAAACATTATTCTTATTATCAGACGTGATTTGAAGCTCTTCAAGTTGAATGCTGCGACGGTCGTGATCCTGCTTGGATTTCATACCTTTGGCTTGGTCGTGTTTTAGTGCCACCAGTGATGATGTTTTATTGTCAGTAGTGATAGCTTAGCGGTGTGATCGTCGGACTGCCAAGTCGTAGGTCTCGAGTTCGAACCCACGGCACGCACTTCCGATTTCTCGGATTCATGTGCGTATTGTATAATTATCACTTGCTCCGGTGAAGGGAAACATCGTGAAGAAACCAGCATACCTGAGAGACATTTCTCGACGGCATGTAAAGCCAAGTCAGAGGCCCATGGGCGGTATAAAAACTCTGACACCAGGACATGCTCAGGGGGCCTAAAATGGCTGCTTTATCAGAATCATAATATGAATCACGTTAAAAATTTAAAACTCTTAAAATGGACTTTGTGGTCATAACCATAAAGACTATTTTAAGAAATTTAAATTTTTAACATGATTCTTATAAAGCAGCCATTTTAGGCCCCTGACCTCTATTTCTGACCTATTACCTGCTTATATTATGTATTAAACGAATATCTTATTATTTGTTTTGATACTTGTTAGGTTCAAACAAAATCATTCCGAAAACCTAAAAGGTAACTACATATAAAAGTAACTCACTTGCGAGTGCTGTCATCAAAATGATTAACAAAAATAATGAACCTCAGCGAAAATATGAATAAAAGTCGGGATTCTCTGTATTATAGAACATAAAGGGTAAGTAAATTAAGAACTTCCTCACACCTTATCTATAAATTAGAAGCTCATACTCAAACTAAGACATAGAATACCAAATATTCAATTAACACGTCATGCACCCAAGAAGCTCCTCATTCAATTACGCGAGTACGTGTTGATTAGCGCTTGCTTCCCTGCTTACCTCCCCGGGCACGTCGCTTGCGTTTATAACTTCATCCCGCTTCATCCCCCTGCATCCCTCTGGCGGGATGGCTCATCAGTGATGCGGTCCACGGATGGAGCGGGATACTTTTAGTTAGGAGGAAGGTACCTTGATTGGTTTTGGTTACGATATCATGTTAGAGATAATATTGTTTGTGATATACCTTAGCACTTTGGAACGACTCACATATTTTATAACTTAGATAGATACTCGTATGTATAAATCGCCCACTTATTAGGCAAAATCTAGACCTAGTCTTGATTTTTAAACATTTTGTTTTTTCAGTGTTGTATGGATTGCGTTGCTATTGGCACATAGGTAGACCATAACCGAGCTTAGCACATAATATGATAGTTGGGATACAGACCTCATAATAAAATAAAAAATACTGAATACACAGAGTCCTGTACATATATCTTGACAGCTCTCCAGTGTAATTGCTAAAATCCTCACATAAACCTCGTTTTTTCACTGTCTCTGGGAGGCGCTTCATTATCCCCTGTGCGATTAACAGCAGCGGTATCGTAAGCCGACAATTTATTCAAAAGGCGGTATTAGCACTGCTCTCTTTTATATACTTATCCTGTAAAGCTAAGGGTGCGACAGTGGAGGTCTTGGAATAAGTATTGAGGCTCTTCCCAAGTTAATTTTGGTGAAAAGTATCTTGGCATTACGATCATGCTAAGAGCTCTTTGGCTGTGCCTATAAACATATTTAATCTCAGCATAATTATTTCAAAATTACCTATTTGGGAGATGTTGGGCTGTACATAACTGGCGCAATAAATACTGATGAGACAATATGATGTATGGTACAGTCTTATGGATCCTCACCCATGTGTAACTGTGCCATACATCTATATGGTCCCATTAAAATAGATGGACAAATTTTAACACAGCGTTCAGTACGTCTAAGTAATGATATTCAAGCAAAAAAACACTGCAAACAGCAAACAGTTGTTTTGCAGTATATTGAGCTAAAGATGTTTTTGTTAACTCACAACTGCTTTTGACGTGGAAAGATGGCCACAGGGCAGTGGAATTGGAAAATAGGTTTTTAAATTAGGAAAATGCAATTTTATTAATATTCTCATCTCGTATTTTCACTATCCCGATTAATTTAACTGAAAATTAGGTATTTTTAATTTGAAGTAGATATTCTTACAAAGAATCGTAAATACTCGTAATTAGGGCTCATCGGAGGGCCTGGACAGCTAACAATCGGTTAGAATGCGTATCTTATTTCCACAACTACGGGTCACTTCGGTCAATCGAATGCATCTTTTTCTTTTCCATTGCCGTTACCGCGGATAGACGTCACTTTTTCTTCTGGAAGATTACGTTCCTTGCAGTAAAAGCCCTTCTGATTTTGTCCTTAAGAGCGGCCAACCCGTCATACTTTTCATACAAACGCTCGTACGTGATTATGCAGTTGTTACACATCTATCTTTGATTTTTTTGGACTAACAGGTATTTTGCGCACTATATCTAGGTTTCTATGGTAGCAAAAAATAAAAAAATGTAGAAACATATTCAGTATAAGCCTCCAAAAATTGCTGTTTTGCACAAATTTTAACTGAACTTTGGCCGTTCATAATGTACTCATAAACTGTAAAATTAAAGAAAACGTCTCGATAGAAACCTTGCACCTGTAATGGAGATTTTTAATGAAAAATATTTATTTCACACACTTGTAAGACTTATTCAAAAACACGTATTTTCTGGAACAAGTTTAAGAAACTTTCGAACACTATTTTTCGTTCAATGTCATCGCGTTAGGCGGTATGAGGTGCGCGGGAGACGAGATGTGCGGGGTCGGGGCGGGGTAAGACGAAGGAATTGAAAGAAAATCGCCGCACAGGCTTTGGATGAAACAACAAGCTTTTCGACCATGCTCGCGTTGACGATAGACGGACCGGGAAGGGCCCTCTTAAGTTTTTCCTGGGTACACCTAGGAAAGAAAAATAAAGACAGCATTTTCCCCTAGAGACATGGATTGAATCACTTTTCTTTAATTGACACCATTACCGTCCCAAAAATATGCAAAGTTATCTCCTAAAAATTTGTTAAGACTGACTGCAGTATTAATTTAGCCACCCCCGAAATAATTAAGAATTGCAATTAAAGTGTGCAGTAACAATTACCGGTGCGCGATGTTCCGGGTTCGACTCCCAGACGTCTCAGATAATCACTGAACTTTTAAATTGCTTCAACGGATGACTGAATGTTTCTTGTTTTAATTTTAAAGCTCGTTAATTCAATTTGTGGATTCAGACTATTACTTTCAAGTTGTTAGAAATATTCGAGCTTAGTTGCAATTTTGTGATATTAAAGTAATTTGTCAGCATTGTTTTGATTTGGGATCTGATTTTAGCAGAATGTTAAAGGCGTACGATACCTAAGATATAGAACTTTAAGATTTTCACTCAATTCAGGAGCTGGATGTACCTAAGCAGGTATCCTCATAGGTGTCATATTAAAGTCACTCGCCTCACGAAAGCAGAAATACAAACGTCTTAAGTTTACCATTCGTAAAGTAACGCTCAATAATTCAGATCGGGGTTCACTCGGGAGTTGAACCCTAGCCCCTAGACTGAGACATGTCTAACTCATTTGAATGTCATGCCAGTCACTGGGAAGAGTGTAGAGACACAGACCGTGGAGACGATAACTATTAAGCACGTTAATGTCAAAAAGAAAGTTATAGAATATCTAATTCACACTCATTCAAATTATGGCCTGCGACTGAGAAATTCCTGAAACCCAAATTTATGGTTTCCCGCAACGTTGGATTTGGTTCTCTCAATGAATATTCCTGTACTCGTATTAACATTCCAGCAGGATTTCCACAATGTGCAAACTGTTTTTACTTTACAAAAGCTAATATATTTTTCTATGACGTTGCTATAAGTATTAAGCTAAAGTATCCATAAGCATTAGATTCGTTATTAACTTCATCTATACCGACTACTACAATATGTATATTCTCAAATAACAGGGCCCGGGCCAATAACATTACTTAAGACATACGCTTAGAATAAAGAATAAAATAACCCACTATCTACCCAGCAGTAATAAAGTCGTCTTCAGAACCCCGACACACAGTTGTCCGCATCACTACTACTTCAAAGTCTCGCAGCAGACTGCCCCGGGGTGGGCAGAGCACTGAGCAAATAAAATCAAAAGCCACAGAGCCACCCCCGTGTGGTGAGGGCCGGTCGGGCCCCAGTAAACGGCGTCTTTAAGAAAACATTCCGTAGAGGGACGTCTTTTACTTTATTTTTATTGGTTTTCTTAATGAGAGGTCTTGTATTCATTTTGTGAGTTTTTAAATGTTTTTATTTGAAGCAGTTGAAGTTTGGTTTTAAAAACTTCGTCTACAAGCATGAACTTTTTCATTGAATTCCTACTTCTCTAGTCATTGTAAACAAACACGATTAGCATAGATTTATATTTTTCATATTAATTCTATCTGTTACAAACCAAATCCTCCATGCCGTAGATAGGTTAACAAATAGGAGGTCGAATAGTATAATATTATACACTTTACCAAAGATATATTTCTTCTTTATATTTATATTAAATCAGCGCTAGGCTCACGATAGAACAGAGGGGTACCAAACGAACCAATTTTTAAATCATAAAGTGCTAAACGAAAAACCCAATTAAACTTTCTCGTCACAACTAGACCAAAAAGCGTTGCTCAAACCTCAGCCAAAGAGCCCTTTAAAAGATCAGCCATTCGTTTGAAACGTTGACATCTTCACTCAGACGCATCGGTGCATAAAATGAGTATAATTATGAAAACCGTCGCAATATGGCCGTGTGCGCGACTCCGTGAAATCACCCCCTTCACCCCGCGGTATTCACCCCCTCACCCCCGCACAATTAGCGGTTAATGTGCTGGAAACACTTTCCACAAACGAAAAGCAGTCTTTCATTTTCTCTGGTGGTGCGTTTCCATTTGTAGACGTTACGAGAATCAAGGAAGACTGACTGAAGAAGACGTGAATTTCGAAGATTACCTGAACTTATAGATATCTCAATAATTAGGAACTATGCTTTATTTGTAAATTCTACGAAAAGACTCACAGAATTAGAATTTCGAACTCACTAAGTTACACATAAGTATGTACTTTGTAACCAAAGACATTATTCAAATAAGTCTTACTTCTCTTTGTATTGTTTATAACCAAGGTCTACAGTGTCGCAACAGGTGTTCATAGGTCGTTCACAAACATGGCTTTATCTCTAGATTTCCTTACTATAAGTAGTATATTCGTGAGATCGTGACTGTTAAGTTTAACGATAAAGTGTTATGGCATCGTAAAGCAATGCAAACGCACTTTGTCTCGACTAAACTTTCGTTTACTTCGGAGAGTTCGTCGCTACACTACAGTGATTTTTACTGAACCACGCAGCGAAGCTGCGAGTCGAGAGTGGTCCCACTGATTTTATATTCGTCATTAGGGCGTTCCTTGATTGCGGTTTTTCCCAAAATCAAAGAACGAATCTTGACTAGGTTTGATATTTAAGCATCAATTTTAAAAATGATCACCATAAGTTCTGGTTTAACGTATGTACTTAATGAAATTTCTTCATGCTGAATCCTGGATCCATTCTAAAATAATAGCATCTTCGGGTACTAACAAGAAACGTGCCTTTGCAATAACATAATAACGAAAGGACCAGCCGTTTGTGTTCTGTTTCGCATAATGAATTATAAATTCATTCCCTTAACGTGCTTTCGGTTCTGTAATATGTAACTGTACACGTGTTCAGCAAAGTTTGGCAAACTCATAACTTCGCTGTTAGCTCCCACCCTCTGTTTACTTCAGCCGCTTCAGGTGATATGAAACAACACGCCAGACAATAACATAGATTGTAATCAGCGCCATCTGTTTTTCAGGTGTGTAGCAGGTACCCACCAAATGGAAAATCTAGTAGATTGACTTATCAGGCTTGACTATTTTATTTGCTGTTTGTTATACGTAGGGCCTTACATCTCATCTCAAAAAGCTGCTTGGAAAATAATCGTACACACCATACTCACTGAACACAAAGAAGGAGAACCTACCCATATCAACCCCACACGTACCATATTCTACTACAGTATTAGTAGGTACTAAATCCAATACAAGATATACCCCCACTAACAAATCATCACCTAATAAACTCATTAAACCCTTCCAAAACACGCAGTCGCACAATAAAGCAATGTAAAGCACAATCCCACACCGAGTCTAGACACAAACCTGCCATTATAAATCTCTTGCTTCAACTGCTATCTCGCCGTACAACCTCATACATTACGCGCTACAAAGACACACGCCACGTGTGGTTGCTAAATAGCCCATTAACTGACGACATACAATGCGGAGCTATCGCAGCTGGAGATGTGAGGACTGGATTAGGGTTGGCGTAATTGTGTTAGATTTTGGATATCGTCTGGGATATAAGCAGATTTATTGCTTTTCCGTCTGGAAAATTTGGAATTTTTGAGTGCTGAGGATTAAAGTGTGGTCTTTTATTTATTCTTAGACTCTATGTTAAGGGTTTGGTTTCCGCACTTAGTCCCTAAAGTGGACCAAGCGCGAGCCATGGTGGCCGTTACAACAACCAGTCCACCTCCCTCCATAAGCAGATCAAACTTCCCGGTCTTCTCAGGACATCCTCAAAGGATCTCGATGTTCCAAGAGTCTCCTCGCGGATCTGGGTGACGCCGGTGCACTCGAGGAGTACATGCGCTACCGTTTCCTCTGCCTCCATACACGACTGCCTCTTAGACTCTTATTTCAAAAGATAACCTAATATCCTGTTTTCTCACTTATATGGAAGTCCTACTCATAAAAAGTATCATGTCCTACAAAAGAAGGCAAACTTTACTATACCTTTTCCTCAATAAAATTCATACCAACGATTCTGCAAAACATTTCTAAAGTTTACCGACAGCTCCCGGCACACCTGCACCCATCGTTCGCAGTTACACTCATAAATACAATCTTTCTCTTTCTTCTCAACTTTTCACAAGATAAATTGCACAACTTCCAGCGCCCTCTGTTATGATACCAGTAATTTATCGGTGCAAGTAATGAGCACGTGTCGTCAACAGATGGCGTCACTGAGTTGTTTATTAGACTCCTGCCGATTTATTGCAGAGGGGTTGGCCGAACAAGTAAATGCTTATTAAAGAAACATTTATCGTTTTCTTTGAGTGAAAATGTGTGTAGCATTATATTTGAGAAGTATTTTCGGTAGTAATTCCATCGGTTATGGTTGTTTTATTACATTTCCAACTATGCAACTTGTTGCTACATTTTTAGCGATAATTGTTATTTCATGGTGTTATATTTAACCTACACAAATACCAAAAGCAGTAAAAAAAAGTAAGTAAGTAAAGTACTTAACTGGTTCCCGTGTTGCCATGTTTTACCCACTATGCTCGCCCTTATAAGTACATACATGGAACCTAAATATAGGTAACTGGTAAAATATGGGTTTATCAGTACAGCTCTGGGTGTGTCAGTACAGCTCTGCTTATCCCATTGAGGAATACTGGCGTTATGATCAATACCTTGAATGCACAACCTGCACAGCAAATATCCCTTAGTCCCCATCGTGCTACGTGTAAGTGGAAAAACATACCTTGTAGATTTAGGTACCTACCACAAGTCAGATAGGTAGGTATTTATAAATCAGAGAAAACATAATTAGAAGTTTTGACAAATAGTTTGCTTCGAAAAAGTTTTATATTCTGTCTAGTTATTTATTGTTTTATGACTTGGACACTGATGATATTTTCACTTTTACCACAAATAAGCACTTAATCTTAGTTGTAAACCGCGTAACAATAGCTTGAAAGAAAATATTTGAAAGTTTTCTCATTTGTTATTGTGAAATTGCAAGGGAAGGTCCTACGTTAGGTTTAATATTATTATAAATATTTATAATGAGTCACAAAAGTGTTAGTTTATCGGAGACTATTCAGGTAAGTGGGAATAAAATTCAACTTGCTGAAGAAAGCGCCACCTATTGATTCTGAATAGAAGCTTTTTGAAGACTTGAAATTGATTTAGTTTGTCCACTCGCCGCTAGGTAGTGTCCTTTTGTTCCAAAGATACACATTACCTCTAGATGGCGCTGGCCTTAAAAATATAACGAATCGAAAATAGATGTCGCCCCAGCCCACTTTCTCAAAGTTTGTACACCAAAGAAAGTTATGCATCCATTATTATTTTACATTCATAATAAAACAGTCTTAAAATGTTTCCGCGAAGGTGTGAAAATGATTTTTGTTCTTCTTGTATTTTTTATTCCTTGGCGTGGGAACGTCGGGCAGGTAGTGTGTATCACAGATTATAAAGCGTCGTAAAACCGATGGCGTAGCATTATTGTTGTTTATTGTGTTTAAGAGTTAGTTGCATCACGTTCGTCTGCCGGCCGAGCTTGTCCTACGTGGCATTTCGAATCGTCTCACCATTTCCCGATTAGATAACTTGAAGTTGTGCGCAGACAAAGGAGTCGCACAAAAGTTTATTGTCTCAACTTAGAAACTAGAACTGGTGCCTGCCTTTTATGTACGCTTGCGTAATACGCGAGTTCGAGCTTTGTTTCTTTATGAAATAAAGTGCTTTTTCGATTACCTACCTAATTTGATTTTTTGTTTAACATTTACAACAAGAAAATAGAATGTAAAACCAATTTATTGGTAGCTAATCTAATAAATGATCACTTGACTTGACATTTAGCTTGCCTACTTATCCACGACTCGCCTGTGAGAAAATATTTCAGTTTTTAGTTCATAACTTTCAAACTACGTTTCTTACCCAGTTATAAATAACAAAGAATAGACAAAACTCGCCGACCTCGTTACCCAAAACTGTAGCACAACACTTTATGATTACCTAACCCAGTTAGAAAATACACACACTATCGTGTAGTAAAACATCGCTTTTATCTAAAAATATTCATTCAATTGAACATAAATCTACTTTCGACACCATTCTCGACCTTACTCCATTGTTATAAAACATAAAGGTTTTAGACAATAGGATTTTTATGGTGTAAAACAGTTGAATGAGCATTCGATATTTGTGGACGTTTGCGAAGTCCTTCACGGACGTTCGGAAGTTTGGTGTGGTCGCTAAAGAAGAGACCTACTTGGGGTCGAGGTAGGTTCCAGTTCAATATCCTTCAGCCTGAAAATAAGCGCCCAGATAAAGCTGGCAAATACCTAGTTAGTGCATGTAATGTAATTATTAATAGCCATATGTATCCCACACAGGGCAAAGGCCTTTCTTCCCCCCCGTCCCTTATATGTACCTATACTACCTATGTATGTAGGTATGAAATGTTGAAATTATGAAAGCTGGCTGTTGTAAACAGCATAAATACAGATAGACATCCGTACCTACCTTGTCAAATAACATAATTGTTGCAAAGACGCTATTTGCTTGATGAAATACCTACTTAATCACAAGATAACGCATAGATCAGTAGTGTTTCTATAATAAACACAGAAACCATTGGACAGGTCAACTCGCACTGAGCTCTAAGTGGACTGGGATCTGAACAGAGAGGTTGGTCGGCTTGTTAGGTATGTGACCTCAGTAGTAAGAACTCTAAGGCTAATATTGTGCTATGGGTCAACAATCTTACCGCTTTAATAAGCACAGCTTTATAATATTGATTACCTACTAAGCACGTATCCAAAACATAACTTTACATAGCTTAACATACAAAAGTCAATCAATGAAGTATTAGCATGTCCCAAACATTGGCCCAACACATAACATGAATGACAATAAACAATAGATCATTGAAAAGGCCAACATTTGCTGAAGCGGCCAACGTTATGAATGAACTTAGCGCGGCTATATTTAGCCTCGCTGTCGGTGCATTCGAGGCTATAAAGTCAGGAATCCGCTGACCATTCATACGATGCACTGTTAACGTGGAGTTAAACTAAAATAGTTTTTAACTGTACTTGGGGCTTGCTTACTACTTACTTAAAAATGTTACAGGAAAATGTGTCTTATTAAAATGGGATAGATGAGGCGCCGTCAGTCAAAAGTATCAACACATTCTTAGGTCAGGTTCGTTTAGTCTTGGAGTAACTCCACTTAGAGAGACAAGTCGAAAAATTCATTTTTTATTTATTTATTTAAACACATACCACTATCATCACATCATTCAGTAAAGAGTTTCTCATTAGGGATATCATTTAGCAATCCTGAGCAAAACTGATCTTTCTCGCCTACTAGAAACAATGGCTTACAAATATGCTATAATCATTGAAAGAAAGAATCATAATGCACCCGTTTCGGAATCCTTCGTTGCTTAAACTCAAATAATTAGAACATTCTTCTTAATTGTTTTCTTAAAAATCATGGTCATTTTGTTTATTTAAATTTAAAAGGAAAAAATGATAATTTTTCTCCTTTCCACAATGCTTAATTTCGGCCTCTGTCGGTTAGACAGCTTTTACTACTTATATCAGCTTTCACATCCAACCACTCCTGTGGGACGTACATTAATAATGTGACAGTAATAAAACGCTTGTACCACAAAAAACAATGATTGTTAATAAAATTTCAATAAAGGCGAACACAACAGTTAACAAAAAACCTCTGATGGCGCTTGACGTTTTTTTGTGAAAAAAAAATCGTATTCAAATCGTGAGGGAGGCTTTTTGCCCTCTCGGCACCACCTGCCACCTAGCGGCTGACGGTCACAACACATAAGGAGGCTTTATGTAGTACATACCCTCTGGGAGAAACGGTTTCTGCTTTCTGGGGGAAATATAAGTTGAAGTTTAGTGCCACTCAGAAGATCTAAGCGTAGATGAAGAACCGGTGCGGTAAAAACAATACGTGACGCTTGTAAAAACATAGCCAGCAATCGCTATTCCAAGTCAACATCTTATACATCTTATAGTTAACTAGCTGTTGCCCACGGCTTCGCTCGGGTTTTGGTCGGAAATTACCACACGGGCACGTTGTAAATATAGCCCATGGCACTCGGGGATAATGTCCTAAAAAAATCCTATTAGTGAAAGAATTTTCAAAATCGGTTCAGTAGATCCAGAGATTACCCCCTACATACAAACTTACAAATTTTACTTACCTCTTTATAATATTAGTATAGATTTGTCCTACAGCATTAATAAATAACCGCACTAGGCACTTAACGAAACCGATCTATCAAACACTTAAAAGATCACAATAAACTGCGCAATCTTAGCCAAAAATTGCGCACTAAAAATAACAATTTCTTCTAAATATCTGCAGGGTTTTTACCAAAGCCATAAGAACGTCAAGATCAAAGCTCTGTTGCCGATGGCCTGAATTAGTAGCCATCGTTTTATGTAAGTAGATCATCGGAGCAGGTTTTTGCGCATGCCGTCGATCGGTAATCATGGCGGTTTTTATAGTGTTACGCGAATCAAAAAGGTTTAGTATGTAGCAATAAAACCTAAGAAACTAAAGGATCATGCGACTTTGGTTGCTCTTTGAGTGGAATTCAGAAAGCTTGTTAGCATTCAATCAGAAGGTAACCTCCTTTTTCTGTTATTAAGGATTTACAAAAAAGGTTTGTCTAGAAATTTAATCTCTTCCAAATCGTTTCAGGGCTCAGAAGTGCTCAGAATTATGTGCCTATCATTTCACCTCTTCAGTATACATCAATCAGTAAACCCCATCTCCCTTTGGAGGCCCCAAAAGCTTCATCATAGCAGTAACTTAACACAAAATACCTTAGCCACTGATCAAACTTTCAGCAAAAGAAGAGCTGGCCCACTTACCAAGACTTGCAAACCTATAATTTGTGGGCTACAAAGTTAACAAGCGTACACAATGAGTTGGTAACAAGCCGAGCCATGATTAATATCAAATCTAATAAAATGAACGAGCAGTACAATACGACAATCGTAGTGATCGCAATCCGCGCAAGTGACGGACGATCGCCACAGATGTGCTGCGCGGGCGCATGGCCGCTAATAGGGCTGGCTAGATCTGATTGAGATGGTCCTAATTGGTTCTCTGTTACAAAATGTGTTATTTGAAAATATATTGTTGCATTTGCAGGAACAGTTAAAAACTGTAACTTGAATCTTGTGAACTTGTTTGAAAATCTTGGGAAAGTTGCGAAAAAAATCGGACATAAAAGTACAGTTTTGCTGACTTTTCCATAATTTTGAAAAAATATGTCTTATCTTGTAGTTATTGCGTTTACGCAGCAGACAGTTCTAACGCAACACTTCCACAGCGCGAGCGCGAGCAGCCCTACAACTGCAAACGCCTCCCGTAACATCCTCCACTCTATTTAACCTCAAACTTATAGTTTTTGCTGCACTTTTTCTACATCTAACATTATGCTTATGTTACTATTTTTTCTATAACTTATCTGTGTTTGATGACTAAAAAAAACTTTTTTCTTCTGCCGACATATGGCGCGCGGCGTACGGCGCGTGCGCTCGCACATTGCGTCCGTTTTTTTCGCATCCGATTCGAAATTCAAAATTCAAATATGGCGCATGTGTGCAGACGAATATTGTTGTGGGTTTTTGTTTATTTTTTTTTTCGTATTATTTCTTGTCGATAGACTCCCGTCTGGTCTTTGAAAAAATTAAAAAGTAATAAACAAATAAAGTGGTATTATGCGCATGCGCGCCAGGTGGACAGGCGACCTGGATAGGTATGGGATCATATAAAGGGAAATATGTAATTGCTGTATTGAAATGATCTTAATTTTTTCTGAACTTTATTAATGCTGTTACAGTGACACCTGTTTTTACATCGAATTATATCGATGTTTGTGATAATGCCTCTTAATGCTGTTTGAAAACCATTTTATGTTAATGAACTGGAAACTTTTTCAGTCATTATACTACTAGTCACATGGCCATTTTGTAAAGACACGTTTGGTTTTTTTTTACATTTTAATCGAAAGCCTGGGAGCAGCCTCTATTGTACATACCCATAGACCCCAAAATGGCACTTATTCTTCTCCTTCCTCATAAAATCAGCCTATCCTTGACATCACCCCCACACCCACAGGGTGTCTTCAACTAGTACACACACGTTTTTTGCCACATCTTTTTCAATACCGCCTGTTGCTTTTTTCAAGCCATTACGACGGCTGTTTAAGCATACTTTATGGCGAGCGCAGTCGGGGGTGACTATTATATTTTTAAAAGACTTTTTTAAACCCTGTCTCGACATCTTTGGGGTGGTTTTTAAATTAATGCGTGTGTGGGATTAGCACTTCTTAATTTGCTTTCTTGTTTTATAATTATAACCCGTTAACGTGTTGAAAGGGGGTTTTTCTTTAGTGGTTTTATTTATTTACACGGTGGGATTTTTTATAAGATGGAGCTTCTTTACATTAACACATGAACCTGATTCCGGAGAAAATTATGTAGATCATGGAAAAAGTTTTCAATGTGTAAAACTCTTGGCATCAAACACTAACTATCCGCTTACAATTAAGCAAGTCAATTAATTAACTAAGTAATAAAGTGACCAGTATAATTTGATATAAAATCATGTCCGTCTCCGCTCTACAATAGTTATGTGCGATAGTTTATAGCTCGATAAATCTGCGTAATGTGTGATAAATATAACGTAAACGGAACTGCTCCAGTAATGAAACGATGGGACATCGATAAAAGTTATGTCCTACATTTTATTATGTCTCGTCTCAAGCCCCGCGTTGGAAAAATAGTTTTACGATCTGTTTTTGCACATTGTATGTAGTAAAAATAGGAAGATATGTAAACTCACGCTTTTTTCTTATAGGGTAGACAGATACTATAACGGTCATCCAAGTTCATACATCAAAACAATTAGGTATTTTGAATCCGTTCGTCAGCAGAGCCAGTAATCTCCAGATCTTCAACTAAGAGCTGCTCGTATAGCAGACCATATAGGTACATCAACAAGTGTTATAGGCTTCCCAAAACCCAAAGCGGCAAATTGCTCTGTTTGGCCGACGAGTTGAAGATCGCGACAGACTGAAGGACGCTTCTTCTTATCCCACAGACTCAATGATAGCAAATAAAGGCAGTAATTAATAAAACAAATAAATCATAATCAGTCCTTTACGTCAGTCAGTGTCATCAGTTAGGTGCGCAGACGCAGCGGGGCCCGCGCATGCGCCAAACGCGTCGCCCACTGACGAACAACGACCTCGCGCTTATGGGGATATTGTCTGAACGTGGCATACCGTCACTACAGGTTTTTTATCTTGTGGAAATCATCACAGCGTCTAAACGGAGGGTTATTTCAGAAGGCTAGTCACCTGCTACTGCTGCTAGCTCATCACACGTCTCCAGCCAACTCTCCAATAACACGTTAACTTCTAACCCCCGTCTTCAATACCTAGAAACCACCTGACTGCATATATGGCCGCTACGTACTACGCTACTTTCCAGGTCATAATGAAATATGTGTCCGTATAAGTTTGAGACTATTCTCGAGCCATGGCTTGTTTTTACGATGAAAAGACCATGCACAACATGCACACCTGTGTTCACCTTGTGATGGGCATAACAACATCTTACATGACCGAAGGTATCGCTTTTGTGTCATTCTTGTTGGTTCAGAAATCATTCGCTAGTGCCTCTAAGGACCGAACTTCTTGACTTCCAGGGGTCCCAATCTAAGTGCGCAGGGGGCACATGAACGGGCTACGTTAAAGTTCCCGCTGTTATTAACAAAAGGTTACATGTTAGACGCGGTTAACCTCGCAGGAGATGGCGCCACGAGCTGGACAGAACCAACGACCAGTGTCCACATTAGTCTTAGATCGAAAGATTTTGAAGTCATGGAGCCTTTGGACACACACAACAGTAAGTTGAAACAGTGACGAAAACATTTGCAATTAGACCAGTAACATCAGCCACAGTAAGAGCAACTACACTATCGTAGGGTTGCCAAAGAATAAATTGTTACAGATTCAATTTCGATATTACAAGGAGTTAGAATATGTTTGGTGTATGCGTGGTGTCATTACTATCGGAAACGCGCAAACATTTAGTCAAAGCCGACTTTTCCGATACAACAATGAGCGAGACAGTGACGTAATAACGACAGTATGAATGCGGGCGGCGGGTCATCGACCTTTATCTCGATATCTCATTGTTAGTGATGCTGTAACGTATGTGTTTTGGCAAGCACCGCGCTTGGTTACAGCTCTGTTCTGTTGCCCCTCTCTAGCCCTTGTACATTATGTCGGTAGGCGGTCTCGGATAGTGAGGGGGTGGGTTGATGGGTTGGTATCGATGAAATCAATGTGGAAATATTTTAAAACGTGGCATAGCCTTTAGTAGTCAGCAGAAATTAACGCTGATCTATATTACTCAGGCGTAACAAAGTAACAAGTTACTAACTACACTTACTTACTTTTATAAAGTCGATAAACCCATGTTATCGTCAATTTATAGGTTTTCGTCGGTCTGTTCGTCGTTTTTGTTCAGTCGTGCCTGCTGAATCATTAACACTCACATCACTACTTGACTACTTAAAAAGTTATTGATAATTATATCGATAAAAATCCCACTACTGGCATGGCACATAGTAGCCTATAGCCTGCAGTGTCCTTGGCGTGCCAAGTGTCAGGGTCTGGAGGCCATCAACTTGGCAAGGGACATGGTCACTCCCACCCCCCACTTCTCATGGAAAAACTTCGCACTCTTTAGATTTATGTACACACGACGCGTATTATATTTACTATATAAGTCTGTAACTTTTTATAGGCATACGTGAATTGTATCTATTGTTTTGGCGCATGATTTTATGGTTGGTTTAAAACTGTCCCATTGCTGACAATCAATTTGAACAACGAACTTGCAATAACTGTAGTTATAGTGTCTCGTAAGTATAATAATCACTTACTAGCTGGTGTTGGTGTACCCAGTAACTGAGCTTTCGAGGTCAGAAAAGCATTCGATCCATGTAAAATAATGGTAGCTGCTCACATAGGCGTACACTAGAAGCCAACCCCAACATAACAACATATAGGTAAATTGATGTAAATCTGTGAAGGCCTATGAACAAAACTGTAGCCAATCTTGTCGACCTTCGTACGTAGGCCACGATTCATTTGCCAAATTATCCAAGTCTTACCCATTCATAATAATATCCTCGATGATCAGCCCTCGCTCCACTCTATGTCCTCTCGATCACTATGCTAATGAGAAGTAGGGATGATTAATTCCTCAAGCCACAATCCTCCTCGCAGTCATGATAATTAAACATTACAATGATAATGTTATGACGTCTTAACGTTTATTCTATCTTACTATTGTTGATATGGAGAGATACTGGGGATCGCCTGATTATACCAAGTAACCTTGCGTCGATCGAATCAGTGTTATGAACTTGTTACACAGAGGTATTAGTAAGGAGAAAGATGAAAAAATATTTTTTCTTTGCATTTTTGTTTGTTGTAAAAAAAATAGTTTTTTTAGTCGATGAAAATGTGCAAACGAGATTTCCAATTTAGATAGTTCACGTGGGATCACTTCTAAAGGCATAAATGAATATATACTGCTGAGAATGAGGTCCTGGGTTGGATTATCAGATCGTGTAGTGTTATTGGGCTTTTCCATCAGGAATTTCATTAGTATAGCATTCCATTTGATGGCAAAAGGTACTTACATACACCACTGCCTAACCCTTCGAGGAAAACAAGCGTGATGTTATATTTAGTTCTATGAATAGCAATCCAGCATTCAACTTGAGCTCACAACGACGTCACAGGCAGATCTAAACTAGCAACAATGATGCCAAAGGAACCCAACACTGTCTCCGCTATCTCAGCTAGCAATTAAAAGCAATTAAATCATCTGGAGCATTCGTCACAATTCACATTAACGTCGGATCAAGAGCTGAGCACACTAAAAATAAGCCGCACTTAATCTAAGTTTAGCACACGTCTAAATAAGGAATTCGCGTATATTTGCGCCATGTGTTGGGCCCGTATATTTAGCGATCGTCTAGACAACTCAGTCACAATAAATATGTAATGAATGCTTAGGCCATTAGACGGGAGACGCATTTCTCCCGGCTGATGAAAAAGTAGCTGAGTGAGCGATTGGAATAGCAAGTGCCAGACTTGCTAGCAGTCCGCTGCCAGTCCACCTATCTTGTGCTAAACTTCACCTAAAATTAAATAAATAGACTGAAGAATTTAGACAACCCTTAAAATCCTGGGATGGTCATGAGTAACAGTGACACTGATGTACACGGGCTGGGCTCGCTTAACCCCATTCAGCTAAGTCATGGTATTCTTTTCCTGTAAGGAGCGTGTTTGTGGAGTATCATGAAACTTCAAAAAAGAAAAATCTTTTTTGTCTAATCTCTTCTATCGCAAGTCTGCTGCAAAATATTTCCTAATGAACTAATCCGTTCTTTTGTGCTCTTTTGTCTGTGCTTCCTGTATATACTTATGTGTTTGTGTTGTACTTATATAAATATATAAATAAGTTGTTGATTAATTTCTTATGGCTTACACAGTCACGATCATAGATAGTTATGTACCAATAGGTTGTTAGGCTACACACAGACACTACGTTTGAAGGTATCAATGTTCAGGCCCTTGACATAAAGTGATGAAATACGATAGAACAGACTAGCTAATTGGAAATGTCGTATGCAGTTAATATGTACGCTACACTAATGAGTGTTTCGACACTAGAGTTAATTGTAACCATGCGCTCGCGGTCTTTTTGTCCAGCAGAGGAAGTAATGACCATTGCATGCGTCACGCGTATGACGTCCAGAATGCACTTTACAGTGTCGCAAACCGTCATTTTATCAAGCAAAAATATTTGAAGCAGAAAGACAAACAGGCCCACATTTTTACACAAATTAAATTACAATTAAGCTTTCAAAAAAATACTTTTACACATAAAAACTTAATTACATTTATCGCAAAAATCATCAAACAAGCTTAAAATGACAGCGCACAGTGTTACACCTCGGTACATATGAAGGAAAAAATTATTCACTTGCAAATGGCGACATTTTCATTACCCCTTTTTATTTTACGAGCAAGGTTCGACGATAGCGATCGGTTCACACAATTAAAGTTAAAATGATTGCTATTTAAACACCAGACTTTCAATAACGCGACGGGGAAATGTCTCCGTTCCATATCTTCATTATTATATCTTTGACGTTGACTTTAATTGTCTTTTCTTGATTGAAAAGAAATGACAGTGCTTAGCGTTTGATTGTGTCGCGTTTGATGGGCGGCGAGTAAAACAAAGTTGTGAGTGCGACTTGAACTTATGAATGGGGGAAATGGCACGCGATTTTGCATGTGGAACTTTTTGCGAAATGGGCATAATGTAGTTATGTCTTAATAACGACTAATTGCTTGTTTTAAAACTAATAATATAGGTTGACTTTTCGAAGAAACTTACTGATCTCATCTAGCAATCAAAAGATTTAGTTCCACATATTCCCTTGACTGTCTGTCTATATAGTAAAGCCGTTACTCCATTAGAGGATCAAATGAACACACAATGGAACTTCCAAACATTGTCGCGAACTAGTCAATATTTACAAACCACTGTAAATTCAGCGAAACTCACAGGAATTCACTTGATCAAAGTTAACTTGATCATTCACTATCGCTAATAATCGCTATACACGTTTAGCTATGTTGCTCGTCTAAGATTTCGCGAAATTATTTCTATTTTAGTATGTCTGTGACTGTTTTGATAGCATTTAACTGAACATAGCTTTTAGCCGCGTTGCAAATAAACGCAGGCGCTCCGGCCCCCTACAGACTGACGGCGCACAGAGCTACGAACTGAAACCAACTCGGTAACAATATTTAAATATTTTGACATTATACACACATCAAAAGTGTCTAGGGATCAAGCATTTTTATGTGGATTTCTTGAGATTGAGATGTGGCTTTGTAATAAATTTATGATTTTATAAATTTATATGGATCCTTTTTGGTGCATTTCATAATTTGAATCAGGAACTGTGAATCAAATTCGAGTAAAAGATGAAAATCAGCTGTCAATATTTTCCCTATAAAAACATACAACGCATTGAAGACATTATTAGTGCTACTGTTTCCCTACTACTGATTAAAACCAACGTTATTATGGAGCGGCGACGTCATTTAAGCAGGGAAGAAATGCTCAGAGCCGTGGGAATGATAGAAGCTGGTTCCCGGCAACGTACTGTGGCTTTAGCTCTGAATACAAGTCAGAGTGTTATCAGTCGACTTTGGACACGTTACCGAAGCAATGGTACCGTGGCTGAGCGCCATGGAGGACGGTATCGCTGCACCACACGGAGACAAGACCGATACATTCAAATCTTAACTCGAAGAGCTCCAACAATAACCGCCATGATGTTAGCCGTGAGGCTTCATCACTCTTCAGGGAACTTAATTAGCGACCAAACAGTCAGAAACCGCTTGCATGAAGTGAACCTTCATTCCCGAAGACCGCTACGGGTACCACCTATAGCAATGCACAATCGTAGGATACGATATCAATGGGCTCTTGAACACAGAAATTGGGCAGAAGAACAATGGCGTTTCGTGTGCTTTTCTGATGAGTCTCGTTTTGGTATGAGACCGGATACAAGACGTATACGACACTGGAGAACCCCTGGACGCCAACAGCGATTAAAATCCTGCCAGGAAGTCCATCCTTATAGTGGTGGAACCATCATGGTATGGGCGGGTATTTGGATCGGCGGAAGAACTGAGTTGATTTGGATCAGAGGCAACCTCAACGCTCAAATTTATGCTGAGACGATTGTATCAGACGTCATCGTTCCTCTACAAGTGCAAATCGGTCCCTTATTTCAGTTAATGCATGATAATGCACGACCGCACACCGCAAGAGTTGTAAGACAGACTCTCGCCGCAGCTAACATCAATGTCCTGCCCTGGCCTGCTCAGTCGCCAGACTTGAATCCGATTGAGCATGCATGGGATATGCTACAGAGAAGAGCTCTGCCGAATATGGAGGGTATCCAGTCGCAAGAAGACCTTTTTTTGTTGTTGCAACGAACATGGGCGGCCATTCCACAGCGTGATTTGGATGAACTCATTTTGAGTATGCCAAACCGATGTTCTTGTGTTGTTAGTGTTCGCGGTAGAAACACGGATTATTAATTGTTTAAGTTACCCAATAAAATTTTAAAGAAAACTGTTATTTCAGTCTTTTTTTCGAACTTTTGTGTTAGTGGTTCAAATGTCAAAAATCCCTTTATTAGGAAAATGGCAAATTTCTTTATTAATGCAAAGGTGACTTGGTTTATCGTTACTGTGACAAACGAAAACACTTTATTTGATGAATCCTTAAAGAAAATTTTAATTAATATCAATCAGGAGAAAAGTTATTGCAAAAATATATGTTGATCCCTAGACACTTTTGATGTGTGTATTTTAAAAGTACAGACGCCAGCACACCAAGCTACTACAATCTGTCAAATTTCTTTAATAGAATTTCAACTTTGTCGCCCTTTAACCTAATGCTTAACATTGGGTTCAAGGCTGATTGGAAAAAAAATACAGTTTCAGGTAGCTTGATGTGCTGGGGCGTTTGTACATCTTTGAAAATGTAATTAGAAATAGATGAATGTTTCTTGATTTAATTAAAGGATAAAAACTGATTTTAAGAGATTTATTAATGCGCTGTAAAAGCGACTGAAACACTGAAAAAATCAATTACAAAATTAAAATGTGAAATATTTATTTTCTAACATTTGGCGACTAACTCCAACCACAACCATTTAACGACCCATCAACACCCAATTACACGAAAAAAACCGTTGTAAAATATTCGTGAGTGTTATGTCTACGGCGCGTCGCAGCGCTACTCGTGTGCAGATCAAAGCGGCCACACGACGGGATGCGCAGACGACGTATCGACGCATCCCGCCACCACCGCCGCACCCCCAACCTCACCCCCGCTGTCGCCGTGGCGCCTGCTGTGGATATTTGCATGCACCGCGCATCTATTGAATATCATTAACATTGTCAATGATTGACTTCGTAATGTGGGAGTATCGATGAGTAATTTATGGGTTAACGTTGGATGAAAATACATTTTTAATGAGTATGTCTGTAATATTTGTATTGATATTTGTAAACATATTGAGGTACAAGCTTGTATATGTGGTGTCAAAGGAAAGGAGAATGGTAATGCAGGGCGATAAATACGGCGTTGTCTCGTTCCTATGTCCGGTGTAATTAAACTTGTCTGGTGCCAGACCGCCAGTATCCGTCTTCCGCTGTGACGTTTTCTACTTTTTCCATGTCTTCCATTAACTTTGGTAGACCAGATATCTACAATGAATAGACATTGCACGACCTTTGCCAACGCATCTTTGGTTGGCGACTGGCTAAGAATAGTTACATCGCTATTTGACACTAATTATAGAAGCACTTGCATATTAAAGGCAATTACATTTCCTCCATTCTCTGGGTGCAATTAACTATGACGATGAGATAATGGATAGATGATAATGGCGGTTCTGACCATCGTGAATAGGTAATCAAAAAGGATCTATAAGGAAAACGATTTCTATTTTCGGAACTAGGTAATAGAAATATCTATCAACGGCGGAAAATATGGGAAATTAGACAGAATTTATGGCTTGCTGCTGCTGAGGAAACGGATACTATGAAACAATAAGACCTTCCGAATAATGTTTCGCCATAATTCTAATATGTGACAACACAAGACTGTAGCAAGTTTTTATACTACATAATTTGATGTGTTTTCATCAGCTTCCCTTCATTTGCAGTTCTTTGACCCCGCCAAAGCCAAGGTCGTCTTTAATCAAAGGAATTGGGCTATCATATCAGATCCCGAATCGTTTGTTTTTTTAGTGAGTATAGTGAATAAATGCTGAGACTACGCAGTGCCTCAGTCCTAAATCAGTCCGTAAGTCCGAAATATGTTTTTGCTGTGATCATCATTTTATTTTCTTCAAATTACAATTTTAAAGTTGATAATTATAACCTTAGCCACTGGAATTAAGTCTATTGAATCTCTTCGCTTCGTTTTGCCCTTTATAAAACCTAAAAGAGTTTATTTCAGTTACAATAAAGTTTAAAGACCCCGCTGATAATTTTGGACGTCAAAGAATGACTAACAGTTTCATATTACTAGAAAGGTGTTTGTAATATTTGTTCCGATCTAAGGGTATATTTAGAAAGCCATAGTCATCTCTACTAATAAGTAAAGTACGGTTGTCTGTAGCCTGGTCAAGACTAACTTTTACCTCTATGTTCTGTACCATCTTGGTAATTTGGATTATTAAAACTTAGAGTAGGCTTCGTACAAACGGTTGTCAAAGCAACCCTGAAAAATAATCTCTTCCAACTGATCCTGTCTGTCCACATAATCGCCCGATCTTTTCTAGAGTCTATTGTCTACAAGCTAATCAATCAGTTTGACTGACTTTTCGGCAATCGAACGAATATGTTGGCACTAGTACAAGAGTAGTATTATCATCCTTTATTCATATTTTCGTTACGCTTTCCGCGTTTTTCTCAAAGGATTTGTAAAGAAGTACCTACTAGAGTTCTGCGTAAAATGGCTTTTCTTTGGAGTTAACTATAATAATATCAATATTGTTCAGTTAGCGTTCAATGAACTCGACCTTGGAATACAGATTTTCCCGTAGACCACTACAATGAACTGTCGTCAAGGGATTTGTCATAAAAGTCACGGTTGACAGGTGGATCAGTGATCGCGTTTTGATATAATCGCTGTGGTCTATGACCGCACAGACTCCCCTTTAGTACCTAATCCTTTAGTGATGTGTAAAGAACATAGACTACTATGTTCTTGAACATCTAAAATTTACAAAGCCTTTTTTTTACATTCCATATTGTTGTGAAATTTAAAAAAAAGAGTATGCGTGACTTAGTTTCGTAGAAGAAAATCGCAAAATTAGCAAAATATCGTGCAAAATTTGGGCACTCGCTTAGTTCCAAAGTGGTAAATAAATTAGAATGTTAATCTTTTGTCCACAATAGTGCGAAATATTAGTTGGACACAAGGACGGTACTCGTATGAGATACTTCACCTACGCGACGCAAACTTGTAGGCAGCGGGATGCCGCAAGACAAACGATGTAGCGATTATGGAACCAGAAAATAAACAATTAAGCGAAATACAAAAGGACCCACACATTGGAATTGGAGAGGATTTGAAAGACGTTGGGCCAAATAATAATATTTGTTACAAAAAAAACGTGATTCCATTTCCTTCAAAGAGGACCAAATTATGCAACCCTACAAGTTGATTTAATAATTTATCTGGCAGTAATGGTAGCTTAAAAAAAGTGTATTTCATAAAAATAAAATATGGAGTCTATTTTTATAGACTCATTTTTGCCACATTTTCCCTAACATTAGACCACAGGGCAAAAGTTATTTCGGAACAGACGCACAAAGGAAGGTTACGGTGCGATTTTTTAAAGAAATTTCGTATATATAGCTACCAAAATACACGCGGGTGTTCCAATCACTTGCCGATTCTTTCTAAGTGAAATACTGTGCTAATCAAACTAATCATATTAAAGTCTAGTCATTTCCTGTACATACTAACCAAAGAAATGGTTGCTGAAAATAACCTCCATTGTTCGTATTTCGAATACATTTAGATTTATAGTCTATAGAGTGTTCTTTTTTCAAATATAAAGCAAGTTTCGTATTGTTCTTTTTATAAAATAATCAACTAACGCCAAGTGATATTTCTTTTTTTATCGGCTGCTAGACATTAGATTTTTTTTCGTGTAATTTAGTTACGGACGGAAATCGGCGCGGCGTGAGCCGCGGTGACATACACAAAGCTTACACTATCGTTTATGGAATACAAATTATCAATAATTGTTGGTACAGTTACGTTCGCCTACACGCCATGTCGGCTGGTCATATCAAATGTGTGCCATTGAATATCAAATCGCATTTAGATAATATAATTCATTGGTTTCGACGTCTCAGTTGGCAGAAACTTCTGTCTGCGCATTATCTTAGTTGACCAATAAGAAATTGTGAGTAGGTACTATCTCTTTTGGTGGTGTAATCTTTGGTAATACCTATGTACATGGGGCTTTGTGAATAGACGTTCATACGAAATTGAATAAAGAAGGCAAAATAGACTGAGTTTTTTAGGTCTAACTTAGAGTAAAACTGACAACACGTAATTCATAATTGTGATATAAATAAACATAAATAAACATGATAACAAAACTGTTAAAATATACATTTTTGAGGAGATCCTGGAATGATTAGGGCTGTATGCAGTTTTGGCAAATAATACAGCATTATATTGAAAGCCTACACAAAATACCGCAAGTTTGAAAACCTCATCACTTCAGTTTACAACATAACACATTAACATTGACACTTACAGCAACTGAACAACTTACGCCAAGACAGCTGACACCTCAGGACACGCATGCTTTCACAGATAAACTAACAAATGATGATTGTTTTAACACATTGCCAACATAAAATTAATATTTACAGCTTTTTTTTTTGTTAAAAAAGGCGGTTTACGTTTTTTACTACGCAAACATGATACGAATCGAAACTTTTCCGTGTAAAACATGACCCACATAATTTACCAACATTATTAATATAACAAAGCGCATTGCTTCGACTAACAGGATCAGATAAACCGCTACACATTGTAATGTTGGGGAAAAAACGTCGCAGCTTCTAGACGACATCACGAAACTACGCGCGACATCTGGCGGGCCGCGCGAAACATACACATGTCTTTTTGTCCAGATGACTTAGAGTGTAGGCACACTGTGCATACTTGCGCTTATTTGAACGAAAATAAAGTCCAAAATAGATTGACGATTTTGGGAATAAAAACAGGATATTAAAAATAAATATCAAACTTTACTAGTAGGCAATAAAGTTGGTTTTGCTGTGTTTGCAGTTTTTTTGTGATTTTTTTTCGGAAGTAGCATAATTCATATGGTAAGGAGCGTGTCGGGTTTCGCGGCAGATGCGCGCTTGTTTTAATTTCTGCGCACGCGTCTCTCGGGTAGTGACGACACAATTTTAAGCTCCGTTTAGTTTTCCAGTTGGGATTTTTTTCGAAGAAACCCTTGACTTTTACTAATATGTTGTTGTCTGGCCAAAATGTGGGCTCTGTTTAACTTGTTTGTATAGACATCTTGAAGCTTTCGCTGTAAGATAAATTTTGAAGTTGCGTATTCGCTTTCAAAGATGTTGATGCTATTTGTTACTTCAATTTCATTTTGATTCTTTTTCCAACCTTACCATGTGTTACAGTTACAAACCCTAGTTTTATTTTGGCCCAGACCACCCACTCGACAACCTGCAAAACATGCATAAATAGTTTTCATTCCCATTTGTGGTTTTCATAATCTACAGAACTGACTGCGCCACCCTGAGCCTAATCAATGGTACTGAAAAATCTTGAAATCAAAAATATATCGTCCTGTGACAGTCGGAAGGTCGGATTTCGTTAATTTTCTATGCATGATACACCAAAACTGATGGTGCACCGTTCACTCTAACCATGGCCATTTTGTGAATCTTGGTAGGATCACTCTATAACCAAAGTCCACCCGGCCACTACCTCTACCCCACAATCTGCGGCTAGCCGGGGCATGCGGCACTTTCCCCGGCACATGCAAATCGCATGAACTTGTCCGCACGTGCGCTATACCTGCGCGCGCGCCGCTCGCACAAAAACTTCCCCCAGCTGCGCGCGCAGCTGCCGCCGCTAACAGTACGCAGCCACCAGCTGGACCAAACATGTGACTGGGTATTAATAGATCCTAGTTGTGGAGCTCTGAGATGAAGGTCTGGATCAAGAAGCTACTTGGGATGAACGAAAGGAGACGCTAGGCTGTGCAGGGACTTGTTGATACCTATCTATGTCGATGATGATAGTAGGGGTAGTTGTTTGAGATGACGATTGGGTATTAAAGGAATGTAACACGTGACGCGTATTTAAGCATCCTAGAAGTAGAGCCCTGAGATGATGGACTAGTTCACGGATTTGGATGGCAGTATTGAAAGGACTTGTGGAGTCTTATGGGTTGCAGAAATTGCAGGATATTTGGGGTTGCAGGACTTTTCACATGAATATATGGACTGGACAGTGGTTTAAGAGCGCATGATTTTGGTTTGATCCAACTGTGAAAATTTAAAACAAGAGAAACAAAAAGCGGTGAAATAGTTTTGGAATGGTAAGATTCATGCTAATTGAGAATAGAACAGACGCTGATGGAGGATGTTTTGAAACTATCAAAACAACATAAATGTGCCTCATTTTAAAATCACTACAATTTCCTGTAAGCGTGTCTCGATTCCATCCTCATTCGCGTGCTGACACGAAATCGAAAATCTCTTTTTATTACGTAAAGGTTATTTACTACAAAGAATAATTCAGTATAAACACGGAAAATGCCGAATTGGCCCGATCTTCTCCGAGGAAGCTGCCTAACGACATGATTGCCGCCAAACACGATATCTTCTGATTAGTTTCGATGGAAATTCGCAACAATTTGCCTCGAGATATCGTTTGGATGCTTAGAATTTGATAATCATCGTGTTTTTGATAATCATTTAGATTATTCGAATTTTCGTCACGAAAGGTTCGGATCGGAATCACAGTCGGAATGTTGAAATCTTGTTATTTTTATAGGTTGTATCAAAACAAACCTTGAAATGATGCCTAGGGCATAGAGGTTGTAGTAATTTTCCTTCTTTATGTAATTTTGGTTTGTTAAAGTTACAACATAGCGATAAAATATTTTGGAAGGAATTAAAACACAAAAAACTTACAAGAATGATAAAAATTACAAAATATTTTTCGATGTTGTTATTTATTTCAGACCGTCTGTTTTTTGCTACTAACCTTGAAAGTACATCAGACGCGTTTAGCTTCATTGCTAATTATTAATTTAACAAGTTAACTTGCAAAAAGATGATGTTTCGCGTGTTAGTAACCACCGCAGGTGAGCGGCCATCGCCATGCCGCAACACTACCTATACCGTGCAATTACACTCCGACGCGTATCCGAACGCACGCGCGCATTCTATTTTTGTGAACTTTTCGCTCCATAATCATTGCTTGAGTTTTGTTTTTATTTTTTAGCATTGTATTCTCGGCTTCGAATAATGTTTTATAAAAAAAAGTCGTGAATTCGCAGGCAATATTATAAACTTCTTTTGTTCATCTCGATTAAAAACACGAAATGTCAAAGATAAAAAAACATAGCAAGAATGTTTTTGTTTTTATTTGCTTAAAGTAAGTTTCTAGCTTTACAACGAGACGAGTTTGGGTACTTTTCTTTTCTGTTCCCCTAGTTGCATCTAAACAACTTTTTTCTGAAAATGAATGTAGCACGTAAGAACCGTAAATAAAAAAGTTACAAACCACATAAGCTACAAAAGTCGGTGGCGCACTGTAATTCAAAGAACGTGCAAAAATTTAAACCACTTCTCATACATTCGCATGCACTACATTTTATTTTTATATTCACAAGAACGAAAGCCCAATCATTCTAAATACGCTAAACGAAAATAATGGGAACCACAAACCCGCTACTTAGATCATATTAAACGTAGTAGTTCTTATAATTTCCTAACCGCACTTAGGGGTCGCGATTTCTGAACGAAAAAAATAATATTTAAGGAGTCAATGCCCCCGCAGCGCCATCTGGCGTGCGCTCGCGTCCAGTAAGGGTTGCTATGCACTGGACTGTAACACTGAACACTTGAATAGTGTTGAGTTTTATATGATGCACGATACAACTGCTTAAATTACATCACCTGTTGATATGGCGGTAACAGTTAATTTATCGCAACCTAACAAAAACATAAACTAGGCATAATTTAAGTATGTTACTAGTTTGCTAACAGATATTGAAGTACCTTTAAATCTATGTCTAAAAATAATCATATAAAACAATAAGAGTATTTTCAGAATCAAAGAAATAGTTTGCTAGCACATAGCTTTTATGAATCAGTCACGAAATATTTGTAACAAAGGGTAAATACTCTTAACTGAATTTCACCTAACTATTAACAAAACTTGAGCGTTTGGGTGATTTTTTTAGTCTGGTGAACGAGAACCCTTACGGCTTGAAACCACTTTTTACTAAATACACCCCTTAATTGCTATACAAACTTAATATTACGTTTCTTAAACAGTTTTCAGTTAACTTTGAACTCTATCCCCCAGAACAAAAGTTTGATTTATAATTAACCTGGATAAAATTAAGGTCTACACCAAGAGCACACGGCGATTTCGTTATTGCAAAGAAATAGAGTTTGATATAAGGAATAATTTGTACAGTATTAAAGTGTTTTTTCGGGAGATTATTAAATGATAATTACTATCATTAAATTAACGTTTAGTTAACATTAAATAAATTGTGATGTGTATCGCATGATACCCCCTTACATTCAGGGTGAGTCAGGGTTCAAGATACCGATAAAGGCTTCAATGATATTTAAACCAATAAAGAGTGCTCAAAATAAAATTTAGAAAATCAGATTTTTCACTGTAAACTTTCAGATTTACCTCAACGTGTTCGTGCCCTCGTCCCATGTCACTTGCGGTCGGCGCAACACGTTTGCTTCTTCCATTCTCCTCTGTCAACCACTACGCTATAATTATACTCCTATCTCTTTCATTCCTCACACAATCCATCCATCGTTTCCTTGGTCTTCCTCTCCCTCTCTCTCTTTCTTTTCAGATTTACCTATTAGTTTAAAAAGCAGAAGATAAGTTCTGCTTATCTATAGAATCAATCGTTTGATAACTACAAACTTGTGCATACAAGACTTGCTTTGTTATAAATACAATGCCACAAATTATTGTCTGTCTACCCATGAGAAGATATAAGAAAAGCCACAAGTGTCGATTAATAACTATTTGCAATACATCACTTGAAATATTGTTTTTAGCCACAAATAGATCACCAATATACAAATAAAAATAAAAAATATGTATAAATATATCAATATCAAAAACCTTCAAAAACTTTTTCTTTCTTTTTAATCGAAGAAGAATCAATGCCACTCGTCTGCAACATTGTATTCTATACTAATGATTGCAATAATTCAATGGAATTGTGTTAACCTCGACTTTGCTTTGTTTACCTTCAGTAAATATCTTTGGCTTTGACCTTATACCTTCAGCTCTCCTATACCTTTTTTTTTTTTTTTTTAGCGATGGGAAATCATCAAATAACCCCTCCCGCTCTGGGCTGAGCAGGAGGGAGTGTCAGACTTTTACTGACTAAAACCCATCCATGTTCCTTCCTTTGCCCTTTGTGTTCCAGGGCCGCGGTATCTCTTTCGAACAGTCCCGCAACCCTGGCAGGCGTCGGTCCTTACGGACCCCTCCCTGTTTGCTGACTCTCCTTGAGGCGCGCGTGGAACACGAACGCGCCGTAGACACGGCCTGTCGTCATAAGACGGACGGACGGCGAGCTAGCCCATAGCTCACCGTCCACAGGCCCGCGCCTACGGTGGCCCCCGACGCCCGGTGCGTGTCCCGCGGCGGCTGGGACGTGAGGTTCTCTCCCTCTCACGTTCCGCCACCTCCTTCGCTAGCATGACTGCTTCGCAGAAGGAGGTGACGGCGTCCCATTCCGGACCATGGATTGAACCAAGGCCGGAAGCGAGAGGTCGCCGCCGCCGATCGCCGCTACGAGGACACGGCGGTGCTCCGCCCACGCGGGGCAGATCTCCACCGTGTCCTCCGGTCGATCCTCACAATGGTAGCACCCGGGCGTTTCCTCCCGCCCGAAGCTCTCCTATACCTAGAATTTTTTTTTTTCATGTTCACATTGATAGGCCGACCATAAGTCTTTTGTATCAGAGGCCGTATAAGGCCATATTATTTTCTTATTGCAAACCTGTCCACGATCAACAGAGCAAAAATATTGAAATACGACCGAAAAATAATATTACAGAAAATAACAGTTTTCAGTGACCATTCGTGGGTAGAGCTTAAAAAATCAATAGAAATTATTTATCCATTAGAAAATAAGTTTTTCAGTACTCATATTGAACATTGAACAACAACCACTATTTACTTGCAGCTGATCATTAATCATAAAATGTGACAACTCAATATTGCTAGCAAATACCACTTAACCCTTTGACTGCAAATCGAATTCGTTTCCATATTGTTCCCAATAGCTTTTTGTTCGGTCTCGTATGAAAAATGCTGTGTTTTCCCGTACGTACAGCGCAATGTCCCCCCGTCGTCGCTGGGGGGTAGGCAGTAGGCACGGCATGTAGCGTGAGTGACTCCGGCCATTTGTCAACCCGCTCGATTTAATCTCACGCCGGATTTGGCCGACGTGTTGTAGTGGTATACAGAATTGGCTTCGATAGACTTTTTATGGAGTTTTATGAAAAAGAAACTAGAACAATAAATAACCTTTTCGGCGATTTTCCCATGCATACGTTCTCCTTTGAGTTTAAATCATGTTTGACGATAGGGTTTTTTTTTTAATTTTAGAATAATTTACAGTAATATACGTACCATTTCATATTTCCAGAAACAAATAGCGTGTGACCGAAACTATTACAAATACAAAACTTTCAACACGTTTCTACAAACAGTTTGCGTCCAATTACAGTTTTTGCTATCTAAATGCCACAAGTGCTGCATTAGCGTTGCATGCTTAACAACAGTTTACGTGAAGCACGTGTAACATGTCGCGGAAATTTCAATATTCGCACTTATTTACTATGCAAATTAATAATAGCTTAATTTCTTCAAGAACAACAACATCGCACAGTGGAAAGAGTTGCAGTCTCAAAAAAGTAAAGAATCGTTCAATATAAAAGGAAAACATCGTGACGAAACCGGCATGTCCTAGAACCAAGAAATCTATTTTAGAATAAGAATTAGGGTTCCATGTAAAAGAAAACCCTTGAAATTGGTAACAAAATTCGATTCAAAACGAGAAGTAATATTTTTTTATAACAATTTCACGCGAACAAAGATCGCGGGCAACAGCTATTATAACAATATACCTAATTATATTAAAGATTGCCTAAAAACCCGATCACACGCCAACACTTCTGATCGGGTTTTTAGGCATTCTTTGCCAACACTCCCCAACCGCACTATACAGATTGTAGCCATCAAAAAATCTGACTAGGTGAATCATAAATCCGTATGAGGTATACTCCCATAAGTTGTATAAACCATAGCCCCCTCATCATATCCTCACGCGACCAGGAGTTCCCATTAAACGGTGGAATTTGGAGATCACAATCTCGACTCAGGTTTTAGTACGGACTGTGAAAAACGTTGCCGCCCTGAGTTAAATGTGCGTGCCATAAACAAGTCTTTTTTCAGTTTTTATTTTTTATGGTAATTCTCCTAAAGATTGTTTATGTTGAAAATTGACTTAATTACGAGTGTTTGAATGTGTCTCGAATAAGCACATATTTATTTGAATATTCTCAAACAGTATTTTAATCGTTAACGATGCAATTTTCTCGCCAACGGCAACGGTACATAATAAACAGATGTATTCAAAACCTTTTCAAACAAAAATATTAATTTATCAAATAACAATAATACCGGTACTTAAACACACTTTATCCAGTGCCAATAATTAGCTATAAACCCTTGAACCGGTACCAGAGACAGCTGCTTAGACACATTGACCTACTTCTCCTCACAGGAATAAGTAATAACCAAGTTACTGCAGTCCTGGAAGTAACTGATCAAATTGTAATAACATCGCATCTGTGTTAGCTGTTATTTATCAATAACCCAACAAGTTCATGACTCTTCTGATGTTCTTGGTTCTTCTTCGGTAAATCCGTATTGCTTCTGCCAACTTTATGCAGGCATCCAAACTGCGTTAGTTACTTGTAAGTTTTGATTTCAAGTGTGTTAATAGAATCTTGTAAATAAAGCCTGTGGTATTTATAGAGAGCACAAGCTTGAAGTACTTAGACCTTCGTAGATCAATAAATCTGTGCATGAATAGTGACATAATAATTTCACATAAATATCAACCACCCACAGTGTCCAATAACAGCCATTATTCACTCGAATTAGCCTCTTACTGACCCTAGCCGTCCCACATTGACCCACTCGACGCCCAAATACCACTCGACAACTACCAAATCAGCAAACACTTACAAGCACCGGAAAAACATCATAGACATTATTTGTGTTTGCTAGTTACGGAAGTTAAAGATGTGATAGTTTTTCTGCGAGAAACGCCCCTCGCCACGTGGCAAAAGATGCTGAATATCTTCTAAAAGCGGGCATAGTATAGACCCTTGTAGCACACCTGCCTTCAATACGAACTTACCAACATTTTGTTTAGGCAAAAATGATCTTTAGCCCTCTCTGATAAGTTTAAACTGAACTGCTTTGTAAAATGGTAAGTGACAAGCGTATATTTGGCAGGAAGAGGGTGTACATTGAATTATATTTAGTCGTAAACTCCCTACGGTTATGATTGAACAAACGATACGTCCACAAGGTGTGCGAGACACGCTCTGCTTTGATATAATATTTTCATTACGAACTTCTTATTGACGTACGATTAACTTTAGGAACAAAACAGATTTTTCTTTATCGGTGAAAGTATACAATTTGGTGGAAGCTATTTATTCTGAATTATGAGCCAAACCGTGTTATTTGGGGCAGTATTTTTATTGATATTACCGTGTTGTTAGTTTTCGATGAGATCTTAGCACGCGAAAACACGACTTAGGATTTATTAGCTGCCCTAACTTTATGAACCAGCTTTGCACCTTCGTATTTTTGGAGGCTATTGTCCGTGGGCCGACCTTTTTTCTTTTTTCTGTCATGGACTGTTATACAGATACCACCAGATATGTATTAAATACCGACACGTGTACACCTTTATTCATTTAACATTCCGTATCACTATTATTACCGTTACCTGCATCTGTATCAGACAGCTTTGCTTCATCTTCGCTAACACTTATTTCTTTATCAACAAGATTCAAACTCCTATATCATTTGCGTTTATCATCAGTTACTGTATGTCTGCAATCGAGTTACACAGTTGCCGTTTCCCTTTCTGCCGATTTTTGCACCTTTCGTCAATTTATATCGGAAACCAATTTTATTGATCCACCATCTGTTGCGAGGTGGGCGACCTTTTCTAAAGACCCTATACAATTTATATCTAATGTGTTTTTTTTCTTTTCAGGTAAGTGTTTGCAAGTTTAACAAAAAATGGTGGCATTTGGCGCAGCACGTGAGTAGTGCGGTATTGTTGTGGATTATCGTGGTGAAGTTGTAAAATATTTGCCAGGAAAATTATTTTATGGCCTTGATACCTACAATACATAAGGCGCGATGAATTATTTAGTATTGATCTGTGTAGTATCTAACACAGCCGGTACTCGTCATATTATGAGAGTCAATCTCTCAATTTTAAACATATGTGTATAAATCCCGAGGCATTAAATATATTTTTTTCTATTCGACTTGATGCCTTCTTCGTTCCAACTAGAATGTTATTTAGCATATCGGATTAAGCCTCACATACACCAAAGTTGCATAGTGTAAGACAAGATAAAATAACAAAATATTACCCCATATTTCAACATCATCTGCACCTATTTAACGGTACCACTCCACCAGTCTTTGTTGTTTCAATCAAAGCTGTTGAATAAAATCAATTACCGGCATCACGTCGGTGCCTGCCCGAGCGCGGAGGGGACAGGTGTGAGGGTACGGCTGGTCCACGACTTGGATGGTGCAATCACGGGGATGAACTCAACTGTGAAATGATGGGGGGTGGACGAAGGGCCAGGAACTTGCAGTCATTGGAACGTACATGTTATCACTATTGATGATTCTAGAGCTAGAGACATGTAAGAGCATGGTAATGAATCTTTCAACCCAAATGCAGTGTTGCTCTCCAGCATAATTTGACAGAGACATGTGCACTGTGCATGAGATAGAAACCTAAGCTAGGTTTAAACCATTCATTTAGATATACTTGTGATGGACAGGACAAGGCGTAGGTACCACAGTGGGTAATCTACTTGCAAAAACTAATTGATTAGTGTCTGTATTATGTGTTTTCCAATTATTTATTTATTTAAGAAAACATGTACAACATAACAGACGTAAAACCAAGCTATTGCACAGTTACAAGAAACATACAGGATGTAACAGGACCCTTCACGAAGCCGTCAACTAAGCATTATGTACATGTACATCAAACTAAGTAACTTTACGCAAAAATTATTGCAGGACTTTTTTTTTGGGGTCAAAAATCACGTTGTTCCGTAAATCTCTATGTAACGCACTTAAATCACTGTGCTGATGGATACATTGAATAGTACGGGGGTCGTGGAGGAGTTTTAAGTTTAAGTAAAAATCTTACATTAAAAACTTGTATTTAAAAAAACTTGTGAAAAAGTTGGAACTTTGACCCCCAATATCTCCGTAACTAGAAGGTTCCCAGGTATGGTCTAAAAGAAAAAAATGATCACAATGACGGGGAGAACAAGTACCTTTCGGCTTCGTTAAGGGTCTTGTTACACCCTTTATTTACAGTAAGATAAGGTGAAAATATTAAAATAATACATAGAGAATCAACAAAAAGTCATATTTTCATAATATCACATTTCTTTAAAGCGTCACTAGGACATGGGTTAACAGTTTTTCTATTTTTCCACTCACATTTCTTCTGAAAGCCTATCTTAAATCTGCGTAGTTAAAACAAATCGAGTAATAATTTAATGAGCTCTGTTAACAATGTTGAACTGGGTGACCCAATTACGAAAATTACCTGTTTACGAATATGATTGGCAACATCTAAACATTGATCTGTAACTCACATAACATACAAGGCTGGGTCAATGTATTTAAATAATTTGTTGACATCCTTAGTCATGTCAATTATTCGGAGAATTTAATGGAAAATCACAAAATTATCAAGTTCTGGCAATTAGTTAGATTCTAATCTTAATCTTTGCAGATTTTATCATTACTATTTATTTGTAATTTGCCTTTTAAAAAAGCTTTTATATATTCATTTAATTTTAAAGAAAGCGTACAGACTAATAACAATCTTAAATATCAAACTTAAGTAGGGACATTTGCTAATTTCAAACTTCTATATGTTTAATGGCATCTATTGTGTTAATTCTTCTAACGTGCCAGTCTTGAATCTTACTGTAACACAACTCTTAACAAATTGCACACAATCTGTCAGATGATCTGACTTGATATTAATTGCACAGTAAAACAAATGACATTTCCTGTCCACTTGTCTATTGCGTGCCGCTAAAGGCGTTGAAACACCATGAAATTAACCTTCATTTTCATGGAAATATAAATAATTTGCTCACTTACAGTTATAGTGCCCATTGCTCGCATTTTCCGACAGCCATTTTGTCAGGTATGTTGTGTTTTAGAAATGTGACATCTGTTCTGGTTAATTTGAAACTTGACATAAATTGTTGTGTTCAGCTTGATTTAAGGAATTAATAGTTTTAATGTAACCTGCAATTCTTTGTTGAGTTATTTTATGGTTTTTAAATGTCTAGATTTCACACTAGTGTAAGCTACAGCCATACATTGGAGCACTTACACGAAAGTGAAAAAGTTGTATGGATATTTCAACCTTAGCCAATGTGCAGAGTGGAATCAAAAAATAATTTAAAATTCTATAGTAGTTCCTATTAATTATTTGCCAGTACTTTTGGCGAAAACTAACATGTTCTAAAGGGCAGACTAAGGTCAGTCACATATATATATAACTAGCCTATAATAACGCAATAATAAAAGCTGCGACGATTATCTAAAACAAAATATATGAGTGGACATAATTTAGGGCGAATTTGGTGAAACGCGAAGGTCGACTAGTCTGGCAGTAATTACTTGTGGCCTAGGCAGCAGGCTAGGCACGCCATCGCGCCACGCCTAGCGAAAATTAGATGGAATAAAACTAGGCAACGTGCACGCTTGTGAATTTGCGACCAAATCAGAAACCGATTGATGCGATTTTTTCAATTCGAGTCGTAATACTAATCTTGTTACACTGACGCCTTGTTGCCATGAAGTAAGCAGAAAATACAGCACTTTTAATTTGGAAAGCAATTGTTCAAAATGGTTTCATTTGAACGATTCGCTCATTTCACCTAGCTATCGCAAAAATGAAAAAAAAACAGCTGAAAGACAAACGTATTTAGAAACAAAACGTTGTCTTTGACGCAAGTATTACACTCAAAGGACCATTCGAATGCAATAAACATTGACCATGTTCACATTGTTGACTAAGGTCCTAGCCATCCCGTACGTGACAGTCTGGTGGGAATGTCCCTCGTTGGCGCTAAACAACGGTGTGTTCTTCAAACATGGCCGAGAACAAACAGCTCATTGAGTGAACGAGAATGAATGAACGACAATGATTGATCAGTTCTTTGCTTACACTTGAATTGTTCGATGTTGTGTTGTGTAAGATCATTAGTTGGGCCTGAGAGGAAAGTGATATTGGGAAAGCGTAAGTTAGGGTTATGGTTTAAGGGGCATTACTACCTCTTCCTCTCTCCTAATGTTGCTGTGCGCCACAGGGTCCATATTGATCTTTCACCTTGAAATCCATCTATGTAATACATAGAGAATACAATGAAGTATTGAGTACTACATGATAAATTAAATTACCTAGCGAAACTCGGCAATATGAAATAGATACCTATTTCATGTTTAGATACCTACCTATATTTAGCTAAACATGAAAAAAAACGAAACAAGATCGATTTTTGAAAAAAAAATGTTCATCGACCGCAGATACTGTCACGTGATCTCTATCTAATTTTATTTAACTTTAAAAAGTACAATTTTAATTGATACCAATTAATTTTAAAAACACTCAAAAACGAAAGCACCTCAGCTATATCGCTAAACTTACTTAAAATCCTGCTTGCATGAAGACAAAATATTTAAATATTCAAAGGCTCCATGTCTACTGATTGTCCACTTGCAAATTAAAATAAGCAATATTGTAAAACATTATAATTTCATACACATAATTTCGCATTTACAATTAATATACACAATATTAGTAACTCGTAAAAACGTCGTCGTGTCCAGACGCACGATTATTATTATATTAAATAACTAATCAACGTAAACAATCATTAAAGAGTCGCACGACTTGTCGTAAGTCTGAACGCAGCCTAAGACGTGTCACGCAGTACATTTTTATGATACTCAATAGTTTCGTGTAATATTAAAAGCCTAGTCTGATGGCAAGGCTCTTTTAGATTAAATCTCTGTCTGAAAGATTCTATCTATTTTTTTTACATGAATTTTTTTTTTCATACTGTATGTCTTGCTCCTACTGTATATACCGATTAGAAACTAGAATAGAATAAGATCACCTAGCTACATCTACCGTCGTTCAGTACCTACCCATAGCATCACGCTTGTGTACCACCTACCACCAGCTATGTTGGCCAAAGGCTCTCCAATCGCACAGTTAGCTTGTCTTGTAACAAATCATTTTGTAAAAGTCCAAAACATGCAAAGAAACCTAACATCACGCCTGTTCTCTGCGGAGGGTGAGGCAGAGGCAGCAGAGGTCACCCACATATCGCGAGTTATGTTAAAGTCCAGCGTAATCCCGCGAATCTGTAAATTCAATATTAAACATTATACTAAAATCCCCTCACCAAACTGCTAATTTTTACGGCCTAGCATCGCGTGAGGTCTAGATTTTGTACAACACTATAAAAATGCCCGGTCAGCGCCGTGCTATATTAATTGGGTCCACTTCTAGATCGACAATCTCTTGATGTAATCGAAGCAGTGGCCCATTATTGCCTTTCAGCCTTCAGTTACTACAGTGTGCTGAAAATTAGATTAACATCCCTAAGTAAATTGGTGCCTAGGTGCCTCGGTTGATAAATCTTCAAAAAGATTTTCTGATGTAGTGTGCAACGTGCGCGTGGAAAGTGCAATGCTCTGAAAAACTGAAAGATTTGAAAAAAAGAATTCTTCTTAGAATTTCTTTAATTCTATCTCGATTCTTTTAACTAAGAGAAGGAAAGATTCTGGTGTCGAAGTGTAACAACGGGTTTTCCTGAACCAATATCTGAATCATTTTAAAAGGGTTTCTGGTTGGTCACATTTTTCATTCATTTCCTTTTTGGTAAGGACAACTTTTAAGCAGAAATCTCTTTATTTTTACAACAAAACATCTCAATTCCGACAATTTTCGTTATTAAATAGTGTTGTCCCCGACACTCGACCAGAATTTAGTGAACACTCATCCAATATAAATATATTAGGGATCTTAAACTGCCAATATACAAGAATATTGTTAATTTATTATTATTGCCGATCATTTACGTCTTATTATCAAAACAAACACTCCGAACTCAGAGTTAAAATCAAAAATCTAACGACAAAATTAACCTTGCAGTCGATAAAACTAAAATCTCCGCCGAAGAGTTCAGGTAGCAAGTTTTTGGGAAGCAAAATATAAGTTGGTTGGGTTGCACTGAATGATTCACATACTAAATGGGTCAATTCATTATCGGTGTCCTGATCTGATAAAGGATCGTTATATATTTATTTCGTTTTTTATTTTGTATCGTGGACGGCACATTCCAAGCGCACTTGATGAGATGTGAGAAGTGAGCACGCTTTGATTTGGATGCGGCAAACTTGTCCTAAGTCGGGATTGGGTTTGGGACGGAGGATTAGGTATGTGGACTCGGGACGCTTACGCATTAGGCAGGCACTGCAAGTGAGATCATTTGCAAACTCATTCCTCTGATGTGTCACAGCACAGCCTGATTTTATATGATGGCTGATGACGAAACATCTTTAAGATCAAATTCTCGAGTTGTTTCAACAAATAAGATGACAAAAAAACTCTTCTTCTCCGAATCACCTTGTCACCTACATAACCTCGGACCCAATAAATCTCATCCCAATTGCCTCATCATCCACTCTTCGTGGGTCCCCAGCAAGCCTGTTCCAGGAACACAATACATTGATTCTCGCTTAGCCCCTCACGGCCGCGCGACCTGCGCCGGACCCGCACAGACCCGCCGCGGACCGCACCGCGCCGCGCACTGTCCACAGTGCCCCCACTGTCCGCCGAAAACTATAAAAACACTCGAGAACCATCGCACCTATATGCGCAGGCGCCGACGGGACGTCGAATAGAGATGCTAGATGTGGCCAAGAGTGCGCTCTGGATTAGAATAGGCGGCGTAAGAGACATCCATCCGCAGCCTCTATCATAAGCTCAGTACTTCTTGATTGTAGAGCCTCAAATATTAATATAGGTATTTAATTTTTTCAACACCCTGCATAATATGTGCATTTGTACAATTGCTTTTAGCAATGGTTTTCCTATGACTAAAAATAATTATAATAACTCAATGAGAATGCTTAGTTTAAATTCGCACGATTTGGAAAAATATATTTGATTGGGCTACAATCTTTAGTTTTTACATTTAACAACTGCTTGAGTACCACGAGTGTTAGTCAGATACATCTAAAAATACCAGTCTCGTCTCTTGTCCATCTCAAAACCATCACTATCCACTCTATGTAACAGCTCCATAATCATCTCCAAAACTCTCTTAGGCCCATTCCACATTTTCTACATTCGTGTTAGATTCCATAGGGCGCCAGGCCCTTATCTGTGACACGATTGGGTCGGTGGTCACCCAGATACTCTCAGATAAACTGCCAGATATCGCTAAACGATCCCGATCGCCTGATATCGCCTTACCCGAGCCATATTAATGATTTCATTAGGATGCCAATTTATACACGTAATCTAAGTGCTGTCGAATTTGCTGGGGTCTAGAAATGTGGTGTGGGTTATGGATTCTTAGTATAAATGATCTTTCTTGGCTATGTTGGTGTCAAAGATGGTTATGTTTGTATGAAATTAATAGATGGGAGATTTGGCCGAAGCGAAAGGTCACACATTTGAAAGTGATATTATTTTTGTCAAGTTGCAAGGTAATTTTAATTTTAAAACTTTTAAATTAAAAGTAAAAAAAAAATCGCATTTAACAGATCTTGAACTAAATTTTTTAGTGTCATCAAACGTTCGGCTTCGGCTTCTGCCAGAAATCAGCTGTCGCGTCGTCGGTTGGACACTCGAGATTATGTTAATTTGGTAAACAGGCAACAACCTCCTTTCGTAGAACTGATGGTGATTATGATAAGTGATAGATGATAAAATAAAATAAAATAAGCAAGCAATAGGTATTACCTATTGACTAATTTCAAGGTTATAAAAGTAGCAATTGCTTCCACAGCGTTTTGTATTTCTACGTCTTTCAGCAGGATTGACACAAGCTGTTCCGAAGTTTATTCCATACATTTTTTACTCTCCTACCATCGTTGTCGTTTAGACTGATTCTTTGTCTAGAGCGTCTGACTTTTGTTTGATTGTGTGTTAGCTATGCTCTTATGTAAGCTATATTGACTGTATAGTTATCCTGTATTATTTCTAAGTCATTGGCAGCCTTCGCTCTTTGGAGTCAATTCATCATCATCTTCCCGCCCTTGCCCCATTCTATGTATTTGGGGTCGGCGTATTTTTATGTATCTTACGAAATCCAGCAGGCAGTTAGAACTGACTGTACTGTGTGCTACTGACCTGTACACCTACAATACTACCTATATAATCAATTAATTATTCAACTACCATCCTCATTCACGAAAGATGTTACTCGTCTAAACAATGTATTTACAGTACACAACTACAATAGGTCCAATAACCCACCATTGTTTGGGCAGGATCAATCAAACCCGTGGCGTGTCTGTCTGCATTGGTATCACCCTTAAATCAGAATTACAACTCATTATAATACTCATGTTAGAATTTCTAATTTTAATAAAGAGTTTTCTAAACTTGTTGTCAAAGCTAAAAGCTATCAAAGTGAAATTATGGATAATGGCAACAAATCTTCATAACGAGTTCGACCTGTCGGGTTATGGCAAAGGAGTTCAATAATGGCTTAACTTAAAATTGAATTAATGTTTACATTGGCAACAATACGACTACGAGTACGACCAAGAAAGGGAAAGAGTAAATGTTCACGGGTTTGAAATATAGACAAGGCAAACTCTTAACTCTACTTGCTCCCAAATATGTAGATAGGTCGAACATACTGGGAATTGGAGAAATGGAAATCGAACAGAGCGCTTGTATTATGCAAATGGCTAAATAATAACAGTCCTACCAAGGGGTACTCGTATCATGTTACCCAGTTTCAGGGCTGTGAAGGTCAGATCTCCATGCTCCATGTAAAATACTGGTTTTTAGTATAAATAATAAAACAAATATTCTTTTTAATATAATATAATCTTCATCATATAAATTATAAATTCTTATCAAATTATAATCATCTAGGTAGTTTGGAAGCCTACTCTTACATACAGTAGTTGGGGAAACGCTAGGCCGATAGTGATCTGAATGACGGACGTGCTACATGTTAGGCTGAAGGTAAGGTGGGTGAGCTAGTACTATATTCAAATTACTAACAGACCAAACCTAAACTGTACGAACCTCCCTCTCATTGAGTGCTCCTACGTCACCAACCGCTCGGCATGCGTCGCGCACGCTCCGGGACGTGCGCTGACGACGCTGACGTGACGCCTGCGCCCGCGCACGGGCATTTGCATTGGTTTCCGCCACCAACAAACACACCGACACTGGGATTATAACCAATATAGGATATGGAGCTATTAAACTTATGGGAATCGGACTTGGAGGACTGATGTGAACCTTGCCCTATTGCCGGGATGAGTCATTGCTCATCAGGAAGTAGAAGAAGTCATAGAGAGTTTCTGAATTGAGTTTTGGTGATGTTTAGAAATATGAGGAAAAGAGTAGTTAATTCCTCATCCTCCATTAGAAACGGCCGATCCGCCAACCAGGCCGGGGCACGGTGTTGTGTCTCGTGGGCTACTGCCCGAAAGGTGTTTTCGGGTTATTGAATTGTCCTACTCTCGCAGATAACTCTGTTTGAGCGACATTGTAGATAGGTAGGTGATAAATATTTTCTAGTCTCAAAGATCGACTTACCTAATTGATCCAAGTTTATTCATCCAATAATCCACGAAAGTATTATTATAGGTACAAAATAATTTCCTACGAGCTTCTTCCAGCCCCATTGCCACATACAAATTAGTTATGATAAGTTTATCACACATCCGATCTCCTCTGAATCATCCTCGCCCGGTACTGCGGAGGGTGGAGAACAGGAAGCCTTCCCACTTCACTGTAGTCTAGTAACGTATAATATAGGATGTCGTAATGGTCACACTAGGTATTATAGGCAGTTTGTCTTTTCCGTATTGGTGGAAATGGAATTTAGGTACTTCAACAGGCTAACGGGGAGTAACTTCGTGCGTTAGACTGGTGCACGTGCACCTGATAGTCTGTCTTCTTATAACAGTTTAACATGAAGGCGATCTTGGAGAAAGTCTAAAAACTACCGCTCAGAAAAAGGAATAAAGAGCGTATGTTGTCAGGATATGACTTTATTGAGTTTCAGCTTCTGTTAACTACTTCAAGACTCCCTGAGGGGGGCGAAGCTTGCCTATAGCCCTAGCTTTCGGTCGAAGCTGGAGGCCCCCATACCCATCAAACCAATTTAAACGATGACACACAACATCATTTCCTAACAATAGAATCATTTTTACTCCACTATTTAATACTTCAACAATCTTCAGTGAATCAGTCAAAGATCACATGCACAATGGTCCATCACACCGAAAAACCTGGACAAAAAGAAGTACTAAATATTTTTGAAATAAAAATATTTCAATGCCGTAAGGTGCTTACAACACAATCGTATAAAAAACCAGTTAAATGGCGCTCAAAAAATAAAATTAAGATATTCTAAAGTAACCCTTTGGTCGACAGCGCGTCATAATCCGCTTTATCAAGATCCATCTTAAAAACTTCGAAAGGAGAATGAACTTCACCGTTCCTAAAATAAGGTTGAAATTAGTGTATTGACATAAAATAAACAATCATTGAAATGCGCTCACTAAGTGGCCTCAGCAATTTTCTTTACACATAAATGAGATCAGAGGTGTTAGCTTGTTAGTATTTTTAGTTATTTTGTTATAATAAATACTTTTTAAAAAACTTATATTTTTGTGTAATATTATCTGGAATTGGATGGATATCTAAAGGTGGTTAATGAAGATACCAACAGCATTTTGCTTTTAACTGCAAAATACGTTACTGAAAAAATAAGCAATACCATTAATTCATACGCTATTAATTTTGCATTGATACGCATTCCCATAATCCAAACTCCCCAGAGCTCAACGCCATATTTTTTTCTGGAGAAAGAAGGAATTCAATTTGCTATAAATTAAAGCTTTTTGTAAACTTGTTTTAATAAAAAAATAAAGCACTCCCGGTTGATAATGTAAGACTGTTTGTCAAATAAATTGATAAGATTGGCACCACGTGGCTCGGCCACCCCGCGTTTATAATGATTAGATTTACAAATATTGGCTTCTCAATAATAAACTGTAGGTTTTTTTATACTGTTTGATAAGGGCAGGTGCTTGAGCTTCAAAGTATCAGTTTGTAGCTTTATCTTATGTTACTTCCTTAGATTGTCGCACTGAATATGAAGTGATCTGGGGTCTTTTGTGGTCTTAGATAATGCAGAAGACGTGTGCGTGTGCGTCGCTCTTGAATTTGCTTAAAAAACCACAAAAAGCTGTCTCGTGATTGCTGTAGGTACTAAATGGAAAGATGATTAAAATAATAATGAACCGTACTTTAGAATCATGTTGCACTCACAACAAGTCAACGACAGCTAATTATCAATTAATTAACGTCAAAATACATCCCACAGCATATGTCCTGTATTGTTTATTTTCTTATTTTTATTTTTTTGTTTTCATTATTAATTACTTAGCTAAATCTAAAAATTTGGAACATCACTCCATTCTGTATCTAGGAAAGGGCGTTGGTAGCTGCGCTACAGTTTATACTTTTGCAGCTTCCATCGTTTTACTGGTTGTACTTAACCTTGTGTTTTTGTTCCGAAATAAACTTTTTATTATTATTTATTATTATTAATAATGAACCGTACTTTAGAATCATGTTGCACTCACAACAAGTCAACGACAGCTAATTAACACCAGCATTGCTATCAAACATTAACCGCAGCACAGTAAAAGAGAAACTGCACAATTTCTCAGAAATCAATTCAAACGTAAGATATTTTTTATGACAACTTCCTTCCCACGTCCATTCGCAACAATACTTACAATTTCACCTAAACAAACAGTCAGACATGATCTTACGAAGCCGTGGCAAATATTTAACGGTATATGAATTAGTAGGCTCGCTCGCTCGCTGGGCTCCCAGACACCCCGGTGGGCCGCCCGTGCACCAACCTAGCACAAAAACCTATTGTATTTTTACCTTATTATTGAATTTACACCTCGGCTGTGGGACAACAGTGCTGATTCTAACTGCCGTGTCCGAAATCGCGAAAAAAACCTTTGAAGAGATAATCGAAAACTGTCACAAGGAGTTTTATTGTCACCATCCGGTGTTTAGGAAATACACGAGTGCTTAGAATTGGTTTGTGTGGCTAACTGAGGATTCGGAAACACGGTTTTCAGGTTTTTCAGAAGTCTTATGTATTGCTTACTACGTTGTAATACTACAGGAAAATAAGCAGTATTTAAAGCAAAAAGGTTTGTGAGTCCAAAAAAAAGCCTTTAATTTTTTGTTCAGACAATCAATTTCATAGCCAAACAATACAATGATCATTTATTGTCATTTTACAACATCTTTCTTTAACATTTTGCTCCACAATGGGCGAATCGTTCGCAACTATAATAACATTATAACGCTTCACCTCAAACCTGACATAATTACATATAATGTTGCTTTCCTCCATTGTGATGCATCGACGGAATTTTATGCCCATTTCACTATAATGGCTGTCCCTAAGCCCCGTACAAACAGCATGATGGATGCGTTGCGGCGCCCACAAAAGAACCATTGACAGCATTCACGTACCCTACCCTACGTCCAATTATAACGAAAAAGTAAAGATTTTGTCCACCCGCACCGATATCGACCCACTGTGTCACACAAAAAATATTAACAGAGCTTACTGGTTTGTTTTCTAATGAAATATGTATATCGAAGAAACATTTTTGCTATGAATTATGAGATAGCAGAATTACAAGATAATTGGACAATCACAGGAAACTAAAACAAGATCATTCTTAATTTTTTTTATTGATTAATAAATCACTGCAGTTCCACCACTAAAGTGCATTGACAATACTTTTTGAATTTGAAAGATCATTGTCGTTTAAACTTATAACGACAAGAGCATAAAAGAATGACACTGGACTAATATTGACCTCGATAAAGTGTTGCCTTTCCTAAATAAATTACGATAAAGGCTAGAGGGTGATGATGTAAGTGACTTGCCTTCTACTGCAGCAGCAGATGGCTAGAAGTGATGTCATGACTCCTACCCAGCTGCTGCGCACAGGACCTCTGGTGCAGTTCGCAGCAGTAGGCCCTAGTGAATCTCTGGCCGCAGTGCCGGCACGTGAATAGAGAAGCGCGGGCGCACTTTAAGTCGAGCGTGTGGCGACAGACGCAACAGTCCCTGGAAGACGGACAAATTAAGTCAATTACAACTTTTGCTCTGAAAATTGTTTCAGCTGGAACTTGGACTTCATAATATATGGTTTAAGGTTTTTTTTAAACACCTGGACAGCTTAATTCCAATTTTGCTTGTTCTGTACTATGTACATACAAAACTAAATATGAATACCTTGTCTTTCCCGAATTGTGTAATTTAACGTGAGCACTGAGCTGTGACGGCTGACTGAACGACGCGCCGCAGATGTTACAGGTGTAGTGCGGCGCGCACCGCTTCGACGGAAGTAGTGGTGGCAGCAGCGACAAATAAAAGTGGTAGTTCAAGTTTGGCACGTACGATAATATCTTCTTCACCGTCTCCGTAGACACTCTCAGTAAAGCCAACAAGCCCAGAGGATCAGTGTTCACGGCTATAGTCATCGCCCTTTGATCCGTCAGCGGTCTCTTTTCAAATAAAGGCTTCTTTTCCGATCTAGTTTTATACAGAGAATCAGTCACTTCAGTTGATCTCTCTTTTGTTGGAATATCAAATGTTATTTGCAATGAACAACTCCTGTCGTTACGCAGGTTCAGTATTTCTGCGATGTCGCTTTTAGCTTGATCACTCTTTTTCATTTCTTCTAGTAATATTGTTTCCATTTTAGAGATGCTAGAGCCTGTATGTCTTCTCAGTTCGTTAGGCAGAACTTCAGAGATCGTGAAACTTCTGGAGCTGCTTTGTACAACATATTCTTCATTCTTATAACTGTAAGGATCGCTGCTATGTCTGTTCAGCATAGTTCGGCTGGTGTTGAGGATTTCACAAGCCGATACTGCTGCACTTCTTTTGGATAAAATAGTGTTTCTCTTTGCTTGGATGTCTGTCATGATCGAATTCATAGATTTCACTAAACAGTCTATCTTCTCTTCGATAATAGCTAAAGATTTCATTTTTGTATTTTCTTCAGATTTCCGGATTTTAGCTTTTAGTTTCATAATGTTATCAGTAACTTTCTTAAAATTTTCTCTGAAACATTCGTTCTTTTGAAGATCAGCATCAATGCACGCATCATTATCGAAAGGTATCTTGCATGGTTTTTCTACTATTTCGTGTTTGAAATCTACTAGGTTGTTAGGAGCACTGGAGTCCTTGTTATTTTTTAAATATTCATGTTTAGAGGGTACATTTACATCCTTATCAAGTTTGGTAACTTTCTGTGTATAGGGTACACCAGCTTGCATGTGGCGTTTCAAACATTTATGTTTATGGGGTAATAATACATATTGACTTTGTTTGTAAGTTTCATCTTGGGCATTTGGTTTTACTTCCGTGTAATAAGGACAAAAGATATTGTTGATGTCTTGGATAATGTCATCTTTAGGGACGTAGAGTTCCTTGTAGTCTTCTTCGTCAACTAGAGGTAAGTTAGCTGTCTGAATATATCCAGGTGCGCCCCGTGATTTTCTCATATGAAGAGGTACAGGAAAATACGGTCTAGCAGCGACATGTATACCATCAATCTCAGATTCAGGATTGTTATCAACCGCTACGCTGTTACCACGAAAGTATCTACCAGATGACCTAGTACGCCAGTTGTATGCATATCCTTGCCGTTCTTTATTCAACCTTAGCATACTGACTTGTGAACCAATGGAATAGTAAAAGCGATCATTATCGCACGGAAACAATCCGATATCTGGTGGTAAAGCACTTTCATAATTGTGTGAATATTGACCGTGCATGGTGGATGGCGTGTTATCATGAGCCCCATTAATATCTTCCAGCAAATGTTGATTCGGGTTAGCTTGGCGCCAGTTGACTCTCATATTGTAGCAGTCGTCGATCATCTCCGGAGTGTTGTGGTCGCCGGGTACGTACTGCGGCGATATCCTACTCGGTTCGTTACTGTAATATCTATGTTTATTTTTCAAATCGTTGATGTAATTGTTCCATGCTTCTCTTTGTTTTTCTGTTTCCCGTTCAATCACTAGTTTCCTCACTATCTTCTGTAACTTTGCGTTTTTTTTCAGAGTTCTGTATACGAACTCTTGATTATACATAATCTCTAAAGGGCGGCAGAAAGTGCTTTTTTCGCATTGTTTATTTCCATCTGCTATAATATGGTCTCTCATCATCTCGTTAGTAGAGGATTCTTCATTTCTGTTATTATCTTGGTTAAAATCCTCAAACTGCAACTCATGACCATAACGTGGGGTTTCAAACATATCTCTTGAATGGAACGAGTATTCTGTATGAAACTTGTTAGAAGACACACTCGCCACGGGCGCATGAGGTCTTTGCTTTCCTCCATGGTAAGCATCGCACTGTTCTTTTAAGTACATGTGTTCGTTGTAGTTGTTGCTCAACGCGTAATTTTTCAACATTTCATTTACGAGCCCTTTGGATGACTCTTTAATGGGATCTCTATTCGGCATATCATCAAAAATATTGATAAATTCTTCATTCTTTCGTTTATTTGGTAGTTTTCTCCTGACATCGTCGCCAGCATTGCCTCGGACACTATGAAAAGGGTTTAAGTTTTTCACAAATAGTTGACCTGCGTAGGTTTTGTAACAACGGCTGTTGTGTGGATGTCCACAACATTTTCTTGATTTCTCGTCATCTTTCAAATCCATTATTCATGTCACAGAAAATTTATAATGGCCGAATGTCGCTGACTAGACATTTTTTTTTATTTCTAGAGAAGAAAGAAGAAAATAGATCTGTCACGTTTTTGGTCGTTGCAAAAAGTTTTTTCAATAACGAACCTCTTTGGACATCAAAGAAGATGCAAAGTACAGTCAGCAGAAACAATATGTATGGAAATACTTAAGTCTTATTCTAGACAGACATAAATTAAAAACAGGGTTTTAAAATATTATGGCTATCCAAATATTGAGCATAAGTTTACGTAAACGGTACCTATTGCTCCATTCAAATTTAGAAAGGGCTTTTGAAAATTAGTAGATGTTTACCTATTTACGTTCATGGTTTTTCTATTACTTGTAAGTCCACATTTCTACATAATAATATATTTTGACTTACGTACGAGGGCAGCACAACTGTTGACTTCTTCAACTTGAGTCGTTTTCTTTTGAAAATAAGACAAACATCCAAATAACGTGAGTTATCAACAATAAACTTATGAGTTTTAGTACAAGTTAATATCGCAGCGCATAACGACATTGTAACAAGACTGAGGTGTGTGGCCTGAGCCTCTGGCCAACAACCCGTAATCACGACCACCCAAATATTAGCGGAATATTACTTGTGCCGGTGTATCAACGTATGAATTCATTTAGTGGAGTTGGTTTAATAGTCTTGAACAGATTATTGTGATTTTTGAGCAATGTAAGGTTAGAATTGATGAAAATGTTCAACTGAGAGATTTACTAAATAATTAACCATTTAAATAATAATCTATTAACCTTACATCAAATATACAGGCTGTAACAAGACCCTTCACGAAGCCGAAAGGCACTTGTTCTCCCCGTCATTGCGATCATTTTTTTGTTCTAGCTAGACCATACCTGGGAACCTTCTATTTACGGAGATATTTGGGGTCAAAGTTCCAACTTTTTCACAAGTTTTCTTTTAGATACATGTTTTTAATGTAACATTTTTACTTTAATCACCTCCACGACCCCCGTACTACTCAATCCATCCATCAGCACAATGTTTTGAGTGCGTTACATTGAGTCCCACCGTAAAACGTGATTTTCCACCCCAAAAAAAAGTCGTTTCCCAGCAATAATTACACCCTCTCAACAACAGCCATATTTATTTATTTATTTATTTTAGTACAAAATACAAAATCTTTATACTAGATCTAAAATTATGCTATAAAACAAATAAACCAACAAAAAGGCATTTAAAACGATCAAAAAGCAATAAATAATCAATTACTACCTATCCAAACACACCGAGGGGAAAACATACAAAAACGAAGATTATCGAAAGCACTACAGGCATTATACAATCTCTTTAGATAACACATCAACACGGGACAATTTTTTATTAATTTATAAAGTCATGGCCACATTTTAGGGTTACGCGCTATCATGGCTCCAAGTTTAAATAAGTAACTTTAATTTGAAGCATTTTCTTAAGAAAAAATGGAACCTATTAAAAAAAAGGACTCATGATAATCAAATAAAAATCATTGCAATTCAGGCAATTATTTGATTCGCTGTGAATTACATATGACCACATTTATTCTAAACATAATACCTCAGTCAGCCTTAGCAATCAGTAATATAGAAAAAATAGGTCAAATTCAAGACTCTTAAGTCAAATATAATCACTGTCCTCACAAAGTTCTATTGTTTTTTTTTTTAATTGAACAGTGTACAGAACTCTCAACGCTTTTGAAAGCTCGCTCTCGTCAAGTTTTTATCAATTTCCAAAACTTATGTTTGCATTTTGATTAGTTTCTTTAAGCGCGTGACACGCCCGCGCTGGTTCACAGCTTGTCGCGATTATGTTAATGTATCATAGAATATTCAATGAAAAAAACACACCCTTATACTTTATCTTATATTGTTACTTTTACTGTTTTATTTGACGTGTCCGAGCCTTCATGTCTTCTGTCATCTGTCGGTGACTCGGGTTTTTTTCACCCGATTGTTATTGTGTAATGAATATTTAAATTGGGGCACGTTTCGTCTGGAGACGATAGTACCTTAAGTATGTTATCCCTATTATGCATAAACCTTCCAACGTTCCATTAATTCTATTGCTTTTTCAAGCAAATATACACCTTGTATATTTCATCGTATGTCGGAAAAATAAGGGAGTATAATATGGCCTTCATCCTTTATAAAAAATGTCGTACCTGCAGTACCTAAGAAAAATTAAACAGCTCCCCTAAACTAAATTCCAATAGTAGTAATTCAATTGCCCAATTTACTGCGTACACCGCTGAGTAAACAACTTAATAATATAAAGAACGTCCTTCAAAGGGGTCACCTTAGAGCAGCGGTCCTCATAACCCACCCTGGGGTACTCCACTCCAGTAACGCTTAGAAAAAACTTCCTTGACTACAAGAGTTCACTCAGTGGTCTATTGTACATTGATGTTTAACTTACTATGGAAGCAGAGAGATCTCGAACAAAAACAGCGATGTAGTCGAGATAAAGTAGGTGTGTGACTTTATCAAAAGCTTTTGGTAGGAAATCGTCCAGTCTAGACGACAGTATTAAAAGCAAGGTGAAGGTCGCAGCCTGCTGCGCCGTCACTATGGGGATGAATACAAAGTAAGATGATTGTAAATTAACCTCGTATTGAAACGCGTAATTTCGTTCATTAGAAACAGTTTGTCTTGTAGGAATCTTACAAAAATGTGCGCTAGAACTCGCGATCATAAGTGGTCCTTGTTAGTTAGGAACTTTAGAATAATAAAATTAGGTATTTATTATTATTCGGTAACAATTGGGCGAGAGTTTCTCTTCATTTCCGGAATTTGGAGATTTTTATGCTACTCTGACTAGCAGTCTTACAAGAATTAACAAACATGAAATAAGACTCCAATATAAAAACAATATCAGAAGCCAATCACCTCATTAAATTCAGAGAACATCGCAACTTCATATAAAACCAACCAAAAAAATAAACGAGTTGCATCCAAACATAAAAAAATCAGCCATAAAACTGCCAAAACATGCAAGTTGACCAATTAAGCCATCAAGGGGGCAAGTGGGCACTGGTATCGCTCGACAAAGACGAGCCAAACGGAGCTATCGCCGATAAGATAGCAGTAACGGGCCGCAGTTCCCACGACGGACAATGTGTTTGGATAGATAAAGAATTACTTGAGGAAAATAAAGGAGTTGTGTTTACTTGTGTCATAAATGGCGAAATGTGTTGAAAGGTGTTTGTTTTTCAGTATTTAGTTCGTATTTTGCTACGGTAGGTGACATTCTAAAACCTATCAAAGTAGAGGCATTGGGTTCTTTACGTTCATCATCTACTTTTTCTTCAGCAGCTTCACTAGAATCTGTGAAAAACTCCTCTGCTAATTAATGCTTCCGTGCCGATATCGTGTAGGTGCATTATGTTTCTTTTGTTGATCATATTATATTTCATTTGTGTACAAAGCTAGCTCGTATCTTGAATACATTCTTACATTTGTTAGTCCTCTCTGTATCGATATGTCGTCTAAATATTGACTTAGTTTCCAAACTTTAGCGGAATGTTTCCTGCATTGATGGTGACATGCTAACAATGGAGAGCCTCTGTGCATCCACTTTGTATCGCCGACGAGCATAATCTCCTAAACTTCACATTCCTCACATAAAATCGTGGTGCGAACAAAAAATCTTTGTGATACCGATTTTACTGAGAAGGGATCTGTAGTTCTGTACGCCTCTTTGCCTTGGTGCTTTGGTTAATGCTATATGTAAGACAGAAATTGGAATATAAGCTGGAAGTGGATGATACTGCTAAATGGTATGTTTCAGGCGTATCATTAAATCTAATCAGTCAAAACTATCGGGAATATCTCTAATATTGGTTTTTCATTTTACTGAATTTGCACATAAATCTCCAGTAATTCTAATCACGACGGTGACGGCGAAAAAGCTCCTGGGAATTTTCCAAGAATCACAATAATTTCTCACTTCTTCGCGCTTACAAGCATATCCTTAACAAGATTGATCCAACCGCTGTCCAAAGAACCCTAATACCAGCCAGCCGGTGCCAGAAACTCGGTCGCGACACAATAATGCTTACCTATGAATAATAAGATCAAATAAAATATAAAAAAAAAAAACACTTGGGACTGAAGCACAATCGTACACGCTTGTAGACAAACCATTATATAAATACAATGACATATTGCTATCTCGCTCTGGCGCCGGTCTTAAAGGCACTCTTTTTGTTTTCCGTCTCATTCACCTGAATTAGCTTTATAGTTTATAATGTTATAGCGATCGTTGGTTGTGTTTATTTGGTCTGGATTCGTTTCAAGTCTTTATAGCTTGAGAGAGCTTTCCGATAGTCGATACTTGTTACGTTGGTCGATGATACCAACAATTGATATTGTTTCTGCTAGAGCCAGTTTCTAAAGCTGTGCTAGGTGCTACTGATTGATGGCAAATATTTATTTACAAAACAGCATCATCATCATACTACTGTCCTTATGCAAATTACTTGTGGTCGACGCAGCATGCCCATACTTCTTTATAACTCTTCATCTCAGTAGTCAACCCATTTCTAGCCATATTTTCGATACAGTCCATCACTGGTTTCTTTAGTAGAGGAAGCCTATTCTGTTATACTCATTTACACGTTTATTTACAATTTCGATTTGAAGGCGAAGAACGAGCTTCATTTTACAAACCATGAATCAATTCATGAATTACAAAACGTATCGTACGAATTAATTCAAATTTTTACCTCCGAAATTCACATCGAAAAACAATTAAAATTCTTTTAAGAACTCTGCAAGGTCACATGCCTGGCATACCCTTAGAAACAAGTCCTGATTCGAATGGAGCCCCCTCAATACGGCTGCCGACAAAAACACTTATTTCAATATAATTTAAATGGGGTTCTGTGTTGCCACGCCCACCGAAATTAGAATACCACTGTTTAAGACCAAGCTTGATATTAAAATATTTCAGACTAAAAAAGTTCTGATGGATGCAAGGACCAACCAAATCTTCATGATGAGGCTAAAAAAACTATGAAAGTATATCGAATTCTCTATTGAAGGCTTTATCTGCATGCCGTCATAGTGCACATGCAAAATTTTCCTTGATTTTTCTCAAATTTTCTAGATTAATCTTTTCTCTATATGAATATTAGACCCAAGATATAATACCTGCCTGAACTCTAAAAATTGCCTATTTAATAATCTTAAATTTTGACTCACTATTCAGCAGGATAACTTAATTATGCACTAACATATAGTTCTAATAAGATTCTCCTTAAGCGGAGTGCAAAAATTTCGAGAACGTTAATTGTGCGTCGGCGGTTGGCTCTCGTGAAATTCCATTATTATTATAATTATTTGTTTACGACCCTTTCACCTTAAAATATATTTTTATATGAATGTTTCTAATGTTGTAATGCAGTCTTAAAATGCGGTATTTGAACAGCAAATTCTCCTTTATTGACCTATGAGAAACCGGACGGAAATTCAACGTCGGAAAATCCAGTCGTTAGAAAAATTGTATATCCCGCACGATATTTTTTATCCTCAAATACCTAGCTATAGGGTCAAAAGGACCACGGACAATATCCCCGAACCAAGAGATTCAAAATAAATCAACACTATCTTCCCCACAGATAACAAAAACAAACAGCAAACCAATCAATTAGTCAGTCCGTAAAGCCAATTGGATTAGATTCCACAGCCACGAGATACAAAAAAATAAAAAAATGTTAGGAAAGGCGCTAGAGCCTCCACTTTTAATTATCGTTTACCGACGCATTGTTTAGCGTGAAAAAAGATAAAGAAAGAAAAAAGTTAAAAGAATATAAAGTTGTCGGAGGTAGAAGTGATCCATTTGGTGTCAGCGCGTAAATCTATCCCTCGAGGACCAACGTATCTGTTACACTGACTGCCGAAGATAAAGATAATTACTGACCATCTCTATTGTGTGATCATTTAAAATTATCTACTAATTGTGTTTTATTGAAATTTTTATTACGAATAAACTAAGATTATAATTGATAAAATAACAATAACATTTTTAATTTGGTGCCGTTTTTAACCCATAAAATCGCATCGGAGCCGTATCGTTAAAATTGAAATAGCTTATCTAATGCGATGTGAAGAGAAATTCATAGAAATGTACTGAATATTATAAAGCAACATAACTGCGGTTCGCTTGACGAAGATAGAACCGTAACGATGCTATTTACCGTAATGAGGTAAAGGAATATAAAGCGCCACAAATGGCGCCAGACGAATGGCAGAACCACTTGTACAACTAGCTTCTCGTTCAGCAAAACGAAAATACCTCAGTAGTAAAAAATCCATGTTACCAACAGCACAAAATAATGTTGCGTAAAATCTCAAGGTCTTTTTGTGATAATGACACATTTCAATAGCCTTATTACAAGTACCTCATAGTAGGTATACTTCAGGCAAAATAGCAGCTGCCTGGCAGCTTTTCACCTTCAAGAATTTCATCATTATTGGTCCTTCCAACTTTAACGATTTCAACAGCGTCTTCAGAGCCGCAATCATTTCTCATCTCGCTTCGTGTCCGTCCCGCGCCCTCTAAACCCGAGATTTCAACAGTTTTTTAGTGAGGGCATCGCGTAGTGGCGGCGATTTCACGGGCGAGCCGTTTCTCACACGCGCCCGGACCGCCCGCGCCGGCCGACCCGTTTTTTTACTACTACGATGGATTGTGATGTCTGTTTTACGATGATAGAACTCGCAGCTTTGATAAAGCTCTTAGGTTGATCGTCTTTCTGGTGATAGTTTGTTTTGGACTAGTGGTGACTGGTTGAAGAAAAGACTGTTTCAGTTGGCGATTACTGGTCGTTCCATGCTTCTATTAAGTTCAAGGAAAAGATTCAGTCTTTAAAGTCCCTCAAAACCTACTCAGCTACAAAGCACACAATCGAAACGTCTCAGATGAGTCTGATCCGTGTCACGTATTAAGTAAATAATATACTCTTTGTTCTTGGATACTGTATCCGAAGTATTACTGTGGCTGACTTGTCGAGTTGAATGAAACACTGACTGGTCAATTCTATTACTGTCCCTAGTTCCCTACATTTAATCAAGTTTATATTTCCAAATCATAGTTTTTCTAGACACGGGAAAATAAGTCTTCTTTCCCAGAGAAGTATCAACTACTATCTTCACATACAAACTAAAGCGGTACTCATAATAAGCAGGCTCAGGCGTCGCAGAGCCTGGAAGACGCGGCAATGAGGAGCAACGACGAGCCACAAACAAAGTGAGCGCAAACCTCTCGAGTCTCCCACACTGACTGAAGTACAAACACAAACATACACTCGGCTCAACTGTGGCCGCTGTTAGGAAAACAATATATGAAGTGACACGCTTTTATTTATTATTTTTTACTAAAGCTTCGTAGTGAAATATACATGGTACACAACGATAAACAATGTATGATGTACAACGCGGCGGCGATTTGGCATCAATTGCTAATGATTCATAGAAAATTCACTATTACCTCCTATTGAAAGCTGTCGTAATACACACTTTATTATCTAAATGAACCTGAACAAACCCTTAAGCGGTTATTGTTGAAACTACGACTGAACTACTATTAGTATTGTGAGCCAATGTTTCCCTTTCGCCATATTTTTTGGTATTTTGCTCCGCGCAACACTTCAATAACGTTATGCTTGCCCGAGGCTCAAAATTGCTCAATTTGACGGTAACTTGGTGTTCTACTGACCCCATGGCTTATGGCGTGAAAATACATTTAGTTACTTTATAATAGTTTATAATACCGCATAACATGGTAGCGGTGGCGAATCGTAACTCGCAACTCCAATATTAGTTGCCAGTGCTCAGATCGAACTATAAGAAAAGTTTCTTGATGAATAAAGTTTTTAGCTCTTTAGTGAATGAACTGGCAACTTCCAACTCTTCATTATCAAGTTGAACCTAATTCTGCACCTATCCAGTTCTTGGCATTTGTTATAATTAGCAATTTTTGAGTTAATAGAAAATCAAGTGTATTATAGTTTAGAATCCCTCAAAGTTAAGTTAACTGTACGCTATAAAAACGAATACTTCTCAAGTAATTCCTGTACTGGCACAACAAGGGCTTCAAATGTCTCGTCTGTACTCCGTACATGAATCTAAACAACACGGCAGCGCATTGTTTGACAATTTGTTTGTCGAACAATAACGTCGTTTCGCTAGCGCTTTCCCGGAACGCGAGCTATACGTGATCTCGGTTCGATCCGCCCGATATTACGCGACCACCACGCATTTCCTTAAAAAAAACTTCACCACACAACACCTTGTGAAACCATCCATTGCCACACCAACAAGAGACGTACAAGTACTGCTCAGTAAAAAAGACAGCAATGAACTTAAATCAAGCGATGCTATGGTTTTCGTTTGTTACGCCGTCAAAGCGTTAAAAGTGCCTGGGGGCACGCTGCAGGTATCTTCGGTTTAAAAAAAGAAAATTAAAAAATAAGACAAGTGTAGGGCCTTCGCGTGACGCACTCCAGTGCTGTGGGAATTGTGGGAAACAAGGATTCGAGAGGATGGGAGTCGTGGGAGAGAACATGTATGGACGTATGTCAAGCTTCCACTGTGCTTCCGCTATGGAGGCAGAAGTAATTGAGTGCAACTAGACATCGAAGAAGACATGTTGCGCCTATATCAAATTATTTGGCAAAGGAACAGAAGGATGAAAACAAAAAGCTAATTTCTAAATCAAAATGGACCCCAAGACCAGACTATCAATAAGTATTACATCCCAACATGAGGATTACAATGACCATTTAATTAAAAGAAAGTAAAGGCTTTCAGTAGTAGTAAGCACTGCTCCTTGTAGGGATTTGTAAAATGTTTTTAATATAACACTCCGTGCCTCGCGCTTCACATTACACTGTGAAGCAATGCAACAGTTAAATGCTGTCACAATCTACAGCTATCTCCAATGTTATTGCTAATAGAATTACTACAATTAGTGATGCTCTATTAACAGATCCGCTTTGCTATGAAACGTCAAGTATTATATTTTATATCTCGTCGATATTTACCAATCTTACTAGTTTATCACAATCCGTCTATATCTGACAGTCTGAGGCAATCGTTACGAGGCTTGTATTACCTATGTGGCAAAAGTTTACCTAATGATAGGAAATGAGTGCTGTCAAACGATCTTAAAATCTTAAAAAGATCCCGACACCAATCATTTGCCACTTAATCTTTCTACACCCTGAGAATTATAAAAGCATTATACATATACGTCATTTTAACTAATATCTTCCAATCTATCTAAAAACAAAGTATCTTGAACCAGCACATCACTTTTTCCATCACCAATTAACGTCCATGTAGGTGGTCCGTCAGTCCAACACCAATATTTGCGATATATTTTACAAATCGTCATTACATCGCACCTTGTAATTAGCTTGCCGAAACTTAGGCCAAGTTTTTGCTAGAGTTCGACCAACATTGGATTTACTGTCCCAGAAAAGTTGGCACTCCTTTATTGTAATTAGTATAAGGTTGATTTTTGGTTAGAAAGCAGTTTCCAAAAAGGTAAACTTAGTATTCATAATTAGGAATGATCCACGTCGGCGTCTTTTCAAGTCCGAATTATTTTTGATGGTCCAGGGGGCGGATCCTATGGTCCTCTGTTTGATTTGGTCTTCGCCGCTTGTGTTTTTTAACAAATTAGCGCCGATTTGTTCCCGGCAGGGGTCTATGTTGCCCGTGATGACTTTTTTGATGATGATTGGCCGTTTTTCATATAATTTGTGTGGTCCTCCTGTATTTGTTTGTTTTTTAATTCTGAGATTCCGATCGATTTAGAGCGGCAAGTGTAACAGCGTGTGTAAATTCAAACACAACTGTTGTGAAACTTACTTCATATTCTACGTAGAAATAGATAATTTTAACAACTAACACAATACCTCTTAACAAAAGACGAGTCAAAAATCGAACATTCAAAACTGAATACATTCATATCAATTAAATCCCAGCCCGCAATGCGGTCTATCATGCACACCTCCACACCGCACGTGCACCGACTGGATCATGGGCCTGCAGCCTGACAACTATAACAATCGCTTAGCATAAGATGACTAGCCAGGGAAGTCGCAATTTCCTCAGGCCGACATCTAAATCACTACCGGCCTCATCATCACCGGTTGGGAGCTCCAAGAATCGTAGGTGAACAATGGTCATCCTGGCTGTGACGTCACCTCCGTTTCCGCTCAGCTGACCGTCTGTCCGTCTGTCACGTCGCAGTGAAAGTCAAAGTATTACTCATATAGCTGCTACATACGTTAGGTCGGTGTTCTTCGCCTCTATGAATGGGTGGCACCGTTCCGGCGGTGTTTGGCCGATGTTCGATGCTGCTTATTATGCAGTGTCGTTTGGTAGTTACAATTTACATACAACTTATTTGATTGGGTGTGTGCAACTCATTGTATGTCTGCTGTGGTTCTATGACTGCAAAAGGAGACTGCATTTCGTTGTATACTGAAATAAAGATTGCTGAAATGAGCTGATGATGCCCTATCTGCGAATTCAAAATTGTAATGTAATTATATAGTTATAGAAATGTAGGCTATCCGGTAAATCGAGCGGGATTCACCCTGGTGCATCGGTACAAAAATACCCTGATGAGACCAGATTTTCAAATATCAATATTCAACCACGATGACATTATGATAACTCACGCAAGAGATAATATCTGGGTATTCCGTGCGAAAAATTACCCCCAGAACGATGAAATAACAGCACATCATAAAACTGACGGGAGCCAAACCTATGTTACCGCAAGTCAAAGAAACTGATTGATTGGCTGGAAATAGAACGAATCAATGATAGCCAGTACAGTGGAGTGCAAGGTTGCACCGCGGAATTTCGCCACATTGCGGTGTTTAGCCGACTCGATCGGACCTGATGCTAAAGGTCAACTAGGTAAAATTTACTTCATTGTACTACTGCAATGCATTAAAAGTCGAGGTTGTTTTGAATGTTTAGAAGAAATAGCGACTGCTTGCAGATATTTTTATTTACCGTCCGCGTCAGTATCTACACAATACAACATAAAAATTATTTAGTGTTGAAAAATTTGGTCCTTGCATCCGAGAAGAAATTTAAAATGGTGGGTGGAGATTTTGTTAAATTAAATGAAAAAATAGCTAATACAGTTATTGAAATCACCGTGTTTAGTAGACATACTAAGACAAAATAACCATAAACAAGATCTGTTAAGATTACACTTCACAAGATTAGGAACTTTCTCCAGCAAATTACCACAACATTCATATAAAGGGTGTAACAAGACCCTTAACGAAGCCGAAAGCACTTGTTCTCCTCGTCATTGCGATCATATTTTTGTTCTAGACCATACCTGGGGACCTTCTAGTTACACGGAGATATTGGGGGTCAAAGTTCCAACTTTTTCACAAGTTTTTTTTTAAACACATGTTTTTATGTAAGATTTTTACTTTAAAACCTCCACGACCCCCGTACCCACCAGCACAATGTTTTGAGTGCGTTACATTGAGTCCTACAGTAAAAAGTGATTTTTCAACCCAAAAAAGTTTCATTTATCGGTTTTTGTTCCGACGCTCCTCAATTGTTACGTAAAGTTACTTAGTTTGATGTACATAATGCTGGGTTGACGGCTTTGTTAAGGGTCTTGTTACACCCTGTAGGTTTAGCAGACGAGAATTAGGTTAACCTGCGTGGGACTACAATACACTCGTACATGGACTTATAATAAAGTAAAGTTCGCGAAACCATAGTACAGACAGATGTTTGCTATGTCTACCAAAGGCGGCTAACTTCAGGACTCTCCCAAACAAGGAGAAAATTACCACCTCGCAGGGCTATGGTCCCAAGGGAAATAAGTCTATGAGACATTGAAGATTTTATCCGAATCCCGTAATGTTGTAATAGTGCCTTCAAAGTGTACCATTATCCGTTCTGGCACCACTTCAAGCTCTGCTTTCCATATAAGGCAAGCAAGTGACACGTACCTATAGTTAAGAGTTGCTTCCATTGTTAGTAATGATGCTACTTGCCGCTTTCGCTCGTCACTTGGGTTAGCCAGGGATGATACATTTTGATATGCCGTTTTAAAGACGAATCAAAAATTGTGAATTTATTAGCTTTAACAAAAAATCATCTAAATATTAACAATAATTCATAAAGGATTTACTAGATTATTTGAAATTTTTGCGAAAAATCTCGTGAAACATGTTGTGGAGAAAGTTTTGATTATAAATGTGGATGGCTATAAGAGAAAGGGAAAACCAAAGAAATGATGGATGGATTGTGTGGAAGATGGTCTGGATAGAAAGGGGGTGCTTCTGAGTTGACGATGAATAGAGAATTATGGATGAAAAAGACATTCTGACAAGTTCAGGAAAATGATAAGTAAGTTATTTCTCTTGTTGATAGAGCACTCGATGAAAACTTACTCGATACTTGTTAAACTTGTGTTAGCTCTTAGCTAAGCACATAACAGACCCCATAAATCTATGATGGATACCAAGTGATCCGAAACTACTACCCCCGCTACCGCTCATCCCTTGCTCAGTAGTAGCGTGGCGGAACTGTGAGTCATGCGCGCGCGCGTCTGGCGGCGCAGACGCAGCGCTCACTCGCACAGTACTCCGTAGTAATCGTGCCTCGAATCCGCGCCGCGACGCATTCCTGACCAAATGTACAGCGCTACTCAATGGACGCTATGGGTAGCGATGTTCTGTGTGCGTAGAAGCGTTGAACTCCGGTTTACGCATCTTTATAGATAAAGTTTAGTTTAGACTTGATTTCAACCTGCCAGGGTTGCGGGACTGTTCGAAAGAGATACCGCGGCCCTGGAACACAAAGGGCAAAGGAAGGAACATGGATGGGTTTTAGTCAGTAAAAGTCTGACACTCCCTCCTGCTCAGCCCAGAGCGGGAGGGGTTATTTGATGATTTCCCATCGGTAAAAAAAAAAAGACTTGATTTCAAGACCAGTGTGAATAGATTAATAAGAATTAAGTTGAAAAGATCAGAACCTTTTTGTCGACGTTTTATAAGTGTCCATCTAGGTCTATGTGAAAGATATTTTTTTTTTGTTGAGAAAACCTAGGCAAAGAGAGCCTGGCGGTGCTAGAAAAGTCAAAAATAAATCGGATTGACACAAGCCACCACAGTTGTCACTTGTCTTGTCTTTGGAATTACGCAATGAACATCGACGAAAAAAAAAGTAATTTTAATCAACGTAATTCACTATGGAATTACACATTTCTTATTCCAAAACGCAGACGCACTCCTTACGTTTGATTCCCAATTCGCAGGAACCAGCCATATACCTTTACAACAACCGCATCAACTAAACTCAGAATCAATAAAAGCCTCAAAGGCTCTCCGATCAGAGAGGCCGACAGTCCCAAATCCAACACAATGACATTATATGCTTCTCAGAAGTTGTACCCGTACGTGCGCAGGCGCAGATCTATGCTTACCTCACTCGCGCAAATTTGCGCCCTTCACGACAATGTGCCTGGAATGCGGCAAAGGGGTCTTTGTTTAACAATTTATTGCTCTAGCAATGAAGTTGTATTTTGTGTAGATGATTATTTAAAACTGGTAGTACTCAATGAATAATTCTGAAGCGCACTCTTTGAAGTCTTGGTGAGCAGTTAATAAAATCACTCACAAGATGAATCGTTAATGAATTTGAATATCACAGATATCATCATTTGGCCACTGCAGAAGCATACAGGTATTAATCTAAAGTCCACATGTTTAGCTATACAGAATGGATATGTATCAATTGCATGCAATAGTACATTTTGATATAAGTGGGGAAACTTTGTTATTGCATTCGAGCGCGGAATTAACACCCGAGCTACAGGCGAAGGTGTTATGGAGCCGAGAACTGCAATAACATATCCCCACGCGTATCAAACGACGTTTTTCAATACACTTTCGAAGAAATAAAATATTAAAACAAAGTATTTTTGTCAGGAATTATTATGAAACTATGATTTAATTTGCTTTCGCCAGGCTGAAGAAGAAGCAAAGGTATGATGCCGCTATACAGCCTAATATAAAAAGAAGAAAAATCTAATATTTTTGCATTTAGAACACAAATAAATGTTAATTTGTTCATAAAAGTAAATATTTGTTTTAAATAATCATGTATATCTATGATATTCTATTTATAAAAACAATTTAAATACTAAAAAAATATTTACGCCGTTTAGACGCATGTATCTCTTTGCCGAGATTTAAAAAAAAATCACCACCGATTAAAGCTATAGTCATTGAACCCATTTGAACTTATCTGTGAAAAAAAATTATTTCCGCACGTGTGCGGAAAAATATTAAAATTCACGCGTGTGAAATACATTGCATGTTGAACCTAATCGTAGTGCGATGAGGACCAGTTTTCGAGAAAGTGTATTGAAAAATAATTATTAAATTAGTTAATTTTTGTTCGATTTCACAGATATAAAATCAATACAATAAAATAATAGTTTATCTCAGCATCATTTGCAATGACCAAAAGTCCTTAAATTTATAGTTTATTGTTAAGAAATCTTTATTGCCATAAAACATGTTCTTTCAGCCATTTCAGTAATCTGTTTTTAATTGAGTTAATATTATTATTATTTTTTCATCCAAATTGTAATTTTGTGTCAACAGTTTAAGACTTGTATTAAGTCACTCAGTACATTTCCATTCCCAAAGAGGGTAGCAAAATAAACCACAAACCCATCACCTTTACCTCTAGCGATCTTGTAGCATGAATCAGAGCGCCCGCGCAGCTAAAACGACCGCGATCATAGGGGATGCCGCGCCGATGACTTGACGTTACTATTGTTGCCCGCTCCGTTTTAGGAGCCAACGCGGTGCGCGTGTACTTCCTACACTAGGTGGTTCATTCACTATGATAGGTTGGATTCAGATATGACGTGACGAAGTGAAGTTTAGGATTAGGAGTCACCGACAACAGTTTTGTAACAGTTCTGAGAAAAAAAGTGATGTTGATTCAAACAGTGAACAAAAATAACTTAATTCTCATCTTGAATCAACGATAAATCTGCGGAATTTCATCATAGATCATGGTCGTAATCAACTCAGCCAATCACTATCCAGTGCTAGACAACAGCCTCCGCCAAACAGCGCCACAAATACCCTGTCGGCCGCCTTCTGAATACCAGATTTTGTGTAATCTATGGCTCCTCAATAAGGGTCACTTCGATGTTGTGACACCTGCCAACCTGGCATGCCATACCCACCAAACATTCTGCTACAGTTGCATCAAACTAGGCTAATTTATGACACTACTCGGGATCAATTTAGGAATATTTTGGTCCTTATACGCTTAGCCGTTGGTCTTTCCATACGGAGAACAATGGGCGTCCTTCTGGGCTAGGAGGCGAGGTGGGCACAAGGTCGCCAGCTATGGACAATCATTGTAAGTGGAATACATTAAGCGGTCGGAAGTTCGGCCGTTTTCTAATCTTCGCAAATTAGTATGCAGAGGCAAGCGGTTCGCGCGTGCCGATATCGTAACAGTAGACATTTGGTTAGTCATAGCTGCTTAAATAGATGCTCGTAACTCGGAAGCGGTTTCTGCAGAATTTTTTTTCGGTAGCCCCATATAATATGATAGTTTATGATCTCTGTAGTCACAATCCGTTAGTACTGCTTCTGTTGATGACTACTAAACATCGGAAGAATCATTTTGTGCCTCGTATTTGAGTGCTTGCCCAGCCTAGACTAAATTGATATTCGCTGGGATTGTTCATCTTTAAAATAATTTTCGTCTTATGAGAGTTCAGTACATTTCTAATTTCTCTTCAGCTACTTACTGTGATGGTGACGTACCAAAAGCTAATGATGTCTACAACTCGCTAGCTCTACTGCTGAGCTGGGTTCGGTTCACAAATTAGACAAAGTGGTATTGGTTTTTCCATCAGGAATTTCTCAGCCCGGAGTCTGGATTTGTGCCAAGTTGATGGCGATATGCTCGCCCCTATTATATAACTGGCGAAATGTGTAACCTAACGTTTCAAGGAAATACAGACATGATGTAAATGTTCTTTCATAGGCCTGCAACGCAATTACTTTTGTACAATGTCCAGCATAACTAACTACCCATCTTCTTCCCCAGTGCGAGGAGTCGATGTCAGCGGGCGACATGTGTGTCTCCGCAGCACGGGCCGGGCCCTCCGCGCGCTGGCACCCCGGCTGCTTCGTCTGCTCCTCCTGCCAGGAGTTGCTGGTGGACCTCGTGTACTTCTGGAAGGACGGCCGCCTGTACTGCGGGAGGCATCATGCAGAAACATTAAAGCCTAGGTGTTCGGCTTGTGATGAGGTGAGGATTACATGAATTTGTTTTAGATTTTTAAGGTTATGTCACTGGATCTTTGGTATTTGATGTGCATAGCCCGAGAGGGCATTTTAATCTTACCATAAACCAGTAAATTACATGGAACATCTGCCTAACTGACCTCTACAACCCCTGGTAACAATATCCCATGAAGATACTGGTTCTAATTGGCTCTAAAGACTAAAAATAATTGAAAAGCTGAAAATGAAGATTCTGGTTTAGAAACTTAAAATTGTTCACTAAATTGACTTGCAAAAACGAACCCTTAAAATCTATTTAACTAACAAATCAGAACAAAATATCAACATTATTATTCAAAACAAATTGCTTTTATCTTATCGTTTAATTTACCACAAAACGGTCATTACTTGGTACCCTCCAACCTGCAACAGCCAACATTATCATAAAATGGCAAGCCGGCGCGTGCGCGTGCGCTGACGCAATTGTGCGTGCAGTTGGCAATATCCGGTCGAGGCGGAAGTAGATAGCATCGGGGTGGGGGGATGCACATCCCCTACATATTCAGACATTTCACGGTGAACGCGTCCAGTGCGGAATTTATGCTGATCGGCCATACGGTGGTGTCGGAATGTGCGGTGGATATTATGTGGAGGACGTGGCGTTGTAAGTCATTGTATCACCTTTGTCAAGCACTCCGGTACAGATGGTCTGGACAAAGCGGCATTCTATCAATGATAACGATGATCTGACGTGGGGGATTGATATAAACTAGCTCAGCTCAACTTGTTCAGAAACTTAATAAATAATAGAACACACTCATTCTCTTCAAGAATGTTACATATAGCAACTGCGGAATTGATACTGTTCTCTGAAAAGAGTCTGGCTGAACAGTCACAGCGAAAACCTTTTAAAGCTCTCCATTCCCGTTGCACTTTAGCACATACTAAAAAACGCCACAGTACACGCTAAAAGTTCCGCAAACCACCGCAGGCAATCATATAATACTGAGATTAAGATAGCAAACAACGTAACAAGCCACACTTACAGCGAACGAAACTCCGGAAAGACTTAGTATTCGTTCAACGTCCTAAATACTTCGGCCACCTGAAGGGTGCGACGACCCCCTCTTGTCAAACGATTTATAAAATGATTAATTTGAGGCTATTTGAGGGCTACGAAAGTTTCGTCTCTAAGGATTACTACCTACATTTATTTGATGGAATTTCTAGTTTGTAGATAATAACTGATTGAGTAGATCAGACTCGCGGTAATTTGTTTTAGTTTTAGTTTCTTGAAGGCAGATAATGGATTTAAGAGGACCCTTCCCGGCCTGTCTATCGTCAACGCGAGCATGGTCAAAAAGCTTGTTGTTTCATCCAAAGCCACAGCGGCGATTTTCTATCAACTCCCCTGTCTTACCCCGCCCCGACCCCGCACAACTCGTCACCCGCGCACCTCATACCGCCTAACACGATGACATTGAACGAAAAATTGTGTTCGAAAATTTCTTAAACTTGTTCCAGGAAATACGTGTTTTTGAATAAGTCTTACAAGTGTGTGAAATAAATATTTGTCATTAAGAATCTCCATTACATGTTTTTTTACAAGGTTTCTATCGAGATGTTTTCTTTATTTTTACAGTTTCTGCGTACATTATGAACGGCCAAAGTTCTAAAGTAATTTTTGGAGGCTTTTAGTGAATTTGTTTCTACTTTTTTTTGCATCCATAGAAACCTAGATATAGTGCACAGAATATCTATTAGTTCAAAAAATTCAAAGATAGATGTGTAACAACGGCATAATCACGTATGAGCGTTTGTATGAAAAGTATGACGGGTTGGCCGCTCTTAACAACGGATTTTCGTTTGCAATAAGATCTAAACGCACATCATCTCTATTCCGTTGTGGGTAAAATGGTTTTTACATGGGTCGCTAACAGAAACACTATTTGCATCACTTCATCAGGTTTGTAAGACTTTTTCGTCTACTTTAATCTAATACAAGCAACCCTTACGAATGAGAGTGCGGCCCTAGACCAACGCTGGCAGATCGTAGCGCTTTGACACGCCGCCGACCAGTTGCCGGCCCGTCGTCTGCACCGGAAACGTCCAGCCGGCCCTCCACCGGTCCTCGACTCCACACGACACCACATCTAGGTCGAGGGGAAACATTAGGGGTAAACATTGGGGGAATATTAGGGGTAAACGGGGGAAATCTCATGATCTCGCGCCGATAACCATTACTTGGAGTCAGTTAAGTAAACTGTGATTGGGGGTGGATTGGGGTCACGCGGCTTTTAGTTATGAAATGTAAATGTGGGTCACTTTGAGGAGCTACCGTACATTTAGTAAAAATATTTTTGCCTTTTGTTATTGTATTCAGGCTTGACTTGAATTGGTGTTCAGTTAAGTCCAGGATGGCCGGTTTACACCAAAAAAGGACGACCAACTGCCCATGAATGTGCCTGAAACCAAACTCACATTTTATTAGGATAACACAAGGCGGCGACAAACTCACATTACCTATACGATAACGATGTCGGAAAAGTAAAAAATGTCTTGAATCGGCAGCAACATAAGCTATCGACAACTGAAAGTTTTTATAGGTGTACGAAACGCTTTGAAAGTTTATTGCCACTTGTTTAGACCCCAAGGATGACCATTAATGTGACTGAAATCAACTTAAATCCCATTTCATTACAATTGCAGGGTCTTTGCTAAAGTTACCATCAAACTATTACTTGAAAAGCAAATGAAGAAATGATAAAAGTTGCATGTTTGATAATAACCCGCGCAAGGCCATGGGAGACTCGATGTCTTCATTAGTTTGTATCGCTATCTGTGCAATTAGCGCAAATTATACGCTACTATTAATTACTGTGTCTGTACTAAACCCAGGAAAGATGGATAGCGATGATAGATATTTGAATAAAAAATAATTTTGAAAAAAGCATATTTTTCCTATCAGATTAAATAAAAATATAAGTACTTAATGCACTACTTATATTTTAAAAGAGTTTCATTTTCATCCATTGATGTTTTCCGGATCAAGTATCACCTCATTTCCTAATTAGTGTTTACAGATGTGAAGCGCGCCCAAAAACGTTTTTAATCGGTTCGAATGCTATATATTGATGAAAGCTGGTTAGGGTTAAAAAAAAAATGGACATTAACTTTAGCCCATTTTCAGTGCTAAATAAATCCCATAGGGCACATATTACTTGACATTTCATAGGTGAAGAAACTCGTCGCGATGGTGTGCAAGCGCGCTAATGAGCCTTAAATACCATAAAACAACTAATAAGCCCCATAAAACACCATTGATTAATGCCCTGCGACGTCGTCCATGGAGCAAACTTATAATTACAGATCAAACACTGAGATAATAAACAATATAGAAATATTTTATGGCTATTAATATTTCTCATGTTTGCTTGCCCCGCTGATGGCCATAATTTATTTATTAAAAATGCCTGCGTGTTGCCTTATCTCCATCAGTTATGAACTTTATTTATTTTACTGATACTAACTAACACTGAAAAATTCGTGACGGTTTAGTGTTAAAAATCTGCGTTTTTTCAAATGGTAACATTTTTAGGGTACAGTTTTATCGCCCCCAATCATTAAAATGTAGAATTTATTTCTTTTACGTCTCTTACAAGTATTAGAATAATCGGTCGTCACGAATTGTTGAGCAGACTGAGAAAATTAAATTCTTTTCTTTTGTAAAATTGTTGAAGTTGTTGCTTTTTTGTAATTTCCATGAACAACAGTTCTAAATGGTCCAAGCTCATGTTACAGGTACTTACCAAAACGGTTTTATCAGTACTTATTCGTGTAACGTTTATAATTATTTGTCACGAAAATTCCCAGCATATTACGAATATTTTACGCCCATTAATTTTATCTTATTGTACAAAAGTAGTTTGTTGTGTGACTAATTGTACTAATCCAACCTGACCTCTAGTTCATTATTCAAAAATGTACTAAGTTTTACCATCACAGAGCTCCTTTGCATATCAAAATACACACATCAAAAGTGTCTAGGGATCAAGCATTTTTATGTGGATTTCTTGAGATTGAGATGTGGCTTTGTAATAAATTTATGATTTTATAAATTTATATGGATCCTTTTTGGTGCATTTCATAATTTGAATCAGGAACTGTGAATCAAATTCGAGTAAAAGATGAAAATCAGCTGTCAATATTTTCCCTATAAAAACATACAACGCATTGAAGACATTATTAGTGCTACTGTTTCCCTACTACTGATTAAAACCAACGTTATTATGGAGCGGCGACGTCATTTAAGCAGGGAAGAAATGCTCAGAGCCGTGGGAATGATAGAAGCTGGTTCCCGGCAACGTACTGTGGCTTTAGCTCTGAATACAAGTCAGAGTGTTATCAGTCGACTTTGGACACGTTACCGAAGCACTGGTACCGTGGCTGAGCGCCATGGAGGACGGTATCGCTGCACCACACGGAGACAAGACCGATACATTCAAATCTTAACTCGAAGAGCTCCAACAATAACCGCCATGATGTTAGCCGTGAGGCTTCATCACTCTTCAGGGAACTTAATTAGCGACCAAACAGTCAGAAACCGCTTGCATGAAGTGAACCTTCATTCCCGAAGACCGCTACGGGTACCACCTATAGCAATGCACAATTGTAGGATACGATATCAATGGGCTCTTGAACACAGAAATTGGGCAGAAGAACAATGGCGTTTCGTGTGCTTTTCTGATGAGTCTCGTTTTGGTATGAGACCGGATACAAGACGTATACGACACTGGAGAACCCCTGGACGCCAACAGCGATTAAAATCCTGCCAGGAAGTCCATCCTTATAGTGGTGGAACCATCATGGTATGGGCGGGTATTTGGATCGGCGGAAGAACTGAGTTGATTTGGATCAGAGGCAACCTCAACGCTCAAATTTATGCTGAGACGATTGTATCAGACGTCATCGTTCCTCTACAAGTGCAAATCGGTCCCTTATTTCAGTTAATGCATGATAATGCACGACCGCACACCGCAAGAGTTGTAAGACAGACTCTCGCCGCAGCTAACATCAATGTCCTGCCCTGGCCTGCTCAGTCGCCAGACTTGAATCCGATTGAGCATGCATGGGATATGCTACAGAGAAGAGCTCTGCCGAATATGGAGGGTATCCAGTCGCAAGAAGACCTTTTTTTGTTGTTGCAACGAACATGGGCGGCCATTCCACAGCGTGATTTGGATGAACTCATTTTGAGTATGCCAAACCGATGTTCTTGTGTTGTTAGTGTTCGCGGTAGAAACACGGATTATTAATTGTTTAAGTTACCCAATAAAATTTTAAAGAAAACTGTTATTTCAGTCTTTTTTTCGAACTTTTGTGTTAGTGGTTCAAATGTCAAAAATCCCTTTATTAGGAAAATGGCAAATTTCTTTATTAATGCAAAGGTGACTTGGTTTATCGTTACTGTGACAAACGAAAACACTTTATTTGATGAATCCTTAAAGAAAATTTTAATTAATATCAATCAGGAGAAAAGTTATTGCAAAAATATATGTTGATCCCTAGACACTTTTGATGTGTGTATAATTATATGTAGTTAATAGATAAACAATAACTTAATTGAATAAAGCAGGTTCTATCTATCTATGTAGTGCCGGCGAGCATGAGGTCTTGGGTTCGATTCCCGGGTCGGGCAAAGTGCCATTGGGTTTTTCCATAGATATATAATAAACATTTTTCATGAAGGAGCTTGTGTGTAAAAAATAACAGCCGTTCGGGTCGATCGTCAGGTTAAGCGCATCTGCCTAGGTTGATCCGTGGATGGGTGACCACCCATTACATACCGAGCTTCCTCCGTGCCTCGGAAACGACGTTAAGCCGTTGGTCCCGGCTGTCCATTGTAGATCTTTGACCGTCGTTACAGGTAGTCAGTGGCCCAAAAGTCTGACAACCAGTCTTATCAAGGGGTATATATCATATTAGCCAGTACTAACTGGGTTGTGGAGGTCAGATAGGCAGTAGCTCCATGTACAATACTGATATTCAGCTGCACCCGGTTAGACTGGACGCCGACCCCACATAGTTGGGAGAAGGCTGGCAGATGATGAATAAACATTTGTTTTAAATATTTCTGTGGGTTATTCCATCAGGAATTTCTCAGTAGCAGCCACAGAGTCTGGATTTGTGCCCGGTTGATGGCAATAGGCTCGCCCCTTTTTACATGGGACTTAAAACATCTGGCGGAATGTGGGTTTACTATAAGGTAGACGCCTGCCTAACCCTTCTGGGATTACAGGCGTGACGGTGACACTATGCTGTTGTCTATCTAGTCTAGGTGCACGTAACTAGTAATGAGCGTTACAAGTCTCACGTTACGCGTTATTTCTAGTGTTTTGTTCAAAAGCTAAAGCTATGTTCTTACTTTCTTTCCCCTTCCTTAATTTTATGATATAAGTAGTTTAGTACCTAGTCCTACATTGTTATAATCGAGTTGTAGAACTAAGGATTAGCATATCAGCGATAAGGTCGCCGTTGTACCCTGAATTTTGTGCTTTTACTAATAAACTTTGTTAACAAAGTTGATTTAATATTTTAACGTAATTTTAACAAAGTTCATAATAAAGGGAAATGCTTTAATTAAAAAGTAAAAACTTTACTTTGCATAAAAATCATTTGCACAAAACACTAGAGAAAACGCGTAACTTGCGATGTGTAACACTCACTACTAATCAGGGTCCAGCTAATTACAGCACAAACCCATGAGTACCTACTTACAATAAAGCAGCATGAGTTGTATTAAATCCGGTAACATGCGGATCTCGATAGCACAGTGCGGTGCACTCAATAACGATGGGTTAGTAGTTAGTACCCACTACCCAAGTACCCATGCAAACATTGCATGGCATGGCATGGTGGGCACTGGCTTATGGGCTGGTGGCACGCCGCTGCGACCATCACTGATAGGGCTGATTGAGGTGTCAGTGTACTGAGCTTTGCTTTCTGTCGTTGAAAGATTAGCTGATAGATGTATTTTTTTTGTTGAAGCATTCAATTTGTCAAATAATTTAATTATTATCATTGGAGATTATACAACTGGTAAAACGTAACTGCTATAGATACACCTCTGCCTTACTGTCCGGGGAAAACAGCCGTGATGTAAGGTTAGGTTATTAGGTAAAGGATGACCAAAATCGATTCGTTATGTTACACTTAACACCCCGATTGTATATGCATACCTAACACGCTGAAGAGGATTTACTAATTATGACCCAATGGTAAATTACTTGCGACCCTTAATATTTCACTAAAAAGCTATCAAAAATATTTAGCCAGGCTTCCATTTCCTCGGGCGGGAGGAAACGCCCGGGTGCTACCATTGTGAGGATCGACCGGAGGACACGGTGGAGCACACGGTGGAGATCTGCCCCGCGTGGGCGGAGCACCGCCGTGTCCTCGTAGCGGCGATCGGCAGCGGCGACCTCTCGCTTCCGGCCTTGGTTCAATCCATGGTCCGGAGCGAGACGGAATGGGACGCCGTCACCTCCTTCTGCGAAGCAGTCATGCTAGCGAAGGAGGTGGCGGAACGTGAGAGGGAGAGAACCTCACGTCCCAGCCGCCGCGGGAGACGCACCGGGCGTCGGGGGCCACGTGGTGGCCCCCGGCCACCGTAGACGCGGGCCTGTGGACGGTGAGCTATGGGCTAGCTCGCCGTCCGTCCGTCTTATGACGACAGGCCGTGTCGACGGCGCGTTCGTGTTCCACGCGCGCCTCAATAAGAGAGTCAGCAAACAGGAAGGGGTCCGAAAGGACCGATGCCTGCCAGGGTTGCGGGACTGTTCGAAAGAGATACCGCGGCCCTGGAACATAAAGGGCAAAGGAAGGAACATGGATGGGTTTTAGTCAGTAAAAGTCTGACTCGCCCTCCTGCTCAGCCCAGAGCGGGACTTATTTGATGACTACACAACCGAAAAAAAAAAAAAAAATTGGCATGATGCAACTTTCATACTTATTGTTAATGTTATAATCTCTGTCTGTTACCTTTGAACGGTTTTCAATTAAACTTGGCGCAAAGGTAGCATTATTTGTATCCTGGTAACTCTTTCGAACTAACTGTTCGAAAGAGATACCGCGGCCCTGGAACATAAAGAGCAAAGGAAGGAACATGGATGGGTTTTAGTCAGTACAAGTCTGACACTCCCTCCTGCTCAGCCCAGAGCGGGAGGGGTCATTTGATGATTTCCCATCGATAAAAAATAAAAAAGGCTTCCATTTCCAATCCAGAAAACTATTACGAACCTACTTCTGTCCCCGTAAGGCCACTAATCTACATTTCTCGTAGCAACCGTTTATAGTTTAACCGACTGCGTCCAAGTTTCAGTTATATCATGCCTTTCTGCAGTAAGTCAGGCTGAAGGCCCTGAAATGTTGCCAGTTATACATTAAGCTGTAATGTCAAGAGTACGGCAATGCAGATCAAATGGTATTTATTTGCAGTTCACTCGCGAATTGTAGACTAGTTTTTGCCCTGACTTTGGTTACTTTTACCTATTTTTATAAAATAATATTATATCTTCTTACCTCCCTATGTGCCTTTGCGATTTGATTAATTCTCCGCTCTTTTTAATTGCCCCTGGTTTTCACCCTTCGCGTCTGTCTGCTCCTAACTTATATGGTTCCTTGATCATTTGAACAATGTTGTCATCTTTCTGGCAAGTTTTCAAATCCTTAAGGCTTTTTTATGTATTTAAGTTTAAAATTATTTTCATAAAACCCCGTGTTCTCCATAAATAGTAGTCATGTCGCGCCAAGTCCGCATTCTGGCAAGGCTAAGTGCATAGCCCTGCTTGTTATCTGTATTAACACAAGGCCAATTGCACAGCAATGCTTATTACAACTTACACTAAGTCGATAAAGAAATGCCTTTATTAATATTATGCAACTTTAACGTGGTTCTCCATTAGTGAAAATTTAAATACTCTATTTTCAAAATCACTCTGGTATACTTTGCATTTCGATTTTTTGATCTTCTTTTGCTCCTCAAGAAAAAACAGAGTCCTTGGCTCAAGTATTCTGTGCAGAAGCCACATGATTACCTGAGTTTTTTTGTATAACATTAACTTACAAATTACACAACTTATCAACCAGATCCTTGCCACAAAGACATACACTATCTAAGTAGCTAACATGTTTGTCTAAGCAATATCGATGATTCACCGCCAGATGTCGATCGACCTAAGTCAGTATAATGTTATCGATAATCAAAGCACAACTCTAGTCATAACATGAGAGTGGTTCCCATAACATCTTAGGACATGCTGCTACTTGATGGATCCTGAGAAATAACAATCCTGAAACTATGTGTCTTACAGTTGGGTATACAATTGACTAATTTGAGGAAAGTAATGTACCTACTCATTTCACAAAATAAGTAGATAAAGAATAATTTTAAGATATTCCCATTTTTCCAATGAGCAAAACTAAAACCAATTTCCGTCGTGTTCCATCGATCATTTATTTCGTCAGGAAAAAATACCAACTGAAACCATGTCTTTCTAGAATTCATCAAAATTCCAATAAACTTATATTAAAGAGCATTGTACGAACTAATACAACTGATACGCTTTAGGTAGGTAAGCATAAAAATAATAAAAACAGCTTAGCAAAACATCATAAACGTTAATTCCCATTTGAAGCCACAAAACATACTGCAACAGTAATCCAACGCCCTAATAGTAACACCGTACCGTAGTAAGAGCAACAATAAAAGCGGTGGCTCGTGATAACATCGCTGATAGCGCGGCTCGGCGGCTCCCAGGCTCCCTGGTGCTGGGAGCCACGTGACCTGGCTCTCTGTGGGTCTGTCTGTTGGATTGTCCCACGGGGAATGCTGCCGTCTACTGCCAAAGAATTGGGTTAGGTGTTGCTAAGCAGATTTTAAAAGCTGAAACACAATGAAACAATTAAATCAAAATGTTTTTCAACCAACACTTATACATGGCAAAGACGAAAAGGTTAGTAATAGTTCATTAAGTGGAATGAACTATTAATGATATCATTAGGAGCAGACATAACATCAACAAAATATCAAATCATTTTGTTGTTAAAATTAATAAAATTGGACTACATCATTAAATAACTGTAAACTAACAAAACGTGTGTATTGTGGAAGCACAGTACGATGATGATAACAATCAACAGTTAAATATCAGCACTGAAGACATCATAAATGAGAACACACACTAAATACTGAATATTAAAAAAAAACTTACTAAAAGCATTCATATGAAGCACACCTAAGTACAAGAGTAGATAAGTAGCATAAGACTTTGGTGATACCATCATCGTCTTACATTCAAACACGAACACACAATACATGATCAAAATCATCCCCAAACAAATACATTCAAATTCAGACTTTCAAAAAGATTTTTAGTTCTCAGTCACGTATGCACCAAACAATACTTTCCATCTTACATCAGACTTACAACAATATAACCTAATTCGCCCGCCATTGCACCAACTTCAAGAAACACGGAACACTTAGCAGTCCAGCATGGCCGCGGATCGGCGTGCATCCACGACACAGAATACCGTTTCTGAAATATTAATAATGAGTGAATAGTCCACTAATGATCATGAACAAAATATAACTCGGCACCGTGGGAGCCGCTCCCATGCCATTGTCGCGAACCGACTTTCTTGGGGTCGTCAGCACCGGCCAGCTATGAATAATAATGCCTAATTAAACCGTGTTTATCCAGGTAATTAATTAAATTGGACCGGTTCACGAAAATATGGTGTAATTGAATATTTGTCTGTGACGATGACATCCTAGTCTGGATAGTGAGGATGTAGTACGAGCTGTTGGGCTTGAAATTAATTAAGTTTACACCTGCTCACTACTCCTACAAATCGCCCTACATTTAATAGATAACGAATATTGATGATTGGTAGAGATTTTAAAGTATATTTGCCGAAACATAGCATAGCCCATGTCTCCAATTAATAGTCTCCAATGTCCAACAATCTACTTGTTCAAAATTGCTTTTAACCATAGCTCTCTTTGTCCCCAGATAATCCTAGCAGACGAATGCACGGAGGCAGAAGGTCGCGCGTGGCACATGAAGCACTTCGCGTGCGCCGAGTGCGCGCGACAGCTCGGCGGGCAGCGCTATATCATGCGGGAAGCGCGCCCCTACTGCCTGCCCTGCTTCGATCACTGCTTCGCTGAATACTGCGATGCCTGCGGAGAACCCATTGGTGTCGACCAGGGACAGATGTCCCACGAGGGACAGCACTGGCACGCTACCGAACGATGCTTCGCCTGCCACACCTGCCGAGCAAGCCTCCTAGGTAGACCCTTCTTACCAAGGAAAGGAGCGATATACTGCTCCATAGCGTGTTCCAAAGGCGAGCCGCCGACGCCGTCTGACTCCTCAGGCCCAGGACCTAGACCGCCTCGAGTGCCAAAGCCGAGAAGAATGCCATCGCCTAAGTCCCCGCCCAGATCACCGCATAGAGAACCCTCTCCTAATAATATAGACGCTGATTCTGAGCCGAGCGAGTCACTGATACGAGAGTCTCCTCCTCCCCCTCACCCGCCACCGCCACCGCACGCTTGCCTCAGCCTCGACAGAGCGCTAGCAGACCTACGACTTGAACAATCGATGACGGAGCATCAGATACAGCCCACACCAACGACTGACGATCATAAAGATCAGGAGTCACAAGATGACTGGAGACCTCCGCACCCCGTGGAAGCGCAAGCAGTCGTGACCCCAGGACACTCGTCATCAATGCCTGAACTAACATTAGTGGATGGCAAAAATTCTCCGAGGAAACCGCGCGGGGGACGGACGGTGAGGTTCTGTGGAGACGACAACGAAGCCTTCGAGCCTGACGAGCCGCCGCGGAGAGAGAAGGTGAGGGACGAGGACGCCAGCAGCTATTGCAGCACGTGTTCGTCATCGTCGTCATCAGCAGAGTCCTACACTCTTCCCACGAGGCGCGCGTACGGCGGCGTGCGCATCTCGTACGTGCCCAACGACGCCGTCGCCTGCGCCAAGCGAGAGCGACAGAGAAAGAATGCTCAGCACGACAAGAACTGCATCATCTCGTGATCCTGGCTCTTCGTGCCCCCTCCCCCTCCTAGTGAACCGACCTCCGATGTAAAAGACTGACTTTTTGATAGATTGTTGTAGCCCCCACGCCATAGTATTGTTAGATAGATTACAAAAGTCTTCCTTAGCTGCTTTGATATCTTGCCACGGCGGCGGGCCTGCTGCGAAACGAGCGTAAGTCGCGAATAATAGGAACCAGGTGCACAACGCGTGCGTCTGACCATGTTGTGACGTACACAATGTAATAATCGTTATCTATATAAAAGACTTAAATTGTAAAGGGTGGACAAATTTATGTTCGTACGAGAGTAATTTGGGATTAATCGGTTTAAAATGTGACGGTTTCATTCATTTGTAACACCTTTGCTGGTTTTATTTGTAATGGATATTTTTGCCTTGCCATTGATCGCGCACGAAACCAAATGTTGGTTGTATGAAAAACTATGCGCAAACTTTGTAGTTTTTTAAGGAGGCCTAAAGTTAAGTTGATATAACGACGTCAGCTTTAAATTATTTCTGAGTTAATATATAAATTTATGCGTAGACATATCGAATGCTTTCTGTAGTTTATTCTTGTTCATGAAATGATTCATTTAAGACATATCCCACTTTGCCACTTAGCTGATAGCTTGCAGTAAGTGTATCCTAAGTTAGAATAAGAGATTATTGTAAAATACAAGTACAAATTTACGTGTTATTTTGTATTACTGTTTTATACTTTTGGAATGTGTTCAAAGTGTAAATAAGAAGCAATGTAGGAGATAGAAGAGTTGTAAGAATCTTGTGTAAGTGTAGTGCCGATACTCTTGACAAAGTCAATGTAATGTTAATACCAGTGGCTATAGTAATACCATCATGTTAATACCAGTGGCTATAGTAATACCATCATGTTTTTTCATCTTTCTCCTTTCCGAAAAGTGAGGCTGATTCTTTTTAATCGTACTTGAATATTTTGTCATTGTTAAATCACCTGTGTACTTTGGTTAAAAAATTTAGTAAAAACTAGGTATTCTAATTCCATTTTATTGTATGAATGGCGTCTATGAATGTCATAAAGATTTTTTTATGTATCCATACATATTTATCATAATTTATTAATTTCAGTACGATCTAATTTCAATACTTTCCTAATGACAAGGACTTAATACTCAGATTCAAAGAGAATGCTCATAAACTTGCATTTGTTCCAAAAATGTGTATTTAATATTAAAAATAGGCGATAGTTTTATACGAGAACCACAAATATTGTACAAATATATTGAAATGTAACAATAAATGAGTAATGTACGTAATTTTATAAGAAGAAAATAAAATGATTTGGAATAAGTTGTTTTTTTTCTTTAGCAGCCTATGCACGGACATTACGATTATTATCGACCGCACGGAGGTTTCTTTAGCCGGACAGACATTGGCAATCGGCCAGGAATAACTTAGGAAAATGGGGAAGTGCTAAACCATTTGTAGACAATGCAATCATTTAACTGTATCACTTAGCAAGTACTTTACTAGTCCATCCACCGATATCACTTACCTACTTGACATGGATGTGTGACCAATATTCCAATTATAATAGTACTATTGTATTCTTTCTTCTCCTCGAATCGATGACTTAGATTTTGTCGGATCAGTACGTAGTGACCTAGGCAGCTCTGTCGAAAATAATATTGTATTGAAAATAAATCTGCCTATTCTAGCTGCTAAACTGGTTGTCCATAGATTCTGACCAAACTAAAAACTTTCTAGAAAACTCATGATTGAAGTAGATGAAAGTTAAAGTTGCTATTGGGTTTTTCCATCAGAAATTTCTGAAGCAGCCCGGAGTCCGGTCGCTCGCCTCCTTGACATGGAACTCAAACAGAACTGGCGACATGTGGGAGCACCACAGGTACGTCTCTAGCTCACCCTTCGGGGGTCACAGGCATGATGTGATGAACAGTCGACCACACAAGCTCACAATTACTTACAAGAAGCCTTTACTGGGGATGACCCCCCCACCTAGAACACCTATCCCTGTCTCCACAAACAGTGCACGTCCTGAAGCACTCAGTGAAAGTGTGACCAACAATATCGACACAGTGAGCAATGTGGGAAAACGCCGCCAACACTACAATACACGTGACGACGGGAAACTATTGTCTTAGAAAAAGTTATCGCACCGATCCGACGATAGAAATATTTAGATTTGATGTCTGATTGAATATCTTGACTACTGTTTCATTGATATGGAAACGTAACTATGTATAACTTCCATATTTATGTGAATAAAAACTGTATGAAAGTGAAATTCCAACCCACATGCCAAAAGTCGTCCAATACTGCTGGCTGATATAGACAATTGGACATTTTCCAAGGATTGTAAAAACTACAGGTCTCACTGTGTATTGCTGATTTCGTCTTCAAGGTACTTTCAATCAAAATAAGGTAATATTTTGATTGACTAGTGTAGCCTAAGGAATCACAAAAAAAACACCTCGATATACAAACTTGCTAAGCAAATCAGGAAATGACTTATGTTAAGCAAATCGACACCGTACCTGTCAAAGAACCTGTGATATTTACATTCCCACTTAAAGTTTGTGGTCAAGTTGCTTAATAACAATGAATTTCCCTGACTACACATTCCAATTCATTACATCAAATGCGGATCCAGAAATTGAACTCGCGGCTTGCGAGCACAGTTTTAATTCAAGTCGTCATTTCCTAAACTTTCCCAGCAATGGAAGAAAGAAATGCAATGATATCAGATTGAAATGAGTTTCTATGGTGGTTAGATCAACAGATAGCAACTTGTCATGTGTGTGATTTATATTATGAGCTTCTTAAATAACTAGTGAGTGAATACATTGAATAGGTTCCATTTGAGCTTGTTAGGAATATTTTAGATGCCTTCACGCAATATGTAAATTATACACATTAAACGGGAAGTAATTAATGGATCTGTGATAACTACTAACCAGTCTAACTAAACGAAACAGTCCTGGATGTGTCAATAGGCCGTATAGGCCGCGGCCTAGGGGCGGCAGCGTCCTAGGAGCGGCAGATTTCAGAGGACGCTCACTCGATTTAAAAGGATAAAAGTGAAAAATTATCAAAGGTACTCTCAAGAAAAAAATAATTCTTTATATCTTCTCTACATAGAAGCAGAGATAATGAATACCATAAACTATGATGATATTATTAACCCCCGACGCAAAAAGAGGGGTGTTATAAGTCTGACCGCTATGCGTGTGTGTGTCTGTCTCTGGATCCTTGCTCTTAAACGAGTGAACCGATTTGGATGCAGTTTTTTTTATTTGAAAGCTAGTTTCTTTTCGATAGTTCTTAGATATGTTTTAATAGATTATTTTGCTATTCAAAAGTCCCGTATTTTTTTTTAATTCTTGTTTCTTTTTCATTCGCTTAACCTTAGTGCCTTCCATAATACAATGGAAAATTATTATTTTAGAAAGGTACAGACACCAGCAGATCAAGCTACTACAATCTGCCAAATTTCTTTAGTAGATTTTCAAGTTTATCGCTAAAACATTAGGTTCAAGAATGATTGGGAAAACTGGACAGTTTCGGGTAGCTTGATGTGCTGGCGTGGGTCTGTACATGGGGCGGCGGAAATAAAGTGGCCTACACTCATAAAAAATATAAATCTGGCACTGAAACTAAAGGACCTATAGGTTTACCCGGCAACAAGATAAATAGTTAAGTAAAGGTCTACAGCAGTGAGCCTAACTGTTTGAAGTGTATGTGTTGTTGTTCCGAACTTAATTCCCTGAATTTACCAGACATATCATCATCTGCCTAGCCTTTCCCCAACTTAGTTGGGGCGGGCTTCCAGTGTAACCGAATACAGCTGAATTTACCAGAGTTAGTACTGAAAAAACCCGCCTGTCTGCCTAAACAAGAGCCCTTTAACACAAGCAAACAACAAAACAGCTAATTTCCCCCAAACTACTCGAAACAAATGAAAAATTCTCTCGAGAAAACTATAAAAAGTTTTCAACTAAACACGACAACGGCGACATAAACCTCAAACAGGAATCAAACTACCTAGAACTTTTCTAACTGCCAGTGTTCAATGTACCTACAATTCTTCGCCGAAAGTTTGGCCGACAGTCGCCGAAACGACTCGTGACGCAGACAAACATGGCCGACAGACTTTTTGCTACGATGTTTTCATGCGTAAGACTGTATACAGGGTGCTTGTAGTTATTTCTGCGGTCTTACAGCTCTTACAGGAACAGAATGCAGTGTACGCAGATTGGAGAATAATATGATAAACATTAATAATGACAAAACTAACTGATAGGACAATAGATTTAAATCAAATTCAAATGGTGGTACTAGTAACGAAAAAAAAACTTTATCAGTGACCCTAACTTGCAGAATCAGGATAGATAAACCAGGTATGATCATGAGACCATAAACGATAAAGAGAACAAGACAAATTATAGCTACATAACAATGTTCATCAGCATACCATCAAAAATAATAATGTGCCATAAAAATAATCTTCAGCCTATGATTGATCCATCCTGTATTCCAGTCTATTACATCCAGAGTTTTCACAACGCGTAGGCACAGACGACAATCTAGCCACGTCGCTGCAAGCAGACAGTTCCCTGTGCCAAGGCTAGGCCATGAAACTATTAAGACGGCTAGACGGAATAAACGAGGCATAATTCTAGTTCCTCATACACGCTCATATTACGCTGGAAGATTTTGGTAGGTTTTAATGGAATTGAGAGAGTACTACGCGTCCAGTTGTAAATTGTACGATTTGAAGGCTGGATTTAAGTGGGTAAAGTTTGAACCAATGTTAAAGTGTGGTTTTCAAATGTGGAATCCGAGGCTTCCTTGGCATGTCGGTCGGAGGATTGTTAACAGCTGTTGAAAGTATAAATAAACGAGTAGGTATGACGCTTTCACCTTAGAATTTCTGAGATAGAGCCTCTGTGTACATTTCTTCATCAGTAGTGAACAAGATCAACACCGATTATTAGTTCGTTACTGTCAATGTAAGTTTCCAAATAGGTGGAACAGTTTGGAAGTCACCAATAGTCACCTCCACTTATATAAGTCGTGTTTGGTTTAAACAGTGGAATTCTATCTGTTAAAGAGCAAAGGAAATATAAAGTCGAAAGTTATTATCCCGTAGCACTAAATTTCGTAGTAGGTGCTACGGCACTGTGACCGTGCTCTGTAAACCAACATGATTAAATTCAATAATACATACTATAGGCACAATTTAGTTTACGAATAAAACTGCACCCCAATTTAAAAACTGTCAATATCTTCCCAATAACCAACGCTTATTAGAACGCGTTACACCCTAACCCTTGCACTGACAACCTTAAAATTGTGACCCCATGCGAAAATATCAATTAAACATACTTAACCCTGCGCGCGCTCGTTACCCATAACTTGTGTCTCGGTCATTACGACCATTACGGGTGTATCAACAGCTTGATTAATGAACTTCACGGCGGCAGAAGGGTTGACAAAGAGTAAAAAGTTGTTCGTTTTTTCCTGGTATTAGTCATTTTGTTGTCAAGGGGCGGTTGGCAAGTAATGTGATGACAAATTGCTTTCTGTTATCCGGGAATTTCTTACCCTTTCGAAGTAATTTTCGTAAGTATGTTTGAGTTGACGTGTTTAGTGTTTGTGGTTTAAAGGATTACTTTGGTTGTCAGGGAGTGAAAGCTCTCGGCTGGAGTACCAAGCAAGGAAACCTATCTGAAAAAATATGGGACGTAACTACATATATTTATGTGCGGATTCTGCCTTCGTAAATGAAAAACGGTAAAATAACTGATTCGTAGAAGTTACTGTTTTTTAGTGACGAGGACAGTGGCACTATTTGATAAATTCTGAATACTTCATAATATGTTAACATTATACGGTACCTACATGTTCGAAGTATATTATTCAGTTAAAACGGTTTTCTTCCTTTGTAGTCCAACATCGGTCAGTTTAAATTGGACTTTATAGTTGCACCACAAATTAGTTATGTAGATCATATGCCGCCAGCCTGCCAGGTGATGCTACTGTTCACTAAGTATTCTATACGCGACACACATTTACAATTAAGATGGCGTTAATTTCCTTTGAACTTACCTACCGTTCACAGGTAGTGGTTAATATTAATGAATAATTAATTAATAAGTGTGAAGGCTAAAAACAAGATGCCAAAGATAAAACATTCAGTGTCAAATACTCTCATTCGTAAGCAGATTTTGAGACGGTTTTGATTCGTTTTGACGTTTGATTCTTAGGACCAATTTCTGTCATTGTCCGTGTTTTGAAAGCAATTATGGGTAGCTGTAGCTACTGCAGCGAAACAGTGCTCCTCTACCCAAGCAATTCGTTGTTCCTGCTGAGTTTCCCACCTGGACAAGAGCTGCCTTAACTAACCTGGATTTTTTATTAGGGCTCTTTGTACTCAGTCCACAGCCATAAATTTGGATTTAGCTGCCCCTCCCAAAATAGGGATGCAGTACACTAAAAGAGACGCTAAAGCCTACGGGTCGCTATAGCCTACTCCAAGAAAGTTAGAGACTTAGGTGTATTCTTGGACTGCAACTTATCTTGGCATGTTCACATTGCTGAAGTAAGCAGGAGGCTGTTTTGCTCGTATCGGTCACTTAAGCGTCTTCAGAAGTTCCTGCCTTTTCGGACTAAAATTACTCTTGCTCAGTCTCTTCTTCTTCCTCTTCTAGACTATGCTGATGTCTGTTTTCTTGATGCGACTGAGGATCTCCTTGATAAGCTCGAACGTCAGCAGAATTTGTGTATCCGCTACATTTTCGGGCTTCGTAAATACGATCATGTGTCGGAATTTCGGAGGCGGCTGAAGTGGCTACCTATTCGGCAGCGTCGAGACTCACACACTCTCTCTTTTCTCTTTTCTGTTCTCCATAATCCTAAAGCTCCTTCGTATCTTCGAGATTGCTTCGAGTATCTGGTTCCTAGAGGGAAACCCTGTCGTTCATCATCATCTCTTCTCCTTCGTTTCCCTCCTCACTCTTCAAGTCGGTATGATGATTCCTTTACTGTTCGGGCTGTGCGCCTTTGGAATTCGCTTCCACACTCCTTGCGGGATAGCCCTTCGTTGGATGTGTTCAAGAAAGGAATAAGAGAACATTTCCTGTCAACAGGATAATAGTATATACAGCGTGTAACAGAAAGGGTATAATCATATGGAATACTGTGGTACGGACCATCAAACTGAACACCTTTGTCTATGGGACCACCATTGAAATCGTAAAAAAATAATCAGCTGTCCTATACAAAATTTCAATACCTACTCGACCCAAATGTATGGGACAGCTGATTATTTTTTTACGATTTCGATGGTGGGCCCATAGAGAAAGTGGTTCAGTTTGATGGTCCGTACCACAGTATTCCTTATGATTATACCCTTTCTGTTACACGCTGTATAGTATTTTGTGTATCTATCTATACAACGTGTAACAGAAAGGGTATAATCATATGGAATACTGTGGTACTGACCATCAAACTGAACAACTTTCTCTATGGGACCACCATCGAAATCGTAAAAAAATAATCAGCTGTCCTATACAAAATTTCAATACCTACTCGACCCAAATGTATGGGACATCTGATTATTTTTTTACGATTTCGATGGTGGTGCCATAGAGAAAGTTTTTCAGTATGATGGTCAGTACCACAGTATTCCATATGATTATACCCTTTCTGTTACACGCTGTATATATATATATATGACACCTAAATATTCGGTATTTGAAAAAAAAAAACAGAAAAATAATCAGCTGTCCTATTCAAAATTTCAATACCTACTCGACCCAAATGTATGGGACATTTGGGTCGAGTAGGTAATGAAATTTTGTATAGGACAGCTGATTATTTTTTTACGATTTCGATGGTGGTCCCATAGAGAAAGTTGTTCAGTTTGATGGTCTGTACCACAGTATTCCATATGATTATAACCTTTCTGTTACACGCTGTATGTGTTAAGAAAAGTGTGGGGCCCAAAACAATACCCTGCGGCACACTGTGTAGTAAATTCTTCTACATCATCACTGACGTATTGCCCCAACCTAACCCTTTGCTTTTTGTTAAAGAGATAATCTTCAATAAGATTAAGTGAAGTTCCATTTATACCAATTATTTTCAGTTTGTTCACAAGCATTGGTACAGAGACGATGTCAAAAGCCTTTTTAAGATCCAGAAAGATAGTTAAACATTTATTGCTATTATGAAGTTGATTAGCTACCAGCGAGCTTAGAGCGGTAACTACATCTTCGGTGAATATATTATTCTGCCTAAATCTAAATTATGGTGGGGATAGTGCATATTTGTCTAAGTATTTGAGATAACACAGCAGCACACCAAAAGTGCAATTCAAAAACATTGGAGATCAATTTAAAATACAGAAGGGCGTGAGACAGGAGGACCCGTTGTCACCAAAAATATTTATTGCCGTTTTGGCAACTCAACTGGGATACCGTTGGCATTAATATACACGGGGAAAAATTGCACCACCAAAGGTTCGCAGACGATCTCATTTTGATCGCAGAAGATCCCATCACACTACGAACAATGCTACAACAACTACGAATACGTAAACGAATATGTATACCTGGGTCAAGTTATATCGGTGAAAGGCTTATCGACGAAAGAAGTAGAAAGACGAGTAAACAACACCTGGCAAAGGTACTGGTCACTCAGGGAAATCATGAAAAATAAATCTGTGCCCATCTCGGAAAAGAGAACCGTCTTCAACACCTGCATACTGCCATGCCTTACCTACGGCTGCCAGACCTGGCCACTAACACAGAAGATTGAACACGGAATGGAAAGGAGCATGATGGGTCTAAGGTTGAAAGACAAAAGGAAAGCCATTAGGAAATTAGCAATTAGGAACACCTCAAAAATAGCAGATGCTTTAAAAAATGGAAATGGACAGGTCACATGATGAGGACACAAAAAGAAAAGTGGACCAAAAAAGTTACAGAATGGTACCCAAGGGACGGAAAAAGACGTAGACGAAGGCAGATATAAAGATGGGAGGATGATCTGCCTAAGGGTTTTAGGATAATAGCAAGGGATCGACAAATGTGGAGGGAACTTGAGGAGGCCTATGTCGCAAGACAGTCTGACCAGCAGGGCTATTGCGTATCTCTGTTGACAGTTCATAGTGATCATCACTTGGCGAGTTTTGATATAAAATGACAGTTCTGCACGGGTAGCGTCAGTTGAAATCAACAAAAACGGTCATTGTAAAACAAAACTGATCTGATCACTATGAACTTTCAACAGAGATACGCAATAGCCCTGCTGGTAGCTGATAGGACCAACAAATAACAAGAAAATATTATGTATAATTTAAGTTTAGTATGAATTTAAGTTTGGTTATAGAAAACGAGTTTTTTTTTTCTTGTTTTTTTTTTTTAAGTAAGTGTAGCTCTTATTTTTTATTAATCAAATTACTAAATATTGTGTCTACGAAGGTCAAAGTAAATAAAGGTATTTTTTTCTAAGTATTTGAAAAGCCCAGTATTGGATAATATCTCCAAGATTTTCGATATAGCTGGAAGGACCGATCTCTGTAAGGCCTGTAGTTGTTGAGGTCGTCTCTGTAAAAAAAACAATTATTACTCCAGTTCACAAGGTTGTTGGACCCTTGTAAACGGGAGTAGTAATATTATTTTTTTTCGGCCTGAAAGATACCGTCTCTAAAACAAAGGTTTGCAAGATGGGTTATAATTGGGACATGAAAGCTACTAAAGCCGCCAAACACGTAGCCAACTCGTAACCACGACGTCTGAGCCATATTAACTTAATTTGTAACAAGAAGACAGGAATACTGCGTGTACCTAACCTACACAAACTGTCACGTCTACAATTTTACTCTTTGTCCGCATCGCAAGGGTTGTAATAACCCCTCATTAATTATTCAGTCGCCACTGCTCAGTATTTATAACAATTATTGTGTTCAAGTCAGAAAAGTTAATTTTATTTATCTGGAAAAGTGTCGTTTTGCTAACGAATGTAATTTTTATAAGTCAACGTAATTGGCTACGGCACGAAAAGGGTTTTCTTTTATAATAATCTAAGTACATAGGTACTTTATACGGTTCTGATAACTAACAATAGCAACTACCAAGTTTAAATGCTTTTATTTGAGAGAAACAAATCAGCTTGGAAGCGTCAAATCACTAGATTTCTTGAGTTTTGTTGGGAGATATTCGAATTATAATTTTCTAGAATGTCAAAACATACAGATTTATCGAAAAATATAAACAATAAATGATTCATTGTGTAGAGCTTAACTATGTTTCATACTCATTATAAATTCAATTTTTTATTTCAAATAAACCAAACACAGTAAATAGACGGTTTAAAAAAACACGATGAAGCTTTAGTCCTTTCAGTAAGCTTAAGAACTAGCTGTTGAGTTGCAAGGCTGTTACTATTAACAACTAAACCAACTCTTGCTCAGCAGCAGACTGTCAAACCTCCCCTCCAAATCAGTTCATCGTCTAATGACTGGCGGTGGAAATCAATAAACTGTTCAGGTGCGCGCGCGCCGCGTGACGACACCTGTGCTTCACGCTCGGCGCACGGGGGACAGGCAAACCGGCGGCGGCGGCAGGCTGCTCGGCAAATTGCAATGTAATGAAGCTAGCTGTAGATTAGGGGTCGGTGGAGAAAGTAGTAGTCGAAAAACCCTGGAGAAAGCTGCGAGGATTTATAATTATGAAATCGATCAGATTTTCAATGCAATGGCTGAAAATACAAACCAAATGCATCGCCTTTAATAATTAGATTAGATCTTTATAGTATCAAAACTTTGGAACAACACAGCTGAGATTTTTAGGGAAAAAATTACAGATCTTTGCACACTCAGACGGGTTCTTTGGTCAGACAGACACATATGAGTAGACGACACAGCACTCATGGCAATAAGGTTCCGTTTTGTCAATTTTGGCATAGAATAATTTGCCAAAATGCCAATTGGAGTACTGCCCAGTAATCGTTTAATAAAAGCAGCAATTTATTAGGTTGCTTTTACTATTTTCTTTAATAGTATACTGAATTTTCTACTGTGACTAAGATCATCAAGGTTATACTGGTTTACGGAACCACACCTTGATTAAATATTTCAATAACCAACAGATCAGTTTACCCATAATTAATTACGAGCGTGAAATTAATATATGTTCGACATTTTAATAAACGTGAACTAATCGATTTAGTTCACATTAAGTTATTACTTATTACTATTATTCGTGATCAATCTAATTTGTGTGAATAAAAAGCATATATGGAAGTCCGTAAGTTAAATTTCAACTTGTATAACACACATTACACACAAAGTAGTAGAGAATAGCTTTAAAAAAACCTTACGATTGCCCCAGCCCATTTTTTCAATTGCGGGAACAGTCTACCTGAGTCTACTTAAGTAAGTACATAAGTTTATCGTGCCAACCTCTTTTCTCAGTTTTTCTCTTGAACTTCACATCCGATATTACTACTGTTAACATAGGCGTCAAAACCAATCAGCATCTAACCAACGAAACCAGCGATAATTGCACAATTATCGCGCAACTGTCGAATGTGAAACGTTTTACACAATAGTGCTCTACTTTTCGTAAAACTAGACACAAGTTCATTAAAACTTATGCGGACCTGTGCCTAGTTTATTTGAATTTCGTCTTTCAGTACCAAGCACATTTTCGAGTATGTAAGATTTTATGATAAAAACAAAAGACCATCGTGCACCCCTCTAATAAAAAGTAATCCTTTAGGAATATCCTTGCGCTAGCTATCCATCTAGTGTTCCCACTGCTGGCACACAGGGCTCCTCTCTATGAGAGGCAGTGTCACATGTTTTCGTTTTTTTTTGTTCTAGGACATACTTACAGACACAATGGTGAGAGGGAACATAGCGAGAAAACCGGCTTTTCAAGATCCTTCCGGCCTTCACCGCTTTGAGAGTATCTGAATGCACTACCAAAGCTTGCTCCACTTTAGCCCATCAACTCCAAACTCCAGACAACCGCGGGCTGGTCGATAGTCGTCATTGGCAATAAAGATGTAACGACGATCGCTATAAAGCAACTGCTTTACGACCGCGATACAGTTATATGATAAGGACACACGTCACCGACTTTCGGCTATGGAAGTACGGAGTTTTTATTTTATGACCGTTCGCTTTGGTCACGATAGGTACTGGATATGTTCATCCTTTATTAAGATGTAGAAATATTGAAGATCTGAAGGATTAGGCGATAATTCATAACAACTTAACACTATAAAAATCAGATAAAACGGATTGCCATGGAATAAGGATGTTCGGGTAAACGAGAAACCGTAACCTTACGCAGACATAAACGTAATCTGTCTAGTACGCTATGATTTGTATTTTTTATTTCAGTTTTCATCTACGTTACCATACTTTGTACTGTTACACAAATGGGCGTGATAAAATATAAATAATGCCTGATCCCTAATCTGAGATTAAGTTTATCAAACCAGGAGTTTGGACCTTTTGCATAAACCTTCTTTTTGAAACGTAATCTCTCCTCAATTCAACGACCTACTTCGAAAGCAAATTGCTATCATTAGCAATAAGCTCAATTAAAGTTAAAGCTTACTAAACTTGATAATAACCGTATAATCGTAAAGTAGGTAGTACTTGTGTCGAGTTAGTTTTGTTTACAATCGATACGAAGGCGTTACCCTTGCGTAACCCGACACCCTGTGGTCACAGCCATGTGTGTAACGGGTTTTAGGAACCATTTCAAGTTCTACTTTGAGTATTGGACAAGAAAATGATAATGAATTAAATAACTACATAAAATGCATCATTGAAATATCGAAACTTGAAATGAACGAAGTCTGACTTCCCGCCAAATAATCTGTCAGTTTTTGTTTTGTTTTTTTTTAGAACTAAGAATTTCCTTACCTTACAGATTTCCTAAGTACCATTTTTTTTTTTTTTTTCACCGATGGGAAATCATCAAATAACCCCTCCCGCTTTTACTGACTAAATATAATAAATCATTTATTGTCAGATCATTCAATCCAATATGTTAGTAATACACACACATCTTAAACACTAGTGTTAGTATATAATATTTGGTACATAAAATTTTGGTAATAATTTAGGTATTAATAATGTCAAAATAATTAATAATAATAATGTCAAAATCATTAAAAATATGTCAAAATCACCATTAATCATGTCAAAATCATTAATAATTATACAATATTCAGGAAATACAAGGAAATAAATAATAAATAAAGGGCAATTATGATCAACTAGGCAAGAATTCAAAGAAACACTATTTATTTCAAGGCACGATTTGAAGGTAGTACCAGTGTTGTGGTCCAGTGTCTGAGAATGAGACCTTCCGCCCTATCGGCCACAGTGACCAAGAGGCTGTTGGCGCTGGCCCGCACCCTCCGCATCAAGGAGGCAACACGCTTTCGCATGATTGCGTAAAAGTCGTCTATACGTGCCTCTGCGAACATCCCTGATGCGCTACAGTGTCGTGGCAACCCCAGCAACGCCCTGTACGCGTTATTGTACTGGACGCGTAAGGCGCTGTAAGCCTTTTGCGTGTAGTCGACCCATAGACTGCTGGTGTAAAAAGATTGGCAGTATGCCCTAAACAGAGTAGTTTTCACTCCCCTCGAGCACTTTGCGAACCTACGGATCAACATATTGCTCCTGACTGACAGCGCCCTACGCTCCCTCTCCATGTCAACATCATCCGTCTGCGTTGCAGTGACCCAGTGCCCCAGATATTTAAAAGTTTGCACCCATTGCAACTCAATCCCACCGAGTGTGACAGGTGGCACTTCGCGATAGTCTTTTCTTTAGTGCCTGCCTTGAACAACAGACACTCGCTCTTTTTCGAATTATATCTGAGACCTTGGGCCTCCGCATATCGCTCACAGACAGATAAGAGTTTCCTGAGGGCGCTGATCGATGGGGCCAGCAGCACCATGTCATCGGCGTAGCTGATGTTATTGACGACCCATCCATGTTCCTTCCTTTGCCCTTTGTTCCAGGGCCGCGGTATCTCTTTCGAACAGTCCCGCAACCCTGGCAGGCGTCGGTCCTTACGGACCCCTCCCTGTTTGCTGACTCTCCTTAAGGCGCGCGTGGAACACGAACGCGCCGTCGACACGGCCTGTCGTCATAAGACGGACGGACGGCGAGCTAGCCCATAGCTCACCGTCCACAGGCCCGCGCCTACGGTTGCCGGGGGCCACGTGGTGGCCCCCGGCAACCACTTACACCACCACTACCACTACCACTTTACAGGACTGAAGTCAGAAATAGCAAGCGTTCCTTAACTTCATCTATCGTCTGGAAAGAAAATAGTGCTGCCCTTGACTAGTGCAACTTACGTGCAAGACGCATAGTAATTATTGTACCCTATTGTAAGATTCCTTTTCATTACAATAACACTAATTGTTAACTCAATTGACAATGTGAACTTTTTACAACTGTCTACTTATTTATTTACCTACTCTTGCACAGTTATCTGATGTTATTGTGCATAGTGCGCAGTCGTGACGTCACACGGGAACCTCTCATAGGATTCCAAAACAAAATGCATCTTATGCAAGTATCGCGAATGCCTCCGTAATGAATCATGATAGATAATAAAACAAAGTTCCTGCTGCGTGTGATTGTAAACAGTGTGGAGCCCTGACACAGTCCGCAAGGACGCGTGTTAGTGACTCAACTGAGTAAACATTCAATCAACTTGTAGAAAATTACTTTATCTAGTTTTTTTACGGTGCTAGGCGGTTAAGGCGCGGACTGGTTAGCAACGGGTCTTGGGATACCGTAGTTTATGCTCAACAGTAAACCAGGTCACTCATTGCTTAAGATGAAGGAGTTATCAGGAATACTACCTAATTCAACGCGAATTGTCCTAAAAACCCATTGTTAAGGAAATTCGAGAATTGGAACTAGTTTTCTTTGAAGAAAAAGTTAAATGTCACCTATTTACCCCGCAAAACCAAAAAAAAAATGTAGGATAGACTACTTTCTAGGTCCCAAATCGCAACAGAAACAAAACATGCAGCATTCATTCATCAAAAATTGACCTTTGACATATTTTGAACAGCTAAAACAAACTGGCCCACACAGTCTATGATGGTGCGTCAGTTCGCGGGAAAGGCCGCGCGTTACCGCGAAACCTGCGACATTGAACGCTCTGAATCATTTCATTCAACGAAATGAAAGAACTAAACTTGGCATGCGGAATGCGTTTTTGATTGCATTTTGCGTTAAGTTTTTTTTTTACTTTTATGGAACGAAAGCGAATTTGTGACTCACTGTCTGACTATTTTAATTTAAAAAAAAACCGATGTAACTTTCTCAGACATACGGTAAGTAGGTACCTAAACCTAAACAGCAGACAACGAAGAGGGCGTCTGGCTTTTCTACCGGCTTCTATTTTGAATCATTATCTAGCATTTTCTCTCGACGCACGTAGGTGTTTCGATGTGTCAAGCCTTTTCAATACTTAATTGCGGTACACTGCTTGCTATTTCGGTACTTTTGCTACTTGTACCATTCAACGTACTTATTAAATTATTTTAGCAAAGTATAGCAATTTCACGAATTATCTTAAGAAATACTTCGTTTGTCATAGATTTTCCATATAAATAAATGATGCATTATGCTACTTAGATTGAAAAATTAATCGGTATACAATACAGCTACTGCCTTTAGATTTATTTAATTAATACTTGCTGCTAAATAAATAATGTTACAAGCCGTTACTTTATGTTGGTAATACGAATCTGGAAAACACAGTCTAAACCGCACGATACAGGATGCATTGCAATTTGAAGTTATCCATGTGCATTATTACGTCAAAGTTGTAAAAGTACTCCTGATTATGCTAAGTACTAATAAAGAAACTGTGTACCTACCGAATTACTATTGTCTTGTCACAAATAAAAATTAAAAGGTCTTTTACTGAAAATTCAAGAGTCCTCTCATTTTAAAGAGTTCAGAGAAAAGTCTCATTGCACGGGAGCAGAATGTTACGCATGCAGGTGAAATTGTCTTTGGGAGAAGCTGTATGCAGTAACAGGATTAAGCAATAAACTTCGCAACATTACTATTAACATGCAGTTGTATGGAAAGTACGTATTTCCGCAGATACCATAATAATGAAATGGCAAATGTAATGACAGGTTCTACAGACGGCTTTGGCGCGGCGCGACACCGCACGCGTCAAACATCTGCAGACAGCCTAATTGTTGGGTACAAGGAACTAATAAGTACTAAGTACAACTAGAATGCTTAATATTTGAAAGACAGTAACCGGTCCAGTTGTATTTAAGGTGGAAGCGCAAGGCTAGCCCGCGAAATACAAATTTTCTTACGTTTTTTGCAATTTGCAGGTCAGTGCCAGTTTGTATGTTGATGAAAAATGAGTCGCGCCAGTTGCACGTATGTAGTTACAGAATTACAATCATTAAAATCATCAATACAACCCTCTAAGTTCAATGAAATTTAATTTACGCAGGCTACCTTTGCGCTTCACCTTATGAACCTTGGTTGGGTACAACACTAGGAGTGAATGGAATGAACTGGTGAACCCTGTCTTTTGTCGATGGTACCAATGAAACAGGGTTTTACGAATAAATGTTAACAGTGTAATAAGTTATGTAGATTAGGCTGTTAAAATAACATAACGTGTACATACGGGTACATAACGTGTTATACACACGTTATGTATCCTCTGTTATACACTTATATAATACACTTTTTAGTTTTCTAGTTAATTTAACCCCATTGAATGACTTTTTCATTAAATAACTTTTCATTTTGCAAAAAACGTAAGAAAATTTGTATTTCGCGGGCTACCCTTGCGCATCCACCTTAAGCAAAGTGCCGCAAGTCCGCCATTCCTGCTTGTTATTAGAAGTGTTTCCTTCCACGTGACCTTCGATCGTGATGCATCTTAAGCTGAGGTAAGTACCTACAGGTACCTACGTAATGGCCCTAGGTAGCTGTGGGTTTTTCATTTACGTAAAACATCTTAATGTTATGACTAATTAATTTTGAGAAACGAATGATCTTTATTACCTATAGGAATTGAGAGCAACAATAAATGACCCATAGGTCATCTACACTGTGGTATAGGTTAATAGTACTTTTAATAATACTACCGTGAACACTGTACCAGGTATAATATAACCCAATAAAAACACTAAAGGAATTTGCTGAACTAGGTAATAATCAGGTCTAGCCCGAGCATAATACTAGGCTAAGTCTGGAAAAATATTTCTACACAGGCTGTTGAAGGTATGCGTATCTATCTGTTGTCACTTATCATTCATGACAATTACTTTCTATCCATTTTTAGGGTTCTGTTGCCGAATGGCAAAAAACGGCACCCTTTTAGATTCGCCAGGTCTGTCTGTCTATCTGTCCGTGTATGTCACAGCCACTTTACTCCGAAACTATTAGGACTACACAGTTGAAACTTAGTAGGTAGATGTACCTATTCTTTGAACCGCTATAAGGTTTTTATACAAAAATAAAAATAAAATAAGATTAAGGGGGGTCTCCCCATACATGGAACTGAAACTAAAAAATATTTTTTTATCAAACCTATACGTGCGGGGTGTCTATAGAAGGTAAACACTTCCAAAGTGGTAAAATGTGTGTGTCCTCTAATTTCTAAAGTAAGAGGAGAAAAATACTGAAAAAAATATAGGGATAAAGAACGTAAAAAAAACTTTCAACCAAAATTGGTTTGAATAAGATTTGATGTTTATTTTTTGAGATATGAGACTTTTTCATCAAACTGCAACAACAACTTTGTTTTTCATTAACATAATATGAAATCAAATTTAGTTTTGTTGATGAATATAAAACAATACAACATATGAACAAATGCCTTCAAAATATTTTTATTATATTGTTTGGTGCTACGGAATCCTATGTGCGTGTGAGTACGACTCGCACTTGTGCGAGTCTATCTGGCAGGCCCCAACGAGATTTATCAACAAGTGATAGGTTTACATAAATACATTATTTTGTACTTATAGAAAATAAATAAGATACATTTTGTACCTCGACAGTTTTTGATTAAATGACGTTTCCATGAGGCGTCTAGCTAGCGGGCCCCCTACGATTATTTTTATTGTTATTATACTTTCAGATCGCCCAATAGTGCTCGGAGTTAGAAACTATTATGTACCTTACAAATTAAAAATTTCGACTTTCTGTGAGTTACACTTCAGAAGATATTCGTTATTTAGACAAACTTCCAGCCAGCAGGCCCCTTTTTTAAATACTACTCTTTTATATCATACAATAGCATTAGGAGCATGATACTATTATGTATGTGTATATAAAACGATATATTATAGAACGATATATTCTAGAACTTAGAAGGTTGTTTGGTTGAATATTAATTTAAATAACGAATATCTTCTGAAGTATATCGCAAAGAAAGTGGAGATTTTGGATTTGTAAGGTACATAATAGTATCAAGCTCTTAATGCTATTTTATGATATACAAGAGTAGTATTTAAAAAAGGGGCCTGCTGTCTGGACGTTTGTCTAAATAACGAATATCTTCTACGAACGAATACGAATATACGAATATCTTCTTCTTATAGCTCACAGAAAGTCGAAATTTTGGAATTGTAAGGTACATAATAGTATCAAGCTCCTAATGCTATTTTATGATATACAAGAGTAGTATTTAAAAAAGGGGCCTGCTGGCTGGACGTTTGTTTAAATAACGTATATCTTCTGAAATGTAACTCACAGAAAGTCGACATTTTGGATTTGTAAGTTACATAATAGTATCAAGCTCCTAATGCTATTGTATAATATAAAAGAGTAGTATTTAAAAAAGGGGCCCGCTGGCTAGACGTTTGTCTAAATAACGAATATCTTCCAAAGTATAGCTCACAGAAAGTCGAAATTTTAGATTTGTAAGGTACATAATAGTTTCTAACTCCGAACACTATTGAGCGATCTGAAAGTACAAAAACAATAAAATTAATCTTAAGGGGCTCACTAGCTATACACTTCATAGAAACGTCATTTAATCAAAAACTGTCGAAGAAAAAAATGTATCTTATCTATTTTCTATAGGTACAAAATAATGTCTATGTAAACCTATCAATTGTTGATAAATCTCGTTGGGGCCTGCCAGATAGACTCACACCTCCCACTGGGCTGGTTTTTTTCTATCCATCTGCCAAGTGCCAATTGACAAGGATTGTGCAATCAAACAAATTTGCTTGCAAAAAAGTGAGAACTGTAATTTTTGCAAAAAAAAATATCTGTACGAGATTAATGTTGTGCAATAATTCAAACAAACTATGTCAAGTAACACAAATAAATATTACGTTATCTTCCTAAACAAGTTCCTACCTGCCTATTTCTTTTCTCTCCCCCACCATCACACCTTCCACCACATGTCTACGCGGAAAATGGAAAATTCCGATGAGTCACCCGTCTGCCGGTTTGATAAGGATGTCAGGGCACGGGCCAATCATGCAATCATACGCAATCATCCAATAACAGGTACTATACCAGTGCGCGTGCGACGACGCCGACAACCGGTGCCGCCCCGCCGCTGCCCGCCGCCCGTTGCGCGGCGCCAATTCACACTAATTCGCTTTTTGTTCAGGATATAGCTCGTTTTGCAAGTCACAAGACGCGACAACTACCTAATATACCTACTATAATCATGATGTCTAAATGCCGGGCAGAAATGTTCACATTGTAGGCAACACAGCTCTCGGATGGAGGTGGAATACCTAATACTTAGCTACTTCACTCGTCAGGCACTATTAAGTAGAAACCTATCTATAGTTTATTCAAAATTAGGTTTCCAGTGGAATAGCTTTTTAATCATTATTGATCCATGGAGACAAAACTACTAAAACTACTTATTAGTACTTTCCGTACCTACCTACCTAAAGTACTAATAAGTATTAAAAACATAACGGTTTTAGTTAATGGTTGGATTATTCAAATACACCGTGAAATAATCAGCATATGTATTGATGAATAGTATTCTAGGGAAATACCCTAAACCTGTTGGTTTAGTGACGCGACGTCTTATCGGACATACTTCAAGATATATTGATCTGTTACTAACGCTCATCGGTGACTGATCGAATTGGCAGTGAAGTTATCGAGACACGGTCGACGCAAACTGGCGCTCACAGCTCACCCAATCAGTGGGAGCTGGCACCGCACTCTCATCACGACTTTCTAAGTTTGAGTAGCTGTTCCCACCTTGCCTACATTACAATAACGAATGGAATTGATCCGAAATCCTGTAAAAGAAGCACCAGCGGCGTGCAAGACAAGACGAGCAAGACAAGACAAGAGATAATTGTGTGTCTCACGGCTGCGCCAAATAGGCCCAGTTCAGAAAACTGCCGAGCAGCTAGTGCCCGACGCTGGTTTTCAACTCTAAGGTCTTAACTCTCGCAGACAACCATGTTCCAAAAGAAATTTTCTCTGAAAGAGCCGACAGTGCCTCAAATACCTTCCTGCATTCGTATACCGTCCTCGACCTTTCTATTAACGATATTTCATGAAAATGCATATCACTAGGCAGAAAGGCGAAAAAAACCTGTGAATCGCATTGCAGGCAAGTATAGCGTTGTAGCTTATTTTATTCTTTTAAAACAAGCTTAAACTGACATAATTAGGATAACAGTTCGAAACATTCGGAAAATGAGTGTACATTTCGACAACGCACATTCCAATTTGTCTTTCAAAAGTGGGAACTTCCGAACTACCTATACATGCCTGGCTAAACATATCCTTATCCACCCTAAAGATTATCTGCTATCGCCAATAAAAGTTATCGCCCATTACAGAGAACCCATGACGTAAACCATGTCGTCGGTTAATACTTCCTCTAAGGTGACGCAAATGGTTCTTACGTCAACTAATGAGTTTTTCACCTTGCGACGCCTTCCCTAACATGGAAATATGAGGATTCCGAGATTTTCTTGAACATTCGAGCATTTTTCCGGCTTAAAGGTACCGTCACTTTCCATTCATAAACGTGTTACTGGCTAAAGAGTGCAATCAGTTACTTATATTGTGAAACAGATGCAGCGCCAAATATATTTAAAACTCACTTGGGCTCACTAACTTGAGCAAAAAGAAAATCTCTAAGACCACCCCGCCAGATTCAACATGCTGATCAAAAGCTCTCTCCAGCCTCTGCTGTCTGCCATCAAGGACCGAGGTATTCCAGCCGAGACTTCACATGCAAAACATGCGAATAAGACCTATTATGTATTTGCGACACCGATTAGATCATATTTATGTCCGGATAGAAGATAAAAAGCGGAAAAGGAGCCTTACATTTCCTGAAAAGCGAACGCCTTCCGGTCTAAGGAAACGTTAATTTCGCACAGATAAGGTAGGTAAACAGACATGGCTTAGTCCTACTACAAGGTACTCTTAGTACCGGCAAGACGTTCCCGGCCTTCTTGGGAGGCTGAAGTGAATCGAATAATCAATTTCCCACCCGTACGCAAAATATGCTTTAGACGTTGAGTTGCGGACACCAGACCGATATAAATTACAATACAATCAGCCTGCTAATAAACCTATATTTCTACTACGTCTCAAGAACAAAGTGCATTATTCTAGGTACACAATGATAACTCCCAGTAAGTCATTTTCTAGTATAATATTAAAAGAGTTGCGTCGTAACTCGTAATGTGTGCGCTGACGCATCGCAAGTACGAGTCTTATCTATATGGCAAGTGACATTTACCACAATTTTAAATGACTGCTAATTAATATGAAATTATAATGACTTATGGTTACCATAAGTTAAGTAGTATAGTAGGTACAGTAGAACATCAGTGGTAGCATAATATATCTATACTAATATTATAAAGAGGTAAAATTTGTTTGTAAGTTTGTATATAGGGGGTAATCTCTGGATGTACTGAACCGATTTTGAAAATTCTTTCACTAATAGGAAGCTACATTATCCCCGAGTGCTATAGGCTATATTTACAACGTGCACTTGGAATAATTTCCATCCAAAACGCGAGCGAAGCAACAGCTAGTCCAGTATATGCTGGTCTCTTATTCTATTGAATCTCCACAAGGCCAGTTTAAGGTAAAAGAGTTAACACAGACGTGCGACCTACTGTACAGAACTTTTTCTCATTTGATTTGAAACTTTTCCTATTTCTTATTATTCGAGTTATGTTTTTTTTTTTGTTTTTTTTTTATGTAACACATTCAGACACAATGTAATTCTTATTGAGCAAATAATTGAATGAATGAATGAACAACATTGTATGGTCAGTGGGTCGTCTTAGGGATGGAGTTTTATGGTTTAAAATCATTTGGAGAAATTTGACAGTTAATGGTTACTAATCAAGAAAAATGTTAACTGATGACTAGGCAGCATGGTCTCAGACCTTAGCCTGTTCCGTCAGGAAATAATATAATAAAAATAAAAAAAGTTTATGGTTACTTGATGTGCTGGCGACTGTACATGCCTACATTACCTACTGTAAGACGACACAATTTTATTGGCAAAACCCATACAAATTAAGCCGTGTAACAGATAGCAATAAATTGTAATTAAACGCACCATAATTGAGAAGGCATTGAAATTTTGCGGTTTACATTAACCTGTCATTAACCTGTTTCCTTGAGGATTTCGACGTGTAAAAACAATAAACGTGTGTGGTAAGTAGGTTGTTACAAAGTTAAGTCTGCGACAGTCAGCGTCTTCCTCCTACCTCCCTACACGTACTACGCTATCCATCAGGTACTTCAAAAACCTCCCTTTTCAAAAAACACTGATTACAATACTAAGTACATACGTGCTTTGAGACGGTTTTACAAAGTTATTACAGCCAGTCAGGCGGTAAAGCGACGTGAGTTATTTTTTTAACTGACACGTACCTATCTGAATGACAGTTTTTTGCAAACCAAGAATGATTCAATGGGGGCTATCGCGTGTGAATTCACCGCTAGAGGCGCTAGTGTAGCGCGAGGTCAACGATATGTCAAATGTCATAGAAAGTTCACGCGTTTCGTGCTTTTTTATCACGTATTTTTACAAATATTCACGATTGTGGTCTAGATTGAGCTATTCCTGATTAATTAAGACTTGAAGATTTTAAGTAGCAACTTAGGATCTTATTTGTTAGTACTTGGAGGTAAAAAGATTTTTAAATGTTTCATGCTTGATCATTTTAGGGAGAATATTGTGAATAAATGTATCTGAAGTTTACACTATGTTGATATACGTAATAAAATAAACTTTTTATGGAGTTATTGGTACTTTAAAGTATAAAATAGAATTATTGACATGACCATTAGCGATAGCGGCGCCATCTGGTGAGTTCAAAAACGGTAGCCCTCATTGAATGGATTTTTTTAATGGGCCGAGCATTTTGAAACCCCTTGACGGCTTAAAACTGGGGATTTCCACAAAATTACGTTATTATTTAAATATAATTTAATTTTACTATTAATTTTCTTATATTATAATAAACTTAATGGGGAATTAAATAATAGTTTATACCTACATAAGGATAATATAATGCGATGATTTACACTTCAATATGAAAAACCACAAACAAACAATCAAACAATACGTAAGTAAATATTGTTTTACCTACACAATAAATCCCATGCACGCTGTAATTTAACGTAACTATACCTACCTATTAATAGCACATTAAATCTGAAGTGACCACAGTACGGGGAAACTGGTCCATTCATAACAAACAACTAAATGGAAAACAACAAACTATAACTACTGAATTTTCATTCAACTCTCTATTACATAAATATAATAGCAAGTTTCTTTTACAATTATAATGTGCACGACTTTTTCAACAGCTTCGATAGCGCTCTACACTCAACTTCAACAAATCCTGTCATTGTAGCACATAAAATACTTAAGTAATTACAGACGCCAGCACATCAAGATAATGCAATCGGTCAAATTTATTTAATAGATTTTCAATTTTATTGCTAAAGCATTAGGTTCAAGGTTGATTGGAAAAAAAATACAGTTTCAGGTAGCTTGATCTGCAATGGCGTCTGTACAACACTAAAAGCAGCTATCGGATGCCCGATCTGAATAAATCTTCCAGAAGATCGATTCATGGCCATACGAGCTACTGATTTTTTTAATCGATTTAGCAAGATGCGCTCTTCGCCCAGATCGAATCGTATGTGCCTATGATCGTATGAAAAACGTCAGCCGAACGTACCGTACGAACTCCAACATTGAACAAAGTAAGATAACATGTCATGTCCCTGCGACAAATAAACATGTTTTCTTTCTTTCTATTACTACCCCTTTCATATATCATAATAATTATTTCATGAAACAGTCATTAAACGGAGTTAAAGGAACTTGAAAAAAAAAAACATCAATACAACCGTATTGATGATTAATGACTTAAATTCTGTAACTACATACAAACGTGTTACTTGCACGAATGCTTTTCATTATTTTAATAAAATTACGATACCATCTTCCGAGATCGAGTAAAACGATTCAATACAATACGATTAATATCGTGAATCGACTCGAGGTTACGATCCATTACGATCCGGAAGATCGATTCAAACAAAAAATGAGCATAGAGTCTGCTCGAATTTTTGCTTGAATCAGTCTTAGAGTCTAGACTGATATTATATTTCGAAGGTTTAGAAGACAAACATGCTAATTACAGACCTTCCAATTTTTCAGGAGGACTGTTTTTATTGATTCAATAATTCTAGATACGCTATCTGAAAACTGTACATAGAAATACAGTTTAGATAGAAAGAGACGGCATTATTTGATTTGGATAAGTGTCGCACTTGTCGTAGAGCATGCTCATTTAATACATTCACTAACAAAATTTTGTAATTAGCACATTTGTCTTCTAGGCCATCGAATTTGTCGGCTAAACGGCTTATTCCCGATGATCTGAAGACAGGTAAATAATAAAAACCCTATTCTAATTGCATACAGATGTTTTATGCCTTCATACACGGTTATGCGGAAAAGCATTATTTAGTCCTTTGCAGTTTCATAGTAAATTGTAGCACAAGGCAAAAACACATTCAGCCTATATCCTAAACAGATGTCTACAGGATCAATAACATTGGCAATTAAGATAAATTTTAATAGAACAATTCCTTTAAAAAAGAAAGGAAACACGTGCGAAGGGACCTGTTAAATAAAGATTACGGTAAGCTACAGGTAATTACTAAATGGGCGCTTAGAAGAATAAGAAAAGGCGGCGGAATTGTTTAGAAGGTAATCGTCTTTTGTCTCTGGATTAACGCACAGATGTTTGTTTTTGTTTTGTAACATATTTTTATTGACAATCAACTGCTAGCAAAGTTCGCTCGAATATATTCTTAATAAGAATCATTACTAATCTGCTTTAGCTAGCCCCAACTGTGGTGATCTTGTTTACCGGGGAACACATTTTTTACTGCTTCTGTAATTCAGAGGAGTTAGGTAGAGGTGTACCTATTGTCATCCACATTGTACCTGTATGTTATAGTCTCTCCTAATAGCGAACGAGCGACTCGAGCGAGCCTATTGTTTCAACTCAAGGTGCTTTGCCTGACCTGGGAATCAAACCCAAGACATAAATCAGCCATGACTTGACAGTGACAGTTCTAGAATAGGTCCTACGTTACGTAAACATAAAACTATTTAGGTGTGACGTTGTTAGATTAGCTGTTAATGTGAGGCAATCCTTTTGTTTGTGTTGCGGGTCCGCCCGACCGCCCGACCGCCCGAGATAACGCGTGCTGAGTGTGCCGACCGTGGGAAACTCGTGACGAATCGGAAAACTGACCAGGAATGTTCGTATCTCACTGTAGTTTCCAACTTTCATAATTTCCACGAATTTCATTGATAAAATTTTCCATTGCGTCAACGCCTGGCCAGTGACAGGGGGGGGCGCTATTGGAAAAACTCGGCACGAAGACGTTGCGTTAAAATTTCCTATTCGGTTGAGTTCCTTGGTTCTTTGTTCAGCTCGTGTACTTCCACATCAGCCTAGCCTTTTCCTAAATATGCAGGGATCAACTTCCAGTTTAACTAGACTTGAAGCCGAACCCAGCATATTTGGGATTTTTTCTGTTAGTTAACAGAAGCGACTGCCTAGGTATCTGACCTCCACGTAGTAGTCGTATTACCCAGTAATAACTGGGTAATACGACTTGGTTAGACTGGTTCTCAGACTTTCGGGCCACTGACTACTTGTAAAGACTGTCAAGAGCTACACACAGCCGGGGGCCGGGAACAACGGCGTAGCGTGCATCCCGAGGCACAGAGAAAACTCGTTACATTATGGATAGTCATCAGAGCGACCTTTGCAAGTGCTGCTTAACCTTGAAGATCGACCCGTGCGGCTGTTATTGTTTAGTCGCGATTTCTTGTATCTACAGATTAAAAAGGCCGGCTCAGGAAAAGTTGTAATTTTTAAGAATCACTTAATTTGAGCCAGATATCATCCGAAATCCATACGCAATACTAAGAATCTTATGGCTTACTAGAGACGTCTGGAAGCTAATCGTAGCTATAAATAAGATTTATTGATGAATACGTAAGTTCTAACAACCCAACTCATAGGATTAATCACCAAACAACAGCTATGTATAACCGTTTACCGAACACATATTACAGAAGAAACTGTAATCTTCTATTTTCAGCAGTATGTTAATCTGTTCATGAAGAGTCTAAGCCAATATTTGCGATATTTTTATTGAACGAATTAGTTTTGTGAATGAGTAACTGAACTGAACGGATCAATCACTAAGCGAAAGCATCATCTCTCTAATCTTATTACATCTGCATGATTCACGCTTCTTTAAGTATCAAATTATTCACTGAATGAATATGATATCAATGAATCGATAATTAAAATACACAAACTTTATCTGTAAAAAACTGATGCTACTTCGATGAACACAACATAACCTAATAATACTTTTAAAATACTTAAAATACATATATTTTAAAAGTAGAATTAGGTCATGTTGTCATGTCATTTCACTCTTTCGGAAAATCACAAATCCTAAATTCGAATTTTCCCCACATGTGTCACTCAGTGATTCGTAAAACCAAAAAAAAATACCGACTACACTATGCGTAGTGCCTTTTCATTATCCGATCAGTCATTGTATTTTAGATAACCACATTTTAGTACACTACCGTAAAAGGGAAGGCATTAACATGAATGAATATTCTGTTCCACAGATAGTAGTAGGAGGATATTCAAAAGAGCACAAAGTAGTTTCTTGCAAATATTGATTGTCTTATTTATGAATGAACCTTTATATGAATGAAGCTATGAAGGTGCACCGTGCGAACAAACTAGACTACCTTCTTTTTTGTCTATGTAAAGAAGGATTTTTGATTTTATGACAAAGGTATTAACACCTGTAGAGGTTTACAGCCTAGTTGGGTAATGTGCATTGTTCATTACGGAATCTGTGAAGATTTTTTCAATTGTAAAATAGTTTTTGCGAAAAAATCTTGTCATTCCCGTGAGAAAATTAAGTTTTTGTTTGTAATCTTCATTTTAATTTCAGAACGTTCATTCAACTCAGTGTTTGTTATTTTTCTTAGATTTCAAGCTAACAAAGACCAGTAGGAATTTAGGAAAATCGCAAATATTTGAAGTTTAATTAGCCGTAATTAATGCTTCATTAAAATACTATCTTTGTCACAACAAAAAGATGGTCCTTGTGTTCTAGAGTTCACGAAAGCAGAATTGGTAATCTTTTATTTTTCAAACTCAAACGAGGTAAATTATATTTTGACACATCCACAAAATCCTGGCAAAAACCATTGACCTACCTACAGGGTGTAACAAGACCCTTAACGAAGCCGTCAACCAAGCATTATGTCCATCAAACTAAGTAACTTTACGCAAAAATGACCTATTACTGGGAAACGACTTTTTTTTGGGGTGTAAAATCACGTTTTATGGTAGCTGGGACTCGAGGTAACGCACTCAAAACATTGCGCTGATAGATGCATTGAATAGTACGGGGGTCGTGGAGGAGTTACCAGTAAAAATCTTACGTTAAAAAAATATAGGAATATTTAAAAAAACTTGTGAAAAAATTGGAACGACTGACGGGGAGAACAAGTACCTTTCGGCTTCGTTAAGGGTCTTGTTTACACCCTTTATTTAACAACTCTATTTTCACGTAGTATTAGACCAAATACCTACGTGGATCTATCACACTCGCCTCGTCGAGGCCCACGGCCCACTTGACCCACATCTAGATATTAGCCAGGTCGCCTATAGTCTAGACTAAGCACTAGGCACGTGCTAAATACAAGACACCAGAGGATTACATTATAATTCCATTAGTTCAGTTCACGCACCTTTTCCGCGGCTATTCTATTAATTTATGGCTACTTCGCCCGTAAATATGGTAAAATAAGAGGAAATAAGCAAGTTTATGTTTTGTATTATTTCCCTACAACGACATCATGTGGTTGTACCTGTCACCATTACTGCCTATGCCACAAACTAACGTGTATGTACGTACGTATTCCAAATAGGATATGTACCTATAGTCATTTCTTTTTCCATCTTCAACGTGAGCCATATGCTCCTGAATCCATTCTAGGAAAATTGCAGCCATAAAGCAAGTTTTACCAGCCTATCCATTTCATTTCAGGATATAGACTTCCCCCAAGCTGTGCCACTATACCATATTGCCTGCCTTTCCTATGCAGTCTGAGCCTTGCTGCTTGCTTGCTGTTTGCAGAACCTACCTACCTATCCAAAGAGATTTTAAAAAAGCCTTTTAAGGCCGAAACACACCGGATCCGTACACGTAGACGTGCACGTGCACGTGCACGTACCATGACGTTGTAATATATGGAACTTTATAGAGACATGGCACACCGCTTGCGTGATGTACACGTGCGCGTAGACTACTCGTACATGCGTAACGCTACGCATTGCAGCTCCCATGAGACAAACTTGCTGCCGGCGTTAGGTACGCAGCAAATTTGTCTCAGAACGGAACGGCAACGTCGCTTTGATGCGTGCAGTAATGACGTTGTAGTCAATGACATTCCGTATTGGACGTCACACCGAACAAGTTTCAACACGCACGTATCTTTGCTGCGCGTGACCTACGCATTCAGTTGCATTTGTTCTCAAATTTTACCGGTAGTAAGTGATGTTTTGTTTCGGTTTTAATGATAAATAACGAAATTAAAGAAAAACTAATTGTTTGTACAACACAAAAAACAAAGATTAAAAAATATGTCATATAAAACTTGAACCTATTGTTTTTTTTTGCACACCCAGGAATATTCTAGCACAATAACAGTAATATTGCTTCTTCTTCATCAGATGAACTACTTGGTCCATTTACCCAATCTTCGTCAGACATCGTGCAAAAGAGTTGCAAACATAAAACATGGTTGCCGCAGCGGCTGGGTACGCAAAGGACCGGGTGCGTTGCGTAAGCGTACACGTATGCGTAACTCGGTGTGTCAGGGGTTACGCGCGTCACAACGCGCGTGTATACGTGTACGTCACGCCACGCATCTGGTCTGACCAGTCCTTTAGTCCTTGCATTTTACAGGGTTTTCTTATTTCTAGGAGATATATTAATTAGTTAGTTAACTTATATTAATTGTTAGTTTTATTAATTTCTATCTAATACATAAACAACCCATTTAGGTAAGAACCCCAGATAGGGTGAAGACCTCCTCCAAAGATGGGCATCTTTGGAAGATCTTGTCTCAGTCCTGTGCAATTTGTCTCCAGTTTGGGCCAGCTGTTCTTTTGATCTCATCTTCCCATCGTGTCAGCGGTCTCCCTCTGCCTCTTTTGCCTTGTGGTCGTCTCCATTGGGTTACTTTTACAGTCCATCTCTGGTCTGTAAGCCTCACTACGTGACCTGTCAATTTCCACTTTCGTTGTTGTGCATAGCTCAAAGCATTAGTTCCTTTTGTTATCGTTCTTATTCTCGTGTGTCTTATTTTATCTAATTTCTTTAATTTGAGCATGCTACGCTCTAGTCCGCGCTGGCAGGTTTTGATTTTGTGTTTTGCTTTGGTCGTAAATTTCCACGTCTGGCATCCGTATGTCAAAACCGGTAGGCTATAGTTCAAAGCTGAAAGCAAATTCACTTTTAAAAGAAAAGTTCGTAACCACTATTTAAGCCAGACTATATAACTCCCAATTTAAAGTCGAGTCACGGTAATTATTATTAGGTTTTTTATTTTGGTATTTGTTAAAATATTTACTAATTTATTTTATACTAGCTTCTGCCCGCGACTTCGTACGCGGATCCTGTTGCTTTTGCCAGCGACAACGGGGTCGTCAAGAAAATCGAAGATCTGAAACGTCTGATGTAGAATTCTGAGGCCCGGGGACGGGAAAACAACTGGATGAGCGAGACGATTGAAGACGTTCCAGATCTTTCATTTTCGTAAGTCAACAGGAAATGCCCATCAGACTAAACAACTTTTGCTAAGACGTCATTCCTTAATATGTTATAGTGTCGCTGGGCTTTGGAGATCCACAACAGGGTTCCAGATCTCCAAATTTATTCTCACAGCAGAAAATGCTCTTCACGTGGAATAATTTTTGCTATGACACCATTTTTATATCTCTTATACTTTAGCTGTTCTGTTGCGGTTCTGCATCAGGTGTTCCAATTTTCAAAATAATGTTGCCCAGACTTAATACCTACACAACAAATACCTTTTCTTCCCGTTATTCTGTCAAATAAATATGACTTCGGGCTTATGTTATTTGAGTGTTTAATTTCCTTTTCCGTTTATCTTCGTGACACGGTAGCCTACCCGGTAACGCAGGGGAGCAGTCACTTAGATTTTAATTGATCAGGTATCTTCAAATTTAAACTATAACTATGCCTAGTAAGAGGTCAAATCTTTCCCAACGTTCCAAAGGAGCTAAAAGATTGAGGATCATAAGATCCTAAGAATCTACCGAAGAGCGTCAGGAGAGACTTGATGCTGTTCGAGAACATCAGGCTGCAACTCGCTCCGTAGAAACCTCTTCGGATCGCGAAGCACACCTGCGTTCTCAGCGTATTTACGCATTTACATCCAGGTCTCTAGAGACCAGTGAAGAAATCATGCATTGTCTCGTGAGTCGCAGACGTTCACAGATAGATAATTGCGCGTTAGTTCTCAGCGTATCTACGCATCTGCTTCTAGGTCTCTAGAGATAAGTGCGGAACATGATGCGCGACTGTCCGCTATGTTAAGCGTTTGCCTAGGTTGGCCCGTGGATGGGTTACCTCCCATTACATACCGAGTTTCCTCACTTCCTCGCTGAACATCTGATGCAGCACCGCAACAGACCAGCTAAACTATAAGAGATACAAAAATGGTCTGATTATTTTTTTACGATTTCGATGGTGGTCCCATAGAGAAACACTGGAACACCTGATATGGAAATCAAAGCTATCACTGCATCAGATGTTCAAGTTTCCAAGATAAATTATAGCCTATATGTTGCCCAGATTTAATACCTTTACAACAAAAAAAAAACATTTAAATCCGTCGAGTAGTTCCGAAGATTAGCGTGTACAAACAAACAGACATACAGACAAACAGACAGAATTTTTTTTTTGGATTCGTGCTCTGTTACTGTTTCCAAACCCCCCTCAATAATTTTTTTTTTTAATATATTCAATGTACAGACACAGTTTTTTTACTGTTTTATTATATGTATAGATGTATATGTGTATTAGTATTAACATAAGTACTTACTCATATAAATTTTCGCAGCAATTTAAGCAAGAAGTTATTTTTTTTAGATTATTATATTGTACCCTACTTCAGAGTTTTTATATTTAACCAAAAGGTTGACTGGTAGAGAATGCCTTATGGCATTAAGTCCGCCTATGTACCACTATTGTACACGAAGTTTAAATAAATAAATAGAGTTCTTAACCCTAGGTTTCAGCCTTATTGGCATGTTGCTTTTAAAAAAATAGTCGAGTCTCCAATAGTTGTTCCATGTTTGCTGTACTCTTATTTCTATTTCAATATCGTTGGTTTTTCGGTCGAAGCTTATAGTTTTTCCTAGATATATGTATTTTTCGGTGTAAGCCAGTGGATTCCCATGAACATTTATTGGAGTTTTGAGAGTATTCGTCATTGCCATAGTCTTAGTACGATTGATTTCCAGTCCCACTTCTGCACTAGCTAGCAAGCTAAGGTATTTATCATGAGCTGCATCTGTGAGCTTGTTTCAGAAAGTATTACAATGTCGTCTGCAAACCTCAGATGACTCAAGAAGGCGTCTTGTATGTGGAGTCCTAGTTTACTCCAGTCAAGCTTGCTCATGAGGGTTTCTAGAATGGATATCAATAATTTTGGGGATAGTGGATCACCATGTCTTACACCCCTCATTATGGACAAACTTGGTCCCAGGCTTTCTGACTTAATTCTACCCGTATTGTTATTATGCAAAGAGATGCCAGTGCTTAATTTTCTTGAAGACTCTCAATCGGCCCAAATGACCAATGCACAAACGTGGCACGGCAATATCTTGAACGCCTTCCTTCAGCTGATTGCAACATGATTACAATAAGTGTTACCAGTGCGGACACGTAAGTCTATAACTTCTCCACAACCCTGTAAGGAAACAAGCGTGGGGGAGATTTCGTCTAAAAAACACAACATTTTCTTATAATTTACTCTATTGCGACGTAAGAATTAGTCAATATCAACTTAACATAACAAGGACCTAACTAAGCTTGCCTTGTTCGCACAAGTTCAGAAAAGAAAATCCCCTTGTATCGGTGTCATATAATAACAATATGATTCACAACGTATATAATATTACAAGTACATTGACAAAGTAGTTCAGTGACAATAGTAACACGTCATCATCCTTAACTAAATGATAACACATTTCCTTCACTTTGTAAGCAGTTCTAGGAATATAGGAAGAAACTACTTGAAGACTAGTTAGAGTATTATAACACATTACTGAACATCCTTGAAAACCTTCCCGACAAAGCTAGTCATCCCGAGATTAGTAACACCGATGTTGGGGATTTTTTGATGATCATTTAAGTCAATCTTAGTGCCTGCTAGGCAGCGCTGTAGGGCTACAGCACCAGAAAATGAGGGGTCTATGGGTCATGTAAACTTATGCCCGCCTCGTTTCCAGTAATTGCCAGTGCCACTGCTGAGCATAAGGTCCTAGGCTTGATTCCCACGTCGGTTTTTCCATCAGGAATTTCTCAGTAGCAAATTGATGGCAATAGGTAAGCTGGAACTTATTACATGAGTTTTGCACGTAAGTGGGTATATGTGCGGGTACTTTGGTAAACCGTTGCCAAACCCGCCGGGGAAAGCTAGCGTGAGGTAATCGTATCTAAACTCACGAGACACTGGTTCTCTAGTATCTATAAAAGCTAGTACCGAAAACATAGATCCCTTAAGAACCTATAAGCAGGCTACACTTACGAATTTCAGAGACACAATTAACAATCCACACCAAAAAACAATCTGACTTACATAATTGTAACCATCCTACATTGAGAGAATTCCTCCTCATCCACGAGCGAAGCTAGTTAATTCGCTAGTATCCGGACTGCACAACTGGACGTCCTAGCGCCATCGCGCCCGCGCCAGGAGCGCGCCCACACCTTCCGCCGCGTGAAGTCATCCGGCCACTTGCGAAACTTGACGGTGAATACTCATCTATGGCAGTTCTGTTGTTTGTCTAGGACTACCTACCATGTTACCATGATGATGAAAACTCGTAGAAAAAATGAGTGGCTGACCTATTCAAAATAAAGTTTGTCTTTTTCTGATAAGGCTATAAATGGTCGAAGCTATAGATTTAACGCATTGCGCAGTGCATTTGCACCTAAATTATTATTCAAAAGGAACACATTCACTAAATTAAAAAAGGGTCGATTTTTCCGGAGAAATATCAAATTGAACTATATTCATCTCCCGTGTCCATTCTTCCTACATTTCCTTCTCGAATTATGCCACAGCCACCAAAAGACATGCGAAAACAGCACAACTGATGAATTAATAAAAGCAAACTAGCAATGACAACAGCAACATTATGCCAAAGTAGAATACGATGATAACATTACATCAAACGTCGGCTGACATTACACACTCTTTCACCGATGTCCCCATCAATCCACAGCTAAATATTTAATGTGACCACATGACAGCTTTAATTAATCTATCACGTTAGAGACCGCCGCGCGCCGTCGTCGGCGGCCATCACTCACCAAGCGTCACTTTTGCGCGGGAAATGCCGCCATTACCAATTGCTATAAGTAGGAAACGACTGATTTCCCTACTACTGCCACTTCTCACTGAATCACGATTTAATTTTTGGCACGAGAAAATTGGGGAAACGGTAATTGGACGATTTAAAATCGTGACCAAAAGGACCATTTTTTAACACCAATTTTACCGGACCAATCAAATATCATGTTGATGATGTTATATGATCTGTGATTGGTGCAATATGTATGGCGAGTTAGTTTTCACAATGTATTGTTGTATGCAGTGGTTCGCCGGCAGATCGCACTGAAGGATCAGATGGCCTAGTTTTTATCCATCATTATACCTTACGCAACAAACAAAACTACATTGCTGGTTACACCATACTTTATATTACCTCGTCTATCTGCATCGGTGCTTTAATGACAAGATTATTGATAAGTCCTGGGAAAAATCGGCATTAATAAAAAATCAAGCATCTTTCCTGACTGGCGATTCACTTTGACAAAAAGTTCTGGAACGCACACCTGGTCTAGACCGACCAGACACACTTATATCTAAGGTAAATAGTATTAGTAGATGTGTAAAGATGGTAAAATCACTCAATGACGCGGGGAAGAGTTGATTTTTGGGCCATAAAAGCGAAGTACACACGTCACGGACGTCATTCGAGCCCGATATTGCCAAGTGGGCTGCTGGTGACGTCACCATACCTTCTGGGGTCGAGCCCACGCTCCACGCTGTCGTAGGTATATTAATAATACAGAGTTAATACTGATACAACCATTCATGCGATTGAGACATGTCAGATGTCGAGACACGTACGGTACAGTCAGGAGTTGTAAAAATTCTGGAGATGTTCCAGAAATGTATAAAATATACTTAGCTACTAGGAACTTATGTGAATGTACGATTTCGTAATGGGATTCCGTAAATATTACACTTTATTTGTAACACTAGTTGAATCCCGTACATTTATTGGCAAATCCCGGAAATCTATTTCCTCATTATCATTGAATGCACTCTACCATTTGTGCTGAGACGCCAGGCTTATCCCGTACCTGAAGGACCAAAAAATTCGTTTCCCATTTTCTTTTCTATTTTTAGAACATTATAGAATCAAGTCAAAAACATGTCATCATCAAAAGAATTCAAAGATTTCAGAACTCCAATTATAAATGCTTCGTTTAAGGTATTAAACCAAACGCCTAGTGGGCGAGAATTAAAACAATAGAGAAGCAAATCAAGACGAGGTGTCCAAAACGGGGGACCAAGATATTTATATAGACCGTCTATGAGCTAAGCAACTAATTAAGAGCGGCAGACTGCCTGACCCCAGACCTTATCAGTTAGTTCAACCGGAATGTGTGGACATGTCCTTGAGGTAGAATGTCCCCAAAAATTATTTAATTGGGACTGAGTGGCATTCGAGGCCAATATTAGGAATTGAGAAGATACTCGCAGAGGGTCTGCTTTTGAGCCTGGTGGGTTCTGATGGTTTCAAATTTTTTGATGCCATAATATATAGTTTCTACTAATTTTCATATCCAATCAATCATTACAGAGACGATGTAACCTTTATTCCCATTTTAGCACTCAAATCACATAGTAATTTCTAAGATCTCCTAGGTATGTTTTGTTCATGGCTGCCTCACATTCCAAGCCATTATCCATTCATACGAACATCGACATGACATTCATAGCACATGTCCCAAAACATGTCCAAACTTGAGCGAACAGTGCGAGTGAGACAACGATAATTGGCAAACGAATCATGTTTTTCCATTAATGGGAAATCGAGAAAAAATACATCGTGATTTTGCGACTCTCAGGCTAGTGGCCATCCATCTTTCTAAATCTTACACGTGTCTTGACTTTTGACCATATTTTAAAGTAATTATTGATAGTCCAGTCAATAAGCTATTTTTGGCAGTCACAAAAAATATTTTGGTTACAAAAATAGCGCACTAATCTAAAGTTGGCTCATTGTATAAATGAGTATGGGTAATTAATAGTGTTTGCCAAAAATCATCGATATTTTCTTTTCCTAGAGAGTTCACTTTCTAAGTAGCCAAGAGCTATCTCCAAATACATCTGAATCTCCCAAAGTTGCGGCAAGTCCCTTGCAGTGGCAACGGTAAAACCGGAAGGCATTAGTATCTAGATTAGGACAAACCCGTTGGCGGCAGTTAGCATAATAAGCGCATTAGGAAAAATAGCCGCTCGTACAACACTAGGTCTGTGAAACTTATCTAGATTTTCGTTCATCCTGTGTCAGTAATAGCTAGAATTGACATGATTTTTTGATGGTAGTACACTGGTATTTTTAAGGCCATTGTGTTAATGGTATTAATATACTGTACCTAGTCTGGTGGATTTTTGATTTGGATTTTGCCAAAAGATGGAAGCTGATTTACCTCTGAAGTCTTTTTAAAACTTACTGCTTTTTTAATAGTAAGGCGATTAAGCGACTTTTCCAAATAACTGTGTTAGCGGACTCGAGTCATATGGTCAGCTCAGCTGTTCACGACCATTCAAATGCAAATGATATTCAGAATTTGATTGATTTTTGACTTATAACTGAAATTCAAATTATTGTCATCTGAAAAAACTGATTTCGAAAAAGGAGGAAGTAATAAAACGGCAGAGAATTGCGCAACCCCACTCTTTGTAAAGAGGAAAAGAGTGTAAATAATCTCGATATATATTTTGTATGTGGACAATTCTCTATATAAATTTTGTATGTGCTCAGTTCGTTAGCTGGTTAGTTGAACAATATTGAAGTTCAAACAAAGAAGTAGGTCGGGGGACCGTCCATCGAGGGCGTAGAGGCCCCTTTAATCTTGGCGAATAGAAAGACCAAGAATGAAGGGTGACGCAAAACTGAATCCAGTTGAAGTTTGTGCGATCATTCTTTCAGCCAAACTCTTAAAATCGTCTAGTTGAGCATTGTTTACGTTACGCTAGACAATAGTGAATAATTGTAGTCGTACAAACAAACACGAGTCTTCTCGTGCCTGCGACGCCGGTCATGCATTGTGACGCATGGGTCAATCGCCATTGTCTCCGTGTCAAATATGCTCGCATTCGGACGAAAGTATTCAGAGGTGAATATAATACAAGTGTTTTGGTAGGTAGGCTGTTGTTGGACATTGCTGCGGTCATAGTTCTATTGTTTCGCTAAAAGTTCGTCGTAAATCGTCAATAGGCACGAAAAATGCCGTAAATGGCTTATTGTCTGCGAGTCATAATAGTTAGCATTTCTATATGGATCTTGGATCTTAGATTCAAAACCAATTGTATACACACAATCGACAGGATTCGGAATTTGAAATTCAGAAAGACTCTTCTCTCATTTCAATTTTACCAGCAACGTCTTCTTGGTCACTACTCTTCATAAGTTATAAAGACTTCGTGACGGTTAGTTAGACATAGCGACGTGAGACAACACCGCCTTAGTTCCTCGTTCCTCCATAATTACACTATCTTTTAAATCTGTTCGTTTTGCGAAACCCATCAGTATGAAATGATTGTCCATAGATCAGGGTATGAGCGGTGGTGAAAGCAACACGGCCGGCGAGCCATCCGGTCTTATAATTGACACCGTGATGGGTATCGGCAGAGATGTGGCGATACCGGCGGTCACGCGACCGGCGGAGAGGGCACTTGGGAACGACGGCCAGCAGGTTCGATGTTATTCTGTATTTCTAATGTCCTAGGAGACCAATAAAATCGGCATTACAACTGCAAACACGGGTTAGGCCTACATAATATTGACTTACGCTCTTAGCTTACTATCAAGTAAGCCTCGCTTCCGTCCTGGCTAGTTAATCTTCTCCTTACTATTTATCTATGTTAGAGAAATACCAGATCCATCCAAGAAACCAAAAAGCGAACGCAAACTTATTCCTGGACTCCTTCACCAGTGATAACTGAGCAGATTCCAGATCCTTTTCAGGATCGTTCTTCGTTATTTTCTAATCACTCAATTGACACTGACCTAGGTAACCTGCTTATTTTCATGAGTTTCATTAACACTCTCTAGTGTATCTTCTTAGCTTTTCTGCGTTGTGCCCGAGTGTAGCACCGCATGTTCAATTAAACAGATAACACTGGGATTATCTGGGAATTAAGCAAATATGTCGGATTAATATATTCCAGCGGTCGCCGCGCGTGTTATTACACGATAATCTAGGAATTTGTTAATTAGAACCCAGACTGAAGCATGGCATGACCCTTGACGGGTGAGGAGGAATTACAGTATTAGTGCCCAATTACTTTGTGGATATGTGAAGATACGACATACATTCATTAGTAACTGTTCTGCCATTCGAAGATCTTTGACAGTCGTTACAGTAGTGAGAAGTTCAGAAGTCTGACAAACGGTCTCACCAGCGCCAGCGGGGCAGCGGGTATCGTGTTACGCAATTACTGAATCGCAGAACTGATTGTAGTTGTAGTGTTCTTTTTTCAACAAAATATGCATTAAGGTAAGTACAATATCGGCGGCGACCTCTCGCGTCCGGCCTTGATTCAATCCATAGTCCGGAGTAAGACGGAATGGGACGCCGTCACCTCCTTCTGCGAAGCAGTCATGCTAGCGAAGAAGGTGGCGGAACGTGAGAGGGAGAGAACCTCATGTCCCAGCCGCCGCGAGAGACTCACCGGGCTTTGGGGGCCACGTGATGGCCACCGTAGGCGCGGGCCTGTGGACGGCGAGCTATAGGCTAGCTCACCGTCCGTCCGTCTTATGGCCGTGACGACGGCCCGTTCGTGTTCCACGCGCGCCTCAAAGAGATGTCAGCAAACAGGAAGAGGTCCGAAAGGACCGATGCCTGCCAGGGTTGCGGGACTGTTCGAAAGAGATACCGCGGCCCTGGAACACAAAGGGCAAAAGAAAGAACATGGATGGGTTTTAGTCAGTAAAAGTCTGACACTCCCTCCAACTCAGCCCAGAGCGGGAGGAGTTATTTGATGATTTCCAATCCGAAAAAAAAAAAAAAATTGAACAATAATAGAGCAAGTAGTGTTAAAAAACTCATATTGGTTCCGTTCATAAACACAATGAACTTCACATTAATATGTAATGGATTTCCACAAAGTAATGCCATTCTTTAGCAGTTCTGTTTATTTACATATTAAAATTTTCCATTTCAAAAGGGTACTTAGATTAACTTCTGCTAACGCTACCCATTTCGACTCTACAATGATGAGCTTCACTTTTTACAAGGAGCAACCTTTTATATTTCTCAGTCCAATCAAAAACTCAAAACTATTGTTATATAATACAATACAATGTTAACAATCAATAGTACAATACAGCGACAGTATCCAGACATATAAGTCAGTCCTCAAGGCACAAATTACGGCGGCCCAGGCGCCTTCCTTCCGCCACCGCATGCTTCCCACGATCCTGCTTACCTAACTACGTGACATAGCGAGATACAGAAGGCATACACTGAATGACTAAATTGGCAATAACTAATAATAATTGACGATAACTTGATACATGGTTGCTGAAGGGTGCTGTTGGAGAAACATCATTTGTAGTGAAATTAAAAACAATCGAAAGTCAGAACGAAAGCCCCCATGGCTTTCGTTCTGACTATGGTCCAAAGAACCATGCATTACTGTACAACGTCTTCAACATTCCAGAAGAAGGTTCACCCCAAATATTCAGTAATCTGAATATCTATGGTGAATGGTGATCACCGATCACGCTGAAAGGAGGTACTGGAGGACTGCAGTAAAAAATGTGGTGTTTGCTATGCAAATGAACGGATAATTTCATTAGTTGATAATTGTGGGATTTTTCCGCAACTTCCTAAAACGTAATTGTCAGAATAAAGTTTATGAAAGAATCTACTGTATGCAGAAATAATCCCCTAAAATGGACAGTAGTTCAAGAGTTGAATGATGGATTATTTTCCACATGTCTGCCTATCATGTAGGTAAGTCGAAGCAGATCTTCTTAGCCTAGTTGCGTTGTGATAACTCTGCACAATGTTCTGTAAGCGATCACAAGATAATACTGATTTGATGTAGATTTAATGAAACAAATGCAGTTATTTTATCTTTCAGTTCGTTGAGAGTTTAAGTTAGTGAAGTACCAGGTAGTATTCTGGGATGGCTGTTGATTTCAGTTTTTACAGTACAGAGCCGTATACAGGGCCGTAGAAAGGTTTTGGGGGTTCAAACCCCTCTCCGAAATCTTGCAAATCAGCTGTGCTATACATTTTGACCGTCTATTAGGTATTGCACTTTTGTAGGGAACAGCTGATTTTTATTTAAATTACCGATGACAATTTCCGATGTAGGGGGTTTTAGAATGATGTCAGTACTGAGCACGTGGTAACCAGTTTCACGTCGGCGTCCCTTCCCCCCGTATAGAAACCAACCTATCCGGGGCGGAATGCAAACATTTTCGACCTGGCTCGTACTCCTATCCTCATTTCTGAGTGCATGAATAAAAAAAAGCTAATTTATCCGAGAATATCCTAGGTAACACCTTGTATTCACTTGAAAATCTAAGATATCCGAGGTGGAGTGCAACAATTTTGAGCTGTTTTCATGGCGTTGAAGATGCACCTCCCTGGAGGAAATTATCCTGCCAGCGCCCATGGTCGTGATGTTGAGGTCTACCCAGAAGCGATTGTCCAGCACTTTATCTCCCTAGGTCCCGTCGAGTTGAATTTAATAAAAAGTTTGTTGAGTAATTACTTGGTTTTTTCTAAAGTTGTTCCTAAGTGCCATTCTTATTTACTCATGAGCTTGACCACCCCCTCCCGCCCGTACAGTTTTTTTTATTTAGGGCAATCCCCTTCCACCTCAAACAAAATTTCTGGCCCTGGAGTCACATCATGGAGTTAAAGACTACATAATATAGAGAGGCCTTCCCCTATCTGGATGACATAATCAGCACTAATATTAGTGTTAGGTACCTAAGTACGTGAATAAGATCACACTTCGATAACCAACACAGACCACGCACCCTACCATCCCTTAACTATAGATACACCTACTCAATAAAAGTACTTAACATCGATAATTCACGCTCCTAAACAAAGGAAACAAAAACCACTAATATTATTACAAAAAAATCTTTGAGCCATTTTGAACTCTAACATAAACAAAATCGACGTAATTTTTTTTTTCACAGATCGCTCATTTTTGAGCCAATCAAGATGTCGCTGTAAGGCCCTGGAGACAATGACGTGATAAGAGGCAGGTGACACGTGCATTGTGTTTTTCAGCCCACCCCCAGAGCGCAACTGGTTCAAGGAACTTGATTCGCGATGTACACAGCTCGTTATTTTCGGAGATGCGACAGATTTTTCTGTGGAGTAAACTATGGGAATATACTACTTACATGATTTACATTTTGAGGTAATTAAGTACGATTAAAATCATTTACCAATTAATTAACCACCGATGTATTATAATAATAAAGAGGAACTATGTTGAAACCAAGTTTACCGACGTAGCCCGAAGAATTGCCAAACTGAAGTGGCAGTGGGCAGGGCACATTGCTCGCAGAACGGATGGCCGATGGGGCCGAAAAGTTCTGGAGTGGTGACCGCAAACCGGAAGACGTTGCGTTGGAAGGACTCCCACTAGGTGGACCGATGACCTGGTGAAGGTTGCGGGGATCCGCTGGATGCGAGTCGCACGGGACCGGTCAGTGTGGCGACACTTGGGGGAGGACTATGTCCAGCAGTGGACGTCTTTCGGCTGAAATGAGGATGATGAAAATGATGAAGTTGAGACAATGGTTGAGACACGTACACACGGCGGCAAATGAAGCTGTACCTTTCCAGTATAACTTGGCCTCGCTTTGTATAGATTTTCTATACAATGAGAGATCAGCTTAGACGCTGGTTTTGTATAGTTTGGTGGTCGTGCGTACCTATTTAGATACTGCTGGTTTTCTGAATAAAGTAGTCCTGGCTAAAATCTGCACCCAAATAAAAACAAACTTTGATTCGGGGTTACCATACCGTTTCAAAACTGATCGTTGCGCTCTCTATAATAATCCGAAAACGAAAGCTACAAATATTGCAATATTTCGTAAACTTTTCACTTAGATTTGAATTGAAGTAATTTTACGGTTACATCAACTGTTTATCTTTGCGCACGATTGTGAAAAGTTTTGCTTAGAGAGAGTGTTGGGCTCTTCAGCGTACCTACACGATGACCGGCACGACCGACGCGGCGTGCTGTGATCACTTTGTGGTTACTTGTTGCTGCATCGCCTGTCTCAGACTTATCAGGTAAGTAACTTACTTGTCTAACTCGAGTGAAATCCAAACTTAAAGGAAATTTAAGGCTCGTCTTTTCCTAGGAAGCCGTCAATGCCCGTTTTGTGGTGTTATCAAAATCAAATTAGTTCTATAAAACAAGGACCTCTTACAGTCAGACTTACTTTAGAATAACTAAGCTATAGATTCTTGTTCCATACAAACTCAATGCAGCTGAACACCAAAATAATTTAAAAACCAGCATCCCTACACCATCATTACCGTCATTATAATTAACAAACTTAATCTATGACTCGACACGTGCGTTTTTTACGCAAACCGCGTCGCACGTGCCTCCATCTGGCGCAGGAAGAGCGCTCGAGTGGAAGTCGGGCTTCTGACGTGCCGGGCACTGACAGCACAGGTGATATTATCTGTGGTCCTTCAAAGTGTCAAAAAATTAAAAACGTATCGATACTTTTTAAAGTTGCTGGCTGTTGAACATAATGTGTGATGCGGGTGATTAAAAGGATACCTCAAAAGGAAAAAACGGAACCCCCACTCTCTTGTCCGTCTGTCGGTCCGTCTGTGTGTCCGTGTGTCACCACCGATTTTCTCAGGAACGGGTGGACATAGCAAGTTGAAATTTGAAAAAAAAATAGTCCTTATTAGGTGTATAAAAATCAAGGTGTCCTGAGTCAACACGATAAAAAGATATAGGTTTTAGATTTTCGCGCAAACTTGTAAGTACCAAAATTTACCTTAATTTTCAACTTTCTTTATTTTTTCGGATTTTTTTCTTTACGAGTACTTCTGCTGTAAGACCTTACTTTTAACCAAAATTGACAATTCTAGGTCAACCCTATAGGTTTTGGGTCGAAAACCTATATGGTAGTTCCCGTTGACTTAGAATCACGAAATTTACAAAAATCAAGGCCAAACAGCACAAATTAGGAGAAAATGACAAAAAAAAAATAGAATATGGTACGGAATAACGGAACCCTTCATGCGCGAGTCCGACTCGCATTTGTTTTTTGCAAACACCGCTACGTGCAGTGAGTTTTTGAGTGATGATTTTCAATCGATGAAAGTTTTAATCGGTATTGAATTTCGGAAGACCTGATGGTCTCCAAGCAAAAAAGATAAGCACGTGTGTCAAGTTGAGTTTGAAGTCTTACTTAGCCCTACTTGTACGAATTGCAACACCACACTGCTTTTCCCTTTTGTCTATGTGACAAAGAGAACATAGACCAAAGATCAAATCCACAGATTGTCAGCGGAAGAGGAAATGCATGGAAAGTAACCCTTTCCCTGAAAGTAACAGTTTTTTCGTCAACCCTATTCTTTAAGACTGAAATCTGATTGAATACCGAAATCACAGAATTTTCCCTCATCTTTTATGTTATATGCAAGTCCAATCACAAAGCTACTAGGTACACATCTGAAAGCTGATCCCCGAGATGAACGGATAAGCTCCACTTAACGACAGTCTACCTACCTACGACCAGACGACGATCTTCCAAACTCATCAAATAAGGTGTCAATTACGTACACACTCCTTATCCATAGACACAAATCGCTATTAAAAGCGATCGGTATAAAGTTTATTGAATAAAATTAATTCTAGATCTTGGGATTATCTGACGTACTATTTACTAATACGACTTCAAATAGGAACATAAATCATTATTTTACTACTTTGTTTTATTTTGGATATTGATTTTAATGGGTTTTTAATGTATTATATCCAAGGTTAATGTTAATGTTGTGTTTTATATTTTATGTATTAGATTATAAAGAGTTTAGACATTTAGTTTTTTTTTTTTTTGCTTTATTCTAATAGAGTGTAAAATTTTAGTGTTTTCATGTGTAAATAATGTAAATATTCGTATGCCGCGTCTAGCGGCGGATATGTCCTGAACTATGCTATTTCTATTTAACAACTTTGTGCCTACCGTATCCTACGAATAAATGTCTTTGTCTTTGTCTTTGTCTTTGTACTGGTTTTGTAGATCCACTGGAGATAGTCGCGCAACATAATAATAACTTAATTCATGGCAAGCCATTTCATTTCGAGCCATAGTGGCTGCAAAAATGTTTAATAAATATGTTAGTTAAAAAATAAATCCCGTCTCTGCTGACCTGAATTAGTGCTTAATTGTTAGAGCATACTGTTGCTATTACATTTAAGTATGTTTTTCTCTTGGTGCTGAACTAAGCGTTGAAATTCCAACAGATTATAGCCTATAACGCTCATACAGATTTGCATTTAGGTGTTACGTAGTGTTCGTGAAAATGGGAATTCAACACTTTGTAGAAAACAAATTCATTACAATCTATCCAACCTTCCATTTTCATTTACTAAAATCCGAATACGACGTAGCTGAAATCAGTTTTTTCATAGAGCTACAGCCATTTAACCCCCGCCACCTAATCAATTAATGGCAAGCGATCTTTGAACCAAATTAATTGATTGGTGCAAAGATCAATTGAACAATGATAGAAACGAAACGGTGTAACTGCACGATAATAGTTGTGGAATTTCAAGTCCCTGGAAATCCTGGAAAGCTTTAGTGGGTACATGAAGCATGGACTGCTATATCTACTTATTACCCTAAAAGCAAACGACAATTTTCTTTTTGGGAAATTCAATGTGGATTTTTCCGTACGAAGTACGTATGTACAAAGTTACCTAACATACTTGGACTGAGGTAAATACATAACTCTTTAGTCATCGTATGAAGTCATAGTTTGTGATAAGATATTTTGCAATGATCTTGTGTCAAGTGTGATGTGATGGATGACTAGTTCACGCGTTGTAAAAGCTCTGCAGAGATGTGCCATCTGCGATTTCCGAAGCGCAGGAAAGCTTTTCTGTATTTACGTACTGAAGACGAACTCCGACTGCCATTGTTCAGTAGTAGTAGGTCGGTGGCTCAGAAGTTCTAACTCAAGGTTTGCCAAAGAGCGATGGAGCGTAGCATATTATATCAATCCCTCCGATCGAATGCGTACAGCGTGCAGCGTAACACTTTGATTCGTGTATACGGTGTTGGCAATAAGTCTGCGACGTTAGAACGAGACTGGGCGGGTCACAGTTCCAGGATGGGTCAGAACAGATCGGCCAGAATCTACTCTCTATTGTAATAACAAAATAATTTGAAAAGCAAAAGAGTAACCATGCAGTTCCTTGCCAGTTCTTCTGCATAGGAAACGACCAACCCGAACCGTGCACCTTTTTTCGACGTTTTGTAAATTAGCTAATTCCCTTGTAGGTTACAGGAATAACCAAGTCCTGAAACCTGGATATTCATAACATAGGCTGATGAGTACTTATACCTATGTTTTGTTATGATTTGTATAGCACGTTATAACAATATGTGGTCACTAGTAAGTACTTATACACCGTTTTCCTTCAGTTACCATAACAGCTGATACCTGTTTTCCTGTTATTCCCATTCATATGGGTATGAATGAATTTACTTAAGTAGTTTAGTATGTAGCGAGTGGAACTACCTTTAGGTATACCACCTATAACAGCTATGAGGCCCTAATCATCTTCTTAATTTATAAAAATGGTTCGTACACGCTCTAACCACAGTATACTGAGATGATGTGATGGGTGCCGCCGTGCGAAGCTGGGGTGGCTAGTGAAAATAAAGTTCATCTTAATGATTTACTTTTAACTGTACCTATCAGCAAATCATCAATAATTTACTTGGCTAAAATGAATTTAATAGGTAAGTAGGTATTTGATAACCGAGGAACGTGACCGACGTGATGTTGGATAGGGAAACTGGCATGATGTTACATGATCAGCTGCCAAAACAATCATTGATAATGTACAAGCTTTCTGCTAGTTATAGCGAACGATTCGTCAGAGACTGTTAAGGTGGAGAATCGGACAGATTTTAGTAACTATGAGGCAATAATGATCGAGATATCGCAAGCACTAATCAGTTGATCGACATCAAGAAATTGAAAATGTTTCAGAAGTCGTTTTTAAGAAATCTTAAATAGCTTAACCCCTGAAGAGCATCTCAGAGCTTTAGGTAGGTAGTAGTACAGGAATTAGGAAGGTAGTAGAGAGCTCATGTAACAACCGTTTGTAATCACCATCAGTGACAACGAAAGTTGCCAGTTCTGTACGAATACCACGAGGATGGTTAATCCTCGTTCACTTGTAGATGTGCGTTGCAATTTTCAAAGCCTACCATACCTTCGAATTCATTTTCCCTAACAGACAACTAACGTGCGTGACTGTATTTTTCCAGCACCAGTTGCACACTAGGCTGCCTTTAGCTACTAATTCTTTTATTACCAGAGCACAGCGGCCAAAGGAATGTCATTGTTTCCTCCGAAATCACGACGACTCGTGCGACTGCGACGAATGGGCACACAGGCTCCATACATGTCGCAGGAAGATTTTCGCGAAGCAAGGTAATGACAAGTGGGCCGTAACACGTAGGCACGATAATTGGACGCAATGGCCACCGGCCGACGGCCATAAACGAAGCGAGCGTGGGTCGAGCGACGCACCGTCTATAAGCACGGGCAGCGCAGCTCAGCCTGCCCTGGCCGCGACCGGCGCGCGGCGACGTAGATGTGTTCGTCGATTGTCTCGCTTTACCTTGACTTGATGTTTTCATTCACAGTGTTTTGCTGACGTCCGCTGTCTAGCTTTGTCTAATTGTTGTTTTGTATCTACTTTCGTTTAATTTCGACGTTACTATCTAGTGATAGAAATTGTTAATAAATTACATACATTTCTACTAATCATCCCATTGTTTTGTCGCTATTAAAATAACGATTGATCAGTGGCAAGAGTTACTAGACAGTTTTAGATTTTTTTATTAGGCTCATTGCCAAATCTGCATTGGGGAACATCAGGCCTAAAAGCGATGCCCAATTAATCGTTCACTTTATGGCTATTCATCCGGTCATGCACTAGTTTTCGACTCTTCACCTACCTACTCAATTTGTTTGGAGTTTTTTTTTTTTTTATCAAACCATGTACCTACAGCTGACGTATTATTAATTATACTTATAATACGCGTTATGGTTTCGATAAAGAGACTTATTTAGAACTGGGATTGTGAAGTTCTGACTGACTTTACCTAGGAGAGGTGAGGTCAATTGATGGAAAGTACTATTGACCACAGTCCTAGTTTTGGAGACTTCAGAGAACCAATGACACAGAAATGTTAAACGTGATTCTTAGGAAATTGATTTCATTTCGGAACACAATCGTTCATGGAAATTCACGTGGAATCATTCATAATAATCGAAAATTGTGACTAAACCCGGTAGAAACGCCTCAAAGGCGGCTTATGGTGACACACTTTAGCCAACTAGACATTCGTAATCCGTCTACTTCCTGCACAAAAAATACGTAAGCTCTATACTATACGTACTGAACACCAAAAACAGCATTTAATGTACTCGGGAGCGGCATCTATTTCTGTCGTTGTCCATCCATCGGGAGCCTGTGATACACAGCTATTCCGGGCGGGGCAGGTTTTCGGGGAATGTCAACAAACGAACGGGCACTCATTCAATGAACTCGATGCATGCGTCGCCGGTGGCGGACCGGTCCGCTCGGGTATTCATAAAAATTATGCTCCCAGACACGCTCAATGGAGTGCCGTCGCATTGCGCCTTAACATTTACAAAGGTCTTTTATGGCGTACGGATCGGATCAAGTAAGTTATTCTTTACGGATTCAAGACGTGATGAAACAGAGCGCACTCTGCGATTGTTACCGAGTGATAGACTTTCGTTTGCGTGCTACAATATACATAACTGAAATCGATGGGCCATTATTCAATTTCACAGTATACAGATATCGTTATTATTTCCGAACGCGGACAGGTGTTTATTGCACAAGTATACGAAAAGCGATTACTGGCGTGGGCGGAGTGTGACGTGCCTAACTGGCCTCACTTGTCGATATAATTACCAGATCATTGCACAACTAATGAATACTTATCTAATCAATAATCGGACATGCTCGAGAGCTTTGTTCACAAAGATTGGCCCAAAACTGTGCCGAATGTTGCTATTTCACGTTATTGGAAACTAGTTCAAGATTACAATAATTAGCAAAGGTGTTGCGGCTGTTATTCTCAACTCAACACAGCAACATCTCCCGCTTGCGTTATATACGTATAAACAATGCTCTGATAGAAGCAGTAGAGATTGTGAAATGAAAGATACTGTTAAGGATTTAGTTTCATATAATTTTCTTTAACAAATGATCAATAGAAAATTGTATAATTAACAAGTAGCGTCTTAACAGATACTTCGAAATTATTAGTGTTGTAGGTAATATTTTACAAATACTTTGGAATGTTCATATAAACATCTCATATGAATCAATGTACATGGGACTCCACGTTTCACTCCACCGTTACTGTTACCACACTAGCTTATCGAATGTGGTACAATTTATTAGTTTTTGGAGCAGAGCTCGGCGGCTGGACGAAACACAACATACGTCAAACACATGAAACTGCCATAGAAATGGTACGCGGGTCTAGGGTAAAACAAGCGCCCTGCCGCCGCGCCCTGCTCAGCTCTGTGATCTCACAGCCTATTAACAATTTGCTATTTTTTTGTGTACCCCTGGCAGTGCCACCATCTCATTGGCATAAATAGTTAACAAGACAGAGAGCAACATACAGACTTTTAAGGCGATACCAAAATAAATTGGGGTCTTTTTCGTATCCATTTATTTCACTATTACAGCATGTATCGATTTAATTTTTGGATACATGTTTATTGACTATTTGATTAATACTTAGACTGAAGGAAAACACAATTGGATTAAATTTCCTCGATAGAATTTAATTCCGAAAAGACCTCTACTTTTTTATAATTTTCTCTGTAATTCTAAAATCGGAACTAATTTCATTGCAAAATTGCATTCAAAATGTGCGTATTAGGTATTTAAAAATTCTGACTGAAGACATTTTTGATAGATAGCATAATTTATTTTTAAACAATTTTTATTTGGTTTGGCGCTTACGTTGTTTTATTTTGGCCCCAGCTCATTATTGCGCTCTCTTTTTTCGCATGTGGAAGTAAGTGACTCTGTCACTTTCTTATTCCCGCCTACTGTCGCCCAGTTCGCCTGCGGCCTTTGTCAGTAATAGACCTGTGTCGGTTCGTCCCGCAACCGTGATTCAATTATTTTATCCCAATAGTTTTTGTTTAGTGTGTTTCACGACCTTCTTTATCTATATTTGTCAAGTGAACAAGGTATAAATAACATTACATAGCCGTTATGGGGAATAAATATAAACAACGAAAGGTAAACAAATCCCTAAAGTTGAAACGCCTGAGGGAACATGCTCGTAAAATGACGGAAGATAAAAAGTAAGTTTGTCTTTATAATAATTACCTATTGAGTAAGTGTATACAGTATAATATTTGAATGACCCGATTGATGATGGTGGAAGAAGCGAAAGAGGTATGTCAGGATCGTGAGCAATGGCGATCAGTAGTCTCTGTCTACCCCTTTGGGAGACAGGCGTGAGTATATGTATGTATAATGTATTTTACGTACACATTTTTTCAAGATGTGTTATGGTTTTAGAAAACTATAAGACATCTTGAAAAAATTACTCCGGCTAAGGAATCGATTTTGTAATTTATTCGCGGGCTTTTTTCGCGCACTGGATCTACAACGCAATGCTTAGCGCCGAGAGTTGAAAATCCAACATGCACTCGTTCAATTCGCCTCGTATTATATTATTTCCTTTCTTATTAGGTATGACTCTTTTTTTATATTTAGGTACTTACCAGTTTTATTTTACAGAGCAAACCGATCCTCAACACACAATAAAAGCGACCAAATAACAGCGCCGGAGCAGACCCCGGACCTTTGTGATTTGGACAATAAAATAATGGAGTCGTCATTATCATTTTTAAATTTGGACGATCAATGTCTAACTACTAACTTTTTGGAAAAAAATGGGTAAGCAAATTGTTTATTACCTATTGAGATGATTTTCTTTTAATTTTAAAACTAAAAAAAACCCGCTAAGTGCTTCATTGTGCGTCGGACCACACACAATGAAGGGTTCCGTAGCTAGGATGAATTCTACCAAGAACAAACAACTTTGCAGTTGAAAAAGTGTTCTCCCATACATCGATGTACGTCACGGTTAATTCTTCAACTGCATATTTAAATTTGTAATCGCGAAAAAAAATGCGATGAAACTACAAATTAACGATTTTCGGATCTTTCCTTTACTTGTGCTGTGAGACCTTACTTCCTGCCAAATTTCATGATTCTAGTTCAACGGGAAATATCGTAGATTCCTAGATCCTTTGATTTATTTGCGAGTATCAAAATACAGTGTAAACTCTAATATAACAACGCTGAAGGGACTGTGCATTTGCAGGCGTTATAGGGAGTTGTAGTTATATGGAAAGAAACGTTCTACTATTATAGTATTATTTAATAATAACGCATAAATTTTACAAACAAAATTTACAACTGACACAAATAACACCGCATAATGTGTAAAATCTGTTATCTTCGTCCGATGTTTTTTGATTAGTCTGTCTTTTTATGAAGTCTGTTTTTATTAGTGTTTTGTTAGTTTTTTTTATTAGTCATTGGTAAACACGTGCAAAGTAATCACAACAAACAAAATAACGAATTTCTTAGAATCTTTGGTACCTACGATGCCGACAGTCGAGGTAAATACGGGCTCCACTGCAGTTCTTATCAATTTCGGCAACTTAGAAAGTACCACCTACAAACAATTTCGACATTTTAGGGAGTTTGATGTTACATAGAGTTTACACTGTATGTCGCATAAATTGCCGTATTTTTTATTGCCTTGACTATCTCTCTCTCTCTCGTACGTATTGAGTAACTAAATATGTATGTCCTATATATTTTTTTTTAGAACAAGAAATATTTCGAGGAAGAGACAGCATGACGATCATTTGGAGCATTCACTGGAGATCAGCGAAGATGATGAGCCTCTACCATATGAAATAGAGATTGACAATAATGATGTGAGTTACCTTTTCAAAAGGCTCCAATAAAACCCACTTCCACTCGAAACGTGGAGGCCAGTGTCCCAGCAGTGGGAACATTGTAGTCTGATTAAAAGATTTTTTTTTAATATAAATGAGCTGAAATTATAATGTTTTTCAGTGACTACTGAATTACATTTTTATTATTTATTTTGTTTCAGAATATAATAAACAGCAGTGTAAGCGGCCATAGAATAATCGACATAAATATGTTTTTTAATAGACTGCTTGAAATATCACAACACAAATCATTGTTCGAGTGCGGCTTGCAAACTATACAACTAGTATCAGAAAAACAGTCTGGCCTTACATCAGTATTTTCATTTGCTTGCTTACTATGTAAGAAAGATTTTACTGTACAGAATTCATCAGAGAATTTAAATAAAATGGCAGTTTCGGGGATGCTAACGGCTGGCTGTGGTAACGCTCAATTGAACCAAGTGTCAGCATGTCTTGATTTACCACTCATGACAGATTATAGGTATAAAAAAGCCCAAGACGAGGTTTTCGATGAATGGGAAGCGACAGCTTGGGAGGAGATGAAAAAGGCTGGAGCGCGTGAAAAAGAAGCAGCTTTGAAAGAAGGAAGGGTGACCAAAGATGGAATACCTATAATTGACGTCATCTTAGATGGTTGCTGGTGTAAACGTTCGTACAAGACTAATTATGCAGCATTATCCGGTGCTGCAGCCATCATTGGGAGGAGGTTTGGCCAAGTTTTATATATGGCCGTTAAAAACAAATATTGCTGTATTTGTGCCAGAGCAGAAAAAAGGAAAGAGGAGGCTAAAGAACACGAGTGCTTTAAAAATTTTTGTGGAGCTTCCACGTCTATGGAGTCTACGATAATTGCTGAGGGATTTAAAACATCAATAGAGATGCATGGACTTATCTATGGGAGATATATCGCAGATGGCGATAGTAGTACTTACGCCAAAATTTTGGACACAAGGCCGTATCCTTCCATTACAGTGGAAAAGATTGGCTGCAGAAACCATATTTTAAGAAATTTTTGCAACAAATTGCAAATGTTAAAAACAGAAACAGCATACAACTTAACAGAACGTAAATTGTTGACAACTGAAAAAATTATGAGCACGCGCAAGTACATCTGTGATGCCATCGATTACCAGAGTTCTCAAGCTAACAAATCTGAGGGTACAACAAACTTGCACAAAGATGTGACAATATCTGTTTGTCATGCATTTGGATCCCACGAAGAATGTAATAAAAACATATGCAGCGATCAAACTGTAAATGATGTAAAAAATATATTTAACAGCCAACTTTGGCAACGGATTAGACACTTGGTAGGGAATGTTGCGTCACAGGCAAGAAGTCTAATTGAAAATGTGGACAGCAATGTTGTGGAAAGATTTAATGGAGTGGTGGCAAAATTTGTTGGCGGAAAGAGGGTGAATTATGCTCTCAAGCGATCTTACCAAGCAAGGGTTGCCGGAGCAGTTGTGTCTTTTAACTCTGGCAAAGTATCGACCACGGTCCATAAAAATATTTACCATCGAAGCCCGTTAGCAAAGATAAAGAAGTACGAAGAAGCAGTGGAGAGTAAAAGAGAATATAACCGGACTTTAAAAAGAAAAAAAAATCGTAATTTGGTATGTAGGAAGATAAATTTCGACTACGGAGAAAATGTCAATAAGCCTGATATGGATAACGAAATGTTTGAGCTTGCGAAATCAACCTTTTTAAGAAATTTAGAAAAAACGGAGGAAGAACGCAAAGAAATAGAACAAAGGACGATATTGCAAAGTGACAGTGGAGAATGGCTGGAACTACGGCGAAATCTGTTAACTGCTTCAAATTTCGGCAAGGTAGTTAAGAGAATAAAAACTAATAGTTGTGCCAGCATAGTAAAAAACATGCTGTACAGGCCAAATATTGACCATGTGGCCTCCATAAACCATGGAAAGAAAAATGAAAAAGTCGCATTAGAGCAATTATCAAGGCTTATAAATAAAGAAATACAAGGATGTGGGCTTTTTATCGATGAAACTTACTCATTTCTTGGTGCAACGCCAGACGGCATTACAGATGACATGGTTATAGAAATTAAATGTCCAATAGCACCATTCAAAATTGGAATCGAAGCTGCCATTCAACAAGGAAAAATGCATTTTTGGCGTTGTGATAAGAAAACAGGACAGGTTCAAGTAAATCACAAATCCGACTGGTATTTCCAAGCCCAAGGCCAAATGCACATATGTAAAAAAGAAAAATGCTTGGTGGCAGTTTGGTATGGTGACGAGAAAATAAAAACACAAATAATTTATAAGGATGAAAAGTTTTGGAAAGAAAAAATGGAGCCAAAGTTGTTGTCTTTTTATTTTGACTGCCTCTTACCTGAACTGGTAGATCCTCGGTACACGAGAAATCGGACGATCCGTGATCCAGAATATGTTAAAAATAAAAATAAGGACAAGGATACAAACAAAGAAAATAATACATGCGGCGGAAATGTCTCTGATGAAATATTAAACGAAAGCGACACACATGCATTCCCAGAAAACAGTGAAATTGTTATAGGTATTAGTAATTTTTGAATAAATCTCATACATTTTAATATACTCTGACTTTTTTTCGTAAGAAAATATCCATCACAAAATTTAATTAAATAAATGATCTATAATTAAAAATAAAAGTACTGTCTTTTGGAACAACTTTTGTTACTACTCACGTAAAGTTTATGAATGAAATAAAATCATAATAAGAAATTGTGCACTAGCATTACACTAGTAGATAATTACAAAGCTGTTTTAAAATAAATATTAGTAAAGTTTATGTTGTTAATAAAAACAGTAGATAAATAATTTTAATAAATGAATAAAACTTGAGGACTTTGCCAAAAGTATATCTATACAGCGTGTAACAAAAAGGGTATAATCATATGGAATACTGTGGTACGGACCATCATATTGAACAACTTTCTCTATGGGACCACCATCGAATACAAAATTTCAATACCTACTCGACCCAAATGTATGGGACAGCTGATTATTTTTTTACGATTTCGATGGTGGTCCCATTGAGAAAGTTGTTCAGTTGATGGTCCGTACCACAGTATTCCATATGATTATACCCTTTCTGTTACACGCTGTATAAATAAAAATGAATTGCAAAATCTCGAGAATGGCTGGACCAATTCGGCAAATTTTTATTTTCAAAATATATTCGTTGAAGTCCGAAGAAGGTTCTTATGAAGAGAAAATAGCTTTTGACAGAACGACGTCCGTCGGAACAGCTAGTAGAAAATAAAAAAGCCTGCCAAGTGCGTGTCGTACCACGCACAATGGAATCGATTCTAACAAGGTACACAACAATTTTTTATTCACGATTTTATTTTACCACTTACAAATTACAGCTTTTTATTACTAACAGTCTCTGAGCAAAGCTGTGGACAGACAGACAGACATACGGACATGGCGAAACTATAACGGTTCCTTGTTGACTACCGAACCCTAAAAATCTGTTCATACAAAATACTAGTGTTCTAGGGATACATTCATCCGAACTACGAAACCCTTCATTGTGCGTGGTCCGACTCGCACTTGGCCTTTTTTTTACTGACGCGGTTTCTTTTCTTAGATCAATATGATCAATAAATCTTACCTGTTCATTTACACCATGTTATATTATTTTTTTGTCATTCAAATAACTCAAAATACTAAATTAAGTAATGATAACTAAATTATAGTGAATAACTTAGTAATTTAGAGAGAAAAAAAACAAATGTATTGTATTTCTGGCGACTCATGCCTTCTCTCTATTCTAAAACTTCAAAACACAGGCACGCTCGCGGTGCGTTTGCGATGTATTCAAGCGGGGGCGCGCGGGGCGCTCCACGCGTCTTCGGTTGCACGCGTTGAGCGCCCGGGTTAAGTCACGCCCCTCGAGCTATGATTTATTTTTTACGTATCACCTTAAACAATTGCTGTACTTTTGATTGTCACTACTAAATTAGTGTAGTGCTTTTTTTAATACATCAATGATCTAAAACATTGCAACTATGTTTACAATAAGGAAACATTAATTCTAGTGGCATGAATGATGAACAATAATTAATTATTGATTATAAACAATCAAATATACAGCAGCAACACAACAGAGGTATTGTGGACGGCTGGCACTGCTTCGGTACTGTATTTTATACACCATCCAATGTTATGTTTCAATTTTTACAAAATACTAGACATAATGGAGATTCATAATGAGATTACAATTGAATATACATTACGCGAGGCCATGCTTAGCAGGGTGAAATGAAAATACAACCGTTAACCGCTTAGTTAGGCGCCTTGGATGCACTGATCATCGAGATTAACTAAATAAAGCAGTCAATAAATAAACGATCATAAATATCTAATAAATACCTACACGGGCTATATTTACAAAAAAAGCCTTCCTCATTGACGGCACATACTCAGCCTTTAAACAAATATAATACAGCACTATCCCAGTGGGATAACAGGTATAAATTAAAAAATAAAGCTGCCGGCTTAAGACTTGTATTACAAAATAATACTGACACCAGTAAAATACTCTATCCGCGAGATGGAATGTGCGGGCACTCGGCCCGGAACGGCAATAGGAACCAACTGCGCTACTCGCTGCCTCGCACAAGCGTACAATAAATTCATCACAAATTCTATTTGTATAGAATGGAATATTAATAAATACAATTAACATTGATTCACAATTATCTAAGTATAGCGTCGTAGCGTGCGAGGGCGCCAGCGGAGCCCTGCGCACGACACTGGTACTCTTCGCTACCTCAACAAACAATAACATGCGGTGTGTGCAGCGCACACACCTCTCTCCTGCACCAAACAGACCAATTCCCGTATGTACTGTTTTGATTATCAAAAGAGTCAGACAGGGAATTGATCTATTCAGTGCAGGATAGCAACTCAGCCTTTTGTATCAGCAGATACAGTGCAAACAACAATATAACATATAACAGCTCTACTTGAAGCGAGTAGCATTAGGTACATGGTCGTTGTTCGATCTCACACATCCGATACAAACTGAACGTGAACAGAATAATACAGATTACAATCCACAAAACGAACACCAGGGGAAGAGACTGAAATTTCAACTCTGTGAAATGGAACCCACCATGGAACGGATCCGAGAGGTATATACAAAAGAAATTACTTCCGAATAAATTATAAACTTCGTAAAATAATTATCACATAAATTTCTCCTTATATCTTCCGTTCTCTCCACATAACTTAACACATAATCTATCTATAATATGTACACGACATACAATATAAACAAGGGACGCAATGTCCGGCGATTGTCCACAAGAGAGGAGCTAGTGGGGCAGGTCCGGCGGCGCGGGCGGCGCCTTGCACAGCGCGACGCGGCCGCGCGGCGCCGCCACGGCCACCAGCTGCACCTGGCCGCGCTCCTCCGAGAAGGGCGGCGTCTTACCGCGCCGGTGCAGCCGCACCCACGCGCCGAAGCAGACTAGAATGGCGAGGAACACGGCGACGGTCGCGCCGCCTGCAATCGACGCTGTCTCCATCATGAGCTGCCGACTCGTAAACACATACGAGTCGTCCAGGTCCTTGAACTCGCAGCGCTGCCCCACGAACCCGCTCCGGCACTCGCAGTTGTAGATCGGGCTGTCCGATATCACCACGGTGAAGCACGCGCCCCCGTTGAGGCAGTAGTACTCCGAGTAGTCGGGCTCGCACTTGAATATGGGGAAGGTGACGTTGATCCGCGGCTGCGGCTGCGGCTGCGGGTGCGGGCGCTGCGGGCGAGCAGGCCTGGCCGGCCGCTTGGAGATGGAGCTCGAGCAGGCGCCCGCCAGCGCCCAGGCGGCCGACACCACCGCCCACCAAACTACCAACGATTGCATTTTCCGCACGATCCGGAGGGTCGGCGCTCGCGGTACGTGCACGATTTTGACATTGGACGGTGACTTATGAGAAATCCGAGAGGCGATGACATGACCGCATTCGAATTTCGAACTGGAACCCTTCGCTCGCATCCGCGTCGGCGGTCCGCCCAGACATGTTTCCTGTGTTAACTTTTTTTACGTCGACGATCACTCGCTCATGACGGAGGCGCGGTTTCTACGGGCGCCCGAGATATCGCATCGATCCCTCGACGGGCATGTCGAAAGTGAAACACTGAACACTGTTCGAAACTCTGATAGTCGTGGTTCACGATTATTCACGGAGCACATACACACAATGTCCCGTTCGAAAAGATATACACAAAATGGTGCTGAGAGAATCGCAAGCACACTACGCTCGGTGAGTTGTCTATGCGCGACTGACGGTACGGAGGGCGTCCACTGCATCCGCCATCTGCCGACGAGAATGAAATGCGGGGAACTCGACGGCGCGCGCCTGTGTGCGGCCGTGTGCGTGCACGGGGAAATTACACTCGTATGCGTCACCCGCCTACCTGTGTGAGTAAGTAAACCTTTTTTTTCTTTGTATGGGATTATGAACAAGGTATTTCTTTTTCTAAGCGATTCCGATCCTCAAGGAACCATTATTTGTGGATCCTTGAATAAGAAAATTATTTTTATCAAGTTTCAATATTTGTCAAGAATTTATTGTACTTTATAAAAGTTTTAGTAACTTTATGAATGTTGTGTAGGTATTTACAAGTAACATAACTAAATAGCAGGTACCTCCATGAAACTATGATGGAACATACTTGTGTGGCAAGTTACGCACGTCTACAGTAATTATTTAATTAACCAGGTAGGTACTGCTAGGTACATTAGGACGTAGAAAATAGAGTACAATTGCATTTGCAACTTTGGTTCATCATGACGTTATGTCTGTAACTAAATGTTTTTAAACGGTTACTTATGGAAGGACGGAAGCTTTTATTTAAGAAAGTTAGGTAAATGATTCTGACCGTTTTATGATTTTTGAGGCTCTGTTTTAAGATTACCTATTTATTTTATCATTTGAAAATAACACTACCTACTTCTCTTATTGATTTCAGTTCATGGTAGCATTTTCACATCGCTACTTCTAACAAAGATTTAGGTTGAAATCAGACCTTAATGTTTCATTGCATTTTACACAGCAAATGGACTGCATAAAGGTACACACAAAGATACCTCAACTTTAAAAAAAACTGCTACTTATAAGTGAAACAGGTTGGCGAGAACTTGCATCAAACTTTAGTCTTTCTTTACAAACAGAATATTATGCAAACATTAACGTTTGCTCGAAACCTACGTGCTTGCTTTTGTGTCGACAAACTTACATCGGGAATGTGTAAAGAATGCAGTCGGTAGATCTATGAATGAAAAGTGCAATTCTTTGATTTTTTCATTGGAACTTTTAAATGTTATTGAAAACTGCTGCTCTTTTGCAGCAAGTGACGGGCTAATTGGCTAAAATAATACCTACATCTAACTTGAATCGAATGAGTTAACATTCTTATTAGATTTATTAATTCAATAGAAAAGTTAAATAACTTTGCTACAAAAGTAGGTACCTATTATTGGAACTTGGAACCCTTCCCTCGCCGAAGATGAAGAGATTTGACGATATTATCCTTATCCCAATGGATTACTCTCTCTCAAGAGAGAAAACTATGTATGTACCAGTAGTGGGAACGTTGTATGCTAATCATGCTTTATTTTAAGAGCAGCAGGGCTCTTGCGTATCTCTGTTGACAGTTCATAGTGATCATCACATAAGTAACGAGTTTAGATATACAATGACAGTTCTGCATGGGTAGCGTTAGTTGAAAGTTGAAACCAACAAGAACGGTCATTGTATATCAAAAATCGCCAAGTGATGATCACTATGAACTGTCAACAGATATAAGCAATAGCCAAGTACATGAATAGCTGGTCACTTAAAATAATATTTTACAATAATGAAAATCGAAAGCAAAACTTTTTCAAAACTTTCCCTAAAGTTCAACAGTAGTTTTTTTAACACACTTGATTACTTTTGCCTAATTTCAATCTTCGTAAAAAAAAAAACAAAACTATGCTTAATCTAGGCACATTGCATTGCAAACAATATTGGAACGCAACTAGAGTTGTACCTTGTTCCCTGTCATTCTGAATGAATGAAATGAACCAAAAGTTTAGTAGAAAGCTAAACACACTTGGTTCCAGTCCAGTTAATCTGGAGCAAGGAAATTATGTATACTAACTGGAATGATTACGAACAAAATCTTGATATCAAAAAACCGGTTGAAAATGAACTTTATCTCAAATACGTAGAGTTCGTATTATTTTAACTCAATCAAAAGAAGAAGAAAACTTCAGAGCGAGACAGCGACGAGAGTGGATTGTGTCCTTGTCTAACAATTGCCAGTACACAAAAAATCAAAAAATATTTTTAATCGGAAATCACGTTGATAGCTAAATTAGCACATAAATCGTAACGGGATTAATTTAATATTCAAATACCAAATACTGAAATAATATTTTCTTGCGAAATTGAATTCTTTAGTAACAAATTGCAATGTATGAATGCCAAAATTCATGAAACTCATATAACAACTCTATGGTCATGAAAAAAAAAAACACTAATAATATGGCGGTTATACTTTCGCGTTGAACTCGTATTTTTGCTTTCTCAAGTGCTTTTTATTGTATTTAAGTGATATCTTCCACTTTAAATATGGTAAAATAATGTTGTGTGAAGGCGTGTAATAGTCAGGGGTTTGTTGGATGTGGAATTTCTTTTTTCGGGTAAGTCCTTTTAATTTTGTTTACAAATTACAACTAGGGTGACAATGTTCTAGATCTATAAACGGGGATCATGAAAATATGGTAAAGAATGCAATAATAACTCCAACTGTCGATTCAACCTTTTATTCGAGATTCGACACTAAAGTCTTGAGTCAATTCCAAGAAGTTTTGATGATTATAATCAAATTAAATACTATTAATTTATCATTAATACTAGAAACGGGATATTTACCTTATTTACTGTTCATTTGAGTTCCTGATATTAAATATCCCGTTTTTAGTGTTAATGATAATGTTAGTGACCATGACAGTTTAAAAACTTATACTATTAATTTATTTTAAAAAATCACAGTAATTCTTACCAATATTTGGAAATCATAACAGAACATTACGCCTGTAATCCCGGAAGGGTTAGCCAGAGGTGTATGTAACGTTACATAACAGTATAAATCAGTTTTTAAGCATAATAAAATAGTTAAGTTCATAGTCGTACGTAGTAATCAAAATACTGCTGTAGTTTGATGTAAAGTATTAACAATATTGTTGTTTCCATGCAGAGTCCCTTATAATGAGAATCTTCAGCAACGGTGGCTTCAAGTTGTCCCTTTAAAGACGAAGTATTCAACTTATTGCCTAGTTTGCAGCCGTCACCCATCATCAGCATCTTCGTACTTAGATTTAATTTTAAGATTACTGACTCTTAAAAAAAAGTCAACAATAAGTACATAAAACTATACGTTTAATAATGTGTGGTGCGATTAATAAATTTATTAAATACTATTAAGTTGTTTGAATATGCTACATGCTCATGCTTCATCTATGTACATATTGCATGTTTGCTTTAAAATGTCTCGACAAATGATGGATGTAGCCTAACATTCATCACTACACTGTGTTGTACATCAGTGTAACTTCGGTCATCATCTTGGGTGACGTCGTCGTGTACCTCATCCGAAGACAACGAAGTACGGGCGGGGCATCAGCGTCGCCGGCCCCCCAGGGCCAGGAGGCTCTCGGGACGGGGCCGATGATGGTCGCGCTGGCGGACACGGCGCACGCGCCAGTGGCATCGCGTTTAACGGAATCAGTGAAAAAGTGTAGTGAAGTGGTCACAATCAGTGGTGTAGACAGGGCTACCTCGCCCACCACCAGCCTAACATGTAGACCACCGTGAAAGAAAATAAGTGCCACGTATTCTTTACATCGTAAACCTATCCCATTATAGAGATTTTTTTGAACTTTGGCACCCTTGGCAAACGGCAGACTAAAGGTTACCGCCGCTACATTGCCGGCAGCAGTCATATGAGGGTTTTTTAATATTAATATACCTAAAAATAAAGAAGGTATTTTTTTCCAAATGGCAGTGCTTTTGATGAGCAGTGTGTGTAGCTTCGCCAGTCTTTTAATACCCCGTAACCGCCCACAGAACGTTGAAACCGCCATACGCACACCTACATATTTATTTTGTAATTATTTTTGGTATTAAACCAATTTTGAAAATCAAGCTGCGCATCATTCTTCCACCCCGTCATTGTCCACGTGAAGCTCAGTACCGGCGTCTACATTTTGGTAAACTGCCAAAACCCATGAAAATAGAGGGAGCGGGGTGCTAGTAAGTTAAACTATCCCGAAAAGTATAAGTATAACTGTCCCGAATGTAAGTACAAATATTGGACACAATATAATAATAATAATTATACGATTTGCAACTGATGGAGTTACTGAAGGTAACTGAAACTTTCAGTAGCGCCATCAGGATGGAATTTGGTGAGGACAAATGTGCGGTCATGCATGTAAAACGAGGGGAGATTGTGGAATGTGTGGGAACCCAGCTCTCGGATTCCATAAATCTTAGATCCCTCTCAGCAAACGAAACCTATAAGTATTTGGGTATGTCGGAAGCGCTGGGCATCAATGTTGCTGACATGAAGCAATCGTTGAAGGAACGCTTCTTTGGCCGCCTGAAAAAAGTATTTAATAGTCTTTTAGCAGGCGGAAATAAGGTGCGTGCCTTCAACGGTTGGGTCATGCCGGTTTTGATGTACTCTTTCGGCATACTGAAATGGACTCAAACAGAACTAGACGCCATGGGTAGGAAGGTCCGTACATTGTTGACGGCATATCGAATGCATCACCCACGTTCTTCGGTTATGAGACTGTATATCCCGCGGAAGTGTGGGGGTCGAGGCTTTTTAAACGCTAAGACTCTCCACAATCGCGAGATATGCAGTCTCAGGGAATATTTCCTAGAAGCCGACGTGGTGATGCATCGAGATATGGTCGCCGTGGACAAAGGCTGAGGCCTTTGTCCACCGCGTCCATATCCACAGTTTGCGCCAGTTCTCTTTAGCCAAGGAGAGCGGGGTGAGCCCCGCATGATGAGAACCTCGTGAAAGCCGAGAAAGATAAGCAAATCAAGTATCTTGACTTGGCTCGCGATGTTGTCGACATGTGGGATGTGGACTCAGCGATCATTGTGCCGATAGTCGTATCAGCCCATGGCTTAATTGCCAAGAGCCTCGATGAATACCTAAGGAGGCTCTCGTTAGGCAGCTGGATCAAGGGGTTGATTCAGAAAGCGTTACTCTTGGACACGGCTCGTATTGTTAGGAGGTTCCTCTCTCTGGAGCCCTGACCGCCGGTAGCTTGGACCCTGTTCCTGATACCGGTGGGCTACTATTTTCTATATTTTTAAATGTTTTTTATAATATAATCTTTGTTACTAAAAATATTTAAAAATGTATATAATGTGTAAAGAAAATAAATAAAGGAGATAATAATTAATACAATTTGACACCCTATTAGAAAGGGATGACATCCACTCTTGAAGTTTTCTCGCATGGAACGCCTTTGCATGGCACGTCATCATTCCAGTTAGTTTATATAATTTCCTTGATCTGGGTATTCGGGAGTATTTAATTTAAAATTTGAAGTTTTCTGTCAGTGTCAACATTGTGTCAGTCATTGAGTCATGTCAAATTTGCGCTGAATATTTTCTGGATTCCGCAAGTTTTTGTTGTTGACTTGTTGTAGTTAAAATAATAATAAATAATAATAATTGTGAAATAATAAATGCAGCTGATTTTTTTTTTAGCAGTGTAATATAAAACAACTGGATCAGTATGTCGGAATCCTCAAAATCAAAGTCTTCCTTAAACTTAAATCCGTCGCCAACTTTACAATGCAAAGATCTTCACGAATATCTCAAAAGTCGTTCAGCACAGTTTCTAGAGACCTTATATAATTATCCTACGATATGTTTAGCTGTTTACCGGTAAGTCAAAACTAAAGCAACAAGTCGAAACATGTTCCTTGAGTGCTAAACAGTTGACATTTGAGGTTATGTGTAGTAAAAATAAACACATAAAGAATCAAAGAATGCTCATGCCTATTTGATTATAGCAAAAGCGTAAAATGATTCTCTGACCAAGTTTTTTAAAGCAGTATTTTTCATTTTTAAGAGAATTGCCAGAGTTGGCTCGTCACTTCGTGATCAGACTGCTGTTCGTGGAGCAACCAGTGCCACAGGCTGTGGTCACATCCTGGGTCTCACAGGCTTTTGCCAAGTTGGGTGCATTTTACATTATTATCACATAACATACATACATACATAAACTTGTGTCATTTTCACATGGTGTAGGGAGAAACTACAGAATGCTGATTGGTACAATCCTTTCATCCTCACTTTTACTTAGAGCAGATTTTATAATACTGTTCAAACTTTATGGCGGCTCGGAAGTTAGCTACAAGTGACAGTTTGGGCAGGTATAGCGGTTCATACTTTAAGGGGGTTTGGAAAAGCTAAGGTAAAGCTGCGCAGAACACAGTTTTAGGTATCAAAAGGGCACAGAGGGCTCATGGTCCTGACTGTATAATGAGTAGACTGTCACTCACATAACTTCTAAGCCACCATAAAGTTTGAACAGAACTATAATGCTGGTAGTGAGTACTATATACCTCACCTTCCTGAAGAACATCACAATGAGATTAGTGTATGTCTTCATAAGGTGGGGACACCTTATTTCACCTAAATTTGCCTTGTAAATACCTTTTTTTAGTTGCCTAAGATTGAACATTATTGCCAGCTTAATAATTCTGCGTCCATTTCATTCTTATTCTTTATTGCGCACAAAACTATAACCCTTTAATTATTTCAATTGCAGAGAGCAAGCTAAAGCATGTGAGGCCCTATCTGAGCTGTCAGTGTGGCAGGAAGCTCCCATCCCCGGTGGCATGCCCGGCTGGATGCTGGCACTGTCCTTCAAGAAGAACCTCAAAGTTGCCCTGCTCGGAGGGTGAGACTATGACAATTTACTCTACAAAAAAAATTGCCATTATTTAGCTTGTATATTGTATTGTATAGCGGGCTGGTGTCCGCAACTCCACGTCTAAGTGCGTATTTTACGTGCGGGTGGGAAATTTATTCGATCCACCCTAGCTCCCCGAGAAAGGCCAGCAGCGCCTTGATGTCATTGTGGTAAGTATAAGACCAACATAATTATATTTGTTATGGTCACCATAACATACTAGATGTTATCTCTCCCCCATCAGGTGACTGGTAAAGAAGGCCTAACCATTAATTCTGACTTTGTACTCCTAACTGATGTAAAACGTAGCATAAACACTTACCACTTTTAAAATCACTTCTTTCCGTATGTATAGTCTCAATCTAATTCTGAATTGAATCTACTACTTGTTTTTGCACCAGCAAAAGATACCACATCAATTGAACCTACCAAATGGTGACCAGGAACTACACCCAACAATATTACCTTTCCAGAGGCCGTCCTTGGAGCATGTCATCATCACTAGAACCAGATGGCAAGGCCCGAGATGTAGCGTTCCTCGATGCCTATGCGCTGGAGAGATGGGAGTGTGTGCTTCACTATATGGTGGGCAGTGCACAGACCGAGGGTATCAGTGCTGATGCTGTTAGGATCCTGCTGCATGCAGGGTTGATGACCAGGTGGGGCCATTGTTGAAATTAGTTTCACATTATTATTACACATTTTAACAAAATAAATGATTGATTGATTGACAATTAAATCCCAACATGCTGTGCTTGAAAGGTTGAACAAAGCAATAATGTGGATAGTTATTTTTTCTTTTTACAGAGATGCAGAAGATGGTTCAGCAGTGATTACTCGCGCCGGTTTTCAGTTCCTACTCCTAAGTACAGCAAAACAAGTAAGTAAAACAACAAGAATGTCATCATACTGTAATATTTATTTATATTTATTCTATAGTTTGACATTTATTAATTAAAATAACCTAAAGTAAATAACCTAGCAACAAACTTATAAAATGGCATCAAAAAACTCCTCCTCAACGCTGTCAACTGGTAATGTACCCAAGAGACTGGCGGCGTTGCCACGTTGTATGGCAACGCTAAGCCTTTGGCCAAGGTAAAAGCTAGCCCTTAGTAAAACTAGTAAGAAACTAAAACTAGTGAGTGACGTTGTTTCCCATTCACTCAATATAATCTACAATACAATGTTAAAATTGTATCAAAGTTAAAATCAAAAACATATGTAGATATACATATTTGCTTAGCTTTACCAGCAAAACAGCGGATCTAAGAATGGGGATGCACGGACCTTCAAGCAGATTTGGTAAAACAACATTTTTAATAATTATTATGTAACAGGTCTGGTTATTCCTGCAACACTACTTGCACACGGCTGAGAAGCGAAGTCTGAGCGCGGCCGAGTGCCTCGCCTTCCTGTACCAGCTCAGCTTTAGTACTCTTGGCAAGGTAAGTTCTATCTATATCTATCATTAATCTAGCTAAAAGTAGACAGTGTAGGAAAGAGATGTCGCTAGACGACCTGTAAAGCTCTGTCTCTTTCCCACACTGGAATTACTCCTGCTTTGAGACGTCATAGTAACCCCCCAGCACAAGCAACTGATGTGGGATTAAACTTTTTAGGAGGTCTTTTGTGTGTGGAGTGCTGAATGTAATGTTTGGTTTTATTTGCAGGACTACAGCACTGAAGGCATGAGTAACAACATGTTGGTCTTTCTACAACATTTGAGAGAGTTTGGACTTGTTTATCAGAGGAAGGTTAGTTACTGTTTTAATATTTTATTTGCATTCATTGTTCTTTTATTTTATGCCTACCACATCGTTTGCGTCGAAATAGCAGATTGAATGACAAGGGAGCAAAAAAAAAATATTTACGGCGAGAGCGCAATTTTGACTCGCTCCGCTCAGGATTCTATCTTAGAATCCCTCGCTTTGCTCGGAATTCTATTCTAGAACCCTTCGCTTCGCTCTGGATTCAAAGTACATCGCCTGAGGGAAAAATATTTTTGCTCTCGAATTCATATACTCTACTTTTCATCTCCTATGAGAAAATAAATAAGAGACACTTTTAAAATTAAAATTTAAAGGATAGGGAATCAGACGAATAAGTACAGTACGTATACGTACACGTTATAAAACACTGTTTATAGTTTATAATGGAATAACTAAAAGATGCTCACTTTTATGAGAGAAACTCCTTATCAGGTGCGTCATTCAGGAAAGATTCAACATTTTGTTCGGAAAATACTTCCGATTTCTTTGGTTTGTGTCCTTCAGACGGTTTCTTCAGATAATAAGCTACTAATTTTCAGTAGCTGTCAATTTTAATATCTTTATTGATATTAATTTTAGATTTAAGCATTGAGCCAAAACTAATTCCACAATTAATTAACTAATTGGCTAATTCTTGAAAATATGCCAAATATACACTTCCCGAAAATGTCTTCCCTCTTTTTCTATTTTTCCGTAGTCTGACATTGTCATAGGCCTTTAAATATTCTCCCGGGATTTCGTAGGTATTAAGTTTTGTATGACATTATTAGCTTCTATTTTAATTGTTTCAGGAGTTATTGCACTATCACTTTCAGAAGTCGACGTAGAACTCATTTTTTTTGTAAAATACAATAAAGTCCGTACCGATTACAAGAACAGCGCGCTTTTGTTTTTTTTTTTAGTTACCGCGCCTCCCCGCACCGTACAGCCAACACTTACAGCCAGTAATTTATACAATTTGCGTTCCATTTCAATGAATGATTCATGTTCCAAATTCAAATCTCATTACTGCCCGCTAAAAAGTCTAGTGGAGTTTGCTCCCGCTTATCGAGGAACAAAACGAAACTTTTCGAATAGAAGGGATGAAAATAGTATATTAATGACTGTAGCATTCCATCAGTCATCTTAAAATTTTCAGAAGGAATGGTTGACCATTGAGTAACCTGTCATATTGATCTGTTTCCAGCGCAAAGCGGGCCGCTTCTACCCGACCCGCCTGGCGCTGAACATCGCGGCCGTGCGCGCGGGCAGCGGCGCGCCCTTGTGCGGCCCGGCGCAGGCGCGCGGCTACATCATGCTGGAGACCAACTACCGCGTGTACGCCTACACGCAGACCAACCTGCAGGTGGCGCTGCTCGGCTTGTTCACCGAGCTCATGTACCGGTCAGTACTGTTGGTAGACGACCCTAGTCCCACCAGCGAATAGAACTAATAAACAAAAACGAGTTGTTTGTTTGTGAGAGTCATCACATCACTGATGGTGAGAATCTACAGTTTTTGGTGATTCGGTGTTTTGATCGAGACAATAGTTGATAACTGGTAAATTTCTTGTCAGTGATGGGACAGATGCCAAAGATTGAATTAGGCAACTAATTGATTATTCACTGAGAAATACAAATATATTCTGTATTAAATTGGCAAAAAAAAATGGGCTTACCGAGTGAGTGGTTCAGTAATAGTGATACTTCCATGTTTTTTTTTCTATGGGTGTACCGTAATTAATAATCATAATCATAATCTTTATTTTGCCAAAAGAATAAAAAACCCTAACCTTATAAATAATTAACACTAATACTTGTTTTCTATGAAACTAAAAGATTAGACTCCCAAATAATAACTCAGTAAGTCAGTACACAATAATAAATTCTGGTTGTTACGAAACCGATTCACACTGACCCCCGTACTAGTTGTAAACGGTATGTATTCCAGGTTCCCGAACTTGGTGGTGGGAGTGCTGACGCGGGAGTCAGTTCGCCAAGCCCTCCGCGGCGGCATCACAGCTGAACAGATCATACACTATCTGGAACAGCACTCGCATCCACAGGTAACCTATATTAACTTGTATTGTTTTTTGTTGTTCAAGTAATTACTTTACTTAGATTACGGCATTTCCAACAAATGTGAATTAAAAAAAAGCTTAATTTGAAAACCAATGGTTTTCAAATTAAGCTTTTTTTTGCGATCTTCCGCCGCTGGTTTTCAACTGGACGTGACGATAAAGTTGAACTTTTATTGTTATTGAATTTGAGATTATTCTGATAAACCAAGAAGGATTTAGTTAAACTAAATCCTTCTTGGTTTATCAGAATAATCTTCTAAAGAGAAAGAAGTGTAAACTAAATTAGTTTACACTTCTTTCTCTTTAGAATTGTATTAAGTAATCGTTTTATTCCTACGGCCCTCACAAAATTCCAAGTTTACAAACAGCGATGCAACATTGCAGATGTTAAAGTCGGAGACAGGCGGCATCCGCACGTCGTCCACGCTGCCTCCCACCGTGGTGGACCAGATCAAGCTGTGGGAGACCGAGCGGAACCGCTTCACCTACACCGAGGGCGTCGTCTACAACCAGTTCTTGTCACAGGTACCACTTACGGCGGCAAAACATTAAACAGTATAATTAAATAGTACTGGACTCGAGACTGTCTGTGACACAAATGAAGAACTAAAATCAAAATCGCGATATTATAGTTTTCCGCGAGTTAAGAACATATTATAGAAAAAGTCAACCAAAAAAGTCGAGTAGTAGCCCACCAGACACAACTCCCGTCTGGTCGGAGGATCCTCCCTGAGGAACCCGTTCATGGTTGGTGTTAAGTAGGAATAAGGAAATGCAAGGTAAGATGTGAAAGTATTCACATTCAAGATAGTCAGTAACCCGAAAATCTGACAACCAGTCTCACCAAGGGGTTAGTATTATCCAGTAACTAGATTGATCAACTTCCTGAATCGATAAACACATAAGATTCGTCTACCGGAAGGCCATACGTAGAAATCAATAGTGTATTTGTTTGAGCACTTATACGTGCGTGCGCCATCTAAGTTGCAAAATTGCGTGAGCCAATGTCGTCCCCCTATTGTAAAAGAGATGTGTAATAATTTTGGTGAACATACATTAAAGACTGGTTGTAAATGCCCAAGTACATAAAGTTTTAATCTCTGTCTTATTATGAAGTCTTCACTTCTTACAACCAGTCTTACCAAAGGGTATCATATTACATAGTACTAACTGGGTTGTGGTGGAGGTCAGCTAGGCAGTTGCTCCATGTTAAATACAGGTATTCAGCTGGACTCGAAGCCGACCCCAACATTATTCGGAACCACCTAGGCAGGTGATGATGATGGTTTGGGTTTTGACTGTTATACTTCCCCGGCAGGCCGACTTCGTGGTGCTGCGCGACTATGCGCGCGCGCAGGCCGTGCTGACCTGGCAGAGCGAGCGCTCGCGCACCATGGTCGTCACCAGGCACGGACACGATGACGTCAAGAAGTTCTGGAAGCGGTACTCGAAGAGCTCGTAGTTCTGACTCGGATGTATCAGAGATTTCAATGAAATTACAGAAATACTGAATGATATTATTCTAAATACCAATGTAACGGTAGAAATAACAGCAAGGAGGCATTACCTAGTATAAAGGCTGATTAAATCCCTCCTGATCACTCAATTGCATGACAGCCCACTCCCTGTCAGTGTTGAGTGTACAGAGAGGAGGCGGAGTCCCAGCAGTGGGCACATCTGATTATGAAGTCAATCTGTTGTTAAATCTGTTATTGTTGGAGTAAGCAATCAAATAAGTGTAGCCTGATGACAAATATTGATATCATCAGCTACTAACTACAACTGATAATTATGGTGCATATGGGAATGCATTGGAGTATTTTTATTATAATTCGGAAAGGTTAAACAGTTGTTAAAAGCCCAAAAGATCCTATCATTTATACCTACACTATTATGAGTGCTGTAATGAATAAGGGTGTATATTTGGCGCCATTATCAACTGAATTCCATAGAAAACATACTGTGATTCGCACCTTTTGTTTTAAGTGTTGATATAGGTGGGCTGAATGCGCAAAATGTGTTGCTATAGCGCTATGCGCTGTTGTCTTGTAAATAAACTTATTTTTATATGAAACTCTTGTTTTAGTTGTCGGAAGAGTAAAGAAAAGCCTGTCTACTTAGTAAAAGTTTATTCTATAAACATTTATTCATTCACAAATAATACTTCTTTATTTAATTTATTCATACCTTAACAACTATTCATAACAGTCATATTATATAGACACTGAGTTAATCAATACCGTGCGTTGAAAATATTGGAATGAAAAGATTATTCAATTTCAGTAATATATCAATAGTTGTAAAGGGTATATTCATTTCAAAAATATAGATAATACAGCGGAAATGACTGCCAAAATATATTTTAAAGTCACACATCGTTTCCCAGTAAAAAACCTGTTAATATTGTCCACAATGTACTTTATTTCAACTTATAATTAACACAGAAGTCTCAAACTTATTCCACTGCCAATAAGCTTTAAAATGCGACAAAATTGCATTTTGAAAGTTATGCGATGGACCCATCGTTTAGAGCTCGCCGCTATGTAGATGCGCCGAGCAGCTCTGTGGGCTGGAGGGTCACGTGGGCGGCGCGACCTGCGCTACATGCGCCTGCACTACCTGCGCTACATGCGCTACATGCGCGACCTGCCCGACCGGCGCGGGCGCACGCACGGGCGCGAGCGCGGCGTACAGCTTGGTGACAGCTGACTGCACCATGCGCTCTAGGGTTTCGTCTTCGAGGCACTTTACTTCCTGTCGATTGAAGAGGTTTGTCAATAGGGTGCCTTTTTTGCTTCGCCGTAGTTGGGTAAACATAGAACTTTGGATGCAATAGAGAGTAAGAAAAGTGTTGTCAGTTAACCAAGTACTGGGGGCCTAAAATGGTAGCTTTATCAGAATCATAATATGAATCACGTTAAAAATTGAAAATTCTTAAAAATGGTCTTTATGTTTATGAGCACAAAGTCAATTTTTTTTAAGAGTTTTAAAATTTTAACGTGATTCGTATTATGATTCTGAGGGGAGGGCCTATACTTATGCTTTTGCGGTTGCACAACGACATGCTTTGCTAATGCTTTGCTTGGTAGTATAGTTGCAGGCCTACCTTACTGCCTCCTTCAGAGGGAGTAAGGTGGCGGGGTCTTGAGGGTGAGCGCTACAGTCGTGTAGATCCTCAAGGCAAGTCTGGGGGATTCACCTTCACGAGGTTGCCACCCTGTTTTTGGTCTAATTCCATAAGAAATAGACGCAACGAAAACCCCCGGGCGCTTTTTCAAAAAAAAAATCCCGAAGCCAAAATCCCAGGCCTAGGGTAACCCAAAACCCCATTCCCATGATCCTACGCCCAATCCCTCCTTCCTTTTTCCTTTCTCCTTTCGGTCCATGAGGAGGGGTAACCTCATCTCCAAAAAAAGCCCACAAACCCTCAACAAAATGTCGCAGAAAGGTCATAATAATCCCCAGGTGGGTCCCGGCAATGCCGGGGAATCCCACGCCGACCCGTCGGCCAGCTCCCACCGTAATCTGGGGGGGGGGGCACCAATCTGCCACTTAGGGCCGCGCATTCCGCGCGGCCGGCTGCTTTAGCGCCAACAGCACTGGCTGCGGCTCACGCGCCACCCGACACGACCATGGCTGCGACCTCTGCGCCAATTGACACGACGGCTGCGATTTCCGCGCCTACGACCCTGACACCCGTTATAGTTTCCACGAGGGCCTGGCAACAGAGCATCGTTCGGAATAGTATAACGAACAACCCCGACAATGCACGACTCTCCAGCCTTGACGGAGAACTCCGCGCGCTGGCACTCCAGCGCGAGAAGATCGAAGCAAGGCTGAGAGACATAGACTCTGGACACCACGGGACGGGAAAGGAAGCTGAATCCCGTGGGGCCCTGGATTCATCTCTGTGGATGAAGTACGCTTGCTGAAGCGTAAGCGCGGAAAAATCCGGAACAGAGTAAGAGATCTCAACAACCGTTTGAGCAAGATCCGCGAAGGCAATAGCCAGCGCGATGCGCAAACGGTTGCTTGTAAGGGAGTACGCGACCAGCCGCAAGTACGCGAAGGGGAAACCCAGTGCGAAAAGCAGCCGGACGCGGAAACATGCGGGCAAGGACCATTACGCGAACGGGAAACCCAGCGCGGAACGTCACTGCCCGCACCAGGACCATCCGGAGGAAACAACCGGAACCGCACCGAGACGACCCAAAACCGACACAGACCGAAACAGAAGCGAGGCAAGCGATCTGGATTTTCGCGCAGGGTGTCCCTGGCACGGCATACCGTGCCATGCCCCTCGGAACCGCAACCTGGACCAAGTGGCCAGGGAACGGCGAAGAGGGTGCGCCCGGACGACACGGCTTCGCCGAGCACGCTCCAGGGGGACGCCAAGCGAGTCAAAATTCAAACCGCTCAAGGGGAGCAGAGGACCTACGCACGAGCTACAAAGGATATTCCTGCGCGGCTCGCCGTAGCGATCTGCCTCTCGCCTCCATCACGTGACATGACCACTGACGAGGCCGAGCACATCAAGCTCAGCCTTGAAGACCTCGTCATGGACGCCAGGGGCGAGCTGTCCATAGAGGCAATTAGGCCTAGCCTACCCTACCATTCCTACCAACAACGCAACAAATGCATTTATTATAACCATATTAATAAAAAAATAAAACGCCTGTTATAATACTTAAAGCAACTTGTCGCGGCCGTGTGACGTAACTGGTAATAATACTACGACGCTCGCTCCCGGCCGTCTAGGCAAGGCCCCAGCCGGCCTAATTTCCATTGATAAATTTAAGCACACTGATGCGTATTTTCGTGTATATATACGGCACACATGCTAGATTAGGAGCGTTAACTCCTGCGAGTGTAGCTGGCCACTGATTGGCTGCCCCGCAAAGTATTATCCGGCTAAAACGGTATGCGGTGATGCAATTATATTTGGTAGTGTTTTTTTCATTGACAAAATAACAATTGTATTTTTCTTAGAAGCCATATTTGTTTCATGTGACAAGCAAAATTTATTTCGTGATCTTGAATGTTTTGATTATTATAATATCTGACGGTTGTAATTTGTTTTGAAACGTACAGTAGTGTAAATATTATTTGTTGTATTTGTTTATTTACTTAAAAATGGTGTTCTGTTGTGAAGTTTGCGCTGATAATGTGTTTGTCAGAAGTTAAAAACAATAAGTATTCACGATTGTTTGATGTTAAGATTCAAGTTGTGTCTAAAGGAAAATGTGTAGGTACCCGAATTACGAGAATTAACCCAAAATTCATCTCGTACTCGGTATTTCAAATGAATCTTTCTTCTGTTTGCATTTTCAGAAAATCGTGATTTGAACCTTGATTAATGTGGTGAGTTCTTGTATTTATAACTTTGGTTTTTACAGGCTTATTTTCAATGTTTGTTTTTCAAATATTCCGGTCAGACGCTCAAAATTGGGTACGGAACGAAAACAAAACAATTTTTTTTTGTTTACAGCGCACTCTGTTTTATTTTTTAGAATTTTTTGTAACGAAGCGACATCCTTCGTTCTTGTATTGACAGAATACCATTGAAATTCCTTATATTTAAGCTAGATGGCGTTGTTTCTCATACGCTTACTAAAAACACCAGGGGCAGATGCGGGGGCCTGGAAGGGTGAGTGAATATATCAATAGATGTGAGTGATGTGACTACTTTGAGGGTCATCCTAAGTAGAGCGACGCTGTGATGTTGCGAGTTTTTTTTTTTTTGCGTGGCCTGCCCGCCGTCGGGAAGCACTGCACGCCACTGATGGACGCCGACCCCTCCAAACCACTCCCGGCCTTCCGCGGTTACCCTCGGGTAGCGGACGGCACGGTTCAGATGTGGTGTGAGGACGACGGCGCCCTGACCTAGCTAACAGACAATGTACCCAAGATTAGACTGCCCAACACAGACGCGACAGTGATAGTCATGAGACAGTCCGACGTGCCGACCCGTGTCCGAGCAGCGCTCTTTGTACCCAGGTACAATGGGGACATAGCGCGGCTCCAGAGCGTTCTGACTCGTCAGAACACTTGGTACGACATAGGGAGGTGGTCGCTGTACAGGGCGACATCAATCGGTGGTGATAACCATGGGACTTATTTGACCCTGGGTATCCCACCGGAGGAAGTCGAAAAGGTCTTGGGGAGGGAGCGGCGGGTATCGTACCTACTTGGGTCGATATACGTGCGCTTTTTCCCCAACACCCAACCCTCTGACACCCAGACTACGACCACTAGCACTGCACTGACGCAACCGACACCGACAGAACTCGACATGACCATGACGCAACTGGAGGAGGAGATGGCCAGAACGGCAATGGCTGATGGCGTTGCTGGGAGCATGCCAACCTCACCACCAGGGTGGACAGAACAGCTGCTCACTTCGTCACCGTCACTGAGCGACGACCGGCATGGACTGGAGGATGGGGGGGATTTATCCGATGGATCCGTCTCCTCATAACTCCACTCCACCGCCACCGGCGCCCACGTCTAGTCCCCTAAACATCATCCAGACCAACCTCCAGCATAGCCAGACTGCTTGCCTGCGCAGGGCGCTGGAGATGAAACCCCGAACTATTGCCCTAATCCAAGAGCCGTGGATTCGAAATAACAGAATATGCGGCCTCGGAAACATTGGAGGTAAGCTAATTCTCGACACACAGGGCACAGAAAAACCAAGGACCTGCGCCTATATACCCAAAGATGTGCCCACCACAACACTCACACAATTATGTTCCAGAGATTTGACAGTCGTCAGGCTCAAAACGGACGGCGATGCACCTGACATCGTCTTAGCCTCGGTTTACATGCCAGGCGAGGATGAAGACTGCCCACCAAAAGAGATGGCCGACCTGGTAAGGAACTGTGAAGACGCCAACCTGGACCTGCTCATCTGCACGGATTCGAACGCCCATCACCCGCTTTGGGGTTGCAATAAAGCCAACACTAGAGGTGAGGTATTATGCACATATCTATTCTCCACTAACCTTAACATCGTTAACCGTGGTTCGGAACCCACTTGGGTCGCAGCTCGCGGACAAACAATTATTGACCTAACGCTGGCCTTCAGAAAGCGCGACAAAACTTATCTCTAACTGGCACGTATCCAACGAGCCTTCTTGCTCTGATCATAGGAGGATTCGTTTCTCACTAGTAGCTAACACAAAAAAACCCGATCCTAGGCGCAACCCACAACGTACCAACGTACCCGGCTACAAACGGCTTCTGGCCTCACTGCTAACAAGGCACCAAAAACCCCTAAATCTAACGGATCCCAAACAGCTTGAAGACACTGTAATTAAACTCTCAGAATATATCATCGAAGCCTACCACGCCTGCTGCAAACTACCAGATCCAAAAACCAAGAGCAAGGGAAACTCTTGGTGGACTGCAGAGCTCGGCAAGCTCAGGCAAACGATGCGCAAACAATTCAATAAAGCCAAGAATTCCAGGCTCCCATAAGACTGGGACCTATACAAGAAAACACAGTACACCTTCAAAAAACAAGTCAAGTTTGCCAGCAGGGCAGCCTGGCGGAAATTCTGCGAAGACATTGAATCGAACAGCGAAGCTGCGCGAGTAAGGAAGATCCTATCCACCGATCAGGATCGCACCCTCGGATCGCTGAAAAACCCAGACAACACGTACACAAAGTCGGACCATGAAACAAGTAAAGTTCTTCTGGAAACCCATTTCCCAGACTGCAGCCTCTCCGAGGACAGAGTATGGGCAAGTGAACCAATGCACTCACCAAACGACCAGGACTGGTCCAGAGCCCGCACAGTAGTAACCGAAGACAGAATAAAATGGGCAATCAAGACTTTCAAACCATACAAATCCGCAGGTTTAGACGAAATTCTCCCAGCCCTATTGCAATGGGGAGCAGACGTCCTTACGCCATGGCTGGCTGTCATTTTCCAAGCCTGCCTAGCACACAGATATGTGCCACTTCAATGGCGAGAGGTGAAAGTCATTTTCATCCCTAAACCAGGCAAACCCGATTATACACAACCTAAAGCGTACAGACCAATAAGCCTGACATCTTTCCTACTGAAAACCCTTGAGAGACTCTGTGACCGACACATTCGGGACGGACCTCTTCAGGAGCTGCCACTCCACAAACAACAACATGCCTACTCCACAGGAAAATCCACAGAATCTGCACTCCACAGTGTGATCTCCAAGATCGAATGTGCAGTATGACATAGAAGGCGCTTTTGATAAAACCATTTTTCATAGCATCAACGCAGCCCTCGAGGAACACGGCGTAGACGACCCTGCGAGGATGGATCACAAACATGCTCAGACTGAGAGCCGTACAGGTTACGGTGAATGACACTACTAGAGCCATCGTGGCGAAAGGCCAAGGGGCTCAAGAGGCTCAAGGGGGCGTCCTTTCGCCACTTCTATGGAACCTCGTGGTAGACAGCCTCATCAAGCGTCTCAATGACAGAGGCTACTTCACGGTGGGCTACGCTGATGATATAACCATAATAATTAACGGCACACACGAAAATACACTCTGCAACCTTATGCGTCAAGCCTTGAAAATGGTAGAGGACTGGTGCAAAGAATATAAACTGGCGGTGAACCCTACCAAAACTGAACTCGTCCTTTTCACAAAGAAAAGAAAGTTGGCAACCTTACAGTTACCACGCTTCTTTGGGACCACCCTAAGCCTGTCGACTGAAACCAAATACCTGGGCATCTATTTGGATAAACAACTGAATTGGGCAAAACACACCGTCTACATCACCACAAAAGCCAGCATAGCCCTATGGCAGTGCAAAAGACTGCTCGGCAGAAATTGGGGCCTAAGACCTAAAATCACCTACTGGCTATACACCACAGTCATCCGACCAATCATCACATACGGCTCGTCAGTTTGGTGGCCCAGGACCAACCTGAGCACAGCCCAGAAAGATCTCGAGAAGCTACAGAGATTTGCCTGCGTAGCAATCACCGGTAGCATGAGGACATCACCCACTGCCGCTTTACAGGTGATGCTGGGGTTGTCACCTCTACACCTCGTTGTAAGAGAGGAGGCGACCCTAGCGATTTTCAGGCTCGAAGTATCCGGCACCCTCAGTAAAGATTCCAGAATCAAACATACACGCTTAAAAGATGATGCTATCAAGCGGCAGCCCATGATGGCATCACCCTGCGACAGAACCCTGAAGACCTGCTTTCAAAAACACTACAGCATAGAGCTCACAGCGGAGACGCGTGACTACTCAGGTCCAAAAGAGCTAAGGATCTACACTGATGGATCAAAGACCGACGACGGGACAGGTGTCGGAGTCTTCTCCAATGACCTAAATATTAAAATATCCAAACCCCTGGGAATGCTCAACTCTGTCTATCAAGCTGAGTGTATTGGCATTATCCAAGCGGCACACGCCATAGAGGTCAGGGAAGTTACGAATACCCATATTCGTATACTCTCCGACAGTGCCTCAGTCCTTCAATCCTTAAAGAAAAACCAGATAACGTCGAGACTAATACTAGAATGCCATAATGCCCTAGAACGTTTACATTACGGTACTAAACCACAACACTGTGACACTACAATGGATCAAAGGACACAGCGGATCACTTGGAAACGATGCGGCTGATGAACTTGCCAGAAGGGGATCCAGCTCAAAAGCCTTCGGACCCGAACCCATTGTGCCCATTCCCTTCAAGCATCTAAGGAGTTGGTTAAAGGATCACACTCAAACGCAAGCGGGAAAATGGTGGACCTTGACACCAGGGTGCAGGCAATCCAAGGAAGCTATGCCATCCCTGGACACGAAGCTAACCAAGCGCCTTCTGCGCCTGGACAGAGATAGCCTGCGACTGGTGGCGGGGACCATCACTGGACATTGCTCACTGAACAAACACTTCCACACCCTAGGTATCACTGATAGCCCCCTGTGCAGAGCGTGCATGGAGGCGGAAGAAACTGTAGCGCATGTACTCCTCGAGTGCACCGGCGTCACCCAGATCCGTGAGGAGACTCTTGGAACACCGAGATCCCTTGAGGATGTCCTGAGAAGACCGGGAAGTTTGATCTGCTTTTGGAGGGAGGTGGGCTGGTTGGAGTAACGGCCACCATGGCTCACGTACAATGGTCCAATTTAGGGACTAAGTGCGGAAACCAAACCCTTAACATAGAACCCTTAACATAGATTATGATTCTGATAAAGCAGCCATTTTAGGCCCCCAGCATGTACGACTTACAATCTCGGATATCGTATGTATTTTTTAGACGTACGGGAATCGGCCAATCACATTAGTTGCAATCGACGACACGTTTCTGTGGGACATCACAAGAGAGACGCGTCATCCCGGAGCGGTGTGCAGGCGTGGGAAATTATTTTGTCGAATCTTCCACCCCCGTTCGTCTCTCCGCTTAAGTAGTAACCATACCTTACACATTATTAAGAACCAATCACTACATAGTATAAAACAAAGTCGCTTCCAACTGTCTGTCCCTATGTATGCTTAGATCTTTAAAACAACGCAACGGATTTTGATGCGGTTTTTTTAATAGACAGAGTGATTCAAGAGTGAGGCCGGGGCGGATCGCTAGTTTGATATAAAGCATACTGACCATATTGAGCAGATCGATGTCAGCCCGCTTGTTGTCTACGGTGACGTACAACTTCTCTCCCTTGAACATCTTGGGCACGGCGTCTTCACCGAACATCTCTTGTAGCATCTCTATCACACACTCCTGGAAACAATTTTTTTTTATTATATTGTGCTCTACATAAAAAATAGGGACAGTATAAGCATTAAATATTCTATAAAATTGTATGGAAAATAAGAGTAGTGCTTTTCTGATAACTTGTCGAGATGAAAGAAACAGAAGAAACCTACTTTTTTTAAAAGAAATTTGCCACGTAATTCTTAGATTCTACTTGTAGTTTCTAGTAGGAAGTAAGGACATGAAATGGAGTAAAAAGTAAATAAATGTTACCTTGAAGTGCATGCGGTCGAGCTTGGGCGCGAGCGGCAAGTGTCTGGGCGCGGTGAGCGCGGACGCGGACAGGATGCCCGCTACCAGCGCGTCCGCGTACATGTCCGATACTGGCTGCGCCGCCCACTGGGTAACATACTCATAACTGGTCAATGCTCTAATAAAAATAGCATTACATGCAGATTTACATGAAACCCAGATTTCGCCAGAAATTATATAAAAGGTTGTTGCTATTTTATTAAGAATAGTTTTATTTCGGCTATCGTTTTATATCGATATATTGTTGAGTGAGCTGAGTAAACATTAACTTTAAAAACGATGTTATTAAAACATGTGGTTTTGACAGAAAATGCATAAACGGGTAATCAAATTTCCCCGCAATGACATTCGGGAGACTGTCCGAGCTGCCCCGAGACGGACCCTCTGCAGTAGCCTGTCGCTACTCTGTTAACTGGAGCCAAACCCACAGCAGGCTGCTACTAATAATTTTCTAAAGTAAAGTACAAGGACAAAGACGATATGTCTGTCTGCAAATTTGTTGGAAAATATTGACTGCGCCTATATACCTCTAGAGTGATCATGTTGTTCTCGACGATGAGATCGACGCAGGAGTACACCCTCCACTTGGTCTCGCTCTGGAAGTCGATGGCTCCCGCGAGCTGCATCACCACGTGGCGCAGCAGACCCACAGACCCGCTGTAGTGGATCGACTGCCGCTGTGTCACTTCGCTTTGACTTAGTTCAGTGTATTCTGAAAGCAGAGATTAATTTAACACCTCTGGGTCTCGAATTCACGGCGACTGTGACGATATGACAGATATTCCAATAATTAACGCACTATTAGGTGCGTCAAAGTTGCACGTCAATGAACGAAATGTATTACAAACATGACACCTTATAAGCCTGTTTGTCTCCTTAAGCTTTGTTACGCTGACTCAATGAGGGCTATCGTTTTCGAGTTCACCAGATGGCGCCACTGTCGAGTTAGGTCATGTAAATAATTCTATTTTATACTTTAAAGTACTAATAACTTCATAAAAGGCTTATTTTATTACGTATAAAAACATAGAGTAAACTTCAGATACATATTTACAATATTCTCCCAAAAATTGGCAAGCATGAAACATTTAAAAATCATTTACCTCCAAGTAACTAACAAATAAGATCCTAAGTTGCTTCATAAAATCTTCAAGTCATAATTATTCAGGAATGGCTCAATCTCTACAATCGTGAATATTAATAAGAATACGTGATAAAAAGCATTCAACGTGTGAACACTATATATGACATTTCGGTGACCTCGCGCTACACTAGCGCCCCTAGCGGCGAATTCATACGCGATAACCCCCGCGATATAAAGATTGTCGACCGTAAAACCTCCGTGACATTCAATTGTCTCTAAACTCTTCAATAAAATGATAGGATCAAAGTAAATAAGAACCTAGTTAGTAACCAAAACTTACTGTTAAGATCTGAAGGCGCCAGGATGTGGTAGTTGAAGTTCCTCTTCACTAGGATGCCTTGCAGCTCCGTGCCGGGCTCGGGTTTCTCCATCGCTAATGATCCCATCACCTGTACAGATAGAACGCCAAAATGACAGGAAAGTCTCCCTAAACGCCCACCCATCACCATTTCCTAGTGTTTTAACGGGGGAGATATAGTGATGGAGCAAACTCGTCAGCAACACATCGTCTATTACAAGAACTTGATTCTATACAATAATATGGAATGAGGAGGGATGACAGCCATATGGATAAAAGATTGATGAATATAAATGTCGCTGGATAGAGTTGAAGAGGATATCCAAAAAAAAACTGGTTGGAATGTGTGAGAAATTATAAAGGGTGTAACAAGACTCTTCACGAAGCCGAAAGGCACTTGTTCTCCCCGTCATTGCGATAATTTTTTTTGTTCTAGACCATCCTGGGAACCTTGTAGTTACGGAGATATTGGGGGTCAAAGTTCCAACTTTTTCACAGCTGTTTTTTTAAATACGTGTTTTTAATGTAAGATTTTTTACTATAAACACTTCCACGACCCCCATAGTATTCAATCATCCATCATCACAATGTTTTGAGTGCGTTACATTGAGTTCTACCGTAAAACGTGATTTTCCACCCCCAAAAAAAAAGTCGTTTCCCAGCAATAATTTTCGCGTAAAGTTGCTTAGTTTGATGTATCTACATAATGCTAGGTTGACAACTTCGTGAAGGGTCCTGTTACACCCTGTATAAAGGAAAAGGAGTAATCGATAGCATCTGGTTTGTAAAATACTGGTGTTCAGCTGCATCCGGTTCGACTGGGAGCCGACCATAACATAGTTGGGGAAAGGCAGGCCGATGACGATGGGGAATCTGGTGTACCTTGGCAGTCTTGTCCCCTCGGAAGGTGAGAAACAGTTGCTGCGTGTTCCGCGGCGTGTGTATCTGCAGTCGGCCGCGGTGTTCGCGCTGTAAGGCGGCTTTGAGACGGGACATCTCGTTCTGTTCGCCGTGGACTAGCACCTGGACATCGATGGAACAGGAATTACAATTGGTCTACTGAGATCTAGTTCTAACATCACTAATATTAGAAAAAAATAAGTTTGGTTTATCTTAATTTGGGTCCAATACTCTGAGACATTCGTTTTCGAAAAGAAAATATTCTAAAACGTGTGGTGTGCATCCTGGCTAAAATGTTCACAATACTATGAGCTAATGTGATGGTGTAAAAAAATCTGATATTCCCTACATTTTATTGGTGGCTGATGGGGTAGCTGTTCTATACGCGAATTCAAGGTTGGTTCAAAAGTAAAAGCTAATTATTGTAATGAGTATGTCCATCGTTAAATTTAACAACCTGTATAGCTTGGAGCGCAGCATTCTAGGCGTCAAACTAACCGACCATGTACGCAACACGACACTGCGCTCCGAAACTCAAATTACTGACGTTGCTCAAAAAGCCGCTAAACTGACGTGGGACTGGACTGGCCACGTCTGCCGCATGCCTAATGATCTGTGGGCCAAAATAACCACTTTCTGGAGCCCTGACACAGCCAGAAGGCGTCGCGGCAGACCTCGTAGAAGATGGCGGGACGAGCTGGATAAAACCAACGACCAGTGGCCCACATTAGCCCTGGATCGAAACAACTGGAAGTCATGGGGAGAGGTATTTGCCCAGCAGTGGCACGACGCAGGCTAACAGTATCAGTATAGCTCCCAAGAACCCTGTTGGACATACCACATGCGGCGGCTTTAGAATGTTAATAAACTCGGAGGTCTGCTGGTAGTCCGTGTGCGCGGAGAACGAGATGTAGTCCACGGACATCTTCAGAGGCAGCTTCTGCCCCGACATGGACGTGATCTCTTCCGGTTCGGAGAGGATCGTCTTAGCCAGCGTGCCTTCTACGCAGTAACCTGGGGGAGAAGAAGGGATCTATCTTAGTAATCTAAAGCCTTTTGTCAGGCTTTTGCCCAAATTTTACGCTTCTGAGGCGATTCAAAAGCGTACAATTTGGGAAAAGCCGTGAGACCAAGAAACTAGTTATGTTATTAACACACGCCTCTGATTCCCGTCTTTTGGGTTGGGATATCTGTGGCATAACCCAATGAAAATGTGTACAGCCAATGGTTTTTCGCACCGGGATGGACACAGCATAAGATGGAATGGACGAAAATGTCATGATCTTGATGAGTTCGGAATAATCTGCTAAAGATTCGGTCAAACACTGGTACGGACAAGTTGCAGTTATGTTGTCGAATTACTTTTACATCTGCAAACAAAAGTTTCTTGCACTTCCGAAACACACAGCTATTGACATGACATACATCTTCTCGGATCAATATTAATGTCCACATCTTTCGTCACTATTCTTCTTCGTCGTTCCGTCAATGCTGAGTTATGCGGCCTTGCTATAGATAACAAATAAAGGATCACTCACCGGCAATAATAACTCCGTTGTTGGGGTCGGTGCACCACGACTCGAACAGTTCCCGGGACAGACCGGACTGCATCATACCGGGCGAGGCCATGATCACGCACGGGCCTATGTCCTCGAAGTGGTCTATACCCTGGAAAATAAGCATTTTAATGAAGATATAATACCGAAACTTAAGGCAGTACGGATGTGTGTTGAACTGTTGACTTAATCGCAGACGATGGTCTATTTGTCCGGCGGGCAGAAATGATCCGCAGAAACGAATTGGTTGCCGTGTTGTTTTTCATCCATTGGTTGCTGTCCGGACAAAAGTCCATCATCATAAACACTAGAAACGGGATATTTACTATGTTTACTGTTCATTTTGAGTTCCCGATATTTCGGCGCTGTTGCAAGCACCATGATCACGGATAAACTGAAGTTATTGCGGGTGGGTGTTTAAGAGCAGACAAATCAATGGTGCTTGCAATAGCACCGAAATATCGGGAACATGGTAAATATCCCGTTTCTAGTGTTGATGATAATGTTAGTGACCATAACAAGTCCATCGTCTGCTTTGTCTTATCATAGACAAGCACATCCACGATCATTGAAATCAAGAAGAGTAGTAGCATATAATACTGAAATCACCAATCCGCCGCTTCACAAAATGTTCGACAAACGGTTACTTTTAAGAACCAGTGTTTATATTGCTGTTTTGTCCATTCCATGGAAAAGCAGTACGAGTATGTATGAATGCTGTCTCAAATGGCTTTGCAAGTATAAAGAGATTGTGCATCCACCTATATGAAAATTGGTTGGTAGTAGTAATTAGTCATATTATTTAGATTTTTGTGTCTAAAGGTTATACATACAGTGATTCAACAAATGTTAGACTAAACTTATCTTGGGATTATAGGCACAATCAAGACACCTGCGCTACGTAGTACCTATCATTACTATCTTAGCAAACGTTAAATATAGCAAAATTATACTTAATGCTGTAAAATAGAGTTTAAATTTGCCTGACATTAAAACAGGTGAGTTTTTAAATCAGTAGCAACTAAATATTGATCGATATTAGAGTACAAGGCCAAGATCATTGACTATGCGGCTTGGATACAGGACTCGTGAAGTTCAATATTTTTTTAAATGGCAAATATTAAGCATACCTACTTACCTATGTCAGAGGGAATATCTCACTAGTTCAGAAAATGTTTATATTAGCTTTTGCACCTGTGAGGAGGTCGGGAATTTTCCCACAGGAAATTATTTATTTATTTATGTACACACAAAATACTTAATAGGACATTACATCAACAATCATTAGGGAATTACTTCTGGGATGAAAAAAAAAACTGTCCTAAGTCATGGTCTATCTGTACGTCCAATTTCATCCTTATTCAGTAAGCCATTAGGGTGTGAAAAAGTAACAGAGAGACAGAGTTGCTTTTGCATTTATAATATCAGAGTGGACGACGTTAGTTTGTGGAAATGATGAAGTTAGTTTCAAATGCATAAGTATACAATGCATGCTTGTGTAATTAGACTGGTTACACTTTAATTGTAAATGCCTACATTAAATTCTGTAATAATTAAAATATTCTTCAGATTATGGCATTAATATGAGATAACATTGATATTACACAATCAGCCGTATAACGAAACATGCTAATTTTTAATCTGTAGGTAGTGTTGTGACGCTCGTCGCTCGGAGCAGCCGGCGTCCAGAGATCGAATTAGTATATAAGTTATATGAGGAAAACAGTAAGTAAACCTTTGATTATTTTTGTCATAGGCTTTAAAAATACTATTACGAGTATTTAATAAGACTTTGCGCTTATTTTATATGCGCCAAAATCTGTGAAAGCTGAAGATTCACTTTAGAAGTATATAACTATTATTGTATTCTATTCATCTATTAATTTATTGCATTATATCAACAAGAATTAGATATTCATAGGGTGTTTCATTTTAAATAGCTATGTTTACAAGAAAGCCAATAAGTTTTGTTAACATTAAAACAAAGTTTATCAACAGTAAATGGATTAGCTGAAAGACCGTGTTTAACAAAGAGGTTATATTTATATTTGGGTGTTGTCCTTGGTGAAGTTTGGCGCTAAATTCAAAAAACAGCAGTTTTTTGCTTCCCAAACATATCCGTCACGCCTTAAAGTTGAACTGATTTGGATGAATTTTGACACACGGATAGCTCATGACCTGGATTATGACCCAGTATACTTTTGATCTCCGAAGTACGATTTTAGGAATACTTTCCGAAGTCTACGCGGGCAAAACCGCGGCCAAAACCAGCCTAACAAAATCTAGCCTAATATTTTACAACTGTTCCAGCAATGCTGCCGGACTCCTTCAAGAACCGCCTGATCCAATGGCTGGAAGACCACCGAGAGTTCGTGGTGGTCGTGTTCTGCCTCCCAGCCAGCTTCCTGTTCACCGTGCTGCTGAGGATACGCGCCTATGTGCGGTGGCTTACCAGTGACCCGCAGCGACATGACAGTGCCGTCAGACTGATACAGAGCCAGGTGAGCGAGACCATACATAGCATAGCAGATATCGTTGCCACTGCAGGGCGAAGGCCTTCTCTGTGAGAGTGCGTAAGCCCTACCAAAGGACGCGGGGCTGCGGGCCGGCGCGGCTTGGTGGACGCCACATGTTTTCGAATTTATATAAAAAAACAGCTTCTTTGATGCGCCAGATTCGGAGGAGCACCAATGGAATCCTAAGGATGATTGCTGAGAGGCCAAAGTCTGCAGTGCTAGGAATTAGGATTCATCCAGATTCATGTGACGAGTTGATACTATGATTTTTACTGACATGATTATTTTTAGGTATTGAATTATTTATTATTTGATTTTGATGAAGAATGCAATACTAACGTAGGTTTAAGATCTTTGTAACTAACAATTATGGACAAATACTTGAACTTGGACATGGACTTAGTCAATCTGGAAATACCCGTCATATAATAAGTTACCGATATGGCTACTCTTTTTTTTCTAAACGATAACTTACTGCTAAAAATCATGAATCCTCATCATCTAATTTCAGGTACAACAATGGAACAAGCTGCCCCCAAAAGACCGTCGCCTCCTCTGCACCTCCCGGCCCAACTGGCTGTCCCTCTCCACCACGTTCTTCCAGAAGCACCTGCATCACCAGGTGGCCATCCCTTTGTACGACATCCTGGAGCTGGATGAACAGGCCATGACCGTGAGAGTGGAGCCCATGGTCACGATAGGAGATATCACGGAGTTCCTGATTCCGAAGGGGTATTCGTTGGCGGTGACTATTGAGCTTACTGATGCTACTTTGGGAGGTAAGTTTTTACACGACTGCCCAAAATTGTGTTATTATAGGTAAACATATTTTAAAGTTACCAGAATGGTAAGTAATGAACCAGTGACGCATATTTTCCCCCTATTTATTCTTTATCACGTATTTTTTGTTATGCGCAAATAAATATTTGCGCTTTCTTGTTGCATTTAAACTCGAAACTTCATATTGTATTGTTTAAAGTAGGTAAGGTTGTCAATAGATAACAGTAAACACACTGATGTTTTGAATTGCAAACAAAATACGCAGAATAGTCTCGGCCTCTAGTCGATAATGAATTATCCTATTTTTCCAATCACGCTAACACCTGAACATATCTTCCAGGTCTCGCATTCGGCACCGGCATGTCAACCCACTCCCACAAGGCCGGCCTCTACCACGAAACCATCACGAGTTACGAAGTAGTCCTGGGCGACGGCTCATTAGTAACGGCCACAGCTGACAACGAGCGTTCAGACCTGTACAAAGCCCTACCCTGGTGCCACGGCAGTCTTGGCTTCCTAGTCGCTTTGACCCTCAAGATCGTCAAAATAAAACCTTACATCAAAATCAAGTACATCCCCGTCAAAGGACAGAAGAAGTACTGTGATATGCTTCGGGAATTGTCGGGGGCTTACGAAGCTGAGCCGAAGGAGTTTCCTGATTATATTGAGGGAACTATTTACAGTAAGGATGAAGCTGTTATTATGGTAGGGGATTATGCTGATTACGACCCCAGTCTACCAGTAAACAGTTGCTCGAAATGGTACAAACCCTGGTTCTACAAACATGTGGAAACGTTTTTGCAGAAGGGAGAATCTGAAGAGTTGATCCCTCTAAGAGAATATTTACTAAGACACAACAGAGCTATATTCTGGGTAGTCGAAGACATGTTATCTTTCGGAAACGACACGGTATTCCGTTACTTGTTCGGATGGCTCCTGCCCCCAAAGCCCGCCTTCTTAAAGTTCACCACAACTCCTGGAGTAAGAGCCTATACATTCACAAAACAAGTATTCCAAGACATCGTGCTACCTATCAAAGAATTGGAAAGGCAGATTGAGATAGCGAGTGTTCTATTCGAGAAATTCCCTCTACTGGTCTATCCATGCAAGATCATCGATCATGGTCCATCATCAGGTCAGCTCAAAAGACCTGACGCAAAATACCTGGTCCCTGGTACTAACTACGCAATGTACAACGATTTGGGAGTCTACGGGGTCCCTGGAAAGGTAAAGGAAAAGAAACCTTATAACCCTGTGACTGCTATGAGGAAAATGGAGGAGTTCACTAGGGAAGTTGGAGGATATTCGTTCTTGTATGCGGATATATTTATGACTCGCGAGGAATTCGAAGTGATGTTTGATTTGTCGCTGTATGAAGAAGTGAGGAAGAAGTACAGTGCTAACGGCGCGTTCCCGCATTTGTATGATAAGGTTAGGCCTGAAATTGATGTATTTGAGATAGGGGAGAGCCAAGCTATTGAATAATAAAATTATAATTCGTATTTCTATGAAATATCTTGTATTTCATTTTTAGCACAGCAAAATAATGTATCTTATTTCCATAAAACAACATATGAGTAAGAAATAGTAGGTATAGGTAGAGGGGGGAGGGAGGGCGGGGAGGGGGTTAGCGTTGTCATTTATCTTGCTTTGCCGTTACAAAGTAGCCACAAAGACAATGGGAAAGTTGACTTAATTTGAAATAGTTCTGATGCTATAAGCTAGTGAGTATTGACCAATGATGTTTTCGTACGTATGGCGCCACACCATACCATCACCAATCTAGAATATTCCATAGACACGCACCTTCAAGTTGGAGATGTGTCGGAACACGAAGGGGTTGTTGATGGCGATCTGCCGCCGGATGCGGTCGTTCATGGCGTTGACGTACGTCTGGTACACCGCCATACATTTCTTGGCTAAAGACGACGCGTAGTAGATCGGGATGTCTTGTAGCTCTGGGTGGAGGGACCAGTACTCATCTGTTGGTAAGAAAATTATATGTTATAAACTTATAACATGGAAAACAAGCCAACAGCCCACTTGATTAGGTAAACTTACTGAACACATATAATAATAATATTTATATTTATTTTTTAATAATTTTATTTATTACCTCAAAGTTCACGTGCACTGTATACAGATTAAAGTTCCTAATTTAGCATAGGTAAATAAGTAGGTACAACAGTTTCAACCCTGACCCCTAAGCTAGGCTAAATAAAAATATATTAAAAAATATAAACGCTTAAGAATAAAAAAAAGAAACAGCCGCGCTGTTTGGCGGCGATTACATACATAATAAGCATAGTGGGAATACCCACACAGGTTTTTCTCTTTGAATATAATATGGTCATCTAAATCCTCTCCCATACGCACCCAGAATGAGCAGTAGTTCCTGTGCCCTTCCCAACGCGAACACCGGTATGAGACAGCGCCCCCCTCGCTGCACGATCTCACTCACTAGTCCTGTGAACCGACTCTCCCGCTCCTCGCGCTTCTCGTGGATGTGGGTGCCATATGTTGACTCCTGAGAATAAATTATAAGTATTAAAATAAGAATCATACTTATAAATCTTTATTTCTGTTACGTCTATTACTTTTTCATGCCTTAACGGGTGAACGAATTCTATGACTCTTGGCGCACATAGTAGGTAGACATAATAATCAGGGAGAATTTTTCCAGTGGGCGTGGATGGCCAAATCCGAAACTATGAGGAATTGCAAAAAACATTTTCGGGCCCGATTTTGATGAAAACTAAAACTGTATCATTGAATTTTTGAAACAGCAGGACCCGGAAAAACTACCTGTAGGTCATACGAATATTTGTTCCGCGTGGGAATCGAACCCGCGACACGCAGCACAGCACAGCACCCAATCGTTAAGCCACTACCCCAACCGCGTCGTCAACTTATAAGTAAAATCTTACCGTAATTAAAACATCGGGATGGACTGTAGGTATCTCAGCTGCCATTAAATGTCTGTCCTCTTGTCTCGAAAAATCTCCTGTGTACAATACCTGACAAAGAAAACAAACGGTGAAAAGAAATACTGTAAGGGACTAGGACGCGCTGTTGGATATGCGACATTCGGCTTAGTGCCGAAACTTTAAATCTATATAGCTCCTTAATGTCTCTTACGGGATTTTACATTTCTCGACATACAGGAATTATAAAAGTAGTGGTTCTGCGCAAAAGATCATAGTAAATGGCATACCTTAACTCCAGCGATCTCAATCATGAACATGGCAGCCCCAAGCACATGTCCCGCGTTGTATGCCCAAAAGCGCACCCCTCGCACATCTTTCTCCTCATGGAAGTTGATGGTCTCGATGCGGTCCATGGAGCCTTCCAGGTCCGACTCAGTGTACAGCATCTGTTCTGTTGATATGTTGCTGGGGAAGAGAATATTTGCTCTTTGAAGCGTGTATGTGAGTTATTGTTGGTGTGGTTAGAGCATTAGGCCTTCCAAAACCGAAAACCACTGGTAAGCATTATGGTGGTCTTCAGGGTCACGAAACTTTGATCGACGGCGTTCGACGGTTTGTCCATACAAAAAGAGCACAAAGTATGGGATGAGAACATTTTTACTCCTTTGAAGTGACGTAAGGAACATGAATGTGATGTTGAATTTTCAACTATAAGCGCTAAGCCGAAAGCTGTATGTCCTTTTCTTCATTTGAAGTTTCGACCATCAATAATTCGACAAATAGGCTGATGGCATTAAATTAACCGGAGACTTGCAATAAATTATTGCTATCACTTGTAATGTAAGTAATGGTGAAATTGCACTTTTGCCATCAACTTTTCATAAAGGAATACCTAGTTAAAAAAAAAAAAAAACATAAACCAGACAAATAAATTATAGAAAATCACTTAGCATAATCAGCCTATAATGTTCCCACTGCTGGGACACACGGCCTCCTCTCTATGAGAGAGAATGGCCTATAATCCACCACGCGGGCCCAGTGCGGGTTGGTAGAAGTCACCTGTCTTCGATTTTTTGTTTCTAGGACATGCCGGTTTCCTCAAGATGTTTTCCTTCACCGTTTATGAGAGCAGTGGTGATGAAATAAATTACACAAAATAATGCGCCTGCCTGGGTGCGAAACCATTTTATTAATTTTGTGAACACAGGGTACACTGATGTTGTATAAAATGTTAAGTCCATCCTATGTTCCGCCGAAGGGCATACAAAATAGTGTCACTGGTCAACCACGACTTACTGTTCGTAAGTCGGTCGCCACCATTGGGCCACCACTGCTCTCATTGGGTCAACGCTGCTCTCGCAAATCACTTACCTGACTTTAATATAATCTGACACAAGCCACCTGTAGATGGCTTTAGTGGCATGTGTCATGAAGACTCGGCCTTTGAATGACGTCTTTGTGAGGAACCAAGGTAGCGCGCCGCTGTGGTCCAGGTGGAAACTAGAAAAGAACAGTCATGAACTGTACACAGTGTAAGTCCCATTTTTTATAGAGTCAGCCTGTTGCCAGGCAGAACTCTTAGACTTGATGCTGCTATTTGGAAATACTTGATGGAGAAACCCAATACTTCACACACAACTGAAATTGAACACAAAACTCAGCTCTAGCTCAATAAGCTAGTCTCATAATCATCATTTCAACCCAGAGTCAACCATTGCTGGTTATAGGCCTCCCCTATCTTCTGCCACACTTTCCGGTACTATGCGCCCCTCATCCAGGTGATGAGGTAGTCAATGTTAGTCTATGTCTACCCATAAATAAAAGTCACATATCTTGTATTTTAAAACAAATAAAATCTGGATAGCCCCTCAGAATTTCCTTTACAAGACATTCTCTGGTATACTTACTGTGATATTAGGAGGAGATCCACTTCATCAGCCTCTATGAGATCCACAAAGGGTAAAGCATCCATCCCTGACAACCCTGGGTGTATGCCACAGTCCAGCTACAAATTCCAATTTAATTACTTAATTTATATAATAGTATTATGATTATGATTGCATGTTATTCTGCAATGTTATTGGCTAAACATCAATTTGTCCATCAAAGGTATCAAGTTTGAGCAAGCAACTATGACAATTGTTGACAATAAGCTGTATGATTAAAATACATTATTCAACTGCTTCTTGTTCTTATCGCATCAATGTTCCTTCTGTATTACACAGTTTGAGACATGTTTATTGCAGCGGCACAGGCGCTATTCAGTTCGTCAAGAGTGCAGGTAAACGGACACCTGGGGCACTCCAGCAGGTGGGGCATAATTTGTTCCCGAGCACTGCACTCACACTCGGTGTTAGAGGAACCAATGATACCCCAATTTGCCAGATTATATTTGCAGTGGCCTACTTGGGTACGGTAACCGCTGAATTTTGATAATGATTTCTCATTCCTTCTTTAATCCAATTTTAAGTTATTCACACAGTTATTTACAAACAATTTAAGCGATATGAAAACAAAATCCACAAACCATAATTTTCTTCCCTTTAAACTCAAGCATAATGCAGGACCTGCCTACTTCCTGACCAGCACCCCTAAAGAAAAAAATCTGATGATAAGAAAAGTCCATAATTCAATAATTATGAAATCATACCCCATAGTTTTTGTTGTAAGTGAAAAAGGTTTGTCTGCGTGGGATTATTAATTAATTACGCAAAATGGATATTTTTCTGTCAGATCGACACAGCCAAGCCCTATCCAAGCTTCGAAGGCCTACCGCTAAATACGCAATAATACGCTAAACATGTTATCAAAATAATATTTACAAGGGCCTTATCGTCAGCTGGTCGCTCTCTTCCAATGGCACCGGCTCGGTGCCTTTCCTCGGGTTTGTAGTCATGATTAATCGTTTAAAATGACAATGCTCTGCTAATAAATCATTTATTTAGTCTTATTTTATGATGAAATACAATTATAATGCAGCAAAACAATTATAATAACCGGTAGGATACAGGTTATAAAAGTATTGCCATATTTTAAAGTAGTTTATTACTATTTACACTCGTTCATGGTGAAAATTGATTTTTCTAATGAAACATCATTACAAACTTGGTGATGGTGATTACAAACCGCTATAAAAAAGTATCCCTTGAATAAATCTAGTGGTTACGTATTCGTTGGCTCATCATTGACATTATCAAACAATTTTAAAATACCATTTCTACCATGGTTTTTTAGCTATTGACCATCGGACATCAATATTTTGCTCGATTCGTTTTTTGTCCCCTAAATTAGTTAAATAGTGTATTATCTATGGTCCCGTACTCCCGTTTCATAATGATAATAATAAAACACGTGTAGTATTATATTCAATTTAAGTTGACAAGAATTTGTACATAAAACGCACTCAATTTGATGCTGCCTCATTCGTGACTGCGTTCATCTGCATCTGCTTAGAACGAAACTCATCTGGAATGGCATTGACAACATTGACAATCGGACACATGCATGTCATCATGTCATGACAGATCGAGAATTCGAGATCTCCAAAAACACGAAAGCGTGCGAACTGCGAAGTGTGGATTTTTGGTTAGATGATAGATTAAATCAGTTTATGAATCAAAATGCCTAAGCCAACGCTATTCGAAGAAGAATCAGACGAGGAGGTTGCGCTTAAAACTGAAAATGAGTATGCTAAGAAGTACGACAAGTGGCGGGAAAAGGAAGAACTCCATAAACGTAGGCATACTTTTAAATTTACATTTTAACAGCCAACCAAGGCAAGGCATTACCCATACAGCTTGAAATAAACTTATCAAAACTTTTTGATCGTCAACTGATTGAATTTTGATTTCCAGTGGAACAGAAGTATGGCTCCAAACCAAATGCTGATGGGTCAGTATCAACAGACAGTGAGGATGAGAGTGACGCACCCCCAGAGGTCACCGAGGAGATGGAGACGCAGTTCCTCAAAACACTGGCGTTGTTGAAGACTAAGGACGCAAGGATTTACGACCCTGAGTTCAAGTTCTTTGATGGTAGCGAGAAAAAGGAGCCAGGTAAACAGCTTAAGTAGCAAAATAAGATAACAATAAAAATTCTGCTTATTATCCATCAATGATGTTTGACTTAAAGTAGTTTTAGTATCACAATGCCTAATTAAATCATCATTATACAAAATAATATTTACTAGAATTTTAGTGAAAATTGGAGCTGCAGCTGGCATTTTTTGGCATTATTTAACCAATTTTCCATGATGCAAAATAATTCAAGCTCTATGTCAACCACTAGAAATTATTAAAACTGATATTCATTGCTTAAACAAACTATTTGATTCCAGAAATAGAGACCAAGACAAAACAGCTGACGTTTGCAGACAGTGATGAGGATGATGATGATGATGGCAACATCTTCAGCATTGAGAAGAAAGCCGAGATTGTAGAGGATGAAAAGAAGGAAAGGAAAACATCTGAGACAAAGGTTTGAATATTTCACTCATAAATTAAGAAGATTTTAAGTGTGCATAGCATACTCGGCCAACAGTTGGGACATAGGTCTCTTCTGTGTAAACCATGGGCTGTCCCTGCAAGTTTAAAAACCTGTTTTAGTTTTAAGAAAGCTCCTGGAAAGGCTTGGGAGGGCCTTTGACCAGTAATGGAACAGATTGATCTACACAGAAAAAAAATTAAGTTGTACTAAATAAAAATATGCAGAACCTATGTTCAATATTTCTTCCTTATCAGATAGTGCTGGGCTCCAGTGAGACAAATAACAAAAAATTTAAACTTTGACATTTAAAAAACTTGTGTTTGATAATTTGCATTGACTTTTACCTTGGCCAGAGGCTAAACATTGCCATAGAACGTGGCAGCACGGCCAGTTTCTTGGGCACATTACTAGCTCATGCTGAGGAGTCTTTTTGATGCCTTTTATAGTTTAGTTTATATTCCTTGTGAATTGTAATAATAGTTAGATTTATTTCGCATCATGTTTTGTTCTAGGAGGCCAAACTTAAGGAGTACCTGATAGGCCAGGCAGAGCACATAGGTGAAGAGGTAGAGAAGGACCTGGCGCCACTGAAGGCTTTCTGGTCTGACCCTAAGCTGAATGAGGGAGAAGCCTTCCTCAGAGACTATATTTTGAATAAACCGTAAGTAACATAAATTAATCTTTAGAAAAATAAACTGTTTTCAAATTAAAAGTTATGTAGAGCCATTTAATTTAATCATCTGGGATTTTTACACTCGAAGACCAGCTACTGACTTCCTTAGCAACCCGAGCATAACTTTTTGAACTGATCTGCTGTTACTTAGAAATGTATGGAATGATGAACAGATCTTCAAAACAGACATCCTTTCACTGTTTTCCTTGCAATAAAAGTTTATGTATCATAATATTAGTTATATTATGTTACTTCTACAGCTACCTTCAAGACGGGGACATTGGTGAAGCTGAGGACAAGATCAGGGATGACGAGGAGTTGGAAGCTGACGAGGAACGAGTGGAGGAGCAGGGCAAGTTCGAGAGGGCCTACAACTTTAGGTTTGAGGAGCCTGATCAGGAGTATGTGAGTGATTATTATCATAGGCTTCTTTTGGGTTAGGTAGTTCCATCGTCGACCTTATCTCTGTCCTCAGGTCAAGAGTAGACAGACCTATTTAATATTTTAAAAAATTATTTGATTAAGTAGTTTATTTAGCTGTGTCAAGTTCAAAAGGCAATTCTTACTGCAATCACCAGCCATCTTGAGTTTTTAACTACCATGCTATTATTAAATAGTACTTTTACCATTCACTACTGGCCAAAGAAAGAGAATCCCTACAATGGTTTAGGGTTCAATATAGCAGAGTTACATTATCTATGTAATAAATAATACTAGCTTAAACTAACAATCCCTTCCCAGCTCAAACGTTTCCCGCGCACAATGAACTACATCCGTCCGAAAGACGACCGGCGCTCCAAGAAGCGCGTGGAGGTGCGCTCGCGCAAGGAGGAGGAGAAGCACAAGAAGATGGAGGAGATCGCCAGGATGAAGGCGCTCAAGCTCAAGGAGATACAGGAGAAGATCGCCAAGATCAAGGAGGTCACCGGCAATGACGAGCTGGCGTTCAAGGTGCGTTGTAACGTGTACGTTACTTCTAACTGCGTTTGCACTGTTGAAACTTTTACATAAAAACATGTTGTCCGATAGAGATAAACTATTCAACTACGAGACAATATAGAGAGAAATTGAGATTTCATACTGCAAACACATAGTTAAGGAAAATAGAAATTGATTAGAGCATTCCACGACTCACCAGTGCGCGAATTGCGACGCGAAGCAAGTGCAGCAGGCGCTCGTCGCTACACGCAAGTAGCATCGCCTGAGGTGAACGGCGCTTCTTAGCGTTTCGAGCTTTCCCAGCTGCGGAATCTTTCTTATACTAAGCTCAATCCTCTAATTTCAGGAATCAGACCTAGAAAGCGAGTTTGACCCTGAGGAACACGACAAGCGAATGAAGGAGATATTCGACGAGCAGTACTACGGCGACGCCGACGACCAGAAGCCTGTTTTCCCAGATCTGGATGATGAACTGGAGATTGGTGAGTGATTGGATGAAGAGAACTATTGTTCATTTGGAAATACTGGGTATGGGCCTTCCCTTAGCATAGCCGACCAACCCTTGCATCCTAGCGGTCCTTGTGCCACCACTGAATTCGTGTGAGGTGCACACACTATGAGGACTTCAAACATTCACTTGACGCTTTTCGGACAAAGTGGTACACAACAAATAAGGCAAATGGCTGTCATTCAAAACTTAAAACTAAACTAGAAAACCGAATAAAATTATACAGGGTGTTTGGTGCATTGTTTGTGTAAAAATAAATATAAAAAATTGTATTAAATAATTCGTGGGGCCAGGGATGAGTTATTGGGACTGCAAGAGACAGCAAATTACCTGCCTTCTTCCAGCCCGTTCAATTTGTATACATAATGTTGAATTTGTTTAATTTATATTACAGAGAACTGGGATAAGTACCAGCGTGAAGAGGATGATGATGATGAGGACGAGAATGATCAGCAGGGCGATGACGAGGGACCACATTGTGAAGATGAGGACTTCAATGTAAGGTCATGTTTTATACTGTATGTCCAAACTGTCTTCCAGTTCAAATACATGCAGACAAGTGACTTCTGTGCTGCACCGATGACGCCATAGACGTGCCTAAGTTTTGGGCCAGCAAAATATAAAAGACTGTCATGTCACGATAAAAATAATTTAATTTAATGAAATTTTTAATTTTATGTTATTTAAGTTTTCAATTCATACAATAAAACCTTTTTTCTTCACCAGATGGACGCCGACTACGACCCAAAAAAGGCACGCGTGAATCTTCTAGAAGAAGTAAAAAAGACTTTAGGCAAAAAACGAAGAAACAGGAAGAAAAAGTCTAAACTGGCCGAGTTACTGTCCTCTGAGAAACCCAAGTTTGTCCCCGCGGTAGCTGATAAGACTTATGACCAGTACATGGAGGAATACTATAAGATGGACTGCGAAGATTTGATTGGTGGAGATTTGCCAACCAGGTTCAAGTATCGTGAGGTCGTGCCTTGCGATTATGGACTTACTGTTGAAGAGGTAAGGTGGTTTTTGTTTAAATGGTGTGTGGCTGTGACATCGACAAATAGATAATTGTGTTTGATGTACTGGAAGGCCGAAAAATCGATTTACTGCTCGTCGGTGTGGTTATCACGACCATGACAACGCCACGCCAAGATGCATGTTTGATTGATGATGATTTTATTAGCATTATTTGCTCACGGCCACAAAAGTTAAATATCCACCCCCTCCCTTAGGTCGTATGACTGAATTGGCAATGGGGCAAACCGAAAGTTTATAATCCATGTGGGTCCAGGAGGGATTCTCAGACTTACTTTGAAGTTAAGTAGAATAACCCTGTAAAAAATAATAAATGTTTACGGGTCAGTGCAGCGACACTTGGGGGAGGCCTATGTCCAGCAGTGGACGTCTTTCGGCTGAAATGATGGTGATGATGAAATGTTTACACTATTTCATCATGCACCAATCAAACTACACAAAATGGAACACAATACAAATCCTTGTTCATCAATGCCGAATATAATATTAATCTTCATCGAGCCAGATCCTCCTAGCGGACGACAAGGAGCTGACGCAGTGGGTGCCGCTGAAGAAGATCCTGCGCCACCGCGCGGCGCCCGCCGAGCTGGGCGACGCGCGCAACTACAAGCAGAAGGCGGCCGACGTACGCCTCAAGAAGAAGATACTGCCCAGTCTGTTCAAGGACTTACCAGAGTGACTATCATTTGGTTTATGTTTTGCTTTCGATAATAAGTTGACTGAAGTGGATTTGAGGTGGTTACATCTGTAGGCCCAACATAAAAACCAGTGAAGACATTCACTTGGCAGGCTACATCGCGACAGGCCCAGGTGGAGATGGTATAATGACTCCTTGCATAAAGACTGTTCTAAAATAGCTTTAGGTAGAAGTGAATGGAGAGTAAGCCTTGCAGAAAGAAAATTCAGGCTTATAATAATAATAAATTCACTGCATGTATATTGGTGCGTTCCGTATGATGTCGGACGTAAAGAATAGCACCATCCCATATCTTCCCGTGGGTGTCGTAAGAGGCGACTAAGGGAATTACCAGAGAATGGGCAGCAGCGTTTTCTGTGTTTTTGTAACAACCGTACTGCGATCGCCAACACGCCTGCCAAGCGTGGCGATTATGGTAAAACCCCCCTTATGATGAGCGCAACACAAAGATGGCCCCTAGTACCCGGCAGCCCGTCTACCCTCGACTATGGTAGCGGTCGAGGAGACGGCGTGGCAAGGGATGCAAAGAATCTCCGGAAGGGATCCGGCTGCCTATACCGACGACTTGACCTGGCAACATTCAACACGCGTACACTCCGGACCGACGAGTAGATAACGGAGCTCGAAGAGGAATTGTGTAGGCTGCGATGGAGTGTTGTGGGATTATCTGAAGTCCGAAGAGAGGGGGAGGACACGATAATCCTGAAATCCGGCAACCTGCTCTATTTCCGAGAGGGTGACCGGCAGTCCCAGGGTGGTGTTGGGTTTATCGTCCACAAGTCCCTTGTGTATAACGTGGTGAAGATCGAGTGTGTCGAACAGGGTGGCGTACCTTATACTCAGAATATCCTCAAGGTATTCACTGAAGGTCATACAGGTCTACGCCTCGATCTCGGCACACCCCGACGACGAAGTGGAGACAATGTATGAGGATATCTCTAAAGCCATGCATGGTTTCAATACTCACGTCACCGTTGTCATGGGGGACTTCAATGCGAAACTGGGCAAACGAGACGGGGTTGAGCTGCAGGTGGGGCAATTTGGGGTTGGACGTCGGAATCACCGGGGTCACCAACTGGCTAGTTTTATGGAGAAGGAGGGCCTCTATATGTTGAACTCCTTCTTCAGAAAGCGTGAGCACAGGAAGTGGACCTGGCAAAGCCCCGATGGTGCAACTAAAAATGAGATTGACTTCATCATGTCAACCAAGAAGCAAATGTTCAATGATGTCTCTGTGATCAAAGGGGAAGGCAAGTCAAAGCTGATTGTAGATGGCGTGTCCATAGCTTTTCCCAATCTGACCAATGAGGTCAAGCTATTTTGAACTATAAAATGACATTGACAGATCTTCAACCAATGACGTTGCTTGGTACAAGCTATGCTAGCGTCATTAGATTTACGGTTGCTTTCCCCATTCGGTGAAAACCGGGAGCGATCACCGCATGATAAGAGGCACATTGAACATCAATATCAAGCTTGAAAGGTCTCGACTGATGAAGTCTACGCTCCGTCCAGCACAGATCCAGATCCAAAACCCCGAGAGCTTTCAGCTTGAACTCCAGAATCGTTTCGAGTGCCTAGGAAGCTCAGTGGACGAATACAACGATGGGTTCGTGGAAACTGTCCATACGACTGGGTCTAAGTTCTTCAAGACACGTCGTGCAGATAAGAACAAAAAGCTCTCTGATCATACTCTTAAGCTCATGAAGGAGCGGCGTGAGATGATCCTGCAGTCTTCAGATGAGGCGTGGAAATACCGGCAGCTCAATAGACGGATCTTTAAATCCTTGAAGAGCGACTTCCGCCGCTTTACTACCGAGCGTATTAAAGACGCAATTGAGCGGAATAAAGGCTCCAAGGTATTTGCGAGAGATCTGGCTATTGGGCAGAGCCAGCTCACGAAACTGAAGACCGACGATGGCATGATCGTATCCGCCAAACCGGAGCTTCTGAGGGAGATCGAGAATTTTTATGGGCAGTTGTACACGTCAACCAGTAAACCCGTTGTAGATCTAGCAAACGACCCAAGAGCTAGACTGACCCGACATTATACCGAAGACATCCCGGACGTCAGCCTGTACGAGATTAGGGTGGCTCTGAAACAGCTTAAAAACAACAAGGCACCGGGTGATGATGGAATTACGGCCGAACTCCTGAAGGCGGTTGGAAAACCGATACTTAAGGCCCTTCAGAAGCTGTTTGATTCCGTCATACTCGAGGGGAAAGCTCCACAGGCATGGTGCAGGGGTGTGGCGGTACTGTTCTTCAAGAAGGGCGACAATGCCCGGCTGAAGAACTATAGGCCCATCTCACTTCTAAGCCATGTCTACAAGTTGTTTTCAAGAGTCATCACGAATCGTCTCGCGCGCAGGTTTGACGATTTTCAGCCTCCCGAACAAGCCGGATTCCGAAAAGGCTTCAGCACCGTAGATCACATAGATACGCTGCGGCAGGTTATACAGAAAAGCGAAGATTATAACCTGCCTCTCTGTTTAGCGTTTGTGGACTACGAGAAAGCCTTCGATTTCATCGAGACTTGGGCTGTACTGCAGTCTCTCCAACGGTCAAATCGACTATCGGTACATCGAGGTGTTGAAGTGTTTGTACAAAAACGCCACCATGTCAGTCCGACTTCAGGACCAGACCTCAGAACATATCCTTCTGCAGCGAGGTGTGAGACAGGGAGACGTCATATCTCCGAAACTGTTCACCGCTGCACTGGAGGATGTCTTCAAGGTTCTGGACTGGAGAGGGCTAGGCATCAACGTTAATGGCGAGTACATCACTCACCTTCGGTTTGCCGACGATATAGTGGTCATGGCTGAGAGCATGGAGGACCTCAGTACAATGCTCGATGACCTCACTAGAGCCTCCGAAAGAGAGGGTCTTAAAATGAACATAGACAAAACCAAGGTTATGTTGAATGCCCATGTAACACCCACTCCTATCAAGATCGGAGACTCTATACTCGAAGTTGTAGACGATTAAGTCTACCTGGGACAAACGGTCCAGCTTGGTAGGTCTAACTTCGAGAAAGAGGTCAATCGTCGAATCCGACTCGGCTGGGCAGTGTTCGGGAAGCTGCGCGGTATCTTCTCATCCAACTTACCGCAGTGTCTCAACACGAAAGTCTATAACCAGTATGTGTTCCCAGTGATTACATACGGGACCGAAACGTGGTCGCTCACAATAGGCCTTATCCGAAAGCTTAAAGTCACCCAAAGGGCAATGGAGAGGGCTATGCTCGGAGTTTCCTTGCGTGATCGAATCAGAAATGAAGGCATCCGCAAGAGGACCAAGGTTACCGACGTAGCCCGAAGAATTGCCAAACTGAAGTGGCAGTAGGCAGGCACATTGCTCGCAGAACGGATGGCCGATGGGGCCGAAAAGTTCTGGAGTGGCGACCGCGAACCGGAAGACGTTGCGTTGGAAGGCCTCCCACTAGGTGGACCGATGACCTGGTGAAGGTTGCAGGGATCGAGTCGCACGATTAATAATCCTACCTAATATTGTTATTCAGTCAGAAAATTAATTTGTAACCAAGCATATAATTTCATTTCAATTTCAGCGGCTAATTAACACAATAAACACAGCCAGCTAACCAATTTTTTTTAAATTCTTTTCAGAGACCCAGACATAGTTGTACCAATAGAAGAAACAAAGAAGAAAAAAATGAAGAAGAAAAAGAACAAACAGAAAAGCACTATTACAGAGGAAACTGAACAAGATCAGCTAGAAGAAACAGCTGGTCAAGACGCAGACGTACAAGGCACAAGCGGCGATGTCGCTGAGACTCCTAAAAATAAGAAGAAAGCTAAACATAAAACAACAGTAGAAGAAGAATTAAATACTACACAAAATGAAGAAGCAACAAATACAACAGAGAATGGAGAAGTAAAACAAAAGAAGAAAAAACATAAATCTGATGGTTTCGTTGTTGAAGTGGTAGATCATGCTGAACCTAGTCAACTGAGTACAGAAAATAATGAAGTCAATGATAGTACAACAGAAACTCATAAAAAGAAAAATAAAAAAGTAGACAAGAATTCAACATCAGGAAATAGTTCTGTAGCAAAGCCGAATAATAATAAAAACTTGAAACGCAAAGCAGATACGAACACAGGAGACCAGCCTAACCAAAAGAAAAAGAAAGGCAATAAGAAAGATATCAAGAAGAATTTCAAACAAAACGACAAGTTTAAGAATAAGACTAAAGTAACCCAACCCATGAACCCTATGCTTAATCTTTCCGATGAACGGCTGAAGGCGTACGGATTGAATCCTAAAAAGTATAAGAACTTCATGAAATTCAAGAAGTTTTAGTAAGTCTATACATTTATGTAGATTTGTATATTATATCAGATAATTCCAGTGTAAATAAATGTATTATAGACAAGGTTCTGCTTTTTATTTACGGTGTAAACAATGTAACTTAGGACATTCCTGAAACAGCACTAAATTTCTTATAGCAAAGTACACATTGTTGTACACAAATGAGTAAGAACAGACTACCATTCGTTCAAAATACTTCCTTGCAAAAAATTAAACCAACTTTTTGCAAAAAAGTTTTTTTTTTTCACTTTTTAGTGGTTCACATGTGCTTACCCCTTCACAGCGTACCGGCGTGATGTTAGGTTATGAACTGGTGTAAACAATAACCAGGCATGAGATTTCAGAAATCCCAGTCCATTTGCGATCATTTATTGAGGAGTTCCGTTGCCTATCTCCGAAGTTCTTCATCAGATCCTGACTTGATGATCATGGGACCACCTGGGAAGTGTACCCTTTCAAACAAAAAGTTTCTGAAAGTTTTACGAAATTTAGTCAAACTAGACGAGACCCCTTGTGTGGTTCTTGGAAAACACTAGGCTATTGCTACTGTGTGTTTGCACTCGCACCAGTACGGTATATATGTTCGGTGCGCGAATCATTAATATTTAAGACGCTGTTTCGCCAGTCCAACTGCGCCCCTCTCCGATCACTATCGGCTTGGGAAAAGCGAGCCAAGTACTTAGGAGTCACTCTCGACAACCACCTGTCCTTTGCAGCGCATATAAGAGCAGCCCGTGACCGGGCTGCCTTTGCCATGGCTAGACTCCATTTTATGATCACGGCAAAGAGCAAATTGTCACTCAAGTGCAAGTTGCGACTCAATACCGCCGTCATCCGTCCCATTATTACATACGCTTGTGTCACTTTTGCCCATGAATGATTTTTTCATCTGGGTCACAGGGATTTGCCTGGTTAAGCAGTAGCCAGCCTCAGAGGCTGAACTACGAAATGCCATCTCCAAAAAAAAAAAAATGTCCACCTGCGCTGCGCAGTTGTGCAGTGACTCGTGTACAGCAACAGTATGTGACTGTCAAACGGCAAAAACCTAAAACTTCATAGATTCGTCCTGTCCGTCCGTATGTCACAGCCATTTCATTCCGAGACTGTTTGCACCACACAGATGAAATTTGGAAAATAGGTGCCTTCTATGAACCGCTACACAAACATGATAGGTTTTTTTAAATATCTTCTATGTCCCACTGCTGAACAAAAACCTTCCCCCGTATCCTTCCAGGTACTATTCTCCTGCGCCACCACGAACCAGCCTTTGTTACGCGCGTCTAGATCATCTCGGCACCTCTTTCTAGGCCGGCCTCGGCGACGATATTCATCGTTATATAGGCACCGATCTTGGTGAGACCCTTGTCCAGCGGTCGTTATGCATGCTGCTCACGTGGCCTGCCCAATCCCACTTGAGCCTGGCAGCCTTTTTGCCTTCGTCTATAATTCCTGGTTTTGAGCGCAGCTTAATGTTCCGTATTTTATCCATTCTCTTTACACCCAGAATGCTCCACTTCATTGCCGTTTGGCAGACTCCAAGGCAAAACTTTTGCGACTCGGTGATTGACCAGGGTCTGGAGTACCATAAATTAGGAGGTAAAAACATTTTTTATAAAATAGGGGTAAACCTCCATACATGTAGATGTACAATAAATGAGAGTTGAAAAAAAATCTTAGCTATCTATTTATTTAATAAGTAAGCTAAAGATATATTTATTTTGTAAAACATGAGTAGGTATGTAAACAATAGACAGGTCTTATAAAGTTAGATACGGTAATGGATTATGAGTTAATTGCTTCTAAAGTATAAAAAATGTGTCCCCTCCATCCTCCATAATTATAATCCTCTAGATTCCCGATAGGCGCTTCAAAAACGGCCACATAAATTAGACCACGAAAAAAAACCATTATTGATTGAAGGTCCCCTTTAGAGAGTAAAGTAATTTATCGTCCCACCCAACCCTCTAATTTCTAAAGTAAGAAGAGCAACATTCTGAAAAAAAATTGATCTGTAGAACATAAAAAGAACTTTCTACGAAAATTTAATTTGATGTTTAGTTTTTGAGCTGGGGACTTTTTCGTGAAACTGCAGCTTTATTCGTTGTTCTATTATTCAACAACAAATCCTTTCAAGGGGGCTAACGCGCATGAATTCGCCGCTAGAGGTGTCGTGTAGAGTAATGTCTTCAGAAATGTCAGATGTCATAGAGAGTTCGCGTGTTGCGCTTCTCTAACACGTACCTATTTTTGCTAATATTCACGATTGTGGTCTAGATTATAGGTACGGAACCTTTTGTGTGCCAGTCCGACTCCAAACATTATTTCGGGTTCCGTAGCACCAAACATTATTACCTAACAATTTTTTTTTTCATAGGTCAATTATTAAAAAATCGTCTTGATTTGCAGTATGTGTTAAAATAAATTAATACTGGCAACATATTGTTTGACATGAAACTTCAGCTTATCCATTCATTCGCTCAGTTTGAGTTTGACAACTCTCTTTTCGGCGAGCCGTGTCAACGGAACTAGGTGATTATTTTAAAATTGCGTTTAATTTGTGAATTCTATTAAATAAGTGATAAAATATATCTATTCTGTTATTTAATTATGTAGAGTGTAATTAAAATTGCCAAGTATTGTACGATTTTCGAGATGAAAGTGGATTTTGAAAACTTAACCTACAAATGCCTTCGAGTAGATCATTTCGGTTTCTTCATAAATCGTCATGAATGGACAATTAGGCTATAGTAATGCCCCGAACATTGATTCCCAAGTGCATTAAAATCTAAGTATCCACCAGTACTTAGATTGATTAGCATTTGCAACGGTTTGTGGCGACAAATTCTCCTCTATTTGTTTACGGTGACACATGGCTTGATATTGGCCTCGCCTCATGGTAATTTTACTACCGGTATTTTGGACAATCAACAATGCCATCATTCTGCCACCGTTGGCGTTTCATGTTTTGTGCTCCCGCTCCCAGTGAATTAATAAAACCTACCATCTAAGAGATCACAAATCTAAAACTAGGCCTAAACCTTCCAGCTCGCCAAGATGGTGAACAACAGAGTACCTTCGGTATTCTCCAAGACCTATGTCACGCCGCGCCGGCCCTTCGAGAAGGCGCGTCTCGACCAGGAGCTAAAGATCATCGGCGAGTATGGTCTGCGCAACAAGCGTGAGGTGTGGCGTGTCAAGTATACGCTCGCCCGCATCCGTAAGGCTGCGCGTGAGTTGCTGACCCTGGAGGAGAAGGACCCCAAGAGGCTGTTCGAAGGTGAGGAATAAAACTTTACGTCCGACTTGTAACTTGATATAAATGTGATTAGCCTATTGTATGCAGGAATGTACATTGATCTACATGAAATACAATGGAAGCTTTGAGCGATTGCAGTATTCATGCTGGTATTCTTTAAAATATGGGCATTGAAGATAATTAGTTTTCAATACATAACAAATGGTTTTTGGCCTATCAGTAAACCAAATGTTTGTCTTCGGGGTGGAGTTGGTTAGTTTCAACCAGTGCTTGATTTATAATGAATGCCCCCATGACAAATCTTTTAGTATTTAATTCCAACTGACTACAATAAATAAATATTACTTCAGTTTCATTAAAACATTATTTATGCATATAAAAAAAGAAAATTACAATTTATTATGATGAAAAAATCTGGCAACCTCTTATCAGAAGAAAAATTGTTGATTTCTAATACTCTGAAAATCTCCAACAACATCATAGTGTAAATCTGCCGTACCTATATACTTAAAATCTCGTCTTTACGTTTCCAGGTAACGCACTCTTGCGTCGTCTTGTCAGGATCGGAGTGTTGGATGAGAAACAGATGAAGCTTGATTACGTGCTCGGTCTTAAGATTGAGGACTTCTTGGAGCGCCGTCTGCAGACCCAGGTCTTCAAGGCTGGTCTCGCCAAGTCCATCCATCATGCCCGTATTCTCATCAGACAGAGGCATATCCGGTAAGAACTCATTTGTTGTACAAATTAATTAACAATGGTTTTCTATTCTTCAACAGTTGATGAGAAACTTTAAAATAAATCTTTACTTTGATCAGTGTAATTTGGGATGTGACCACAATTATCAATCTGAACTGGCTCGAAGAGACTTTTTCGCTTTTATTGCATGTATTTGACCTGCTCAAGCTGATTCAGTGTCAATAAGTGTGTTCTCTCCCTAAATTTGTTGTAAACAGCATATAACCTGACCCTCAATCACAGGTGAACTCGCACTCTCTGTGGCTGCAAGCTGCCTGGCTTTGAATCTTATTCTAATAGACCACTTGGTTCCCAACCCAGTTGGGGGTCAATGTCTTGAAATATTTATTAGCTCATTGAGCTTGCACAGGTAAGGTATACATACCCTTTTTTGTGTTAGTAGACATACCACTGAAGGCTAACCAGTCACCAACTTTGATTTTACCAAGTTGATACTGTTCAATTATGATGATAATCTTAAGCCGGGTCGTCTTCTGCGCCCATTTTCTAACATGTTATCCCTTTCTGTTAGCAAACCATGCTTTGTGTTAGTAAAACACGATATGGTGTAGTAGACCAGGCTCTACTGATTCTGTCAGCCTGCATAATCCCACTGCTGGGTAAATAAAGACTTTTCCCACGACTTCTAGTTCTTTCAATCTAGATGACTGTTTGTTTGTTTAAATGACAATCTTTAAACAAATTAAAACAATTTATTTAAAAACTTATAAAAGTAACGTAACAAAACTAGTAAAACTCCTAACAATTATAATTATGTACAAAGCCAGAAACCACCTTTATCACCATGATTCCATAAGTAATCATCTAACTAAACAATTGTCCACAGCGTCCGCAAGCAAGTGGTGAACATCCCATCGTTCATCGTGCGCCTGGACAGCGGCAAACACATCGACTTCTCGCTGAAGTCACCCTTCGGCGGCGGCCGGCCCGGCCGCGTCAAGAGGAAGAACCTGCGCAAGGGACAGGGCGGTGGCGCCGCTGCGGACGAGGAGGAGGATTAGACCAATAAATGACGTGTTTATTATCTACATTCTAGTGGTTTCATTTTCGAGCTATTTCATCAGGTCGTCGTTTCATCCTCGTACGAAGTATTTTATAACCACAACAAGTACACCGGCCATTTGTAGGTTATCAAAAATATACTATGTGGGAATCGAACCCGCGACACAATTGTAGGAGCAATTTGTAACTGCGCCAAACATCCACATTGAATATTTACACCGTTTTCACGTAAAGGTGCAAACCCACACGGTGCTGTGCACCCTAGGTACAAAATGCACTAATTGTCGAACCGCCGCACAGTGGTGCAGGTAGTACGGGCATGCGGAAAATATTATTTTTAAATGAAAAGACGTTGCGTTTCTTCATAATACTTTATTAAAATGATATAATGGATGTACCAGTTTACAAAGAGAAAGATATAACACGTATTTTTTTTTTATTAATATGAAAATATTCATCAAATTTTTTCACATGAATTTCATATAATTAAATCAGCATTTTTAAATAAATAAATATTAATAAACTAAATATTAAATAGAGAAGACATTGATTGAGAGATGGGTGCTATCCACTAATAAAGTTTTGGCATCATCGTGAAGAGGATAGTATTTTTTATTCGGTACTGCACGTAAACTGTTGATAAGGGGATCTGAGGTAGCTAAGAGCATATTCATAACATCTTCATTACATGATAGACGAGAACATTTTCTTGAATGACCTAACCTATAATTGCGGTAATCTTTATTTCGCGCTTCTTGAGCTTCCTCAGATAACATCCCAATAGGTAAGGCAGCAACAATTATTATTTCTTTGCCATGCAGCAAGATTTTATGCACAGTATTTGGCATATTATACCAGCTGTACAGGCTTACGTATAGTTCAGCAGTCTCGTAACAATAACTACCAAACTTATCCGAATCAACTAATGCACTAGAATTAATTGTTTGCAATATTATACCAAACCGATGAATAAGTTCTTTATCGACTCTTGTGACTTCAGCTACAATGTCTGCATTATTGAAAAATCTTCTAGACGTATTTCCATCGTTAGATGTTCCCATTCCTTGCTTTACAAAATCCACTTTTAGACCTAAACGTTGAAACAGCTCACTTTGGATTCTTTTCTTCTCTTCATCTTTTTGTTGTTTGGTAGTTGCGTTCGTTCTCCAACTGGTAAATGACATATTGTACGCAATATGTAATATGCATTCCATAAATTTAATCCGTGCGTGAAGCGGGGATAAACCGACCTTGAGAGCCTCCGTATCCACAGTTTTATTTCGCACTTGGTCAAGGTTATTCATTTCTGATGGCTTTGACTTGCATATAAAACACACTGCACATGATGATGTGTCCGTAACTGTCTGCGCTATTTTGCCATCTATCATTGTGAACACAAGTTTATGGTAGACTTTGTAAGTCTTTTCCTTTAAACTAATAACAGTTTCATTTAAGTTTGCTATTTCAGACTCCATTCTAGCAATTTCATTTTTCGTAGATTCTGTAGTTTCTTTTTGAAATTGGAATTGTACCGGGCGACAACACCTTGTAGAAGAAGGAGTTGCATTTGTCCAATACACAACAGATTTATTTTCCTTTTCATACAGACGCAGTGGAACTAATGATGTCAAAAACATATATGAATCTGACACATTTTCGTCGATAAATGACTGTTTGTACTCAGCATGACCTGATGATCCGTCACATCCCCACTTGTGTAAAAACGTTGAATTTACACTAATCTGTGTAAGGTCGTCTTCAGACATTACTTCAAATAATCTTCTGGTTGTGTGATCCAGTAATGACTGCAAACTTACACAAGCGTAGCTTTCCGTTACATCAATATCCGTGGGGTAGCATTGCCTTTTTACTTCAAGTACTTTATGATAATCGGGAAAAATATCACAACCAATACTTTTTGCTGCATTTCTCAGTACTTGATATTGATGTTTCGAAAGTGATGCATCAAGTAATAATGCCAACGCTTTTTCTGGAGTAAACTTGATAGTATCCGATGATTCTTCTTGTACGAGTACCTTAGAGGCAGCTTTCTTAATCATTTCTTCAGGAACGCTTTCACACAATCTTTTAACTTTATATCGCTTTGTTCGATCGCAACATTCATCAAATGATTTTTCTGGTCGTCCTCTATGAGAGCGTTTTGATGGCCCTGGAACATTACTGTCACAATTCACCACATCAGTCTGCACCGAAGATGTCTCAACGGTAAAAATATTTTTCAGCCACTGTTCATTTTTTGCCATAAAAGCATTTTTATTTCTCGCTGCAGTTTGCCACTTTTTTGTAAATACGGGTAGAAAATTACGGCTTAACTTTTCATAAACTTGATTCCAAACACTTTCTGTAAGCTGTGGATACATAAGTTTTAAATTTTCGAGGCATTTATGTATCTCACGATTACTTGATATTATGATTTCCACTAAATCGGCATAGACAATAGTAAAGCTATCCATCACTATAATAACACTGTTATCGTAAGAGAAAATAATTGTAAGTGAAGTTAAAACTACCATTCAATGCTATTTATACTTACACGATATGATAAAATGTTAATTACCCTCATTAGAAACACTTATTAATATAATGCACTTTTTCTTAATTACAGAGCGTCATTAGTTAAGGACCTGGTATTTCCAAGATCGCAGGTTATCGCAGCCAAAACTAATGTATTCTTAATCTATAGGGTCTAATTAATCTCCGAAAGTATATTATTACGTATCGGTCGATAACGGAGATTAGTTATGATCTCATGATTGAAAACAAAAGGTTCCAAATGACCTTCTTCACTAAAAATGTAATAGCAAGTAATTATTCATTATATTATAACATTATGTTTACTATTTTATTAATACACACAATAAACTTATGACTAAACTAAAAATGAAAGTTGATAATTATAGTATTTTGGTTCTATTCATACTTGAAATAACAATATTTTTTGCACGAAATTTGTAAATTCTCGATCACCCTACTTTGGCATCATATAATTAAATACTGTATAATTATTTATCCGTATTAATTTTAGGACTTGTTTCTACTAACATTCTAGTATGTGTGTACCAAATTGTAGACATTTTAAATAAGGTTGAAACAAAGGATTTTTTTCCGCCCTTGAACCAATGTGCGCCGCGCCTAGCGAGCGGCCGAAAAAAAGCGGTCCCGTAAAAACGACTGACTGCCCAGTAGGTACGTACCACTATCAACGAATCTTCAAAGCAGAGTGGGTCAGAAATGTCAAGATCAATACAGAAATAGATCTATAAACCTGATTTGCATTGGTCAAGGACAGCAGGGAGCAAGAGCAACAACTAGACAGTGTCTGATAAACTATAAACAAGCCAAATTAACTCGCTGGTTCTTCTTTTCGAGTGGTTAGGCTCGTCGGCTAGTTTTGCGTGTAGTTTTGTCGCTATCGTCACCGAAGGTTGCTGAGCCAGCAGATTGCGCTCCTCGTGCGCCCCGCTCCCACGCCGCTGCAAGACTGCTCGACGCGCTGCCCGTTTCTGCAGCGTCTGCAAATTCTCGACTTGTTCCTGGAGATTTCGCCAGCGTAGTCGCGGGCATAACTGCTCCCGCTGGGAAGCCCGTGCCTGAAAAGGCATCGTTTTGGGCTGATGATGATTTTGACGGTGTTGAGGAGGAAGCGCACTCAACGTACCAATAAGAACGCTGCGGCACGGCTCCATCGGAGCCCAACGTGGTCACTAAGCCGAATACTCCGGTGCACATCTTCCGCCTACACTACATCAGAAGACCTAGAACGTGGAGAGAGTGCAGCTGCTCGAGTCGCGACGCAACGTCAACTTTAAGGCGTTCGTGGTGCGAATACCAACGTGTTATCTCCACCTCGTCTTGGAGGACTTTTGGCCGCAGGGAGGGGTGTACCGTCGCTTCCACGGGCACGTGCCACTTGAGCGCACAGTGACATAGTGCACGAGTGAAGTGTTAGTCTGGGTATCTATCAAAGTAGCCTGAAAATAAATGGATGTTGTTCTTGTCAGACTTGGCTTTATATGCCTTCACCAAAGCAAGTGAGAATTCCTTAGAGATAGTGACTCGCTGATGCCTTATTGGTTTACTTACACCACTGTCCTTACTGTACTTGTCTACTTCGTTATACACGACCAATGTAAATCGAGTTTACGGGCAGGTACTACATGTTACCTGTTCAAGCTGTAGTTAGCTTTTTTTACGTCCGAGTTTTCACAGCAACCTCCCTTCACCTAATGGGAATACGGGGAAATCATTAATGTGTAATTGTAGCATTATACTACAGTGGCACAGAGGGATTTGCTCTAAAGAACTTACAACTTACACAAGCGAAGTAGGCAAGGGAAGGAAGCGCCAGGGTAACCCAGGGTTCTTACGTTTTTTGCAATTTGCATTGAATTACTTTTTCATGAAAAAGTCATTCAATGGGTTTAAATGAACTTATCGGTTTGTCTTAATGATTTTAATTGAATGATTATAATTATTCTGTAAATACATACGGTACGAATAATTTTTTGTTCAACATACTACCTGACACAAAATTGCAAACGTAAGAAAATTTGAATTTCGCGGCTTATCCTGGCGCTTCACGTTGAATAAACTATGTTAACAACAAATACTCTATTTTAATTACTAGGTAAATAACTATGCTTAATTATTTAGCGACCTTGTTGGCAACATACCATAATATTATTTCAACGTTATAAACCTTTTCAAAAGTTTGTCTCGATACACCCCTGCATTTCTATTCGCGCGCTTTTTACCCGGTTCCCCGGTTTAAGTGGGGTAATCATAGGAAGGATTTGTTACTAAAAAAGCTAAGGCAGTGGGAAAAAATCCAGCCGATAACTAATTTCCTTGATTTGTCTTTTTCTTAGTTGCAAAAGAAAAAAGGTATGAAGATTTTCCTGCGAAAATTTCATAATGAAACACATGATTGTAATTTACAATGTATGTTATTTAACTTACAAACTATATAACATCTCTTATAATCTTTCCTACTTTGAAATTCAGACATATTTAAATACTTGTATCAAAGTACATAATTATGGTTATGATAAGTCGGTCATTAATTTTATTAATAGGTACTTAGATAAATTTTACAATTTTATCATCGTATTTTCTGTTTCCACATAGTACTGTTGTGCGACATGACTCATAAATTAATACTTACGAATATTTACAGGTGTAAATAATAACAATATAATAAAATGGGTATCTAATTAAAAAAATATGACTCATAGCGACATCTAGATACCGCTAAATACATTTTACGTTATTTACATGGAATAATAAATGTGGCCCTAGTTTATAAATAGTTTATTTTAAACTTAGTAAGCTCCTAATGTAAGCCTTGTTATTTATGTAATTATAATTAATGCCCGATTTCACTAAAAGGCGATAATAAAAAAAAATGCATTTTTTTAGGCTTTCATTGAGGTGTCACTTTGTGTTAGAAAATCGGGCATAACGCTATTATTGTAAGTCTAAGTAATTACCCAGTAATACAAAGACACGGTGGAAACTTTCAACGGGGCAGAAAGGGGAACTACCGTAACCGTTGCAACTACAAAAACTTCTATGGGACCAGCCCAGGTTCGAGTACTAAAAAAGTCAGAAATTGTAAAAAAAACTTTTGTTTGATAATTTGAACCAAACATTTTTTTTGATGGTCCTGTCCTATTTCTGATCAAAAACTCACTCGAAATCATTGCAGTTTTTGATCAGTATTAGAAACATCGATCGATTGGCATCAAAAAATTAATGTTCTGTGTAAACTGGCATTTTTCTTGTTATCTACTGTACATTGGTTTGAAAATCTGTGAATGGGGATTAAAATTTCACGAAAAATGACGGATAGCCTTCTAAGACCATTTTCGGGTAGCTGCATCGGTTATGGTAGTTCCCCTTACTGCCCCGTTGAAAGTTTACACCCTGTGTAACATAATATACATAATTACGTTGTGCCCGATTTTCTAAAATCCTTTTTTTTTCGATACTTTACTTGACACCTCAACCGACTTACATTAAGACCTCCTTTACCACGGTCAACCGTGAAAATTGACAGAGCATTTGTTTCATGGTTACGTACACGTTACGTTACGTGGTTATTTTGGCGCTTGAATGACAGACATTTGTTTAAAATTGTCTGTAGAAATTGTCATACGCCAAAAGAGCCAACTATCTATTATACTTCGTTACTGTCAACACTATCATCCACCTTAGCGTCCTCGATCCCCTCCGTGGGCTGATCAGTGCCATCCGCCTTGCCGTTAATCTGTGCTAAACAGAGTGAGAGGATGCGTTCCAGACCGCGCGCAGTCTCTTCTGGAGAATAGATGTCCATGACTGGAACGTGCACGAAAAGCGTGCGTGTGTTGTCTATGCTCAGGGATGTGTAGTAGGTGTACTCGCAAAGGTATCTGTGAAATAGATGGATGCACATGAGAATCATTTATCGGAATAAATATTCTGATTTTACCGGTAGGTAGGTATCATTTATTTAGTCTTTTTCCGACTATAGTGAGGTCGGCTGCCAGTCTAACCGGATGCAGCTACCAGTATTTTACATGCAGCGACTGCTTATCAGACCTCCACAACCCAGTATGGCAGCTGAGATGCTTCCAAGGCACGGAATAATCCCTATCCCTAATTTATCGTCACCCATCCATAGACCAACCTGTGCAAGAATGAGCTAACTATCGTTATTGCGTAGCAGTAATGGCGGTTTTGACGTTCAATCAAGTACAAATACTTACTGCCGTGCGGTTTGCCTTATGGGAACTGCTACGTCACACAGCCCCGGATCTAGGGGGGGGCAAACCGGGGTACCCGCCCCGGGCGGCAGTTTCAGGGGGCGCCAAAATCATAATATAGTATGATTGAAAATACAAAACTTGCTCCAAAAAGCGCCTAGTATACGGAAGCCTAGTTGGATCCTCCTTCTGCGAAGCAGTCATGGTAGCGAAGGAGGTGGCGGGACGTGAGAGGGAGAGAGCCTCCCGTCCCAGCCGCCGCGGGAGACGCCCTGGGCGTCGGGGGCCACGTGGTGGTTCCCGACCACCGTAGGCGCGGGCCTGTGGACGGTGAGCTATGGGCTAGCTTGACGTCCGTCCGTCTTATGTCTTAGGTCGACGGCGCGTGCCGCCGCGTGCGCGCCTCAAAGAGGTGTCAGCAAACGTGAAGGGGTCCGAAAGGACCGATGCCTGCCAGGGTTGCGGGACTGTTCGAAAGAGATACCGCGGCCCTGAAACACAAAGGGCAAAAGAAGGAACATGGGTTTTAGTCAGTACAAGTCTAACACTCCCTTCCGCTTCGCCCAGAGTGGGACCTCATTTGATGATTTCCCATCCGAAAAAAAAGCCTGGTTGGATCTACGTAAATGAAAAAAAAACGGCCAAGTGCGAGTCATACTCGAAATAAAAATATTATGAAGGCTCATTCAAATATTGTATTACATTCAACAGCAAAACTAAATTTGTTTTTCATAGTATGTTCATGAAAAACAAAGTTACTGCTGCGGTTTGATTAAAAATTCCCATATCTCAAAAACTAAACATCAAATCTTATTCAAACCAATTTTGCGTTTAAAGTTTTTTTTTACGTTCTACAATCCTACATTTTTTCTGAATACTCCTCCCATACTTTACAAATTAGACGGGGGCCGCACACATTTTACCACTTTGGAAGTGTCATATCTTTCAAACGATGTACTGAGAAAAAATGGTTTTAGGACCCTCAATGTAATTTTCACGGATAGGTTTGATGTTTTTTTTTTGGTTTCGGTTCCATAGTTTTTGGACTCCCCTTAATCTTTTCTTTTTTTTATATAGAAATCGTAAAGCGGTTCACAGAATACATCTACCTACTAAGTTTCAACTGTGTAGTCTTAATAGTTTCGGAATAAAGTGGCTGCGACATACGTATGGACAAACAGACATACAGACATGACGAATCTATAAGGGTTGCGTTTTTTGCCATTCGGCTACGGAACCCAAAAAAGGCAAATTGGAGAGAGGGGCGCCAGTATCAAGTTTCTGCCCCGGTTCGAAAAAATTGAAGAGGTCGGTATCGAACTCATGCAGTGGCCAGCGCGAAGCCCGGACTTAAACCCCATCGAGCACGCCGGGGACGAGCTTCAGAGATGCGTGAAAGGTCGAAACCCCCCACCAATCACGCTTCCCGAGCTCAAACAAGCAATGGTGGAGGAATGGGAAGGTATTCCTCAGCACCGGCTCCGAAATTTGGTGTACAGCATGCCTAATCGCCTGGAAGCTGTTAGAAGAGCTTGTGGAGGCAATACAAAGTATTAAATGAAGAAAGTGATGAAAAACAGCAAAACAGCAATCATAAAATAAAAGTAATCTTTAGAAAAATATGACTACTTTAGTTTTTTTTTAATTTAAAATTCCGAATATAATAACTCCGACATAACATTACTCCTATTTTTATAATTCCTAAATTTCAATATTTCTAACGTTTATAATTACTATTCTCAAAATACCGAGTTTCAATATATCGAATAACAAAAAGTTCGACTTAATGATAATTCGAAACATCAAAGAAACGAACTCCGATTATTAAAATACCGATTAATACAATTCCGAAATAAAAACGCTTAGTTTGCTTGCCTTCGCGCTTTAATAGTCACAGTTCTAACCTAACCGAAGTGATTCATCAATAATACAGGGATATGCAGCATGCAAGCAGGCATGCAGCGTGCAAGCAGACATGCAGCATGCAAGTAAGCATGCAACATGCAAGCAGGCATGCACCATGCACGCAGGCATGCAACATGTTGTAGATGGTTTTAACGCTCACCACCGCAGCTTCGGCTTGCCGCAGCAGCGGCGGCAGGCCTTCAAACCACCTGCTCTTCAGGTCGCGGGCCGCCCCATCCCTTCGCGCCTACGCGGGCTGAAATTGCGGGACTGTTCGAAAGAGATACCGCGGCCCTGGAACACAAAGGGCAAAGGAAGGAACATGGATGGGTTTTAGTCAGTAAAAGTCTGACACTCCCTCCTGCTCAGCCCAGAGCGGGAGGGGCTATTTGATGATATACCATCCGAAAAAAAAAAAAAAAAAAATGTTAAGGCAGACAAGACTACGTGAAGTCGGTTTTTCAGCGATTCGTTTCTGCCACTAAAAAGTGACAGAAACGAACACAAGTTGACTTTTTAAAAATATATGTCAAAAAATGCATATAGCAAAAAAGACGACGGTCAATAGTTTTCCGATAAAATGAAATTCGAACAAATAAAATTCGGAAAAGTGATTCAGAATCCTAATTTTAGTATTCGAAGTATTGAAAATCGGAATGTCGTTTTTCGGACCGAGAACCTATCGAGCATTTGATTCTTCGAACGTATGAAATTCAGAAAACTAACAAATAGCATTTACGACTTTCGGTAAAATAAATTTCGTGATTTTAATTCTTAGGCATTTGAAAATCGGAACATCGAAATTCGGAATAAAATATTTAGGAGTATTTGGGTGTTCCCCTTGTCACCATGTCAATCAGTGGCGTAGCGGTGGGGGTAGCGCGACATGACGAGAGCGAGTGGAGCCAGGAGGCGGCGAACTGCGCCAGGCGGCAATATCAGGTCATAATAATTATCAGATAATTCGGAATGATACTGACCCCGCACCCCGTATTAACCATCGAACATAGACATACCAACCATAAAAATTGTATAAAAGATATTGCAATGAAAAAAAAAAGCACGTATATTTACACGTTTAAATAATTTAAAAAATTGCTTTTTTTTTTTTTTTTTGATTGTGTCTATGTAAATCAAAATACCTAATTATGTAGGTACTACAGTCATTGATCAATGACGAATTATAACGATGCAAATGGGGCAACGATTCGGTAAATACGTAACTACCTGGTATGACGATAAAAGCTTAACCTTTCGTATGTCGAGTATATAGACACAATTAAAAACCTATTGTGTCTCGCGTAGATCTACGTTCCGGCACACGAAGGGTTAAAAAGCAAAACTAAAGCTTAAAACTAGTAAGCAGAAAGGAAAATAGGAGTGCATAGTTATTAGGAAGTAAAAATTATAAATAAAACAATTAAAATTGTATGGACAGTAATCAAAGTACTACTTACAAAATTAGGTACATTTGTCATTGATAAATTTTTAACTTTTAATATCAATGACGAATGACAAGAATGACAACGATTTCGTAAAATACGTAAATCTGGGGGCCTAAAATGGCCGCTATAGCAGAATGATAATAGGATAATAATCACGTTAAAATTCTTGAAATGATCACAGACGCAGTAAATATTATGAATCGTCACTTAGTGACCATTTTATTGTAACGTAATTCATATTATTATCCTATTAAGATTCTCAACATAAAAAATACTGAAAACTTATGGGGGATATCCGTCAAGGTTCTTGGAGATATTATTGACTCAATCGCTCCTGTCTTAACAAACATATTTAATCAATGTTTGGACAGCGGCAAGTTTCCTGATCTAATGAAACATAGTAAAGTAGTACCAATTTTTAAATCAGGTTGTAAGAGTGATCTTTCTAATTATAGACCTATATCTGTGGTTCCAGCACTGAGTAAAATCTATGAAAAAATCGTGCTGGACCAGATGCTATCGCACTTCAACTCTAATGGGATTCTCCTTGGTCAGCAGTTTGGTTTCACGAGGGGTAGGGCGGACGCGGGAGTAAAACTCATCAGTCACATTTTGGAATGTTGGGAGAAGTCCCAGGATGCCATTGGCATCTTCTGTGATCTCTCAAAAGCATTCGATTGCGTCGACCACAACACACTGATCTGTAAATTATACCACTACGGAATTCGTGGACAAGCTGCTGATCTTGTTCTTTCCTATCTATCAAACAGGCAGCAAAAGGTAAATGGGGCGACGTCCTCCGGGTCTCTAGTCAAGATGGGCGTGCCCCAAGGTTCAATTCTCGGTCCTTTCCTATTTCTTGTTTACATTAATGATCTCCCTTATTTGATGGCCAAATTATCGGATATAATTCTATTTGCTGATGACACTTCGCAATTTTTTTTAATAAATAGAAAAGATACGAATGTCTTACGTGTCAACGAAAGTCTAACTGTTCTCTCAAAATGGTTCACAGCTAACAATCTTTTACTGAATGCGAACAAAACAAAATGTCTAAAGTTCTCTTTACCAAATGTACAACGGGATCAAAATTTAAATCTTGACGGCAAAAAACTTAATGCTATAGCGGAAACTGTATTCTTAGGGATTACTATCGACTCAAAATTACAGTGGGGCACACATGAGGCGCACATTAGAACTCTTTCGGGTAGGTTAAGCTCAGCTGCTGCAGTAAGGAAAATAAGGCAGTTAACTGTTGTAGCCACAGCTAGGTTAGTATACTATGCTTATTTCCACAGTATTATGTCTTACGGCATTCTGCTGTGGGGGTCAGCAGCAGACGTGGACTCAATTTTTATATGTCCACAAAAATCGAGGGATTTTCAGTAAACACGAAATTGTAATAACTAAATTCAGATTAACTAAAACTAGCTAGTCTTTTCTTTTAAACAGTATACGCTTTTATAACAAGTTGCCAAAGTCAGTTATAGAACTGACCGATGGAAAGTTCAAAAGTTTCAAAAGTTTATACATCAAACGTGTCCATAATAAAAAGCATATTATTACAAAATCAAGGACTACGTCGAAGACAAAGAAGTTTGGCTTTAGTTCCTTCTGCGCATGCGGCTTCCCTGGTAGCTCATAAACGGCACAAATATGAGGATGTCTCTAACTATTCTAACAATCTAATTTTTTCTCATCTTTCTAACCAGATTTTTTACGATAGTTTTCAAATCATTTATACATCTTTTGCTCAGAATAGTTACAGCACTGATGACAATATTTGTGTCACTTGTTTAGTTTACTATTTTACAATATTTTCTTACCTTTGTCACAGATATTGTTGTGTTATTGTGTTATTTATACAAAGGCGAAGTATTATACTTCGCCTTTGTATAGATTCTTTTTTACCGATTGTTTGTGAATGTGTGAACATTGTAGGCTTTATAGATTCCCAGATGCTTGTTAACTTTTTATCTTGTTTTACATTTTCTGTGTTTTAAGTAAGCAACGACTTACGACTTATAACATGATAATATTGTAACAACAAATGATTTGAAAAGAGTAACCATGGAGTTTCTGGCCGGTTCTTCTCCATAGGAAAACGACCAACCCGAACGGTTCGGGTTGGTCGGCACCTTTTTGTCGACGTTTTATAAGTGCCCATCTAGGCCTATGTGATCTGATAAAGTGGTCATTTTAGGCCTCCTGTACTTTTCCATTCACGCTTTTAGTGCTGAATTTTCACAGAACATATTATCATATGATATGTCCCCAGGTTGCGCAAAATGATAGGTATTTATGGCAATAAACTGCCCCCACTTTTAGCTGGGAAATAAAAGATGTCAGGCTAAACATGGCTGTACTAAACTCTGTCTAGCCTTAGCCCTTTCGATGACAACAGGTCATGACGAGAAAAAAATGATTTATCTGCGAGACAAATGTATGACAATGACAATGCATCACAAATCATGAACAAAATAAATATAATATAATAATAGTTTAGATATCAGTAGGTAGGTACTTGAGAGATTGTGCAATATTGTACCTATCTGCCAGCACTCCGAGATACTGTGATAAATAAGTAAATAACATCTCTTATCTAATCAGTGCATTGTACTATTGTTTAGCACAAAGACAGTGGATCATGAGTTTATGTTTGTAACAGAAAAAATTATACCTACATTTCTTTTTAGTGTTTTATTTTACAAGCTTTTTTTAGACCAGCAAGATGACAATCAAAATCCATTTACTTAAATTGGTCTGGGTATCAGCACTTTTTCAACAGCAAAATAGCATTGTTATGACAAAATTCCAAAACACCCATCCACCAATACGGGGTGGAAGGGATTGGCAGAATGGTAATTTCTCACCTGATTTTTAAAACAAAAACAGGTGTTTCCTACAAAAGTCCAATACCTACACGGTCAAACTGTACTACGCAATCGCTGCTTTTTTTCTGTATGGAAAATTTGTATGTACCTTCTGAATACTGTAACAGTTTGTGTGTGGGTCCCTTCCACCCTGTAGACAAAGTATATCTAACAGTTCGTACTGCATTTTGAAATAGGTTCTGAACCTACACTAAATTGGATGGCTGGATAACCTACCTCAGTTATGATTATAGGAGGAAAGGGACCAATATTTTTTATTCAAATTAAACAAGTATTTTGGCTTAAAATTGTGCTTTTGTAAAGAATTTCAATAAATTTAAGATTTTATTATATTTATCCTCATGCAATATTTTATTTATATATGTAAGGTGAATACACCACAATGGCACGGTCAAGGTTGCTCAGGAAAAGGATACCGGCAGTAGAAAAGTGTCTGCTAACTAAAAAAACGGAGACGGATCTTACCTGCCAGCATCTTTAGAAACTTCAGCCCTATATCTCTCATCAGGCGGATTGTCACCATTGAACTCCTTGCAGATTTGTTCTACATTCAGCTTGGTATGTAAACGGATGGCTCCCTCCGCCAAACACGCACCGTTTGCAGGGAGTTTGTCAAAGTAATCCATCTTCTGGTAGCCTTTCCTGTGGGCTTGGGACTCCAGCTGCAAGCACTGACCCTTACTTGATAGTCCCACATGGATCATCAGCTGTGGAATGGAAACAACCAATGCTGTATTTTGTATTAAGAAAACAAGCCTCAGGGATATTTTAAAAAAAATGTTGTCCCACACTAGGAATGTCTGCTGTATCGTGGGTGCATTTACAAACATTTAAACTCACATACACCAACAGTCAGACCCTGAACAACTGTAGAACATACAAATATTTTGTTCCATGCGGGGATCGAACCCGCGACACGCAGCGCAGCAGCCAGTTGCTCACCCACTGCGCCAACCGTGCCATCAAATCTAATTCAGTCAATCTTTTCCAGGATTGGTTCAAGTAATTCAGTTAACTAATTGTTATCGTCAGCCTAGCCTTAACCCAACTATGTTGGGATCGGCTTCCAGTCTGACCAGTTGCAGCTGAAAATGAGTATTTTCTGAGTACATGGAAGAACTGCTTACCTGACCTCTACTACCCATATTATACAGTACTCTTTAGAAAGACTGTTGGTCAGGTTTTCATTTTAAATAAATTTATTGAATATTGTTCTATTGTATTGTCACATGGTTGTGGTTTGCGGTTACTATGGTTGGAATGAAAAATCTCCATAGAACAAACACAGTTTATCAGGGATTTGCTGACATATGGGTAGAATAGTAGTGGGCTTGTCAACAAAATTCATTGACTTGCTGTTACAAACAGATTGGGTGTTAATGTAGATCAAAAAATTTCATTGTGGTTTTCCAATTAATTAGAGAAATTAATTAAGTAAGTACATTATTAAATGTTCACCACAAAGATATAAAACAGGGAATTTAGGTTTCTATTGATCTTCAGGCATGTACCTTCCTTGAGGAAAACAAAATGATGGGATCAAAACATTTTAAATTCATTCATTAACAATTTACATGTAAATTGTTTATGAATAGTGTAGTGTATAATAATAATAAATAAATATCTTTATTTCCCAAAAAACAGATAATTGTACTTTAGTTTACAATTTTGAATGATTGATGGAGAACACTTACATTAAACATAATTATGGATGCTTCAGAAATCTGTACACAATAGATTAAACTATTCTCTCTATTTCGATTTCTATCCTGTATCTTAAGAGACAGTGTTTCACAATGAGGTTCCAATTGATTGATGCATGAATGGACTGTGTCGATTTACCATCAGAAGGGAAAGACGTTATTAGTTACTATAGTTTTAAATTTTGTACAATAAAGATTATGTAGGTATGAGTGTGTGAGAGGGTGAGGGTGAATGAATGTGATTATGGGTGTGTAGGTGTTTGTGTGTGAGTGTGAATAGGTGGTGTTGGTGTGTACGTGAGTGGGGAGTTGTATGTGCGAGTGTGTATGGATGCGAGGATAGAAGTATTAGTGCAAGGATGGAGATGGGTGTGTGCTCATTAGGCAATGTATGTAAGTAAGGTCTCCGTTGTGGCATAGTTCTGTTTAAGTAGCCATTCTGTCAATTTAAGTTTTAGGTTGTGTTTGTTGAGGTCTAAGATATTCAGATGCTTAAGAATCTTTTTGTAAATGTACGCGCTAATTACATAATACTGATGCCGTGCGAGCGTGGTTCTGTGTTGGGTGCCTGGGGGAAGGTTTGTACGCTTTTTTGGGTTAGACGGGGGAAGACTGCTATGTTTCCTAAGGACAGATTGAAGCACAAAGAGCTGACGGACTGTAAGAACCTTGCAGTCTGCGTACAGCTGTGTTGTATAAATTGCACGTTTACCTCATAAGTATATTAAACACAATTTAGACCCTTTTTAAATGTTTTTTTTTTGGTTTTTTCTATTTATCTATGAATTTTAAAATAAATGTAATTTATAGACTAATAATTGTTAGGTAATGTGGATAAAGTTTATAGTTTAAACAATCTTTTTTTTGTCTTGAACGGTCTAATACAAAAGTTGTAAGTGCTACCAACTTTCGTTCATAAAACCTCACCTTGGGCGTGTGCGTCTCCCACAGCGCCGGCACGAACTCGTCCACGTTTTCATACGTCACAGGCAACTCTATCTGGACCAGCTCAACATTGTGTTTCTTTTCAATATCATTTTTGTTCAATATCTTTACTGCCTCCCAGCTGGCGTTCACTGGGTGATTCAGATATGGACCGAAACCCGTCACCAGGACAATCGGCTTGAACCACAAATCGAGCTCGTTGATCATAATTCTGAGCTTATTTAAATAAAACTTTAAAATTTTTGTTTTTGTTTCAAGGAATTCAATTTCGCGACTGGTCTCTCTCAGTGGTCTCTAAGGATTTGTCTGTTTGACACCGCTGACAGATTGTCCCATATTTGACGTGTTCTGCTGACAGATTGTTCAGTCAGCTGATTTTTGCTACGTAATGTTGGTATTTCTTACTGATTGTAGATTGCCTTTGTTGCGTTGTTTGTAAATCAAAAGAAAATAATTGTTTCCTAATTATAAGTACTAAAGGTTTAGTTACTTAATAAAAATACTTATTGTAAATTTAAGCTTATGCCAATTAAATGCTAACGCTACTCGCATCATTACTGCAAACAATAAAAACATTTCACCGCGGTACGAAGTGAATAATGGAATGCAGCGAAACTTCAAAAAAGAAGGTATTCCCCAGCAGCGCAGCGGGGATATTGAAACTTCCACGGATGTCTTTTTATAACGTTACACAGATGGTTTTGATGTACATAAATCGAGTGTAAACATTGTAATTGTTTTTGCGACGGTGTCCCTTCCACCCTCTATACAGTGTTGGTTTTGATTTATAAATGCCTGTGGAATGACTAATGAGAAAGCAGGAGGGGAAACTCGTCGCTCAATAATAACAACCGCTAGGAAATCTTCAGGTTAAGCCGCGCTTGCCTAGATTGTTCCGTGAACCCAGTATACCGAATTTCTTCCGTGCCTCGCGGAAAGCACGTTAGGCCGTTGGTGCCGACCATAGAGTAAAGTAATATATGGTGCCGACAGTCTGAAAACCAGTCTTACCAAGCAAGGGGTATCGTATTAGCCAGCATACTTACTTACTGGGCTGTGGAGGTCAGTCTGATAGGCAGTAGCTCCGTGTAAAATACTGGTATTCATGAAATTTTTGTTTATTTATTTATTTATTTAGGGATAAAAAACAGCAGTACAAAGACATGTTATACACTATAAATAAACTTAAAATAATGGCACTTATTGCACTACCAACACTATTATCCACTGATCACTACTGATTAATGGGTATTTTTATGCTACGTGAGTGAAAATACACTAAGTTATAAAGTTATAATAAAAAGAGAAAAAAATAAAATAAAAATAATTATCAAATGGAATGGAAAAGAAAACAAAATTACGATGCTAATATTGATTCGACCACAAGTATCTTAAATTTGTTAGCAGAGAGGTTAAATATATCTATGCTCTCAAAATTATCGTTATACGAATCCACAAGTTGACGCAGAGGAGCGCGAGAACCAGCATTAGAGTGACAGATTTGGCTGGTATTCGTAGTCAATAAACGGTATGGGCGCGCTCGTCTGCGTACTACTGTTCTCGGAACAAGGTAACACAGTTTATTCGATATTTCAGAGCAATCATATTTATTATGGATAATACCGTGGAGAAACGTTGCTCCAAGAAGCAGCCTTCTAGATTCTAAAGAAAGCAGGTTATACTTATTTAACAATGTATCATACGAGGCTTGGCTGTGACTGCATCTCCAATGCATGGCTCGCAGGAACTTTCGTTGCACTATTTCGATTGAGTCACTATACTTTTTATAGTAGGGTTTCCATATCACAGTCGCAAACTCCAGACATGGCCTAACTAAAGATATAAACAAATATCTATAAGTAGATGGGCGTCTAAAATCTCTACTGTTGCGCATAACAAAACCGTACATTCTAAGCGCGTTGTTGATGATAGTATCTATGTGCGTGTTGAAATGAAGTTTTGAGTCCAATATCACCCCGAGGTCCCGCAGTGAATACACTCTATTTAGTTTTGCGTTAGATAAATAATAGTTATGTATAAGTTGTTTTTTATTTTTTATAAAAGTTATGGCGTTACATTTGGGCAAGCTCAGTAAGAGTTTATTTGTGGTACAATAAGTAGAAAGTCGATCTAAATCACTTTGAAGTAATAAACAATCTTCGATACTTTTTATAGTCTTGTAAATTTTTAAGTCATCTGCGTATAGTAGAAAGTTAGAATATTTGAAACAACCAATTATGTCATTTATAAATATAGTAAACAATAAAGGACCCAAAATTGATCCCTGCGGGACTCCGGAGGTGACTGAAATTAGCTCAGATTGATAACCATTAATCATAATGTTTAAGTGGTATTAAAATAAAAATTATGTTAATCGTAGACATATGAAATCGCAACTCCTTTATGGTGGACTGGCTGTTTCCACCGGCAGCGTTTCGCCTTCGACTGCTGCTACTTCTTCGACTTACCCTTCTTGTCTAGTTCTCTATGCAAATAAATTGCATTCATTTGGCTAAATTACTCGTATTTGTAGGTATCGAACGATCATATTTATGGCGAACGAAAGTTTCAAGAAATGGTAAATCGTGACACATTCGATTCGCGTGTGTACAGAGAATGTTCACACGAAAGATGGTACATAACTTATTCTATTAGGATGGACGTATACATGCGTTAAACGTAAAAGTAACTTGTACCACTACAGATAAAAACACTAATCCGTTAACTGTCCGAGACAGATATTATGCGCTCCAGTTCCTGAGCAATCAATTCGTATGAGAGCCCCCGTAACTGAAACATGGACGAGTAATGCCTTCTTACCGTCGCAACAGGGCTAGGGAGGTGTAAACGATGTATTCGGCGAGATACCTAGGCTGTAACAGAAACTGGATGTCAATACCACTCATAGGAACCTAAATACTGTACCGGATCGGCATAACCTCACACTGCTACTATGTGACTCCAATCCGAGACGATTGCATTACGGTGCTTACAAGTTAAGGTGGATGCGCAAGGGTAGCCCGGGAAATTTAAATTTTCTTACGTTTATTGCAATTTGCAGGCCAGTGTCAGGTTGTACGTAGATGAAAATCTGAATCGCGCCAGTAACACGTATGGAGTTACAGAATTATAATCATTCAAATCATCAATACAGCCCTCCAAGTTCATAAAATCCCATGCAATAGCTATTTCATCAAAAACTTACGCAAAAAAAAGGAGTTTAATTTTTAGGAAGAATGTATAATGCCAATACATACATTCTAGATAATACTATCATACAAGTATGGAAGAAGCGTTGGCTCCAAGACTCCAAATTAGATGAGATAAGGACCGAGTTAAGATGATAAATGTGGGTAATATACCTACCCACATTTATCGTTATTTCGTATGAAGTTGCAAAAATGTTAGGCGATCAAAATTTGTCAGTAGGTACCTAGGTACTAATTTGTTTATGGGAAATCTATGGGCCGACAATAATAAAAAACTTCTCTCGGTTACTATATCTTACGACAGGTTGATGTCTGGACCAAAGCTTATGCACAAATTCGTCCACATTTTTGTATGCCATTGTCTATTTTCTCTTGATAAAAATGTAGATTATATTTTTAAGCAATTCACACATCACACAAGGGCCAAATCAGAGCCAAATCCTGTAATTAAAACTCTTTTGGTACAATTTCTTGAGAAGTTCTGCCATTTAGTCATTCTTGGTATTAGGAGTGTAGCGGCTGGAGTGTGCAACTGCTGTTTTTTTTTTTTATAGGAGATTGCCTCTCGCAGTTCAGCCTCTGAGGCTGGCTACTGCTTAACCGGTCTATCCCCGTGGATGCCTAGGATTTAAGGCCTCCAACCAGGGGCAAAATGAACTTATAAGCTAAGCGACCACTCGCTAAGGGCACCCCCTGTGACCATTTGGAAAGAGACTGCCTCTTTTTGGTTGTGGTTCTTAGAAAACCAGGTAAGGACGACTACGCGCACCCCAAATCATACAGGCCGATTGGGCTACTACCTGCATTAAATGGCACATATCACCACAGGCTAGTAGGAGCCAGTATGGATTCATGCCGCAGCGCAGCACCGAGGACTCCCTCTATGACCTAATGAAACACATAAGAGACAGACTTAAAGAAAAGAAGATCATCGTCGTCATATCACTGGACATAGAGGGAGCCTTCGACAATGCCTGGTGGCCAGCAATCAAATGCCAACTGGCGGAAACAAAGTGCCCGGTAAACCTGCGACGTCTGGTAGATAGTTATCTACTAGACAGAAAAGTAAGGGTACGTTATGCGGGAGCAGAGTACGTCCGGGAAACGACAAAAGGTTGCGTGCAAGGCTCCATAGGAGGCCCCACTTTCTGGAACCTGCTCCTGGATCCCCTGCTCCAAGAACTAAAGAAGCGTGGTGAATACTGCCAAGCATTTGCGGATGATGTGGTCCTGATTTTTTTCGGGCGAAACAGCGCTTGATGTCCAGAGACAGGCGAATGCCAGTCTCGCACATGTGCAGAAGTGGGGAATCGGAATGAAACTTAACTTTGCGCCCCACAAAACAAAAGCCATGGTGGTCACAAACAAGTTAAAGTATGATTCACCACTTCTGCGCATGGGCGGTGGGGACATTGCCCTGTCTCGGGAGATCAAGATACTGGGGCTCACGGTTGACGACAAGTTGACGTTTAACGCTCACGCCTCGAATGTTACGAGGAAAGCGTTAAACATGTACAAACAGCTGTCGAGAGCCGCAAAAATCAGCTGGGGCCTGAAGCCCGAAATTATCAGGACTATTTACACCGCCGTGGTCGAGCCAGTCGTGATGTACGCTGCTAGTGCTTGGGCAACGGCTACAAATAAAAAAGGGATGAAAAAGCAGCTGGACATCGTCCAGCGGGGCTTTATGCAGAAGATCATCAAGGCGTACAGGACAACATCGTTGAACTCGACCTTGTTACTCTCCGGACTGCTTCCACTTGATCTCAGGATTCGGGAAGCAGCTTCTTTTTATGAAGAAAAAAGAGGATACTCCCGGAGAGTGACAGGAGACCGAGGGTTCGAAGAACCAGTTCCTTACACGGAAATGCCACACCCATGCAGCCAGCCATGTTGGTACTGAGTTCAAGTGCGTGATGAACGATGCAGAGATGGACCAGCAAGGACTTTCAAACCCAAAGGTCTTCACCGACGGAAGCAAAATTGAGGGCAAAGTCGGTGCAGAATTGAGATTATGGGAAAATGGGGTAGAGGTCAAAGCCCAAAAGTTCAAACTGGATCATTTCCGGCTATTGGATTAAGGCACATGCGGGAATGGAGGGGAACGAGAGGGCAGACGTTTTGACAAAAGAGGCAGCTTTAGGCAGCAAAACAAGGCCCCACTACGACCTGTGTCCGGCTTCATTCGTCAAGCGACAAATCCGAATGGAGTCGCTTGACGAATGGAGCACAAGATACGGAGCGGGCGAAACGGCTGCGACCACAATTTTTTTTCTCCCTGACGCAATTGATGCCTACCGAATAGTCCGAAAAATTGAGCTCAACCCAATCGTAGTACAGGTGCTTACAGGGCATGGCGGGTTCTCCGAGTACTTGAATCACTTCAAGTGCAAGGAGAGCCCGGCATGTCCCTGTGACCCCTCCAAAAATGAGAGCATTCAACACCTGATCACGGAATGCCCAATATTTGCGACTAATAAATACAATCTGGAATCGCAAATAGACATGGCAATAAAAATAGAAAATATACCTACAATAATGAGGAATACAAAATTAAGGAAAAAGTTTTTGATATACTGCGAGGAAATAGCTACCAAAGTCATTAAAAATAATAGAGTGTAAAGAAAAAGATACACTACAAAAAGTAATCGCCATTTTAAATAAAGAATTAAAAACATAATTGTCAGTAAAAATCCTAGTTGTAATATAGTGTCATAAAAATTAAAGTTACTAAATTTTCGAACATTAATTAAAATCTAAAAATAGCCAATAAGAAATGTAATTTGTAATCGATTTAAAAAGATCTCTGATGACCCATGTCAGAGGGACACTAGCCGGGCAGGAGTGGGTTTTAGTCGGTTCGAGTCCGACACTACCTCGACTGTCTCACAGACGTGAGATAGTCAATGTGCCCGTGGGAATTTCCCACTCCTGCCAAAAAAAAAAAAAAAAGGGCACCCCCTGTGGGGTACGAGCCTCGGCTTAGGGCGTCGCTGGGGAGGGCAGCAAGGGGACAGGCTGGATCTGTCCCCTTGGGCCTTGCTGCCCTGATTTAGGGGCTGTTTTATTGCTACTGGCTCAGCATCGCGGTCATGCAAGGGTCGGGGGGGGGTTTAAAACGGGACGTCGTCGCGTCGCGACGGACCACGGGGCGGGGTCGGAATGACGGCGGTCTGTGTTTGTATTTTCTGAGTGTGCTGGTTTCCCTACTTCTTTCCTGGAGGAGGGTGGTGGGGTCATCGGGGGTGACATCTGTTGACGAATAACACACGTTTATGTACCCAAGAAAATTGACGCAAAACACAATTTTTAATTGGGAAAAGTTTTATTCATGAACGAGTTTCCCTAACTTGTTTGTGAAGTTTGTTTGCTCGCACTATTTATCTAATTATCCTTACCTGTTTATTTCATTGATTAGCTTAGTCACCTAGGTAGGTAATCCAAAGGATTTCTATGAAATACTATCAGTTTTCTTTAAATACAGAAATAAACCACAAGCTATAAAACATAATTATGTGCTCATAAACATGCATTTAATATTAAATTATTTTTTGAATTTTGCTTACTTAGTACCTACATACCTACCTACATGGAGATAAACCTAATATTACTTAAAATGTCATAAGAGCTTGACGAGTATTAATGGTACTGCCTGCTAAACTTTAATTCAGAATCATAATTCAGAATAATTATGAAGTACCTATTGGAACAACAGACACAGTGATATCCTTGGTAATACACAAACTTTTAATTCCAGATACGAGACCATACCAGCACAACTCAGCATTGCCAGCACCACTGCAACCAGATGTTCCACATCCCAACAACTAATTGCTAAAACATTAACATCTGTCTGCCTCGCCTTTTTCTGATCATTTTGGGGTCGGCTTCCACTCTACCGGATACAGCTGGATACCAGTATTTACATGGAGCGTCTGTCTATCTAACCTTCATAGCCCACTTACTGGGCTACTAAAACAATGTTGGGTAAAACTTGTTTCCCAAAAATGCGAAGTAAAGCCCAGCAAGGAGCGAAGGTGCTCATCTCTCTCTATAATTATAGATCATCAGCCTATACAACGTGTAACAGAATAATTGCAAAACCTCTTAAGGGGTAATTGTACTCATTTTTATGAACAACTTTCACAATGGGACCAACACTGAAATCGCGAAAAAAAAATCGACTGATGTTTTTTTTTAGGTAATGGCCCCTTAAGAGGATTTGCGATTATTCTGTTACATGTTGTATTGTTACCACTCCCCGGCGTCCTCTCGGTGTGAGGGACCGTCATTCACCAGGTCTTCAACAGCGAGAAACTGTTACTCGTTGTTTTTTTGCCGTCAAGATGATGACTTTTGAACGAGCATAGGAGAAACCAGCTGAGAGCTGTGTTCATTTTGAGATTACTCTGTTTTTTTTTCCCGGTCGTTCGTCAGACCATACTTGGAAATCTGACAATCTAGGTTTTTCTGCTGAAAGTACCTATGTAAGTTAGTAAATAACTTTATTTGTATAATGTTAACCACATGTAAAAAGTAGACTGTGACTATTAATTTTTATTTCAGGACAATTTCCGTCATAAAACAATTGCATGCAAATTATCATGGTCACTATCATTAACACTAAAACGGGAACCCAAGGTGGAAACCGGGACCGCGGTCCCGGTCCCAAAGCCCCCCGACCCAAACAAACAGTAAACATGGTAGATATCCCGTATCTAGTGTTAATAATAATGCATGCAAATTGTTAAGCAGTGATAGCCTAGTGGTGTGACCGTCAGACTACCAAGTCATAGGTCTCGAGTTCGAACCCAAGACACGCACCTCTGATATTTCGGATTCATGTCCGTATTGTATAATTATCACTTGCTTCGGTGAAGGAAAACATCGTGAGGAAACCAGCATGCCTGAGAGATAATTCTTGACGGCATGTAAAGCCAAGTCAGAGGCCCATGGGCGGCATAAAAACACTGACACCAGGCACTATAACCACACGATAAAGAAGTTGACTGAGTATAAATTAAAGTATTAAAGTAATCTTATTATATTATAATATAATATAGTGTAGGCACTATAGATATACTCACAACAAAAATGAAATTAATTTAAATGACCCTCAACACAAAAAAAAATCCTCTAAAAATAAAAGGTGTTGGTTGGCCTTTTAACTTTATCATCTTATCTACGTAACGCCTACTCATTGAGACCATTCTAGTGAGCCCAAATACGCCATATCAGCTGTAAGTATCTGACGGGTTCAATATCCTGCAGACTACTTGATGCTGCAGCATCTGCTCAAGGTTACCATGTCTTAGTAACACCACCTTAGAAACAGTACACCAGAAAAAAAACATACCAAAATCGGTGTATTCGTTTTGGAGCTACGACGCCACAGACAGACATGTACACAGGTTAAACTTATTGTTTATAGCACCCCACTTTTTGAGTCGGGAGTTAAAAAAGCATTACTACATTATTACTCGTAAAACATAGGTTTACATATATGTACATATTGTGATCTGGGGTTACAAGGAAATTATTTAATGGTGATGTCAGAGTGCCTATTATTTAAGCACGGAGGATATTAGAGCAGTACTCACTTAAACATCGAAGGGTCAAAACATGCGAGTGTTATTTCTCTAACTCAAGACCCGATTAAAAAAAAAAACAAAATGGTTTTTATGTTTGCGGCTGATCGCAAAAGAGTTGTGATGACAGGATTTAGACTTTTTCAAGGCGGTAAAATTAATCCAAGTTGGGAAGGAGTGAAATCTATAAACGCCAAAGCGATTGAAAATAAGTACGACCTGACTCTGTTTCGAAAGGAAATTGGTGTGATATACAGAGAAGTGGACACGATTGTCCTACAGATGTGGCACTATTATTAACCTCACGTGAGTACAAAAAAACAGTTTATTTAATTTAAGCTTTCTCGTAATAACTTAAGGACGCGTTCTCAAATCCGACAAAAATAAGCTATTTTTCGGTACAGTTATTGTTATGAAATGGAACTAAATCAAACAAAACTAACAATTGCCGCACATAGATTGCTTCTTGATCTCCAAATGATGGACAATTTTTAGTTTGAAATTTTGGTATTTGATATCGTAAAAACGATTTTCCTTTACCTCTTCACACAAAATTGCCGATTTGGGGCTTCATTCAGGATCATTTTTCTGCTATTAGATACATAATTTTGTTTCTTAAAAAATACCAATCAATCAATCAAATCAAAATATTTTTATTTCACATAGGCCTAGATGGGCACTTATAAAACGTCGACAAAAAGGTGCACGGTTCGGGTTGGTCGTTTCCTATGGAGAAGAACCGGCAAGAAACTCCATGGTTACTCTTTTCAAATCATTTGGTGTTACAATATTATCATGTTACAGCATTAGTACTTAAGTATGGGGGAACAGCATAGGCCCGACAATAGGTCGTTGCTTACTACACAAAAAAACATTAAAACAAGATGAAAAGTTAACAAAAGTTAACGAGCATCTGGGAATCTACAAAGCCTATAATGTTCAAACATTCACAAACAATCGGTAAAAAAGAATCTATACAAAGGTAAGAAAATATTGTAAAATAGTAAATTAAACAAGTGACACAAATATTGTCATCAGTGCTGTAACTATTCTGAGCAAAAGATGTATAAATGATTTGAAAACTATCGTAAAGAATCTGGTTAGATAGATGAGAAAAAAATGAGCTTGAGAATAGTTAGAGACATCCACATATTTGTGCTGTTTATGAGCTACCAGGGAAGCCGCATGCGCAAAAGGAATTAAAGCCAAACTTCTTTGTCTTCGACGTAGTCCTTGTTTTTGTAATATGCTTTTTTAATAAGGACACGTTTGATGTAATTTTTGAACTTTCCATCGGTCAGTTCTATTAGACTTTGGCAACTTGTTATAAAAGCGTATACTGTTTATAAGAAAAGACTTGCTAGTTTTAGTTAATCTGAATTTAGGTATTACAATTTCGTGTTTACTGCGTGTATTTATATTATGGAAGTCGCTTCTAATTTTGAAAAGCCCTCGATTTTTGCGGACATATAAAATACATTCTAAGATATAGAGCGAAGGCAAAGACAGTATATCGATCTCTTTAAATTTTTCTCTTAGGGACTCGCGAGGACCCATTTTATAGATTGCGCGGACTGCCCTCTTTTGTAGAATAAAAATTGAGTCAACGTCTGCTGCTGATCCCCACAGCAGAACGCCATAAGACATAATACTGTGGAAATAAGCATAGTATACTAACCTAGCTGTGGCTACATCAGTTAACTGCCTAATTTTCCTTACTGCATATGTAGCTGAGCTTAACCTACCCGAAAGAGTTCTAATGTGCGCGCCCCACTGCAATTTTGAGTCGATAGTAATCCCTAAGAATACAGTTTCCGCTATGACATCAAGTTTTTTGCCGTCAAGATTTAAATTTAGATCCCGTTGTGGTACATTCGGTAAAGAGAACTTTAGACATTTTGTTTTGTTCGTATTCAGTAAAAGATTGTTAGCTGCGAACCATTTTGAGAGAACAATTAGACTTTCGTTGACATGTAAGACATCCGTATCTTTTCTATTTATTTTAAAAATTAGCGAAGTGTCATCAGCAAATAAAATTATATCCGATAATTTGGCCATCAAATAAGGGAGATCATTAATGTAAACAAGAAATAGGAAAGGACCGAGAATCGAACCTTGGGGCACGCCCATCTTGACTAGAGACCCGGAGGACGTCGCCCCATTTACATTTACTTTTTGCTGCCTGTTTGATAGATAAGAAAGAACAAGATCAGCAGCTTGTCCACGAATTCCATAGTGGTGTAATTTACAGATCAGTGTGTTGTGGTCGACGCAGTCGAATGCTTTTGAGAAATCACAGAAGATGCCAATGGCATCCTGGGACTTCTCCCAAGATTCCAAAATGTGACTGATGAGTTTTACTCCCGCGTCCGTTGTCGACCTACCCTTCGTGAAACCAAACTGCTGACTATGCAGAATCCCATTAGAGTTGAAGTGCGATAGCATCTGGTCCAGCATGATTTTTCATAGATTTTACTCAGTGCTGGAAGCAAAGATATAGGTCTATAATTGGAAGGATCACTCTTACAACCTGATCTAAAAATTGGTACTACTTTACTATGTTTCATTAGATCAGGAAACTTGCCGCTGTCCAAACATTGATTGAATATGCCTGCTAGGACAGGAGCGATTGAGTCAATAATATCTCCAAGAACCTTGACGGATATCCCCCATAAGTCTTCGGTATTTTTTATGTTGAGACTTTTGAATGCGTTTATAATTGTAGCAATACATAATGGTTTAAATTTAAAGTTTGGTATGTCCCGAGTAAAGTTCTCTTTAAGAAGAGGTTCAGCTAGTTTAGATGAGGAGGGGAGAGATTTCGTAACCTCTAACGGAATGTTGGTAAAGAAATTTTCTAGTGTCTCGGCGACTTCTAGCTTATCAGAAATGGTCTGATTATCTATTTTCAAAGACAGTTCATTCTGATCTCGTTGTTGTGCCTTTCCAGTTTCTCTGTTAATTACCTGCCACACAGTTTTTATTTTATTATTAGAAATACCAATTTTGTTAATTACTATTTGTGACTTTGCTAGAGCGCAGACACTTTTGAATATTTTTGAATAATTTCTAACATAAGTATGAAAAACTTGATCTGAAGTCAAAGATTTTTCGTGATATAAATTGTATAAAGTATCTCTGCTTTTTCTTATTCCCGCAGTGGCCCATTGGAAAGTACCCTAGTTGGAAAGATATAATGTTTTCAAAATAATGGACAAAATATTCATGAAAATGTTATAAATAATGTCAGAAAAAAATAAAAATTAACCGTCTAATTTTGCACGTAATTTGCTCTTACGCATGAACCTTAACGTGTGATTTTTTGGGTTATTTTATTTTGTCACTGTCTGGAGTATTGCATAAAAAGTTCTAAAGAGAAAGCGTTAGTCCGCGCTCGGCCGCCGCCGCTGCCGGTCGTCAGGACCAGGACATGCGTTACGATAACCCTTATGGTGCTGTTCGTAGTGTTCGTTATTATCAAGAGTGTGGTAACCCTGTTTACTAGCCATCTTTTGTAACACAAAGCTTTGAACTGCTTTATTTAAACCAACATGGATAGTCAACTGAAAATGATTAAGGAGTTTTCGTAAATGTCATTTATAGAAAAAAGGAATGCCACTTACGCCTGGCATTAAGTTATTATGAGAAAGCCTAATGTAAATAAATTGCTTTGTTTTACTTACGTCAGGTTGATAATAGTGCCACATCTGTGTGTCCACTTCGTCGTAGTTCACAACTATTTCTTTTCGGAAGAGAGTAATGTCGTATTTATTTTCAATCTCTTTACCGTTCATGACGTTCACTCCTCATTACTAAATATATTTATCAATTTAATTGTTTTGTGATTCATGAATTCATGAGTTAGTCGTAGTGACAAAGTTATATCCAAAAAATGGTGACAAAATCCGAGGAAATGTATCGGTCGTATCGTAGATTAAAGGATAATTAACTTGCAATAAAAAAAACCCGGAAAAATGCTAGTGTATGACTAGCATTTTTCCGGGTTTTTTTTTTTTTTTTCCGCGCACCGAGGATTCCGGTTGTCCATTACGGAAATCAGGTCTCAAAGATTCAAGTTCTAAGCTTTATAAAAAAGATAAGTCGGATTGAACCAACATAATTTTGCAGTTAAAATAAAACACATAACTATATACCTACTTCTACTTACCCATTGCAGGCGCAGCCTAAGACTTTGGGGAGGGTCAAAATGTAAAATGTTTTTTTTTTTTTGGAATTTTTCCTTTATTTGTGCTGTAAAGCCTTGCTTTTTGCCAAATTTCATTGATTCTAGGTCAAAGGGAAGTACCGTATAGGTTTTGATTCCCTTGTGAAATCACATAACACATAAGCAGTTATATCTTTTGATCGCGTCGACTTACAAGTTTGGTTTTTTCATTGCTCCAAGGAGTAGCAGACTTGAGTATTTGGTATTAATTTTAGCTTAATACCGCCACGCATTCCTGAAAAAAAAGGGTCTTGACAGACAAACAGACGGACAAAAAGGGATCCTTTAAGGATGCCGTTTCACCGATAGAGGTACGGAACTGTAAAAAGGCAGATTCGGGGGGGAGTAAACTCATGGGTCAAACTATTAGGACCAACTTTTGAAAACCGAAATTTTACCAACCATCTCTGGATTTATTTATACAAAACGCCTACAGTTTTATTTCCGGGGGGGTGCATCTTCAGCTTCTCAAATAGAGCTGGTACTCCACCACGGATGTGTTAGGATTTCGTTAGCCGGTGTCGATTCGTGCAAGAAATAATTTTGTCGACCTAAACGAGTAAACAGAAAAGCCTATCAATTGAGAAAAGTCAAGATTCAAAAGCGAGCGCAGCGAGCTCGAAAATGTTTGCACCCTTCCTCGGTTAAATTAAGTTTTTGTTCAATCTTACAGGAATTAGAATAGGAGGAACTTTGGCAACCTAAGGAGAATTGAATAAGTACAGGATGTTTTAGCGACTGAAGTGAGCTAGAAAAATTTGCGCCACTCCTTTTGTTAATGTATACAGAAATGAGTTTAGGAGGGACTCTGTAAACTTTTGCAGAATTGGAAAACTGTAGGATGTATTGGCGACCGAAGCGAGCGAAAAAATTCTAGCATTCCGCCTCGCATAGGTTGATTTGCTTATAGTTGTTGGAGATTTCTGTGGGGTTGATACCCCCCCCCCCTGTCTGTAGCCCTGCCCCGCAGATAAGCGAAGCGAGCCGGGTCTCTATTTATTTATTCTTCACATTCAATAGCTATTTCATGAAAAAGTCACTCTTTGAGATTATATGAACTTAGAGGGTTGTATTGATGATTTGAATTATTACAATTCTGTAACTCCATACGTGTTACTGGCGCGATTCATATTTTCATCAACATACAACCTGACACTGACCTGCAAATTGCAATAAACGTAAGAAAATTTAAATTTCGCGGGCTACCCTTGCGCATCCTAGGAACGGTACTCTCACTACGCAGTTGTATGTACCGAATAATGTAGCGTAGCATGATGCCGACGCTCTGCCATGCTTGTTCGAGAGCATGTGAGGAGGTATTTAATTGTAACATCTTAAACAGTACTCCTTGAAGGATGAGTCTATTTTAGCTAGCTTGAAACCTGGCTGAACCCAATTAGGTTGACCCCTAGTCCAGTTCCTATGTCTAGTATTATAGCTGTTGTGTCTGTCACCTCTTTTACTATGTTATGCAGATTTTTTCTGTCATGATGGTTTCATAGACGTATTTGACAAGGTATGTATTGTCATGATGTTCATATCCTTAAACAGTTCCCATGAGTACTTCACTCCCATATAGCCACACAGTTGTTAAACCAATAATTCTGTATAAGCTAGCAAATACATACACTTAATATATTCTGAGATCAGATACATCAATACAGGACTAATTTCGCCGTTTTTTTATATTTTAGTTTTATTATTACTTTTATAATTTTGTTGTACTAGTGTAAATGTAACCACTTTTGTTATGTTTTGTTCTGTGCGGGCTAATAAATACTTTTTCTTTCTTTCTTTCTTTCAATCCTTTGCTACTTAAAACAATACGAGACGGCTGGGCGGGCTGCTGGGATCTGGGAATAGTAGAGTGTAAATTCTTTTTTTTTATCGGACACGCCTGACTACTAGATACTCCCAAACCACGGCATCTCCTATAAGCCAGACCATCAATGGTGTGCACCAGAAACGCGCCGAGGCAGGTTATGAAGCACGACGAAGTTCCAGAGAAACAATTTAACTGTCTTGAATCCCGGAAAAGCGTTCGAGTAAGAAAAACATAAATTCCATTAGAGTCCAATAGAGTAAGTACATCAGTACACCCCCGGCCGTAAACCTAACCCTTCGGGAACTACAAGCAACATGTTATGCTGTGCATCTTCATTCTAACTGCATAGCTAAAATGCGTTTAAAATTAGAACAGGTTTGACCTCGCGCCATATTGCGACGTCATAGCTAAATATTAGATGATTGCATAATCAGCCTATAATGTTCCCACTGCTGGGACACTCGGCCTCCTCTCTATGAGAGGGAATGGGCTAAAATCCACCACGCGGGCCCAGTGCATGTTAGAAGATGTCACATGTCTTCGATTTTTCGGTTGCTGGACATGCAGGACAGGTTCCCTAAGCTATACAGCTTACGTACAACAGCGAACTGAACCCAGAATTGGGATTTCTTTAGTCATTAGGTCGGAAAAAAAGGGTTAGAAATGAATGTGAACTGAGAAGGCAAATCCGTTAGGGTTGGGTTTGTTTGGAATCGAGTCGCCTAAGTTTGAGGATTCTGTCACTGTGGAGGGTCAAGGAGGTTTACCTGAAGCGCCCCCATGCGATTTTAGCTACCGGAGCAGCGTCGAAGTATTTAAAATTGTTTTTAAAAATGGTGGTAAATCACTAACTAAACGCGAAACGGCACGTACATTTAACTTCCCTCCCCCCAACTCTCTCCCCCATAAATCAGGTTAACAATGTCAAAACATTACGAAAACATGAAAATGAGATATAAAAACATTATTTTAAAAAAACTTTGCAACACAAAAGTAGTGCATCAAACTTTTCGTATCTCAACGGAGAACCGAGCTATTGTAAAAAAACTGAATTTAACCCTTTTTCCAAGATGGCGGAAAATACACAGGAAATCTTTGGTGGACAATTTCAAGTTAAGCTTTTCTAGCCCCCTCCCCCCCGACCGTAATATCCATAGCCTTCTCGGTTCACATGCATTTCAAAATGTACGTAATGACTGGACTATACAGCAAACCTTACTTTGATTGTGAGATTTGCAGAAGAGGATAAACCTATGTGCTCAAACGAACATTTCAAAGCTTAAATTTACTTATTTTTACTAAACTAAAATATAATATACGTAAAGCATACAATATAATTATAATACATATAGATAGATAGATGCACATACATACAAAATACTATATATACCTACTATTATCCTGGACATAATGTCCTAAACCATATTTCGTTGCAGCACAAGCGGCAATGGTTTTACAAAAAAAAGAAAAATACATACACACGAACATATAACCTCCTCCTTTTTTGAAGTCTGTTAAAAATCAGTTTTCATCGAAGATTTTCACATTGAAAAATAAAAGATGATGATGTTTCTATTGTACCTACCTTGTTTTTAGTTCGTGAGATATGTTATGTTTTCGGTCACAATGGCAAAACGAACTTTGATAATTAACTCAACTCAACTCAAAGCATTTATTTCAATTAGACCTTAACAGGCACTTTTGAAAGTCAGAAAAACAAAGGCGAAGCTACAGTCACAGACTTATTTATTATTTTTCAATACACTTTCTCGAAAACTGGTTCTAATCGCACTACGATTAGGTTCAACATGCAATGTATTTCACACGCGTGCGATTTTTAATATTTTTCCGCACACGTGCGGAAATAAAAATTTCCACAGATAAGTAAGGGTTCAATAACTATATCTATAGTCGGCGGTGATTGGTTTTTTTTAATCCCGGCAAAGAGATAGTGCGTCTTTACGGATTAAATATTTTTCGAGTATTTAAATTGTGTTTATAAATAGAATATCATAGATAAACATGATTATTTAAAACAAATATTTATTTTTATGAACAAATTAACATCTTATTGTGTTCTAAATTAAAAAAAATATTTATATTTAAATTTTCTTTTTTTTTTTCATAGTAGGCTGTATACGGCATCATACCTTTGCATCTTCTTCAACCTGGCGAAAGTAAAGCGCGGCAAAAAAGCAATTAAATCATAGTTTCATATTAATTCTTGACAAAAATACTTTCCGTTCTAATATTTTATTTCTTCGAAAGTGTATTGAAAAACGTCGTTTGATACGCGTGGGGATTTGTTATTGCAGTTCTCGGCTCCATAACACCCTCGCTTGCAGCTGCAGAGGGTGTTAATTCCGCGCTCGAATGCAATAACAAAGTTTCCCCACTTATATCAAAATGTACTATATTACAGAATTATTTATAGCTTTCTAAAAACATTCTATGAAAGACAAACTTGTTAACGTGGTTAATAAAACCATATTGGTATGCGTAATTATTCATCCCGAGTTCCCGACTACCGACTACCGACTATACCGACTACCGACTGGTCGGTTTTTCCTTAATTTTCAAATCAATTTTAGATCCGAATTAGGTAGCCACTGTGTCTAACCGGAAGTGACATGAGTACTGGTGGGTATTGCCTATAATTGTTTAATTTTCCTTAGTATTACGTGTTTGTTGTCACCTTCGTACGTAATGACTATATTTTATTTGATGGTCGGTCACAGGACCTTTTTTAATTAATTGTCGTAAGCACTGACGTAATGTGGTTTCATGGGAATTTGAACAAAACAATTAAAATATTTCCAAAAATTACAAATTATTCGTCAGAGGCGTAGAATAGACTACTACTACAGCCGAGCCGGTTCAATGTCCTCAATGCCTTATTGAAAATTGGATCCTCGTCACCTCTTCGGAATTTTAACAGTTCAAGTAGACTAAGCCGAATAGTTTTTCTCGAATAATATAACTAAAGGCACCTCGGATAGGTCGGTTTTATTTTGGCCACTTGTCCTTAACTCTTTTTAATGGATGATACAGTTCCTTGGATTTTCTCATCTCATCAAAATCCTCAAAATCAAAGAAAAGTCTTGACTGACTGACTCATCAACGCCCAGCCCAAACCCTTGGACCTAGAAAGCTGAAATTTTGCACAGAGGTTTCCTTCATAATGTAGACAAGGAGTGATGAAGGATTTTTCGAAATTCAACCCCGAAAAGGGTAAAATGGGCGGATGAATTTTCTGTGAAACTTTTATTCTCGGAGTCGATTGACTTGAAAATTGGTGTACATACTCCTCAGTTAAAGTTATGAGAAACGTGTATCACAGTTTTTACAAAATCATCCCCCAATATAAACTTAAAAGTCCTGACTGACTGACTGATATATCAACGTACTGCCCAAACCGCTGGTCCTAGAGACTTGAATTTTGGAGGGTGTATTCTTTTTGAAGAGTATCCACTAAGAAAGGATTTTTTGACATTCCATCCCTAAAAGGGTGAAATGGGGGATTGAATTTTCTGTGAAACTTTATAATTAAACTTTGGGTCGATTGACTCGAGAATAAAGAACTCGGTGTACACGCAACGCCGCCAGTCTCTTGGGTACATTACTAATTGACTGCGTTGAGGAGGAGATTGTTGACGCCATTTTTTAAGTTTATTCATAAGTTAGTTACTTTACGTTATTTTAATTTATAAATTTTAATGATAAATCGTTTGATCTCTTATTATATCCACAGCTAAAATATTAAAATTATGAGTATCACAGTATTTTCAAAATCATCCCCTAACAGAATCAAATAGGGCTTCGAAACTCAAGTAGACGGGCGCGTAAGGCGCGCAGTGTAAGAATAACCGAATTGTCAGGCCTTGGAATCAAACAAAATAAATAATAACAGCCGCTCGGGTGAACCTTCCGGTTAAGCCGCGCTAGCCTAGGTTGGTCTGTGGATGGGTAACCATTCATTAAATACCTACCGAATTTCCTCCGTGCCTGGGAATGGTCAAGATTGTCATTTGTAGATCTTTGACAGTCGTTACAGGTAGACAGTGACCCGAAATTCTCACAACCAGTCTTACCAAAGGTCTTACGTACCCACTGCTAACTGGGTTGTGGAGGTCAGCTGCATTCGGTTAGACTGGACGTTGTAAGGGTCAATCCCTTACAAATATGGGAAACTGCGTCTTTAAACTCTGCAAACCATGAACGCCCAAATTGAAATAAAATCTTTACTCAAGGCACATCCTATAGGGCACGCCACTATAATGGCGGTAAGTCCCCTCTTTGAGGAGTGGCTGGAGAGGCGCCACGGCGCCCTCACCTTCCGCCTGACGCAGGTCCTCACCGGACATGGTTGTTTCGGGAGGTTCCTGCACCTAATCGGGCGGGAGGAAACGCCCGGGTGTCACCACTGCGAGGATCGACCGGAGGACACGGTGGTGCACACTGTGCAGGTCTGCTCCGCTTGGGCGGAGCAACGCCGTGTCCTCGTAGCGGCGATCGGCGGCGGCGACCTCTCGCGTCCGGCCTTGGTTCAATCCATGGTCCGGAGCGAGACGGAATGGGACGCCGTCACCTCCTTCTGCGAAGCAGTCATGCTAGCGAAGGAGGTGGCGGGACGTGAGAGGGAGAGAACCTCACGTCCCAGCCGGCGCGGGAGACGCACCGGGCGTCGGGGGCCACGTGGTGGCCCCCGGCCACCGTAGACGCGGGCCTGTGGACGGTGAGCTATGGGCTAGCTCGCCGTCCGTCCATCTTATGACGACAGGCCGTGTCGACGGCGCGTTCGTGTTCCACGCGCGCCTCAAAGAGAGTCAGCAAACAGGAAGGGGTCCGTAAGGGCCGACGCCTGCCAGGGTTGCGGGACTGTTCGAAAGAGATACCGCGGCCCTGGAACACAAAGGGCAAAGGAAGGAACATGGATGGGTTTTAGTCAGTAAAAGTCTGACACTCCCTCCTGCTCAGCCCAGAGCGGGAGGGGTTATTTGATGATTTCCCATCGGTAAAAAAAAAAAAAAAAAAGGCACATCCTATAGTATTAGTGGATGTGCCTTGTAGTATAGTATAATATTCTACTTCCTACTTACTCGTAGATAATAATTATAAATGTGAATGTTTGTGGGGATGGATGGCCTGATGTTTATCACTCTTTCACGCAAAAACTACTGACCGGATTTGGATGGAATTTGGCACACAGATAGTTTATAACCTGGATTAACACATAGGATACATTTTATCCCGGTAGTACGATTCCGTAGGATATTACCGAACTCTACGCGGGCGAAGCCGCAGGCATAAGCTAGCTAGTCTCTAAATAGTTTCTTCTTTTGAACTTTGTCCCAACTACTAATATATTCATTAATCACCAGGAAATTAAATTAATATATTAAATTAAATTAATATTAATGTGACCATATATGTACCTACACCGTAATTGAAGCGGAATAATTCTGATATTGAAAATTGGACAAAGACAAAGGAGAATAGGAAGGATTGCCCGAGCGTCCAATAGCATTAAAATATTTGAAAATGGAAAAGAACTCTTCCAGAAAAATATTTCTTTTTCAATACATTTTCTCGAAAACTGGTTCTTATCGCTCTACGATTAGGTTCAAACTTCAACATGCAATGTATTTCACACGCGTGAATTTTTAATATTCTTCCGCACACGTGCGGAAATAAAAATGTCCACAGATAAGTCCAAATGGGTTCAATGACTATAGCTTTAATCGGTGGTGATTGTTTTTTTTAATCTCGGCAATGAGATATGCGTCTATACAGCATTAGTATTTTTTGAGATTTAAATTGTGTTTATAAATAGAACTAACTGTTGCCCGCGGCTTCGCTCGCGTTTTAGTCAGAAAGTAGCAAATGTTCACATTGACATGCTCTTTACAATGGTATTATTGTGATAAATGGCAATGGGTGTAAATTACCTGGATAAATGAATTTATATCTCATTCGTTTATATTTAATCCATACTTTAATACTATACATATTACATTTTACATATTAAAATTTATTATAAAGACGTAAAGTTTGTGAGGTTGTCTGGTAATCTCTGGATATACTGAATTGATTTTGAAAATTCTTTAACTAATAGGAAGCTACATTATCCCCGAGTGCCATAGGCTATATTTACAACGTGCCCGTGGGATAATTTCCGACCAAAACGCCAGTGAAGCCGCGGGAAACAGCTAGTATAATATCTCCTTTCCTTAATGACTTTCCTACTGCAATTATTTTTTCACGTTGACGTCAGAGAAACCATTATAAAAGCGAGGGGCTGTTAGGACAGTATTCACTTGGCATCGAGGTGTCATAGGAAACGAGTGCATTTTTCTTTTCTAATTCGCTAATTCCATCCAAAAAATCAAAATGGTGTTCATGTTTTCGGCTGATCGCAAAAGAGTTGTGATGACAGGATTTAAACCTTTTCAAGGCGAAAAAATTAATCCAAGTTGGGAAGGAGTGAAATTCATGGACGGTAGAGATATTGAAAATAAGTACGACATTACTCTCTTCCGAAAAGAAATTGGTGTGATATACAGAGAGGTGGACACGATTGTCCCACAGATGTGGGACTATTATCAACCTCACGTGAGTACAACAAAGCAGTTTATTTACTTTAAGCTTTATCGTATTAACTTAACGCCAGCAAGGTACAGTAAGTGGCTTTCCTTTTTTTCCGTTAACGACATTTACAAAAACTCCTTCATTTAATTTCAGTTGACCATCCATGTTGGTTTAAATGCAGGAGTTAAAAGCTTTGTGTTAGAAAAGAAGGCTCATAAACAGGATTACGATGATCATGATAATGATGGACAGCTCCCCGAGGATCATCTCAATGCATGTCCTGGTCCTAACGCCCTCTATACCACCCTGGATGTCGATAGAATCTGCCGCAAGTTCAATAATTGTAAACGTATGCTCCGAGATCCCAGGCTACGCGCTGATTCGTCAGATAATGCTGAAAGGTGAGCCTATTTGGAATTTTATTATCGATCGAACCAACAACCGTTTAATTACAATTTTTATGGGAGATTTGATTTTGTATTTACGGAAGCTAAGCACGTCACCAAACGTCACTGCAGGTCACAGGACTGAACCTGGCCTTGTGAACTGACAAGTAGACTAGAGTCTGGGATGTCAGCACCACTAGTGTCGAACACACTTCACTCTTAGAAACTTAAAATAAATTCGTAATCTATTGCTGCATATGCTGGACGGTGCTGGACACGCAATTATAACATTATTAAATGATCAAGATATACAAGTGTGTTACGCAATTTCCTATCCTTCTGGTCTGAATTTCTTCTACTTGCCTAGTGTCAAAGATGGCCACCGAATTTGGTTTAATTATCTGATAATAATATCTATAATCTTTGTTACAGGTTTCTGTGCGAATACATTTATTACACATCACTCTGCAAAGGCCAAAGCAGCCAAAGCCACTCTCTATTCGTCCATGTTCCCTTAAATGAGTATACATCTGAACAGCTTGCTTATGGACTGGAACGGATCTTAGAACTGTGTCTCAAACAATTATCTGACGACGATTATTACAATTACGATGCTGATATTGATTGCAAAATAGAAAAGTGTTAATTGTACAGGCAATTGTAAGAATTCCGACTATCATGTCCTTTTTGGAATGAGACAGTTTTTAGTTGTCTTCTCATGAACTGTATTATAATATCTGATTAAAAATGCACCTACCTATGAGCCCAATAGGCCCATTTGGCCACGAACTTAAAAAAAAAATAAACAATGTTGTAGTAAAGTATAATGACTACTCATTTCATACCATTTTTATATGCAACGACCTGATGAATGTTGCAAGCTCAATGTTCGTCGTGGCACGGAGCACGGACGCACCCCACCCACAGCTAGCCGCACGATATGCATCGCATTATACACTTCCCTACCCCGTTACACCTAACCTGTACGCCCATTGTGACATAATATCACTGGTAACTGTGAACTTTCTAAAGTTCAATCTGTATCGAATTCCATTTTCCATAGTGATCCATTTTTATTTAATTTAGTTAATGAGTAATAAAAATATTAAACACATTTATAAATTCAAGTAAGTATCTAACTAACAATAAACTAAAAACAACTGGTAATGTCCCAAGAGACTGGTGGAGCCACGTTGTATGGCAACGCTAAGTCTCTGGTCAAGGTATAAGCCATGCAGCCCTGGAGTCACGGGAAGTGTCAACTAAGCTAAGCAAGTTTTGAAATTTCCTTGAAACGGCTGTGAGCACTCGGAACCCACGATCCAAGAGTTTCAACATTATTGTAACGACCATATTGTAATTACCTACTTTCGGAGCAAATAAATGATTATTCTATTCTATTCTATTCTATTCAACCCCAAACGGCTCGAAAATATAGTTACCAATAAGGTTATTTACGCCGCTTGAGGTTGCCCGCAGTCGCAGCGGAAGCTCTAGTACAGCACGATGAGCTAGGAAGATGGGATAGCGCAAGAGTATCGACACATGTTGCGTCCCACACTAAGGGCCTACCCATCTTCCATGGAAACAAAGACATGCCGTCCGGTCCGGTCTTTTGCCATGTCGCGTGCCAAGCTATTGGGTTGAAAGCCGAGGGTGACAAGAGCTCGTCGGATGATGTCGTTTAAGATCGCGTGCTGTGATAAACGACCCGCACTTCGGCTGTATGATAGGCCGTATCCGAGGCTGTAGACAAGTTCACCACAGTAACAGCGATAAGGGGAACAACATGGGGCACCTAGGCGTAGAGAAGCTGCGAGGTGGAAAGTGGTGTCCAACGAACAAAGTGCCTACCTATACTCGACGACGGTAGTACTAGTACGTGAAGTCAAAGAGCCGACTCCCACTCACCCACAGCTACAGCCAGCTTAGTAGGCGTGCACGCTCAGCAGTGTAGATTCTTCTGAACTACTCTGCAAAGAGTTTTGATTAGTTCAGTTCAGTTTCAGTAGAAACTGAAGTTTATTGTATAATTAATTATTGTTTTTTAGTTTATCTCTGTCAACCGTCACGCTATCATTTATAGTTCGCGGCACGTAAGTTGAACCAAAACGGCGGTCATCCGCGCAGGTGAAATTATGGATTGAGACTCGATCACCTTGTCAATGGATAAGGTGAGCCTTATCCATTCTTGTCACACTACACATCCTACCTCAACATTTTCATCTGCGCTACATGCAATCTTTTTCATCCTTTTTCTTCGCATCCCAGCATTCCGATCCTTACAGTACGACTGGTCTAATCACGGACTTGTATTGGGCATCCGTGGGTTGCAAGTTGTTCCAGTGACATACGCCATTTCATCCAATCTGAGTTGATCCAGTGCATTACGTCTCGGTTTACTTCGCCATCCCCTTGGACAAGCGACCCGAATTATCGGAAATCGGAACATCCAGCAAGAGACCGCCACAATCCCAGAATAAATATTCTGTTTTGGTCCTATTAATTTCAGGCCAATATTCTCCAGTCGTTGCCACCACAACTCAAATCTGCTCTGCAGGGCTATTGCGTATCTCTGTTGACAGTTCATAGTAATCATCACTTGGCGAGTTTTGATATACAATGACAGTTCTGCACGGGTAGCGTTAGTTGAAATCAACAAGAACGGTCATTTTTTAACAAAACTCGCCACGTTTATCTTTCAAAACCTCACGAGGTACGACCGAGGTCGGTGAACACCATGTGCAATGTTTGTACGTACTTCTGTATACCTCGCACAGCTGGCGGATGGCAAAAATGGTATACGTCGTTCCCCGACGAATATAACCGAATTAATTTCGTGATATTTCGCTCTCTTCTCTCAGTCGTCTTAAAATAAGTTTCTCCAAAACTTTCATACTATGTGCCATTAGCTTTATTCGTCTATAGTTATTGCACTCCAGCACATCATCTTTATTTTAAAGACGGGTACCAGCGAACTTTTGCACCATTCGTCAGGTATGGCTTCTTCCAGCTACAACTTATTGAAGAATAAAACTAACCACGTCCATCCTTATCGGTAAGTACTTAATAACTTACAAACGTCAACTGGTATACCTTCAGGTCCTAACGCTTTACCATTCTTGATTCCATTTACTGCCATTCTCCCTTTTTCCATACTAACCTTTCTCACTAACCCCTCATTCACTGATTTATTGTCCAGTACACCGTTTAAGTCATTCTCCTCATTCATCACTCTTTTAAAACTCCTTCCACAAGGGTTAACTTTTATTAAAGGGTTGTTTTGTTTACTTGTTCTGTTAGCCTTTTCGGTCCCTTTGGTTGTTTACGCAAAGCTGCGCGTAGGCAAGTCATTGAAAAACAAAACACGCTTATAGGAAGTCCTGGAGGTATTTTCCTTCATTATACCAAACTGGTCGCATATTCAATTGATGACGCGTGGGTAAATGATTTAATTGTTAATCGAATGTAATCATTATCTTATAATTTAACTATTAAGTTGCATCTAAGTATAGTACCTAATCAATGTAGTCGGTGTCTTAACAAGTAGGTAACTAGGAAAAAAAAAAAAAAAAACGTTTATTGCTTCAACTTAAATAACATATTCTAGTTACATTGAGAAGAATCCTTTTAAGCAAATAGTATGCTTGTTTTAGGATGCTCCGCCCTTCCCCAGGTTATATAATAGTATTTAAGTTGTTGAACCTGATCAAGATTTAAATGAACTTATACAAATAATGATACAAGAATACATATAAAAATGGGTACACAGTATTTAAAAAAAAAGAAACAATTAACGCGCTGTGATGTGTTATGTGTGTAAGAGATGGTGTGGAGGTGAATGTGTGTGTGAGTAGTGAGTGAGAGTAAGTGTGGGAGTGAGGGTTGTGTCCACACCCAACATGTGGGGATTAGTTATGTTATGAATTTAAAGTTAAAAGCAGATATTTCTTTATAGCTGATCCTGCGACCAGTCATTAGCGGCATAAATATATAGCGTAACATAAATATAATGTGTATACTTATTACAGTCTCATCGATTGGACCATATTCTCCACTTCGTCATAGGTTTTTAATTTAAGCCATTTAGACAAAGCGTTTTTGCATTCACGGTAGGTTAGTGGGTATATGTCAAGTTCTTTATTAAGAAGATTATATAAATGGGATGATTGCCTAGGGAATTGTCTTTTTGCGAATGTAGACTTTACCGACACTGTGGGGGCAACTGTATTTTTCCTTCTACCTGTTGACTTCTGTGGGTTGAAAGATAGAGTTTTATGCTTAGATAGGATTATGTTAAGTACGTAAAGCTTTCTAACGGTCAGAAGATCCGAAATCCGGTAAAGGTTCTCAGTTGAAAACCTGAAGGGTTTAAAAAACATAACTTTCAGTAGGGACCTCTGAGCTCGCTCGAGATCTAGGAATTTAATCTTCGTGGCACCTCCCCAGACCGGTAGGCAATAAGCCAGGACGGACTGAGCAAGTCAGATATAAATCTGTAGCAAGAGCTTTTTCGAGGTGACATGTCGTAATGTCTTGAAGGTCCAGATTAACTTTCGTATTCGCTTCATTATTAATTCAGTGTGGTTATGCCAAGACAATCTCTGATCAACCATAATACCTAGGTATTTGGTAGATTCCACTCTAGTGATTTCTGTGCAAGAACAGTTTTGGTTTACAGGATAATTGCATTTATGAATCTTAATTTTGAATTCTGGAGGGGGTTGAGAGGAGTTGTACTTTGTGAAGCAGATGAAGTTGGTTTTGGTAGTATTTAAAGTTAAAAGGTTAAGGTCAAGCCAGGCTGCTATTCTTGCCAGTCCGTGCTCAGCCGTTAATCGGACATTGTCCCAGGTATCACCACTGAACACTATAGCAGTGTCATCTGCGTATGAAAGAATATGTGCATCCACAATTTTCATGCTACATAAGGTATTTATATATATAAGGAACAATGTCGGTCCGAGCACGCTACCCTGACCTACTCCGAATTGGACGGTCTCTACAGAGCTGATGGTATTGCCTAACTTAATCTTTTGTTTGCGTGCACTTAGATAGTCTTTGATAGATAGATAGGATAGTCATAGATAACACATTCACTTGGAATCTGCATGTCAACCATCCATTTTGGGTAAATTAAAGACCCTTATACATTCTGTCAAGAGAAAAGTATTGTGTAATGTAAACTTTGCACTGTCAGACTCAGTTATTGAATATGGGTTGGGTGGCCTAACGTTACCTACACATTTAGATAAAATCAAAATCCCGCAGATATGTGTACCTATAATTAAATTACGTGTAGATAAAAAAAAAAAAAAACAAAAAAAAAGCTTAGATAAGAACTATAAAAAGCTGTTCTACAAAAAGTACGTCCTAAAATGATGCGTAAAATTGGCAATTTCCAATAAAAACCACTTGCCCATGAAATTAAACCTTATATCATAAGCTTCATTTTTTATTATACCGGAGATAAAAGATCACACCTGACATCATAGGACTATGGACTTAAACCACTTCGGTACGTATTTTATTTTGAAAAAAAAAAACTTTACCGACGTCATACCTAACTCTTTTTATTCGTTTTTTTAAATAGTGATTCAACCTCAGAAGATTTTGCAATTCAGTCTCAGAAGATTCTGCAATTCAGTTACCGACTGTACAAGTAGTCGTCATACCAAGAATACATGACAAGTTATACCTACCTCCAGGGTTGCGGGACTGTTCGAAAGAGATACCGCGGCCCTGGAACACAAAGGGCAAAGGAAGGAACATGGATGGGTTTTAGTCAGTAAAAGTCTGACACTCCCTCCTGCTCAGCCCAGAGCGGGAGGGTTATTTGATGATTTCCCATCAGAAAAAAAAAAAAGTTTTACCTGCCTGTTATTCGAATTTCAACTATTCGTAAGCGAGAAAAGTGAAATTGTCGGTAAACAACGAAAGTTGGCAAAATACATACAAAAATATGCACTGCACAAAAAGTCGGCAAAAAAAAAAAAAGTGAAATGGAAAAAAATCGGCAAAGCGCGAAAGACGGCAAATACCGAATCGACCATTTTTAAATAGTCCGGTTTTTATATTTACATTGTTAAACGTTCAAATTTCCTTTTTCGGTACAACTTACACGGTTTAAACAAATTCATCCTCAATAATGATGTCTTCCAAAAATACTGCAGGGGAATAAATAAATCACGGCGGCCAAATGGGCATACGCACCGACTGTGACATGCAAAGAGTATAATAATAATATGGTGACATGGCAGGGCGTCACACAGTCGGTACGTGTGCCCATAAAGACATCATTATTGAGGATGAATTTGTTTATACCGTGTAAGTTGTAACCGTAATAAATGTTTATTTTAAAAAAAAGTGATTTATTTTGTTAGTATCACGCTAAGATTAATTACCCAAGTGATAAGCTGGCTAAAATACAGCGTAAATGAACTTTTCCATTGTTTATTTGATTTTTACAACAAAAAAAAAACTCCAGGAATCTTAAGGTGGATGCGCAAGGGTAGCCCGCGAAATTTAAATTTTCTTACGTTTTTTGCAATCTGCAGTTCAGTGTCAGGTTGTATGTTGATGAAAATATGAATCGCGCCAGTAACACGTATGGAGTTACAGAATTATAATAATTCAAATCATCAATACAGCTCTCTAAGTTCATATAATCACATTCAATAGCTATTTCATAAAAAAGTCACTCTTTGAGATTATATGAACTTGGAGGGTTGTATTGATGATTTGAATGATTATAATTCTGTAACTCCATACGTGTTAATGGCGCGATTCATATTTTCATCAACATACAACCTGACACTGACCTGCAAATTGCAATAAACGTAAGAAAATTTAAATTTCGCGGGCTACCCTTGCGCATCCTAGGAACGGTACTCTCACTACGCAGTTGTATGTACCGATAATTCCGACACACCACACACGCACACGAAGGGACAACAAAGTCGTGTGGAGATGTCCGTCCGGGCCGCCTCCGGAAACTGTCCGTTCGGGTTGGACTGAACCTTTATATTTCCATTTTACATTAATCAAGTAAAATTAAAATTAGATGTAGTGAAAAACAGAAAGACAAAATAAAATTAAAATTATAATTGGTGAATTGATAAATTCAAGTGATTATCTGGCTATTATTCATCAATATTCGCTTTAACCATCTTCAGCCAGTCATATATAACTAAATAACATACAATAAAATAACTGGTAAAATCATATTCCTCCTTTGGCTAGGACCACATAAAAGTACTCTGTGGACCACAGTATGATTTCTGTGGGTAAGACGCGACGTTGTCGGGTCTAACACGCCACTAACGCCATCTTGTGTGGATTTGTGAAACTAAAACTATGTTAAACCTTGCAAGTATGTCGTCAATGTGTGATGTTTCTTCTGAATTTATAATAATTTGCTTTGAATTTTAATTTTGCTTTGAGTTTTCTAAATCAATCAAAGTTTTTTATTTTAATAAAATATTTTTTCAAAGATTTTGAAACAAAAAACTAGGCTGTATGTTTCATAACCTTGACATTTTTCTATTCATTCACGTCACTATTCAATTTTTACATTCATTCGCTCATTTCGCTAATTTTCATTCATCAAATGTCGGACGACGTCTTTGGTTTCATGGCGCGTTTTAACTTGTAAAATGTACGTTTGGTGTAATAGTTATAAATGTAATAACTTAGCTAAATGTCTATTGTAGTCTATTAGTTGAAAAGTAACTACAAAAACTAAGTAACGAGAGTCCAGTTAAGTTACAAGGTGTTTACCTTGTTTTTAGGTTATGTTAGTGCTTGGTCCATATTTAACAAATAAAACGTATTTAAAATGACGGACGGAGATTCCGGTGAAAGTGGCAGGGTGGTGGCGATCCCCTGCCCTTTCGTGAAGAGGAGAGTGGAGTGCGCTGGCGCGGCGTTCCTTAGGTATTACAATGTGAAGTGCCATGGTGGCGACGCATTGTTCCAAACGCTCAAGTCTAATGAAAAGGCCGAAGAAGTTATCTTTGACGATGACGTCGAGTACCTGCGGAGCTTGGATCCCAAAGATTGGAAGATGCAAGATCACTATGCCGTTCTAGGTATGAAGAACTTGCGGAACAAAGCCACTGATGACGACATAAAACGTGCTTACCGGCAGAAAGTGTTGAAACACCACCCCGACAAGCGCAAGGCGCAGGGCGAGGAGATTCGTAGCGATGACGACTACTTCACGTGCATCACCAAGGCCTACGAGATCTTGGGCACGCCTGTCAAGCGCAGGTCCTACGACTCCATAGACCCTACCATCGACGACACTGTACCTTCTCAAAACGATATCAAGAGAGATGGCTTCTATAAATCTTTTACTAAACATTTTGAGTCAAATGCAAGATGGTCTGAGAAGAGAAATGTGCCTTTATTAGGTGATGAGAATAGTACCCGGGAACAGGTAGAACGGTTTTATGCTTTTTGGTATGAGTTTGAATCTTGGCGCGAGTTCTCCTATCTTGACGAGGAGGAGAAGGAGAGGGGCGCTGACCGGGAGGAGCGGCGGTGGATCGAGAAACAGAACAAGGCGGCACGCGCCAAGCTGAAGAAGGAAGAGATGGCCAGGATACGAAGCCTGGTGGATCTGGCGTATGCCAGCGACCCTAGGATCCAGCGGTTCAAGCAAGATGACAAAGATAAGAAGTTAGCTGCTAAACGAGCCAGACAGGTAATCATACATAAACTCGCGCCTTTGTCCATCTGATCCTTAGATACTCCTTTCGCCATGTTCGCTATGTTCAAAATTAATAATATTGAGTAATTTCACTAAGCAATACTTGAAAAGTCTGGATGGTGATAAGAAATGGGCCTTCAACTTAATTTTTTATTTGAACATCTCTTCTAGTGAGAAAACTTTCAAAAGTGACACTAATATAGTCAGTGTACAGACAGTCTGATGGACACAAAAGAATTGGCTTGTCTCCTATTATACTGACACTAGTCTTGCCCCCAATGAGCTGGACTCAAAGTCATGCAAGTATTTCATGAATTCCTTTTATCTAGACCTAGGACTTAGATACAATGAATAGTGCACACGATTTCCCCTCACACTATTGGGGTGATTTCTAATAATTTGGTATGCATATACGATACTTTGTGACTCTGTTCAAATGATTTCAGTGGTGTTAAACTGTACCTACTTGCGTACAGCATCACTGTTGATTCTTTATTTATTTATTAATTTGTATTTTTCCTAGCAGCTATGTAGGTATATTGGTAAAGGCCATGTCTTCCTATTAACTAGTACTCACATTAAAGTTTTTCTTAGTTTTACAATAAATTGCTCCTGCCATGTTTTCTATCTAGGCTGATGTTATAAAGAGTAGTACTTACTATGAAACTCATCCAATCCAAAACAAGCTTTTGTAAAAGTGATCCCAATATCCTATCTGCAGAATATAAAACATTATTTCATGTCATGGTAATAATGGACGACTTCCACATACAAAGTCGCGGGCAGAAGCTTGTACTAAACAAAATGAAAAATGAACAACTGCAGTCATGCACCTAGAGTAAAAACCAGAGGGAAATACTCAGTTTGTTTATAATATACTAGCTTTTGCCCATGGCTTTGTTTGCGTTAATTAAAAGAATAGAATTTGACAATCAATTCGGGTTGTACTCTGCTTGTAATAAGATAACATAATTCAACCATGATTCGAAAGACACATAGTGCAATCTATTATCATGTTTTCCTCGGGAACAGTAGTTTTTGTGGGGTAAAAGGTACCTATGTCCATTTCTCTATACCTGACAATGTATTTGCAAAAATTTCAGGGTGATCGGTTCACTGGCTTAGGTGTGAAAAAGTAATAAACAAACAAACTACCTTTTGCATTTATAATATTAGTTAGGATTAGGATCTATAATTGATATTGATACCAAACTCTAATTATTTGACGACCCGAATGGCGCAGCGGTAGTGAGGCTGCCTTACGTTCTTAGGGTCCCGGGTTCGAATCCCGGTAGGAGCAAATTTTTGTATGATGAGCATGGACATTTGTTTCCGAGTCATGGATGTTTATATGTATAATATGTATGTATATACAAACAAAAACTATCTATGTAGTATTATCAACTATCTGGTGTCCACGACACAAGCCTCGTCGCTTAATGTGGCACCTAGATGGCGCTGTGTGTAATGTCCAGCGATATTTATTATTTATTTATTTTTACTTTGACATAAAATAGCCATTAGTTTATTATTACATTACATCAGGTAATTGAATGATAAAGAAGTCCCTACAATGAACCATTGTGTGGATTTAACTGGATGGATAATCTAACGAGAGACATTTGAAATACTAACTCAATCATACTATATCAATTCCAGGATGCAGTACAAGCAAAGAAAGCTGAAGAAGAACGTGTCGTGAAAGAGGCTCAACTAGCCAAGCAGAAGGCCGACGAGGCAGAGCGCGCGCGCATCGAGGTGGCGCGCGCCGAGCGCGAGCAGCAGAAGAAGAACCTGCGCAAGGAGAAGAAGGCGCTCCGAGACATCTGCAAGGCCAACAACTACTACTCCAACAATGAAGATGAAACTGTCGCTCATATGGCTGCTGTAGAAAAAATCTGTGAAATGTTGAAGGTAGTAGAAATACAAGACTTCGTAAAAGAACTAGAAAGCAAAGGAAGAGATGCTTTCGTTAGAACCGTCAAAGAAACTGAAGACAAATTAGAAGCAGAAAGAAAATCTATATTTGATAACAGGAGGGTGGAAGAACACAAGGCTAAAAAACAATCTGCACTCAAACAGCCAATTGAATGGAGTGTCGAGATGACACAACTGCTCATTAAAGCTGTCAACCTGTTCCCAGCAGGTACCAACCAGAGGTGGGAAGTGGTTGCTAACTTCTTAAACCAACACGGCACATTCATTGATGACAGGCGATTCATAGCAAAAGACGTTTTAAACAAAGCTAAAGACTTACAAAGCGCAGATTTCTCAAAAAGTAGTCTAAAGAAAGCTGCCAATGAAGAAGCATTTGACCAGTTTGAAAAAGAAAAAAAGAAAGGATATAATCACATTGATGAAACTGGAATATCAAAGAGTGATAATCCTGTGAAAATAGTGAATGGAACAGCTACGCCGAAACCTGAAGAGGTTGCCAAACCAGACGACAAAGCATGGACGAAAACTGAACAAGAGCTGCTGGAACAAGCCATCAAGACGTTCCCGGTGAGCACCCCGGAGCGCTGGGACAAGATTGCCGACTGTATACCGAACCGTACGAAAAAAGACTGCATGAAACGATACAAGGAGTTAGTTGAATTAGTTAAAGCAAAGAAGCAAGCCGCCAACCTCGCGAAATAACATACGACGCTGCTAGTTCTATATCAAATTGTTTACCATCTGCCACCAAGTTAATGACCAAAGTAGATAAATATGGGTATTGTAAATTATATTTACATTGGTAAAGTTACACTGTTGGTTTGTGACAAAGACATTTATTGAGAAAACTATAAAGAATATTGTAATTATTGCTTCATGAATTAGTAATTATGAAATAAATTACTGTTTTCTTTTTAAAGAAATTGTAATGCATGTTTTGATTACATAAGGTACCCTAAATTTTGGTTTCATCAATTTATCAATAACTACAATTGATTATTTTATTTTTCTACCGCTACAAATTAAAAAAATACTCAAATTCAGTTCAGTTCTAAAATACTCAAATTCATATCACTTCTATTATTTTACTTAGTCGTATGTACCTAGATGGTTTGTGATATTCAATTTAGAAGACAAAATCTATGTATTGGATATTTTAATATGAAGCTTGGCTTGCAATTTTCTATGAATTGTGTGTGGCGGTTAAAAAGTAGCTCCTTTATATTTATTACTAAAAAAGTAAATCGATCGATTCATTGGTCGAACTTATAATCACAATAATCGGCAGCAACATTCCTCTCTGCAGCACATATTACCCATTACAGCTAAATGTTGTAAAGTAGCAAATATTCTGTATTGCAATGTTAATCACCGGCGACTGGTTGTGGTTCGCGAGTCCGTCGCGGTCGCCTGCTCGCAAATGACACGGTTACTTAGTACTCTACCTGCCCCACAATCAGCATACCTGTCGTGTCACCGAGGAATCTGGGAAAGCACCTTCTTTACACAATTATTAAAACTACATTAAAACGCTTGATAAATGTACCTGCCTTTGAAATCAGTTGAAAACGGCTCTCGTTACCTACGTTAAGAACGTTTGTAAGATATAGGAATCGATATTATTTTAGTCGCATCTATTTACAAATGTACTGTTACGTTGTTTACATGCTCACTGTTTCGTGTGACTTGGTAATGTTGAATGACCAGTTCCTAATTAATCGGCAAAGAATTATGGATAGCTTGCCAATTAAGATCTGATGAAGATAACGATTGTTCTCAACGAAATTGTCTGTAATTAAAATCGTTCATCAAAATACTAATGCACATACCTAGTACATAAACTGATGCGATAAAATAATACTCTACACAGTGGCTTAGTTTTCTAAGCAGTTGTATTTTCATACGATTCACAGAAATGTGTTATGTTAATGTAGAAGTGTTCTTTATACCTACCCACATGAAACCCTTTTCCATGCTTAGAGCACTTTTCCCGCCATAAGTAAAATATTTGGTATGGCAACATGTCCGTTCAAAGACACGACAAACGATCATCTTGTGTCATATTTTTATATTTATTTGTTTATTGTGATGATGAATATAGTCAATTTGAAATTTTTATGTGAATTTTATTTGTATCCTACCCAGCCCAATGATGCATGCTAAGTCCTAGTGGAGCCCTGGCTCTTTGATAACGGCGTGGTATTGTAGGCCGTGTGTTTGAACCCAGATGGGTTCTCAAAATGGTGAAGGAAAATACATGATGAAGAAACCGATAAAATTGGCACATCTAACCTGCATCGGGTCCAAGCAAAGAGAAAAATAGCTTATTCCTCTATGGCGTCACGTACACAATAGAGGCTCAGTATAAAGAGGCCTGTGTCCCAGAAGTGGCCTAGCCTAGGTTTTTATAATGCTGCAAGTCCCAAGTTTGGTACAGACGCCAACACATCAACAGTATATATAAGATGCTCTGTGACATCAACCCGAAACTCAAATTTTCAACCTTGAACCTAATACTTTAGCGATAAACTTGAAAATCTATTAAATAAATTTGACTAATTGTAGTAGCTAGATGTCCTGGCATCCGTACATGTGATTGGTTCTGAAATAGTCATTCGCGGATACCACCCACAGGATAATCATGTCTATGTGAACACAGACTACGGCATTAGAGCAGTAGCAGTTGTGATCTGAAGCTTTAGCGGCAAATCAATGGACCATGTATTTGTAGTAGGTATACCTACTTACCGCGAAAGCTTCATTTCTGACCACATCTGCACAAAACCACAGGATGATTGACGGCATTGTCATTGTCACTAATGCTACAGTACGTGGTACTAGCCAACGAGGCGACCTTATTACTTTAATTCAAGATGACGCCTGCTTGCTTATGTAACTCTGATTGATGAAATGAAATACTGTGGGAACACCGCGTCTTGCTTGGTTGAATACAAAAGCGACATCTAGGGTGAGTTGCGAGTACGGAATTATACGCCTACTATTAGAAACGGGTACCTTAATACCTACTTAGTACACAGGCCTACAAAAATTTTTTTATTTTTTTTTGGTGCAGTTGAAATCCTCTACGACGACCCACTGACCTGAAAATTCGTTTAAATATTGTTTTTGGACATGTTACTGATGAGTTACATACAAATGTCATACTTTTATCAGCTCTAATTTAACAACTACCCTCAATTTTAAAATATCATCACTTTGTCTTCAATAAAGTATCACAAGTTTTATATTTTCTACTATTTCGTTGTGTTTGTGCTATGACGAGCTGTTCAAGATGTTGTTTGACCAATCCAGGTGCATTTTGTTATTTATGTGACGAATACCTATCTACCTACCTTTGAGGAATATCGAAAAACCATAACAGAGTTCGTGATTGAGCATCAAGACAAGCCTTGGGTGCCTCATTTTGTGTGTAAAATATGCAGTGAACATTTGAGGCAACAAAAGAAGGTGTATGGCGTTTGGGGTACCGATGATTTGGAGAGAACAACAAAATCACTTCGACGTCTGTTATTGCCGTAGGACCTTCGGCATGCACCATAAAAATCGAAGCAAATGGATATATCCTAATATACCACCAGCGAAAAGACCTGTAACTCATTCCGAAAGTGACTTCCAAAACTTGGTATAATGAAACAATTTGCAAAAGAATTAGACAAATCGGGTGCTATGGTTTCATTGCATCTCAAAGGCATTTCCAGCTTTAAGTACAGGAACACAGAGCATCATGTTAATACTGGTACATAAAACTCAAGGCAATATTTGACAGTCCTGAAATAAGACAAGTTAGAGATGATAACTTTGCAACATCTATGAACGAAACGGAATCGGAAATCGCTGCGTGGAACTCATTTGTCATAAAGATGAAAAAGATTCTCGGTAATCTTAAGGTGGAAGCGCAAGGATAGCCCGCGAAATTTAAATTTTCTCAAGTTTATTGCAATTTGCAGGTCAGTGTCAAGTTGTATGTTGATGAAAATATGAATCGCGCCAGTAACACGTATGGAGTTACAGAATTATAATCATTCAAATCATCAATACAGCTCTCCAAGTTCATATAATCACATTCAATAGCTATTTCATGAAAAAGTCACTTTTTGAGATTATATGAACTTGGAGGGTTGTATTGATGATTTGAATGATTATAATTCTATAACTCTATACGTGTTACTGGCGCGATTCATATTTTCATCAACATACAACCTGACACTGACCTGAAAATTGCAATAAACGTAAGAAAATTTAAATTTCGCGGGTTACCCTTGCGCATCCACCGGCACAGGCAGGAAATTATGAAATTCTTGTAAACTCAATGCTTTTATGTTTTCAAAACGGGAACAACCAAAATACTCCGAAATATTTTATTCCGAATTTCGAAATTGCGATTAACCTGACCTAAGAATTAAATATGTCTAATAATAAAAATCACGAAATTTATTTTACCGACAGTTGTAAACGCGATTTGTTAGTTTTCCGATTTTCATACGTTCGAAGAGTCAAATGCTCGAAGGGTTCTCGGCCCGAAAAACGACATTCCGATTTTCAATACTTCGAATAAACTACTAAAATTAGGATTCTGAATCACTTCCGAATTTTATTTGTTTAACCGTTTCAAACGATTTATTTGCCATAATTTTCACCACACTGAAACAACATTTTACGAAATATTATTTGGTTTCAAATATTTAGCCAGTTACTGGGTAGCATTTTCAATATTAAATTAAAATACTGTCATAAAAGTCAACATGTTGTGCTACAAAATTTAGTGACAAAAACGAATCGCTGCAAAACCGACTTCACGCAGTCTTGTTTGCCCTACCCTAGCGTGTAATTTAAGCCCGCGTAGGCGCGGAGTGGTGGGGCGGCCCCACGCGAGCCCCGCAGCGTCGGAGCCGTGACAGAAACATTGCTTGCTGCATGTTGCATGCCTGTTTGCTTGCATGCCACCTTGCATGCTGCATGCCTGCTTGCATGTTACATGCCTGCATGCATGTTGCATGCTTGCTTGCATGCTGCATGTCTGCTTGCACGCTGCATGACTGCTTGCTTGCTGCATGCTTGCTTGCAAATCCCGTGTATTATTGATGAATCACTTCGGTTAGCTTAGGTTAGAACTGTGATTATTAAAGCGCGAAGGCGAGCAAGCTAAGCGAGCGTGCCGCGGGAGCGGCCGCCGAGCGCCAGATCCCCTCTATTGTTGGTGAATCATTTGGGTTAGATTAGGTTAGAATTGTGACCAGGGAAACAAAATATTTTTATTCGAAACGTATATTTCGGAATTATATTAATCGGTATTATAATAATCGGAATTCGTATTTTTGATGTTTCGAATTATCATTAAGTCGGACTTTTTGTTATTCGATCTATTGAAACTCGATATGTTGGGAGTAGTAGGTAATTATGAATGTTAGGAATATTGAAATTTAGGAATTATATAAATAGGAGTAATGATAAGTCGGAGTTGTTATATTCGGAATTTTGAACCATTCGGAATTATGAAAATCGGTATTTGTGACTGACGGAATAAAGTTTTTCGTATTTATGTAGTGTACCCTTTTGAAAACTTGCGATGATCACCAAAGTTCATTCCCTACACAGCCATTTGGACTGATTTTCACATAACGTGGGGTGAGTTAAGTGAAGAACAAGGGCAGCGGTTTCATCAAGACATCAAAGTCATGGAGAATCGGTACCAGGGTAGATAGGATTCCCACATGATGGCTGATTACTGCTGGGCTCCTATGAGAGACAACCCAAAGGATAAACACACAAAAAAATAAAGAGACGTTTTTTGTATTAAGAATAATATTATCTTTTTGTTTTTCAGACAATTTGTTTCTTTTATAAATAAATTCAAAACTAGAGGTGATACAAAAAAAAACTAAATGCACATTTGAGCCAGTGAATAAAGTACCCTCACAATCAGGTCTTAAAATTACGGCACCAAAATTTGTGTAGGCCGGTGTTATTTAGTATTAATTTTGTACAAGTCAGCCGTCAATAATAAAGCGGGCTCTAAATAGGGTGGAAAATAATCCGAGTAAGGTCAAGGGCCTGTTAACGAGTCGTCATTACAAGAATTAAGTACTAGCTGTTGTGCATTTCCGAAGCGGAGCATTTAGAGGCCGGCCCAAGGTCACTGCCCGGCAGGTGCTCCTACTTGTTGTTAAGTATGTATTTATTCCATACACGGTGTATTGTGTTATAGGCTAGCGTACGCCAAGGCCGATCGACACATTGTTGGCTATGAGAAATATAATATTAAAAGATTAATACATCAGAATATTATAAATGAAGGTACCTTTTACGGTTTACCACAGTTTACCCATGTTGTTTATAAAACTTATGAATTGTTTAACGTTTATAACACGTCTCTGGATGTGGAAGATTCTCATGCATACACATAAATGCGGACTTGCTATGATAAGCAAAAAGTTATGTTCTTCGTAAATCGTAGGTACCCTGCTAATATAATAGGCGATGACTAAGCTTGTAATTTCTCATTACCATATAAAAGTACCTATACCAAAGTTGGCAGCAAGTTTTAGCGAAGCCAGAAAAATACTTTCTCCGGTCTCTAATGTGACATAACGTATCAACTACATAAGACTTTTTCTCAGGGGTCAGGTGGGCGTTACTAATAATAAATAGACCGTTTGTCTGATTTTACTCGTAGCTCTTCGAACCGTGGGAAGGATGGGTAACCAAACAGCAGCACTGACTATTCAACTATTTATGGTAGAACGATTATTCCGAATTGTGATTGGGGAACCAATCCAAAACTGCATTATAACAATTAAATGGCAATTTATTATGGACTACCATTAGACTACAAAAATGGATAGTTGTAATGCTTAACGGGCTGGTGTCCGCAGCTAATGCTATGACCAAAAGCGCGTATTTTCCATAGTTACCGAGTGATGCTGATGGTCATCTGTTACATTAAGTTTAGGGTTTTGCGTTGCCGAGCCCTAGGAAGGTAGGCATCCCGTATCTATAGCAACGGAATCCATGTTCTCCAAAGGCTCCAAACCGGAACATAGCAATTTTTCTGCTTGATGATTACTCTTCAACAACACAAAATATTAGAAAACACTTTTTAAACGCGTTTGGAATGATAGAAGCAACACTACTCACAAATTTTTGAACAACTCGGAACTTTGAAAGCCTTAATCATTGAGCTGGCGCCGCTTTTTTATTCTTCTCAATAAAAAAATCCCAAGGGAATTTTAAAGGAACGTTCCCTTTTCCGATCTATACTCGTATATTATTATACATCGTGTAGCAAGACCCTTAACGAAGCCGTCAACCAAGCATTCTGTACATAAACTAAGGAAACCCTTTATAAAACAAAGTCGGGCTTGTTACAACACCACCCCCGATGGCCCTATCACCGTCCCCCAGGAAAACTTCGTCGTACACACAGACCGCCGATTTTCCAACCTCGCCGTCGAGGTCCGTCGCGACGCCCCCGCTTAATCCCCCCCGACCCTTGCCACAGCCAGCCCGCGATGCTGAGCCGGTAGTTTTAAATCAGCCCCTAAATAACCTTGATCAGATCCAGCCTGTCCCTTTGCTGTCCTCCCCAGCGACGCCCTAAGCCGAGGCTCGTACCCCACAGGGGGTGCCCTTAGCGCGTTGTTGCTTAGTTTTTAAGTATTTTAAGCCCATGGCTGGAGGCCTTACATTGTAAGGCATCCACAGGAGCTGACCGGTTAAACAATAGCCAGCTTCAGAGGCTAAACTGCGAGATGCCAAATCCAAAAAAAAAAAATGTTACAGCACTTTTATCTTGAGATCTGCTGGACCAATTTTCATGATTATTGATTTGTTTCCGTCTAGAATAAATCTAAAAAAAACGATTATAAAAATTATGAAAGATAAATCATTTTCCCAAACTAGGTACTTTGGGAAAATGATTTATTTTTCATAATAGGTAATATGTAGGAAAAGGTGCATTGCAACGCAAGACGGCACAGCAAGTATATGGATAAAATAAGCGATGGTGTATGCATTTGTGTCAGACTGCATTTCAATATTCCTAGCTGCCAGTTTTGTGCATGCGCGGAGTGTGCCAGGCATATGAGGCATGGCATGCATGAGAGCGACTAGGTACACTCGGAATAGAAACGACATGAAATTGGAAACATTCGTTTCTCAGGATGTGCTGTAATTAGGTGTTATTTTAACACTTGTAGAATAATAACTAACGAGTACCTATTTGTTATTGATATCGCTAGGTTGATAACCTGCTCCGAAATCCGAAAAAAAAACAAGATTTCCGAAAGTAGGAAATAAGAACTTTTGAGGAAACCAAAATTGATTTTTTACTCCGGCTGCAAAGGTAGATTTCAAAACCAAAACGCGAGTCAAGTGGCGCAGGAAGTTTGCGGTTGTACCGACCACTTGAAAGGTTTCATAATATCTAAAAAAAAAGGTGTAGGTAGGCGAAACATCCATGTATTCGACAGATAGGCACATAAAATTCGTTGGCAACGACCATCTCATCCGCCCACTGCCATTACGGGGCGATTAGCCATGAAATAACACACATATCCTGTTACGAAACAGAGGACAAGTTTATTCAAATAAAAAATAATCATAAACATACATTGACTGAAATCCAAATAAGTGCCACTAAAATATAAAAATATTGTAATTTATAATAGTTGCGAACTTGCGAGTTTTCTATGGTATTTAGAAAAATATGGAAATGTACCGACTGAATAGTTTGTTTTCACAAAGTTAAAAATTCCGCAAGGCCAAAATCTTACAACCCCGGTCAGATTTTTTAAAATGGTTGAAACTTGACCCCGGCGGCCTTAGAATATGCCTTGTAATATTATAAATTAGCAAACATTTTCGTCTCTTCAGACCAAGTTACATCTAGTATTAGCTTACATTCAAGATACTGCTTTGCGTATCTGCAGTTGAAGTCATAAAATCGTTGTTACTTTGAAACGTTCGTGAAAATAATTGAAGTCGCGAATTTCTAATAGTTATCCGTCGGTATTGTAGTTTAGTTTTCGTATCTTTTGCTAAATATCTATGAGAGAACCGCGTCGTTAGCCACAAGTGTGTAGTTTCAATATCTAGGAAGTGGCGCAAACACTTGACCAAGGAAGGCTTTAAATTTTATTCTTGTAACTTGCAAGTAGGTACTGTTACTGTGCATTCTGAATCATGATTGTTTTATGATAAACTAGCGACCCGCCCCGGCTTCGCACGGGTGCAATGTAATACATAGACCGTACCTATAAACCTTTCTCTTAACTCACTCTATTTAAAAAAAACGCATCATAATCCGTTGCGTAGTTTTAAAGATCTAAGCATACATAGGGACAGACAGCGGGAAGCGACTTTGTTTTATACTATGTAGTGATTATATTCATCTTTCTTGAATTAGTTTATAAGTAGGTATGCAAATAATGCCCAAAAGTCACTCTTTTGCTCAGCGTGTCGATGGCAAGTAAATTGAGTCGGCGCGGCATACGGCTACGAGTATAGTGCCTTCCTTTACACGGTTTTTGGCTCACTTGCTGGTTATTGGCTATGGAACCTTACAAACCATGATGATGACGGTTTACGCGGCCAACTACCCGCCCCAAGTGCATTATTTACCAAAACTTTCAAGAAGTAACAACGAATAAATGCCTCATTTAACTGCAACGATGTTCGTTATTATAGTAATATGTGTTACTCATTAAAATTAACATTAAAAAGTTTATAAATATTTGAGTTTGGTTCAGTTCCACTAAGGCACCATCAAGGCCATACATTGCGATTAAAGCTTACTCTTATTTAAGTACATATAACTACTTAGGTACTACTTTAAAATGATTATTTTACTTATAAACGTTATAATTTTGTAAATATGAAAGCCTTTTTCTTATAATATCGCAGCGTTGTTTTAAAAATGAGATTCTTTAGAAACGTTGAATATTTGCCATTGTTTGGCTGATTTTAAAACATTTGATATACTTACGAACTAGTCTAGTATCATTTTATAAGGCACCAGTATTACTGATATGAAGAATTAACGTTTATAAGTATATCTTACAAATAAATATCATATAAATTTACGTAATACAGCAATAGGGTACCTACGATTGCTGAAATCAAAAGCGTTATCTCTTTAACTTTCAATATAATTTGAAATACTAGGTTTTTTTTTAAAATTCCCAATTAGTCTACCGGAGATAAACGCTGTGTACACACGGCGACAAAACTATACATTTCCAGTATAACATGGCCTCGCAATCATGTACAATTTCCAATACAATGAGGAATCCGCATACACTGGTTGTTATAGCTTGATGGTCGCCGTGCGTGTCTGTACCCACCCACATACGTATTTTTAATGTAACTACCCAAATATTTCACATTACCTATGTAAGTAGGTACTTGTGATAGCAACAAAAGATTCCAAAACAACAAGGATGACATAGGTAGGTACATACAACCATACAATCATCAAACAAGATAATCCAGAAAGGAGTTATACAGATTTATGGAATAGGCATCAATGTGTAGATATTAAATATTGTCCATTACCATTGGGTGAGTGTGTGAATGACCTATATTCTATTCTATGTGATGTCACTCAGAACGTGCTTTGAATAGTCATCTTTTATGCTAGAGAAAGTCACTGTGAAAGCAAAAATTATATTTTCTAACGCACTTTTGCATTTATGCGAATAATACCTAAAAACAAAAATATTTATGAGAAAATTATAATAATACGAATAATCTAAGAAATAATTTCTTCATAGAGCACCAAATGGGCACCGAAACTATTACTGTAATATTATATGGTCATTTAAAATCAGTCTTAGAATTTAGCAGAGATTAAGTACGAAATTGAGGTCATTTTCCCCGAAATAACGGAAGTTTAATAAAGACAAAACTGTTCGCCAATGCTACTTTCATTATGTAAAACTTATTTAGACTTCTACTAATGTTAGTATTCTAGTTACAAACACTAACAAATCCTTATGTCATGAATTTTCTCTCTAATTTGCCAATCAATATCATTTTGAGCAAAATGTAGGTGCATCTATCATACTGAGTAGGTATGATAGAGGCACCTACATTTTAAGTACCTATGCGTAGGCGCGTTAATTTTATGATCTGCGTATTTTTTTTAAGTTTTTAAGTCTTATTTTTTTTGTAATTTCTAAAGTTAGAAACAGCAGCTGCTCAAATATATATTATAAACAATATGTCATTGTGTGCAACTAGGCAACAAATAAAATAATAAAATGGAATGTTTTTATAAACATACTTAAATATCTAGACAAAGGCACACACTGACCTTAGCTTAAAATGGCTCATTGGTTTCTGCAGGTACTTTCTGCATGTGCTCCGCAATATCATTCATATTTAAGTACTGTGATTCACCTTATCGGAATCTGGTCAATCTGCAGTGATTCATTAGCCATGTGCCAATTTGATCTGAATTTATAACATAGCAGGAATGCAGTATTTAGTTTTCAAGATTTACTTGTCTGGAAAACTTGTATCTCCAAAATTTAGTGCATATTTAGGTTGTATCAATATGAATTTATTTATGTACTACTAAAAACTGCAAATATAATACTACAAACTGCAAATATTATACAAAGATGTTAATCTTTCAGATATACTTGTAGATTGTCTTGTTTTGTGCATAGATCTTCACTTCAAATAAGTTTATCTTGAAAGGCAGTACAAGTATTATCAAAACACTTGATATAATAATGAGCAAAGCAGGAGGGAGACTACTTAAGATTATAGTAATGACTAAAGTACTTAAGAGATTAGTAATTACTTTTCCATTAATGACTGATTTTAATGCATAGCAGTTAGCTTGACCTTAACCAAATGATATTGCAGAGTTTATAGTAAAATAATAAATAATCATTAATTCTAAGAAAAAAATATCTAAAATTCTTTATAAAAAATGCCAACAACATGGCCTTAAAAAATTGCCAACAACATGGCCTTAAAAAAATGCCAACAACATGGCCTTAAAATGTTAAAAAATCCTTGGAAAAATATCTTGAAACTTGTTATTTTCAATTATTAACTCTTGAATATTAAATAAATCATATTGAGCTGGATTATACACAATAATCCCATAATATTCAATAGAAGCCAGCTACCACTCGGATCACTTCACTCATTACCACTGCGTAGCTCAGCTTAACATAAAACAGATCAATTAAATCACTAATCTTTGAAAGGCCAACCATTTCTTTCTCACTAAAGCACTGTCAAACTGTTTCACTGTATTTTGCACCCCTTTCTTTTCTTGCTAATATCAGCTTGCTTGCTCTTCTTCTTAGCAAGACCTTCAGCAGTAATATCAGATATTACAGACAGTCTCTTACTGGTGTCCTGTCTATCCTGTCCCATATGTGGAGGACTTACATCGGGCGGGTATGTGGAACTGTACAAGTTGTTGTTCTCACTGTAGCTGTGGGGTATGTTAGGCGGTGGGATGCTTTCAGGCACCATGTGGTCTGTGGGGTAGTGTGATGCCGGCCTGATGCTTACTGGGTCCGGGAAACGAGGCTTCTTGCTAGTTGTTGGTGGAGGAGGAGGCTGGCGGTGTTGCATGGAACTGTGATTACTTGGCACTCTTTTATCATCGAAGGATCTTGAGTGAGCATGAGATAAATTGCTGCCTGAAGTTCCAGCTTCAGATAGTTGAGCATAATACTGGTTTGACATCTCCAAGGACTGCAAGGCACTGGTTTTGGATTGAATTGATTCTTTTTCGAATGGTTCAACATAATGCAAATCGGAGTCAACAGATTTGCACAGTCTGAGTCGGTTTTCACGGATCATATCTCGAGGATTGCAGTACGCATCACATAGTGTTGCCTGTGGAGTGGGAGGTTCACTGTCTAGCGGCGGTGGTTGTTGTTGGGCTGCCATTCTGTGCTGTTTCTTGAGTAGGGCCTTCTGCCTTGCCTTCTCTTTGGCTCTTTGTAGTTTCTTATATTCTCTTTCTTGCAACAATCTCGCCAGTTCACCATCCTGAGCTTCTACTGCACATCTCATGTCAGCCAGCAGGGCATCCTGGTTGTTGTCCTCATGACTCAGTTCTCTAGCAAGTCTTGCATCTTTTTCTTCCTGTTCTAATCGTCTTCTCATATCTTCAAGTTCATCTGGAGAGAGACCTAGCTCTATAGGATTGAGATCCTCACTGGGAATGGCAGCAACAAGCGGGGGAGGGGGGGGCGCGCCGCGGGAGGAGCTGGGCTGTTGCAGCATGTCGGTGCCGCGCTGGCGACGCTGCCGGCGCAGGTTGATCTCGGCCATCTCGCGCGCGATCTCCGCGTCGATATCGGCCTGGCGGCGGCGTGTGAGCTCACGCAGCTGTACCTCGTGCTCGATGTCGCGCTGCTCGCTCAAAGCGATGGGGAAGTCCTCGCGGATCTGCTGGTTGCGGTATCTGTTCTCGCAGAGGTGCGAGGAGATCTCGCGGTCCTGGAGGCGGTGCGCCAGCGCCCCGTCGGAGCGCACGAGCCACTGCTCGCGCAGGTCCGTCACGTGCCCGAACTTGGGCATCGTGTCGCTTGCCTGGAACCCGGCCATCACTGTTGCGCGACGGTAGAAAGTATCCTCCGGACTTTCCAAATAATGTCACCTAAATACAACACACCGAGTAAACACGGAGTTACGTTAGCGTAACGTAATACCAGTTTATTGGATGTTAGCACGACACGAGTGGCATAGTGACGGCACCAGTCTCAGATCGACACCACCATTCATAACACTGCACAAACCTTTCACGTCGACTTTCTTCGCATTCCGTGAGAATTCGCGATGAACTTTTTACGTTTTCCCTGTGAACTCCGCGTGAACAATGGACGGCAATGTTTGATAATCTACATAATGAATTGCGTCGAGCTCTCCTCACTCATTCATCCCTCCTCCACAACAAATAAATAAAATTGATTGAGTCGAAATAATTACAATGACAGACACACATGACATGACGTGATAGCACTGACAGTCACAGAACAAGTCAAAAAGTACTCTGTGGAACAAGTGAAGTCACTAGTGAAGTGAAATAAAAATTCCAGATTCACTACTCTATGAAATTCCATTCCACAGTCTATGTCTCAGGTGTATTCTACTGAAGTGAAGGGATTGCTTGGTCTTGGGAGTACATTACAGTGCTACAGAGATCTTTTGGCGCTTGAATAACAGTCAATTTAAAGTAGGCGTTGGTGCCAAGTTTGTAAACATTTTTGAAGAATTGTCTCGTGAATTAATATTGACAAGATAAGGGAGTAGCTTTAGTTCCGCGTCAATGTTTTTGTACAACTAAACGTCTTCTTCTTAGGGCTCATTTACGGACAAGGGCGCGTCGCGCGGCGCTTTGTGCGCGTGGCCCACTTTAAATATTATAATATATGGCTGATGATGGCTTCAAATTGTCCAGTACGTGGAATCCAGTTTTGAGTATGCTCAAAAGTAGCAGCCGGCATCGTAATAAAGACTCCAAAAAGCCTTGTGATACTGTGTGTTTTGCCGTGACTTATGATGAGTTCCAGTAGTGCGCGTAGCAAAAGACAAAGAAAGAGGGTAGACAGATTTGTCTATTTGTCTGCTGAGCTCTTAACAATTTATTTTCCATCCACCCGCATTCTCCAGTCAACCCGCGATCATGGCGCTTGCAACAGCGTCGAAATATCGGGAGCTCAAAATGATATAGTAAGTGACAGTTTCTGTATAGGTGTAAAACATGAAAGTTTAAATACAGGTGTTTTCCTCCTCTTATTTTAGAAATTAGACGGGGGGAGGAAACACATTTTACCACTTAGAAAGTATCTATCTTTCAAACGATTGACTTTAAGAGAAAATTGTTTTATGAACCTTAAAGTCATTTTTACCTTTAAATAGACCTTTAAATAGACACCTCCGTGTATGGGGAGACCCCCCTTAATCTTATATATATTTTTTTTTGTATAAAAACCGTAAAGCGGTTCACAGAATACATCTACCTACTAAGTTTCAACTGTGTAGTCCTAATAGTTTCGAAATAAAGTGGCTGTGACATACACGGACAGACCGACAGATAGACTTGGCGAATCTATAAGGGTTCCGTTTTTTGCAATTCGGCTACGGAACCCTAAAAATAATTATCTGTCCCATACAAAATTTCAATACCTACGTGACCCAAATGTATGGGACAGCTGATTATATTTTTGTGATAATGATGGTGGTCCTCTATAGAAAGTTGTTCAGTTTGATGGTCCGTACCACACTCTTCCATATGACTATACCCTTTCTGTTACACGCTGTATAAATATAAAAACTACTGAATAAAGAAATTGTTAGGCGTTGGATTTTATTCGGAGTCTATATTAATTTATTACATTATTGTACGCGATTAAAAAAAGAGTAATATTATGTCGGTTTTAGCGAAATAAAATAAAATTGGTGGCGCGGCCAGAGAGTAACAGTATGCTTCCTAGCCGCACGACCACGTACACTGCACTAAATGGTCATATAAATATGTACAGACGCCAGCATATCAAGCTACTACAATCTGTCATATTTTAAAAATAGTTGCATCAACTTTACCGCTATGGCATTAGGTATACGGTTGATTATTCCCAATCAACCTTAAACCTAATGCCATAGCGGTAAAGTTGACAGGTCTTGACAGTTTCGGGAAGGTTGATGTGCTGGCGTCTGTACAAATTAATTGGTAAACAAATGTTCATCTATTGTTCGTTCTATTAATTATTAGAAATAAACGCTCTCACTCGCAAACCGTTAAGGGCCCAGTCCAGTAACATTGACAGCCTGTCGAAATATTCGATGTGTTTTTGACTAAAGTTCTATAGGAATTGCAATTATTTTTAATGCACCATAAATTGCATAACTACGTATTTTTGTAAAGTTCATAGAACTCGCTCTTGTTGCGTAAATTTGGCGTTGAAAAGAGGTCTCTCGCGCCCAACGCGAGGACGAGTACTGTTTCTGCACTCCTTCCTAGGCAACAGAGGCTAAATCGAAAAATCTACCGAGCCAATAAAAACCTTTATATCCTTGTCTTCAAAGTTGGCTCCTTACTTAATATAATTATTGTCTTTGATTTTCTTAATCTGATTACGACAATACCGTCAAATTTATTGGTGTTTGCTCTAAAAAAATACGTAGTTTCTGTCAATAGATTTTTGTTATTATTCGAATTTATCGAAGGGCATTGTTGAATGACACGACAAATTAAAAAACACATTAAAATTAACATAAACTCAAAATTATTACTATACCAAAACACCCATAAATTCACAGTTTATATACAGAAACGTTTGCCATATTTCCTTAGTGATCGCCTAGCGGTCGAGCATCATATAATTATACGGTCGAGAGTGACCGTCGAATTGGAGGGGCCAAGTCTCCAATGCCTTTCATACATATTATATAAAAAAACTAATACCATTAATCTACTATTTCCTACCTTTGATATAATTTTAGCTACCTCATCAGTTACATAATATTTTAACAAAATGCTTGGTATCAAGATGGAGGGACCAAACTGATAGACTACTTCTTGGAATGTTCTACCTACTTAGTGTTCTAATACTTTTATTCTACCTTAATATTATTGATTTAGGCTGCCCGAAAAATATTTCGTTTCAAAGATATCGATTATACAGCGTGTAACAGAAAGGATATAATCATATGGAATACTGTGGTACGGACCATCAAACTGAACAACTTTCTCTATGGGACCACCATCGAAATCGTAAAAAAATAATCAGCTGTCCCATACATTTGGGTCGAGTAGGTATTGAAATTTTGTATAGGACAGCTGATTATTTTTTTACGATTTCGATCGTGGTCCCATAGAGAAAGTTGTTCAGTTTGATGGTCCATACCACAGTATTCCATATTATTATACCCTTTCTGTTACACGCTGTATAAGTTGGTCCCTAAACTTGATGATTCAATTTACAGGTAATGGGCGGTTGATTTTAGACCTTCGAAGGATATTTTTGAATTGATATTTGGAAGTTTCTCAAATCATTTGGCATAACAAAGTCCCCCTCTAGTATTTTATCGTTCTTAATAAACATTTTTCAACGTCTGCGACGCTTGCGGTTGATGTTAAGGATAAAACTATCCTTGATATTACTTCCAAGCCAATGTTTCCTCCTGACCCTTTTTCTTTCTCCCCCGTGAGTAACGTTGAGGTCCATAAATATTTTACCTCAATTAAGTCTAAGGCTGTGGCTGTGATGGGGTCAGTCGAACTATGATATCTTTTATGATCGAGAACTTAATTCCAATTATTACGCACATCATCAATTCATCTCTGCAGACTGGTGTGTTTCCTGCAATGTGGCGTAAGGCTTATATTATCCCTCTCCCTAAAATTTCCAACCCTAGTTTAGCTAATCACTTTAGGCCGATCTCCATTCTCCCATTCATTTCTAAGATCCTAGAAGCAGTTGCCCTTAATCAAATATCCTCCTACGTATTTAAGAATGACCTGTTGTCCAGTTTCCAATCTGGTTTTTGGCCTGGCCACAGCACAGCCACAGCTCTGCTTAAAGTTACTGAAGACATAAGAGGTGGCCTGGAGAATTCGAGATTAACGGTCTTGGTTTTAATAGACTTTTCCAATGCTTTTAACACCGTTGATCACGACATTCTCCTGGCCATACTGGCTCAAATTGGGGTCTCTTCGTTGTCACGTGATTGGTTTTCATCATATCTTCTTGGTCACCAGCAGGCGGTGCGTGATGGTCAGGATTGCTCTGACTGGTGTGACCTGGTAACTGGTGTTCCATAAGGCGGTATACTCTCTCCTCTCTTATTTTCTTTATTTATTAACTCCATCACTGCTGTTCTCAAATGTTCTTACCATCTGTACGCTGATGACTTGCAACTATACGATCAGTCAGACATTGCCAACCTTGACAATTGCATTTTATCACTCAATGCTGATCTTCGAACTATCGAAGAATGGTCTGGCAAATTTGGGGTTTCTGTTAACGTCGGGAAATGTCAGGCCATCCTCATTGGTAGTTCGTACTATTTGAGAAATGTGAACACTAGCCAACTTATGCCACTGATGTACGAAAACTCCGTCATATCTCTTTCACCGCACGTAAAAGACTTAGGTCTGTACATTGACGGCAGTTTAAGTTGGAATAAACACGTGGCTCAGGTGAGCCAGAAAGTCACGTTCTCACTGCGGTCTCTCTGTAGATTCAAGCATTTCCTGCCATCTAGCACCAAACTTCCTTTGGTCCAGTCACTTGTACTTCCCAGTATCGACTATGCTGATGTTTGTTATTCTGATCTTTCCCAAGAACTTCTAAATAAATTGGATCGACTTCTCAATAATTGTATTCGCTTTGTTTTTGGCCTTCGTAAATACGATCATATTTCTTCCTTCCGTTCTCAGCTTAAATGGTTGCCTATCCGACTCAGGAGGTCCCTCAGATCTCTCTGCATGCTCTTCACGATTATGAACGATCGATGTGCTCCCGATTATCTAAAAAAATACTTCGAAGTGTTGGGCAGTTCTCACAGTCGTAACCTTCGAGCTTCCAAGAATCTACTTCTCCAAATTCCTTCACACCGCACCGGTTTTAAGTCAAATTCTTACGCTATCTCTACTATAAAGCTCTGGAACGCGCTACCTTTTGGCATTAAAAGCTGAAAGCAAATTCACTTTTAAAAGAAAAGTTCGTAAACACTATCTAAGTCAGAATAAATAACTCTCAATTTGAAGTCGAGTCACGGTAATTATTATTAGGTTTTTCGTTTTATATTTTGGTATTTGTTATAATATTTATTAGTTTATCTTATATATATTATGTGTATTAGTATCACTATAAGTACTTATATATATTTTTTTAGATATTTATTTTGTACCCTACCACAGCGTTTTCTTATTGAACCCAAAGGTTGACTGGTAGAGAATGCCTAAAGGCATTAAGTCCGCCTATGTGCCACTATTGTACATGAAGTTTAAATAAATAAATAAATAAGTATTTAATACCTATTTACTAACTTCAAATCCTGCAAAATTTCTAATGTTAAAGTTTATTTTTACGAGGCAAAAAATATGAAATAAGTTGGTACCAGGGCTGAAGGCACCTTTTTTTTTTTTTTTTTTCGGATGTGAAATCATCAAATAACCCCTCCCGCTCTGGGCTGAGCAGGAGGGAGTGTCAGACTTTTACTGACTAAAACCCATCCATGTTCCTTCCTTTGCCCTTTGTGTTCCAGGGCCGCGGTATCTCTTTCGAACAGTCCCGCAACCCTGGCAGGCATCGGTCCTTTCGGACCCCTTCCTGTTTGCTGACTCTCTTTGAGGCGCGCGTGGAACACGAACGCGCCGTGGACACGGCCTGTCGTCATAAGACGGACGGACGGCGAGCTAGCCCATAGCTCACCGTCCACAGGCCCGCGAGGGCTGAAGGCACCTAAGAAGCCGATTCCTGTCGGCTTCCCTTCGGGAACAAGGCACTCTACCGACTCTACATAGTGTCTAGGTGTCTACTGTAGTCAAATAGTTTATTACATTACATACACATCTGTGGGTATGACATCACAGTACAGTACAGTACAGTACAATACAGTCATTTAATACATCATAGGATTAAAAACATTTAAAAAATTACAAAAAAATTCAAGTCAACAAATAAAGCAACAGGTGGCGCCAATGGTAACCACCATTGGCGCGTGTGTGTGTCAAAAATGAGGTCAAAATAAACAAAGAAAAATAAACGAAAATACATCAAAAGCAACAATTCTCTTTGGCTTCGCCTGACTCAATTTTGGCCACTGGTAGATACTATCGACCCGACTTGAATCTGGCCACCTTACGGAATTATTTTGCTTGCAGCATCCGGCCGCTATAGAAGCGCTTATTTACGCTCATCAATCAATAGAAAAAAAAAATTCAGAGCAATCAGATGCTGCGATGGCAGCATCTGATTGCTCTGAATTTTTTTTTTTCCATTTTTGTATAAAAGTCGTAAAGCGGTTCACAGAATACATGACCTACCTACTAAGTTTCAACTGTAAAGTCTCAACAGTTTCGGAATAAAGTGGCTGTGACATACACGGACAGACAGACAGACAGACCGATTTGAAGGTAAGCTTTTCTAGGCCCCCCCCACGTAATATGCAAAATTTAGCCTTCTCGGTTCACATGAATTTCCAAATGTATACAGGGTGAATTTTTCAGGTGGGTGTGGATGGCCAAATCCGAAAATGTCTGTGAAAAATCAATATTCGCCAGGAATCGAACAAGTCGGTTTTGAAAAAAAAAAGCACTATTATTACACCTATCGATAGCATCACCATTAAGAATCAAATTCTGGGAAGTAATGACTTAGGATAAACAAAAGGAAGGAGTTCATTTTTAGGGTTCCGTAGCCGAATGGCAAAAAACGGAACCCTTATAGATTCGCCAAGTCTGTGTGTCTGTCTGTCCGTGTATGTCACAGCCACTTTACTCCGAAACCATTAGGACTACACAGTTGAAACTTAGTAGGTTGATGTATTCTGTGAACCGCTTTATGGTTTTTATACAAAAATAAAAATAAAATAAGATATAGATTTCAGTAAGGCATTCGATAAGGTTGACCATAATATTCTACTTAAAAAACTAAATCAATTTGGAATAGGTTATAGGGGGATCATTGCTTAAATGGTTCCATTCTTACCTTGTTGGTAGAAATTCAAAAGTGGTCATCAACGGTCACCATTCTGACACTTTTCCAGCAACATCGGGAGTCCCACAGGGCTCGTACTTAGGCCCTGTCCTCTTTAACATCTTTATTAATGACATAACGTTATGTTTCAAGCACTCTAGTTTCTTCCTGTTTGCTGATGACGTCAAAATCATGAGACCAATAGTGACAGACCTAGACGCTGCACTGCTACAGGCAGATCTCGATAGAATGGCGGATTGGTGTAGAGTAAACAGAATGTCGCTTAATGTTTCTAAATGTTTTTATATGCAATTCTCTCGCAATAAAACAGTGCAAACCCACAATTACACATTGCACCAGCAAACACTACAAGAAGTAGATGAAGTTCGTGACCTGGGAATTCTGTTTGACAAAAAACTGAAATTTGACAGGCTTATACTGAATATTACCTCAAAAGGGTTCAAGGTGCTCGGATTTGTCTTGCGCAATAGCAAAGAATTCTCTAAAGCGTCAACTAGAATTCACTTAGATCCAAATTGCTTTTGTGGCGGGGCCTGAAAGTGCCGCGCATGCCATTCCCAGATATTTTATTTCGTGTACACATCCTTTTGCTATAAGTATTCTACTCTTTGGTAGACAAGCCCCAGAGGGAGGGACATCCGAGACGTGGTAGTTAGGCTGAATGGGCGTAAGCTAACTGGCAAAAGAAATAGTTTTGCACTTAGAATAGTTTAATTCCAAGTGATTGGCTTTACTCCATGTTACCCATCTGCATAGCTTAGCCTCTTGGCGGGATATTACTTGCGTAATGATGAGAGCCAAATGGTTCCATCTGAATTGTATGAGCGGCGTTAAAAATACGCGTGCACGCGCACCCGCATGAAGTATTTTAGCGGACGCCCTTGACTTGAATCAAACCGATCATAGTATTACAATCAAAGGCTACGAGTCTTATCACTTATTTATTTCGAATAAGCATGAAAAAATACAATATCTACTATTTGTCATGAGGTTAGTCAAGGAAAGGCAAATGGGAAGCCTGCCTGTATATTTAATTTTAATACAATTTATAATAATTTTATTTCCTTTGCAAGGATTTTACAAACATTTGCGCTATTACAAAATAACGATCATATTAAAACGTAATCATTGCAAAATTAATACAGTACATGAGTACAATAATTTCATTTTTTTTCCGTAGATATTTTACCTGTATAACCTGTATTTGTTCAGCCATCGCATCGGTGAGACAGACCCCTTAGTTTATTTTCAGTAGTCTTGACCTTTCCTCAAGGCTTTACATCTGGGGACAATGTTGCAATAGTTGTCGCCCCCGTCGTGAGACAGAAGTCCGCGGGCACTTGAACTCTGTATCATCAAGAACAGAGCCGGAATCTAATGTTGACAAACACATTGTTCGTAAAAAAATGTCCATGATTTAAAAACATTACGACTTTTGTACTAGTGCTAACTCGCCTATTCTTCTCGAGAACTCGCTAAGTCCTTTTCTATTAGCAGTTATGAAAAAGAGTTCTTCTGATATACGATACAGCCAGCTCGAAAGCCTAGGATATCTGAAAAAAAAATAAGTAGTGAAAAAATTGCGTATTTTAATCAATTTGATCACTACCACTCTATTATAGTAAATTATGGATAGTAAATTAATAAATTAAATTAAATAATAAATTCCACTTTAAAGCTATGAAAGTAGTGAAACTAGTGAAACTATCCAGGTGGCCAGGGCCAAATAAATTGGGGCTGAGTAAGTAGCAGATGATCCCACCTATCCACCATTTTCGTATGTTCAACGTTCTGCCATACATCCTGTATGTCTACCTGAATAATTGGTTCAGTTTTACTCACTTGTTTCTATCAACTGGGACCATAATATTGAGCGTGCTGATAGTGGAAGCAAATGCAATGTCGCTCAGAGTCGCCCAGCTGCCACCAAACCAACTTCGCTCAGCCAACATGCTCTCTAGATCACTGTACGCGGATTCAATGTCGACTACTTGATGTGGCATTATGAAATTACAGCTCTCATTTAGGATTGGATACTGAAAACAGAAATTAAACGCCTGATGAAATAAAAACATTGCATCGCACTACTGCCAAATAACGTGATCAAAATTTAAATCTTCTTGATTGTTTCTTAGAAAGATTATGCCTTGTGCATAACAAGTAGAAGAGGTATCATCCTGATCTCTTCGTATCAATAAAAGAATGTTTCATTTTCTATTTTTGTGGTACTTCCAGTGGTAAAAAGCATATTGGTCACGAGTTTATTGAATAAACCTGAACTTACAGCAGCTGCACGATACCGTGGATAAATTGTGGAACTGTTGTAATGCAAATGTTGGTCCATTATAGAACGCCCTCCAGGATCTTTCGGCAACAAACGGCCAGAATCGCAGTACCGACCCGCCAAGTACGTACAAATTGCATGACTGTAAGCAAAAGGAAAAGGAGAGTAACATTTTGAAAGAAATTTATAATAAATTACAAGTATATTGTACGTAGGAAAAGTAGGGAATTAATTTGTTAAGTTTATAGTGCTGAAAATAATGTCCCAAACAATTACAAAAATCAATAAAAATGGAGTGGTGGACTCACCTATCGCATAACACGAGTTCACGATCCTTGAGAACTGGTAATGTTTGTAAAGGATTTAGCTGCAAAAATGAAAATAAATGTCGGTAAATTTCATTTTTTATCGCCACAGTTAACCTTGTCGAAAATAAGATTAATATTATGACAGCCATGGCATTTATTAAAATACTGTTAGTACAGATACCAGGCCAACTCATCAAGCTACTCAAAACTGATACATTTTCAAAATCAACCTTGGATCTTTAGCGATAAAGTTGAAGAGATTTTAGTAGATTGATGTGCTGGCGTCTGTTGACGTGATGTGACTTCAATTTAAGTGACACAAACGCGGATTACGAAGGACAGGGTGTTTTAGTTATGGCACAGTTTGGAAGAGGGCCATGTCCCGCAGTAGGCTGAGTCGATTAATTGATTCGTTTCTTTGACTTTCCTCTACCGGGTGGGAATGGGTTTATCCCATTCACATTCATGCTCACGACATTTTCGACATTCCTCCGCAAGTAAATAAAAGCTTATAAAAACATATATCTTACGGAGCTCATCTCCGGCGTTCTATGTTCTCCCTTGTCCATGTTCACATCCACCTCCGTGATGCTAAGATTCATGGAGTCTAACGCCATCATCACAGCTCGGCAGGCGGGACTTCTGTCCGCTTTCCATAATGTGCAATGTCTGTGATTGATTAAAGAGAGTAAGTACACTAGCATAATTATTTAAATTGTTGACTGTGACGGTTGATAACAGAAGAATGGAAGAAAATACGTGTTACGCGGACCGCGACCCCGAGTAACGTGAGAGAAGGGAAGGACGATGATGACTAACAATTGTGTCATCAGAATACTCTTGTTTGACAGAATCTGTTTCCGACAGCGCTTTAGTCAGGAAGGCAACCGGGGTAACCCGTCAGTCCCGTCACCCCACATACTCGAAAAATGTACTTAACAATATTCATTTGGTATTATTTTTGTCTCTTTCTAACGCTCATCTATTCTCTCGAGAGTGAACAGTATAGCGATCAGCGGTAAGTCGTTGTTTTTGTTATTTTTATATTGATATTGCTGGGGTGACGTGGTCGTCACCCCTGTTGCTTTTGAAGTAAGTTTAATTTTTTGTGATACTAAAATAAATGTTTGGTTTATAAGTTAAAAATGGCTTCAATTTCGAATGAGCAGATTCGAAACTACTTGCAAGGGATTGCTGAAGCTAGCTCGGATGATGAGTGCCGTTCAGAAGATGGTGACATCTCTGCAAATGATGATAATGTTTCGGTGCACTCGGAGGAGGAGGATGGCATGCTGGATCAAGCTGGTATCAATTCTATGGTGCTTTAAATGGACGTTAAACATCAAAATACTCCTGCCAACAAGTTCCGGAGCAGTTATATAAAGAAATTAGCTTTACAATTGGCTGAACCGTAAATGAAGTGTCGTTCGAGTAGCCACGAGAAAATTAGGAGTCACTTTAAGTGTTATTCTAAATATAAACCAGGACTCTACTGAGCCCCCTTTATAGTTGCAGAAACAAGCAATATGTACACTTTGTCCAAGAAAACGGGATAAAAATGTAAAAACATGTTGCACAAAATGCCTTCAGGTCAGTCCGCTTGCTCTGAACATCGTAAAGATATTTGCTTAATTGAATTTAATGCAAAAAAATAATAATACCAAATTATACACTATTTTCATATTTTTAATTGTATTGCGATTGATCTCATAACAAAGACATTCAAATATTTATGAGCGATAGACGGGACAAGACGGCGAGAATCGTGTTCCAATACTTGTTACTCTTGGTCACAAATCGTTCTGTATAGTAGTCGAGCGCCATTAGATAATAAGGTGGAACGAAGGTGGTCGGATTTTCATGGGACTTTTTTTATTAAGTTCCTGGAGGTGTGGAGAAGAAAGTTAAAAACCTTTTTGAAAAAATAAAACCGACTTAAAAACACAAAAACGTGGAAAAATAAAGCTTCAGAAGTCAGTGGCAAAAAATCTCAATCGAACAAACAAAAGTCAACGACGCAAAAAATCCGCATCAAAATTCGTGGCGTAGTTTTAAAGATCTAAGCATGCATAGGGACAGACAGAGGGAAGCGACTTTGTTTGACTATGTAGTGAAGCTTAGAGATTTTTATCATCCTGACTAAGAGATTATTGTTTTACTCATTGTAAGTCATATTCAGAGGTCGGATAATCGGATGCATAGATATTACCTACAAATAGTTGTTGCTTACAAAAGTAAAGCGGCTTCTAAAATACATACATATATACCTACACTCACGCCTTTTTCCATCATGGAGTAGGCAGATACCACATAACCCCACATGCTACGATCCTATTAAAAATGTAGGTATCTAAAATATTATATGAAAATAAAACCTTGCACACAAAAGACGCGCCATCTGTCAGATTTAGATTTTAATAAAATATTAATACAATTCTAGGTAAATAATATATGATTTTATTCAACAGAACACTAAATTTAACGATCCGGTATCGCGGGTTTTTAGCATGTTGGAAATCCATCCAGAATACAGACGCCGCGGAATAAGGCCACGCGCTGCCGATAACGTCAGCTGGGCCGTAGTGGGCGGAGCTACGCGCTGCGCGCCACTTCCCCTGCTTCACCTCCTCAATTACAAAATTTGCTGCTTAGAGTGCCTAGTTAATTTTCCAGGTTTTTGTGTTTTTGAAGTCGGTTTTATTCTTTGCAAAAAAGTTTTTTTTTATATAATTCCTTTTTTAGTTGTATCTAATATTCTACACAAATATTTGCTTTCAGGGTAATAGGCTTATCTACAATGTGTAACAGAATAAACGCACAACCTCTTACGGGGTCATTGTACTCATCATTATGAATAACTTTCACTATGGGACCAACAATGAAATCGCGAAAAAAAAAAAAGAAAAAATTGAAGATCTGGAACACAAATGAAATTTGACTCTACTGGCCAAAACTACCATTTATTATTTTATTTTATCAAATAAATAAGCCTTCGGGCTTATGTTATTTGAGTGTTTAATTTCCTTTTTGATTTATTTTCGTGACACGGTAGCCTACCCGGTAACGCAGGGGAGCAGTCACTTACATTTTAATTGATCAGGTATCTTCAGAATTAAACTATAACTATGCCTAGAAAGAGGTCAAATCTTTCCCAACGTTCCAAAGGAGCTAAAAGATTGAGGATCATAAGATCCCAGATTGATTTTAACATCCTATTTGCAAAATAAATAATTTCATTTCATTTCCCAAGAATCTACCGAAGAGCGTCAGGAGAGACTTGATGCTGTTCGAGAACATCAGGCTGCAACTCGCTCCGTAGAAACCTCTTCGGATCGCGAAGCACACCTGCGTTCTCAGCGTATTTACGCATTTACATCCAGGTCCAGGACCAGTGAAGAAAATGATGCGCGACTGACCGCTGATCGTGAACGTCATGCATTGTCTCGTGAGTCGCAGACGTTCACGGATAGAGAATTGCGCATGAGTTCTCAGCGTATCTACGCATCTGCTTCTAGGTCTCTAGAGATAAGTGCGGAACATGATGCGCGACTGTCCGCTGATCGTGAACGTCACGCATTGTCTCGCGAGTCGGAGACGTTCACTGATAGAGAATTGCGCATTTTTTAAAAGTTATTTGCAATATTATTGTTAATTCAGTGTACCCTTGGGATCCGCTGCAGAATAACGGGAAGAAAAGGTATTTGTTGTGTAGGTATTAAGTCTGGGCAACATATAGGCTATAATTTATTTTGGCAATTGGAACACCTGATGCAGAACCGCAACAGAACAGCTAAAGTATAAGAGATATAAAAATGGTGTCATAGCAAAAATTATTCCACGTGAAGAGCATTTTCTGCTGTGAGAATAAATTTGGAGATCTGGAACCCTGTTGTGGAACTCCAAAGCCCAGCGACACTATAACATATTAAGGAATGACGTCTTAGCAAAAGTTGTTTAGTCTGATGGACATTTTCTGTGGACTTACGAAAATGAAAGATCTGGAACGTCTTCAATCGTCTCGCTCTTCCCGTTGTTTTCCCGTCCCCGGGCCTCAGAATTCTACATCAGAAGTTTCAGATCTTCCATTTTCTTGACGACCCCGTTGTCGCTGGCAAAAGCAACAGGATCCGCGTACGAAGTCGCGGGCAGAAGCTAGTCCCCAATAAAATGTAACTTATCATACCTAACTGTCGAATTCTGGGTGTACATACTGTACAGTCAGAGCATACAGGCATTATGTTATGCTATAATATTGTGTAAACAATAAACATCCAAGCGATTGCAGCAATCACGACAGATTTTCTGTCTACTATTGAACTTTCCATCATCAGCTCAGCAACATGAGATGATGATTACCAGGCACAAAATCTGAATTGCGTTAGAAAGTTTAGGAAAAACATTGTATGTCATTGTAAAATTTCAGGGTTGCTCTCGATTTCCCTGGGATCCCATCATCGGATTCTGACTTTGTGACAACGCGACCCAGTAGTATAGGCCTTCGAATAAAAAATAATTTAGAAAATCGATCCACAATTAGCGGAGAAATCGTTGAACATACATTAAAAAAAAATACAAACAGTCAAACTTATAACCTCCTCCCATTTTGTTTGAAGTCGGTTAAAATATTGTCAAAGGATTTTGGTGAAACATTAGTGAACCGCTAACAATACATTTCATGGTAATAGGCTTATCCCAATAAAATGGAACTTAACATATAACTGCACAAAAGTTGTACTTTACACATCTGCGTACCCCCTCAGAGCAAACAGGCGTGATTTTATATTATGATGTTGTGTAAACAATAAACATCCAAGCGATTGCAGCAATTACCAGTCACCACTGATTTGCTGTCTATAATTGAAGAGTTCCATTGTTTAACTCCGAAGATTAGCATCTGATCTTCACCAAATTTAAACGGGACCACCATGAAATTATATTCTTCCAAATAAAAAAAGAATCATCGAAATCCGTTAACAATGGGGGCTATAGCGTATGAATTCACCGCTAGAGGCGCTAGTGTTGCGCGAGGGCACCGAATTGTCAGATGTCATAGAAAGTTAAGGTGGATGCGCAAGGGTAGCCCGCGAAATTTAAATTTTCTTACGTTTATTGCAATTTGCAGGTCAGTGTCAGGTTGTATGTTGATGAAAATATGAATCGCGCCAGTAACACGTATGGAGTTACAGAATTATAATCACTCAAATCATCAATACAGCCCTCCAAGTTCATATAATCTCAAAGAGTGACTTTTTCATGAAATAGCTATTGAATGAATGTGCGGGCTACCCTTGCGCAACCACCTTAACGCGTTGCGTACATTTTTATCTCGTATTTTTACTAATATTCACAATAGGGTATATGCAAGAAACAAAACTTCTTTTATTTCTTAAAAATGCCTTGTATTGGACCATAAAAACATTGTGGTTCACTTGTTTAATTCTCTAATACAACACTTATTTTACAATTTAATATTTTATTTACCGTGTTTTTGTTGAAACGGAACGCAAACACAAAACGCATCGATTCCGGTAGTGACGTCAAAATTCATGTGTCAAAGAAACACTTTTAATTGAAAAGTACTTAAAGTTTCACTAAGATTTTACTATAATATTGTTGTTGCAATTTTTGCTTAAATAAAGCACTTACATTTTAGTAAAACTAATCTACTAAGGGCAAAAAATTAGATTCAAACAAGGCATATAGAGGTAAGTGACAACAAAGTCCTGACATAAATGGCCGCGATAGTCATGGACGTTTGCACTGTCGTAGAAAATTGTAGGAGTTTAATTATTATTTTTTGTGCGACAAGCAGTAGTTGAAATTAACTTTTAATTATTTTCTTGGGTTGATAGTACTGCATATTATTGATTTACGTGAAAAAAAATTACATGCATATTCCCTATTGTAGGCTAGATTGAGCTATTCCTGATTAATTATGACTTGAAGATTTTAAGTAGCAACTAAGATCTTATTTGTTAGTACTTGGAGGTAAAATGATTTTTAAATGTTTCATGCTTGATCATTTTAGGGAGATTATTGTAAATAATTGATCTAAAGTTTACACTATGTTGATAAACGTCTTAAAAAAAACTTTTTATGAAGTTATTGGTACTATAAATAAAATAGAATTATTGGCATGACCCTAGGCGACAATGGCGCCATCTGGTGAGCTCAAAAATGATAGCCCTCATTGAAATTGGATTGTGCTAGAGAGAAGAGATCTAAAAGACATACAGCGGACATTGGGAATAATTTCATACAAACATTTTGATCCCGACAAGCGGGGGCATTTGACACTACTACTAGACGTGGACAGAACGATTTGTGACCAAGTAGTAACAAGTATTGCATTCTCGTCGTCTTGTCCCGTCTATCGCATTTGAATGTCTTTGCTGTCATGCCAATCCACACCCACACACGGTCAGTTCTAAACACAGAGCATCATATTTATATATACCTAACTGATCCAATCGGCAGCGTCATGCCGATTGGACGTAGGAAGCATGGTGTATGGTCGGCATTAGAAAACAAAGATACCTACAGTATTAATTTTAACACGGATAGTTTATTTTCAAAATCAGTCGTCGAATTGTAGTCGTAGTGGATTCAGAGTGAAGATTCGAGTCTTTAAAACATATTGGCAGATAATCACTGCTCAGTATAAAATAATAAAGAGGAAAAGCTTACTTTACTCCCGCATTTGAAATACCACTTGCTGAAGCCCCCATGAATTGAAATATAGAAAACTTGTAATTTGGATTAAATAGGATACAAACTTCAATGAATTAATTCATACTGTATTGACGTATTGACTTCTCGACCATAAGTTTTTCAGGGAACTGTCGCGGAAGTAAAACGAGAAACCAGCCAGTTTTTTTTATGTAAAAATAATTTAAGGTTGAAAGAACGTAGGCTCTAATATTTTGCAGAGGACATAGCACACATCAAATCGGAAAGGTATCGGCACCGTATCACCTTTCGCCTTGTATAAACAGGCGTCAACATAACGTAAGCAAGCGGATCAGCAGCTCCGATACGTCAACTCGGCTACGGCTAGGCGACGCGGCGATGGCGACGCCGCGCTTACGGCTAGGGGACGCCGCACACGACTCGAAGTTGCCCTGTGAATGACAGCACGTGTGGCAACAGTAGTGTGCGGAAGAGTGGACGAAGAGACGTAAGCTCGGGTATTGAGAAACGTAAGCGCGGGGACGACGAGCCGTTAGCGAGTTGACCTCGCACCGCACCGCGGTTCGTGAGCTTGTCCCAAAGCGAGGCGATTACGTTACGATTCCGATTAGTGTGCGTTGCAATAAGGAGTTGTTAAGGAGTATGGTATATAGAACCTTATGATTTTTGATAACCTTTTAAAACTATAATGATGTATTGCTTAGCAACCGCCGTTATTCTGAAAATTATATTTTTACATGTCACAACCACGAGTATTATTTTATAATGATAAAATAGTTTTATCATGGTAGCAGAGCGTGGTTGGTCGAGTGAAAGTAATTAGAGAAGTCATCAACCAAGTTTATAACAATCCGGTAAGACAAATATTCATAATGCAATCACCAAGTTGTAAAATTGACATTGGTCACCTGGAGGGTGTAAAGAACTGGTCGACTTGGAAATTTAAAGCGACATTACTACTAAGAGGTATGCCCGGTGGATTAGATGCGGTAAACGGTGCTCTAATAAAACCCGTGAAACCTATTACCAACAATGTCGACGAAATTTCTCGATTTAATACTGCTCTCGAAAAATATAATAAAATTGATAGTTCTGCATTACTTCTGCTTACCGCAAATATGTCAGATGAAACTCTTCAGAAAATCATGCGTTTTAACTCATCTAAAGAAGTTTGGGACGAACTACATCGTTTGTTCGATGGCACGTCTGACGATAAGAGTTATGATCTATGTATGAGGTTTTTCAGCTATTCAAAGGATCCGTCACACGACATCACAACTCATATCTCCAAAATAAAAACCATTTGGTCAGATTTGATAAATGAACTAAGGAAGATAGATAAGTCTGAATTACCAGATATACTATTAATCTGCAAAATTCTGGATACTCTACCCGAACCATATTTCTCATTCAAATCAAGCTGGATGTTGATGTCAAAGACAGATAGAACAATAGAAAATCTGACTACACAACTCTGTGCCTATGAGCGCTCTATCTCTTTAAAAATTGAAGGTCCTGCAGAAGCTCTAGCATTACAGAATTATAACAAAGCAAAGAAGAAATGTGGATATTGTGGAAAAGTCGGTCACAAAGTCAGGCAATGTCTTAAATGGAAAGCTGACGGTAAACCAGCCAAGCCTGAAAGTAAACAGACCCCAACAAATTTGAACATAATGCTCATGCAAGTCAATACAGATGTAAATTCAATGCATGCAAACTATGATACATCGAGTTGGTTCGTCGACAATGGTGCAACTAATCATGTCACCTGCCGCAACGACTATTTTTCTAGTTTTCAGCATTTTGAAGATAATCGTATAGTGTTTACTGCTAATGGAGCTACTGTCAAAGCAATTGGCAAAGGTACTGTTGATTTGAAAACAGTTATCAATGGCAAGGAATCCAGAGTAACACTCTGTGATGTATGGTATGTACCTGATATTATGCGAAACCTATTCTCTGTACTGGCTACTCAAGACAGACTAAATAAAAGTGTTTTCATGTCGGAAAGGGAACACTGCTCGCTGAAAGTTGATGGACAAGTTAGACTGACTGGCAAAAGGATCAAGAATGGTGGCTTATATAAGCTCAATGTAGAGACTATTACAAAGCCAACACCTAATGTAAACATTTTGTCAACAGAAAACATACTACAACTGTATCACGAAAGGTTAGCCCATCAGAATAAAAAACACGTTAAAGGTGTTATAGAACGAGAACTAGGAATTAAAGTTCGACTAGATTCAGAATTGTGTACTGGCTGTATTTATGGTAAAACAAACAGACAGTCTTTCGGAACAAGAGTACGAGCTAAATTACCTGCAGAAATTTTACACGCTGATGTATGTGGTCCATTCCCTCCTTCTTTTAACAAATTTCGCTACTTCGTTTTATTCAAAGATGACTACAGCAAGTACAGACACATTTATTTTATTCGACAAAAATCGGAAGTTTACCTGAAACTCCGACAAATGTTACAAGAATGTAAAGTAGCTGGATACTCTGTTAAAGAATTTCTTAGCGATAACGGAGGTGAATTTGATAATCAGAACGTCAGGTGCATTTTACAAGAAGCTGGAATTAGACAAAGGCTCACGATGCCCTATACACCGCAACAAAATGGTCTTAGTGAACGTGAGAATAGAACCTTAGTTGAAGCCGCTCGTACAATGATGCATGCTCACGAAGAATTACCGTTTGCTACATGGGCAGAATTGATAAATACTTCTGCGTACGTGTTAAACAGAACTGGTCCAACTTCAGAAAATGGAAAATCTCCATTTGAATTGTGGTTTAAGAAGAAGCCAGCAATCAGTCACCTAAAAATAATTGGATGTGAATGTTATGCTCATATTCCTCAACAAAAAAGGAAAAAGCTATCTAAAAAGGCTGAGAAATGCATTCTCATTGGATATGAGGGTGATGAAGGCTATCGCTTACTGAATAAACATGGTAAACTCATAAGGTCAAGAGACGTTACATTTAATGAATCAGTATTGACTCCATTTGGTCAAAATGATTTGGAAGAACAGCCTTCAGTCGAAACACACTTTCCACTTTCAGTACCACCGATGTGTGATGCAAGGGAGGATGATTGTGTCGAAAATAGCTTGGATCGCGCTGCGAGTAGCTCTGATGAGCTTAGTTCGACTTTGCCCCCCACATCGCCGGATTTGGTTGTGAGTCAGGAAATAGAAAGCCAAGATGACTCTACTGAACCATTACAAACGTCTTCAGAAGCATCAATTCCAGGATCACCTCCTTATGAAGACGCCTTAGATGATACTGAACGACCAAGAATCTCAGATGATATAGCTGAGATAGCCACTAGAATGACTCTACGAAACAGAAGTCAAATACGAGCACCTATTAGATTCGGAGATTACGTCATGATGTCAGGTGAAATTGTTAATGAGATCAATGAACCTAAAACCTACAAAGAAGCAATGACTAGTACGCACAAAGATCAGTGGGTCAAAGCAATGGAAAGTGAGGTGAAGTCTTTAAAGGAAAATAAAACCTGGATAATGGTGGACCTTCCAAAAGACAGGAAACCTATATCTTGTAAATGGATATATAAGATCAAAACCAATGCTGATGGCTCTCTACATAAATTCAAAGCAAGACTAGTTGCTAGAGGTTATACACAGAAAAAGGGCATCGACTATGATGAGACTTTCAGCCCAGTTGCTAAGATGTCCACAATAAGATCAGTCTTAAGCGTTGCTGCAAATGAAGGCCTAAAACTCACACAGTTTGATGTATCAACTGCTTTTCTCTATGGTTCACTGAGTGAAGAAATATATATGAATCAACCTGATGGCTACTCTGATGGATCTAACAAGGTTTGTAAACTAAAGAAAAGTTTGTATGGTCTCAAGCAAGCGCCTCGGTGTTGGAATAAATGTATGGTGGGTTATTTAAAAACCATTGGATTCAAACAATGCGATACCGACCCCTGCCTGTTTATAAGAAACCGTGCAAGTAACAAAATTATTCTTGCTCTCTACGTAGATGACGGTTTGGTCGCTGCAACAAATCAGGAAGATTCTGAAAAGCTAATGAAAGAATTGAAGAGAAGATTTAAAATCACGATTAAAGATGCATCCTATTTTCTAGGATTAGAAATAGAGGACCATGACGATAATATAAAAGTGTCGCAAAAGCACTATGCTCAGAAAATTTTAGATCGTTTTGGTATGAGTGATTGCAAACCTGTTACTACTCCTATACAAAAAGATGGACTACCAGATCTGGATAAAGAAGTGGTAGACCCTGCTTTATTTCCGTATAGAGAAGCAGTGGGAGCACTCGCATATCTGACCGTTGGAACCAGACCGGACTTAGCATATGCTGTAAGCGTTGTATCCCGGAGTCTAGAAAACCCTTCTAAAGAAGACATCCAGAGGCTGAAACGTATCCTAAGATACATCAAAGGAACTTTCAACTATGGAATAGTTTTTAAGAAGAGCTGGAATGCTGGAATTCTAGAATGCTACAGTGATTCTGACCATGGTGGAGACCAAAGTACCGGACGTTCGACATCAGGCATATTATGCTTATACTCTGGAGGAGCAATATCCTGGACAAGTCGACGACAAACATGTGTTGCGATATCAAGCACCGAAGCCGAATTGGTTGCTGCCAGTGAAGCGGCTAGAGAGATTGTATGGATCAAAAGACTCTTTGGTGAAATATCTAAACTGAAAGAAATACCTATTCTAAAGGTTGATAATGATGCAGCCATAAAGATCTCGCACAATCCAGAACTCCACCGAAGAACCAAGCATATTGCTATACGACATTTCTATGTGAGAGAACTCGTTGCTAATGGAGAAATACGTGTAGAATACGTTCCCAGCGAGTTCCAACTAGCGGATTTACTGACTAAAGCATTACATAAGCCACGGATTGTATCAATCGCAAAACAGATTGGCTTGATATAGTAATAGGGTTGCCAAAAAGGGAGGATGTTAAGGAGTATGGTATATAGAACCTTATGATTTTTGATAACCTTTTAAAACTATAATGTATTGCTTAGCAACCGCCGTTATTCTGAAAATTATATTTTTACATGTCACAACCACGAGTATTATTTTATAATGATAAAATAGTTTTATCAGGAGTTTCATACAAAGAACACTGAACGGCTCGAGTTGATACGGTGCCGATTCCTTTCCGATTTGATATGTGTGCTACGTCCATTAGTTGTAAAAAAAAAAAAACCTCTAACGAGAACACGGCCCGGGCCGTGAATGGATTTTTATGCCGTTTGATGCATTGTAGGTACTGATAAAGCTCTAATCATATCGCAATGGAGTTTGAAGACTTTCAGATTTTACAATTAGACAGAAAACATAAGATTTAACATTTCGCCTTTATGTTACACTAGCTAAGCCATGTCATTTACTGGGTTAAGAACGATCCTATGTGTTAATGCAAGTTATAAACTATCTTTGTGCCAAATTTCACTTAAATCCATTCAGACATTTTTGCGTGATTGAGTAGAGAGTACAAACATACAACAAATTTTTTATAGCGGTATTATTTAGCTTGTAAAATATTTAGTTGTTCATGATTTGAACTTGAGACAATAACAAGGGGCTTGCCATGCATTATGGAAGAGGTAACAGGATGTTGAACTTGATCGGTGTGCGCTATCGACTCTTAGTTGTATAGTGTATTATCTATGCTATCGACCCGTAATCATTTACAAGTTTTATTTACTCGTTTTTTACACGTCCCCCGCCACAAGTCCTTTGGGTTTCTCACCGAACGGGAGTTTCGTTAGTGGTGAATAACTGTGCAAAAATGGCCTTGTTTCGTGGCAACTCTAATTTTAAATATTTCCAAATTGTGCGAAACGAAAGCAAAGCGAAGATAATAAGGTTGTAACTTTTTAATTAACTATTTTAAATTATTTATGGTTATAGATAGAATGCATCTTGCCTTGTTTTTCCGTGTTCTGCTCGTTCTCAAAACTTTGCTTAAATATTCGAAATATCACATCCACCCGACAGTTACCTTTGAGGGCCTCAGGAAACATAATTACTTACCAGTAAACTTATACTGTCACTTACGGGATATCTTCCGTGATTATCCATTATCCGCTGTTGCAAGCGCCATGATCGCGGGATGACTGGAAAATGCGGGTGGATGGTAAATAAACTGTTAGGTGCAAAAAAATCTGTCTAATCTCGGAAGTTAGCTCGTAAATGGCAGTGTAAGTTTAGTTATAAACCGTGAAAGTGCAAAACAATAATTTCAAGTAGGTACCTATTTTATTTAACAATTTATATTTCATTAGAAACACGTTTGTGACGAAGAAGCCGGTCCTCTACGGAGATGAAGCATCACCGCCAGTGAGGTTTGCAATGATGACAGCATCGCTCTTGAACATAGAGCTGGAGTTCCATAACATCGATCTATTCAAGGCGGAAAACAAATCCCAATTCTATAAAAAGGTATCCTAATATTTATACAGGGTGGAATCGACACAGAAAAAAAATATATCTATAAAATAAATTTTTCATCGGTAATTAAAAAAGGTCAGCTGTTCCATACGTTTTGACCGTGTAGGTGTTGCACTTTTATAGGAAACAGGTGTATTTATTTATTTAACTTTGAAAAATTTCCATGTTCGGAATGATGTGCTGAATATACGTGGTACAACCGTGGTGTAACCGTTTGTGCGTCGATGACCATTATTCCACCCTGTATTTTTGTAATCGGTTAACGATTCGTATTTCTCTTATATTGTAGTCCTCAAATGGTTAGGCAGGGGTGTAGTATAGTATAGTGCACCCATACGAGTATTTCACAAGATATGTTGAAGTTCCATGTAATAAAGGCGGAGCCTATTGCCAAACAAATCCAAACACCGGGTCGCTACTGAGTGATTTTTGGTGGAAGACCTCAATTATCTAGTTACCCGTCCTGGGAATTGATTCAGAACATCATGATCAGTAGCAGCGCTTTCGTCCACTACACTAACGAAGTCGTTGGTCTAGTATTCCACTAACATAAAACAAAAGGTTAGAACTGGACGAAGGTTATAGGACTCAGTGCTCACGATCACGACTGCATATTTTCTATAAGTAAATGATAAAAGTTGGCCAGATACAAGGCCCAGCAGTGCTATTGCGTATCTCTGTTGACAGTTCACATTGATCATGACTTGGCGAATTTTGATATACAATGACCGGTCTTGTTGGTTTCAACTGACGCTACCCGTGCAGCAGGGCTATTGCGTATCTCTGTTGACAGTTCATAGTGATCATCAGTTGGCGAGTTTTGATATACAATGATCGTACTTGTTGATTTCAACTGACGCTACCCGTGCAGAACTGACATTGTATATCAAAACTCGCCAAGTGATGATCAATAAGAACTGTCAACAGAGATACGCTATTGCGTATCTCTGTTGACAGTTAGTTAGTTAGTTAGTTGTTGCGTTGTTGTTGGCTATTGCCCTGCTGATGCTCGGCATCACGCTGGCGGCCACGAAATGGGATACCTATCTATCTTTACTAAAATTAGTCATTCTCTTTTTACTAATTGCAGATAAACCCGCTACAAAAAGTACCAGCGCTGTCAGTAAACGGGGATATAATTTGCGACAGCCACGCCATAGCGTTGTATTTCTGCAGAAGTAGTAATAATCAAGAATTGTACCCTGAAGAAATTATGCTCAAGACGAAGGTTGATGAATGGCTGTACTTTGATACTGGCGTTCTGTTTCCAATCGATAGTGCTATATTTGTAAGCCTAAGTATTATATCATTTGCAGTCAGTCTTATCAAATAGGACTCAAAATTGGCTGCTTGATCCTCTTACAGAAAGAATCTGTAATGAGGCCCATTTTAATGAGACTTATGGGTTTTAGTAACTAAGATATTTCCACTAAGAAATCGTTTGATATACTTAAATTAAAATAAATATTTTTCAGAGTGAATTTTTTGCTGGTAAATGGCCAGCTGACGAAATAAAGGTTAACAATTGGTATTCTTTATTGGACTATTTAGAATTGAAATTACGTAATCAAAAGTGGCTAACAGGTGATAAGGTGAGTGAGATAAAATCAGCACATAAGTTACAAATAAGTTATAGGTACTCTTGTAATAAGATAGATTCAAAGTTTTAAAATATTATTACCTATTACAGATGCGACTATGCGATGTTTGTTGTGGAACCACAGTAAGCTCTCTTGAAATATTAGTCCCACTGTTGGAACGACATGAAAATGTGAAAAAGTGGCTGAGAATGTTAAATAAACTTTCTTGTTTTGAAATAAATAAGCGTGGCCTAAAACGTTTGAAAAGTTTGGTTGAAATTCTAAAGCAGCAGTGGTAATGTTAGTTTTGAAGTATAATGTGCGTTCTCCTATTTTTATAAATACACGACTGATGGAATCTAGTTTTCTTTTATTTTATGTAAATCGACCAAAAACATTATTCTCGATGAAAGTTTAATTACCCATAAACAAATTCATTTACAATAGAACTATAGAATTTTTCCCAGCCCTCGCACAGTATATGTCAAAAATCTTTTAGTCTATGGCCGCTTATTGATTGGTCGACGAGGAGATGTAAAAAATGGCTGCCTTGCCTTCTCCTACTCAGGTAGAATTTTAAGAGATTTAAATAGTTCTTATGGCTAAAACCATGTAAATTTGCTCTCTAAAGTAAAATTTATTAATACATCTACAGTTTGGTGCAGTGCGACTTCAGTATCGAACGTGAAAACATTGAATTTTTTGACGTCAAAGTTTAGTGTACCGTGAACGGATTACGCTGCTCAAAAATTAATAGAATTTCAATAGTTTAGCCGCCTGTTTAGTCAAATAGTTTGTTTCAATTTATAGTGCAGAGATTATAACTGGTGTTCCATGTCATTTAATTAAACTTAACGTGTTATCAGACCACGTAATCGTATCCGTTTCATTAGGAACGTTGGACATGTCGTGAAGAGTATTGAAATGTCACACCCATAGCCGTTCAAAATAAGTTCGTAAAGTAATAATTTCTAGTGAGTTTTACGTTCTGAAAATGGGGCTTGACCGGTTGCAGGTGGCAGGGACCCACAGCGCTATATACGAAGCATACTATCATCAGGTGAGGACATAACACTTTTTCTTCTACTCCTTGTTAATTTTAATAATTAACTCAATTACTATGTTTCGATACAATTATGGGTTGTTTGCGAACATTCACACTTAGCTAGCATTATTTGCGTATTATTTTCAATTAAAACTGCCCAGTAAAGTGAAGGTCTAGGCCAATGTCTAATGGGGCAAATAAAAACTATGTAAAGAATAGTAACTCTTATTTCATACTGAGTAAAGACTACAATTACATTACAGTTCAGTTTAATTGTAATCAATATTTTAGCCTGTTCATACCCTGCTGAAAATAAAGTGTTAAAAAGCCTATGGAAGGAGAATCTGAATTTTGCTTTTTAAAACATGGTTTAGTGGTTAAGAATTAAAGAAGTTAAAGATGTTAGCACTTTAATAAGGCTTACCAACTTTACCTATAGAATGATAAGCATAAACACTGTTATTGAATTTGATTGACAGTTTATTTTCCTAAATTCATTGAAGTAATATCAAGTGTGATAAATGATGTTGTAGTAGATGAGTATTTCACTAAATAATACTCTCTTACAAGTACTTAGCAGTTCCCTTATTGGACTGTGTACAATCTGGAAAGACTACAAAATTAAATATTCATCAAAATGCTTTCCTCAGTTGCAAAGCATGCCCAATATAGGTCAAGGTTTCCAGTCAAATCTAGATACTTCTGTAACAAAAGTTAAAGAAACTTGCAAGTTATATAGTTCTGTGTTTCTAGTGATTAGTACTCTTTACACACTTGCTGCTTTTTTTTATATGGTAACTTTGTACAGTACCCCTCCCCCCACCCTTAAGAACAAAACATTCTTCATCCCTTATACTATTTTCTATAGTCTTAACAGCAGTGCAAGTATGTACTTTGCATCGATAAGACATCGAGATTGCTAAGGTTTGCATTTTTATCGATCTTGTTAACAAATTTGGAAGTAAGTAACACGCGACGATAAGATTTATCGTGGGCCAAATCGAGTCGCTAAGGATCGCTTGTCAAATGGCAACACTGAAGACGTCCAAAGACAAAACATATTTCTGTGGCACGACTAAATCGACTAATGTCCGAGATATTTAGAAAATCCTTGCTTTTCATAGATGTTTGGCATTGTAAACAATGTTTAAGGGCTTATTTTAGAGAAACTATCAGTATTTACCTAAATATCCGTTTATTTTGGTAAAAATACAGAAAATATTCCATTTTCTTAGCGTCGTCGTGTTTACCTTTGCTAAAATAAAAAGTTTGTAGTTGACAGTTCACATTACTTTCTTGAGAATGATAAAAATATGGTCAGTGGGTCGTGTTTACAATAACAATATTTCAATTTCAATTGAAACATGGGTGCAATCGACACAACCAAGGCAATCTGGCATTCCAAATTTGTGCTAGAATTCTTCTACGATGGCTCTTTTTTCAGCTGCACCTGGGAACTTCACGTAGGTGTGGAAGACGTAGCGTACTATTGCCCTCAACACTTCTCGCACAACCTTGCTCACAATTTTTTGGCCAAGGGCAAGATTGTACTCCTGCCCAATGCAACTTTGGTAGCTCTCAACTGCATAAAACCGTACGGCTGTCAAAACCTAAGTCATGAAGTTTTAGTATGTAATAAATGTGTATTTGGACTAGAAACTCTAGGTATTAGAAAGGGCGAGTTATTTTCAATAGGTTCCTAAGAACTTTAATAGGTAAAAATTGCAGTATGTGATAAAAAAGATCATAATTTTTGGGTTAGGTATGTTTTGTCTAGATCTCGAATGAAGTAGGCACCTATAGTAGCACCTATGCTCAGCCCAGAGCGGGAGGGGTTATTTGATGATTTCCCATCGGAAAAAAAAAAAAAAAGCAGTACATCACTAGCAAACCCCTAATGCTAATGAGACTACTTTTAGTCCTTCATTCGTGTTTCTTTTAACATTTTCATTTTATTAAGTTTGTTTTGAACTAGCTCAGAAAATTGATGTATCTATTTAGAGCACTGGTTCCCAAACTATGGTCCACGGACCACCGTCCGCAGGAGCTTCAAATATGGTCCGCGAAAGGTTAAAATATTATTCGTACTTTTTCACTTGCACAGAAGATGCAAGCTCAACCCAACCTAATTGACAACCTATCAGAGGCAAGGTGCTAAAATTTTTTGAGCTTGCTGGACTCGCTCTTGCAAGATTCATAACCATTTCTACAAAAATCAATTAACTTATTCCTAAATCTGTTTGAATCATTTTTTCGAGCTCACTCTAATCACTCTTGTATCGTTCACTATCTTAATTCTAAAGGTTGTCATCTCATTTTCCAATTTTGCATTGTGTGAGTTAAAGATTCAGCCCCCTAGATATAATCCTGTTGGTGTCCATGTTTATCTAGGACCTTATGGCCCCTGCTAACAAGGAAGACACCAAAGTGGTCCCTGGTCTAAGAAAGCTTGGGTACCACTGATTTGGAGGATGTCCCTTGTCATAATTCCATGTAATTTGCAGGCTGACCATAGCCACCTTTTATGAATCTTCTCAGTTAAGTCAGTTTGTTTTGTGCGTATAGGATTTCTTGATGGAAATCAATCTGACAAGCATGGTCATTTGCTTCACATAGACCTTTCCTAATGTGCCCACTCCTACCTTTTCACTGAATCTCACAGAGATGAGACGTATGTCTAGGCAGTGAAAACAAAGCTTCATAAGTCTGTACTGCTTCGTTGGTCAAGTGCTCACAAGCTCGACTGCTGAGCATGAGGTCTTGGGTTCGATTCACGGGTTGGGCAAAGTTTAAGGTTTTTCCATCAGGAATTTCTCAGTAGCAGCTGGCTCAGTTGTGCCCGGTTGATGGCAATAGGCTCGGCCCCTATTGCATGGGAGTTTAAAAACACAACTGGTGTAATGTGGGTGTACTATTAGGTACACCTCTGCCCTAACCCTTCGGGTATTACTGGCGTGACGTTATGTTATGTTTAATATATTTTCTGTTAGAATATTTTGTAAGTAACATCTTGAATCTTGCAGGTGGACCCCAATGGCGCTGGTACAATCCAAGCCCTGGATGCTGCACGCTTCCTCAAGAAGTCCCGGCTCAGCGATGTGGTGCTCAGCAAGATATGGGATCTGTCCGACCCCACCGGCAAGGGCTACCTTGATAAAGTGAGTTGTAACTTTTTTCCATTGAATGAGTAACTTGACGGACCTTAGGGGTCTATTTCGTGGTTGCTGTAAATACCTGCTTAAGAATGTTAATGTCTTACGGCATTTCATACAAACTTTGAACTCATTTGTACGCATAGACAAAAGTGCGGCTACGGATAGACGTAAGCGCGGCTACAGGAAAGACGTAAGCGTGGGGACGACGAGCCGTAAGCGAGTTGACCACGCACCGCACCACGGCGATTACGTTACGATTGCGATTAGTGTGCGTTGCAGTAAGAATACTGAACTGCTCGAGTTGATGCGGTGCCGATCCCTTTCTGATTTGATAAGTGTGCTGTGTCCTTTATGCGTATGAAGTTTCATTCAAATCGGTTCATCATCATCTGCCTATCCTTTTCCCAGCTATGTTGTGGTCGGCTTTCAGTCTTACCGGATACAGCTGAATACCAGTATTTTACATGGAGCGACTGCCTAGCTGACCTCCACAACCCAGTTAGTACTGGGTAATACGATACTTCTTGGGCAAAACTGGCCGTCAGACTTTTTGGGCCATTGACTATCTGTAACGACTGTCAAAGATCTACAATTGACAGCCGGGACAAACGGCTTAACGTGCTTTCCGAGGCACGGAAAAAACTCGGTATGTAATGGGCGGTCACCCATCCACAGACCAACCTAGGCAAGCGTGGCTTAATTAACCTAAAGATCGACCTGAGCGGCTGTTATTATTTTGCCACGAGCTCTTCAATATTCCCTATTTCATTAAAATCGGTTCAGTCGTTTCGAAAACAATTGAGTTAAAAGTTTGAATGAAATGCCGTAAGACGTTCACGCTCTCGAGGTATTCAGTTCGCCTGCATATCTTTTCATGTTGCGTCTAATTTCTATAAATAAAATCCACCAGATGTTAACTAGGTGTTTTGTAAAATAGACCCTAATTTTCTAAACACACAGTAGCAACTTATGAATGTTTGCATACGGTTATTCTGGATGACAACCGTAGCATAGTTGTGAACCCTTCCCAACTATGCCCAAAAGGATAATGATGTTGTACTTTGCTTAATTCATTCGTGTTTAATTAAGTAATTGAATTACTATAGGGACTGGGTTCATAGATTATTGCCCAATACAATGTGTGAATTAAAATTAGGCCGGCTCAGTACGGAGCATTTTATGAAATAATATTTGACTACTCCAAACATAGAAAAGAAAAACTTAGGAAGATTTTAAGCTTTCACGACTCATAACTAAACTTATACTGTCACTAGTGTCACTTACGGGATATCTTTATTCATTACTAGCTGTTGCCCGTGGTTTCGCTCGCGTTTTGGTCGGAAACTATCCCACGGGCACGTTGTAAATATAGCTTATGGCACTCGGTGATAATGTAGCTTCCTATTAGTGAAAGAATTTTCTAAATCGGTTCAGTAGATCCCGAGATTACCCCCTACATACAAACTTACAAACAAATTTTACCTCTTTATAATATTAGTACAGATTATGAACTGAGTTATGGGAGCTCATAATAATGGATAATCACGGAAGATATTCCGTAAGTAACATTAAAGTTTCATCAAGATTAAGTAAGATCTGAGATAAACCTACGTTTCTGCTCATCCAAAACAGAAAACAAAGTGTCCCCACAGAAAGAAACACAAAATATGACATTCTCTCTCAGAATAGACAAAGGCATCCAAATGTTTGCACAGAATGATATGAATGTACAATGTGTTAACACAATGAGATGTGCCAATCATACTGATAACGGTCTTGTGTTATCAGTAGCATTAGAGGGCCAGGTAATGATTCTTATTCGGGAGTGAAACTATTGAATGCTGAAAAGTCAATGGCATTTTGCGGCGCACGTGCCCTGTTGATCAAGCATGACATTCCGAAATGCGGCACTTCTGCCTAACACTACGGCTGTTTCTGACGTGATATTATGCAATGTAATGATTATTTTGCGGGACCATACATTTTCGTGAAGGTTGGAGCTGGTTGCGGGCAGTGCAAGATCGGTTGTTGTGGCGATGCCTGGGATTGGACTGTCTTCTTGCGCCAGTCGACGCGACGTTTCGACTGAAATGATGATAGATTTTTGTAATATATGTATAGGCACTAGCATACATTGGGATTTGTAAAGATCTCTTTTCTCCAGCAACACGACAACCTTGGTCAGATGATCGGATCGCCATGTCTTTCGTGTATGTAATGTACTAATTAATTAGGCTTTTTAATTTGGAATTTGTCAATTGTTTTTACGAGCAATGCGCACCAAAACACCCAATTTAAAATAGCAAATCTTGCTGTAAAAACTTGTACTTATCCTCATAAATTGGAGATCTGGGAAAAAAATAATATAGCATAGCAGCTGTGTTAGAGCATAATATTTTCGTTTAGCGCTTTTTCGTAAAAAAAAATGCACTATGCGTATTACTAGGATGTTTTATCGCGCATTGGATTTTCAAGTACTGTTTAGTGCTTAAAGTTCAGAGTTGATCATCCAACAGTACGCTTTTTTAACGCGCTGGTAGTGTGTACTCTGTTGAATTCTCAATTCTCGGCTCAATTCCGAAAGTTGAAAGTCCGATACGGGATATAAAATGGTCGCGTTCAAAAATCACCCGTGCCCACTAGGGCTGGTTGGCTGTTGTTGGTCTCAATTCTCCACACACTCCATAACCCAATCGATGTTAGAAAATGTCAAGTTAAAGCAGGTATTGCGTGCAAGTTTCGATTAATCAAACTGTCGTTGTTTAGTTTCACTAACTTTGGAGGTGGAGGCGGGGGGAGGGTTTCTTTAAAGTTTGCAGTCGTTTTATACAAGTCTGAAAGTCTAAAGACCCCTCTTACCAAGGGATATCAAGTCAGATAGGCAGTCGCTCCATGTAAAATACTGATATTCAGCTGCATCCGGTTAGACTGGAAGCCAACCCTAACATAGGTGGGAAAGGGCTAGGCAGATAATGATGGAGATGGTGTCTAGGGCCGTTTTAGCTAGCTTTCCCTTACGGTTAAAAAAACCCACAGACATAAAGGCGTAGAGTAAGCTTAGTAATTGGGTCACGTTGGCACCCTTTGGGTACGATACCATTAAAATAATGGTACGGCGCACCAAAAAATAGGCAAACATGCGGTGCGCCAATTAATATCGTATTACAACAAGGTAGTGATCACAATTTTCAACGTTGTTTTCCGCTTGAACTGGTCAGAAAGATATAATGTGAATGAAAAAAAAAAAAAAAAACGAAAAAACCGTCACTCGCTTCGTGTAATATTCTGCGTGATCTGAATGCCGAAGCCTTTGTCAGCGCTTTTCTGAGTACTCCTAAAGTTCCTCAAAAATGATAATCATTCGTTTTTTGTCCGCTCCCCAAACTCTTCAGGTGAACCAAGTGCCACTTTTTCCGAAGGTAGTCCAGACAACTTCGTAAGGACCGGACCATACTCATCGATGCGAAATATTCTTGACCCATTCAACAAGATAAAGTAATGAACGCGAAAAAGACATCATTCGTTTAATTTCGGGTCATGCGACAGTATTCGACACCACGCCGAACTAAATGCGATATTATTTTGTGATACGTGTGACCAACTTAGCCGATTTAGCGTCGTTCAATGTGGTCACTCCGTTATGCGTAGTTTTAAATGTCGTCACCGTTGTACTAAATGGGTATTGAGTGTATAGGCACTAAGACGAGCTCACTTGGCGCAGGCTGGGGTTACGCAAGTGTCTAGACTGAGTCGGAGACTAGCCTGTACTGAACACAGAATGTGCCCAGATAGTTTTTAACATGTAAATGTTTCCATAATATAAAGATGAATAACTACAATCATGGTGTTGCCACGATGGAATTTGAACTATTTTCTGTGCTTAATTGGAAAGAAGTAGCTCTGTATAGTGACCGTGTCGAAGGAATGGAGGGAGGCCTTTGTCCAGCTGTGGAACATTATGGGCTAGCTGTCATAAAATTATAAAAACTCTTCAGTACTCCCTCCGGAGTCTAAATCTATGCTGGTAATAATGACTCTTCCTGCTGGCAATAACGTGGACTCCATGTTGGTGCTGGTGCAATATGGTGAGATGTATTTGACACCTTTGCCTGCCCTTTGAGGAATTTAAAACGCCTTTTTGAAACTAGCTAAAAACATAACTAAGAATTTTTTGGCAGCATGTCTATAAGGTTATATTTTCGAGTATTTAAAGATATTAAAAATAGCCCTTTGTGGGATTATATTAATTATAGTACATTATATTATATGAACGGAATACATGATGCTATCTGATAGTAGAAATGACTTCGTCTGGAGAGTTAATCTAAGCGACTCAGTGTTGTCAGTCGACCCACGGATCATATTTTACGTTTTCAGCTCAAAGAGCAAGTAGTTATTAAGATAAATTACCTAGGTAACTTGCGTTATATTACTGTTTGGATGTTTATGTGATGTGAGACAAGTGCACGACTACAGAATATTTCTTTATGAAATCTGTTTAGTAGAAAAACTTACAAATCAGTTTTTATCGGTCATTTTAATTAAAAATCTCTAAGAATTACTATCTTATAGTAGTACTATCCACTTCCAGTCCTGTAATGTTGGTCTAGCATGAGCATGAGTTCCAGAAATTCCTAAGTGGCATCCCCGCTCTAGATCTATGCCCATATTACATGAGACCTATATATCTGACGAAAAGTGGGTCTACCGCAGCCCCACAAATGGCTGGCGTGATGTTGTTTGTTAGTTCAATCCCTAGCACTACTTTTTATTATTGATGATTATTAACACTGAAATCATATCTTTCTTCCTTTAATATGGCGGATCCAGGTTACCTCCTGTAGGTAGGAGATATTTTCTTGTATGTTAGCGCCATGCATCCTGTTCAGTGACACGTGAAGATGTCTTTGTGAAGCTCGCTGCTTCGCTAGCCGCTAGGTAAGGTTGCGGGCATATTAGCACTGAATTGGCGACTGTTCATAAAATTAAGAGTTACATTGTTAATATAGAAAGCAAACTATGTATAATGATAAGACCAAGTAAATCTTTTCCTTATTTTTCCTTGTCAGTGCCCAGCATCGCTTGAGCCTTCCCTATTCGTCGTTGTAAGAGGGGTCAAGCAATAAAGGGCACTAACTGTTCTTACCCAAATATATCTAGTGTTTCTGCTGAAGTATATAGTAAATTCGTTGCAGCGTTTTCGACATAATCTAGTTATCAAAATCGTAGCTCAGCTAGTACCTACTCCAGGGTTGCGGGACTGTTCGAAAGAGATACCGCGGCCCTGGAACACAAAGGGCAAAGGAAGGAACATGGATGGGTTTTAGTCAGTACAAGTCTGACACTCCCTCCTGCTCAGCCCAGAGCGGGAGGGGTCATTTGATGATTTCCCATCGATAAAAAAAAAAGAAAAAAGCTAGTACCTACTTACTTACATTTTACAGTAACTGTGTTTTCAAGACCTACTTTCTAAAACAACTTCACGACCTCTTTTAGTAACCAAACTCTTTCGTATTAATTCTTTACCCAGACTATTCCCAGAGGGCGGTAGACACAGCCGTACATACGATTGCACTCAGCATACCCGGGGCCCTGGACTGGCAGCATGTAGGTAATTAGTGGCGGGCATTACGTGAAACAACGACATACTTTGGATATTTGGGTGAATACTTATAGTGGGACATTTTCGTTTCGTCGAAGGGTTCTGCTTTTAAATTGATCACGCCTGAAACGTGTGAATTGGAAGAGGTATAAGATTACATTGTCTAGGAAGGAAATCATTTGATTTCTAAGTGAGTCGCTGTTCTCCTCGTCTAATACCAATTTATTTGGAGTCGTCGCAGTTTGTTTTCTTCTACACTTCTCTATTATTTGTCATGTCAGTATTCATTGAGAACTTCTGATTATGGGTAATAACAAAAAGCTGTGCAAAATATAATAGCTCTTTATAATCAGCCTGATGTAGAATCTTCTCATTTGCAGCATGATAAGAAAGAATTTTCCCGGTATCGTAAGACTTAACTAAAAAAATTACCTCCTGTATATTTTCCAGTTCAATAACCTTGCAGATATTAACTGCAGGCGATTCGATACTTATTTGAATTGCAATCGTTAGTTTCCATTTCTACTTCAACTTAAAAATATGAAACTAAACTAGCTCAGTCACGATATCGCGAAAGTCACCTCAGCAACCGAAGGTCACCGTAGCCCAACGGCTAATGGCGATCGAAAGGTCGCGGGTTCAACGGTAACAAGAGTATTAGTTATAACATAATCTCTTTGTTTTAAAACAAAAAGGATACAACACAAGGGTCATCACCAAAGTGCTTTCGTAAAAAATGTATAACTTCTTGACTTGGTCCGCGAAACGCTTTTATCGTATGTACCCTTATCTAGGGTTACCATCCGTCCTCCTTTGCTGAGACTGTCCTCTTTCAAGGATGTGCCTCCCGGCGAGACTCTTTGTAACGAAACGTGGGACGAGTGTTTGGGGACTCACACCGTATTTTGTCCACTTTTTAGTTAGGAACTTCTTGTTACACTAGTAAGGCATGAAAAAGAAATGTGAAAACATGGTTGTTATTTCAGCAGTCTGTGTTGTGTTGTTTACTTGGCTTGTTTGTATTACGATCGAGTCGAACAGCGCAAATGTACACTTTTGTAAATTGCGATTTCTTCTGCGGGTGGCCTTCAGTTATCGATTTTAAGAAATCTGTGAGGGCAATGATACTGATTTTTAAAGGTTTATGATGCGACTGCGAGTTTGTTAATGGTGCATAGAACATTAGGAATTGATGGTTTTTCAGATGATTTATGGAATTATAGATGTTAAACATAACGCAAGAAGTATGAGGCAACGCTTGAGAGAGGCCTATAACCAGAAGAGGACTTCTTTTGTTAAGCCTATACAGGGTGATAGGTAAAACGTAATACTCATAAATATGAACACCTTTTACTTAAAAAAATCTGCTGCGCCCTAATTTTTTTTGAGTTGCGCGACCAATAATGTATGGAGCAACTGATATTTCTTTCGCGATTTCATGGTCGGTCCCATAGTTAAAGTTGTTTATTTTCATGAACGAGTACTACACGCCCTTAAGTATTGACAATGTTTAATAACTCACCCAGTATACATTTGTATAACTGTTAACTTATCTGCTGAGATGACAGAACGCTACATAAAAAAAAAAACTCTTCAAATATTCAATTTGCAAGACGATCGTGTCTGGTTATTCTTTCATTCCGTCTCGAAAGATACAAAAAAATCTTATCACGCAAAAACTGAAAGCCTCAATGATGAAACATCAAACATTGACGAAGCACTGCGGAGGATGTGTTTAATTACAATTGTGACGATAATGCCTTATCTGTCTCGTGTGTGCGCCGCACTATAGTGTGACATGTATGGCATTACCGCTTGCATCCAATATTCTACCGTTTCTTTCTTTGTTAATTAGTATTATACAATAGTGATGTGTGCATAAGATCGTTTTGTTAAGGTGTGTGTGTGTATCGTCTTGGAAGTGATTGATTGTGAGTTTTGTGATAGATAAAGTGTGTTGTGTTAGTTAGTGTTATTTATTTATTTATTTATTTATTTATAACAATCAATCAATCAATCAATCAATGTTGTTAGGTATGCTTACGTGTCTGTGATCTGCCCCCCTTTGTAAATACGGTTGTCATATGTGTAGGTGAAGATATTTTACATACATTATTTTACGATAATTACCATGTCCAACCATCAGGGAGTTCTATACTTTTCTCGCATCTGGTTGAGAGATTTATACTCTAGTGTTTTGTTAAAAGAAAAACCTTAGGCTCTGTTAAAATGACCAATTAATGGGCATGATGAGAGCCTCACGTCTCAGCCAGCTGTGTTTTAAATAAAATCTTTTTGGATTTGATTTTAAAACGTTGAAACGTCGTAATAGCGGCCGGCAAATCATTGCCGGCCTGTTAGAGCGGCCAGCAAAAGTTTGCCGGCCGTTCCTTGAAACAGAACGGCAAGGTCGACTTTCCGCCGCGGGAGACGCACCGGGCGTCGGGGGCCACGTGGTGGCCCCCGGCCACCGTAGGCGCGCGCCTGTGGACGGTGAGCTATGGGCTAGCTCGCCGTCCGTCCGTCTTATCACGACAGGCCGTATCGACGGCGCGTTCGTGTTCCACGCGCGCCTCAAAGAGAGTCAGCAAACAGGAAGGGGTCCGAAAGGACCTATGCCTGCCAGGGTTGCGGGACTGTTCGAAAGAGATACCGCGGCCCTGGAACACAAAGGGCAAAGGAAGGAACATGGATGGGTTTTAGTCAGTAAAAGTCTGACTCGCCCTCCTGCTCAGCCCAGAGCGGGACTTATTTGATGACTACACAACCGAAAAAAAAAAAAAAAATTGGCATGATGCAACTTTCATACTTATTGTTAATGTTATAATCTCTGTCTGTTACCTTTGAACGGTTTTCAATTAAACTTGGCGCAAAGGTAGCATTATTTGTATCCTGGTAAAGTGGTTAAGCGACTGGAGCATGAGTCCGATTTCATGGGACAATTTCCGTACTTAACGGGAAAAGGCTAGTTGCTTATAAATATCTAGATTCAATAAAGCAGCTGGGCTTTATTTAGTCTTCTAACTTTGAGTAGACTAACTGATGTGTGTGCTATGCAGGGTGCTAGAATCAGGCTATTATTTACGTCTTGTGTGCTTTACTTATCTCGTTCCCTGCTTTGGCCTTTGCATACTAGTTTTTAAATTCTACCTGCTACCTCAAACACCTTTCTCTATCCAAGATTGTGTTTTATTGAACCAGTGATTATACTTTTGATGTTGCGATAAATAATAATAATTGAGATTATGATTATTTGTTCTAGAACTTTATATGTATAAGAAATTGAACTTACATAATGAGAGGATATCTCGATGTTTTGTCAAAGTACCGTGATGAGACCGGTAGGAAATAATTGCATTAAACAATTTGAAATAGCGAGGCTCACGTTTTGAAGTCATATTATTAGTTTATTTAAATATAGTCATATCCTCATTATTTATAGCACCTAGTTAAACTATAATATAACTAACTATATATTTAATTATAAATAGTACTGACGGTATTATTTTTAACCGTTTTAATACAAGATTTTCCTCAACAGTTTTTATACGAATTTCGCTATATTTATTCCCGGAATAAAATCTTCAATACAACCCTCTAAGTTCATTTAACCCCATTGACTGACTTTTTCTTGAAATAGTTACAGAATAGGCTTAAATGAGCTGAGAGGGTTTTATTAATGATTTTAATGGTTATAATTCTGTTACTACATACATACATACGTGTTAGTGGCGTGACTCATTTGTTATTTATATATAAATAGGAGAACCAACAGCTATAAAGATGAATAACAATTGTATGGTTAACACAGAGCCAATTACAGGTTCTCACGAGTAGATGCAGTGAAGGTAGTAGAAATCTTAGGATCACTAAAGAACAAGCACGATAAAAATAAAACAATACAACCTGACACTGTCCAGCAAATTGCAAATAACGTAAGAAAATTTGAATTTCGCGGGCTACCCTGGCGTTTCCACCTTAAGTTCGATTTTTCTTACCAGAATAACGCATTATACCTAGTTTATTTACAATTAGTGCGCTAATGTGTGGCTATACAGCGTGTACCAAAAAGGTGTGGCCATAGCGAAAAAAAACAGCTGTCTCATACATTTGCATAAAGTAGCTATTGAAGTTTTGTACTGACTGTTTTTTTTTTCGATTTCGATGGTGGTCCCATGGAGAAACTTGTTCAGTCTGGTGGTCTGAATCAAACCCTCAAATATGACCACACGTTTCTGGTACATGCTGTATAGGTCTAGCGTGCTAAGACCGTGCGTGGTAACTATTGAGGCCTTTGACCTGGTCACTGGTCAGTGATCGCTACTGCTACTGTTAATAAACAGTGTTCATCGTAACATCTGTTTTTACGGAAGGGTTAGTCAGAGTTGTACAGATACCCTAGTGCATCCACTTTTAGCTTGTTGTTTTAAGTCCCGTGTGATATTCCCGAGCCTATTGCCATCAACCGGATACAGTCGACTCACTCCGGACAGCTACTGGGAAACCCCAACAACACGTTGTCCGATCTGAGGATCTTCACATCTTGTAAATTATAAAAAGTAACCTCTATATGATAACCAAATATTTGAGCATCGTAAAATCAGTTCATTATCGGTTTAAGTGACTTTTTTGTATCTCATTGGTATGTTTTTTGGCAAATTGTTAGCAAGTTAACTAATTAAGTTCGTAATGTTTCGTGCGCAGTCGGGACTGTTTGTCGCACTGAAGCTGGTCGCGCTGGCGCAGGCTGGCAAGGACATCAACATGAGCAACATACACTCCGAGACGCCACCACCTAAAGTTGTGAGTTTTTCTATAATTTTATTTTTCTCTAATGTTCCTAGTTCTTTAAAAAAACGCTGCCCCACTGGGACATCGAATCCGCGACATGTAGCGCAGCAGTCAATCGCTCTGCCACTGTGCCAACCGTGCCGTCCAAAATGGATTTTTAAATGTAGAGGAACAAGATGAAAAGCTCCGCATCCTACTTTGAATGGACACCTCCGACTAGACTGTGTTGTGTGTGATAGGCTAGGTAAATGAGCCAGTGTTATATGTGTTTGGCACATCGTGCTCAATAAATTAAGGTAATGTTGATGAATCTAACATTTCGTTCAGCACATGGCATGCGTGATTAAAAATCATCAAAATAGAGGTAGATCGAATTTCGCAATAATAGCGTGTATCGTTACGGTACCGTTCGATTTCGCTACAATTATTTTGTGAAATGAAAAAACATAATGGCGGTGTTGGTCCCAAGTCTAGCCACGCGCCAGAAGGTCCTCGTACAACTGTACATGAGTGGTACACTACGCTTTAAAAAAGCCCAACTTTATCTAAAACTGTATGTGCGATTGTTTCTGTAAGGCCTCTTCCGTCCCCAGGGCGAGCTGCCCAAGGTCCCGCCAGTGAGCGCGGCGCCGCCGGGCCGGCCGGCCGCGCCCTCGCCCGCGCCGCTGCTGCCGCTCAGCGACTGGAGCATGAAGCCGGCCGAGCGCGACAAGTACAGCCAGCTGTTCGACTCACTGCAGCCCAACAACGGACTCATCGGGGGGAACAAGGTGACCTATACATACATTCTTGATCTACTACTATAAGCCTAGTACATCGCTCGGCCACAAAATAAAAATCAAAAGTTACTTATTCAAATGAAGCCCTGAATCAGCACTTTTAGAACCTCAAAATAACCTACGACTACCTCAAAACGTCCATACTACGGGATAGTCAATCGAGCTGTTGGCTTCTTAAATTTATCTGATCTAGATAATGAAGTAAAGCCTGAAAAATCTTAGGGACACCTGAATTGGCGGATTTCTTTTTGAAGTTACAATACACGTTAGGGATCTCGCGCACGGCCATTGAACCAGTTTCGGCCCAACTAGGCATTTGGTCGGGATTCTGTAGCCAAGATTATACTACTACTGATGATCCTTTAGAAATAACATACAGCACTAGAATTAACGGCGCGTGGCACTCGAAACATGCCGTGAGTGTCTCGAATCTCTGCAATCTTCTCCAACGGCCAACATGTTGATGTTCCAGGTGAAGGGCATGCTGATGGAGTCGAAGCTGCCCATAGAGACGCTGGGCAAGATCTGGGACCTCGCCGACCAGGACAAGGACGGCATGCTGGACAGGCACGAGTTCTTGGTGGTCAGTACTCATTGTGATCTTCTATACGTCATCGTTCATTTTATCATCTGCATGCATTTTTCCAACTAAGTCGAGGTCGGTTTCCAGTACCAGTATGTTTTACTTGAAGCGTCTGCCTATCATCTGATCTCTATAATCCAGTTACTGGGTGACATGATTCTCTTTCGCAAGATTGGTTGTGTAATGTCATCATGGAATATAACTTACTTTAGACTGATTAGTTTATCTATCTACTGGCTTTTGCAGATAGAGTCATTCTTGTAATGGTCAAATTATTCTACGGTAACATATAGTAATCTATCTGTGTGTGCTTAATTCAGACAATTTATTCGGCCGTTAAAGTGAGATTGAGTGAAAGTCGTTTTCCAGTTCTGATCACAAATACAAACTTTCATTTCAGAATATTATTATTAGTAGGAAATAGGTATGTACAAACTGTTGAAAAATTTGTTATTGACAATTACTTGCGTGAAGTATTCGACCAAGGGTATTAACCTGGGCTGTCATGGTTTTCGTGTGTTTTGGGTAATCGTCCAAAATTAACGCATGAAATGGTCTGTTTTTTAAGTGAAACCTCTTCAGTCAGCAGCGGTTGTGGATAGAATACTTGACGTATTTTCTACACTTTTGGTATTGTTTTTCATAATATACTACTACTATTCAGCAGCCCTGCTCCACTTGTTTTATTCTTTAGCGCGTGTTAATAGGAGGTCCGCCTACCTGTATAGGAAGATTGCTCTAGTTCATATATGTGTGTGTGATAAACTTACAGACTTTTGAGAAATATTCCTCTTTATTATGAAGTTCCTTTGACCACTAAAGCCGTAGGATCGTTTCTAATCCTAATCCAGTATGTTATCGCCCCCCCAGATTAATCCTATATCGCCTACTGGCCTGTCTCCCCGCAAAGCCTCGCTGAAATATTAATTAATAAAAAATTGCAATTATTAATGCATAATTGTGTGTTTGTTCCAGGCCATGCACCTAGTATACAAAGCGCTAGAGAAGCACGCAGTCCCCACCAGCCTGCCCCCGGAGCTGCGCGGCCCCGGGACGAGGCCGGCCCGCCCCCCCTCGCGCCCGCCCTCCCGCCCCCCCTCCCGACCCGTGTCTCGCCCCCCATCCCCGCAGTCCCGCCCCCCGCCGCCCAGACCGCAGCCCCCGCCGCCGCAGAGTAATGCGTCGTTATTGGAAGGACTACTGGACTTGTCTAGTGTGAGTATTGCTTTGACTGGCTATACTATAGTTAAACTTCGACTGATAGCTGTTCGGAATCAATCCGTACAGTAAGCAGCGCGTGACTATTGAGTTACCTGCGCGCGAATGAAACTGTTATCATTACTCTAAGATATTATTACGATTCAGGCACAGTCACGAAAAGTAATTGTCTCTTAGAGTATTCAATGCAATTCCATGTTGTTACAAAAGTAATAAGTTAGAACCATTTTTATTATGAAATAGGTTTTCAAAGTTGCAATCGTACCTGCTGTCTAGGTGATTGACAAACAACAAGAAAGATATTCATACTTACATGTTACTGTGGCTACTTTGTATCGCTTAAAATTAAGAAGCAGTAGCAGTGTAATCAGTGTTTTAAAGCCAGTGCCATTAAACTGTAAAAATGATGCTATTTATAATAAAAGACGAATAAAATGTAATATGACTAATTCCACTTCCACAGCCCACACAGACAGCTCCCCCGATGCCGTCCATGTCCGCCGTGAGCCTGAACTCCTCAGTGATGAACAGCATCTCGTCCGGCAGCTCGTGGGTGGTGACGGACAAAGAGAAGGCGCAGTTCGACGCGCAGTTCGCGGCCGCGGACACTGACCGGGACGGCTTCGTGTCCGGGATGGAGATCAAGCATATGTTCCTGGATTCTGGGCTGCCGCAGCACACTCTTGCGCATATATGGTGAGGATTTGCTACAGTTAATTGGTTAGTGTCAACAAAAATTAATAGTGTTGTAGTACTATGTTATACAAGTTAAAAATTAAAAAATGCCAAGCTTGACTAATGTTCGGGGGTTGAGGTGCTATATTAACAAATTTTTGTCAGTTTCTTTAATAATTAGTGCGTATAAAAAATATGGTTGCGTAAATGTAGTCGCAATCAGATACCATTTTAGCTTGTAATATTTACATAGTACTCAAGGTCTGTTTTGTGAGTTCACAAGTCGGTGAGTGGAACTCGCATCACGATTTAACCACACTTGATTGTCACCCAATTAATTTGTAGTTGCCAGAAAGAGCTTAATGTCCTTACAATGAAAACTTTTTCGTCTTGTCCCTTATACATTTATAATTACAATATTCATTTTCTGCTTGATAACGCCTTATAAGTCAGGAGGTGGGTTCGCCTAGTGTCTACAGTAAGTAATTCCCCCAGGGCGCTGTGCGACATGGAGGGCATCGGCAAGCTGTCGTGCGGACAGTTCGCGCTCGCCATGTGGCTCGTGCAGCGCGCGCGCAGCGGCCTGCAGCCGCCCGCGCAGCTGGACCACACCATGCTGCCGCCCGCCCACCCCGCCCACCCCGCACACCCCGCACAACCCGCGCCGCAGCCTGAACACGTGAGTCGCACTTACCATACTCATTTCAGTTATTTGACTTTTATCTCTCAAGGCAGACTAGCCCGAGGCTTGTGTAAAAAAAGTTTTTTTACCATTACCACTCGAAAAAGGGCATTTTATTCATCGGTAACAGTGAATAAAAAGCCCGGCTTCAACTTGAAGATCGACCCGCGTGGCTGTTATTATTAACCTACGAGATAATAATATAGATACTATACTTCTATTTATTTTCTCGCAGTCAATGGCAAAAAGTAGAGTACACAACTCTTGAAAAAAATAACAGCTAGCAGTAAATAAACTGTGAAATAACACTATCTAACTTGTAACATTAACGACACCACGATTGATATGCCACCTACTGCGGCACAAGTAATCTATCTAATCGTACCATCGACATACACAAGTAAACATATATTTTTTCGCTTGCTCATTTCATTTTGAATCTGCATAGAGTATTAATAATTATAATAAAATTTCAACCCTATGCCATGTTGAAATGAGGAGTGCTTTGGAGGGTGCGATTCGAGAATATCGGTTCATTCTATCCAACCTTAGGCCACGCATACCTCGTTTGCCCATGCATAACAAAAATAGCGTGCTGGTGGCTGTTCTGGATTCGCAGTTGTCAAACTATTTTGATAACTGCGAAAACCTCACCGATGCTCATTCAGTCCTGTATTGTGCGGCTGTAGCGGCATGTCGTGTAGCTCACATCAAATTTTCTGATGACAGAGTTACACGACCTAAACCAGCCGTACCAGCATGGCAGTACAGGATTGAACGACGTATTGATGGGGCCAGAGCACTCATCGGCAAACTAATCTGCTTCAGGGAGGGAAATACTCGCCCTAGAGTCATCACTCTAGGACGAGTCAATCTCGTTTTGTGAGGCGGGCGTTCTCGGGGACTGATATCAGTCCTCGAGACTACATGTCCCGTGTCACAGAGCGCATCGACTTCCTGAAGCAGAAAGTGTATGCATGGGCAAACCGTATTCGTAGGTATAAACGGCGGGTGGACCGATATACTCAGAATCGCACATTCCAAAGAGATGAACGGTGGGTTTATAGGGCTTGAGAGCAACCGGACCAAGGTGTGGCTGACACGCACCTGTCGGATGATGATACCATGTGTTCTTTCTGGCGCAGCATCTGGTCGGTGCCTGTTAGCCATACCGAGGATGAATGGACCCGGGAGGTCGAGCGAGCGTGCGATCCGGTACAAGAAATGGGGGCAATCACGGTCAGCCCCCAAGACGTAGTTCGTGCAGTCCGTCCGTTACCTAACTGGAAATCTCCCAGGGCCGGATGGGCTGCAAAACTTCTGGATTAAAAGGTTCACAAGGTCGCACGCTCGCTTGGCGACCCTGTTCCAGTCAGCCTTAGAATTAGGGTCGCTGCCCGAGTTCCTGACAACAGGTATAACCCACCTGCTCCATAAATCGGGTAGTACTGCGGAGCCCAAAAATTATAGACCGATTACCTGTCTTCCGACAGTCTATAAAGTTCTTACATCCATTTTGAGAGCTAACATTAACAAACACATTGATGACAATTCTATCATGTCCGCTTCTCAAAATGGATGTAGGAACGGGTCCCGTGGTACTAAGGAGCTACTTCTCATTGATATGGTCATTAGTCAACAGGTTCGCCGTTCCCGAAGGGATCTGTCCACATGTTGGATAGACTATAAGAAGGCGAAGATGACTCGGTACCACATACATGGCTCATGAGTATAGTTGTAAATAAACAGTTTTAAACCAAAATCAGTGGTTTAAAACCCGTTTTAAATTTGTTTAAAACGGTTTAAAACCACGACCACGTGGGCCGTACATTGATTACGAATTACTTAAAAAAATAGTTTAAAAGGCTAATTGAAATCATTTACCATTTTTATTAATATATGTGAAGTCATATATCATATTTATACTACTATTTAGGATTAGACACTGAAAACAATCATGTTTTGGGTATTTATTGAAATAAAACGACAATGCCGCATTTTTATATATCACTTTGCTACCAAAATCGCAACGGGGAGATATGGGGCAGGTAGGGATCGATTTTATGTTTGTCTGTCATGTTAATGAAGGTTGATTTTAAAACATTTTTATTTTATTTTCCTTCTATATATTCTAAATCAGGAAGGAGGTGTGGTCTAGATAACTTCACGAAGTTATCTAGCCTAAAGCCTCAGTGCATTAAAAAAAAAAACATTCTAAACCATATTAAACCGCTAAGTGTGGTTTTAAATTGTTTTAAACCAAAAAGACGGTTTAAAACAAAATGGTTTAAAACGTTTAAAATTCGTTTTGCATCTCTACTCATGAGGGTGCCAGAGTTGTATAAAGATGATGCAACTTTGCGCACCTTCCTGATGTCATGTATGGGGCAATGGATAACAGTCCTTCGCTATCCAGAATGTCGGCAAATCTAGAGGAATAGCGAGCCGATAAGGATAAAGCGAGTTATATTTCAGGGCGACAGTTTGAGTCCACTTTGGTTCTGCTTAGCCTTGAATCCTCTTAGCACGCTGCTGGAGGATTCAGGTCTAGGCTATCGGTTGAGGAGAGCTGGTCAACTTATATCTCACCTCCTTTACATGGATGACCTGAAACTCTTTGCCCCCAACGATTTGCAACTGATGGAGCTACTGAAGGTAACTGAAACTTTCAGTAGCGCCATCAGGATGGAATTTGGTGTGGACAAATGTGCGGTCATGCATGTAAAGCGAGGGGAAATTGTGGAGCCTGTGGGAACCCAGCTCTCGGATTCCATAAATCTTAGATCCCTCTCAGCAACCGAAACCTATAAGTATTTGGGTATGTCGGAAGCGCTGGTCATCAATGTTGCTGACATGAAACAATCGTTGAAGGAGCGCTTCTTTGGCCGCCTGAAAAAAGTATTTAATAGTCTTTTATCAGGCGGAAATACGGTGCGTGCCTTCAACGGTTGGGTCATGCCGGTTTTGATGTACTCTTTCGGCATACTCAAATGGACTCAAACAGAACTAGACGCCCTGGATAGAAGGGTCTGTACATTGTTGACAGTATATCGAATGCATCACCCACGTTCTTCGGTTATGAGACTGTATATCCCGCAGAGGTTTGGGGGTCGAGGCTTTTTAAACGCTAAGACTCTCCACAATCGCGAGATATGCAGTACCAGGGAATATTTTCTAGAAACCGACGTGGGGATGCATCGAGATGTGGTCGCAGTGGACAAGGGCCTCACCCCACTCTCCTTGGCTAAAGAGAACTGCCGCAAACCTGTAGTGCTTGACACTAACGACCGCGAGGAGGTATGGCAGAGTAAGGAGCTTCACGGGCGGTTTTTCCGGGCCCTGCATGGACCCGATGTAGACCTATCAGCGTCCGTAGCCTGGCTACGTTCCGGAGACCTCTTCGAAGAAACTGAAGGTTTTGTCTGTGCAATTATGGATGAAGTTATGATGACGAATAACTATCCGAGATTTACTATAAATAAATAAATAATAAATAAATATCGCTGGACATTACACACAGCGCCATCTAGGTGCCACACTAAGCAACGAGGCTTGAGTCGTGGACACCAGATAGTTGATACTACTACATAGATACTTTTTTTTTTTTTTTTTTTTTTTTTATAAATACATACTTATTAAACATATAAACATCCATGACTCGGAAACAAATGTCCATGCTCATCACACAAACATTTGCTCCTACCGGGATTCGAACCCGGGACCCTAAGAACGTAAGGCAGCCTCACAACCGCTGCGCGATTCAGGTCGTCAAGGACTGTGAAGGACGGTACATATTATGTCGGGCATGCCAGCGTCCAGGCGAATCAATCCGTCACATTATCTCTGGGTGTTCTCGTCTGGCTAATGGAGAGTACTTGCATAGACACAACCTTGTGGCCAGGATTATCCATCGGCAAGCTGCTCTAAAATACAACCTTGTGGAATCGGAAGTGCCGTACTATCGATATGCGCCCGACCAAGTCTTGAAAATGGCAATATCACAGTGTACTGGGATCTATCCATCAAACTCAAACTCAAAGCATTTATTTCAAATAGGCCCGTGATAGGCACTTTTGCATTGTCAAAAATAAGCTATCTACAGTCCAGCCACAGGCATAATAACTGTGAATGGACTGTAGTTGCCCATTCAAAAATAGTAGATCTCATGGAGAAGAATGGGCAAGAAACTCCATGGACACTCTTTTCAAATCAAGTTACATATTACAATAGTCTTGGGTTACAATATTGTTGCTTCTATATTATGTGAGCACAATGTAGAGATAGAAAAGAAAAAAAAAACAATTTAAACCTTAAAGAAGGATAAGCCCTACTAACCGCAATAGAAAGTCTACATGGTACTCACACTTACAAAAACTGAAATAATGCTTGTAATTTATATAAAACAATAGTAATCAAAGTAACTAAGTTTCCAAACGAAAAAAATAAATAAAATAAAAGAACTAGAGGGGGAGCATCTTTTCCAATCATTAAAATCTTATTTCGTGAACTCAAGTGGCTCTGGAGCAGGACCAGCATTGACCCAAGCATTTTTATCTACAATCTAATCTTCCAACTTATAACACCAAATTATTTACAGTGAACCAGTTATGAATCTTAAGTATAGCGTTATTTACGTCGTCAAAGTCTTGTGCACGTCTGTTAACCTTAAAAATCAGTGATGTGTCATCAGCAAATAACACCATCTGAGGTCGTCTTTTCAGTAACTGAGGTAAATCGTTTATATATACTAGAAAAAGGAAATGGCCCAGTTTTGAGCCTTGCGGTACCCCCATTTTTACTTTTAAACCCAATGAATCACTGACAGGACTATTGTCGCCAATAAGCCTGATATAGTGGTGGTGGATTGATTAGAGCGGCACGCAGTGATTGTTGACATAACGGTCCCGCATGATGGGAACCTCGTGAAAGCCGAAAAAGATAAGCAAATCAAGTTTCTTGACTTGGCTCGCGAGGTTGTCGACATGTGGGATGTGGACTCGGCGATCATTGTGCCGATAGACGACGACGATGGGCTGATGCCCATGGCTTAATTGATCGCTGAGTCGCGAGCCAAGTCATGGCATGCCCGACATATGTTAACTGTACCGTCCTTCACAATAAATCTCGGGTAGTTATTCGTCTTCATCCATAATTGCACAGACAAAACCTTCAGTTTCTCTCGTTAGGCAGCTGGATCAAGGGCTTGATTCAGAAAGCGGTAGGTACTCCTGGACACGGCGCGTATTGTTAGGAGGTTCCTCTCTCTGGAGCCCTGACCGCCGGTAGCTTGGACCCTGTTCCCGACACCGGTGGGCTACAATTTTTATATTTTTAACCGACTTTCTTCAAAAAGGAGGAGGTTCTCAATTCGTACGTATTTTTTTTTTTTTTAATGTTTGTTACCTCATAACTCCGTCATTTGTAAACCGATCTGAAAAAATCTTTTTTCATCTGTAAAGATATGCTTCCCGATTGGTCCCACAGAAATTTCATCAAAATCGGTGTCATCACGCGACGTCGCGTGCAGGCGCTTTGATGTAAATCACGCGACGTCGCGTCGCGTGTTACTTGCTAGTTAAATTTGACACACTTCCCAATTTCTGATTGAGCTGAAATTTTGCACGCATGTGTATATCGCGAGAAAATGCAATATTATGATGATATGGAGCTGATCTGATGATGGAGCTGGAAGGTGGCCGTAGGAAGTCTGTAATAAAACGACGCAACGCCGTCGAGTTTGGACTCCTTTGATTCGTCAAGACAAGTACTTTAGTCCTAAATGGTAACCAGGGTCTGATGATGGAGCTGGAAGGTGGCCATATAGTGAACCCATTTTTATACATTTCGCTGCTGGCAATTCTGGGTTTTTGTCTATGAACTTTTAGCCATGTCCTTTAGATTTTCGCGAAAACTTGTAAGTATCAATTTTTACCTTAATTTTCAACTTTTTTATTTTTCGGAATTTTCCCGTTACTTGTGCTGTAAGGACCTTGCTTTTAACCAAAATTGACAAATCTTGGTCAACTGGAAGTACCCTATAAGTTTTGGGTCGGAAACCTATACACGTTGACCTAGAATCACGAAATTTGGCAAAAAGCAAGGCCTTACAGCACAATTAAGGAAAAAGTTAAAAAAGTTGAAAATGAAAGGGTGTCCTCATACCTTTGACGCCAATTAAGATATATATTTTTTGATAATGATACGGAACCCTTTGTGCGCGAGTCCGACTCGCACGAGGCCGGTTTTTTTTTTGTTAATTGTAAAAATAGTGGATTGCATGACAAGGGAGCAAAATAATATTTTTACGGCGAGGGATTCTAAAATAGAATCCTGAGCGTAGGAGTTCAACATTTTGTCCGGAAAATACTTTCGATTTCTTTGGTTTGTGTCCTTCAGACAGTCTTCAGATAAGCTACTAATTTTGAGTAGCTGTGTTATTAGTAGATTGTTGCATCGAGCGCAAAGTGAGTTATTAATGCATGAGAGTTGTGTTGGTGCTCGAGCGCATGCGAGGGCACTAAATTAACACGATTGCATTAATTACTCACTTTAGCAAGGTGCGTAATCTACTTTTCTTTCAGCTACCAATCTACAGTCTGTCTATAAAGTCATGAAAATAATGTTTGAGGAACTAACATTATTCAAAAGTAGGGCAACACTAAATCATAGTACATCGAATGTCATCAGCTGTCAACAACTTATTTTGTAACTCGTTATCTATTGCATTTTTTATTGCTTTTCAAATCTAAGTGGATAAAACTTTGACGAAACGTGTGAACTTAGAGGAAAACAAATTGGAGTGGAGCTCGGGAAAATACTTTTAAAGTGTATCAGTGATGTTTGTTAGAACACCAACCTGGACAAATTATATCAAATTTGGATGATGTATAAGCTTGAACAGCAGCTATGGCAGGTATGTAATCGTGTTACTGTTTGTTTTTTATCTACCAGAAGTTATAAATTTACTAAATATACGATTTTAAGACTAAAATAAAGATTGTTTACATTGCGCACTAATAGGTTAGATTCCAAATCTAAATAAGCCATATTATAGTGCGACTAGAACTTTTGATACTTTTGGGTGATTAAATATACCGCTGATTTTAAATCTGACTATGTTATATCATGTCTGAAATTAAAAATAGTATTTACTGTTAATACTACTTTTTTTTAAATCTTTCTTTCAGGAACCAGAGTAAAGTGAGGCGTATTGTAGATGAAGGCTATAAAAATGATGGCAAATTTGGAAACCCTGGCAAACAGATCAAGATATAGATGAGTAAATAGTCATTCGCCTAGGCTAGGCAAAGATAGCAGCAGCAATGACAGCAGTAGCCAAGACGTTGTTAGTGACGCAGCTGACAGTGAAAATACTTTTTTTAACGTAGAACATTTTTTGTAATCAGATGATGAAAGTGAATTAGTATGTTGTGGGATATTTTTCATTAATAAAAAAAGTTTAAACATGTAATAATAAAAAATATGTATGAACATTTTTCTTTTAATTAAGTACTCATTTTATTTGAATGACAAAGACCATAGATTTGTGCTATCTGATCTTTTATGCAAACTAATGTAGGTATGTCGTGATGGCCCAGAGGTTGCGGCTTCCCCCTTCAGCATGAGGTAGTGGGTTCAAATCCGGGCCTTTTTTGTTTCACCAATGATATGTATGATATAATGATAAATTCCTTCACCAATGTGACTTTCTCAATTCATATGCACTTTCTAAGTTTATCTTGGACATCACAGACATTGGTGAAGGAAAACCTCGTGAGGAAACCTACAGGGCTATTGCGTATCTCTGTTGACAGTTCATAGTGATCATCACTTGGCGAGTTTTGATATACAATGACTGTTTTTGTTGGTTTCAACTGACGCTACCCGTGCAGAACAGTAATTGTATATCAAAATTCGCCAAGTGATGATCACTATGAACTGTCTACAGAGATACGCAATAGCCCTGCTAGACATATAAAAGTCTGAAATCGCCAACCCGTCTTGAGCAAGCGTGGTGATCAATGTTCGTGCCTTCTCTGTTGAGAAGAAGCCTTTGCCCAGCAATGGGACAATAATAGGCTGGTACCTATTATTATTATTTATAATGAAGGTCGCATCTTTGTCTATGGTTTCTGTAGATTTTTTTAATAAGATCTACGGATTTTACATTTTCTATCCAGTTTAAAAAAGCGTCTACGAGTAAAACTTATGTTTTCATTAAAACCAGGTTTGCTTCTAATATAAAATAATGTGCTAGTATCAAAATCAATTTAGTCACACTATACAGGGTTGCTATGTGCACGACCGCAGCGCCCTCATTTTTTTTTCATGACTTTATAGACAGACTGTACCTACCGTGATAAAATATACCTACTCAAAATAAAAACTCATGTTAATGAAAACAAAGTATCTCGCGACTTTTGTGGCAAAAGGTTATTAAAAATTTCATTTGCAGCTGTTTTTTACTTTCTGGAGTTGAATTCATATCGATATCGCTGTCTAATTCCATTTTTTTTAAACTTTTCTTGCTAAATACGAAGTATCAAAGTTTTACAATTTATAGTACAAAATGCGGGCCATTTGTATTTTTTTTTTCACCAAGTCGAATTTATTCAGCCGATTTTTATTTTCAGCCAGTATCTTTTGGTTATTTAATATCTAAATAAAAAATAAAAAACAGTGCATTAATGAAAAACTGCAACAATGAGATTTCATATAACATTTCTGCACTGTTTTGGTTCTAAGCAAAAAAAGACGTCCTTTGTGATCGGTTTTGTAGTGATTAATGATAACATTACTACGTAGTTGAAAGAAAAAATACATAACGTGTTTCGATTTTTTTTGATGAGAAGTGTACTTTGGTGTCGCGCACTGGTGGTAACGCAGATTCGAACTAATGCTTGAAAGATTTTGTTAAAAGATCTTGTAAATATTTTATTTTAATAATAGCAATAACTTAGCAGACATGAAAAACAAAGAAATAAATAACCAACCACTTAGTAAGCTTGTAAGCAAGATCGGGGGCTTTACGTCAATGAGACACCTGGCCCGCCGCTGATTTTTATGGTTTTCTTAACTTCCACGCGGACGAAGTCGCGGGCACTATCTAGTCTCTAGTACATGTGGTACAGCACAGTGTGCCGGCGCCGCAGCGTGTGGGCCGCGCGCAGCAGCACGTACAGCGCCAGTGCGCCCACCAGCGCGGCGCCCGACAGCGTCGCGTGGCGGCTCCAGCGCGCGTGCGCACCCGCCCACACGACCAGCTTCACCGTGCCCGCTAGGTTCTCTCTTTGCCAGCAACTGTAAGCACACGAAAAGAACCTTTACTGTCCTCTCACAGTAAAAAAGGTAAACTACCAGTAGGAAAGGTAATTACAGCTTTTGCTGACAGCGAACACGAGATGGTCCCTGCAGTTGAGGTACACTCGGCCGCCCCTGCCCATGTCCACGTCGCATAGTGTTGTCCTGTGTATAGCATACCTGTACACGTTGTCGTCCGAGTAGAGTGTGGCAGTGAACACGAGATGGTCCCTGCAGTTGAGGTACACGCGGCCGCCGCTGCCCTTGTCCACGTCGCGCGGTACCAGGGTCTTTGTGCCGACGCACCATGTTATCGGCACGTCACGTAGTGTTGTTCTGTCAATAGATAAATATATACTGTAAGCGCGTGACTTGAATGCATTCGGGGCCTGAGGTGAAGTGGCAGCATTTCCCGGTTCGAGACTTTGTAAATAATTTGCTCTAAAAATGGTGAAGAAAATATCGTGAGGAAACCGTGGCGTGGTACAATCATAAATTTAAAGACATGCGTCTACCAAGACCAAATCGTTCGGGCCAGCGTGGTGGATTGCGACTCACTCCCTATCACAGGGAACAGGCCCAGCGGTGGGAACATAATTATGCTGATTCTTAGTTTTAACTTTGGGCTGTAAATGAAATTTGTGGAACATATTTATCCATACCCTGGACATCGAATCACAACCCGTTGCCCAAAGTCAGCGAATATGATGTCCCTGGCGGGGAGGGGCGGCTGCTTAGGTAGCTCGCTTGTGATCGGGTAAATAAGTGTTCCATTTTGTCCGTCACTCCCCTGAGTTGCTTTATTCTTTTTGCGTTTTGATTCTTCGCATGGCACCTTGTATAAATAAGAAATCAGGAGATGATGCTTTTATAATATTAAAAACCAAACTGGCGTCCGAAACGATTGCAGAATTAGCGGATAATATAAGCATGTATGAAAAAATACAACAGGTAAGATAAATAAAGACGAATCACAAAAGCCCGAAAATTTGACTGAGCAGTTAATTAATTTGCTTTTTTTAATATTATGAACTGATCACTATGAAAGGATAGAAGTAGGGTCTGTAGTTTCTACCTATCCATCAATTAAAAAGATCTCTTTAAGAGTAGAGAAGAGACCTTAACTACAAAGAAGGGCAAACTACACGTTTGCCCTTCTTTGTAGTTAAGGTCAAACATTATCCCAAGGGATCGTTCTGTAGCGCCCCGAGTGTCAATAGCCTATGACACTCGGAGATAATGTATATTAGCTTCCCATTAGTGAATTGCGAAGTGAGTTCCTAAGATTACCTACTATGTCCAAACTTAAAGTTTATCTCTATATCATATACATTAGTTAAGAATTAGAGATGTTCTCTGATAGTTACGTACCTTACACAAGCCGATCATGATTTCACTTGGCCTTTGTTGTATAATATCAAGGTCTTTCAGTATCTGCGGCGTGTATTGCGATCGACAGGGCAAACCTTCGGGAAATACTAAAAAGATTGATGATTATTATATTAATGTACTTTTTATTAGAAGTTTTAGTTACAACTTAGTAAATGCTTTCACATCAATATCATATTTGATGTTTATTCGGCGCGTCTTTAGGGATACGGTAACACAAAGCCTTACCAAAGATTTACTATCTATAATTAGACCCCCCCACCGTTCATATTGTCGGTGATTTAAACAAAAATGCTGTTCCATACAAAATCTAAGTCAAAATGCATTCTTCTTCTTCTTAGCGTGTCGATTAACTCAAATAATACCCGACCAGTATATTGCAACCTGCACAGCTCTGTCGTTGGCTTCGTTTAAAGCCTGGAAGGTGCAGGTGGCTGGGCAGGATGGGCAGGAAAGGAGGTGGGGCATATTCTGCAGAGGAGCTCCACACTGACATTGTATCTGGGACGGATCGATGAGACCCAATTTGGCCAGATTATTTCTACAGCGGCCACCCTGGGCCCGCAAACGGTTAAGAGATTTCCAGATTGGCCACTGCAGTTTCTGTCCAGGAGGAAGATGTTCTGCTGGATTGATAAAGTGCGGAGGGATGGGATGTCTGTTCATCCAAAATGCATTATACAGCAGATTTTTTTATGATACACCAAAGGTGCCATTCCATTCGTCAAAACAAAACTAAACTAAAGCAAAATATACGTTTTTTAGGATCATAAAATATGCAGTTAGCGCTTTATCGATGCAATTTTTCTTTATACATATTATTTGCTTAAAACGGCAAGGCGAATAATATTAACCTACTAATACTTTAATTAATAATTCTCTACTGTACAAACGCTATCTTTCAGTTTGGAAATTTTACGTTTGTTATCGTGTTTACTACAATAATAAATAAATATATATTAAATACAATGAGCCGAACTAAAGAGCCGTTAAATCGATTTCCCGCCTCTTTGACTAACGACTAACAAACAATATTATGGGTTGTACAATTTAGTTGCCAAGTCCGTGCGCTGGTGATGTGTTGTTTCAAGTACTTTTAACATTATTTTTAGACACGTTTGAAAAATGGTGAGAATAAATTGAGCTTTCGATATTACTTACCTTAACTTAAATGGTGAGAATAAATTGAGTTTTTAAGGTATTTTTGTTACTTTACACTTATTATAAAACGATTTCTTATGTTTTGAATTGCGTAAAATGGGACATCTGGTTTCTCCCTAGACCTTAACTGTTCAGGAGGGTGAGTTCCACCCATCATTTTCACGAGTCTCGTACACACGGCGGCACATGAAGCTGTACATTTCCAGTATAACTTGACCTCGGTTTGTATAGATTTCCTATACAATGAGAGATCCGCATAAACTGGTTTTGCATAGCTTGATTGGCCGTCGTTCGTACCTACCATAAACGCTGGAAACGACTGGATTTAAATGAATTCCTGATCTAGCTTTCAAACAGGTCAACCAAAACATCGTGAGGAGAAACCGGCATGTCCTAGAACCGAAAATTCGTTTATGTCCCATTCACTCTCACAGAGAGCAGACCTGAGTCCCAGCTCTAGGAACGTTACAGGCTGCTTATAGCTGATCTAGTTTTCGTTAGCGTTTGCGTACGTTATAACAACTTTGTACAACATGGAGTGACTTACTTTGAAACAATTCGATGAGTTTGTCGTCCAATTCAAATAATTTGTAATGACTTGCCGTTTTAACAGAGTCCAGGACGTACCTTGTAATCTATAAGACAAAAAGAACAAACAAATCAAAGATTTCAATGTTAGAAGTTTGTTTCGTTGACGTTTGAATAGTCTCGCACACTGATATTGACAATCCTATCTCTCCTTCTTTGATATGCGAGCCTAGTCATGAGTGTGAACACTTTTTGTGAAACATAAGTACGGCGAGAATACATCTAACGTCTTTGGATATAGACATTTATTTGGAATACCAAATGTCCAAATGTACCAAATGTGTGGTCTCTAAATAAAATAAAGTCACATTACTGGTACGAGTAAGTAATTGATAGCAGTCACATAGCAATCCAGTTTAAACGTTATCTTTATGGCCTTAGAATTTTAACAGGTTTCTGTTTCACATAAATGTACCTGTATTGTACGAGGTAGACAAGTAAACGGGTTTTGTATTAAAAACCTGAGCTGTGATAACAATACATCGTATTGTATCGTGAGAAAAGTGACAAATCGTACTTTTTCATCACTGCGGACGATATGCAATTCCATAGTCATATTACAATTTAAACTGTCCAGTTTTTAGATATTATTATTATGTAACGACATCTACACATTGACGTCACAGTTTTGTATCACAGAAAACCCAAAAACGATGGGGAGTAGCCTACCAGACGTAACAACCAAAGATCCTCCCCTTTTCAATAGATAAAAAATTAACTCTGTTTCTTGACTAACCCAACAACCTATGGGCCGCAGGCAGTACTAACTCCAGCAGACTCAACACCCTTCATGGCGCAGGATCCTCCCTTGCCAATGGAGTTGTCTTGTAATTTGTGACAGACTTGTCACCTTATTTCGTCATCCTCCAAATATACCTGTACCTACGCTATAATCGTATACTTACTAAGTCTTGCTCCAGCTTGACATAGCACATCCCGTACCGATGTCTCCTGCCCACCTTGCCACACACGCTGCACTCGCTCCATAGAGACCACTGACTGAACAGTATCACGTTCTGGTATATTTCGGTGGGGACAGCATGAGGCCCTCGGGATTCAGGCGGTTTTACCTGTTGAAAAGATTAATATCTTATTGTATCTGATTGTCAAAGTCTTGGGTTACTTATTTTTGACTAGGATGCTCTAGATTTCAATCTTATGACAACAAAATCAATGTATGTCCTTAAAAGGCGTAAATTCGTAGGAGCGTTTCTTGCAGCGTGCAGCGGGGCGTTACATGGACAGTTCACACGTCGCAGGTTTTCACTAGCATTCCGCTTTTAAATTACTTTTGTCTTATTCATGAAGCTTTTTGAAAACGCCTTTTATTTATGGTCAGAGAATTTGTTAAAATGAAATAAAGAATAAATATTTGCATTCGTGCTGGACGTACGCCTTTTCCAAGTAACGTCACGCCCTGTTCTTCGTCTTTTGGGAGCCTCTCTGCCAATCTAAGGGTATAATTAAAATGAACTTACAACAGTGTAGGGCTCCTTGTCGACCACCTCTACGAAGACCAGGCCGCCGACGCCGGCGCCCTGCGTGCACCAGAACACGCCCTCGTCAGCGGGCATGACGTTGTAGATCGTCATCACACCATGCTTTTGCGACACACGGTCGTAGTCTTGTATTACCTTGAAGTTTCCGGTGTCGGTTATCTCTGCGGGCTAGAGGGTGATACTTTATGCCAATATATCCATAGCCAGTCTGTAATGGTCCCACGGCTGGGACACAGCTCTCCACTCTGTGGGGTCAGTGTACCTCGCGGTCCCAGCAGAATAATAGCTGTAGGTGGATGTGACATATCTTCAAGTTCCTCGCGATGAAGTTTGTCTTCACCGTTTTGAAGGCAGTTTCATCACTGCCCTTAATATGCCACAACTTAAGGTATTTTTTGTCAAAAATTGTCAAGGAGTTACGAATGAGATCCATACCTATTTCAACGTAAAACTTGTGAGATAGCCGCGTATAAACTAGAAGTGCGTCACTGCCTCTGGCTCTTGACCTTGCCGGTCTCCTAGCAAAGCGTGCGCAGCGGTCGTCCCTTGGAACACTATGATTATGATGTTGTTCTGTGCTATTTGACCTGTTTAAAGCTTGCTTATTCTGAAGCTAAATATATCGGTTAATGGACTTCTTTTCCGAGTAATTTCATTTGGAAACTAAACTAAATCAACTAATGCTCGTAAAACGCTGACGAAGCTAGGTATAACTAACTAGATGTGTCCCTCTTACATTTGAATACAGCCACGAATACTGATCCACCTCGCCTGGCTCCTGGCACAGCGCGCAAGGCACCCGCGCGGTCGCCCCTTGGAACACCATGTATATGATGTTGTTCTGCGATAGGTAGTCTTCATTCAACGCGTCCAACTGCTCCGCTAAGCAGGCGTAGTAGTCGCGCCAAGCTTCGGATATCGCTGACAGCTTGCGTTTGTTGCCCCCTGGAGACGAGGGAAGTTTTGTGTGAATGATGTTGTATACTGGAAGTGTCACCGCGACAGAGAGTCTGAAAACTGAACAATCAGCGACCACGCAAATCAGCTAGCCCCATCTCGCGGCAATTTTTTGGCAAGTAACTTCATGGGGGTCGAATGAAAATAAAAAAATTTAGCGCCATCTATGCCAATTGTCTTTCCCATTGGTGACAAAAGAACTTGATTTTGTGTTTTCTATACAGAGAGAACCATGTAATATGCTAGTTTTATATGCTAAAAATGCATGTAAAATATTATTAAAATATTATTATTCTTATTAGGGAGAAAGTTTTAAAATCACTTACTTGGATACATAAGCTTCTCCAGCACAAAATCCTTCTTAAAACGACCTCTTCGAACTTCTCCATACATTTCTCTACTTCTATTGTTAATCTCACTCACTCTCTTGTGAATGTTATGATTCAATTCACATCTTGTACAATTTATTATCGTTAAAACTAAAATAACCAAACATTTCAAGTCTACCATTTTTGCAGATTGTCTTTATTGACAGATTTGGTAGGTGTGTTTTGTTTTTATTTGAATTCCGTTCTAGAATTCTAATTTCTAACTATGTTCTTATTATTCTTATCATTATGTTTTATCTTAGGTCTGCCTAGCCTTTTCCCTATGTTGGGGTCGGCCTGCAGTGTAACCGGATGCAGCTGAACATTAATGGCACCAGTGGTCATGGTCTACCTATGTTCCATTCGTTTTCGGTATGCTAGAAAGAAACTCATTTCAGTCATGAATCTCTTCCTCACTTGGGCGAGTCAAAACGGTTAGGAGGACTTCTTACCGCCTTTTCCCCATGGGAGTAGGCAAAACTACAGATCGCCACCAGCCACGATCCTTACATACCCTTTTTCCTGCGTTAAACTGCTACTTACTTACCTATATTTGTATGTTTATCTTTCAGAACTTAGAATCAGTACAATCCTTAGGCCCGCAGCCCACACCCGAGATGGAAGCGATAGCGCGCGAGGTGGATGCACTGGCTCGGGAGCGACTCGCCTTAGAGGCCGAGCTCGCGGCCAAGCAGCGGGACCTCACTGTAAAGACTGGGGAGGCGAATAGCTTGCAGGTATGACCATCGTGACGAGATGGAGAAACCGGCTTTGCTCCCTCGCCAAATACATTGTCTTTTCGAGGAGTACATATTCTGTTCCACCGAAAATTGGTAACCATATCAGCAACCATTCCTGAGTTGAGAAGAGCTGGTGTATAGTAATACGCGATCTGTCCATCCATTTTCGTCATTCCATCAATGTTGAGGATCAAGACCTCATTCGACGCCCCCAAAGCATTCTTGATAGCAACCGACCATCTTGTCATCGGGCCGGGTGAAAGATGACGAGTAAGGCAGAGGTCGCCTTACTCGTTTACCGTACCTTCCAGCTGGCCCAGTATAATACAACTTTTCAGACAATTGTATTTTACTTATATTGATAAAGATGAAGTAATAATTATATAAGTGCGATGTCTTGTTTTCAGGGCGAGTTGGACACATTATCGGCGACCCTAAAACAGTTAGAAAACCAAAAAGGTGAAGCACAAAAGAGGTTAAATGATCTCAAAACACAGGTAACTATCCCCTCTAACATAGTACTTGTATCATTTGTAGACACACAGCGCAGCGGTCAATCAAATTGCAAGAATAGGTACGGATGGTGACACTGTGTCACCATTCACACCTTTAGATTAACGATGTGTCACTGACACATCGTTAATCTAAAGGTGATTTCACGTCGGGAGAATTACAACTGAAAACATTATCGACGCAATATACCAATCGTGGTGGTATGTTCAATTCTGTCAAAATAACACTTACACTTGCAGGTAGAAAAGCTGCGCTCGCAAGTGTCGGCGCAAGAGGCGGCGGCGGCCGAGACGGAGGCCGAGGTGGCGGCGCGGCGGGCGGCCGTGCACACGCTCAAGGAGAAGGAGCGCGCGCTGCAGGCCGATGTGGCCGAAGCCGAGGCCGAGGCAGAGGCCGTGACGGCGCAGCACAGGCGTACTGTGCTCGCTGTCAGCCAGGTACGGTGATACTGTTGTGACTGTAAAAAGTTTTTTTAGTACCTACCTACTATGAATTAGTTTAAAGTTGGTTAACGTAAAGATAATGAGTACAGTTTGAGAACAATGTTTATTTGGATATATTTGTTTGTAAATTGTAAAGAAAATGTTGTCCATCGTCATTATGTACAGCCAAAGTTCGTCGGTCACAGTCTTCAACTACAAAAAGCGGCCTTATACTACTTACCGCACTAATAGGCGCGGTTAAAATAAATAAATAAAAATAAAATCATTTTAATTCGAGTATCATTGACCCATAATAGAAATAGCACTTATACAGTCATATTACATACACAACATTATTAATTCAATTCATAACAATTTAATTAACTTTGTTTTTTTTTTAATTGATGGTAATGATCTCAGTTTTGATCTCATTTTTACAGTTCTGGCACTATCATTTTTTGTTTAGCTGTGTAGTTGTTTATTTTAGTTTTATTACATTTTTAGAGCAACTCTTTTTAGTTTTATATTATTTTTATGCTATCACTTGTTTTTTGTGAATGCTGGTTGACCAGTAATTGGCGACTGTGTAAGGCCAAGACTGTGGAACCTTTACTTAGGATATGATGTACACAGAAGCTGTTGGTAGACCTTTATGAATAAATAAATAAATAAAACTTAATTCAATTCATTCATGCATTCAAATTAATAAATTCAGATTAAAGTGAGTCATAAACAATAATAAAAAACAATAATACAAATTAATCATAATTAAATTTACAATTTACATACCATAAATGAGGTTAAAGCCCGCATACATGCTTGTTTCTGGAACTTAAATGACCTTTATGTAGCGCGAACTGTCGCACGTCGACCGGCTAGTGTAACTTTTTAAGGGGTCGAGACAAATAGTAATGAGTCCGTCCGTCCACGTTTGTCCCCAGGCCAACATAAAGATCTCGCACCTAGAAGAGCAGCACCGCCTCATGAGCTCGGCGGCGGAGGCGCTGGCGGGGGGCGCGGCGGGCGCGCAGCACTACCTCACGCTGGCGCCGCAGTTCGGGCCCGACCAGCTGGAGCGCGTCGTGCGCGGAGCCACGCCCAACGACGCACTCGTATGTATTACATTTTTTTTGGGACCAACCCGCCACACTGCTCCATTGGGAGACAACAAGTGGCTGCGGTAATATCGTGCCCACCCTGGCAGGCTGTCCACAGTCGGCTCTCTGATATTTCGGCCCGTATGACTTGATCTCGGTGGGACCTTTGGAGCTGGTGGATGTGTTCCTCAACCATTGTAATACCTGACCTAGCCAGAATCAAAGTGGCGATCACCAGAAAAGCTCCGAGGCAATGAAGCTATCTTGTAGATATGAGGCCATGAGAACCATAGTGGCCTAACTAATTTTTTTACAATATTGAATCTATGATTTTTTCCAGCTAAAATTGTACATTTCTGTTTTTGTTTTCTATGGTACTCAAAAGGCTTATTCATTGAATTAGGCCACTATGGTTCTCATGGCCTCATATAATGTAAGTTGTCTTGTTGAATCTTGCAACATAATTAATCAAAAAAGAACCGCGAAGGACGTAAAAAAAAACGTAATAATTACTTCCTTCCACATCAAGCAGGAGACACAATAAAGAAATCTGTTAGAGGCATTCATTGTCAAATAACACTCATGGATTTGTGACAATTCTTTTCATACTGAGACTTCTTCAGAAAATATGAGATAGAGGTTTAACCGACGGCTGTCATTCGTAGATCTTTGACAGTCGTTACGAATAGTCTGAAAACCAAAAAGTAGCACCCCATGTAGAATACTGGTGTTCTGCTACATCCGGTTAGACTGGAAGCCGATCCCAAAATATTTCAGAAAAGGGTAGGCAGATCTGTTGCATCGTGCTTGTTTACTTGATTCCCATAAAATTTTGTATTTTTATGTTATCCAGGAAGACCAGCCTTTCGCGAAAAGCAACGGCTTTGCTTCGGGCGCAGGTTTCGGGTCCGACCCCTTCACGTCGAACGCTTTCCCCGCCGCGCCGCCCGCGCACGACCCCTTCGCGCCCGCGCACACGCCGCAGCACGCACAGGTACAAATAAGAAAGAAAGAAAATAATATATTTGTCGCAGGACTATGTGCAAGCAAATAATTAACATACAACGTCATCATCTTCCTGCCCTCGTCCCGTTCTACTCGCGGTCGGCGCAACACGTCTTCTTCTTCCATTCTCCCCTGTCAGACGTCACGGCACCATTTACACCTCTCTCTTTCATCTTCGTCTTCACACAATCAAAAACACACACACAAAGTATGACAAATATTTATAAATATGACAGGACTGAACAAAATAAGTTGTAATTCTGTGCTCAGACTTGTTCACTGCTGAACATTGTGGAAATTCACTCACCCTCCGTCCGGTTATTGTCGGTAATTTGTGTTATTAGCGCGGACACAGCTTGCGCGATGCGTGACGTTACGTATAAAGCGTAGTTTTTTTTTTTTAGAACATTGCCCCACACTTTGAATTTCTCCTGTATCGTGGGTGCGTTTACAAACATTTAAACTCACATACACAAACAGCCGGACCCGGAACAACTAACTGTAGGCCTTCAAATATTTGTTCCGTGCGGGGATCGAACCCGCCACACGCAACGCAGCAGTCAATCGCTCAACCACTGCGTCAACCTTGCCGTCAAAACCCGCCGCCGTTAGTTCATATCTAACGTTGTACATGCGACCACATCGCTTTCAAACAGGATACAACCGTCTACAACAGTGATAATGAACTTTCAGGCACATAAAAAAATGTGTATTTATTGTCTGAAGAAGCTAGATCAACAGCCATGAAGTAACTTATGAAGAGTAAAACCAGGGGCAACTTTAAAAAAAACTATGAATTTGAATTAAAGCTACTTGCAGAACTTCGCGCGGACTGGGTGATGGCTGTTGATCTATGTATAACTTTAGCAGTTATATCAAAGAAAGCTGTTGGTATGAATATGCGCATTATGTCCGCCATATTATGGCGATAACATTTGTTTTATTAAATACTAAATCTTGCTCATTCCGTTGTTTGTGTTGCAGGACGGCTTCGCGACGGACCCGTTCGCGTCGAACGCGGACCCGTTCGCGGGCGACGCGTTCGCGTCGCACGACAACACGGCCAAACAGAATGAAGACGTGAGTGTTGTTCTATCTCTGTCTGTCCCTGCTATAGTATTTACGTGACAACCCTTTCTCTCTGTACTCCATTTGTATGTCATTGTATTATATTGTATTTGTGTATGTATATTTTATCTATTTTATTAACTTAGGTATTTATTTATTTATTCTTTTAAGTTTGATACATATTTTTTTAACAAATATGTATTTATCTGTTACTTCAAACTTTATTGTATGTTGTGCTTTTTACATATTTTTAATTGTGCCAATAAAGGATGTTTTTGTTTGTGTATTTTGTTGTTACGATGCCCCTTATCATATATATATGTCAATTGTAGTTCTTAATTGTGTCTTTTTCTTTCGTGTTGATGATACTTGCGTGTGCAACACTCAACCTATAATTCATATTAAGACGTCGTGTTTGTTTAATATTTTCTGATACAGCATGAACCCGACAGGTGTTTTCGTATTTAAGGGTGTGCCACAGATCAGACTGAACGTTGTTTTTTTTTTTAAATGGGATTAACATCGTAATCGCATGATGTTTGGCCATGTAGAATGTTGTGCAGTTTGTTGATCCGTAGTACGCCCCTAATATGATCACACCTTTTTGATACACGATTTCTACAGTGCAGGAATAGAGTACGTAAAGTATAGACATTGCGCTTCGTAGGGACACACGACGTAAGCCGCATTACAGTCTTGTCGGCGCATATCTTGATGTTTGTTGTGTTATGTGTGTCACCTACATTATGTAAACGGTGAAAACGTTGTGTTGTAAACGATAGTCTTAAGCGGGCTATCGTTTGTGAAGTTTTGTCGACAACGACAACATAAGCTAGCACAGGAGTATTTCGTTAACATAATGATGAGGGTGTTCTTAGGCCGCGTTCGAGGAGGACCCGTTCGCCGTGCTGCACGCGCCGGCGCGGCGCACGGGGGCGGGGCCGGGGGCGGGGGCGGGGGCGCCCGCGCTGCCGCCCAAGCAGCACAAGGTGCCGCCCCCGCGCCCCGCGCCGCCCCGCCCCAACCCGCCCGGGAAGGTACGCACCACGCTACTGCCATATTTTGTGCACCGAGCTCCACGGATACTTCTATTACTTCACCTTATTTTAAACATTTGGCTAAAAACAAAAGTTATTCAATTTTATGAAAACTTATTAATTAATTTGAAATCTGCAATCGGCAAGCGGGTGATTCTACAAGTCCTACTGCTCAACTTTAGACAAATTAGGTATCGGTTTCATAGGCAAACTTGTCAGCAAGCCAATAAAACAACTCGCTTAACTATTGCAGGTGACTACTCTATATTCTCACACCCAAACAACAATGGTGTTCATGTAATAGAACTATTCTCTTTTAAATCAACTTATAAAACTTATCTCTTTTAAAATTTTCGAGTCATTCTACTTTTAGTTTTTTTTTGTCTTTTGATTAATTATTACAACTCTTTTTAAACATAATAAATACAAAGTTATAAAACAAAATCAATGACAAAAAAGCATAAACTTTATTAAAAATAATATTATTGATTTAGTTTTGTAACAATATGTAACTTAGCTGAAATATATAACCTAAAAGTACACCTTATATAGCAAAACAACAATTTCAGCCAAGTTCTTTCCAAGATTTAAAATTTCAATACTTCCCCATACTTTAAGCTAACGATTTGTTTTCAGATTGTGTTTATTTTCTGATTATTTGATGATTTTTATTTACCCCTGCCCCAGTAACTAGGCGCATGGGCGAAGGATAGCCTCGTCGAAAGCTAAACCTTTTGTTTTATTTTATTTACGCTGCAGAGAAAGTAAAATGCGTACGTAAAGGAGGTTTATTTGCACTCACGTTAATACTAGAGAATGGCATTTTATCGATGTCTCCTTTGCTTTATGTTTTTATAAAATGTCACTCTCGCTTTCTGGGATTTGCAAGAATTTTGTAACAGTATTCGGATTCTTTTGCACATGTTTTGCTCACTTTAGTTTTGCAACGTGTTGTGTTTTATTGTAATGATTTTAGAAGATTATGACATTCCTCTCTATCGAAAAGAATTGTCAAATTATTTTAAAATTTTCTGGTATAATAACATTACTGCGAAATCCGGTTTGCATGTATACTTAGTATTAAACTACATGTTCTAAAAAATGGATAATCTCTAATAGAAATGATAACTATTTACTAGTTACATATCAAATTCAATTACAAGTTAAAATACCAGAAAGTGTTCAAAATGCCCTGTAAAAAGTGATAATATTTATTTTACTTTCTCTGTCCGCGTGGAATGCCATTCTCGCCCGATCCACGTTCGTTTGGTTGCTGCTACACGCTTCACACGCTTTTTACCTCGACTGTACCCCTCTCATTACCCATAGTCGATGCAAATCACGATCTTTATGTCACTGACTTAAGGTTCAAATTCTAAAGCCGCGTGCTCGTGATATGCAACGACTACATTCCATGTTTTTATTGCATGTTTTATTTATTTAATGCTTACACGTATATTTTGTAGATTTGTATACATGTGTGTGTATTGCTAGATTAAAGACGATAAGAATGATTAGGTGATGGGATTTCTTAACAGAATAATGATGCTTAATTTGGGATGGTTGTGGAGGAAATATTCTTCAATTTTTTTGACTTACTGACTGACTCCTTGAATATTCTAAAGCGCCTGTAAATGGTTTAATTTACATAAATACTTTAGTAATAAATACTTTAGTAATAAATACTTTGAGTTTGAGTAATGTGAGTAATGTGTTTTTACCCATTCTTCCCCATAGAGTATCTACGTTTTGCAACTACAGACCATTCACAGTGGTTTTGCTTTTGGCTAGACTAGCTTCATCGTTTTTGGCAATTCAAAGGTGCTTGTAACTTGTCTATTTGACATAAATACTTAAGTTTGAGGCCGTTCAGCAAGCTCGAATATTTCAGTAAACTAAAAACTAAAGATTAAACTTATAATAAGCTGCTATATGCGTAGGAAGGCTTGCTTGACTCTGTCAAGCATTTCAGACTGTCTTTAACGAGATGAATATATGTTTTTCTTAACACCAAGCATACATCAAATTAATTTTTAGACAGAAAACCCTGATTAAAAGTCAGTGCGGTGTTATAAAACAATCATGAACGATTTATACGCCATCATGAGCATTTGTTCATCAATACGGCAGTATTGATACAACAGTGGCAACTGTTTGGAGACACAAGTTATAAGTGGCACTTACTTAGTTTATGGCTCACCGAATATGACATGGTCTGATATAAGTTTTTAAACTGTCATGGTCACTATAACATTATCATTAACACTAGAAACAATTATGGATGGTCAGATAGGCAATCGCTCCATGTATAATACTGGTATTCCGCTGCATCCGGTTAGACTGGAAGCCGACCGAAACATAGTTGGGAATAGGCAGGCCGATGAGGATTGTACTTACTTGATCTGATGTAAAAAGGTCGTATCTGAGAAACGGAACTAAGGTTAAATTCGCCTTACTAGATACGCCTTCTTTTGGTTAGTAAAGCTTGTTTTTCTTTAATTCTTGCGCAAATACCCTTATCTTACGCCAGCTGAATATTGGTTATAGTCGCTATTATCTAGTAGCTGTTCTCGCGGTCTCACCCGGATTTTCTCTCCTTGCTCGGCTCTTAAGGGTCGTAGCGTGATCTTCCTCAAGAATAGGGTTTCAGCAAGAAATACAAAACTTTTTTATTTCTTAAAAATGCCTTGTATTGGCCCTTAAAAACATTGTAGTACACTTGTTTAATTCTCTAATACAACACTTTTTTACAACTTAATATTTTATGTAGCGTGTTTTTGGTGAAACGGAACGCAAACACAAAACGCATCGATTCCGGTAGTGACGTCAAATACTTTGTGTCAAAGAAACACTTTTAGTTGAAAAGTACTTAAAGTTTCACTAAGATTTTATTATAATATTGTTATTGTAATTTTTGCTTGAATAAAGCACATACAATTAGTAAAACTATTCTATTAGGGGGAAAAATTAGATGTAAACAAGGCAGATAGAGGTAAGTGCCATCAAATGCTATGACATGAATGGCCGCGACAGTCACGGACGGTTGAACTGTCGTAGAAAATTGTAGGAGTTTAATTAAGTGACAAGCAGTAGTTGAACTTAACTTTTCATTATTTTCTTGGGTTGGTGATACTGTATTTTATTGATTTAAGTAATTGAAAAAGAATTTCATGCATATTCAATATTGGTCTATACAACCTGTTTTTTTTGATATCCCATAACTCTAGGGTTATATTCTGTAGGTAAAAATAATACTAAAACTCCTAGAATAGGTGGTCCAAAAATGCATCGTTTCGGAGATATCATCAATCATAATTAAATTAGGTCAAAAATTGTCACCAGTATGACGAATCTTTACTTTTGCGAGGTTGCCAAACTTCGCAGTAGTGTAGTAAAATAAATAGTAAAATAAAATATGTAGGTAAGTAATTCATTTTTATTCAAACCAATCATTCATATTTAAAGCTAAGAAAATGCGACGTTGTCATATTTCACGTAAGGGTGTTTTACATTAATAATCGTGACTTTGCCGAATTATTTAATTATTTTGTATGAAAAATGAAAAAAAAAAAATAACGAAGGATTGGAACATAACTCATATGCCAGTTGATTCTTTGATATGGCTTCAATCATACCCTAGAGTTATGGGATATCAAAAAAAACACGTTGTATAATGCAATAATATTTTTTCACTTACGACTGGTAGTTCTAGAGATTCAGCTTTCTATTGTATTAGTATTGATTTAAAGGGCAATACTTTAACTTACATATATACTTAAAAGTATTCAAGTATTTTCGATTTTTTGTTTATAATGTTAGTAGCAGGTAGTGGTAGCATGTCAGTGTTCGCTTGTAGTGTCGCACCTGTACACGATCACATCCACTCCTGTTTCTTATTGGTTCATTTATATTTATTTTGTTTGGTTCATTTCGTTTCTATAACCGATATAACTCTACCTGTATATACCTATAATGATAATATTTTAATGAGTACATAATGCCATTGAGAAGTTAAAAGTATTTTACAGTAGAAATTATCTTTTACGGGATTTTTTAAATAATTGGTGAAACTTTACAGACGTTCTGTGTACTTATTGGTATTTAATACCATTTTTTGTTTAAAAAAAAAAATATAACCGTAAAGTTTCACAAAATAATTAAAAAATACAAAATGCAATTGAAAAAAAAAAGCTCACAGATGATGTGTTGTCGAATGGCGCTATGTGCTCTGTTCACTTGTCATGTACCACGTTCCACTAACCGTGCTAACACAGCCCGTGCTTGTTCCCCACTTGCAGCGCTAAACGGACGCGGCGGCGGCAGGCTCACGTGCGTACTCTGTCCCTTTGTCTCTCGCGCCTAGCCACTCGCTCCCTCTCACTCACACTCTCGCCTCCAGACCGACCGCCCGGCCATGGACTTTGCCGACGACCCCTTCAAGGACTACCGGTACGAGGACCCCTTCAATATCGAAGACCCCTTCGCCGACGCCACCGACTCGCGCCAAGCCCGCCCCACCTCCGTCGCCGGCTTCGAGACCGACGACTTCTTCGCGTCTAGCACTGTTAACGGAAGCTTTACGTTGCCCGAGAAGCGCAGCGGCCGAGTGTCCGCGCCGCCTGTAGCGTACGACCCGTTCTCCGGCCGCTCCGAGCACAAACCTGCCAAGCCCGCGCCGCCTCACCTCGCCAACAACAACAGCGGCAGTGCCGCGTGGGCCGCCTGGCCCAACGACAACTGGGCGTCCGACGACGCGTGGGCCAAACCTTCCGCACAGAAAGCCGACGCCTGGACGTCTGACGACACCGCCAAACGAAACACCAACTCCAACACTCCCGACTGGAAAACCGACAATTGGGCCAACAAATCAGACAACTGGGCCAGCAAATCGGACCACTTTGCCAGCAAATCGGATAATTTTGCCAGCAAATCGGACAACTGGGCCGCCGACTGGGCCGGCACCGACTCCAATAAGAATTTAAACGAGACGTGGCCGACCTCGACTCACACCTTGCCTTCAAAGAAGGAGAAATCCCCTCGGCCCGTGAAGTACGCCAAGTCGTTGGTGCACACGATAGGCGGGATCGGTCGGTCGAAGCAGAAGGACAAGAAGGCGAAGGCTTTGGAGGCTAAGAGCGCGGAGGCGCTGCCCTCGGAGGAGCAGCAGTGGGCCTGGGCCGCCGCCGAGTCGCGCCGCGCGCAGCTGCAGCTGGAGGCGCGGCGCCGCCAGGAGGACGCCGAGCTGCAGCTGGCGCTCGCGCTCTCGCGCCAGGACAACTGACCCTGCCCTGCGTGGGCGGGACTCTGCGACCTCGTAAGCTTAGCTTATTGCATTTCCTTAATTCGTCCGAGTTTGTTTTTTCGGGCGAGTGTAAATTAATGGAGTATTTATACATACATTATTATGTTGGTAATAGCAGTGGAGTCAAGCTAGCGGTTGGCAGCGTTCTTACGGAACTATTACGTCACATGTGATGCGTACTAGACGCGCCGGTCACGGAGGTAATCTCACTAGGAGACACTATAATATTCGAAATAACGATAAGTTCCTGCTTATGGCGAACGTGCCGTATCTCTAGTAATATTACATGTTGGTGCGTATGGCAATCATAAATTAACTGCTTACACTTAGTACACGTTTTAACTGCGTTCATGAGCTGTCAATGTCATCACTGCCGCAAATGTGCTGATCGCGATCAATTTCATTGGTCAATTTTTGGCTAAGGGTCGAGAGCATAAGGTAAGAGTGAGACAGAATAACATAAGAGCTAAACTTGTGTATGTCGACGAATAAGGCATAATTATAATAGTGATTGCTGTACGACACTATACGACTTTACAGCTGATCGAATAACACAAGCATCACACACATTACGGCCGCCATCTTGAATTTAAAGGAACTAAAAAAATATGTAAATACATTTGATATTTCGCTCGTTATATTTAGTTAGATCGTTCAGCATTCCATTTGAGGCGCAGAGTTGGTATTTATGTAAAATAGTAAAAAAAATTCATATCTAACTCATTGTAAATTATTAACATACGGTTTCTGTATATAATGGTTTATGCGGTACATAGTAATGTAGTTATCCACTTAGTTTTTGAAAATCAGGTCAAGGGATCTGCTGTCATTTGATTAAGATTTTCAAAAACCTGGGGCCATTACGTAGGAAAAATCATGGCAAGCATACGATAAAGTCGCTCATTGAATTTCCCCGATTGCGTTATTTGATATTGGCACCCTACGATCGTTAAAAGTATTTATTCTACTTGTCAGGCATTTGGCCATTATGTACAGGAGCTATTCAAATTGTTGGTTTGTTAAACAGTCAGTAAGCGGAAATGGCTCAAAAGTATGGAATATAAAACTAAGCTTGCCAAACATACTTTAATATATTTTAAAATTAACTAGTCAACTGAAACTGCAAAACTTAATTATTATTAAAACAAAATCCGCGGTTTGCCCGAACACGAATAAAACCTACTGAAAAAAAATCTTACTTTTAACATCAGACTGTGCAAATCAACTGAAATACAATAACAATACAAATTGTTTCACTAGTCAATTTGAATATTGCATGTTGTTGGGGGCTCGATCTAAACGTGGGGTCTGGGCGTGTATATTAACATTAACTACCGCTACCGGTTATGAATCCGTTATTTTAGCCTTTAACCGGGTAGAACGCAGAACGCTCAAGTAAATGATCTGTGGAACCGGCACGGACATAATCCGGACATTAGACAATGACAGACACTTTAGTACATTATTTGCAAGATTGCGGTGCCTGGAGCCGAACCCACAATTTGTCCGGAGTGGTTTCACTTAATCTTAAAATAATGAAGGATAAGACATGATCATATCACGAAGATTAGGCTTAGCATGTAAAGGAAATGGCGTAGTTTAAAGATGGATGGTTAATAAACGTATAATGCGTCTACCTGGACAATTCCTGAAATAACTGATTCAAAAGTGGTGGTGAAAATCTTAATTATAAATAATTTAAATGTAAACCTGTAATATATTGTTGTCTGCAATCGAGGCCTAATAGCTTCCTCAATATATTGTATAGTTTGTTAGTTATTAATAATATCGCATTACGGACTATTCGCAGGCATTATGCATACTGCTCGGTTAATATTTGACATCTAAACTACGTTCAAGAGCAGTCAGTGTCGTCATTGCTTTGAAATATTTACACTGACTGCACGTGAATGAGAATCAGATATGCTGATCGTGTTCAGTTTGAGTGGTGAAATTTGCAGTACACGTACCGGCAATATTCATAATAGCCTTGATGGTTACCTGTAAATGTACACTGGCGAGCAAAATACCTTTACTCGTCAAATAATAAAGGTCTTAAACAGAGTAGGTTATTTTCTCGCAACTGCTCGCTATCTCATATATGATAATATATGAGAATTATTATGAGTATAAAATGTTCAAATGTATTCCCCCTGTGCTAGAAAGAGGCGAAAATATGTATATCTGTCTCTTTCGCGCACTTTGTAAAGTAACAATTAATGGTCCCATCGTATAATAGAAACGTGCCACCCGAAACTGGTTCTTATTTGTAACTATAAGGTCTGCTATTTATTTCTTCAAAAGGCTTCTCTTATTTGAATATCTGATACAAAAAAAGCCTAAAAGCCAAATAAAAAAAAGCTAAATGTTTTATACTTTTACCCATAATTTGAATGTATTCGATTATAAAAGGCTAAATCATTTCATATTAACGTGAAATGATGCTTGAAAGTGAATTAAAAGAATATCGTCGACCTCGTAATTCGAAAATGATCGTATCTCAGAAATGCGACATACTCCTGTAAAAAGTCGTCACTGAGACATGTCTTTGTCAGACTGGCTTCATATTGGCAACTAATCGCCGCATACGTACAGAAATCCTGATTACGGCGTGAATTTTACAACGGTTCACAAAATAAAACAGAAATTTGAAATTGAGAGCAAAAGTGTTTGGTCTTTTTGAGCACTGAACCTGATTGCGATCAGCATTTCTGTGTCCAAGAGTTGTCGCCAATGTGAAACCAGTGTTAAATACCCTGCCGGTACTTGTATATTAATAATCACGTTGTAATTTTATTCAGCGTTAATTTTATTGTTTATTTTGTATAAATAGGTTAATTTTTATTATTACTGTCGTATGTCTGTGACATTGATTTTGAAAACGATTAAATTATTTAATTTAAATATTTTATAAAAAACGTACCAATTGTCTGCATGCTTGTTTAAGTCTGACTGAATTTATTTTTAATGTTAAAAGCTAAGTTTAAAAAAAATTGAGGTAAAAAGTCAATGTCACATGCATTACTCGTTTTGTATAGAAGGAAGTGTGTATGTGTTGTGTGTGTAACAATTATAATGTGTGCGGATATGTATGGTCAAGTACAACCGGATTGTGCGAGTTCTGGGCGTCTGTTAATATGTTATGTTAAATAATAATTATTTCTATATATGTTGGCAGTATACACTATGTATGCGGGTATGTACGGTCGCGGCTTATTTACTAGTCACCTATGACCTTTTTACTTACATGGTGTGCTCCGTGAGAATGGGGGAACGGTGAAACTACTGGCTCGGGTGAAGCTCCGTTATTGGTTGAAGATCTGTTAATATCATTTTATATTTCAAAATAGTTTGACCTCATTGGTCAGATTCGATCTACGATGATCCCATTGCATTTTATCTTGTAATCTAATTTGAGAGCAAAATCGTGTAAGCAAAAAGAGTGGTTGGCTGTTGGTCGACGCCGGCAGAATGTTTGTTTTAAATATTGTAATATTATAAAAATTAATATAATACGAATGTCGCAACATACTCAATACGAATCGTGAGGTTCTATTTACAGAAAAATCGAATAATTAATATTAAAACTATGAATACTCAAGAGTCGAAAGATACACTTCTGAAAGTAATTGTGTACAGTTAAGAAATGGTCGGTTAAATACAAAAATAAGTTATCTTACATTTTGTATTCAGCGCATGTTCTCTTCGGTAGTGCCTTTCTCTAACTCTACTTATCTTTAGCTTCCTTGCGAGTGCAAATGTTAACGAACATTTCATTGTATTTAAATATATGGAGTCATTGTCAAATTATCATATTCATAAAATCGAAATTTACAAAAATGTTTAAAAAAGATCTTTAGCTTCAAAATTACCGCGCGGAGTTCATGAGGCGAGTTCGTGGTGTTGCAAACAAAAAATATTTCTACCAAAATTGTAGTTTTTTAATTAGCTTGTATTACCAATGACTTAGCTGTGTAGCGCATCGTCTTCGCTTGAGTGCGCACGGCCGCGGGTGCCGCCTCCGGAACAATAACTATGATAGTACACTCGCTTGCCGAGACATTTGTCAAAAAAAAAGCTAAACCGCGTTCGAACACTTATGACTTCATTTCAATGTCTCCGCAAGCAGACATAGACTAGAATAATAAATTAATGATGTATGTAATTGTAAACTAAACATGTAACTATTTAATACCGATGTGTTTATGGGTATTATACTAAAGTTGTTATCTCTTTCTTAGGCGCTGTTGTTTGTGGTTCGGTGGACCGCGCGGACCACTCGCACACGACTAGATCATATACTGTGTAGATATATTTATCATATACAATACATACATAATTATATTTGGAATGTAGATGTGAATATTTATAGCTACAGATGATTTTTGCAAATTACTATTGCGTTGTTGGGTCTTAAAAGAAATATATATTTTGGTCGTAGTCAATTATGTGTTGTACCTAATATATTTTTGTATGTTCATGTTACGATGTCCGCGCGGTTGGATCGACCCGTCTGTTATCAAGTATACATTATAATGTATGTACCTTTCAGTGATAGCCGATAAAAATAAACTAATCTTTAAATCTCAACGTTGAAGTGTATATGTGTATTTAAAGCTAAAATAAAAATGAAGTAAATTTGATAAAAAATACAGGTTAATGTAAGCTTAAGTCGGTAGTGACGGTGCGCGGGATAAAGCCATCGATAGCAACAGGTATCCACCAGACTGTCCACGTTCAGTTCACGTTGTCCTGGGTTTGTATAGAATTAGGTCATCAAAACATTTAGATCTAAACACCATTTGATCTCCATTATCGTAAAGGACTGCTCATTGCTGAAACCGCTCAGTATTATCCGGGACCGCGCGCCTTAGCTTGTTAGGTTAGACAAACGTATAATCGTCACGATATAGGGAAGGTTGCAGAGACCATGTCTGGAGACAGTTGTTCTGTCCACTCGAGTGGCGGACGGTAGCGTAGGAGCGAGGAAGGCATGTTGTAGGACCCTGAACACGTAGGACGCCCCGAACGTTGAACTATCTGTCATCGTTGTTGTAAACTATTGTAACTATATTATTATAACGCGTATAAAGTTATATCTTTCGTAAATTTGGTGTACGCTGTCGTAATAATTGATTAGCATCTTATTCACAGCTTTTTGTATGTGCAACGAATATATAAGTATGTTTTCTATTGATATTTTTCTGGCTGTTTCTGTGAAACACGTATCCTATAATTTCTGGGCTACAGTGCGATGTTTCGTGCTACGTTTCAACCTATGGTGTAGACGACGCAGATGTGAGTATCATTGTGTACAACTCTTGTTATCTGTTACAAATAATGTATACTATAATCTTTATGAACGTTATTTTTTGTTGAATGTTTCTATAAAATGTTTGCGTCGCTCGTATCGGCGATTGACATTAAATTCATATCTTTAAGAACAGAACAGTCAGTCATTGATACCGAGTGTTCTGTTTGTTATTATTGTGCTAGCAACTGAAGTATATAATGCAAATAAATGCTAAACAAGTTATTATCATAGTACAATGTCTCATATCACGTTTTCTTTATTCGGGGGATGTATAAAGGATTGTTCTGAAGGTACAATAACTATCTTATAATAATCAAATTCTTGTGATTTAGTGTTGTATTTATATTGTATCCAATATGGAGGTCTTTCGCTCGCTTGTCAAACTGATCACCCGTAGCGTAGTGAATTGATTGTTTTGACAAACATACGAGTAAAGGCCTTTAGATTTGTTCGTATCTCGCAAATTGCTGCGATTTATGCAAGAAGTAGACGTTGAACGAAACGGCATGTTTAAGTAAGGTATACTCATTATACGGGAACATACTTACGTACTAGCTGATTGGCCAGTTTCGTAGACCTGTCAGAGGAACGTTTAGCTGATGTTGTTACTGGTTGAGCCACATATCGCCTGTAAGTCTAGATACTCGGTGCGTCTTCGCTTTAGTTGGCGCTATTGTAAAACGACTGCATTTTTTACTAAAACAAATTTCATTTTGTACTCAAACTGATTTAATACTGTTCAACAATAAGCTTATAACTTAAATATATAATTGTTTAATGCACATTGTTCTAGTAAAACGCAAGAATAGAAAATTCTACTACATAGGTAACTTATATTGATTATAATAAATAAATGTTTATATATAAAGTAAAAGTTGTGTACGTTTGTATTAATATAGCGTGTACGACCAAATAATTGATTCACTGTCGTTACTCCGAGGTAGCGAAGTTGATTGTGAAGTAGACGGTAGATGCACTAATAACACGACCTAATGCTACTTTGTATCATCTCCTTGGCTGCGTTTTGTTGCGACATTTCTGTTTCTACTGCTGCGCTATGGAAGTTTTTAAAATGTTTATACTGGTCACACTGGCCGCTTTTCAATGCGTGTAGATACTCTTACCAGAGTTCTTATTTTGAAAAATTAAATGATGTCTTGTCTATTAGTAAATCGCGCGTAAATCTTGGAAAGAGGCCATGTATTGATCACAAATGATTATAATAACTGTATATTTGTTGTGTTCCGAGCTGTATGTATGAGAGGCAGTTGTTCGGTATCAGGTCGTGCATTCGTCATTACCCGCTGACATGTATTCACTGTATGAAACTATGATATTATATTAATATGAAAACAAACAATTCCTGAGATAATAAAAAAGGAAAATATTACAAAATCCCGTTTTATTTATTTAACAACCTTCAAATTGAAACCTGCTCCTAATGGTTTTTTTTATTATGTTAAAATAAACATTACCCATGTAGTCTAGGAAGATCTATTTATTATATTATTGAATTTAATTAATAAAGTTCTAACATACATAGCATACGTTACATACATTATCTGAAGACAAATTAATCAATACAATTCATAAGAAAAACAGCATAAATGGTATGCAATCATATTTGTACGCACGGCGAACAATCAAGCTATGCAAAACCAAATTAAGCTGATCTCTCATCGTACGGGAAGCTTATATAATAGCGAAGTCAGGTTATACTGGTTTTGTACAGCTTGATGTGCCGCCGTGTGTACTATTCACTAAAGTTAAAATTATATCTAAGTCACTGGATTTTTTCAAATACCAACACCAGGTTTTAGCCGTCAAGCATTACTGAGCCGAACGGCTTGTATGTCTACTCTTGCGCACCACATTTTGACGCGCTTAAGGATGAGCCCGATAGTCTAAAATCCGAAATAATTGTCTACATACATTGTCTTCCGTAACATTTCGATATCAACAAAAAGTTCAAAACAAAAACAGTTCTAATTCTAAAACTGTTGTTCCCTTTTCTGTACCTATAAAGGACACAGCACACAATCATATCATAGTTATCGGAAAGGGATCGGCGGCACCGTATCAACTCGAGCCGTTCAGTATTCTTTGTATGATACTCCCTACTGCACCGCATACTAATTGGAATCGTAACGTAATCGCCTCGCCTCGGGACAAGCTCACGACCCGCGGAGCTGTGCGTGGTCAACTCGCTTACGCCTCGTCGTCCCCGCGCTTACGTCTCTCCTTACCCGAGCTTACGTCTCTTCGTCCACCCTTATGCACACTTTCTATCAAAATACTAACTAGCGCATTACATTTTCTAGTTAGGTCGGCGAGCCGTAAGCGCGGCGTGTCGCCTAGCCGTATGAGAGTTGACGTATCTGTAGCATAGCCTCTGCGTCTGTGGCGTAGCTGTTGATCCGCTTGCTTACGTTAGGTTGACGCATGTTTGACGGCGAGGCGAAGGCGGTACGGTGCCGATCCCTTTCCGATTTGATATGTGTGCTGTGTCCTTAAATCGGACAGTGGAATCTAAGGTCAAATTATTTTCTGCGATTATTTAAGTATGCCCCACTTGACATAGTCATTGACTATTCCGTTCAGCCTTTCAGCAAACAGGTCACTGGTCTTCTCCACTGAGAATTTGGAGATATCTAGAGACTCGTTGACTTCGGGCGCGTTCTCGCTGTCAACCGTCAATACGGGTAAGGCGAACACTGCTAGGATGAGACCGAACTTCAGTTTCTAGAAACAGAATAATAAATGGTAGTAGGTATGCTTATAAGATCCTATTCGCGACACGTCACGGCACGTTATGTCCCTGCGACAAATAAATATTTTTTCTTTTTTGTTCTTTCTATTGTTCTTTAGTTGACTCGCAGTCCAGTATTAAAATCAAAAGAAGTAGTTTTTCATTCCAAAGATAAAGAAGAGTTTTAGTTTATGAATGATAACCTAATTTTTGCCCGCGGTTTCGCTCATGGTCGGATTCATAAAGGCTACAACAGTCAGGGATAATGCAGCTTCCCGTATGTACAGCACCGCAAACATCAAACTGAATACCATAGGTGACATAGGTCCTTTGTTCAAAATACGTCTTTTTGTCCCCAAAGCCCTCGAACTATAGAGCATGCTCCAAGAACTGAACATGGTCAGCTTTAGGGTGGGACTTGCAATGAATCTGTCTAAAACCCAGCTTATGACCAACAGCACTAAGCGTAGGGTCGAGGTAGATGGGCATGAAATACAGGCGCGGATCCATCCCTCAAAATAGGTTGTGGACACTGCCCTAAAATCGGCAAAGAGACTTCGAAATAAAAAAAAGGGAAATTCTTCGTGGAGTGGTAGTAGTTTAATGATTAATTTCACAAGAAGAAACTAATAATATGCAAGGGCAAGTGCAGCGAGCTCGCCTTTTTTTTGCACTCGCCTCGGATATGTTAGATATGCTGCAGTATAATCAACAGACTTTGAATTCAGGACCGGGCGCAGCGAGCTCAAAAATTTTAGCAGCTCTCCTGTTTGTAACACTTTATTAAAAAGTACGCCTATCTAACGCATATTATTATTGTGGTTTGACATACTTTTACTCCGTTTGACATTTTTTTTTTTTTTTTTTTTTTGTGGCTTCGCACTGTTTGTGCATTAGCCAATGTCACGTTTGAGTTTTTATGTTTATTTTAGACGAGGAAAATAAAGGTAGGGAAACTTTATGGAAACAAAAATAATAATTCATCGGGATTTAGAATAGGACAGAAATATAGGATCAATAAACGGGAGAGGTGAATGAGAAGATACAAATGAGCAAATTACAATGACGAAAAATTACAATTTAATATTATTCAGAATAATGAATGAGACTATACATTTATATACAGAAAAACTATTATTTTTTATTTGTTTGACATTTTTTAACTTTTTATTGTATTATGTTTTTAATTAAGTATGTTAAACTTTTAAACACTATTTGCATGCCTATTGGACGGTAAATTGTGGAGAACTTGTTAATAAATATGAAACATCTATGTATCTTTTACCCATGTTTGCAAATAAATAAATGATTTGATTATTTAGATAGGCGTTATTGAAATGATTTTGCCGACTTTGTCAGCTAAGTCTCAGAATCATGAAGACTTTAATAACAGTTTCAGCATAAATAAGCAGAATGCAAGAGCGAGCGAAACGAGCTTGATAAACTTAGCAGTCCTTCTCGGCTCGCGTCCACCTGAAATCCGCATCGTTATGGCTTTGCGACCGAATTCGGTTGTTTGGCGATCGCTATCTAAGTCGAGACTGCAGGCCCAGGCCACAGCCTTCTTGGACTAAGAGTAAACAAAAACGCCATTGCTTGTTGTATCTACAGTGTATAGGTCCACGTAGGCAAACCCGTGGGACGAACACTAATAGATTAAATAAGCCTGTAAATGTTAGCCTGTTTCATCACGAAATTAACAGAAGTGTTTTTGTTTGACTGCATAAAACACATTTAAACTCTCTAAACTATTCCACCAATATTGGTGAACCACTATAAAAAATATCATTATTGAATGATCTCTCCGCGGTGACCATGCTGACTGGGCAAGTCACGTAAGTTTGAATGCTAGGCTAAACTAGGGTTATATTTTTATAAATTTCATGAAGGCCTTGTGTAGAACATCAGACCATCGACCTCAATTGTGGGCATGCCCATCGTGCCCACAACGTTGGATCCGCGCTTGATGAAATACATTATGTCGATAAGTACCTACACAGTACCTATTAACTACTTGGGCCAGTTTGTACTCATCTTTCGAAAACAGGCAAGGCAGAGAAATCGTTCGCCGAGGCGAAAATGCCTGGAATAGCTGCTGGTCCATAAAGTCGCAATGTAACCTACGGTGCTGAGAACTGTGTCGCTCACAGAGTCGCAGAAGTCCCGCCTTGGAGTTGGCCAAAGGGCCCAATAGAACGCAGCATTCTGGCTGTCAAAAGCGAAGACAGTTCGTAACACTACGCTGCGTTCCAAAACGAGAGAGACATTGACAGGATGTTGGTAGTTTTTACACATCTTTTTGAAATTATAGAACAGGTAGTAAATCTAGCTAATTAGCTATATAGGTAATGCTGGAGTTATAAAGGGCGTAACAAGACCCTTAACGAAGCCGAAAGGCCCTTGTTCTCCTCGTCATTGCAATTTTTTTTTTGTTCTATACCTGGGAACCTTCTAGTTACCTGCTTCTATATTGGGGGTCATACTTGCAACTTTTTCACAAGTTTATTCTAAAATACATGTTTTTAATTTAAGATGAGAGAAGACTTTATCCACCTCCACGGCCCCCATACTATTCAATCCTCATCAGCACAGTGTTTTGAGTGCGTTACATTGAGTCCTACCGTAAAACGCGATTTTTCGAGACAAAAAAAATGTCGTTTCCCAGCAATAATTTTTGCGTAAAGTTACTTAGTTTGATGTACAGAATGCTTGGTTGACGGCTTCGTCAACCAAGTGAAGGGTCTTGTTACACCCTGTATAGCTACTACTAATTTAATTATGTTCATTATAATCAACTTTAATTAAACTAAGTCGCTTTAAAGTTGTTGTCTAGCAAGCAAGCACGTATTTCATCCATACATCTTCATGTCACGTAAATAGCAACCTTACCACACACTAATCAACAATTATAATGGAACGATTTAGTACTTATCTTTATCTACCTAACAAACAACTTATAAACAGCATGTTTATCTGTAATCTGTTACTTGACGAACATTACTGATCTATTATAACTTAATCAGTAAATTAATAGTTTAGGTACTAAAATCATTGATAACAGGTTTTCAGGTGGGTTTTGACAAATCATCGTACCTATCAGTTTAATAGTGAGTCATGTTTTCACATGAGCAGCAAAATACGCAATTATAAACTGTTATCACGCAATTGTATTATCTAAATAAACAGCTGTTTTCTTCTCTTTCTTTTCTTATCTTTCTACCCAACCATTGCCGCACGCGTAGCATGACCACGGTAGAAACGGGTTCTGTTGATTCTTCCGTCGACAAAACCTGTTTCTACGCATGCTGGGTGTACGCTCACGTCATCACCTGATTTCAGTGCCTTATAAGTTATAACATGAACGACCCTGAAGTCGTAGCAACTCTGAGGTAACTAGATTGAATTCATAAGAGAAAACTCAAAAAGAAAATTTGCCCGACTTGAGAATCCAAGCCAGCACCCCATGTTCAGTAGTCGCACTTATAGACTTATGTTTTTATAAATTCATATCTTTTTTTATGGCATTCACAGAATAAGCGAATTGGCGTGTTTTTGATAAAGGAAATACTCAAGAGTTCAGTCTTGCAATAAAAGTAAATTAAATTTTCAACTACACACAAAATGTAAAAGAAATCGGATATCATAAAATACTACACAAAAAGCAAACAACCCCCAAACGACAGGAGCTCCTTCCTATCTTGCTACGCACTACGCAGTGTGCTACGGCGTAGCGCGCCCCTACACGTGTGCTACGACGTAGGCTTTTCGTAGAACTTTTTATGACACTTTCTTGTTGATTTCGTTTATGGGGAGCTCAAAATTATTAACAATCACGGAAGATATCCCGTAAGTGACAGTATAAATTTAGTTGTAAACCGTGAAAGCTTAAACAGTGTTTGATTTCGTTGTGTAGGAAAGCTATAAATGTTAATGAATGCTGGCGTCTGAACAATACTAGCTATTGCCCCTGTACACACAAGTATTTGAGTTTCTTACCTCCTTCATTTCGAACTCAAAGTCTTCCCTGGAGAACGTCTCTTCAGGGTCAAGGTTCAGCCTCTTCATGGCGGCACTGAGCTCCGTGTAGTAGTGGTCGAGCAGTTTCTCGTAGTACTTGGCGCGGAACTCCTCGTTGGAGCCGGTGACGATGAAGTATATTAGATCAGTGACTGGGCTGCCTCCCTGCAGGGTCTGCAGATCCACGATCTTGATATCTACTTTGCCATCCTGCAATTAGCCAAAAAAATATCTATGGTAAGATTTGCTCGTACCTCAAAGCAGCTTGGACTTTGAATTGACAGTAACAGCTCGCCGTAGTCAAAAGCACTAAAATGTGTCAACCAGTCTAGGCTAGTGTTATCGTATAACCGAGTAGATGGTTGTGGAGGTCAGTTAGACAGCTGCTTTATGTAATCAAAGGCTAGTATTAAGGTGCAACTGATCAGATAGTTGAGAAAAGGCGATGCTAATGAATAATATTTATCAGATTTCTCTCTCATCCAGGTACCAGCTTCTTTCTTTCTTTATCGTGTGGTTAGTACCTAACCTGGTGTCAGAGTTTTTAAGCCGCCGATGGTCCTCTGACTCGGCTTTACATGCCGTCGAGAAATATCTCTCAGGCATGCTAGTTTCATCATGATATTTTCTTTCACCGAAGCAAGTGATAATGATACATTGCACATGAATCCGAAAAATCAAAGGTGCGTGTCTTGGGTTCGAACTCGAGACCTATGACTTGGCAGTCTGACGGTCACACCACTAGGCTATCACTGCTACCAGAGCTAACGATTGACATTAAAAAAAGTTTTCAGATAATTTATGCCAGGGTCGACCTACAAACAGGTTATGGCATCGGTAACAAAAAATGTTTATAATCCTAATACTACCATTACTATATGTGTTGGTAATAGTTCTAAGATTAAAAAGGAAGACATCACTGACTGTGTATCAGAGTTGTTGAAGTTAAACTGTAGTAAAATCATATTGTGTGCTTTTCCATATTTTGAATATTTAAGTAGTAGAAAAAACAATTTTATACATACGCTAAATAATCATGTACATTTTTTAGTAGGTCACTATAGTGACAGACTTATATATCTGGATATCAACACTATTGTTGGTAAACTTAAGTCGACACGGGGTAAGGTGTATCTACCTGTTAGATGTAGACACAAAATAGCTAGGCTATTAGCTTTTAATATTCACTCAGACATATGTAGTATGTCGAAGTTTGGTTATATTATTAATACTGCGACTATTAGTGATAATACTAATGTACAGGTGACCTTAAATGAGTATAGCATTAGTGCTATAAATGTTTACAAACATTGTACTGAGGAGGATCCATGTGTCACCGTGGAAAATTCTCAATTAGGGTGTAGTAGTGATAGGGTCTTGTTATCTGGGGATGGCACCAGAGTCTCCGGCCTCACTCCAGATATTAGTAGTAATTTAAACTAGGAAGTGAGACAACAGATGGTACCATTAACAATATTGTTAATCCTACCACCAGCAAGGTACCTTCTTGCACTCAATTAGTTAGTAAAAAAGGGCCTCAGCAGAACACCTTAAAATTATTCCACCAAAATATCCAAGGCATTTCTTCGAAATTATTAGAAATTGAATTGTTTTTAGAAAAAAGTATGTTTGATATTATTTGTTTTACTGAACATTGGCTAAAGGATTACCAAATGCTTATTAATTATGATAACTATACGGTGGGTAGCTGCTTTAACCGTTAATCTATGCTGCGTGGAGGTTCCCTAATATTATTAAAAAAATGTGTTAAATATAAGCAACGTAATGACATAGTAGGTCTCTCGGTTGAACATTGCGTCGAACTGTCCTGTGTTGAGCTGGATAAGCATGTAATTATGTGTGTGTACAGACCCCCAAATTATCAAAACTTTTCCTTATTTGAATCAATAATGGAAGATGTCCTGGCAAAACTTTCAGCCAGTAATAAATCTGCAATTGTTTGTGGTGATTTCAATATCAATATTTTAGAAGAAAATTCCAATAGCAGTCGGTTATTAAATCTTTTTAAATCATTTGACCTGACCAATATTTTTATAGAACCTACTAGAGTCACTCCATCTTCTGCTACTTGTATAGATAATGTTTTCTGCGATTGTGATTACTTAGATAAAGCCATATTAAATTGTCTCCCGTCTGACCACAGCGGACAAACTGTAACTTTTAGGTGTAACACACCATTGCAAAAAGTTCTGATTAAATTTAGACCTATAACTACTAGAAAAATAAATAGGTATAATATTTCCCTACAGAACAAGTTAAATGTTATGAGCCATCACATGGACGATATTAATATAAATCAATTGTATGATAATTTCTTTTCAATAGTTCGAACTGAATTCAACAAAACATTTGAAAAGAAGACAAAAAGTATTTGCCCTAAATTTATATTTAGTGATTGGGCTACTAAAGGTATCAGGAAAAGTAGGGAAAGACTATTTGAGCTTTATGGCCTTAAGCCTTACATAAACACTGAAACTTTCAACAAGTATGTTGCTAAGTATTCAACAGTGGCGTGCAGTGCTCCCGAAGGCGGGCAGGCCAAGCAAAAAAAAAAAAACTCGCAACATCACAGCGTCGCTCTACTTAGGATGACCCTCAAATGAGAGACAACGCCATCTAGCTTAAATATAAGGAATTTCAATGGTATTCTGTCAATACAAGAACGAAGGATGTCGCTTCGTTACAAAAAAACCTAAAAAGTAAAACAGAGGGCGCTGTAAACAAAAAAAAATAGTTTAGTTTTCGTTCCGTACCCAATTTTGAGCGTCTGACCGGAATATTTGAAAAAAAAACATTGAAAATAAGCCTGTAAAAACCAAAGTTATAAATACAAGAACTCACCACATTAATCAAGGTTCAAATCACGATTTTCTGACAATGCAAACAGAAGAAAGATTCATTTGAAATACCGAGTACGAGATGAATTTTGGGTTAATTCTCGTAATTCGGGTATCTACACATTTTCCTTTAGACACAACTTGAATCTTAACATCAAACAATCGTGAATACTTATTGTTTTTAACTTCTGACAAACACATTATCAGCGCAAACTTCACAACAGAACACCATTTTTAAGTAAATAAACAAATACAACAAATAATATTTACACTACTGTACGTTTCAAAACGAATTACAACCGTCAGATATTATAATAATCAAAACATTCAAGATCACGAAATAAATTTTGCTTGTCACATGAAACAAATATGGCTTCTAAGAAAAATACAATTGTTATTTTGTCAATGAAAAAAACACTACCAAATATAATTGCATCACCGCATACCGTTTTAGCCGGATAATACTTTGTGGGGCAGCCAATCAGTGGCCAGCTAGCCAGCTACACTCGCAGGAGTTTACGCCCCTATTTACTATGTGTGCCGTTCGTATTTCCGTGTATATACACGAAAATACTTATCAGTGTGCTTAAATTTATCAATGGAAATTAGGCCGGCTGGGGCCTTGCCTAGACGGCCGGGAGCGAGCCAGTTACGTCATACGGTCGCGACAAGTTGCTTTAAGTATTATAACAGGCGTTTTATTTTTTTATTTTTGATTAATATAGTTATAATAAATGCATTTGTTGCGTTGTTGGTAGGAATGGTAGGGTAGGCTAGGCCTAATTGCCTCTATGGACGGCACGCCCCTGGTATTCAAACATTTTTAGAAATACATGCAAGGTTGCTAAAGCCCTGCACATTAGCAACAAGATCAAAACAGCAGAAAATAAAATAAAGACTGTTTGGAAAGTCATAAATAACGAGACAAACAGGAAGAAAATACGTAACACTAGCTACACATTAGATACAGCATGTGGTCCTAAAAGCTCTAATTTGGAAGTAGCTCAAGAATTTGTAAACTTCTTTACCGATATCCCGTTAAAAACTACGGATAAGATAAAGATAAAGATAAAGATGCATTTATTTGTATAAACATGTGTGACATGATACATAGATATGCACATATGGATGGAAACGAGTTTAGATTGCTGGTTCAACATGTTTTGCCATATTCGGCGTACAAAATAGTTTATAATTCTTAATTGGAAATAATAAATTAAGAAATAATTAAATTACACATAGTCTAAATTTCATCAATTCAAGTACATAATTACAGTCCATACAAATATAAAGTCAAAAAAAATTGAATAATTAAAACAATTAAAATTATTAATATTAAAATCACATATTAAATAGTCTAAATTCAAAATTTGTCATTCAAAAACTCCGTAACATTATAGTACCCCTTACTAATAAGCAATTTTTTTAGTTCTCTCTTGAATGAATTGATATTCAATATCTTAAGGGAATTAGGCATTTTATTGTATATTAAGGGGGCCATGCATAGTACACTTTTTTTTTTAAATGCTGTTTTGGCGGAGGGTGATTGCACCCAAAGTCTGTACTTCTCACGTCTATTTCTACCTGTATTATTTATCAGAAGGGGAAACAAATTAGGATTGGCTTTTACAAATAGCGATATTTCTAATATGTAAAGGGACGGAAGTGTTAGAATTCTGTGCTGTAAAAACATTGGTTTGCAACTGTCAGTAGTTTGCAACCCAAACATAGCCCGTATACAACGCTTTTGTGCTTTGAACGCAGTGTCCTTCTGAGTTGAATTGCCCCAGAAAATTATTCCAAATCTTAATACCGATTCAGCAAGCCCGTAATTTGCTGTGAGTAAAGTATCTGCATTGACAGTCGGTGCCAACTTATAAAGAGCATATGACGAAGTACTAATTTTTTTACAAAGTTCATTAATGTGAGTTTTCCAATTTAATTGCTTGTCAATGATTAATCCCAAAAATCGGGCTGTTTCTACTTCTTGTATTATATTATCCTTGTATACTAAATTAAATTTTGATATGTTACGTAACTTTTCTCGTTGCCTAAAGTGCATTATGTTTGTTTTACTAAGATTAATTTTCAAGTTATTATCATTAAGCCAGGTAATTATGGAATTCAATGAATCATTAGTATCAGAATGGTAGTTAATCATGTTTTTAGGTGCTATGGTTACAGTACTGTCGTCAGCGAACAATGACATTGGTTCCTTAGTTGCATTTGGCAGATCATTAATGTATATTAGGAACAAAGGAGGGCCCAATACACTTCCCTGGGGAACACCATATGTGATTTTTCGCTTATCAGAGGAGAAAACCTGTTCCCTTTTAGTTTTAATATTAAATTTTAATATTTGTGTTATTTGTTGGCGGTCTGATAAATATGATTTTATCAATTCAAGGACATTCCCTCTTATACCATAAGCCTCAAGTTTATCTAGCAGAATATTGTGGTCTACATAATCGAATGCTTGTGACATGTCACAATAAATAGAACAAACAGGTAAGGATTCGTCAACTTGTGAAGAAACTACTTGTAAAAAGTCGTAAACCGCCATATTGATGTTTTTATTTTTTCTGAAGCCTTTTTGCTCATCACATAGGATTTTATTTTGGTCTAAGTAGCTATTTAATTCACTGTAAATATATTTCTCAAAGATTTTTGAAAATACCGAAATTAGTGCTATAGGTCTATAATTCTCCCTACGGAAGCTCTAAATTCCTCACCTGAAGTCTCAATTGGTTTATTAAGGGCCAACGTGTCTGGATGCCCGGCTGAATTTAAATTTAAACACATAAGCCCTGTGATAGTTATCAAAGCTTTCCGGCAAATCAAAATCAAAGTGACCGAAGATCTATGGGGAATGTCTATCAAAGTTTGTACATCCATAGTTGAGACTATAGCACCTTACTTAGCTTTAATTTTTAATTTGTGTGTAGACCAAGGAGCTTTCCCTGATTTAATAAAATACAGTAAAGTCATACCACTTTTCAAATCCGGGGATAGTAAAGATACTAATAATTATAGACCTGTATCCGTGCTGCCAGTTTTTAGCAAGGTTTTTGAAAAGGTAATGCTGAATCAAATGCTTAATCATTTTAACACCAACAAAATCCTACACGATCAACAGTATGGTTTCACCAAGGGACGTTGTACGACTGACGCCGGTGTAACCTTATTAAAGCACATATTTACTGCATGGGAAGAGTCCCAAGACGCCATAGGAATTTTTTGTGATCTCTCCAAAGCGTTTGATTGCGTAAATCACGACACATTACTTTTGAAACTTGAGCATTACGGACTAGGAAAACTTGCACTTAGTTTGGTAAAATCTTATTTGAGTGATAGACCTCAACATGTTCAAATAAATGGTATCAATTCACAGGGTTTAAAAGTAAAAATGGGGGTTCCGCAAGGCTCAATATTGGGTCCTTTCCTCTTTCTAGTATACATAAATGATCTACCTTATTTACTGAAAAACCAACCAAAATATGGTGTTATTTGCTGATGACACTTCTCTAATTTTTAAGATAAATAGACGGGCCCAAATTCTAGATGACGTGAATAATGCCCTACTTCAGGTTCAAAATTGGTTAACAGCAAACAATTTAGTATTAAACGAAAAAAAGACTAAATGCATTAGATTTGCTTTACCGAATGTTAAAAGTAGTAATTGTGATATAATATTGAATAAAGAGAAACTTGAATTCGTAGATAAAACGGTTTTCCTGGGGATTACGCTTGATTCAAGGCTACAATGGAGTTCTCATTTAACGTCTCTTGCCGGGCGGCTAAGTTCAGCAGCATATGCTATTAGAAAAATCCGTCAATTTACAGATGTTGATACCGTTAGACTGGTCTATTTTAGTTACTTTCATAGTATAATGTCTTATGGCATTTTGTTATGGGGACGAGCTGCAGACATTCAGTCAATATTAATTCTGCAAAAAAGAGCCATCAGAGCTATATATAATCTTCGTAGGTGCGATTCTCTAAGGGAACTGTTTAAGGACATTAACATCATGACGGTACATTGTCAATACATCTACGAAAACATAATGTACGTAAGAAAAAATCTGCATCTTTTTAGTAAAAGAGGTGACAGACACAGTTACAGTACTAGAAATAGAGACCAATTAGTTCAGCCGGGCTTCAGACTCGCTAAAGTAGATTCATCTTTCATGGGGTACTGTTTGAGATGCTATAATAAAATTCCACAAAGTATTCTTGAACTGAATGAGACGAAATTTAAAACATGCATTAAACGCACACTATGTAAGCAAGCATATTACAAGTTGGACGATTATATCGCTGACAAAAATGCTTGGCTCAATGCCGGTCCTGCTCCACAAGGACAGGGACGCATAAATTGATAACATTAAATAGTATTGTTGGAGCTGCTGAAGATTGTACAACTATCTTTGCATTGTATAGATTCAATATCTTTAGTATTATATAAAGCCCATATTGTGTGAGTGCTATGTACTAAAGAGCTATCGTTCACTGGAAACCTACGTCCTTTCCCGACTTGAATGTGCCCTGGCGGTTGAGAGTATGTCATGCTCACTCAATGTCTCGCTGATGGTGGCGCGTGTGTCGGATCATTTAGTTCCCTTCAAAATGGTTGAGTTGAATGGTGCTGATCCATGCGTCATGTTCGTGAACGGGCGCTGTCAGTTGTGACTGGTCATCTCTTAGTTGCCACGGCTTATTTGAATTAATTATTTTAATTTTTTTTTAATTGTCTTTTTTGTGTTTACTATGGACACTTTTAACGTGCACATCTTGCTACATCGTTCTCACATAATGTACCATCTCAATATGAATGATGTAACCAAGGTTTTGTAACAATATGCTGATTTAAAAGAGTGTCCATGGAGTTTCTTGCCCGTTCTTCTCCATAGAGATCTACGCTAGGGAATGGGCAACTACAGTACTTTCACAGTTTTTATGCCTTGTGACTGGGACTGTAGCTACATTTCATTGTTATCTTTGTTTCGACAGTTCAAAAGTGCCTGTAACTGGCCTACTTGAAATAAATGCTTTGATTTTGATTTGATTTTATTTAAACCCAGGTAAGCTTTTACTTGGACTTAGATTTGGACTCGCTAGTCGGGTCCAGGGCATGAACACAAGTCATCAATAGCTACCTGTGGGCACCCGAACGACTTATTGTTCCACCTATATGCTGGGTGCTTGGCAACGAAAGTGTAGGCTGATAGGCAGGGCCGTCTTTAACCAATTGGAGGCCCTGGGCACTAGAGAATAATGGGGCCTCTTGTAGGATGCAAGACTGAGCGAAGTGAGCTCGAATTTTTTTGCACTCTTTGGATTAGTTAGGTTTTTTTTCTGACAAGTAATACAAAAATAAAAGGTGTTTTTTTGCGGCGGAGAACTTTAATTTGAAATAAAACAGAAAAATATTTTTGATATCCATGAACTTGGCTTTATTTTAAGGGTAATTTTATGCGATGAATATGGTTTCGGTCATATGGTCATCACGGCTGGCGCAAAAATGCCGAAATATAGAGTATAGTATATAGTTTTAAAGCACCAAGTATGGAATCCATGGGTCAAAATGGGAAGAATGCACATGTCTATGATTTTTCGCTTGAGTACCAAAGGAAGGTTTCCTTTCATAAGCTCCTTCAAGGCAAATAAACAATAATGGCGTAAAATTATCGGTCAAATAAAGCCTATTACAAGGATATTGAAAGCTTCTTTATGTTTTGTTTAATTTAAAGATCTCTGCTTCTAAAAAACTATTGAGTAAGTCAATAGTTGAAAGCTAGATGCAAAAGCGAGCGGAGCGAGCTCGAAAATTTTTGTATCCTGCGGTCCTGTCTGGGATAAGTTAAGTTTCTTTTGACAGCCTCTAGCTTAGACAGTTACAGGAACTTTAGGCCCCCGAGGATCGTGGGGCCCTAGGCAAGTGCGCCCAGTAAGCCCAGTGGAAAAGATGGCCCTGTTTCTACCTAGTATTTTGCATCACTGCTAGACACATTTTGGCAGAACATTTTAACGTCCGCTGAACTAACCTACAGTATATATTAGATGCTCTGTGCTAACCTATCAAAATTTAACCTCAGGTATTTTTTTTTAGTAAATGATGCGTTCTGAAATATTAATTAGTGCAACCCGACAAACAAAAATTTTGACGGTTGCGCTGTTAGGTACTGTGCTCGACAAAAATGTTTTGAGAATAAATGTGTGAAAAATTGTCGGTCCTTCGGGGCCCCCTGAGGATGGGGGCCCTGGGCACGGGCCCCGTGTGCCCTTATGGTAAAGACGGTATTGCTGATAGGGCTGATTATTGTGAATATAATCGAGAAGATAGATGAAAATGTTTATTCAAATTACGGAATGTAAATTTTTTGGATTTTATTGTGACATCTATAGTTCCTTATCAACAGTGGAGGTTACTCATACATCGACTGTCATCAAGTTTGATCTATTTGTAGATAACTAATCAAAAGGATTAGGTAGGTACCCATTAACGTCATTATTAAACGTTTTGGCAACACTATGCTTATTTCATCATTTTTATCAAAAACATAGCATACATACCTTTTCAAAGTTAAAGTACTTGGGCAATTCGTAGCCTAACGTAGGCGACGATTAAATTGACGTTTTCAGCTCCTAACTTAAGTTAGCTTAAGGAGGGAAGAACTGGATTCAGCAGAATAACACTTCAGTATTTTTCTTTCGCTTTCGTGTATTTTACAGGGTTTGTGTAGAATTCGTTGGTCATCACCTGTTGAATATGAATAACTGTCGGGGGCTTGACAAAGCGGGAAACGTAACAAGAACGCAAAGAAGGCAAATTGATTAGTTGTATGTAAAGCGGAATAATGTCACAAATCAACTTACTTCAAGATGCTTATGCATTAAATTACTCGGTTTATAGTCCCCGTGTCCCAGCACTAGTCTTCGGCTCGACTTGAAAGCAGCGCTGTAGTCCTCCGGTGTCTGGAAAGACTCGAAAGCCTCCTCAAAAAATTTGAGCAACTTGTCGCTGTTTTTTTCATCAATAATCTCAATAGCTCGAGTTACCATATGCGCCGTATGTTCCTTCATAGCTTCAGGCTCCATCTTCCAGTCAAACATAAAATCCTCTATAACTTTGCTGAAGTCTTCCGGGTAATATTTCCAGTGGGCGAGTGAGACCGCGTGCATCTTTGCCAACTGTTCCACCGCTGAGCTTGCGTATGGCCAATCTATCGACTTAAATCTGTCATAAACATTGTAGCCGGCCATTTCTAGATTCTCAAGTACTATCGTCTCCTCGAATAATTTGTCGTTGCATCCGTAAAATTTGGAGAAAGCCAACTTATGTTCGTCCGGAACTTGATTATCGTCTTCTATCTTTTTGTAAAGCTTGACGAGTTGCGTGTAGCAGTATCGCTCCGTGTCATAAACCTTCGCCATTTGTGCTCTCATCTTCTCGCCTATCGCTGCGATTTTACCGAACAAGTTCAGTACATTGGATCCTTCTGAGATAGTGATGATGTACAGTTTAGACGTATAGTTAGCTCCGCCGCTAGAGATTGGTTTAACAACCAAATCGTAATTGACAAAGTTTTGTTCTTGGGCAATTTTATGAAGTAGGTCATTAAAATGTGCAGGGAGGTCTTCCATGTTCAGTTTTGAAATATTAATAAAATTATTGTAAGAACTAAACACTGTTCGTAGCAGTAAGAAGTTTTGTTGAAAGAGACACGGGCGCGCGACCACAGCTGACAGTGAACTGATTCGACACGCCTGGATCAGCGTCGCGTCGCGAGTGCTATGTTACTCGTATCTAAATTATGAATGATACGTATTATTTAATTGAATGATAAACCAAGTAAGTCTTATAGATATACAGACCTATACCTAAGTAGTTAGCGAACAAGAGTTATTATCTTGAACTAATTCAAAAGGTTTGCTTGACGCCCGCCTATAGTTGAATTATGTATTTGTGTGCCAAATGGCCACAATCCCAGATAAAGAATTAAGAAGGATGGAAGAAAGGTATCATCACGAGAAAGCGGCACTCATACAGTCTCTCGCACCACTTGTCGTAAGTGGATTCGTATTTCAAATTCAGCCTCATCAGTATACAATCGGTTTTACTTATTTTATTCCAAATTAGCACCAGAAGATTACGGTACAAGTTACAAATACTGAGGATAAAAGTTGTAGACAGTAGTAGACAGTGCTTCTGTTCCCAAACTTATCGCTAAACTTGAACTCGTCGGTGTTAGGGAATGCAGAACCGGTTCTGTTTTAAAGAACCATGATTTTCGGTATCTTCAGGCTAAAGAACCGGGATTCCCGGTACTTTCGATACTTTAGGTAAGACTTTATAAGATAGTAGAGTTGAAAGTGCTGAAACGGAGAAAGTAAGAGAAAGACTAATTGATAGGAGAAAATAAAAACATTTACATCAAATCAAACGTTTTGTTTCTTGTTTTATCACTACATAGTATAAAACAAAGTCGCTTTCTCTGTCCCTATGTCCCTTTGTATGCTTAAATCTTTGAAACTACGCAACGGATTTTGATGCGGTTTTTTTTAATAGATAGAGTGATTCAAGAGGAAGGTTTATATGTATAACATTGACCCGTGCGAAGTCGGGGCGGGTCGCTAGTTTAAAAATATAATAAATCTTAAAAATTCAAATCGATGTTTCAAAATGGCGCAAAAACTACTGCATAGATTCTGTTCAAATTTTGCTCAAATATTCCTTAAAGGCTTTCGAATGTTAAGCCATATATTATCACACTACTTAGGGACTTATTATTGCTCATTCCCGTACGGTGAGCATATTGCATTTCTAGAGTCAGTCCAAACTGCGTTGATGAACTTTATTTCTTCGTCGCCTTTTCGTTGATCATGAATGCACTCTTATTAGTCCGTTTTTGATTTAAATTTTCCGTCGTCTTAGATTTTCGGACAAATGCTGTGAGTGCAGATACAGGTTAATATTATATCTTCTAATACGAATGGATGTCCACTCGTCAAAAGATACACAAAATTTATAGCCTTCTATTAATGTAAATAATTTAATTTGCAGCCATCGGCAATTTCTGTCAAGATTTTTGATGTTTTAGAAAACTGAACCGAACAGAACTGTGCAGTCCATAGCTGACATTGAACGAACCGGACAGTGCAAAGTACTTTGGAGTGTAGGTGGATAGCGGCCTAAGATGGCACAAACAGATGTGTGATTGATCAAGACAAGATCTGACCAGCTGATCTGACAAGTAGCGTTCTCTGTTGTCGTGCAGCAGAAGCAGTACAGTAGAGTTACTACTAGAGGACGCCAGTGTCAATGAATGATTTACGCATAATCGATCGATTGGTTTCGCTGTTCGCCACTAGAGGCGCTGGTTATCAATGAGTCATTGTAATATTATTATCGTAGTAGTCGCTTCTCGACACTAGAGGGGCTGTCTTATCAATGAGATGTTCTAATACTTGTAATATTATGAATGAATATTGTAGTAGTTGCCTCTCTACACCAAGGCCGCACCGTAAAACAGTTCGAATATTGTAGAAGTTTCTGGAACCGGAAGTTGAGTGTAAACGCAAGTTCTTTCGGCCCACATTTCTTTGTTTCTTTTCGCTTCCAGACACGAAAGAGTGCACTTGTCTCGTAAGTTTTTTTAACCGCGTTTAGATAGAATTGTTAAACTGTAGCTATTCTTGCCGTATATCAGTTTGTATTAGTTTGTAAAACCTGTGGATACCGACAATCAATCTTGTAGCAGTCGTGTGCCTTTCATTGCTGCAGGATTAGTCCTCTGTCCTCAACAGATGAATACGCCGTATTCACACCTTTAAGTCCCTTAGACATTCGGCTAATCTTGACACACTTAAGATGGTTTATTATGCTCTATGTCAGTCAGTCCTTGCATACTGTATATCCATGCATGGGGCGGTGCAACAAAAACCAGTGCTATAAGAGTGGAAAGAGCCCAAAGAGTCAAACACAGTCATGACTAAAAAACTCTACAGGACACAACTACGGTATTGCACTCTGACTGTAAAGTCTTAGAACATATGTAGGTATGTCTGCCTCCGCCAAATCCATTTAAGCGAGTAAATCTTCTTCCCAGAACCCAGCACAAAACCACCTTCGCAACATAGGTATCAATTCTACACACTAAGTACCAAAAAATTGTTGTAGCCCAGGCCAGGCCCTGGTCATCCATTATTTTTTCTAAGAATTTTAACAAATTGCGTATGATTTTAGATAGGTAACTGTTTTAATAATGGTGTTAAAAACTAATTGTGCCTTCAATTACAGACTCCTTCTAATGCCCAAGCATGTAATGCCTGTTGGCTCATCGACAACCACCACCACCTGCACCTCATGTACTGTCAGCACTGATTGTGAGAACAGTCAGAAATAACAAAACACATTTATCAGTGGCTTTTTGTCGCGAAGCCTCCCAGTTCTGCCAGCACAGATTTTGAAAAGGTTCTCTGACAATCAGTTTTAAGTCTTACATTAGATTGGTTATGGTCGTACTCCAGCTGCATTTTTTACCAAAACAAATTTTCATTTTGTACTCAAATTGATTTAATTTCAACAATAAGCTTATAACTTAAATATATAATTGTTTAATGCACATTGAATTATAAATCATATTTATTTCTGTAAATTAGTTTTACAAAACACTTTTACACGTTGATTTTAAAACTAGATGGGGCCAGTGTTTCGTACCTGACTACTCTGAGAAGAAACATCCGAAACAAACTCAGAGGTCACTGTCTCTTTTAAAGTACAGGCATTGGGGCAAGTCATATGAGGACCATGCAGATTAATGTCTGAGATGGTCTTTTGAAGAAATAACCACACAGATTTGAGTGGACCTGTCCACTCAGTGCAAGCATTTGTCAGTTATCACTCATAGACTCATAATCCAAGGAGCTCAACGACACGACGAAAATACCAAAGAAAAGACATTTGGGTAGGCCTCATAAAGTACTCAAACTGCCAGACAATCGTGAAACTAATTAAAATAAATCATATTAAAAATATGACCCACAAAATCCTCATATTCACATTAATAAACAAAAATAAAAAAACGACAATACGACACGTGAAAAAGTAAATAATGTCAACTAAATCGAAATAATTAATAAAAAACAATATATGTATATATTACATATACTTGAAAAAGTCAATAATGTCATTTATAATTATTAGGCAAAAAAATGACAAACTGTAATAAAAGCAATTCAATAACAATTTAAATTGGTTACTTCAATCCCAAGCTTTTTTGTCCTCTTTACAATCTTTAACAGCGTAGAAAACTTTCTGGCAAAGTTTACGTTTTTTGTGAGCATATAAAAGGTTTTCATAAATATATTGAGAAGGGACACTCATTACATTAATCTCCTTAAACTTTTCTCTGAGAGAGTGTCTCGGACTCAATTTATACATTGATCGAACGGCCCTTTTCTGCAAAATAAATTTGTCCATTGTTCTAGTAAAACACAAGTATAGAAAATTGTACTAGTTAATAATAAACAATAATAAAATAATACATCGACAAATTCAATTTTATTTATTTCATTAATGTATGTCATTTAAATAATCATGACTTAAATACATCCATTACACATATACATTAAATATATTTGTACTATTTAATTCACTAAAGTTAGAATAATATATAGGTCAAAAAAAAATTGTAATACCTAACAACATCGGTTTTAAGCTGTCAAGCATTACGCTATCAAGTTAGCGCAAACGCTTGCAACTTTGTCTACTCCTCCACATTCTTAAACGTGCATAAGTGCAAAGACTAGCTAATCTGTCGCTAATTTGTAACCGAATATAATTCTTTTATTCATAATTAAATGTATTTAATTAAATTCCGAGTTTTTACTCTTTAAATTGACTAATAGTATTATCACATTATATTCCTTAATTTTTCAATATCAACAAGACGTCTAAAAACTACCGAATTCATACAAAATTCTAAACATAAAAATAAAATTATAAAACTTTTGGTCCCGTTTCTGTACCTTTAAATCGGACAGTCTATCTTAGGTCAAGTAAAGATTGTCTATTATTTAAGAATGCCCCACTTGACATAGTCATTGACGACTCCGTTCAGCCTCTCGGCGTACAGGTCACTGGTCTTCTCCACTGAGAAGTTGGAGAGTTCCAGAGACTCGTTGACTTCGGGCGCGTTCTCGCTGTCAACCGTCACCACGGGCAAGGCGAAGACTGCTAGGGAGAGACCGAATGGCAGTTTCTGGAATGAGAATAATGAATGGTGAGAATGCTTAGAATTTATTGTCTTTTGGTGAACTAGGGCACCCCAGTGCCGGATTAACCCAGTAGCAGGAGTAGCAATTGCTACGGGCCCCGCGCAAACGAGGGCCTCGCGTATCACAACTCACCCACCGCCGTTGGGGGTTCAAACCGGCCCGAAATCTCAGACAACTACAGACAAACCAACCTATCCCAGGCGAAATAATATAAAGATAAGAAAGAAAGAAAATATATTTATTTGTCGCAGGGACATGACGTGCATCATACAAAATGATAAAAACACAAAAAAACAAAATAACAATAAACATACAAAGCATTAAAAAAAAAGACGTTCGTAGCTTGCACGTCGTGACTGCGACAAGCAGGCTACCACTCAGCATGATGCTGTGCTATGGGGGGCCCACAGCACAGCGCTGGTTATAATATATATATAATATAATATTCAAGCTCGCTTCGCTCGCTAATACATGCTATACTTAGGATCAATTCAATATGAGTTCACAGATTTTCTCGATAAATGATGTTTATTTTGCAAATAGGTTTTAACAAACACTTTTACACGTCTCTTTTTTTTAAACTAGATGGGGCCGGTGTTTCGTACCTGACTACTCTGGGAAGAAACATCCGAAACAAACTCAGAGGACATAGTCTCTTTTAAAGTCCAGACATAATCTAATTCTCTTGTTTGTAGGATCTTCTCTGCATTAGTCGACAAAGTATCTACATAAGAAGAGGGATTCTAAGTATGAGAAGAGACACAACTGGGTTGTGGAGGTCAGATAGACAGTCGCTGCATGTAAAATACTGGTATTTACTGCTTCCGGTTACGGGCAGATGATGAAGGTCGATAGCAAGTCAGAGGCCCATGGGCGGCAAGGTCGTACTGCTACTGCTACTGAGTAATTCATTATGGAAAAGCAAACACTGGCCACTCACTCACGGCACACTCGGCCGAACACTGTCCCTTAAAATACAGGTGATCCTAGTTTAAGAGGCAGGGTTATATAAATTATTGTAAAGATTTTGCAACATTGGTATTGTTTAAAGATATCTGTTACTTTTGTTGGTGAATAAAAAAAATATTATTTATTTTAAATAATACTACCCGACCTAGGAATCCAACCTGGGATCTCTTGTTCCGCAGGTGCGTCAGGCGGTGGCCTGCCAGGGCACCAGGCGGTGCAGAGTAGATTGTACCTACGCGCATATTGCGCAGTTAAGAGCAGCCAACTGGTCATACTTTTCATACAAACGCTCGTACGTGATTATGCCTCTGCATCTATCTTTGAATTTTTTGAACTAATAGGTATTTTGTGCACTATATCTAGGTTTCTATGAATGCAAAAAAGAAAAAAAATAAAGTAGAAACAAATTCAGTATAAATAAACCTCCAAAAATTACTGTTTTGCACAAATTTTACCTGAACTTTGGCCGTTCATAATGTACTCATAAACTGTAAAAATAAAAAAACATCTTGATAGAAGCCTTGCACATGTAATGGAAATTCTTAATTACAAATATTTATTTCACACACTTGTAAGTCTTACAAGTGTGTGAAATAAATATTTGTAATTCAAAAACAAGTATTTCCTGGAACAAGTTTAAGATATTTTCGAACACTATTTTTCGTTCAATGTCGTCGCGTTAGGCGGTACGAGGTGCGTGGGAGACGAGTTGTGCGGGGTCGGGGCGGGGTAAGACGGGGGACTTGAAAGAAAATCGCTACTGTGGCTCTGGATGAAACAACAAGCTTTTTGACCATGCTCGCGTTGACGATAGACGGGCCGGGAAGGGCCCTCTTAAAAGTAGGGCTTGGATTATTCTTAGTGGTTGCATAGCGTTAACAAAAGAAGGTGTATGTACCTACACCTTCTTTTGTTTGTTTCTTGCATAGTGAGTAATTACATAATGAGGCTGACACGGCTTTATGTCATCGTGCATGGTGCAGAATTTACCCAATTTACGGGTTAGTCCATCAAATGCAAACACAAGCCCTAACCTAACGCGTGTCCGTATGGTCTAAATATAACTGCGTAGATCGCTTTATCAATACGCTAGCTTACCAATTTGCATGCGGATCAGTGGTCAGATGATTTAATTCAAACAGAAACTACATCCTATCTTGACAAGCCACCAAAGTGGATCAAAATTAAAGAGATGAAGTAAAATAGTCCCTAATCCCTATGTATACATATTATGTACCCTACTACTTATTTATATGTTATGCTCTTGAACAATAAAGCGTTTTTAGGCTTCCGTACCTCAAAGGGAAAAAAGCCCATTATAGGATCACTCGCGTGTCTGTCTGTCATTCCGTCTGTCACAGCCAATTTATTCCGAAACTACTGGACCGATTGAGATGAAATTTGGTACAAACCGGTCGGACCGGTTGGGTGGTCGGTTTGGTTGTGTTGTGTTTGTGGTGGACGGGTAACGTAAATTAACGAATTTTAAACTTGGGGGCCACTTTTAAGGGGTAAATTAGAAAATGAAACGTGTTAAGGTAGCCATACATGCTATGGTTTACAGGTAAACCGGAGCGTGTATGTTGCAAAACTATGCAAGTTTCCTCAAGAGGCTGCTCAAGCTTACCTGACATGTGTACCTGTCAGGTACACCCTAGCGAGTATGGCAACCCTAACTCGTTCAGACAGAGTCGAAAATAGAAAACACATTCCGAAAGCTACCTTACAATTCTCAATCTAACCATATAAAAACACGTTTTTCCATTTTGATAATCTCGCGATATCTACCTAGCTGATGGAATTCCTCTCGTGTAAATAACACCCACAGAATCTAGAGTAGGTTCAGAATAAATATGTACCTATTTTAAAAGAGAATAGGTCGGATTGTGTAGGTGAACTATTACACGTAAAGGTTACGTTAGGTACTACACGTAAAGTAACGTAGGTAAAATCTGAAAAAAAAAATCTCTGTCGTCGCTACAAAATGTGTTTTAAAAGACTTTTACCGAATATATCCGCAGGATCGTCAACACCTATGTTTATTCAGAACTAAAATCACTCATGTTTTTTGTTAAAAGCAATGTAACCGAAACAACAGGACCGAAATATTTTGATTAAAAAAAATACAAATGTAGTTCTTTGCCTATAGATTACAGGAAAACCTATAAGAAATTTATAAACGTACGGAACCCTCTCCACGCCAGTCGAATTCGCACTTGTTGGTTGTTGCCCGCGACTTCGTCCGCGTGATTATAAAATATTAAGTACTTCCCTATTTGTATCGTTTTTGTGAACAATTTCATGAGTTTTATACATGTATATATTTACCTACTTGTATGTGTCTAGATCTACATAAATGTGTCTAGAATCTGCGTCTGAGAATAACATCGTGTAGGCCACCTGTTACGCCTAAGAGATAAGCACAGGTATGCTGTCAGTGCTCGCAAGCGCAACCACTTGATATGCTCTGGGTTCGATTCCCTAGTCAGACAGTTTATTGACTTCCCCACTGTGCATTACTCAATAGCAGCCAGGATCTGTCTGATTTTTGGCGAAATGGCCGCGTCCTATCATGGAACTTGCTTGGTGGGTATAGTATTGGCATCTAGCATTCTATTGAAACTCCAGCTCAAGTCAAGTGTTACCACTGTGGTGACTATAACTGTACCTACCTGCTATGCGGTTCTAGCTTCCTCATTGTATTATAACTGCGTGATGTTAAATCTAAAGTGTAATTTACTGGCCACATCATTAAACCAACAGAGTGTTGCCGGAAGGCGGAGACGGCCTTGATGGTTGGCGGCAATTCACTCGTAATAGCAGCTGTGTATAGATAACTAGTTTTGGTGCACACAATCATGTATTACTTATATAATATACGCGGCATTTAATACATAATGATAGCATTGTACATAACCTAACACCAGACCTGTCATCCTCGAAAGGGTAGGCAGAGGCGTTACCTGTTGTATAAAAACCCACGTTTCGCTAGTTTTGCTGATGTCTCATGTAGTAACACCAGCCTGCAACTGAGAGATTCCTTGTAGAAAAACCTAATAACACTGCCCCATCCAGGAATCGCATCGAGGACCTTTGGTCCGCAGTAGCGCATGTAACCCCTATACCAATGGGGTAGGTGATTATTAGTAATATTTTTAGAAGTAAATAGTTGATAATTTAATAGGTTGCGGATACGTCTATAAGCTTAGATTAATGTCTCAGAATATAGATAACCAGATTTAAAATAAACAATACATCTATGTTTTTTATGTTCTTGTATTTACCATTGATTGCAACCGAATGGAATTAAGATACCTACTTACGTAATTGTGTATTTGACTCGACATGTTTTACTTGTGTGTGAAATTATTCCGTTTCAGATAACGTTATACGACAGGTAATACCTAGCTCCTGATACATTTTTATAATAAAATGTCTATATCATGCTATTGACACTGCTACTAGAAAAAAAAAATAAACGCGATAATAAAAAACATAACTACCAAAATAATAATTATTTTTGTGAAAATATCATATGTAATTAGACTGGCCTCATTGGTCTAGTGGTAGTAAGCGTACAGCTGAACATTAGGTCCTGGGTTCGATTCCCTGGTCGGGCAAAGTGTTATTGAGTTTTGTGCCCGATTTGATGGCAATAGGCCATAGGCCCCTATTACATGGGACTAACTGGCGAAATTGGGTGTACTATTAGGTGCCCCTCTGCCTAACCTTTCGGGTATTACAAGCGTGATGTTATGATAACTGATATCTGCTCAACAAACAGCTTATAGATAGCAAGAACATTACTGATCTATTATAACTATATATATACAGTACATTAGATTGCTAAAATAATTGATAAATACGTTTTCAGGTGGGTTTTTATAATCGTGCATATTGAGTCATATTTACACATCAGCTGCGAAATACGCAATTATAAAACTGTTAGTATCGAAATAAGCAACTGTTTTTCTGAATGGAGCTTCCTGACATGACACCTTTCATTGCTGGTGTACACTCAAATCACATCATTTTTAGTGCCTTGTAACATGAACGACACTGAAGTACCTAGTAGCAACTCTAAACTCAAAAAGAAAATTTGCCCGACTTGAGAATCCAGGCCAGCGCCCCATGTTCAGCAGTGGCACTTGTTTTGATAAATAAGTGTCTCTTTTATGGCATGCACAGAATAAGCGGATTGCGTGTTTTTGCGAATAGGAAAACCTTGAACTTTTATAACAAAAAAGTAAATGTTCTAACTAAAGTCCTTGAGAACTATCATACCACATTGTATTGGGATCGACCTATCGTCACGGACAGGAATATTTTAGCAAATAAACGAGATATTGTGGTGATAAATAGCCAAGAGCGCCGTGCAATGATTGGTTGACATCACTGTCCCTCATGACGAGAATCTTGTGAAAGCTGAGAATGACAAAAAAAATACATGACATGTGGGACGTAGACTCTGCAAAGAGCATAGCAAAGAGCTTCGACCACCTTAGGAGGCTCTCATTGCGCGGCTGGGTCTAGGACAAATTGGTACAAAGCAGTACTCCTAGGCATGGCACGCAAAGTGAGGAGGTTCCTATCTCTGGAGCCTTGACCACCGGCAGCCTGGACGATGCCATCTACTTTTGATGTTTTATATCCTTTGTTTTAAAAATATCTACATATGTAAATTATAAGAGAAACAATGAATACAAAAAAAAAGTAAATGTTATTTCTCTTTTGCAAAAATAAATTATAGATAATAGGATATCATAAAACACTACACAATCCATGTAGTTCACAAAAAGCAAAAATCCCCAAAACTACAGGAGCTCCTTCCCATCTTGCTACGCACTACGCAGTGTGCTACGGCGTAGCGCGCCCCTACACGTGTGCTACGACGCGACGTAGGCTTTTCGTAGAACTTTTTATGACTTTTTCTTTTTTGATTTCTTTGTTTAGGAAAGGTATAAATGTTAATGAATGCTGGCGTCTGAACAATACTAGCTATTGCCCCTGTCCACACAAGTATTTGAGTTTCTTACCTCCTTCATTTCGAACTCAAAGTCTTCCCTGGAGAACGTTTCCTCAGGGTCAAGGTTCAGCCTCTTCATGGCGGCACTGAGCTCCGTGTAGTAGTGGTCGAGCAGTTTCTCGTAGTACTTGGCGCGGAACTCCTCGTCGGAGCCGGTGAAGATGAAGTAGATTAGATCAGTGACCGGGCTGCCTCCCTGCAGGGTCTGCAGATCCACAATCTTGATATCCATTTTGCCATCCTGGAATTAGAAAAAAAATATGGTAACATTTGCTCGTAATTATTTTAAATTGTTTACCGCGAGCTGTGTTCGACGGAACGTGACCTTGATTACTGGCGGCTGGCCGAGAGAAGTTAACCACTATGGCTAAGTTTTCGTTGCCTTACTTTTTGCACGCGTACTAGGTTTCTATGCGTTAAGAATAAGAATAAGAATAAGAAATTTTATTTGCTCAAACATGTGTGTACATACAGAATTAAAGAATACATGCATGCGAGATCTTAAATAATAGTGGCTCACGACATGTCTGCCATTTTTCATGGCGTGCAAATATTTTAGGTACTATTATTATTATTGATTCAATGAATTTAAATTTACGCTTATACATAGATATATTCAACAAAATTAAATTCAGTCATTTACATTACATTATCCAACATATTACGTTATTATTTTACGTTATTATTCAAAGTATGGCAACCTAATACTAAGTTCATATTATTCGTCAATCCTTGGAATCTGCTCTAGTTGCGCTGAAAGCAGGCGTGATTTAATTACAGGCTTTTTATGAGAAATACTTTGATTATATAATGTCTAGATGGAGGCAGGTACAGGTAAATGGTGTCAATTCAATGGGTTTAAAAGTAAGAATGGGCGTACCACAAGGTTCGATATTGGGTCCTTTTCTCTTTTTAGTTTACATTAATGACCTACCCCACTTATTTAACAACCAACCGCAAATGGTATTGTTTGCTGACGATACTTCTTTAATATTTAGGATAAACAGACGTGCCACTAATCTTGACGACGTCAATAACGCCCTACTGCAGGTCCATAATTGGTTTACCGCTAATAACTTAGTACTAAATGGGAAAAAAACTAAGTGCATAAAATTTTCTCTGCCAAATGTCAAAAGTAGTGATTGTGACATAATATTGAATCAAGAGAAACTAGAATTTGTCGATAAAACTGTTTTCTTGGGAATTACGCTCGACACAAGGCTACAATGGGGTCCTCATTTAACATCTCTTGCAGGACGGCTGAGTTCAGCAGCATATGCTGTTAGAAAAATCCGTCAGTTTACTGATGTAGATACCGCGAGGCTAGTCTATTTTAGTTATTTTCATAGTATTATGTCATACGGTATTTTACTATGGGGACGGGCTGCAGACATTGAGTCTATATTTATTCTGCAGAAAAGAGCCATCAGAGCCATATATGATCTACGTAGGCGCGATTCTCTGAGAGAACTGTTTAAAGAAATTAACATCATGACAGTACCTTGTCAATACATCTATGAAAACATCATGTACGTTAGGAAAAATCTGCATTTATTTAGTAAGAGAGGTGACAGACACCACTATAATACTAGAAATAGGGACCAACTAGTTCAGCCAGGTTTCAGGCTAGCTAAAGTAGACTCATCTTTCATGGGGTACTGTTTAAAATGCTACAATAAAATACCTCCTCACATTCTACAACTGAATGAGACGAAATTTAAATCTTGTATAAAACGCACACTATGTAGGCAAGCATATTATAAGTTGGGGGACTATATTGATGATAAAAATGCTTGGCTCAATGCTGGTCCTGCTCCACAACCATAGGAGCAAACTAATTGATTACCATGTTAAGTTATTGTGGAAGCTGCAGAAGATTGTAATAATATCCTTGCTTTGTATAGATTCCATCTCTTAATAATATTATATAATTGCATAGCACATGTGTGAGTACTATGTACTGTAAAGCAACCATTTACATTTATTTATCTTTCATTGACTTGAATGTAGCCTGGTGGCTGAAAGAATGTCATGCTCACTCAAATTTCTCGCTGATGGTGGCGCGTGTGTCGGGTCATTTGGTTCCCTTCAATATGGTTGAGTTGAATGGCGCCGAGCCATGCGTCATGTTCGTGAACGGGCGCTGTCAGTTGGGAGTGGTCATCTCTTAGCTGCCACGGTTTATTTTAATTACTTTATTTTGAAAGTGTTGATTATTTTAATCTTTTACTCTGGGCGCTCTTAATGTGCACGTCTTTCTACATCGTTCTCACATATATGTATAATCTCAACGTGAATGATGTAACCAAGATTTTGTAACAATATTTTGATTAAAAAGAGTGTCCATGGAGTTTCTTGCACATTCTTCTCCATAGAGATCTACGCTTTGGAATGTGCAACTACAGTACTTTCTCAAGTTATTATGCCTTGTGACTGTGACTGTAGCTTAGCTTTTTTTTTTTTTTGTTTGACTTTCAAAAGTGCCTGTAATGGTCTAATTGAAATAAATGCTTTGAGTTTGAGTTTGAGTTTGGAGCGTCGCCCTACAATCAAAACAAAGAAAACGATCCAACAATTTCAAACATGTGTGCGTGCGGCAGCGTGCGGCCGGTGTACTTATAAGCCAACAGTTGGCTGATATTTTTGACACGTTTTCGCACATTTGATGCTCTATCTAGACTCTGCTCTATCTCTCTCTGGTTTCATAATCAAAGTAGAAATCTTTTAAGATGAGGGGCTTTAAGCTTTTTTGCTAAAAAGTAAAGGACATTAACTCTTTAAGGTCATTTACGATACCAAATATAATAAGCAACAAACAAACATAGAACGGCATCATTAACTTGTCGTTGTATTTTGTTGTATAATCTTCATTCTTACTTGTCACTGGGAAACGTATCTCAGTAAGTTTCTTGAGAAACAATCATCGTATTTATTTTAAAGATATGAAAGTTGATAAAGAACTGATACATGTTTAATGCTACTCTGCGGTACAACAATAGCTTCACTGTTTATTCCTACAGCCACAAAGTTGATTAGAAGACAATAAACACGTACCTTATAAAATACATGTAGATAAAACCAGTGGTAAAACAATCTACATATTGTTGTATGTTGTCTATCTAATATCTTTCTAACAGCTGCATAAATTACATGCTTCTCTATTTGCAGGCATATACAGCGTGACATTTTAATGGTTGTTTTCCCGCAGCGAAATGGTTTTGCCTTTGTAATACAATCGTTTAATAAACAATTAAAATATTAGAAACAAAAAATGGCAGATTAACCATTGTGAAAAACAAAACTCGAAACCGACCACGAACCAATAGTTATACCTCCTGATTGCGCTGAGCGCCGCCGCCGACCGGCCGCGCGGCCGTTGACCCACGTGCTTTTCAATCAGCTGATAAGTTGATAACTTATTCTTAATAACAATAAGCTTTACCCAACAAGTTATTCAAATTTTCCCTTTATACTTTTACGGGCTTAGGACCGTCATAAATACCTACGTTTTTAGCTGCAATTTACTGAACACGAAATTAAATAAAAACAAGTTTATCGTTTAAGAAAAATAATTTTCTGAATTAGATACCTAAAAAAGTATTTGTGGCGTATTTCAAAAATTTTATTCAACTTATTTACAATAATTTTAATTAACTAAACTACTTTTAAATGTTCACTATTTACAAAAGTACGAGTAGGTAGGTACTTACACTTCCCGGTAACGGAGTAACTGTTCGAAGTGCAAGCCACTGCGTTGTATAACAATCGAGCACGTTTTAATTGGTTGTCTTTCAATTTTAGTAAGGTGTCTCTGTCACTTCTTACGATATTAAAAGCGTCCACTATCGCAGTTATTAACGCGTCGCGAGTTTCGTGTTCCTCACGATACACTAGGCGCTTGAGCTCCGACCAGCGACCCCAAATAAAAGTCCAAAAAGTCCGGAATAATGATTTGTAACATTTCAGGTAGGTTCCACTTGTCCTGTCACGAAATGCGGCCCAATGAGGTGGCCAATAATTACCGGGCCCACACATTAACACATAAAACGCACTTGATACGCACACTCGCGAATAACATGTGGGTTATTCAAAGCCCAAAAATGTTCGTTACGCTGGTTGAGTCCAACTCGCGTAAAAGTTGCTTCATTCGTCCACAAAATGTTCGTATTTTGATTGTCCATCAACCAACCATCAAGGTTCATAACCCCACGAAGACGGAGCGACTCCAAGTGTTGCGGCTCCGCGTAAAGTCGCCGGGCCAGTTGCACCATAGCGACGTTCTCCAAATTGCAATAACTGTAATGGCGATCCATTGCACGATAAGATAACACGTGCTGCGCGTACGACAATCGCGGAAAAACTAAGTAATAAGTATTACATAATACAATAATAATACAATAGGTAGCCAGCACGCGGCGTCGTCGTTTGTAATTGATGCGCGCAGGCTAGTTTATGTCGTATCGCTACACGCGAGAGCTTATTTTGCTTTGAACGTTTATAAATCGGTCTTTCCTTTGTCGGCTTCGCGGCTGTGTTTTGTATTGTTGCGTGAAAACTAGTTTATGCCGTATCACCACGAACGAGAGCTTATTTTACTTTGAACATTTATGCATCGTGTCTTTCGGCGGCGGGCGGCGCGTGCGATTCGAATAGTACCTACAAGGTACGTCTAGTGTTACTATTGATTCTCATGTTTTCGAGTTGATGAATATTTTTTTAATTATTTTAAAACAAAAACATATTTATTTTTTTACTTTTACTCTATGCTTCGAAAGTACTCCTTATGGCAAGTTGTTCTGCCGCGGGAAAACAACCATTAAAATTTCAGGCTGTATTTACTTATTATGTAGGTACTAGATAGATAAACAAACAGGGTCGTATTTGTTCCTGTGTCATGTAAACTGTACATACAATGTTTTGCCTCATTCTTAAGATAGATAAAACATAGCAAAGCAAGTTTTCTAACAAGCAAATATTATAAAGTCTTATAATTATTATGTTATGAGAAACAAAGTAATTCTTAAACAAATTAACGTAGATAATTAGCAAATACTTTTTCTTGATTTACGTCAGCAGATAGTACTTCTCATTTTATTATAATTAATTAATACAAACCACAGATCATAAAATTATAGTTCTTTTTATAATCTGTGGTACAAACCAAGCGGGATTTCCATCCCCTGTTTAGGGGATGTCCTTTAAAAATCTTGCCTTAGGTCTCCACCTACCAAAGTTATGTAAGGAACTTTTGTGCAAACTTAAAGGTTCAGCCTGTTCATCGTCAGGGAATGAGTGAATGGATGATTGATTTTAACATGTATATTGAGAAGATTAGAGGCTGATTATTATGAAGGTAAGCGATAAGATAGATGTTTATTCCAAATTATGGAATTTCCCATTTGTTTTAGGTTTTGATTGTCATGGTCTACGTGTCCATATTTCCTTATCAGCAGCCGAGGTTACTTATACCTACATCGATTGCTTTTATTATTAACTAGCTTCTGCCCGCGACTTCGTACGCGGATCCTGTTGCTTTTGCCAGCGACAACGGGGTCGTCAAGAAAATCGAAGATCTGAAACGTTTGATGTAGAATTCTGAGGCCCGGGGACGGGAAAACAACTGGATGAGCGAGACGATTGAAGACGTTCCAGATCTTTCATTTTCGTAAGTCCACAGGAAATGCCCATCAGACTAAACAACTTTTGCTAAGACGTCATTCCTTAATATGTTATAGTGTCGCTGGGCTTTGGAGATTCACAACAGGGTTCCAGATCTCCAAATTTATTCTCACAGCAGAAAATGCTCTTCACGTGGAATAATTTTTGCTATGACACCATTTTTATATCTCTTATACTTTAGCTGTTCTGATGCGGTTCTGCATCAGGTGTTCCAATTTCCAAAATAAATTATAGCCTATATGTTGCCCAGACTTAATACCTACACAACAAATACCTTTTCTTCCCGTTATTCTGTCAAATAAATATGCCTTCGGGCTTGTGTTATTTGAGTGTTTAATTTCCTTTTCCATTTATCGTCGTGACACGGTAGCCTACCCGGTAACGCAGGGGAGCAGTCACTTAGATTTTAATTGATCAGGTATCTTCAAATTTAAACTATAACTATGCCTAGAAAGAGGTCAAATCTTTCCCAACGTTCCAAAGGAGCTAAAAGATTGAGGATCATAAGATTCCCAAGAATCTACCGAGGAGCGTCAGGAGAGACTTGATGCTGTTCGAGAACATCAGACTGCAACTCGCTCCGTAGAAACCTCTTCGGATCGCGAAGCACACCTGCGTTCTCAGCGTATTTACGCATTTACATCCAGGTCTCTAGAGACCAGTGAAGAAATCATGCATTGTCTCGTGAGTCGCAGACGTTCACGGATAGATAATTGCGCATTAGTTCTCAGCGTATCTACGCATCTGCTTCTAGGTCTCTCGAGATAAGTGCGGAACATGATGCGCGACTGTCCGCTATGTTAAGCGTTTGCCTAGGTTGGCCCGTGGATGGGTTACCTCCCATTACATACCGAGTTTCCTCACTTCCTCGCTGAACATCTGATGCAGCACCGCAACAGACCAGCTAAACTATAAGAGATACAAAAATGGTATCATAGCAAAAATTGTTCCACGTGATGAGCATTTTCTGCTAAGAGAATAAATTTGAAGATCTGGAACACCTGAAGTGGAACTCCAAGAGCCCAGCTACACTATAACATATATAGGAATGACGTCTTAGCAAGAGTTGTTCAGCCTGATGAGCACTCTCTGCGTAAAGACTTAGTTTGATGTACAGAATGCTTGGTTGACCCGTCTTAGCAAGAGTTGTTCAGCCTGATGAGCACTCTCTGCGTAAAGACTTAGTTTGATGTACAGAATGCTTGGTTGACCGCTTCGTCAAGGGTCTTTTTGTTGTAAAGGTATTAAATCTGGGCAACATATAGGCTATAATTTATCTTGTAAACTTGAACATCTGATGCAGCTTTGATTTCCATATTAGGTGTTCTTGCAGTCTGATGTTCTCGAACAGCATCAAGTCTCTCCTGACGTTCTTCGGTAGATTCTTGGGATCTTATGATCCTCAATCTTTTAGCTCCTTTGGAACGTTGGGAAAGATTTGACCTCTTTCTAGACATAGTTATAGTTTAATTCTGAAGATAACTGATCAATTAAAATCTAAATGACTGCTCCCCTGCGTTACCGGGTAGGCTACCGTGTCACGACGATAAATGGAAAAGGAAATTAAACACTCAAATAACATAAGCCTATTTAGGCTTATTTATTTGATAAAATAAAATAATAAATGGGAGTTTTGGCCAGTAGAGTCAAATTTTCAATGATTCATCGAATTTTCATCGAAAATCAGTCCTAAACTGTTACCGCCAGGACTTGACCGCGTGGAGGTACTCCCAGCTTATGTTATTTTATAATTATACAGTGAAATTAGTGATAGCTTTGATTTCCATATCAGGTGTTCCAGGTCTTCAATTTTTTTTTTATATTATATTCCACAACGCGTGTGCCAGATCTTCAATTCTTATACGTCAACAGAGAGTGCTCATCAGGCTGAACAACTCTTGCTAAGACGTCATTCCTATATATGTTATAGTGTAGCTGGGCTCTTGGAGTTCCACATCAGCTGTTCCAGGTCTTCAAATTTTATACGAAAGCAGAGAGTGCTCATCAGGCTGAACAACTCTTGCTAAGACGTCATTCCTATATATGTTATAGTGTAGCCTGCTGGGCTCTTGGAGTTCCACATCAGCTGTTCCAGGTCTTCAAATTTTATACGACAACAGAGAGTGCTCATCAGGCTGAACAACTCTTGCTAAGACGTCATTCCTATATATGTTATAGTGTAGCTGGGCTCTTGGAGTTCCACTTCAGGTGTTCCAGATCTTCAAATTTATTCTCTTAGCAGAAAATGCTCATCACGTGGAACAATTTTTGCTATGGTACCGTTTTTGTATCTCTTATAGTTTAGCTGGTCTGTTGCGGTGCTGCATCAGATGTTCAAGTTTCCAAGATAAATTATAGCCTATATGTTGCCCAGATTTAATACCTTTACAACAAAAAAAAAATCATTTAAATCCGTCGAGTAGTTCCGAAGATTAGCGTGTACAAACAAACAGACATACAGACAAACAGACAGAAATTTTATTTTGGATTCGTGCTCTATTACTGTTTCCAAACCCCCCTCACTAATTTTTTTTTAAATATATTCAATGTACAGACACAGTTTTTTTACTGTTTTATTATATGTATAGATATCTAGATGGAGCGTCGCCCTACAATCAAAACAAAGAAAATGAGCCAATAATTTCAAACATGTGTGTGTGCAGCAGCGTGCGGCCGGTGTACAGAGTCAATAGACGTACAGTGTAAACACTGTGCGTCTATGTCTCTGTGTGCGAACTTTTGGCTGTAATTTTTAGTTTGTTTGTTCACATTTGATGCTCTATCTAGAAATTATATAATCAAAGATCGATTGTTATAAAGTTTAATACATTTAAAGATATCTGATCAAAAGGTACCCATTAATTTCATTATCTCAAGTTTTGGCAACAAAATTGCGCAAATCGTCATTTTTTGTAAAAACTTGGTGTCCCACCTGTCCGAAATTTAAGTATTTAGGTAATACGTAAGTGACGTCATTATTATTTATTATTATTATTATTCAGTAAATCATTCCGAACGGGTTATTGTACATTCGCCACAAAGTAAATTCGTCACATTTTGTAAACTCAATACATTGAAAGTGGCACCATGCATAAAAAAATATGTGTAAGTTCGTCAAGAGTCTTTAATTTTTGCATAAAAAGAAGCAAACAAAGTTATTGGTTTTTTGCGCTCGAAATGAAAAGATTTCTAAAATCTTTCTTTTCTCCTGCGCTCCTGCACATGGTATCACGCGCTCGCTCGCTCTCTGTATCTATCTCTTTCTAGCCGTACCGCTCAATGTACAACTCATCGATACTCACGATACTCATCAGTCCAGTCATCCAGTGACTCACTTGACCTAATCCGATTAATTCAATAAATTTTGTTCGACGTTGTGCCAACCAATAAAAAAAGAACAAAAACTATCTAAAAAAAAAAAAAAAACAATAATTCTTTATAAGTGAAAAAGACAATAAGAACTGCAATATTCCTTTTGTCACTTTTATGATAATGCCTTATGCAAGACATACTTGACTTTATGTAAAGAATAAGACATTTCAATGTGTAGTAAAAATTATATATTACATAGTTAAGTCACAATAGCAGCTTTTGTGTTCTAAAGTTTAAATTAAAGTCAGCGACACCATATTCAATCTTTTATATTTTAGCAAATACAGTAGCTTTTTCAAGTATTAAAAAGTATTTTTCGACATATTTAAGTCGAAAAAATTCAACTTTTCAAAAAATATTATTCTAAGTGGGTCAAAAAAAATTATAATTACCTATATCATGCAAATTAGCCAAGCTATCACAACTTTCGCGAACGAAGGCGCGGGCGAAGTGCTAATGAAAAATAAAGAAATAACGTTTTATTCTACTTGTTGTTTGATTTTTCTGCTACTGGAAGTAAACAATATGGCCGATTTTTGTTCATGAAAATAGAGCTGAGGCGAGTTTACGCATAATTTTTTTCGTGGCGAATTTACTTTGTGGAAAATATACAATAATCCTTCCGAAACATCCCACAACGAAATTTTTACCTGTAATAAAAAAATTAAAAGTTTTTCCTACAAAAGTGCAATACCTACACGGTCAAAATGTATGGAACAGCTGATTTAAAAAAAATACAGAAGTTAAATATTGTGGTTCGGAATGATGTACTGGATACGTGGTAATCGTTTGTGCGCCGATGTCCCTTCAACCCTGTATTTCCAGGGACCGCTAGTTATGGCAACCGTAATTTTATTTTTTTCCGTACTTAGCTGTGAATTCTGGAGAGGTTATTTTACGATTACTGTAATCTACTCAAAAATTCCTACTGTCCATCATAAGACAGGGTGAATTTTCAGACATACGTTTCCTCGTATTCACCTTAACCCTTCGTGGTGGATTAACGGAATATTCACCCATTCTCAAGATGCAAGGTATGAACACAAAGAAGACAGATCCATAAGTAGGTACAGGGTTGTGTAGAATTCGTTGGTAAATGTGTACGTGTAAGTGGTAAGTGATATACTACTTATTTGGATATTAATAACTGTCAGGGGCTTGACAAAGCAGGTTTGAAAGGCGAATCGATTGTACATAAGTAACGCGAAATAACGTCACAAATCAACTTACGTCAAGATGCTTATGCATTAAGTTACTCGGCCTATAGTCCCCGTGTCCCAGCACCAGTCGCCGACTCGACTTGTAAGCCGCGCTGAACTCCTCCGGTGACTGGAAAAACTCCTCGAAAAACGTCAACAACTTGTCACTATTCTTCTCATCGATAAGCTTAGCAGCTCGAGTTATCATACCATTCATATACTCCTTCATATCGTCCATCTTCCAGTCAAACATAAAATCCTCCATTACTTTGCTGAAATCTTCCGGGTAATATTTCCAGTGGGCGAGTGAGACCGCGTGCATCTTCGCCAACTGTTCCACCGCTGAGCTTGCGTATGGCCAATCTATCGACTTAAGTCTGTCATAAACATTGTAGCCGGCCATTTCTAGATTCTCAAGTACTATCGTCTCCTCGAATAATTTGTCGTTACATCCGTAAAATTTGGAAAAAGCCAACTTATGTTCGTCCGGAACTTGATTATCGTCTTGTATCCTTTCGTAAAGCTTGACGAGTTGCGTGTAGCAGTATCGCTCCGTGTCATAAACCTTTGCCATTTGTGCTCTCATCTTCTCGCCTATCGCTGCGATTTTACCGAACAAGTTCAGTACATTGGATCCTTCTGAGATGGTGATGATGTACAGTTTAGATGTATAGTTAGCTCCACCGCTCGACATTGGTTTAACATCCAAATCATAATTGACGAAGTTTTGTTCTTGGGCAATTTTGTGAAGTAGATCATTAAAATGTGCAGGGATGTCTTCCATGTTGAGTTTTAAAATGTTAATAAAATTGTTTTAAGAACTAAACACTGTTCATAGCCGTAAGATTTTTTGTTGGATAAGACACGGGCGCGCGACCACAGCTGACAGTGAACTGATTCGACACGCCTGGGCTGGCGTCGCGTCGCGAGTACTATTTTATCTAAATTACTATGAATGCTACGAGTGTGGATCTATACGATTAGGAACGTATTTTTTATTAAATGGCGTTCTTCTTAAAAAAATATAGCAAGTAAAGAAATTGGTCGCACGGAGCTAATTCGTTGGTGAATATGTGTATATAATTTGAACTAATTCAAAAGGATTTTGCTTGACGCCCGCTTATAGTTGTATTCTGTATTTGTGTGCCATGACCATGATTCTAGATAACGAGTTAAAGAGGAAGGAAGAAGGGTAACATTACGATAAAGTGTCACTCATACAGTCTCTCGCGCCACTTGTCGTAAGTGGATGATACTCGTGCTTATCAATATATTCACAGTAAGGATTGTTATTTTAGGCTTGCGAAGATAAATAATGTGATTACACATTACAAAATCAATACATTTAATAAAATTGTTACAGACCGATGTCTGTACATTGAAAATATAGGGGGTCTTCACGAGAGCAACAGAAGCCAAAACAAGTTTTTAGAATTTTTGTCTGTCTGGCTGTATGTTTGTACGTGCAGCACGCAAAAACATAAAGGGTGTAACAAGATCCTTAACGAAGCCGAAAGACACTTATTCTCGCCATCATTGCGATCAAGATCCCGTGCAACAATTATCGAAATTTACGCGAGCGAAATCGGGGGCATTAGCTTAGTAATAAAATAAAATAGACTTCCTTTAAAGTTAAAAATAGAAAGACTAGGATAGTATGACAAAGAACTTTAGTTTCGGTCTAACCGGAAAAAGGCGTGAGTTTGTACACAGCGTATAACAGAAAGGGTATAATTAATGGAAGAGTGTGGTACGGAACATCAAACTGAACAACTTTCTCTGTGGGACCACCATCGTAATCGTAAAATAATCAGCTGTCTCATACATTTGGGTCAAGAGGAATTGAAATTTTGTATGGGGCAGTTGATAATTTTTTTGATTAAGATGGTGGTACCATAAAGAAAGTTGTTCAGTTTGATGGTCCGTACCACAGTCTTCCGTATGAATATACCCTTTCTGTTACACGCTGTATAAGTACAAGTATGTACTAAGGATTATATGTGTTTCTTAATGTGCCAAGATTACCATCACCACTAAATAGGCACACGTAGAGTTTTAAATAGATGGTATTTTAGGAACAGCTGACATCTGTTGTATTTATTTTCTAGTATAGTTACGTACGTAGTCGGCAGCACTTCAAGTTACAACAAACTCATCATCGGCCTGCCTTTTCCCATTGTGTTGTGTTATGTTAGGGTCGGCTTCCAGTCTAACCGGATGCAGCTGAATACCAGTATTATACATGGAGCGACTGCCTATCTGACCTCCATAACCCAGTTAGTACTGGGTAAGACGATACCCCTTGGTAAGGCTCGTTGTGAGACTTGTTTGGGCCACTGACTACCTGTAACGACTGTCAAAGATCTACAAATGAAAGCCGGGACCAACGGCTAAAGTTATCAGAAATTAATGTTTAAATTTTCCAATATAACAACCAACTTTCCAGTGACTTGCATTCATTCATAAAACGACCAGAGAGTGAATAGGTAGGTAGACACGTAACACAGAGGAATCTATTAATAAACTCTGTAACCGCATTTTAGTCGCTGCTATATTTACATTTCTATTTATTGTAGTTTTATTCTCGCAACCAGTGTGCGTGTGTGGTCAGATGTATGAATGTGAACGAGGCGAAAGGAGTATCTAAGGATCGTAGGAGGTGGCGTTCTATGGTTTCTGCCTACCGGGTACCCCCATGGGTAAAAGGCCTGAGTTTATGTATGTATCATGTATGTTATTTTAGTTTCCCTGCTTGCTTTAAGGTGCGACCAAACCGGTGAGGACAAATTGCGACTGTGAACACTGAAGTATCTGTCCGGTGTCCACAGCCATACCGCAATCAGTCCTCACCGGCTTGGCTGATTCTTTTGTGTCACCGTGAATGATAGGATGGTTAAAAAGCGAACGGTGGACGTTAGCGTCGAATTAAATTAGCTAGCGACACTTTACACACGTGATGGGGGTTGACTTCAAAACAAGTTATTAAAAAGAATAAAAAACCTGCAACGTGTTTTGTAGAAACCAGCTAGTTTTTTAAAATTGTCGATGACAAATTTCTATGTGGGGAGGTTCGGAATGATGGAGGTACTGAACATGTGGTAATCGTTCGTGTGTCGATGTCACTTCCACCCTGCATTAAGGTACCCCAATTTTATTGTCACATCGCACCTGTTCGCTAGCTAATTTCATTTGACCTTTGCCTTTTGTTATCAGTGTTATTGTTATGAACAAATGCATAATATTACATGCATGTAATAGTCTGTCTGATAGGAATAATACCTTATCTACATCTTAATCTTGTACTTTTTTTAAATACGCGATTGGTCCTATATGGCGATGGCGGTCCTGTCACGAAGTGACAATTCATAATACTAATTGCGTTTGTGACCATTTTAAGAATTTTAACGCGATTCATATTATTATCTTATTATGCTTCTGCTAAAGCGGCCATTTTAGGCCCCCTGTACAGGACAAACTATTTAGTTTCTGTGATGTTTATTTCTGCGCATCTAAGTACAATATGTGCTTCTAAATCTTAGCGTAACAGCTAGTCCTGAAGATTGATAAAAAAACCAATTGGATACCTACATAGTTTAGTCGTTGGTTAAATAGCATCACGTGAGTAGGTAGTTAGAATTTTTTACTGCAACGATGCTCCCTTCAAGATTGTTTCATTTCGTTCAGTAAGGCATCACACAATATGGTATAGACATGGTATGACATACGTAATTAAGGGCATTACATTGCCCAATGACCTTGAGCATGATGTGTTTAAAGAAGTTTGTAGATGAATCCTTTTGTGCGTTTTCAATATAAAAAAATATATGTTAAAGTAAAGGTCATCACAAATACATTGTATTGTTTAAAATTTTAATAAACTAACTCAAATTTTATCGAAAAATCGTAACAAATAGGTCCTTTTTCAACCTAAATTGAAAATTTTCTCTATAACGGCTCAATAACTCGGCATGAATTTTATACCAAAAAATACGTAATGACGTATTTAACAATGTGTATTGATTTTTTTCTCATATTTCTTTTAATATTTTAAAATATATTATAAAAATCAGAAATTTCGCGAAAAGCACTATGTCACTGCCGCACTCGTCCCTCTCTCTCTCGCCGTTTCGTCGTAAGTTAGTACGGGGCAGCATGCTCAAGGTCATTGGGCAATGTAATGCCCTTAATTGCGATTAACGGTCTTTAACTAAATTAATTTTATTGTAACTCTACATATGTATATTATTGCCAAGTTCTGGCTGCCAATTATAATCTTTGGCCAAATGTTATATTGGAACACATTCGAGTCAACATTGTCATACTCGTAGTATAAAGATGCACCACTGAGAACTGGCAAATTGCAATGGTGTTTTTGCGTGTTTTTACAAAAGTGCTTAGAACACGCAGACAAAGACTTGAAATACATAAAGATAGGTATTAGGCAATGCAAATCATAAATCTTACCTCTCGTACTCTGTGCAACAAGTTACTGCCTCTAAAGTCTGCATGGATGATCGCAGTCGCACGAACGGGAGTACACAAATTCACAATGAAATCATTCTTAAAACGCTTTTGTCCTAGAAAGTTCTGCAATGCATCTAAATTCTCAGGCTTGACGTGCTTCAACGCATTGTCTGTCGAGCTCTGCATCATACCGTCCATGGCTCCTTCTTTCCATACCATTTTTATCATAGTCAAAGTCTTTTCAAATTCTTTTGGGCGTTTTTTACTAAATGCGAAAGACAGTGCATGCATCTTCGCCAAATTTGTTACTACTGAAGAAGCGTACTCCCAGTCGAAGGAATGGAATCTGTCGTAGGGTCCGTACCCTTGCGCCAGTAAATTTTCCATGACCACTGTTTCCTGGTACTTGCGGTCGTCGAAACCGTAACACTTGGTGAAGAACAGTCTGTGCTCCTCGGGCACTCCGTTTTCTTCCTCTAACGACTCGTAAATTTTCGCCAGTTTCGTATAAGCGAACCTTTCAGTGTCGAACACCATGACGGGCACTTCACTGCGAAATTTTTCTCCAAGCGTTGCGACTTTTGCAAATAAATGAAGATCTTGTTTATTTTCTTCTCTTATGATCGCTGTAAATAGTTTTGACGTGTAGTTGGCTCCACCACTGAATGTTTCATTTATTATTATTTCGGGGTTTTCATAATTTTGTTCTGTAGCGATTTTGTTTAGTAGTTCGCGCAGCGTTTGTTCCGTGTGCGCCATGGTTCGCGCCTCAGTACATACTGACGTAAATATTATGATGATCTGATATGAAGCCGTGTTGTTGGAAATAGTTGGTATCGTAAGAACACTCACGATGATTTCCTACATATAATGAAGGAACTTGATAAGAGGAATTTGATATGAAATTCGATGTTAAATTCACATAGATGTTCAATACTCAATACTTTTATTGCATGCCACATGTACGAGTAGGTATTCTTAGGTGGATGTTATATCAATGCAAAAACAGATATCAGTTATGTTTGTCGCCTTATCCGGTAGTTATTTGCTTTAAATTGTAATTACGTAGGTGGTAGGTAGATATGTATGAAGTGTACTACGAGTATGTGGAGAGAGGTCACGTTTTAGAACTTACTACTACGTATAATACTTTAGATGCACATGCACTGCTTGCCGTTCGTAAATAATAAGTAATTAAAGCATTAATGAATGCTAGGGGTATTTATTATGCTTTAATTACTTATCAAGATGTACGCAGTTTTCCGTTTACTCTTCCTACGAGTGTACCTGCCTAGAGGTTGGTATTGTCAATCTATATTGATATTACTTATATTCAATCGAAACGTGTAGTTGTTAAATTTGGATCTACTTTAGCTACACATCCGCCATAGGCATGTTATGTTAAAATATCAATAAAAAAATGCCAAAATAGTACTTAACAATAATTCCGTACCTACCGATTAAGTAACCTATCGAAGATAACATGATTATAATAATCTAACTCCTCAAAAACACAAATGTGAAATGAGAGCCATGTTCAATATTATGGTATATGCTTTACTTATATCATTACTTATATCATTACTTTTTGTACAGAACTTATTAGTAGGTACTTATTCATAATAAAATTGATACCAAATGGTTTTTATCATAAACAGTAGAAATGGGATATTTACCATGTTTACTGTTCATTTTAAGTTCCCGATATTTCGGCGCTGTTGCAAGCACCATGATCACGGATAAACTGAAGTTATTGAGGGTGGGTGTTTATGAGCAGACAAATCGGTCTACCCTCTTTCTTGTTCGTTTTTTGCACTCAGTACCACTGTCACACTGTGTCTGTGTCTTTTAGAAAAAAGGTAATAGGAAATTGCTGTTTCTATGCAAAATGTAAAATCCATTTCTTTGTTTTAAAAAGACATTTCGAAAAGTTCTCTCCCAAATTTTTAGACATAATTATGTATTCTGCTTATGCGTATGAAGTTTCATTAAAATCGGTTCAATCATTTAGAAAAAAAAAGATGACTTGAAAGTTTGTATGAAATACCGCACGACGTTAACGCTCTTAAAAGAAGTGGCCATTAATGTCATAATCTCATTTAATACACATTCAATAGAATAATTCGAACCTAGAATACAACCCCATTGATGCTTTAACTTCGATTAATACATATTTGTTACAGACGCGAATCATATTTTGTTTGTGTGTGCCAGACATTTCAGTATCCTGTCTACCTATTTTCCGCCGGTGACCTTAGCGCTTGCAGACAAGCAAACAAACGGAACCCTCATGGGATCATTCAACCCTAAAAAAACATAAGAAAAATGGAATTTTGCAGGTACCATGGCCCTTTCACCGCAACTTGGAAAGATTTACAAAAAAGGGATATCCATACAATTTGAAGAGATTACAGTACAAGCACTTACCTCTCGCACTTTATGCAGCAAGTTATTTCCTCTGTAGTCTGAATGTACTAAAACAGTTTTACGAACGATGTTGTAAATCGAACCAAAACTCATATTTTCGTCAAAAAAGTCTGCTAATGCTTTTTTGTACTCGGGTTGAACAGTTTTGAGAGCAGTCTTCACACTGCTCTGCAACATACCATCTGCGCCTGACCAATCCATTTTTAATCTTTTCAAAGTCTTCTCGAATTCCTCAGGAGATTTCTCACTAAACGCAAATGATAATGCGTGCATTTTTGCCAATTCTGTAACTGCTGCCGCAGCATAATCCCAAGTTATGGAGTGAAATCTATCATGAGTACCGTAACCGTGAGCCAACAAGTTCTCAAGAATTATTGTCTCTCGGTACAAGCTAGAATCGAAGCCGTAGAACTTGGTGAAGAACAGTCTGTGCTCCTCGGGCACTCTGTTTTCTTCCTCTAAGGTTGCGTAAATATTTCCCAGTTCAGCGTAAACAAAGTGTTCAGTTTCGTAAACCATAACATCCACTCCATTGCGAAACTTTTCCCCTAGTGCTGCGACTTTTGCAAATAAATGAAGATCTTCTTTATTTTCTTCTCTAATGATCACTGTAAACAGTTTCGACGTGTAGTTCGCTCCTCCGCTTGATATTTCGTTTATAATTATTTCGGGGTTTCCATAATTTTGTTCTTTAGCGATTTTGTTTAAAAATTGCCGCAGCGATTCGTCCGTGTGCGCCATCTTCGACTTTCAACGATAACTGTGGTAAATTGTTCGTGTTTCGATTGGTATTATATTAGCCTTGGTAGAAATCTGATAAATATTAGTGATAATTAACGATGACGTGCATTATGTCTGCCTAGTCTACTGTGAATGATACCAAGCACCTACTTCATAGTATCTTAGAGTAGTTATTACTATAATACAGCAGAGAATAGTTCCGGTATTTTAAATTAGTTACCAAGATCCGCAAACACTAAAATCTAAAATTCGTGGAAATAATATTTTACAGGGTGTAACAAGACCATTAACGAAGCCGTCAACCAAGCATTGTGTACATAAAACTAAGGTGTCCGCAACTCCACGTCTAAGCGCGTATTTTGCGTGCGGAGGACTCAATGTAACGCACTGAAAACATTGTGCTGATGGATGGATTGAATAGTACGGGGGTCGTGGAGGTGTTGACAGTAAAAATCTTACGTTAAAAAAAAAATGTGGAAAAGTTGGAACTTTGACCCCAAAATCTCTGTAACTAGAAGGTTCCCAGGTATGATCTGGAACAAAAAAAAAATATTTAGACACTTGTCCGAGTACTCATCGAGTTAGGTTGTAACGTTGTATCGTTACTTTTGTTTACTTATCTTATTTCAACATCAAATGTCAAAACAAACCACAGACTTTTAAAATATTAGGGCCGTCCTAAGTTACTAAACGCCATAAATTAGCTGATTTAACAGTGTTGTGCGCGCGTTTCGTGTATCCGAACGAATGAGTGTGGACGTGTCTGTACGACTCGCGCGCGCCGCGCCGTACGTATGCCATTCATTCCTTACCAATGACTGGCACATTTGAATCGCTGCTCTCACGAAGAAACACGCTCACTTGATTTTAACCACCTGTGACCTTATACGTGGTTTCCAACTTTGTTCGGGCCTAAAGCAGGCAGATATTTATTCTTCGTTGTTAGCAGTAAACCGCATTAAATTCTGTGTCTTCGTAACCCCCATACTGGGTAAGTGTTGAACAGCCTAATCGCGTTTATAATGTAGGTACCTAACTATCTAGGTCAGCTCAGGATGTGCGCCTATTCTCCTTCACCTTTTGCTATTGTTATTATTAAATCTAGTTGCTTAGTACATTTTGTTAATCCGTGTTTTTCCACGACACTCAAAATGTGCAAGTCATGCCGTGCTTCTCACTACCATGTAAACTCCGTACTGATTGTGACTACCACAAATCATCTTCATTAGCGCACGGGTATTTCTCGCTTTGCTTATGCCTCGGTGTCACAATCAGCGGAGATGACTTTTGGCCATCTGTGACACTCTGGACGTTATTTTCCAGGGTCCAAAGTTCCGGCTGACAAGTTCCAAGGTTCCGGCTGTCAAGTCCAAATTTCCGAGTGACTTTTTCGGCTTAAGTACCGGCTGGAATACCAGCTCAAGTCCGGCTTTCCGGGTTCCGCGCGCTCCGCGTCGGGTCTTATTTGCCTGCGTGGTCGCTCCGTGAATCTGCGAGTCGGCGCGAACACCTGCCGACCGTCACCCCTCCTGGCGTCTGCAGCGTGGCACACCGCTACGGTCTTCGTTACCCGGGCTGAGCTAGGAGAGTACCGTGCGACTCGCGAGTGAGCTTGGGGAAAGGAATTTTGTGTGGCCATAGACTTACCTACCCCCTTTATTTTATAATATATTTTTATGTTGACGAGGTTCGTGGTCTTTTAATTATTTTACTTCCACCACGACAACCCTTTCCGTTACAAGGTATTTTTCAGAGGAAGGTCGACTCCGCACGTGACCAGAGGGCTGGCCCACCTTTATGGTTAATACATATCTTAGAAAGTTTAGGATTCCACAAAACTTTATATCTAAACACAAGCACTTGGTCCAGTAGTGATTGAGACAATAGCGAACCAACATAGCAACTTAATATTGATTTCCGGATAATACTTCGTTACCCAATAATGTCATCAAAATTTTTTGCAACAAAAATATGAAAAACCAAATAATCACAAATAACTTAGCGCTATTGTCAAGTCATTGTTTCTCAGCAGATTTCAGTTTTAAATAAGTATACTTAATGAGAATTAGATATCGATGCTTAAAGATAAAAATGATTTAAATTTAAACAAAAGGACAATAAAGGGTGTAACAAGACCCTTAACGAAGCCGAAAGGCACTTGTTCTCCCCGTCATTGCGATATGTTTTTGTTCTAGACCATACCTGGGAACGAAGATATTGGGGTTCAAAGTTCTAACTTTTTCACAAGTATTTTTTAAATAGCAGTGTTTTACCTAAAATAAAACACATATTAAATACTTACCTTATTTGAAGCTTACTAGATTGAGAGTGGCACCACTGGTTTCCGCTATACTTCCCTCTCTTTTGCTCTTTCCTTTAGTTGCATATATCTTTCTCTTTCGCACATCCCCGATTTCTCACCAGGTGGCGCTGCCTGATGTGGGCATAGCCATGGCAGCGCATCGCTGATCATTGTGTCGAAAATCTTCACCAGGTAGAAATTAAACGCAAGCTTCAAATAAGGTAAGTATTTATAGACTCAGGATGGCCTATATCAGAATCTTCCATGTTTCACGTGGGTCAGAAACTCGAACAAAGTCACAAATTGATTCTCCAATGATTTATTTCTCCTTAACTTCACAGATTAACAAAATATAACGCTAACACTCTTTAAGTAGGCACAGATAACGATACTAAATTAAATCAACTTAGAAACTGTTAAAGATGGCGTCGGAAGTAAGCGATTCGTCGAGCGCGTGGTGCGTTGGCGGTTCTCGATTCCGAAGTGAACAAGATGGCCGCCCCGCTCCCACCGGTGTGACGTTCCGCAAGAATGGCAGCTGACAGACAGCTGACATATCGTCGCTGCGCGTACGAAACCGCGTAAGAACAGTTTGTAAGTACCGCGTAACAGCAAAAACGCGCAATTCAAATCGGTGAAGTCTAGTATAAGCCAATACGCGTTTAGAATCGGCTAGCACGATATTGAATTTTGCGCGTTTTTGCTGTTACGCGGTATTTACAAACTGCTCTTAAGCGGTTTCGTACGCGCAGCGACGATATGTCATGCTGCCATTCTGTTCCGACGTCGTTGACAGCAAACGTCAAATGTCATGTGTCGCGCCGTCACGGCCGGACTGACATTCGACCGTCCTCGGGCGTAGAGCTAACGTTGTCCTTAAACAGGCAATTTTATTATTTCATGGTTAGCTGCTCGTCCAGCCAACAAATTTCAGAAGCAACATTATGAAACCATGTATCCCTTCGACCATTATGAATAATGGACCGGATGACATCTCACAAGCTGGACAACACAACCCGGACCGGACGAGTGTGTCCTTTCGACCAGCTTCAATGCATGGACCGGACGACACTGTCCCTTCGACCGGTTCAGACAGGGTCTAGACAAGTGTGTCCCTTCGACCAGCCCCAATGGCATGGACCGGACGGCACTGTCCCTTCGACCAGATCACAGACAGGGTCTAGATAAGTGTGTCCCTTCGACCAGCCCCAATGGCATGGACCGGACGGCACCGTCTTTGCGACCAGTTATAACACAGCATTTTAAATACAAAGGAACAGAAATGTGGTATACCTATAAGTTACGGACAATCTTGCTCATTTTGAGACAGTGTCCGAGTCTGTGTTCGACCTTTCATCTCTAATATTTAGGTCATCGCCTCCCTGAATTGGGCTTTGTGGTAGCATGACATCACTACTGGATTCTAATTGCTCCGCATCTTCCGGCGCCGTCTCGGCCTCCTCATCGTTCAACAAACAGGTAGTGACTTCAAGCAACCCAGCGTGTCCCTGAGGCACTGCGCGCAAACTCTCGTGTGCGTATTTATAAGTGCGGTGTGAACCACATACACTTTTTAGCTCGCTAAACTTTCTATCTAGTTTAGTTTGATTTCGTTCACTGTTCTTGATAAAAACAAAATCGCCCTGAGCAAATGGTTTAATGGTAGCACGGCCCCGGTTAAACCTTAGAGTATCCGCCGCGGCTGCCTTTTGAATATTTTCCGATGCACTTTCTCGAATGGACTCTAAATCTAAACGGTTATTTCGCCCATCAGAATGTGAAGATATCTGGGACATACCTAATGATTCTGCACGTATCCCGAACATCAGTTCCGTAGGTGAGTACTTAGTAACAGCCGACTTTGTACTGTTGAGCGCTAGTTGTATATTGCCTAACTCATCGCGCCATGTCTTATTGGGGTCGTTTTCGACTATTGTGAGCAGGCTTTTTAGTGTTCGCATAACTCGCTCAACTTGTCCGTTAGCCCTGCTGGAGCCGGTTGCAATGAAATGCAGATCAGTTTTATAATTTTTGCAAAAGTTTCTAAATTCGCTACTCACATAGCATCGGCCCTGATCAGCAATTACGCGTGTAGGAGCCCCAAAAAGACAAACAGCCTTTTCGAGAGCTCGCACCGCGCTACTTGCATCTAGTGATATTGTGTGTTCTAGCAGGACATACTTAGTAAACGCGTCTATTATGACTGAACAATACTATTTCCGGTCGCTCTTACCACTAAGCTTCCCGGTAAAGTCTATGTGGATTGTGTGCCATGGCACAGATAGTTTTGGGATCGAATGTAACTGAATGGGTTGAGCGCCTGATGGTCCCTTCGATGCTTTGCAAACTATGCAGGAGTCAATAAACTTACGAACGCACTTGGACATTTGCGGGAACCAGTATTGTTCGTAGAGTTTATCTAGTGTCTTATCACTACCAAGGTGTTGAATTTCGTTATGGACGTGGTTGATAAGAGTCCAAATCAGAGAGCGTGGAACGACCGGTAACCAAGAAATTGTTTTGTTGCGCCCAACCTTTCTATACAGGATACCATCCCTAACATCGTAAGTATGTGCTACTGTTTCCGGGAAATCACCGTTGTTATGCTTACTAATCAAGTCTTGGATTTCGCTATCGCGTTTTTGTTCAACTGAGAGCCATCCTTGATGTAACTCAACAAACTGGACACTTTTAGTAGTAGGGGTTTGGGACGAAGACGCGCCAGCATCTGACTGAAGTTTACGGGAAAAGAAGTCTGCATGTTCCATACTACGGCCTTCACGATATACTATCTCAAAGTCGTAGGCTTGTAGGAAAGCCCACCAACGATGCACGCGAGGCGTCAGATCAACCTTAGATTTTGATGCTTTGAGCGAATTGCAATCAGTGTAAACTACAAAATGTCGGCCGTACAAATAATGCCGAAAATGTTCTACCGCTCGTACGACAGCCAAGGTCTCTAATTCGTACGAGTGGTAGCGAGATTCTACCTCAGATGTACGCCGGCTGAAGTACTCCACAACATGGGGTAAGTTATTCGCTCTTTGTATAAGGATCGCACCATAACCTTCGGCACTCGCGTCTGTGTGCAACTCGACCGGCAATTCAGGATTAAAAATCGTTAAAACTGGTTCTGAAGTTAGTATTTTAACCACATTTCTACGGATATCTTCATGTTTGTCGGTCCAATTAATGGGGCCTTTTAGTTTAGTTAACGGGTATAACGGTCCAACAACATTTGTAAACCCAGGTATAAATTTCCTAAAATATGACGCGAGTCCGAGAAACTGGCGAACCTGCGTAGCTGTATGTGGTGATGGTGCTTCGACTAATGCTTGAATTTTGCGGGAATTGGGTCTAATTTCCCCAGACTGTAAGGAATAACCTAGATAGTCTACTTTTTGTTTCATGAATTTGCACTTCCGAAGGTTAAATGAAAAACCTGCCGCAGTTAAGGCTTGTAAGGCCTCATCTAGGCGGTCCAAACCCTGCGAAATATTGGAAGAATAACAAAGTACATCGTCCATATAGATGAGAGGCCTGTCATTAAGGTGTTGTAGTGCTTTTGTGATACAACGCTGGTACACAGAAGGTGCGTTGCGTAAACCGAAAGGCATCGCGAGGTACTCATATTGGCCCTCCGGAGTGACGAATGCAGTCATCTCAATTGAATAGGGGTGAATTAAAATTTGGTGAAATCCGCTAGCCATATCTAATGAGGAGAAGTACACACATCAAAAGTGTCTAGGGATCAAGCATTTTTATGTGGATTTCTTGAGATTGAGATGTGGCTTTGTAATAAATTTATGATTTTATGAATTTATATGGATCCTTTTTGGTGCATTTCATAATTTGAATCAGGAACTGTGAATCAAATTCGAGTAAAAGATGAAAATCAGCTGTCAATATTTTCCCTATAAAAACATACAACGCATTGAAGACATTATTAGTGCTACTGTTTCCCTACTACTGATTAAAACCAACGTTATTATGGAGCGGCGACGTCATTTAAGCAGGGAAGAAATGCTCAGAGCCGTGGGAATGATAGAAGCTGGTTCCCGGCAACGTACTGTGGCTTTAGCTCTGAATACAAGTCAGAGTGTTATCAGTCGACTTTGGACACGTTACCGAAGCACTGGTACCGTGGCTGAGCGCCATGGAGGACGGTATCGCTGCATCACACGGAGACAAGACCGATACATTCAAATCTTAACTCGAAGAGCTCCAACAATAACCGCCATGATGTTAGCCGTGAGGCTTCATCACTCTTCAGGGAACTTAATTAGCGACCAAACAGTCAGAAACCGCTTGCATGAAGTGAACCTTCATTCCCGAAGACCGCTACGGGTACCACCTATAGCAATGCACAATCGTAGGATACGATATCAATGGGCTCTTGAACACAGAAATTGGGCAGAAGAACAATGGCGTTTCGTGTGCTTTTCTGATGAGTCTCGTTTTGGTATGAGACCGGATACAAGACGTATACGACACTGGAGAACCCCTGGACGCCAACAGCGATTAAAATCCTGCCAGGAAGTCCATCCTTATAGTGGTGGAACCATCATGGTATGGGCGGGTATTTGGATCGGCGGAAGAACTGAGTTGATTTGGATCAGAGGCAACCTCAACGCTCAAATTTATGCTGAGACGATTGTATCAGACGTCATCGTTCCTCTACAAGTGCAAATCGGTCCCTTATTTCAGTTAATGCATGATAATGCACGACCGCACACCGCAAGAGTTGTAAGACAGACTCTCGCCGCAGCTAACATCAATGTCCTGCCCTGGCCTGCTCAGTCGCCAGACTTGAATCCGATTGAGCATGCATGGGATATGCTACAGAGAAGAGCTCTGCCGAATATGGAGGGTATCCAGTCGCAAGAAGACCTTTTTTTGTTGTTGCAACGAACATGGGCGGCCATTCCACAGCGTGATTTGGATGAACTCATTTTGAGTATGCCAAACCGATGTTCTTGTGTTGTTAGTGTTCGCGGTAGAAACACGGATTATTAATTGTTTAAGTTACCCAATAAAATTTTAAAGAAAACTGTTATTTCAGTCTTTTTTTCGAACTTTTGTGTTAGTGGTTCAAATGTCAAAAATCCCTTTATTAGGAAAATGGCAAATTTCTTTATTAATGCAAAGGTGACTTGGTTTATCGTTACTGTGACAAACGAAAACACTTTATTTGATGAATCCTTAAAGAAAATTTTAATTAATATCAATCAGGAGAAAAGTTATTGCAAAAATATATGTTGATCCCTAGACACTTTTGATGTGTGTAGTTGGCTCCACTGAGCTGGTCTATCTGTTCCTCGATGCGAGGCAAGGGATAGTGTTCCGGCTGTGTGTTGGAATTCAGTTCCCGATAATCAACGCACATTCTGTCGGTATTATCCTTTTTCTTTACGAGGAGTATCGGACTTGCAAAGGGAGAGGAACTCTCACGAATTATACCGGCATCTAACAATAGTTGTATTTTTTCTCGGACTATTTGCTTCTCTATAGGTGCTAGTCGATAGGGAGACCTTCGAACTATTTTATGAGGATCTATCAATTTAATGCTCAACTGCCCTGTAGTAACGCGCCTAGTAGGTATACCGTCTATAAAATAGTCTGAATATTTACTAATTATTTTTGACAGCAGCATTTTATCTTCACCTTCTAAGTCAGTATCTATTGAAGAAATATCAAAATCTGCCGATTTAGTTTCACAAAAATTAGTATGATCTTTGGTCTTAAATAGGACTTTGTCATTATCGATCGTCACAGAATAGCCTTTATCTAAGATATCCCTGCCTACAATAATCGGCACAGACATTACCGTATCAGGAACGATGTGAAACATAAGGTCTACTGAGGCATTTCCAATTTTTACGGTACTTAAAATTTGGTAAGTGGACTGTACGTCATCACCTCCGATACCAGAAAGATGAACTAGATTATTGCGCACAGTACCCGGAAACCGACAGCGTATACTTTCAGATAAAAGCGAGCAAGATGATCCGCTATCAAATAAAAATGGAAATCTCTCACCAGCTGATGTCTCTAACGTAGATCTGGAAAGTTGGTGGTCGCAAAGGTTGACTTCCTTCCTTTCAGACTTGCCTCCATTCTTCTTTTCTGGACAAGTCGTAGACGCGTGACCAGGTTTGCCACACGTGTAGCAGGTTATAGACGGCTTGTCTTGATTATTTGTAGAACTGGATGCTTCATGAGACTTCAATGATTTGGAGTCATCCTTTCGCTTCTTGCATTCAAACTGTCGATGTCCTGGCACGCCACACCAATGACACTTTCCAGGGAATCTAGAGTCTGTCATTCGAGGTCGCTTAGAATCGGCGTCTTGATTTCCATCACTGATGTCTAACCGTCGCTTTAGTGATATGCCATTGAGGATCCGAAACAACTGAGCACGAGCAGCTATCACATGTGCTATCAACTCTCTACGTATCAAATTATCCTTTTGACATAGCACCGATATCACGAACCCAGTGATAACTTCCTCAGGAAGGTCAGTTTTTGGTACACGTTCGATCAAGTTCCACAATCGCATTGCAGACTCTGATGCGGTTTCTTTGACATTAATTTGAAATCGTAAAATGTCATCAAAATGATCTTGCATTAGTTTGGGTTTAGCAAATCTAGCTAGCAAAGTTTCTTTAATTGCAGCCCATGTTAATTCCTTGAGGTTAATTCTGGTCAAGTGGGTCGCTGCGCGACCTTTGAGCGCTTTTGTAAGTGCCATCAACAGATCAACACCTACAAGATTTTTCTCCTGCACTATTACTTCTGTGACGTTGCACCAGCCCTCGATGTCAGATTCGGAATCATCAGGATCAAAGTCAATTAGTTTTATCGTGTTGGTACTCACAGGAGTTGATGCTTGCGACATCGCAAAAATCCGGGTAAACATTTCCTCCATATTCGACAATATTCTCGTTGCAGGGATGTTTTCTGCAGGCTGCGTGTTCCCTGTTTGTGGCCCGTGGGATCCCACTTCTGATATAGACTTAGGATGGCCTATATCAGAATCTTCCATGTTTCACGTGGGTCAGAAACTCGAACAAAGTCACAAATTGATTCTCCAATGATTTATTTCCCCTTAACTTCACAGATTAACAAAATATAACGCTAACACTCTTTAATTAGGCACAGATAACGATACTAAATTAAATCAACTTAGAAACTGTTAAAGATGGCGTCGGAAGTAAGCGATTCGTCGAGCGCGTGGTGCGTTGGCGGTTCTCGATTCCGAAGTGAACAAGATGGCCGCCCCGCTCCCACCGGTGTGACGTTCCGCAAGAATGGCAGCTGACAGACAGCTGACATATGTCATGCTGCCATTCTGTTCCGACGTCGTTGACAGCAAACGTCAAATGTCATGTGTCGCGCCGTCATATTTAATATGTGTTTTATTTTTAGGTAAAACACTGCTATTATAATACTTATAGCAACTTGTCGCGTCCGTGTGACGTAATTCACAGTTTGACGGCGCCTGTGCGGCGCTCCGTATTCACTATTAGGCAGGATCACGACGAACCTAGTTTCCATTGATAAATTTATGCACGCTGGTGCATATTTTCATGTGTATGAACGGCACACATGTATAGATCATAGATAGATTAAGGGCGTAACTCCTGCGGGTGTAGCTGGCCACTGATTGGCTGCCCACAAAGTATTATCCGGCTAAAACGGTATGCAGTGATGCAATTATATTTGGTAGTGTTTTTTTTATCGACAAATTAGCAATTATATTTTTCGTAGAAGTCATATTTGTTTCATGTGACAAGCAAAATTTATTTCGCGATCTTGAATGTTTTGCTTTTTATAATAACTGATGGTTGTAATTCGTTTTGAAACATACAATAGTGTAAATATTATTTGTTGTATTTGTTTATTTACTTAAAAATGGTGTACTGTTGTGAAGTTTGCGCTGATAATGTGTGTTTGTTAGAAGTTAAAAACAGTAAGTATTCACAATCGTTTAATGATAAGATTCAAGTTGTGTAGGTTGTAGGTACCCGAATTACGAGAATGAACCCAAAAAATCATCTCGTACTCATCATTTTAAACGAATCTTTCTTCTGTTTGCATCGTCAGAAAATCGTGATTTGATCGTATATTTATAACTCTTGTTTTTAGAGGCTTAATTTCAATGTTTTTTTTTAAATGGCCAAAGTTGAGCCCGGAACGAAAACTCTAAACTGTACCTACATAGCCAATTTTATTTTTTTGTTGACAGCGCTCTCTGTTTTATTTTTTAGATTTTTTTTTAACAAAGCGACATCCTTCGTTCTTGTACTGACATATAAACATTGAAATTTCTGATATTTAAGCTAGATGGCGTTGTTTGTTATACGCTTACTAAAAATCCGAGTTAAGTGTGCACGTCGCTGACCAGGGCCAGGTGCGGGGGGCCCGGACGGGTTAGTGGATAAATCAATGTGACTACTTTGAGGGTGATCATATGTAGAGCAACACTGTGATATTACGCGTTTTTTTTTTCGGTATCAGTTTGCGTGGCGTAGGTACCCTCCGTGGAGAACCACTGCACGCCACTGCAAACTTAAGAAAAATGTGAAATTGTATGTTTTTTCATTTTTTAAATTAATTTCCTTGATTAAAGACACCCGCAGGTCGCAGCGCAGTCGATCTTCACATATTATGTTCTAATTTCAATCTTAATGACTTTTTGCTGCTAAAGGCCACAGTAAAAGAAAAAAAAACTAAACCATTGGAATTAGAACTTACAAGTGAGTTGGCGCCGAAAGTAATTTTGTTCGATGTTTCGTTGATTATTACTAACTGTTAAGTATTTTATCCAAATTGAACTCTTTCCTTTAATTTGCCGTATGTCATTATTTCCCAGAATTTGATCCTTAGTAGCGACACTATCGAATGTTGTATAATACAGTGTGTGAATTTTTTTTCGGCAATCAATGGGTTCGATTCCTGGCTAGGAATATTGATTTTTCAAAAATCTAATGATGCATTGTTAGTGTTCGTTAAAATCGGGATCTTCTAATTGTATGAGCAGTGATTACTTTCATTCAATAACATTTGGCAGTTACCACAAACTGCATCTAGTGGGTATAACTGAAAAGAAATAAAATAAGTCAAGAAACATGACACTTCATTTTTTTCCACTACCCTCCTTCTAGTGTTGCTGGATAAAAATATATTTATTTAGTCGCATTAATCATGCATTAATCTCTCGAGCCACGGGTGTAATTATATAGGGAATGTACGTGTCTTATTAGTACATTACTCGATACCTAAATCCTAAGGGAGTACAGTTGTTAGCAAGAGCTGGTATATAATGAGAGAGTCGAATAGGAGGGTAACTCGCACTACACCTACTACAACAATATTGTAACAGTTATTTTCTGGTATCATGTTAGTTACAACACAGGGATGTGACGTAAATAATATACCTAGTGCATATTATCAAAGCTTTATCAACACTCACCTCGCGAGAAATCTACACACATGCTAAGTAAGTGGTGTATGCCTGTAGCAGTCTCTGACCGTATTCGCTCATTGCGTTGAAACCTTACAATGCACAATTGACACGGCTTTGTGGAGAAGGTGCTGTACTTGCTTGATGCCATTTTCATGAAATATATTTTTTTAACAAATGCGACACATCTGCAGAAACACTTTCACGAAAACCGAAATAAACGGAAAGAGTAAAATATGTCAAATCAAGTTGTCTGTAACCAAAAAGGCGGATTTACACGTTCCGTTCCACGATGATTGTTTAAACCATCTACGAGATTTTAGCGAAAACCTTTAAACATATAGCATTAAAAAAGGTTCACAGTGTAATAATATTTCTTTATAAAGTCTATTATATTTCTATTATAAGTAATTAAACCAGATATTATTACCACTGGGCACCGTATTTTTTTCTGTTAACGTAAAAAACGCTCCTATTCATGTAAGTATTTTCTGTTAAATAACATTGACCTTATCAGGAATAAATTGACTCGCAAAATAATATCCAAATCTAACTTGTTTATTATGATTTCAAAATTCCGGTAAGATTTCAAAGTAATCCTTCATTTATTTACTATAATAAATTGGTTACTTTTTTTAGGTGTAATATGAATATTATACGAAACATATCAAGGTGGCCGAAAAAAACTGTTTTGTTTGGAGAATAGGCCCACCACATAATTTGTATCGTATAATAATTAAACGTATATTGATTTCTTCCTTATAATCTCTAGAGTGTTTTACAGTGGTAAAATTAGTTAAGCCATGTCTAACGGGAATATTGAGAAATTCGAAAATGAAAACGTTTATCGAACAATAACCTCAAAAAGTGCATATATAAGTTGGACATTATAATACTACCAGTAGTTTCTATTGTCTACTTAAAAAAGAGTATTCTGTCTATCTACACACATCAAAAGTGTCTAGGGATCAAGCATTTTTATGTGGATTTCTTGAGATTGAGATGTGGCTTTGTAATAAATTTATGATTTTATAAATTTATATGGATCCTTTTTGGTGCATTTCATAATTTGAATCAGGAACTGTGAATCAAATTCGAGTAAAAGATGAAAATCAGCTGTCAATATTTTCCCTATAAAAACATACAACGCATTGAAGACATTATTAGTGCTACTGTTTCCCTACTACTGATTAAAACCAACGTTATTATGGAGCGGCGACGTCATTTAAGCAGGGAAGAAATGCTCAGAGCCGTGGGAATGATAGAAGCTGGTTCCCGGCAACGTACTGTGGCTTTAGCTCTGAATACAAATCAGAGTGTTATCAGTCGACTTACACGTTACCGAAGCACTGGTACCGTGGCTGAGCGCCATGGAGGACGGTATCGCTGCACCACACGGAGACAAGACCGATACATTCAAATCTTAACTCGAAGAGCTCCAACAATAACCGCCATGATGTTAGCCGTGAGGCTTCATCACTCTTCAGGGAACTTAATTAGCGACCAAACAGTCAGAAACCGCTTGCATGAAGTGAACCTTCATTCCCGAAGACCGCTACGGGTACCACCTATAGCAATGCACAATCGTAGGATACGATATCAATGGGCTCTTGAACACAGAAATTGGGCAGAAGAACAATGGCGTTTCGTGTGCTTTTCTGATGAGTCTCGTTTTGGTATGAGACCGGATACAAGACGTATACGACACTGGAGAACCCCTGGACGCCAACAGCGATTAAAATCCTGCCAGGAAGTCCATCCTTATAGTGGTGGAACCATCATGGTATGGGCGGGTATTTGGATCGGCGGAAGAACTGAGTTGATTTGGATCAGAGGCAACCTCAACGCTCAAATTTATGCTGAGACGATTGTATCAGACGTCATCGTTCCTCTACAAGTGCAAATCGGTCCCTTATTTCAGTTAATGCATGATAATGCACGACCGCACACCGCAAGAGTTGTAAGACAGACTCTCGCCGCAGCTAACATCAATGTCCTGCCCTGGCCTGCTCAGTCGCCAGACTTGAATCCGATTGAGCATGCATGGGATATGCTACAGAGAAGAGCTCTGCCGAATATGGAGGGTATCCAGTCGCAAGAAGACCTTTTTTTGTTGTTGCAACGAACATGGGCGGCCATTCCACAGCGTGATTTGGATGAACTCATTTTGAGTATGCCAAACCGATGTTCTTGTGTTGTTAGTGTTCGCGGTAGAAACACGGATTATTAATTGTTTAAGTTACCCAATAAAATTTTAAAGAAAACTGTTATTTCAGTCTTTTTTTCGAACTTTTGTGTTAGTGGTTCAAATGTCAAAAATCCCTTTATTAGGAAAATGGCAAATTTCTTTATTAATGCAAAGGTGACTTGGTTTATCGTTACTGTGACAAACGAAAACACTTTATTTGATGAATCCTTAAAGAAAATTTTAATTAATATCAATCAGGAGAAAAGTTATTGCAAAAATATATGTTGATCCCTAGACACTTTTGATGTGTGTAAGTTCAGCACGAGACTATTGTATTGTCGTCAACAGAATCACCAATCATAGGGTTGATGAGGAAGTAGTTATGAGGAAGAGGATGCGGATGAGGAACTATTAAAAATACGTTTTGAGGAAGAGGATGAGGATATGAGGAGGAGGATGAGGATGAGGAAGAGGATGCGGAAGAGGAATATAGAACCTGTGATTTGGAATTGAAATTTTAAATAAAAGAAAGATTGCGAATGGGCCCTTTAATATTTAGAAAGAAAAAAAGACAATTTAATAGTCAAAATTCACAATAGGGAGGTTGAATTTAACGAAAATTAACTTTGAAGCTGTTTCTCCAGATAGACGGTTTCATAATTCGTCGTAAACTAATCCAGCGCCACTGAAAAGGCGCTCACTGGGGACACTTGATGGAGGGGCTGAAAGATACTGGCGCACAGTGAAAGTACCTAATGCAGCGAGCAAAAGACGGAGATTACTTTTATTTACATTGAATACGTCAACAACACTTCCTCATAAATTCCTCTTAATTAATGAGGATGTGGAAGTGGAAGAGGAATATTTTATGCCTGATTTTGAGGATGTGGAAGAGGATGAGGAATCGCTAAAAAATGAGGAACTTCCGCATTATGAGGATGAGGAAGAGGAATCCTCATCAACCCTAAATCAAACTATTACTTCTACTTACTATTTATTTATAGTGGAAACCATTATTTTTATAGTTTATTCAATTAATTTTAAAGGATGAAACATTATTTTAAAGTGCAATATTCCCCTCTCATTTATGTCAACGTAAGGGTCTTTTTTTGTTCCTTTTACCTACTAGTTACGGAGATATTGAAGGTCAAAGTCCACACGATTTTTTTAAATACAATTTTAAAATGTTATAACTTTGTGTCACCGACAGTTTTTTAAGAAGACAGTTTTTTTTTTTGCAAAATAGTTATTTGATTTTACCCTTTTTAGTTGATAAAAAATTGCAATAAAAATTGCAATCACGCAATTTTTTGTCATTTATATATAAATGAAGTTGTTATATGATATCATCATGTCATCAACATGGCAGAAGCAAAGTTAAAAAATATATAAGGGACCACTGCGCAACCTTCTTCTACCAAATGAAAGAGAAGCTCGTCTAGCAGATCACAATACAATACATTACAAATGTTGCGTAATCTGTACAATAATTTATATGACATTGCCTCTTAAACTAGGATAACCTGTATTTTAAGAGACAGTGTTCGGCCGAGCAGTTCCTTAAGCATGATTCCTAACAACAGGTGAACGGTGAGGCTATTCAAGATTTTGTTATAAAAAGGTTGTGTGAAATGTGAGATTGAAGTGCGCGTGTGCGTGTGATAGGAAGTGAGTATGCTGTGTGTGCCTGTGTGTGTGTGGGTGTTAGATGAAGTGTAATACGAGTTCGAGTTTATGGTTGGGGCGTGTGTGTCCTTTTAATGTAAGTGTGTGTTGGACAGTGAGTATTTGTGTTATTAGGCGATGTATAAACCGGGAACCGGGTTTTCCATAGTAAAACCCGGACAAAACCGGTTTTACTAAGGAACCGAAACGCGGTTCCGCATGCCGTAGTATATGAGTAAAGACTCCGTGTATATTATTTAGTATACCTAGTCCTTTTGTACTCGATAGATATTCTAAAACCGGACATCTTTTTTTTATTTTTATTTATTGATCTAATCCGAAATGTTACATTTTTTAATTTAACATTACACCTGCCAAACTGCAAAGCAGTTTGTCGGCAGTAGGTTCTCGTGGATTTTACACGAAGCTTTAAAATACACATTAAATTTAAAATTAACTCTTAGTTACATTTAAAAATTAAAAACTAAGGCCATGGTTCTGTCGGTAAACGTATCTAAAACACTCAGCGGCATCAGCCAACGGACGCTATGAGACCACCTCATCGTATCTACGCATTTAGTAAGGTAAGTGATTTTAAGACCCACATCATCAGCCGACCGAGGCCGCCGATAGACCGCAGCCACTATGGACACATCGACAGGTAATGTTTCATCAGGACATTTTTTAGGTGATTTTTACTACTGACACGATCGATTATTCCTTCAGGTAAGTCATTAATTAATGTAGGTACAATCCATTGTCTCGTACGTCTACCATAATAGTTATTTATATTTACATTTGGCACATGTAGTTTCTTTTTCTTTGCAAGTCGGGTTGGGTAGTTATGTACTTTTTCTTTTTTGTGTTTGTTAACATTATGTTGTTCAAGAATCATTGTCAATTTAACTTTCATTTCTACTGGTAATATATTACATTTCTTAAATAATTTTTCATATTCCTTGTTCAAACTTTGTTTGCTTTTTTTGCTCACTAACATTTTTAGAAGCCGTATTTGTAGTACTTTAATTTTATCTAGGTTTGTTTTAAAAGTAAGTCCATAACCACACAACCCGTAACTGATAATTGAATCGGCAAGTGCATAATACAGTGCATATAATAATCCTCTCTTGACTACAGGCTTCAACGTATACAGTTTACCCAGAACTGACCGAATTTTATTACAGACCGTGTCTATGTGTATGTTCCATGCGAATGTAGTATCAATAGTCAGACCTAAGTACCTGTACGTTTTTACCTGTTCTAAACTAATACAATGACAGCTAGATTTTCCGTTGTGTAAACATTCATAACTGTGACCTTTAATATTCAAGTCGATGTTTTTGATCGATGAATATGGAGAATGTATTGGCATACACTTAGTTTTGCTTACATTAATAATTATGCCATTGTCGTGTGCCCATTTAATTACATTGTCCAGGTCGTCTTGTATCGCTTCTTGTATGGAGGTTTGGTCCTTACCACTGAATAGGAGACAAGTATCGTCAGCGTACATATAAGCTTTACACTTTTTAATAACATTACACATACTATTAACATGTATAATATAACCAACAGGCCCATATACAGATCCGGTAGGTACACCATATTTAACATTGCCTTCAATACTTTCAGCATTAGCAACCCGTACTTTTATAGTTCTTAACTCTAAGTATTGACCAAACCATCTGTTAATTGGTCCACTTATCCCACACTCATCCATGGCCTGCAATAAGCCGTCGTGATCAAGGGTGTCGAAGGCTTTTTTGAAGTCAATAAAAACTGCTACCACTATATTTTTATCATTAAGGTAATTATTTACGTCATCTGTGAATCGTGCGAGCGCCGTTGCCGTACTTCTGTTTGGTCTAAAACCATGTTGAATGTCGGTAATAATATCATTTTTGTCTAAGAAAGTTGTGATTTGCTTAACTATAAATTTTTCCATAATCTTATTAATTGTATTTAAAATAGCTATTGGTCGGTAATTTGTGTATTCCAGATGTGATCCTTGTTTGTAAATTGGCCTAATAATTGACTCTTTCAACCTATGCGGGTATTTACCTTCTTTTACACTTAAATTTATAAAATGTGATATAACAGGACTAATAAAGTTCTTAATTGCCTTCAGATCTTTTACCCTAATGCCATCCGACCCCGGCGACTTATTGCAGTCCAGTGAGTCTATTATCCTTGCAATATCTGAGGGCGTTGCTTTATTGAATCTAAAACTAACATTACAAGGTTTAACGTAATCACATCTATTTAAAAACGTTTTCTTACATTTATGCTTAATACTATCAATTTCCGTTGTGAATGTGTTACAAAAATTATTACAGATGGTTACCAAAGATTCTTTTCTATGTAAATATTTCATTATGACGCTATCTACTGTTACTTTACTTCTACCCAGCCAGTTATTAATGTTACCCCATATCTTACGCATGTCCCCATTACACTTTGTTATTTCGTCACGCCTATATCGATTTTTAGCCACATTTATGAGTTTCTGTGTTTTATTTCTATATTTGGTGTATTGTAATCTAAGATTGTTATTGTTTGGATCCATTTTCCAGCGTCTAAATAAGTCATCTTTACGTATAATCATGTTTTGTAGTGTATTATTAACCCAAGCTTGGCTATCACGTTTTCCAACTGTTGATGGTTGTTTGGAAGACTCATAAATGTCACTGAAAATCGCGTACAAATTATCGTATAACTCTATAGGATTATGTTTGTTTAATAATTGTTGCCAGTCGACATTGCAAAGTTTATTACTTACAAGTTTGTTTTGAATGGTCATTCTGGTTAATTGAATACATTCTTTTATGTTCACATCAGCTGATAATCCCGTTAGGTAATGATCCGCGATCTTAGTCGTTACCGTGTACGCTTCCAGCACGCAGGCCTTCTCAGTCCGTACAAACACATGATCGAGGCAGGACGTCACATTGCGATCACTAGTCACTACATCCCGAGTTACGTCGCGTATGCCGCACTGCAATCCCCACTCCGATAATGCGTTCAGATACCTGTCAGCAGTTGAGTCCATGTTGGTGTGCATTATGTTGATATTACAGTCCCCGACCATAATTATGTTATTTCGTTTTGGTATACTTCGGATGTAACTTCTGATTTCTGCCACAAAGTTTATTTTATTTGTACTTGGCGGTCTGTAGATAACCATAATGTCAGTACTATATTCATTCATGGTTAGCCGTCCATGCACAAACTCATACGTCGCCGTGATACCGGATTTCACTGGATTGAACTGCACTCTGTCATTTACGTAAACTAAGATTCCTCCACCTCTTCTGTTTTCTCTAGTTAAAACATGCATATTGAATCCACTGATCTTGTATATGTTTGTATCTTCTTCTTTAATATTTATTTCTGATAGGCAAATTAAATCCAATCTGTGCAAGCATTTCTTTATTAAAACCATTAGCTCATTGAAATGTTTTCTCAGTGAACATACATTTATGTGTATAATTTGCAGTGACGTAGGTCGTTTGTTTACATGCTCGTGCCACTCACCTAGTTGTGTGTATTTTTTATATTCTATATCTTGTATTTCCGATTCCAGATCCATTCAGAAAAAACTGTCGTATATATATATATGTGTTGTTTATATATGAGTTTATTTTTATGTAGGGTAGGTTGTTAATTTTATTGAACTACTCTTTGTTTTGTGTTAGGTAATTATCAATATCGCTTTCAAAGCGTATATGGTGCACTTTTTTATTATTATCATCTTTTTTTATCATGATTTTAGAGTTTTGAATCCAAATGTATTTGTAAGATTCCTTTAGATTAGTCTTAACAGCCCAGAACAGGTTGCGCATCTGATGTGTTAAATGTTCATTAACATATATTCTTGAATCATCATTGTTTTGGTAAATTGTGTGGTTGGTAATTTTTGTCCCTTTGCGAGTTTTCAACCAGTCTGACCGGGCCGCCTCTGTGCGTAATGTGACGATTATTGGTCGTGGATTTTTTCCGTCGACTCCTCGGGAAGGTACCCTCCATGCTTTTTCAACATCTTCGGTCCTCAGCTGCAATTTATTTGCAATTCTTGCTACAATTTCCGTAACATTCTCGCCTTCCTGTTTTTGTACATGTACTAGTTCAATATTCCTGCTTAGTTCTTTTTGTTCCAGAATCATGATGCGCTCCTCTAATGCCTTGTTGCATTTTTCTAAATATATTTTGTTTTGGGATATATCTTTTATTTTCTTGTCTTGTTTTTTGATACATTCTGAGAATTCCTTCTGCGATTTATCTAACTCTTCATAGTTAAATTTTAGGGTATTAACAGATTTTTCGGTATCTTTAACATTATTCTTAATTTCTGCCATTTCGGTTTTTATTTCGGATATGTCCGTCTGAATACGCACGAAACGTGAATTCTGATCTTCTTTCATTGTGGTAAGGAGACAGTGCATAGCTTTCATTTCCTCTCGAAAAGCATTAATAGTTTCGTTCAGGGTATTAGTTGGGCAACAGGCAGTTTTAGTTCTTCTGACTTCCTGTGCACCCGATGAATCACTATCCGACTCCATTGCAATACGTTTATGGTGATGTCTTGGGTTGACCCACTTACGTGACGTATTTTGCTTATCCGTCGTATTCGCGATGTTTGGATCAGATGCATAATGATCCCCACTTTTAGGGATCGTGTTCATGATGGTTAAGTCTGTTGACATCAGTTATATTGTTATCAACGTGAAGAGGGCTGAGAGTACGCGACCGCGTGCGCCGCTCGATCAGCCCCACCACTGTTTGCGCGCTGGCTGTTGTTGCGCAAACGTAGTGCTCACTTGCTCCTTCGTATAACTTTGTCTTCCTTTACTATTATTAAATTAACTTAGAGTTAGCTACTCGGTAACGCGTCCGCACGCCGCGCGCGATCCACGAGAATCTGTGCATAACTAACAAATACAGGGTGTAACAGGACCCTTCACGAAGCCGTCAACCAAGCAATATGTATGTACATCAAACTAAGTAACTTTACGCAAAAGACATTGCTGGGAAACAACTTTTTTTTTGGGGTGTAAAGTCACGTTGAACGGTACGAGGGTCGTGGAGGTATTTAAAGTAAAAATATTAAACTAAAAACATGTATTAAACACTTGACCGTTATTTGAAGCTTACTAGATTGAGAGTGGCACCACTGGTTTCCGCTATACTTCCCTCTCTTTTGCTCTTTCCTTTAGTTGCATATATCTTTCTCTTTCGCACATCCCCGATTTCTCACCAGGTGGCGCTGCCTGATGTGGGCATAGCCATGGCAGCGCATCGCTGATCATTGGCGTCTTTTTCCGCTTAAGAAGAAGGTTGTCTCGACAACCATTAGTAAATTATTTTATATTTATTCCTATAGAATAATATTTAAAAAAAAATGAAAAGTGATTATAAGTGCATTCCATCGGACAAAATTGTAAGTAGAAATAAATTTTCATAAAACATTTCGGTGATACGATGCATAATCGCAATGTATATGGGCAAAGTTATAATTAATTTATTTAACGGTATTACCGTTCGAGCTTGCCCTTAGCCAACATTGCATTATAATATTCGCAATGCATAAGTTTTGTAGGAATTTTTCCTTTCCTATTTTCTTTTTAAACTACCCTCATTTGTTCTATATTGTTGGAAGTATTTTATGAATAATGATTTGACTCGATTTTTGTCGAAAGTATTTTATGAATAATGATTTGACTCGATTTTTGTCGAAAGTATTTTATGAATAATGATTTGACTGTGTTTATCGTCGTTTAATCGTTTTCGTACACACGTACGTCGACAAAAAAAAAAAAAAATATCGAAGTCTTTTGTTTAATTAGGAGGGAGGGTACAAGTAATCCAATTACGATGGACGCTCCGGGGCCGTCAGGTTTGCAAACCAAGGGGTCTTCGTCACGTCGAGAACATTGGAAAAACGAGTCGTCTTCAAGCTCCTCATCCAGTTCATCTAGCTGTTCCACTTCGTCATCAGCAAAGCCGAAACGTCGTCGTCACTATAAAAAAAAGAGGGGGGGCCGCCATTCCCGTAAAACAGATCTTTTGCAACAATTAACTCAAGAGGTTAGCGAGCTACGGGAACGTGTTTTTTACAATGATAAAATCTCTGCATGTTCACCTCGGCGTTCAGCAGAAATGCAGGTAGACGGTAGCAATGACGAAATTTCTTTATTAGATAATAATGATTATAGGTCTCTGTATGATTATGAGGTAGTAGATGAAACGTTAAACAAATCACATGAATTCAAATTTGATTTACAAGTCAAATTAAAGGAACCGCCTGTTCCTAAGGCTCCTGAAAATTATCTAAAATATTTAAATGATGTTCAGCATTTCAATAAAAATGAATGGAGCGAGGTTAGGTATTCGGAAGTGCAGAAGTTATATAATCACAGTCCCGGGTTTACCGAGCTGGAAATTAACGAAGAAATCAAACCATATGATTCTTCAAGACATTTAGCCTTAGCTGACAAAGCCTATGGTGCTCTAACATTTTGTGCAATTAAACAGCGAGAGGTATTACAAGCTAGCATGGCTGATCTTTTATCTTGGGCACGTGTTAAAGGTATTGTAACACCCGATCAGTTGCATAATAAAATCTCTGAATTATTTGCGGACGGTGAATATTATAAAGTGTCCTCAGATATGATTCAACTTATTTGTGGTCATCGTGCAGAAATAATTCAAATGCGAAGAGATGGGATAATAAATCATGTTCGTGATCCTCTTGTTAAGTCAGCGTTGCGCAAAATTCCGCCTTCCAATCAGTTGGTTTTTAGTCCTGAGATGCTGTCATCTACGTTGGAAAAGAACGGAGGTGTTAAGAAGACTTTCTTGCCCCCAAATAAATCCAGTGGCTTCAAACCTACTTCGCAAGCAGGATATAAGAAGACCACTCGCTACCCCCCGCAGGGGTCAGCTTATTATAGGGCACCCTCGCAGGGTGCCCGCCAAGCATGCTGCACTGCGCCATGCTTCCAGCCCTCGCAGGGCTGTGGACACAACCACACCTCACAGAGGTCAGGTCATTGCCATCCCTCGCAGGGAAACGGCAATAACAATAAAGTAACACGTGGGCCTAGCCATAACTATCAGGGGCCCTTTCGTTCACGAGGAACTCACCAGCAGTCTAACAAGCAGGAGACTATCAGAAATAACAGAAAACGGGCTTTTGCCACCGCATATCCCCCGGGGGGAAAGAGAAGCAGATTTTGACAATCGGGACTTCAGAGCGGGCCAGTTAACGTTCTATGTCGATCGTTGGAGGCAACTCGGAGCACAAAAAACTCTTCTTCGCATAATAAAAGGTTATCGCATACCTTTCATTAAAAAAACCGCCTCTAATGATACCCAATGCAAAAAGCCCATTTCAAACAAAGGTGTCCGAGGCAATGTCAACTATCATATCTCAAATGATAACGCAAGAGGTGCTAGAAGAAGTTTCACATTCTCCGAGTTTCCTGTCCTCAATGTTTCTGGTCCCCAAAGCCGATGGTACCAACCGGCCTATTTTCAACCTAAAACATTTGAACGATTTTGTTTACACGGAGCCATTCAAGCTCATAAATGTGTTTCGTGTCCCAGACTTCCTCCAGCCAAACGACTGGCTGTGCAAAGTCGACCTGTCCCAGGCTTACTTCAATTTGCCAATACACCAGTCACACAGACGATTTCTACGTCTCAGTTACAGAGGAAAATTACTACAAATGACCTGCCTTCCTTTTGGGCTCAGCACAGCCCCCAAAGTCTTCGCGACTTTAACAAACTGGGTAGCGCAGACACTAAGAAAAGAGGGTATTCGAATACTCGTTTATTTAGACGATTTTCTGCTGGTTCACCAGGACCAGCAGGTCCTGCGAGTGCACACCCAAATAGTGCTAGATCGTCTACACTACCTGGGGTGGCAGACGAATTGTCAAAAATCTGTTACAACTCCGTGCAAAAGCCTCGTATTTCTAGGTGTTCAATGGAACCCTTGGACAAACGAGAGATCATTGCCACACGAAAAGATCACGAAAATATCAGGAAGGGTGCTGGATATGTTACACAAACACACAACAACGTTGAAAGCACTACAAAGCCTGGTAGGACTTCTGAACTTCGCCAGTTTCGTGGTACCAAGGGGCAGACTTCACTTTCGGGACACACTAATGTTTCCAAACAAAAAACTAAAAGAAAATTGTGTCAGTGTAGTTTTACCTATAGAAGTAAAGGAGGAACTAAATTGGTGGCGACTAAATTGTCATCGGGCCTCTCTGATTCACAACCCACCACCATCCCATTTCCTGAACACAGATGCGTCGGATCTAGCATGGGGAGCGCAGCTCGACGGGTACGCACTGTCAGGACCGTGGACAGACCAAGAGCAACAGCTCCATTGCAATCAAAAGGAGATGCTCGCAATACTAAAAGCCATAAAAGAGCGGGGCCCACATATGTCCAAAGCTACCGCTCTAGTTCAGTGCGACAACAAGACTGTTGTAGCCTTTTTGAGAAACGAGGGGGGGACCAGGTCTCCTTCACTACTAAAACTCACGAAGGAGATTTTTCAAATCCTAGATCAGTACCAAATCAATCTGAAAGTCCAGCATATTCCGGGAAAATACAACTGTCACGCAGACTATCTTTCTCGTCATCGGCTTCCTCCAGAGTGGCATCTCCTACCCCAGTGTACGGAGAAAATATTCAAAAAGTTCGAAGTTCCACTGATAGATCTATTCGCGTCAGAACGGGCAAAAGTCGTAATGAATTATGTTTCACTGGATCTGAACGACGTTCGAGCAATATACCACGATGCCTTCTCCCAAAACTGGATTTACCAATTAGCCTGGGTGTTTCCTCCACCTTCCCTAGTGCCCAAGGTACTAGCTCACCTCAACTCTGCGTCGGGAGTTTTTCTAATCGTAGTCCCGAGGTGGGAGAGAGTCTTTTGGAGAGCGGATCTAAAAGCCCGTGCATTAGCACCTCCATTCACAATCCAGAAACTGCATTCACAACTGGTAGACACGGTGACAGGCCTTCCACCTCCAAGAGTCCGGGAGATGACGTTAGAAGTATGGAAATGTGGGGGTGGGCTCCGACCCTAGTTGAATGGAATGAAGCTCAGTTACAGCTCTTAAAATCTTCTTGGCGGCCATCAACCAAAAAGACTTATCAAGTAGCTTGGAATAGATGGCTTATATGGACAAAAAAGCATAAATTAAGCCCCTTCCAGCCAACAGGTCAGATTTTGGCCCGCTTTCTTGCAGATTTAAATATCGTAGAGGGTTTGGCTTATAAAACTATTTTATTACATAAATCTGTGGTCTGCACGCTAAGCAACCCTGAACAATCTGCCAAATTAAGTTCCCACGTTTTAGTTACTCATATATTAAAGTCTATTGCTTTAAAAAACCCAGTAGCTCAAAAGTCTTTAGTCTGGAACGTTGATCAATTAGCAGAATTTATGGGAAGCTATTCTGTAGACACGAATAATGTATTTGCTACTTGTAGACATACGGCAACTTTGTTACTCCTTTGTTGCGGCAGAAGAGTTCATGATCTGACTCTATTAGCTGTAGACTCAAAACACCTGTCAGAAAGTAATGATGGTCTGATCCTATGGTCAATATTTGGATCTAAAACAGATACTGCCGATTATAGACAGTCTGGTTGGAAACTATACCTCAATCCTACTAACGAGAATTTAGACCCTGTACTTTGGGTGAAACGAACAATAACCATACTAAAAGATAAACGCCAGTCGGCGTGTCTCAATAGTCTGTTTCTTAATTTTAGAGGAAAACCAAGGGTCGCTTCTCGTACAGTCATAGCGGGATGGGTCAAATCTCTGTTGTTAGAAGCAGGAGTAAAGGCTTCTCCTGGCAGTCTTAGGTCTGCTGTAGCCTCTAAAAACTGGGTTAACAACTACTCCTTAGATGAAATACTCTCTAGAGGAAATTGGCAGTCTCAGAATACCTTCACCCGTTATTACTGTAGAGAAGTGATGTCCTGTATACCCACCAGTTCTGGCTGTAATGTATCTAGGATGTTTAATCCTGTTAGTTAAATTGATAGAGATGAATTTTACTCTTTATTTATTTTTCGTATTTCTCAGGAAGTGCTCAAAATGTTTAAAATTACTAAATATCATTCAAGAAACAAATTAAGGTAGCTGTTGTGCAGTCTATCTATATGATTATATCTTTTAAAAATTATGGAGATATTAGATCATTTTAAGTTATTGAAAATAATTATAAGTAGTTAATTCGCGTAGTACGTCTATTATCTTTGTACCTAATGATTTTTTCATTGTATGCGTTAAATAATTCATTCAATAAATTTATTTTTCTCTATGCGCATCTAATTTTTATTAATTACCATTCTGCGTTCACATTGGCGTCATTCATTCATTTCCCACCAGGTGATAACAAACACGTCTCAATCTAGTAAGCTTCAAATAACGGTCAAGTATAACAGGAGTTTCAACTTTTTAAATATTTTGTATTAGTTTATTACATAGTTATAATAAATGCATTTGTTGCGTTGTTGGTAGAAATGGTAGGGTAGGCTAGGCCTAATTGCCTCTATGGACGGTAGGCCCCTGTAAGTTTGCCATATGTCATTATTTTGCAGAATTGATCCTTATTATACAATAACTCTACGTTTTTACAATTAAATATTACGGAGCCACGGAGCCTCCCAGTTCTGCCACGGAGCCTCCCAGTACTGACAGCACAGATTTTGAAAATGTTCTCCGAGAATCAGTCGCACTCCAGATGCCACTTCTCATTGTCTTGTTCCGGATTGTATCAATCAAGATAGGAACTGTATGCCATTGTTTTTAAAGCAAAATATTCTCGCATATCAAAAATTTTACATCTCTAAAAATGCTCAGGTCAAGAATGAAAGCAATAGTGTATTTATTACATCTGTCTTGATAAAATTATCTGAATAAAATGATTGGGAAGAGAAAATTTGTGGTTATTACGAGTATAATAGGGAAGCGATGACCATTATATTATTATGGTATGGTGGGCTCGGCATCAAAACAAATATTTTACCGCCTGTGCAGTTTCTTGATAATATAATTGTAAGGGAAGATGTTGAAAATGAGGAGGTAGACTAAACATAAACTACATTACATAACAGTATTGTATTTCTCTACTATACAATAGCTACACATGATCACCATTCCGACCTGCTGGAGCGACTATTTATAAAAGGTTAACTGTTCCAATGGAATCCAGAGGGCCAGGGCAGCTTAACCATCGGTAATCATTCTGCAGTTTACACCTTTTTTTTCAAGTAAAACGGTTTGATTGAAAAGAAAGATATTATTGATGTAGCTATAATATACGAAAAGTTTGAAAATAATTAGGATGGTCTTAGGTATCAGTCATCACCAATCTCTTCATCAATCTAGGGCATCGATCAGACTCACAAATAAAATCGTTGAGCGCGTGAAATTACTATCAACAATCAACCGCTTATACAATTATAAATGCTATTTACTACATATTTACTCAGGTTATGCTTCGGTCCACGTTTACAAGTTTGAGTCCTCGACACTTCGACGTAAAACCGGTTACCATAAAATCAAATCAAATCGTTTATTTGTGATCATGGGTAACATGCAGGTGTTCATTACATATTTATATACTAATAATGTTCATTCCATGCTCAGCTACTTGGGCATACAAATTATTAAATAACATAATGACAAAATGAGTATAAAATTCTAATGATTTGGTATAAATTCCATTTCACATTAAATATAGATTACATTATTACTATTATTCATGCATGACAAACACAAGACAATCAACAAACAATACATTATCGTCAAGCGGACATGATACATTTAAAAAGTTCTAGTCGTCAAAAATTCATCAACAGAGTAATAACAATTTTCCATAAGAAGTTGGAACAATAATAATTTATTTTTAAATACATGAATATTGCTACATTCTTTTATGTAATTCGGAATTTTATCGTAGATCTTCGTGGCCATAGCAAAGACACTTTTCCCAAAGAGGGCAGTTCTATATTGACTGGTAAGGTTATTATACAAATGACTTCTATTTCGCGATCTGAGCTCTAATTTAAACAGTGATGGATGATGTCTAATAAACAAGGCCATTTCAAGAATATATAAAGATGGCACGGTAAGTATTTTTAGTTTTCCAGAGTATGCCTTGCAGCTGTCAGTTCTGTTGAGGCCACACATTGCTCTCACGCACCTTTTTTGACATTTAAATCTTTATCCCAGTTGGTAGTATTTCCCCAGAATATGATTGCATATCTGAGTCTAGAAGCAACATTACTATGATAAGCTACGAGCAATGTATACTATTATTAACCTTTTTCTCTAGCATGTATAAACGATAAGACAACTGTGACACTTTTTTGCAAACGAACTCTATATGACTTTGTCAATTCAAATTGTCATCTATGTGTACGCCGAGAAATTTTGTTGTAGTCGTAAATTCAACTTGTTCACCATTAAATTCTATTCGAGGATGTAAAGTATTTTTTGTTTTCTGTTTAAATTGCATTAATTTAGTTTTATCGATATTAATTAATAAATTATTATTTTGTAACCATTGAATTATTGAATTTAAACTACTATTAATAATGTTTTCATCATTGTATACAACAGTGCAGTCATCAGCAAATAGTACTATACGATCTGTAGTAGATTTTGGCAGGTCATTGATATAGATAATAAAAAGTGGTGGGCCCAAAACACTACCCTGTGGAACTCCATATTTTATTTTTCTACTCCTAGACTTATAATTTATTTCATGCTTTGTATTAGGACCAATTTTGACAATACTCGTAGTCTGTGTTCTATTACTGATGTAAGATTTCAGCAAGTCTAAAGCATTACCCCTAACCCCGTACGTTTCCAGCTTACTCAGTAGTATATTATGATCCACGCAGTTGAAGGCCTTTGACATATCCATATACAAAGCATAGACAGGCTGTCTTTTATCAACTCTAGGATATATTAAACTTAAGAAATCATAAATAGCTAAATTTATAGACATATTTTTACGAAAGCCTTTCTGATCGGGTGTAAAGATATTATTCCTTTCAAAGTAGTCGTATAAGTTATTGTATAAGGCTCTTTCAATTATTTTAGAAAATGTTGGAAATGTTGGTTGTTGGTGGCTATAGGCCTGTAATTTTTTAAATCAGATTTAACATCCTTTTTATGGAGTGGTTTAATTATCGTTGTTTTTAACACAGATGGAAAAAAATATTATAATAATAATATTTTTTTCGATCTATTTTTAATATAAATTCATTCATTCATTCATACATTAGTCTAGCCACCCAGCGGCAAAAATTCCAGTTAAGAACCAACGCATATTTTTGACGCTGGTATCCTCATGTACGGTCGAACAAGCTATTTGATATACACGCAGAAATATTCACAATCCTAGTACACTGACAATATTGTTTGCAATTTTATTTTATAACGCTTATGTCATTAAGAGTCAGTCTCTTATTGAAAAAAGCTTTATTATATAAAATTTGGAATAGTATACGCTTTGGCATTGGATTGTGAAAATTTCCGCGTGTATATCAAATCGTACAAACCTGGAGCACACAATAATTTTGATCGTGTTTGTTGCGCTTTTGTAGGAAACAGCGGTTTAATTTTTTTAATAACTGAAAATTGTGACACTGGGTGGCTAGATCTTTACTGTGTTGAATTTATACACAAACCGTTTGTGCGTCGGCCTTTACATTTGTTCGTATTTCGCAAATTGCTGCGATTTATGCAAGAAGTAGACGTCGAACGAAACTGCATGTTTAAGTAAGGTATACTCATTATACGGGAACATACTTACATACTAGCTGATTGGCCAGTTTCGTAGACCTGTCAGAGGAACGTTTAGCTGATGTTGTTACTGGTTGAGCCACATATCGCCTGTAAGTCTAGATACTCGGTGCGTCTTCGCTTTAGTTGGCGCTATTGTAAAACGACTGCACTTTAGGGTTTCGTAGCTGAATGGGGAGAGGCCTTTGCCCAGCAGTGGGATGACGCAGGCTAACAGTATCTGTATCAGTAGCCGAATGGCAAAAAACGGAACCCTTATAGATTCGCCAAGTCTGTCTGTCTGTCCGTGTATGTCACAGTCAATTTATTTCGAAACTATTAGAACTACACTGTTGAAACTTAGTAGGTAGATGTATTATGTGAACCGCTTTACGATATTTATACAAAAATAAAAAAATAAAAGATTAAGGGGGGGCTGGCATACATGGAACTAAAACTAAAAAAATATTTTTTTCATCAAACCTATACTTGCGGCTTAACTTGACTTTTTTACTTGATTACTTTTACTTGTTTTACATTCAATAGCAAAACTTAATTTGTTTTTCATAATAAGTTAATAAAAAATAAAGTTACTGCTGCAGTTTAACGGAAAAGTCCCATATCTCAAAAACTAAACATCAAATCTTATTCAAACTAATTTTGGTTGAAAGTTTTATTTACATTCTACAATCTCACATTTTTTCAGAATTTTCCTCCGCTTACTTTAGAAATTAGAGGGGGGACACACACATTTTACCACTTTCGAAGTCTCTATCATTCAAACGATTGACTTTGAGAAAAAATGGTTTTAGGAACCTCGATGTCATTTTTAAAGACCTATCTATAGATCCCGCACGTATAGATTTGATGAAAAAAATATTTTTTGTTTCAGTTCCATGTATGGGGAGCCTATCCTTCATCTTATATATTTTTTTATTTTTGTATAAAAACCGTAAAGCGGTTCACAGAATACATCTACCTACTAAGTTTCAACTGTGTAGTCCTAATAGTTACGGAATAAAGTGGCTGTAACATACTCGGACAGACAGACAGTCTTGGCCCCAAAAGAACCCTCAAATATAATATTTTAGTCAAAACATTTTTTGTAATACCAACATCGGTTTTTAGCCATCAAGCATTACGCTATTATCAAGTTAGCGCAAAGGCTTGTAACTTTGTCATGCCTAAGCGCTTTACGCACGCTTGGCATGAGCCGGATAGTCTCAAATTCGTAATAACTTATTATGTATCATTAATAATGTTACAATCCCTTTCGTAGGCCACTGTGGTAATAGGTAACTACCTATATAAGTTCGTCAAAAAAATCAAGTGAATGTCAATACTACCTTTCTAGCAAATAACACAGCCAAAGACTAGCTAAGCTGTAGCTAATCTGTAACCGAATATAATTATTTTATTCATAATTAATTATATTTAATTTAATTCCGAGTTTTTACTCTTTAAATTGACTAATAGTATTATCACATGATATTCCTTAATTTTTCAATATCAACAAGACGTCTAAAAACTATCGAATTCATACAAAATTCTAAACATAAAAATAAAAATATAAAACTTTTGGTCCCGTTTCTGTACTTTTAAATCGGACAGTCTATCTTAGGTCAAGTAAAGTTTAGCTATTATTTAAGAATGCCCCACTTGACATAGTCATTGACGACTCCGTTGAGCCTCTCGGCGTACAGGTCACTGGTCTTCTCCACTGAGAAGTTGGAGAGTTCCAGAGACTCGTTGACTTCGGGCGCGTTCTCGCTGTCTACCGTCACCACAGGCAAGGCGAACACTGCTAGGGTGAGACCGAACGGCAGTTTCTGGAATGTGAATAATAAATTGTGAGAATGCTTAGAATGTATTGTTCTTCGGTGAACTAGGGCACCCCAGTGCTGGATTACATCCAGTAGCAGGAGTAGCAATGGCTACGGGCCCCGCGTATCCAAACCCGCCCACCGCAAGATCAAATTAACCGAAGATCTATGGGGTATGTCTATCAAAGCTTTTACCTCAATTAGAGAGTTAGAGAGACTTAGAGATACATATACTTCAGAAGATATTACTATAGAACGGTATATTATAGAACTTAGAAGGTTGGTCGGTTGAATACTTATTTAAATAACGAATATCATCTGAAGTATAGCTCACAGAAAGTCGAAATTTTGGATTTGTAAGGTACAGAATAGTATCAAGCTCCTAACACTATTGTATTATGTAAAAGAGTAGTATTTAAAAAAAGCCCGCTGGTTGGACGTTTGTCTAAATAACGAATATATTCTAAAGTATAGCTCACAGAATGTCGAAATTTTGGAATTGTAAGGTACATAATAGTATCAAGCTCTTAATGCTATTTTATGGTGTACAAGACTAGTATTTAAAAAAGGGGCCAGCTGGCTGGACGTTTGTTTAAATAACGAATATCTTCTGAAGTGTAACTCACAGAAAGTCGAAATTTCGGATTTGTAAGGTACATAATAGTATCAAGCTCCTAATGCTATTGTATGATATAAAAGAGTAGTATTTAAAAAAGGGGCCTGCTGGCTGGACGTTTGTCTAAATGACGAATATCTTCCAAAGTATATCTCAAAGGAAGTCGAAATTTTGGATTTAAATAAATAATATAAATAAATTTTCGTTTATTTTCTCCCACAAGATACATACACTCATTAAAATTTACAATTTTTATATGTGGAAGGGAGACAGGAGCCCAAACTAAGTAAAAAACTTGTGTCATGGGTCTCCTGGCCTCCTTAACCCGGACAGTTATAGGTGCATGAGCTAAATGAGTAGTTTGTTGCTGAGGGAGTGAGAATGTGCATGCATAATAAGAAGTAATCATGCATGTGTATAGGTGTGTGTGTGTGTGGGGGTGTGTTTGTGAGTGTTTGTGTGTGTGTTTATGCGTGTGTTTTTGAGTGTTTGTGCATGTGTATGTGCGCTCGCGCGCGCTTGTGTATGTGTTAGATGTTTCGGTGTCTACAGAGAAGTTTCTCTGTCTCCTCGTACTTAAGTGTCAGAAGCCATTGGATGACCTTTTTCTTGCAATCTTGTTTCGAATTAGCGTAAACAGAAAGTTTCTTATTAATAAGGTTATAAAGATGCCCACCTTGTGACACGAAAAATTTGTCGCTAAAAGCCGTTCTGGATGGTTCTGTAAGGCAAATTTGAAAATTACGACGCCGGGCTAATGTTGGGTTATTTGGGTTGAATTTTAGAAGCCCATGTTGCCTAATTACGACAGCAAGAATGTAAAGTTGCCTTACCGTTAGTACCTCAGCTAATTGATATAGTTCCGACGTAGAGAATAGTCTTGGTTTGAATAGACTCACCTTGAGTATCAATCTTTGACCTCTCTCTAATTCTATAAGGCAGCTCTTAGCTGCTCCACCCCAAGAAGAAATACAGTAGGCAAGGACAGATTGACAGAGGGCGAAATAGACCATTTTCATGACTTTGAAGTCTGCCACATGTCTGAGCTGTTTAAATATATATGTCAATTTACGAACTCTCTGAGCAACATTGCTTATGTGTTCAGAAAAACTCAAATTTTGATCAATGGTTACCCCCAAATATTTTGCAGATTGGACTTTCTGAATATTTGGACCGCTACATTTTGAGTTGACAGATAAATTACAAGAATGTGCTATGATTCGGTGTGATGAAGAAACGGATTTTCGTAAGGAAAAAGTTATATAATTAGTTTTAGTTGCATTTAATGTAAGTGAGTTGTTAGTTAACCAATGACATACTCTATTGAGGCCGTCTTGAGCATGTTTAAATACTTTTGTCCAAGACTCCCCAAAAAAGGTGAGAGTTGTGTCATCAGCGTATGAAATTATTTTACAATTTATAAGATCAAGTTTACAAAGTTCGTTGATGTAGCATAAAAATAGGGTAGGGCCCAATATACTGCCCTGGGGCACTCCAAAGTCAACAGGACATTCCGCGCTCAATGTGTCGCCTATACTGACCCGCTGCGAACGATCTGACAAGTAGCTTCTAAATAACGAAAGTTGTTTGTCTCTGATACCGAGGCTTCAAGCTTCACCAGAAGCTTGGAGAGAGAGACCGTGTCAAAGGCCTTAGCAAGGTCTAAAAATATTGTAAGGCATTTGTTTTTGTCGTCAAGCTTTCTCGTGACAAAATCGGTAAATGTGTGTACTGCATCATCGGTTGATCTACCCTGTCTAAAGCCGTATTGTGCATCAGAAAGTATTTTTTTAGATTCTAAAAATTTAACGAGCCTCTTGTTTATAATCGTCTCTAATACCTTTGATAGCGAGGGCAGTAAAGATATCGGACGGTAATTATTGACACAGTCTCTCTCGCCACTCTTATGAATGGGTACCACAATCGATTGTTTGAAAGCATCGGGAAATACGCCAAGGTCAAAGCAGCTGTTGAAGATATTAGTCAGAGGGGGTACAATGTACTCTTGGATCAATTTGAGCAGTTGGCTAGAGATACCGTCAAGTCCAGTACTACTGTTTAACTTTAAGTTGGCAATGACACTCCTAACCTCATCACAATCTGTCTCAAGCAAAACAAAGGACGCCGCAGAGGTACCAACATAGTTTGTGTCTGCTGTCAGCGAAATAGGAATTATTTTACTAGTCAAATTTGCACCAACACTAGCAAAAAACTCATTGACTACATTAACAGCGTCAGCCGGTGTTCCCTCAATAGATAGTAATTCATAACTTTTACGTGTAGTCTGGAGACGCTTCTGTTCGAACATAGAGTCCAACAGTCATGCCACCAAAATAAAGAACATCCTGATCAGCGAACCTGAGCTCGGTATCGGTTCTTTAAAGAAACTGGACGGCACATACACCAAGTCGGACGACGAAACGTGCAAACTGCTGCTTCAAACGCACTTCCCCGGCTGCGTCATTACTGAGACGGAAAGCTGGGAAGCGGGGACCAGCAATTCGGCATCCAATACCGACTGGACCCAGGCCCAAAGAATCGTCACACACGATAAGGTGAAGTGGGCTATCAACAGCTTCCTTCCATTCAAATCAGCTGGCTTGGATGGTCTATTCCCAGGACTACTGAAATGGAGCGACGATCGCTTGGTGGTACATCTCGTGAACTTGTTCAGAGCATGCATCGCACACGGTTACACTCCCCTGAAATGGAGGGAAGTTAAAGTCATATTTATCCCCAAGCCCGGCAAGAGTGACTACACGCAGCCGAAGTCCTTTAGGCCAATCAGCCTCACATCCTTCCTGTTGAAAACGCTTGAAAGGTTCTGTGATAGGGACATCAGAACACATGCGCTGTCAAACAAGCCACTCAACGCTAACCAACATGCCTACAGTATGGGCAAATCAACTGAGTCCGCCCTTCATAGCGTTGTATCACGTATTGAAAATGGACTATCCGGTAAACAATCAACCCTTGGCGTCTTTATAGACGTGGAAGGTGCCTTCGACAAAACTACTTTCAACAGCATAAGCCTTGCCCTGACCAGACATGGGGTCGATCACACGACTGCCGGGTGGATTGACAACATGCTGAGACAAAGGGCTATCCAATTCACCGTTAATACCACGACCAGAGGCGTGGTAGCCAAAGGCTGTCCACAAGGAGGAGTTCTCTCACCCCTCCTATGGAACATTGTGGTTAATGAGCTGATAAGCAGACTCTGCGACCATGGCTATTATACGGTAGGCTATGCAGACGATCTTGCCATTCTCTTAACAGGACCTGTTGAGAATGTTTTGTGCAACCTGGCTAAGCAGGCTTTAAAGATCGTCGAACAATGGTGCTCGGAGCACGAACTATCAGTGAACCCGTCAAAGACGGAGCTCATTATGTTCACTCACAAACGCAATCTTGGCAGTTTACAACTACCCAAACTGTTTGGTACCGAGCTGTCCCTTACGAAAGAGGTCAAATATCTGGGCGTTATTATTGACAGCAAAATGTTATGGAACAAACACTTGGACCACAAGATTAATAAGGCTAGCGTAACATTTTGGCAATGCAGAAGACTTCTAGGGAAATCCTGGGGCCTTTCGCCGAAAATTACACTATGGCTATATAAAGCCATAATCAGACCTATAATCACCTACGGTGCGGTAGTTTGGTGGCCCAGAACTGAACTCATTACCACCAGTAAAAAACTGCAGTCATTCCAGAGACTGGCTTGCTCAGCCACCACTGGATGTATGCGGACAGCACCAACTAATGCCTTGGAGATAATGCTTGGTCTGCAGCCGCTGGATCTTTTCATCCGGCAGGAGGCCTGTATGGCGGCAATCAGACTAAGACACTCAGGCATGTGGAAACAACAAAGGGGCATTCACACCACAATATGGGACAGAGCGCTGCGTAAGGTACCGCTCATTGACGCGCCCTGTGATAGAATCCCCAAAGTCCACGTGTTCGATAAACTCTATCGAATACAATTAGCTGAGACCGAGCGAGACCACTCAGGAGCCGACGAAGTCCGTATTTATACGGATGGCTCGAAAACCAAAACCGGTACTGGTGCTGGTGTTTTCTCCATGGATCTCAATATCAACGTATCACTATCGCTAGGGGATCAAAGCTCCATATTCCAATGTGAATGTGTAGCGATTTCCCAAGCTGCCAACGCAGTCATTAAAAGAAAGATTTCCAATCGCGGTATTAGAATTCTCTCCGATAGCATGGCTGTCCTAATGGCACTAGACAGTAATATTATGTCTTCCAGCCTTATTTACGAATGTCACCTAGCATTGCAAACCATTTTCGACCACAACAGGGTCACCTTGCAATGGATCAAGGGGCATAGTGGATCATTGGGTAACGATGCAGCAGACGAGCTTGCTAGGAGGGGCTCGGAAGGGGTTGTGGCCGGCCCCGAGCCCCACTTGCCGGTTCCATTCAGTCAGATCAGGACCTGGATGCGTCTGTTAACCCAAACAGAACACAATGCCCGCTGGGCATCTACAACCAACTGTAGACAGTCTAAAGAGGCGGTACCTGCACTAACACCGCGACTGACCAGCAGACTACTCAGTCTCCAACGAACGGACCAGCGAATTGTGGTGGGTATGCTCACAGGCCACTGCCCACTCAACAAACATCTGTTCACCCTCAACGCGACAGACAGCCCGCTGTGCAGGGGCTGCCTTAGCGCGGATGAAACGGCAGCCCACGTAATCCTGGAATGTAAGGGGGTTGCTGACCAACGGGCACAAATCCTCGGCAGTCCGAGGTCGCTCCTAGAAGTCTGTGAACGTCCCAGGAGACTTCTGTGCTTCTGGAAGGAGCTGGGTTGGCTCCTGTAGCCAACCGTCCCACCCCACGCATAATGGACCGCCTTTGAGTCTAAATGCGGAAAAGGGAGCCCTCAACAATACAATACAATACAATACGTGTAGTTTTGTGTGAATTAGTAATATTCTTAATACTATGCCAGAGCATCTTACTATTATTTTTTGCCTTTTCTAATTCAGTTCGTTCGTATTTTATTTTACACTTTTTAATTATGCTGTTACAAAAATTTCTGTATCTCTTATAGGTTGTGACAAGTATGGTATTATTTGAATCACGTTTAAGTTTTTGATGCATTCGATCCCTATTTCTTATACATCTTAATAATCCTACCGTAATCCAAGGCTTAAGTGTTAATTTATTTCGCGGAATTTTTATTTTTAACGTGTTACGTATTACTAAATTTTGTAGATAATTCACAAAAATATTGGTTGCTGAGTTTGGATCTCGGTTGCACAAAAGTTCATAAAAGTTAGTATTTTTGCATTCCAAAACAATATTTTCAAAGTTGATTTTATCCACAGTTCTATTGATAGTAGAGTTAACTCTTTTATTTTTAAGGCAGAATAAGGTCGATGCGTGATCTGTTATAGTTGTGTTAAGCACAAATGACACTGACGATTGATTCGTTTTTAAAATTACGGGATCAATACAACTCTTTCCCCTTGTTGCAAAGTTGTACGCTGGAATAAGGCCATGAAATGATAACAATTCTAAGTAGCGTGACGTGTGAGAGTTTGAGTCGAGAATATTGAGATTAATATCTCCAATTATACAGATATTCTTAAAAGTGGATAGGTCGTTTAGAATGTTACTCAATGAATTTAGAAAGACATCGATATTATTGAAGCTGGGGGGTCTATAGATTGAAATAATTACCGTGTTAGTACCGATCTTAATAAGTAGACAATTCGCATCGTGGAATGTTGGCTCTTCTAGAAAGAAAGAAAGAAAGAAAGAAAGAAAAATATTTATTTGGGACAAGCACAGGAACAACAAAAAATAACAATAAAAAAAGAATCTAAAACTAAATAATAAAAAAGACCTGTGCGAGGCCAAAAAGGCTCCTATCTCAGCATGATGCTGCGATATATGAAAAACAAATACCGCAGCGCTGGTATTCTGATAGGGCCCACTGTGACGTCACGGTCACAACTACGGACACACAATACATTAACACAAAAAATAACTTCTACCTTATGTGTCAAAGATTTATTAATGAATAACACTACTCCATCATTTTGATTGTAATGTGCCGAACTGCTGTATGTGTTGTAGCCATTCAGGGCAGGCAAGTTTGAAACATGGGACAGCCAGCATTCCGTCAGTATTAAAACGTCACATTCTATCTTTAATTGTTGTAACAGAATACAGAAGTTATTATAATTTTTATTGATGCTACGAATGTTCTGGTGCAGAATTTTGAGATAAGACTGTGGATTGGTAATAACATGTTCACAGCGCTCGGGATCACAGCTGAATGATTCACTAACATTGTATCTGTCTAGTTGATTAATTAGATTGTTAATATCTGAGAATTTTATTATTTGACCAATTAGAGAATACGTAATAAAGGGATAATAACATAACTAAGATTATTGAAGGGTATAGAGACAGATCGAAATTATAATTAAAGGAAAACGAGAAGGCAACTGCAAGATTATTCCATAGTCGAGCAGACTGACAATCTAGTAGAGATTTTGTGGTTGTGGTTGAAGTTTTAGTGATAATATGGGGGTGAGTGGGTGTTGTATATGTGTGTGCGGCAGTACTTATTCTAAATAACATGCAGAAACTATGTTTAGTTATACATTTAAAAAGAATAATTATATTTACTATTTTAAAAAATAATTTCAGAAAAACAGACTATACATAGTCACATTTGGCTTTTCAAACGAAGTAAATCTTGTTCATTTTTAAGTTTAATAGATGGGTCACCTTCGGTTTTTTTAAGATATATTGTCCCGGGCGTCGACCAGCAATATTTAAATGCGTATGTAGATGCAAAATCTCTTGCAAGGAAATGTAGTCGCTTCATTGTAGGTGAAAGGTAGTCGGACACGTATATAACTGCAGATGGTCCATCCAGTTGAATATGAGTTGTGTTGAGCCTCTCAGTGCTGTGTTGCTTATTATAGACCTTGAAGGAGGAGATTACTTTATTCTTTAACATAACCGAGGCGAAGTCAATGATTATTGGTTTTTTCGAGACATTTTTTGCGTAACCCCTGTAAATGTTTCTAATGTCTGAGGGCCATATAGGGATATCCAGAGTCTTACATAAGTTGGATACTTAGGTCTGCAGATTATCCATATTTTCATTCTTAGATAGCGGAACGTTTCTCAATTCAACACTGGAGCTTTTAGTGATCCTATCCAGGTGTTCAATCCTATGTTCAAGGGTTTGAATGTAAGACTGATCAGACTTTTTCTCTTTCTCCAATTTCTCAATTTTCAAATTGATTTCATCATATTTATTAGAAATTAAGTCCATGCTAACTTTCATTTCCGTGTTTTGAACTTTAATTGCTTCGACTGTATCTAACAGTTGTTGGTATTTTCTTTCTTGCTTTTCGGCCCAATCATTAAACATTGATTCCATTTTTGACATAAAAAATTCCAGGTCATCTCCTTGTCTCCGTTTTAGAGGTCTTTGGGTTATATTAGGTATGTTTGGACTGTTTGTGCTGGATGGTATATTTTTAGCAGGTGTAGAAGTGTTAGGAGGAGATCGTTGCAATGACAGAGACATTTTCTGACGTGTAAATAAACTTCTACGTGTGAGAATAAGTCGAAAATTTGATACAGTATGGCTTACTTACAGATAGTTGTGCCGACTATCCACTGTTGGAAGATTCTCCCACTATTCCTTTTGTATTTTTCTAGGATGGTAACTTCGTTTGATTTTTATAGTCTGGCAATTCCGCAATCAAAGTCAAATCGTATGACAGCAGTTTTGACAAACCGTGACATTTGACAGTTCTCTGCGATAGATGACAGGACAGCGTAGTTCACCGACTGTCTCCGTTTCAATTGTTGCTATTTCTTTCACAGCTCGGTACGGGCTTTCTTGTCAAGTTATGCGCGCCTGGTACTTTACTTGATTTTATGTAACTATTTTTGTTAAATATTACGAGATTTATTAAAATAAAAACTTGTACGTGCACACGTCTATTCACTATCGTGGTCCGGGCGAAGGGGAGAAATTTGTAAGGTACGTAATAGTTTCTAACTCCGAGCACTATTGAGCGAAAGTACAATAACAATAAAAATAATCATAAGGGGCCCGCTAGCTAGACACTTCATAGAAACGTCATTTAATCAAAAACTGTCGAGGTACAAAATATATCTTATTTATTTTCTGTAGGTACAAAATAATGTCTTCAAGTAAACCTTTCACTTGTTGATAAATCTCGTTGGGGCCTGCCAGACAGACTCACACGGCTGACACGGCTTTATGTCATCATGCATGGTGCAGAATTTACATGCAAACTCAAGCCCCTAACCTAACGCGTGTCCGTATGGTCTAAATATAATTGCGTAGATCGCCTTAACAATACGCTAGCTTACCAATTTGCAATTCAAACGGAAACTACCTACTATCTTGACAAGCCACCAAGGTCAACGTCAATATAGGGACCAAAATTAGAGAGATGATGTAAAATAGTCCCTAATCCCTATGTATACTTATTATGTACCCTACTACTTATTTATATGTTATGCTCTCTTGAACAATAAATCGTTCTTAGGCTTCCGTACCTCAAAAGGAAAAAACGCCCCTTATGGGATTACTCGCGTGTCTGTCTGTCTGTCTGTCACATCCAATTTACGCCGAACTTTATTACTACTGGACCGATTGAGATGAAATTTGGTCCAAACCGGTTGGACCGATTGGTTGGTCGGTTTGGTCTGTCCGTTAGACGTGTAACGCTAATGAACGAATTTTAAATATGGGGCCATAAGGGTAAAATAGAAAATGAAAGAAAATTGGCGAAAATTCCCCCTCCCCTCCCATTATCTCCGACCGGACCGAAAAATAGGGCTGAAAATTTTGCAAAAAAAAAATACAAATTTAGTTCTTTGCCTATAAATTACAGGAAAACCTATAAGAAATCTATAAACGTACGGAACCCTCTCCACGCCAGTCGAACTCGCACTTGTTGGTTTTTTATTGTTTATTGGCTGTTGCCCGCGACTTCGTCCGCGTAATTATAAATATATTACTTCCCTATTTGTATCGTTTTTGTAAACAATTCCATGAGTTTTATAGATGTATAGATTTACCTACTTGGTATGTGTCTAAAATCTGCGTCTGAGAATAACATCGTGTAGGTGTGAATCTACCCGTCATTGTGCACCTCCACATAAGCCATCTGTTACGCCTAAGAGGGTATGCTGTCAGTGCTCGCAAGCACAACCACTTGATGTGCTCTGGGTTCGATTCTTTAGTCAGACAGTCTATTAACTTCCCCACTGTGCATTTCTCAATAGCATTCAGGATCTGTCTGATATGTGGTGAAAGGCGTGCCGTGCCCTATCATGCGACTTGCACTTATGTGGCTAAATATATTATTGGGTATAGTAGTGGCACCTCGCATTCTATTGAAACTCCAGCTCAAATCAAGTGTTACCACTGTGGTGACTATAACTGTACCTACCTGCTATGCGGTTCTAGCTTCCTCATTGTATTATAACTGCGTGATGTTAAATCTGAAGTGTAATTTACTGGCCACATCATTAAACCAACAGTGTGTTGCCGGAAGGCGGAGACGGCCTTGATGGTTGGCGGCAATTCACTCGTAATAGCAGCTGTGTATAGATAACTAGTTTTGGTGCCCACAATCATGTATTACTTACATAATATACGCGGCATTTAATACATAATGATAGCATTGTACATAACCTAACACCAGACCTGTCATCCTCGAAAGGGTAGGCAGAGGCGTTACCTGTTGTATAAAAACCCACATTTCGCTAGTTCTGTTGATGTCTCATGTAGTAACACCAGCCTGCTACTGAGAGATTCCTTGTAGAAAAACCCAATAACACTGCCCCATCCCGGAATCGCATCGAGGACCTTTGGTCCGCAGTAGGGCATGTAACCCCTATACCAACGGGGTAGGTGATTATTAGTAATATTTTTAGAGTAATTAAAAACAATAACACTGTGTAGGTAGGTAGCTTCCAGTAGCTGATCACTGAATAGGTTACGGGTTATAAGTTTAGAAGTAATGTTTCAGAATACCCAAATTTAAAATAAACAATACATCTATGTCTTTGTTTTTTTTGAATATTCCTGTTTTTACCGTGGATTATAAACGAATCGAATTTAAGATACCTAATTACGTAATTGTTTATTTGACTCGACGTGTTTTATTTGTGTGTGAAATTTTTCCGTTTCAGATAAAGTTATACGATAGGTAATACCTAGCTCTTGATAAATTTTATAATAAAATTTGAATAAAACACAACTACCAAAATAATAATTATTATTGTAATAATATCATGTAATTAGACTGGCCTGGTTGGCCTAGTAAGCGTACAGCTGGACATGAGGTCCTGGGTTCATTCCCTGGTAGGGCAATGTGTTACTCTGTTATACCTTTCGGGTATTACAAGCGTGATGTTATGATAACTGATATCTGCTCAACAAACAGCTTATAGATAGCAGGGAGATTACTGATCTATTATAGCTATATATATACAGTACATTCGATTGCTAAAATAATTGATAAATGCGTTTTCAGGTGGGTTTTTATAATCGTGCATAGTGAGTCATATTTACACATCAGCTGCGAAATACGCAATTATAAAACTGTTAGTATAGAAATAAACAACCTTTTTTCTGAATGGACCTTCCTGACATGACTTACATAATAATATCTTTCATTTATTTATTAATTTAACACTTTTTTTTTTTTCGGATGTAAAGTCATCAAATAACCCCTCCCGCTCTGAGCTGAGCAGGAGGGAGTGTCAGACTTTTACTGACTAAAACCCATCCATGTTCCTTCCTTTGCCCTTTGTGTTCCGGGGCCGCGGTATCTCTTTCGAACAGTCCCGCAACCCTGGCAGGCATCGGTCCTTTCGGACCCCTTCCTGTTTGCTGACTCTCTTTGAGGCGCGCGTGGAACACTCGCGCGCCGTCGACACGGCCTGTCGTCATAAGACGGGCGGACGGCGAGCTAGCCCATAGCTCACCGTCCACAGGCCCGCGCCTACGGTGGCCGGGGGCCACCACGTGGCCCCCGACGCCCGGTGCGTCTTCCGCGGCGGCTGGGACGTGAGGTTCTCTCCCTCTCACGTTCCGCCACCTCCTTCGCTAGCATGACTGCTTCGCAGAAGGAGGTGACGGCGTCCCATTCCGTCTCGCTCCGGACCATGGATTGAACCGAGGCCGGACGCGAGAGGTCGCCGCTGCCGATCGCCGCTACGAGGACACGGCGGTGCGGTGCTCCGCCCACGCGGGGCATATCTCCACCGTGTCCTCCGGTCGATCCGTACAATGGTAGCACCCGCCCGATTCGGTGCAGGAACCTCCCGAAACAACCGTATACGGTGATGACCTGCTTCAGGCGGAAGGTGAGGGCGCCGTGGCGCCTCTCTAGCCACTCCTCAAAGAAGGGACTTATCGCCACCATTGTGGCGTGCCCTATTTATTTAACACTTCAAGCACAAAGTACAGAGGCGGAATTATTGCCATAGGCATTTTCTACCAGTCAACTTTAGGGTGATACAGAGACAAACATTGGTGGTGTACCTTTATATAAACTACAAGGATATATAAAATACTATCAAAATATATATGTGTAAATAGACATTTACAAAGATATACTAAAATAAAAAGACAAACAATGGAGAAAACATTAACGTTGTGACGAAACTGCCAACTTTTTCCAAATGTAATTTTTTTTAAAAGATATCTGATTGGTTGCCATCCTGATTTCCTGGGGAAGCGTATTCCACAGAAAAATAGACTGAACGAAGAATGATCGATGAATGAAATCAGTGCGGTGAGAGGGACATTGCAGAACTCGGTTATGCGATGAGCGCAGCTTCCTGTTATGGTTGGCACAAATGTATTGAAAGTGGGGAGCAAGAATACCCAGAGTTCTAAGAAATTTTCATGAATCGGCAGAAGAGGAAGAAATTATGCTATCCAGAATGTGGCGACGTTTACCGTTGCGTATCATCTGATTGCATCTATTCCTTGCAACCTTGTATAGTGACCAGTTTTCGTCAGTACATAAGCATAATCAGCCTTTAATGTTCCCACTGCTGGGACACTCGGCCTCCTCTCCATGAGAGGGAATGGGCTATAATCCACCACGCGGGCCCAGTGCGGGTTGGTAGATGTCACATGTCTTCGAATTTTTGGTTTTAGGACATGCCGGTTTCCTCACGATGTTTTCCTTCACCGTTTTTGAGAACAGTGGTGATGAAATAAATTACACAAAGTAATGCGCCTGCCTGTGTTCGAACCCACGACTTACTGTTCGTAAGTCGGGGCCGCCACCACTGGGCCACCGCTGCTCTCCTCCTCCTCCTCCTTTCGTCAGTACAATCCCTCTTAAATTTACGGGATGCTCGGTCCCTACGTCGCATTGCCATCCGTATCCCTCTTGTCATCGATGGAGCAGGCGGACGTTTCAATTTAACTTTTTTGATGGGAGCGTGGGTATTGTAGAGGTTGACCACAACTTCATTAAAGTACGCAACCTTATCGTCAACCAAAGGGGCTTCCAACATAGACTCGCAATCAATCAAGGATGTATCCTTCTTAAGCTCCTCAACATTCATCCGCGCAAAACAACGCGTGTACAGAACGTTGGGTTTAGGTTTATGAAGTTTCAGGAAATATGAAAGGAAAATCATGTCGTGAGGAGAAAAGTCAGGAACGTCATGTTGTTTTTCTTTTGCATTAAAATATAGATAATAATAATAATAAATCGTTTATGTAACGAGAACGTCTTGCGCGCATACTACGGGTCTACAGAGGGGGGACCTAATCTCACTGCGTACCGTGTTAGGATGCTGTCTCTGCTCCGGGAACTTTAACCAACCGTCAACGTCTCGGCCCAAAGACTGTCGGATCAGGTGCGGGTCATCCAACGCAATCACATGTTGGACGACGCCGCACTTGATAGGCTGCGCTCAGAGGTACTGAGCAACCGTATCGACTTAGCTCCAGCACAAACCGCGGTGCAAGCGTTAGCTATTGACGCAACCCCACCGCGGTCAAACCGTGCTGTTGTAGAGGAAGATGATAGGGTTGCCACGGTAAGTAGCCAGTGCAACGACCGATTGAGGAGCGCACTGGAGGATGCGCTTCGCGAGTATCGATCCACTCCTACCGAACTTAGGCCCCGATTACCACGGTTACCCATGCATAAGAAAAATAGGGCGTTGGTGTGTGCCCTGGACTCGCAACTCCAGAATCTTTTCGAGAGTAGCGAGAACCTCGTTGATGCACACTCGGTCCTGTACTGTGGGCCTGTTGCGGCATGTCGAGTAGCTAATGTCAAGTTCCCAAATTGTGACGTAGCTACTCGACCAAAACCAGCCGTACCATCCTGGCAGCGCAGGATCGAGCGTCCTATCGACGAGGCCAGGGTACTCATTGGCAAACTATACTGCTTCAGGGAGGGTAATATACGACCACGTGTGATGCGCTTTGTGAGGCGGGCATTCTCGGGGACTGAAATCAGTCCTCAAGAATTCATGTCCCGTGTTACAGAGCGCATCGACTTCCTGAAGCAGAAAGTTTATGCATGGGCGAACCGTATTCGGCGGTATAAGCGGCGGGTATGTAGGCAGTATGTCGGAAGCGTTAGGCATTAACGTAACTGACCTGAAGCAATCGTTGAAGGAGCGCTTCTTCGGTCGCCTGAAGAAGGTATTAAATAGCCTTCTTTCGGGCGGGAACAAGGTGCGCGCCTTCAACGGTTGGGTCATGCCGGTTTTAATGTACTTTTTCGGCATACTCAAATGGACTCAGACCGAACTCGATACCCTGGATAGGAGAGTCCGTACACTGCTGAGTGCAAACCGTATGCATCACCCACGATCATCGGTGATGAGACTGTATATCCCGCGGAAGTGCGGGGGTCGAGGCTTTTTAAATGCGAAGACGCTCCACAACCGCGAGGTATGCAGTCTCAGAGAATATTTTTTAAAAGCCGAGGTGGGTATGCACCGAGATGTGGTCGCAGTGGACAAGGGCCTCACCCCGCTGTTCATGGCTAAAGAGAACTGGTGCAAACCTGTAGTACTTACTACCGATGACCGCAAGAAAGTATGGCAAGGCAAGGAGCTTCACGGGCGCTTCTACCGGGCTCTTCATGGGCCCGATGTAGATTTTCTAGCATCCGTGTCCTGGCTACGTTTCGGTGACCTCTTTGGGGAAACTGAAGGTTTTGTTTGTGCGATTATGGACGAAGTTATGTTGACGAACAACTACCGGAAATATATTATGAAGGACGGAACGGCTGACGTGTGTCGGGCATGCCACCGTCCGGGTGAGTCCATCAAACATATTATTTCTGGTTGTTCTCGTCTGGCTAACGGCGAGTACTTGCACAGGCACAACCAAGTAGCCAGGATTATTCACCAGCAACTTGCCTTGAAATATAAACTTGTGGAATCTGAGGTACCGTACTACAAGTATGTGCCCGACCCAGTTCTCGAGAAAGACCATGTCACGCTGTACTGGGATCGGTCTATCATCACTGACAGGACTATTGTCGCCAATAAGCCTGACATTGTGGTAATAGACCGATCAGCGCGCCGCGTTATGATAATCGATGTTACTATCCCACATGACGAGAACCTCGTGAAAGCTGAGAAAGAGAAAAAAATGAAATATCTCGACTTGGCACACGAGGTTGTCGACATGTGGAATGTGAACTCGGCTATCATTGTGCCGATTGTCGTGACGGCTAATGGCCTTATGGCCAAGAGCCTCGACAACCATCTGTCGAGGCTCTCCTTAGGCGGTTGGATCAAGGGCCTGATTCAGAAGGCAGTACTCCTCGATACGGCTCGTATTGTGAGGAGGTTCCTGTCTCTGGAGCCCTAACCACCGGTAGCTTGGACCCTGCTCCCGATACCGGCGGACCACTATTTTTTATATTTTTAAATGTTTTTATATAAGTTTTTTTTTTAAAGATATATTTAAAAATGTAAATTAATAAGTTAAGAAAGTGAATAAAGGAAATAATTAATCGTTTATGTCATCCATTACACCCTCTGGTGTACAAAAAAGGCTGCAAAAACTAAATGGACGCCTGACTTCCAAATTAGATAAAGAATCTGTATCTTGGAAATCAGTACAGTGTTCAGATGAAATAGGATATCCTATAACGCTACACAATCAGTGTGTGAACTACACAAAAAAGCAAAAATCCCCAAACCTACAGGAGCTCCTACCCATCTTGCTACGCACTACGCATTGTGCTACAAATTAATTCTTAAACAAATTAACGTAGATAAGTAGCGCGCCCCAAAACGTGTGCTACGACGTAGTTTTTTCGTAGAACATTTTATAACTCTTTCTTTATTGATTTCGTTGTTTAGGAAAGGTATAAATGGTAAATAATGCTGGCGTGATGGCGTCTGAACACAAGTATTTGAGTTTCTTACCTCCTTCATTTCGAACTCAAAGTCATCCCTGGAGAACGTCTCCTCAGGATCGAGGTTCAGCCTCTGCATGGCGGCACTGAGCTCCGTGTAGTAGTGGTCGAGCAGTTTCTCGTAGTACTTGGCGCGGAACTCCTCGTTGGAGCCGGTGACGATGAAGTAGATCAGGTCGGCGACCGGGCTGCCTCCCTGCAGGGTCTGCAGATCCACAATCTTGATATCCACTTTGCCATCCTGGAATTAGGAAAAAAATATGTTAACATTTGCTCATAATTGTTTTAAATTGTTTACCGCGAGCTGTGTTCGACGGAACGTGACCTTGAGTACTGACGGCTGGCCGAGAGAAGTAAGCCACTATGGCTAAGTTTTAGTTGCCTCACTTTTTGCACTCGTACTAGTTTTAAAAGAAAAAGTATCAGACCTTGGCAACCTTATACTAAGTTCATATTATTCGCCAATCCTTGGAATCTACTCTAGTTGCGCTGAAAGCAGGCGTGATATAATTACACACTTTATATGAGGTCAACTAGTTAATCTTAAAACTAAATATAAGAATTACTTATGAAGAGGTAAGTTATAGTAGTAGGTAGGAGGTAGCTTATTAGTAGTAGGTAAATGGAAAAAAATAGTGTACTATTACGTGTCGATTATTGAAGGCAAGTCAATAGAAATTACACATTGAACTATTTATATTTATTTATGTATCGGCAATACAGAGTAGGTATCCTAGTTAACTTTACAAATTAGTAACAAATAATTGTTGTAGATGTAAATTAATTGATGCGGGACATTACACCACAGAGACTATTTAAACATGTTAACTTTGATAAAATAATGTCTAGATGGAGCGTCGCCCTACTCGCCCTAAAATCAAAACCAAGAAAACGAGCCAACAATTTCCAACATATGTGCGTGCGGCAGCGTGCGGCAGCGTGCGGCAGCGTGCGGCAGCGTGCGGCCGGTGTACTTTTAAGACAAGTCACTGAGAAACGTGTCTCGGTAAGTTTCTTGAGAACCAATCATGGTATTTATTTTAAAAATATGAAAGTTGATAAAGAACTGATAAATGTTGAATGCTATCCTGCGGTACAACAATAGCTTTATTGTTTATTCCTACAGCCACAGAGAAAGGCGATTAGAAGACAATAAACACGTACCTATATAAAATACATGTTGATAAAACCAGTGGTAGAACAATCTACATATTGTTGTATGTTGTCCATCTAATGTCCTTCTAACAGCTGCATAAATTACATGCTTCTAATATGCAGGCATATATTTACTTATTATGTAGGTACTAGATAAATAAACAAACAGGGTCGTATTTATTCCTGTGTCATGTAAACTATACATACAAAGTTTTGCCTCATTAATAATATAGATACAACATAGAACAGCAAGTTTTCTAACAAGCAAATATTATAAAGTCTTATAATTATTATGTTATGAGAAACAAAGTAATTCTTAAACAAATTAACGTAGATAATTAGCACATACTTTCTCTTTATTTACGTCAGCAGCCTAGGTAGCTTTATGAGTACCAAAGATAATTCGATTCTATTTATTTGTATGAATAACGCTCATGTCGTGGGTCCTATTCGTATCTTTGGCTTTATCACGTCATGATACACTTTTTAGGTTAGCCGAATGGCAAAAAACGGAACCCGTAAAGATTCGCCCATGTCTGTCTGTCTGTCCGTGTATATCACAGCCACTTCATTCCGAAACTGTTAGGACTACACAGTTGAAACTTAGTAGGTAGATATATTCTGTAAACCGCTTTACGATTTACAAAAAAATAAATAGAAAAAGATTAAGGGGGGCTGGCATACATGGAACTAAAACTAAAAAATATTTTTTTCATCAAACCTATACTTGCGGGGTGTTTAAAGAAAGATCTTTAAAAATGACATTGAGGCTAAAACCATTCTTCTAAAAGTCAATCGTTTGAAAGATAGACAATTCCAAAGTGGTAAAATGTGGGTCCCCCACACATTTTACCACTTTAATTTCTAAAGTAAAAGGAGGAAAATTCTGAAAATGTAGGATTGTAGAACGTAAATAAAACTTTCAATCAAAATTGGTTTGAATAAGATTTGATGTTTATAGTTTTTGAGATATGGGACTTTTTCATCAAACTGCAGCAGTAACTTTGTTTATTAATAATGTTAATAATATGTACTACAAAAAAAATATTTTTTATTTTGCTGTTGAATGTAAAACAATACAACATAATTATGAATGAGCATTCAATAGTAGATTATACAACAAGTTATAAAAAAGGGAATTTAATTCGAGGGACAAAGTTGGATCCCGAGAGCAGCGAAGGATTCTAGAGTAGAATCCCGAGCGTAGCAAGAGATTCTAGAGTAGAATCCTGAGCGGAGCGAGGGATACAAGAACCGAGATAAATTATTTTTTTCACGAGTTGTGTCCTCTACTTTTTACCATTGACTGCGAGTAAATAAACAGAAGTATATTATTTATATTTCTCGTGGGTTAATAATAACAACCACTCGGGTCGATCTTCAAGGTTAAGCCGGGCTTACCAAGGTCGGGTGACCACTAATTCATTACATACTGACTTTCCTCCGTGCCTCGGAAACTACGTAAAGCCGTTGAGCCGGCTGTCATTTGTATTTCTTTGACAGTCGTTACAGGTAATCAGTGGCCCGAAAGTCTTACTGCTGCAGTTTGGTGAAAAAGTCCGATATCTCAAAAACTAAACATCAAATCTTATTCAAACCAATTTTGGTTGAAAGTTTTATGTACGTTCTACAATCCTACATTTTTTCAGAATATTCTTCCTCTTACTTTAAAAATTAGAGGAGGGAGGATTTACCACTTTGGAAGTGTCTATCTTTCAAACGATTGGTTTTAAGAAAAAATGGTTTTAGAAACCTCTATGTAATTTTTAAAGACCTATCTATAAACGTCCCGCACGTAGTTTTATGAAAAAAAGTTTCAACTATGTAGTCCTAATAGTTTCGGAATAAAGTAGCTGTGACATACACGGACAGACAGACGGACAGACATGGCGAATCTGTAAGGGTTTTGTTTTTTACCATTCGGCTACGAAACCCTAAAAAAGGAACCCTTTGGGATCATTTAACCCTAAAAAAAAACATAAGAAAAATGGAATTTTGCAGGTTTCCATGGCCCTTTCACCGTAACATATGGAAAGATTTACAAAAAAGGGATATTCATACAATTGGAAGATTACCGTATTAAGCACTTACCTCTTGCACTTTATGCAGCAAGTTATTTCCTCTGTAGTCTGTATGTACTAAGCCAGTTTTACGAACGGTGTTGTAAATCGAACCAAAACTCATATTTTCGTTAAAAAAGTTTTCTAATGCTTTTTTGTACTCGGGTTTGACAGTTTTGAGAGCAGTCTTCACACTGTTCTGCAACATACCATCTGCTCCAGACCAATCTATTTTTAACCTTTTCAAAGTCTTCTCAAATTCCTCAGGACATTTCTCACTAAACGCAAATGATAAAGCGTGCATTTTTGCCAATTCTGTAACTGCTGCAGCAGCATAATCCCAAGTTATGGAGTGAAATCTATCATGAGTACCGTAACCATGAGCCAACAAGTTCTCAAGAATTATTGTTTCTCGGTACAAGCTAGAATCGAAGCCGTAGAACTTGGTGAAGAACAGTCTGTGCTCCTCGGGCACTCTGTTTTCTTCCTCTAAGGTCGCGTAAATATTTGCCAATTCCGCGTAAACAAAGTGTTCAGTTTCGTAATACGTAACATTCCCTCCATTGCGAAAATTTTCCCCTAGTGCTGCGACTTTGGCAAATAAATGAAGATCTTCTTTATTTTTTTCTCTTAGAATCACTGTAAACAGTTTCGTCGTATAGTTCGCTCCTCCGCTTGAGAATTCGTTTATAATTATTTCCGGGTCTCCATAATTTTGTTCTTTCGCGATTTTGTTTAAAAACTGCCGCAGCGATTCGTCCGTGTGCGCCATCGTTCGACTTTCAAAGATAACTGTGTAAATTTGTTCGCGTTTCGATTGGTATTATATTAGCCTTGGTAATAATCTGGTAAATATTAGTGATGATTAACGATAACATGCATTATCTGTGTCTAGTCTACAGTAAATGATACCAAGCACCTACTTCATAGTATCTTACAGTAGTTGTTACTATAGTACAGCAGAGAATAGTTCTGGTAATTCAAATTAGTTACCAAGGGCCTTGCGGTTCTTGGTAACACGGTATGCTCTACTAATGTTATTATTGGGAAAATATTCTACAGGGTGTAACAATTGTTATTTATACCCTGTAGAATATTATTTAAGACCTTTAACAAGGCCGTCAACCAAGCAATGTGTACATCAAACTAAGTAACTCTACGCAAATTTGAGAAACAACTTTTTTATTTGGGGTCAAAAATCACGCTTTACGGTAAGACTCAATGTAACGCACTCAAAACATTGTGCTGACGGATGGATTGAATAGTATGGGGGTTGTGGACGTGTTTACAGTAAAAATCTTACGTTAAAAAATTGTATTTAAAAAAAAAAAATTTCACTCTCACACTTCACACAACCTTTCTATAACAAAATCTTAAAATCCTCACCGTTCACCTGTTGTTAGGAATCATGCTTAAGGAACTGCTCGGCCGAACACTGTCTCTTAAAATACAGGTTATCCTAGTTTAAGAGGCAAGGTCATATAAATTATTGTACAGATTACGCAACATTTGTAATGTATTGTATTGTGATCTGCTAGATATGCTTCTCTTTCATTTGGTAGAAGAAGGTCGCGCAGTGGTCCCTTATATATTTTTTAACTTTGCTTTTACCATGTTGATGACATGATGATATCATAACAACTTCTTATTACGAAGTATTTCTAAATAAATGTCAAAAAATAGCGTGAATATCCCACACAATTTTTTCTCAACTAAAAAGGTTTAAATCAAATAATTTTTTTGCAAAAAAAAAAAACTGGCTTCTAAAAAAACTGTCGGTGACAGAAAGTTAAAGCATTTTAAAATTGTATTTAAAAAAAATGTGTGGACTTTGACCTTCAATATCTCTGTAACTAGTAGGTAAAAGGAACAAAAAAAGACCGTTACGTTGACGTAAATGAGAGGGGAATATATTAGGTCCCCACCTATGAAATCAGCGTTTTGTATGGAGGATTTTAAAGAAGTTCCAGTTTTCATACTAACATTTTCTTAATTTATTTAACAACTATGAACACTAATGATTTTAAAGTTTTATGAAATAATGTTTAAAAACTAAGATAACGTGTGCCACTTAGACTAAACGACAAAAATAGGTTTTGGCTAAGGTAAAACAGATAGTGGTCCTCTTTTTGCTAACAATAAAGGAGTCATTTTTAAGGTTTTTTTTTTGTTTAGAAAACTATAAGTAATAAAGGTTTTTTACTATTGGTAGTTGTGTATGATGCTCATTATTCGATTTATTAAGCAATTGATGAATATTTTAATTCATAGAAGTGACGAGGTTCTCTATTTGTGAGAAAAAGACGCCAACTTCATAGGTGCACACTTTAAAATAATGTTTTACACTTCAAATAAATAGTAAGTAGTAGTAATAGTTTGATTGGTGATTCTGTTGACGACAATACAATAGTCTCGTGCTGAACTTAAATAGATAGAATACTCTTTATTATGTAGACAATAGAAACTACTGGTAGCATTACAGTGTACAACTTATATATAGGGTGATATAATGGACGATGTTATCGCTAAAAGTAATCTTTTCGAGGCAACTTATATGGATTTCAGGGAGGAGGAGAGGTATAACTGTAGGTAGTACGTGTTGTACCATTATTAAAGAAATATGTATACTATTTTATCAATACAAGGTGTAAACGGAGCCTTTACGACATCCATCAGCGTATGTGCATGGTTTGGTTTGGTCGTTTTCTATGGAGGAGAGCCGGTAGAATCAAAAGTCATTTATTCAAATTAGGCTGATAATCACCACTCTTTGAACGTCACAGTTTACAAGAAACAGTCCCCCAAAACGACCCCCTTCGACACTTCCTGGTGTTGTCGCTGGGAAGAAGTGGCGGTACAAGCTCCCCAGCAACACATCTGTCTGTTAGGTTAGAAGAACCGGATCTGTACAATAGTATATAAGTTAATATTAGCATTAAAATTATTGTTACATTTCAGCTAGCAATCATAAAAAAGGCGCAACTATGACGACCTGTTTTTCCAGAAATGAGTAGATATCATATTGGTATTCTTTATTTAAAAAAAAACATAAGCAGTTGGAGCATCGACCGTAATGTAGAACGATCTATGAGAGAATTTATGTTTTCAACTACATAGTATGAAGGTTTATCCTTGTATTCGCAATCATATCTGCAATTTATGAGCCGTATCTTGAAGTAATGTTCAGTCTTCATTTATTGTAGACTAAAGCGTCATTATTGCACAATGTATACTTTTATGGTTTATATTGTGCAATAATGATGTAACTAGGAAACCAAAATACACCTACCTGTATTAGTGGAAAGTTATTGTTTATCAGCAGATTTGAAAAATTATGAATAATCATGATGAAATTGAAGTACTGCTTAGAGCGAAAGACCCATTTATTATCATCGGTTTAATTGGTGATTTCGTTTAGGACAGGACGGATAGGCTCGCACCGGAGCCTATCCGTCCTGTCCGTATCAATCAAATAACAATGTTAACATTAAATAGTAACATCTATAAGTGCACTTGACAATGGGTTAACAAAAACAGGTAGGTGTTCACCCAGCACAGAAAAAAAACATGATTGTCCTTATCGGTGATAAGATACGTTATTAATCTATATTACTACTGGAGACAGTTTTTTATCGACCACCTTGATATGTTATATTCATATTACACCAAAAAAAGTAACCTTTTTAGTATAGTAAAATAGACTGTAGGTACATACAAATTTACAAATTTGACCTCTTTATAATATAAGTAGTAGCTTTTCCAATTCACTTTTGACATTGGCAGAATGGTCGACATCGGCTTTGTTTGCCATAAGAAAAAATAGAATATAAGTAGTAAATAGAACGAAAGATTACATTGAAATCTAACCGCAATTTTGAAATCATAATAAATAAGTTAGATTTTGATATAATTTTGCCAGTCAATTTATTCCAGTTATGGTCAATGTTGTTTGACAGAAAATACTTACATTAATGAGGGCGTTTTTTTCGTTTACAGAAAAAAGTACGGTACCCAGTGGTAATAATATCCGCATTAATTACATAAAATATAAATATAATAGACTAAAAAAGAAATATTATAAAACTGTGAACTTTTTTTAATAGGTTTTCGCTAAAATCTTGTAGATGGTTTAATCAATCATCATGGAATGGAACGTTGTAAATCCGCCTTTTTGAGTCTGTGGGTGGCTCACAGACAACTTGATTTGGCGTTTACTCTTTCCGTTTATTTCGATTTTTAACCGACTTCCAAAAGGAGGAGGTTATCACGTCGTCAGTTTTTTTTATTTATTTACTTTCAGCGATATTTCAGTCAATTGTAAACCGATTTTCAGAATTCTGTTTTTATTCGAATGGATCTCTCGAGGTGGTCCCATTGTCACCATGTCAGGATCTGATGATGGAATCCCAGGGAAATCGAGGGTAAACCTCAAATTTTATTGGCACGTATTACGACGGGTTTCGTGTTTTTTCTAAAGTTATTCAAGTATTCGCATCTAGGAGTCATCAATCACCTCATGTTGATGAGCTGATGATGGAAGGTATAACTCCTTACCGGTTAAGAGTTGGAGGATAATTCTTTAATAAAATATTATGGGGACGTATTTATAGTTGCATTCTTCTTCAGGTTATTTAGGTGAGCTGATTATGGAATATAAAACTGTTTAATGGTTAAAAGTCAAAATCAAAGTCAGAATAGTTACTCAAGTTAAATGACTTAGTTCAAATTACTACGTACCTACGATTAAATAATCGTAGGTACACTAACAACTAAAAATGGAAAAATAAAAAACTTTTTTGCTAAAAATAAAACCGACTTCAAAAACACAAAATACAAAAAAAATAACTTTTGCTTCAGAAGTCGGTGTCTTTTGTTTGTTTGATTATGGTTTTTTTTCACCGACTTCTGAAGCTAAAGTTATTTTTTAGTATTTTCTGGTTTTTGCAAAAAAGTTTTCTCGTGAAAGTGTTTCTGCAGATTTGTCGCATTTGTTAAAAAAATATTTTATGAAAATGGCATCTGCAAGTACAGCGCATACTCCACAAAGCCGTGTCAATTGTGCATTGTAAGGTTTCAACGCAATGAGCGAATACGGTTACTGTCAGAAACTTCTACAGGCGTGCGCCAACTTGGTATATGTGTGTAGATTTCTTGCGACGTGTGGGTTAGACACTTAAATCGTTACTTTAACATAGGATGTTGTAATTTTTATTGTAGGTTTATACTAATATCAGAAAAAGATTTGTGAAATTTAAACCGTCGGAGATGAATAGTTTCGGAGATATTAATTGCAGAATTATTGATATTATTGTATAGAAAAAGATGATATTTTACACCATGACACATGATAATGACTATTTTGAACCACACCACAGACTATTTAGGCATAGAGTATAACGTACGTCAATAAGCGGACGCCCACGACGACCGTCTCGCGGCAGTATCATTTATGGGCGGCATGCACCGGGCCGTAGGCCGACGAAGGAAGCCAGCAGAGGCCCGGCACTTCGGGGACAGAAGTCAAAGAGCTATTTAATATGCGAGCGGAGCGAGCGCGCTTTATGGATTCGTAGCATGGTATAATAATACACAAAATATGTCACTTTTAAAAAAATCATAAAAAAATATATATGCTTCTCCGACGACTTTCCCTCGGGGGTTTCCTATGACTTCCCCCCTCCCCCCACCAACCCCCAACCTCCTACCTAAAAGTAACGATATAAGTGTCCTTCCTGATACCATGAAAAACTGTTACAATAGTTTTGGTAGGTACAGTGCGTGTTAACCTTTTTTTTTACGGATGGTAAATCATCAAATGACCCCTCATACTCCCCCCCATCAATCATTAAATGACCCCTCTGGGCGGAGCGGCAGGGAGTGTCAGACTTGTATAATGGTATCGACACCCTACTTAAGATTAGGAAAATTAATATTATGTGCATTGCCATATTCTGACAAATTTACTTGATCAAGAAAATGAATATTGTACGAGTCATGTATCGTACATGGCACACGCGCATTGCATAGATCAGCACTTTTCCGTCACCTTACACAAATTATATTGTAAAGCGACAGTACACAATCAGCGTTCATAGTCAGCTGTAGTCATTTGTTGCCTGAATAACTTGATGCATATTTTATCTTGTCGTCATAGTAACCGTCTATTTTTTTATACAAACAATTTTGTTAGAGATTTTGTTTTGATTCGGAAATATATGTTTCTTCCCAAAACAAGTCAACATTTATTAGTTACATTGTTAGCTTTTAATATACACGCAGTTAATGATAGTTTAACTGAGACTAGGTTAAGTGATGAAACAGTATTATCCAGTATCTCCAATAATACTGTAGTAGATTCTTTAAACTATTAGAGCCGAATAAAGAGAAGACGAATAGTAATATTTTACTTTATCACCAGAATATAAATCGCTTCTCCGCCAAAATTTTAGACGTGGAAATGTTAGTAGATAAAATACCACATGGATATTTTATGTTTTAGTGAAACTTGGTTAAAACCTGATAGTATGTTGTTTAATGTAAATAATTTTTCAGTTGCCAGCGCGTACAACTGATCCACAGTGGGTGGTGGTACCCTGATACTTTGTAATAGCTGTCTCAGATATAAGGAAAGGAAGGATATCACTGCTTACTCTGTTGACCGCTTATGTGAGGTAGCATGTGCAGAGGTTGAAGGGCATACTTTCTTATGTGTCTATAGACCACCAGCATCAAACTTATCATTGTTCTTAATCACAATGGAAGAAATATTAAGTAGACTTTTTAGAAATAATAAATTAGTTTTTCCGAAAAATGTAAGCTCATCTCATTGTTTAAATCATTCAATTTAAAATATTTCATGAAGCGACTAGAATAACAGCAACTTCAGCTTCATGCATAGATAATGTATTTACCAATTGTAACGTAAAAGATTCTTACTTAATAAGTGGTGTTAGGTCAGACCATACTGGTCAACTTGTATCTTTTGAGTTAGACAAAAAGATACACTTAGCTAAAACTATTTAATTAAGACTTCTTACTAAAAATAAATTAAAATCTTTTAATAATAATGTTCTTAGCAACCTTTCTAACGCTAGTTTTGACTCAAAAGACCCCAATATAAACTACGGCACATTATTTTCTACCGTTTGCCAAGAATTTAATAAAACGTGTCCTTTAAAAACAGTCAAAGTTAATTCTAAATCGAAATTTAGTGAATGGGCTACTGCGGGAATAAGAAAAAGCAGATATACTTTATACAATTTATATCACGAAAAATCTTTGACTTCAGATCAAGTTTTTCATACTTATGTTAGAAACTATTCAAAAATATTCAAAAGTGTCTGCGCTCAAGCAAAATCACAAATAGTAATTAATAAAATTGGCAGGGCAGGTAATTAACAGAGAAACTGGAAAGGCACAACAACGAGATCAGAATGAACTGTCTTTGAAAATAGATAATCAGACCATTTCTGATAAGATAGAAGTCGCTGAGACACTAGAAAATTTCTTTACCAACATTCCATTAGAGCTTACGAAATCTCTCCCCTCTTCATCTAAACTAGCTGAAGCTCTTCTTAAAGAAAACTTTACTCGGGACATACCAAACTTTAAATTTAAACCAATATGTATTGCTACAATTATAAACGCATTCAAAAGTCTCAACATAAAAAATACCGAAGACTTATGGGGGATATCCGTCAAGGTTCTTGGAGATATTATTGACTCAATCGCTCCTGTCCTAACAGGCATATTCAATCAATGTTTGGACAGCGGCAAGTTTCCTGATCTAATGAAACATAGTAAAGTAGTACCAATTTTTAAATCAGGTTGTAAGAGTGATCCTTCTAACTATAGACCTATATCTGTGCTTCCAGCACTGAATAAAATCTATGAAAAAATCATGCTGGACCAGATGCTATCGCACTTCAACTCTAATGGGATTCGGCATGGTCAGCAGTTTGGTTTCACGAAGGGTAGGTCGATAACGGACGCGGGAGTAAAACTCATCAGTCACATTTTGGAATCTTGGGAGAAGTCCCAGGATGCCATTGACATCTTCTGTGATCTCTCAAAAGCATTCGACTGCGTCGACCACAACACACTGATCTGTAAATTACACCACTACGGAATTCGTGGACAAGCTGCTGATCTTGTTCTTTCCTATCTATCAAACAGGCAGCAAAAAGTAAATGTAAATGGGGCGACGTCGTCCGGGTCTCTAGTCAAGATGGGCGTGCCCCAAGGTTCGATTCTCGGTCCTTTCCTATTTCTTGTTTACGTTAATGATCTCCCTTATTTGATGGCCAAATTATCGGATATAATTCTATTTGCTGATGACACTTCGCTAATTTTTAAAATAAATAGAAAAGATACAAATGTCTTACATGTCAACGAAATTCTAACTGTTCTCTCAAAATGGTTCGCAGCTAACAATCTTTTACTGAATGCGAACAAAACAAAATGTCTAAAGTTCTCTTTACCAAATGTACCACAACGGGATCTAAATTTAAATCTTGACGGCAAAAAACTTGATGTTATAGCGGAAACTGTATTCTAAACTGGATTACTATCGACTCAAAATTGCAGTGGGGCGCGTACATTAGAACTCTTTCGGGTCGGTTAAGCTCAGCAGCTTATGCAGTAAGGAAAATAAGGCAGTTAACTGATGTAGCCACAGCTAAGTTAGTATACTATGCTTATTTCCATAGTATTATGTCTTATGGCATTCTGCTGTGGGGATCAGCACCAGACGTTGACTCAATTTTTATTCTACAAAAGAGGGGAGTCCGCGCCATCTATAAAATGGGTCCTCGCGAGTCCCTAAGAGAAAAACTTAAAGAGATCGATATACTGATTCTGCCTTCGCTCTATATCTTAGAATGTATTTTATATGTCCGCAAAAATCGAGGGCTTTTCAAAATAAGAAACGACTTCCTTATTATAAATACACGCAGTAAACACGAAATTGTTATACCTAAATTCAGATTAACTAAAATTAGCAATTGTTTTCTTATAAACAGTATACGCTTTTATAACAAGTTGCCAAAGTCAGTTATAGAACCGACCGATGGAAAGTTCAAAAATTACATCAAACGTGTCCTTATTAAAAAGCATATTACAAAATCAAGGACTACGTCGAAGACAAAGAAGTTTGGCTTTAGTTCCTTCTGCGCATGCGGCTTCCCTGGTAGCTCATAAACGGCACAAATATGTGGATGTCTCTAACTATTCTCAATCTCATTTTTTCTCATCTTTCTAACCAGATTCTTTACGATAGTTTTCAAATCATTTATACATCTTTTGCTCAGAATAGTTACAGCACTGATGACAATATTTGTGTCACTTGTTTAATTTAATATTTTACAATATTTTCTTACCTTTGTATAGATTCTTTTTTACCGATTGATTGTGAATGTGTGAACATTATGGGCTCTGTAGATTCCCAGATGCTCGTTAACTTTTGTTAACTTTTTATCTTGTTTTACATTTTTTGTGTAGTAAGCAACGATCTATTGTCGGGCCTAGGCCGCGGTATCTCTTTCGAACAGTCCCGCAACCCTGGCAGGCATGTTGCCCTCCTATTCGACTCTGATCTTAGGATTTAGTTAACGAGTAATGTACTAATAAGACAGGTACATTCCTTAAATAATTATACCCGTGGCCCGAGAGATTAATGCGACTAAATAAATATGTGTGTTCCGTTCTGGCCCGGCCACGATGCCAAACAAGGTCATCGTTCTGGCAATAGACTGTACAGATATGTACCTTTGGTACTAGAAAGAGAAATAAGAGTACCACATTATTTCTTGACTTATACAACATTTTCAGTGGCCGGGCTACAGCGTATCCGTTCTAGCACGGCCACGCTTAGATCGGCTGAAATCTACAACTTTATTGGATGATTCGTGTCTGAGAAAAATGTGCGTGTGATGTACTATAAAATAGACCTACTTATATTTAAAAAAATAAGTAGAGTTAGTCATTTCAATTTTTCAGATAGAATACGCCTGACAATAATTCAATAGCAATAGTATAACTTGACAACTTACAATAACTATTCAAGTGTCGTAGGCGCTTAATACTCAATAGGAAGATCCCATCTTTACCTATTTACTTATTACTTAAACTGATTATGGTTACATAATTACTTAAACTTATTATAGTTCTGTTAAGGTGAATACCTACTTAATATAGACTAGACTATTACTGGACTGGATTATTTAGACTTATATACTTTATACTTACTTTATAAATTTAGTTTGCTTATAATAACAGTGCACAAAGAAAATATATGATGTTTGATATTCAAGAATAACTACTCTTACTATTTTTCAACACTTGTTAAATTTGAACTACTCCCAATAATTATGATTGTGCACGTTTTTTAGGGTTCCATACAAAACATTTAAAAAAAACGGAACCCTTATAGGATCACTCGTGCGTCTGTTTGTCTGTTCGTCCGTCTGTCACAGCCAATTTTCTCCGAATCTACTTGACCAAATCAGGTGAAATTTGGTAAGATGGTGTAATCCTATGACCCAAACACAAATGTGCAAAGTAAATAAATATTTTTTTAAAATAAAGGTCATGTTCGGGGGACCAATTAGGAAATTTTAAAAAAAAGTTTAGCAAACCTTACTGTGTCAAATATCAAATGAAAGGACTCATTATGAGGATCTCAAAGATATTTTTGTTATTATTTTAAAATAAATAGTTTTGATTTTAATCATGAAAGAAGACGAAACATTTGACTTTGGCATTGTACGGAACCCTCTCCATGCGAGTTCAAATCGCACTTGGCTGGTTTTTTATTTTTTATTTCCGTCACCTAGAAATAAGTATAAATATGTAAGCATAGCATTATTATTATTGCAAACTGCTTTTAAAATGAATTGTCCGGAAAATAATACGAATAAAATCATAATTATTGTGGGTTTACTTCAATCATAATTTACTTCTCACCTTTTTAATTTTTTCTTGTCAACCTCAATTTAAATTAATTAACACTGTTAGTCGTCGGGGTGTGCCGAGGTCGGGGCGTAGACCTGTATGACCTTCAGCGAATATCTTGAGGATATTTTGAGTAAAAATAAGTTACGCCACCCTGTTCGACACACTCTGGATACGCCCAACACCACCCTGGGACTACCTGTCACCCTCTCAGAAATAGAGCAGGTTGCCGGATTTCAGGATTATCGTGTCCTCCCCCTCTCTTCGGACTTCAGATAATCCAACAATACTCCATCGCAGCCTACTCAATTTTTCTTCGAGTTCTGTAATCTTCTCGTCGGTCCAGAGTGTATGCGTGTTGTATGTTGCCAGGTCAAGTCGTCGGTATAGGCAGCCGGATCCCTGCCGGAGATTCTTCGCACCCCTTGCCACCCCGTATCCTCGACCGCTAGTCGAAGGTAGACGGACTGCCGGGTACTAGGAGACATCTCCGTGTTGCGCTCATCATTAGGGGGTTTTGCCATAATCGTCACGGTTGGCAGTCGGGTTCGCGATCGCAGTTCGGTTTTTAAAAAGGCACAGAGAACGCTGCTGCCCATTCTCTGGCAAGTCCCTTAGTCGCCTCTTGCGACACCCACGGGAAGATAAATGGGATGGTGCTATTCTTTACGTCCGACACCATACAGTACAACCATCATCATCATCAACTGTTTTATTGAGTGATAATATATGCAGAACGATAATTAAATAATGAATTGTTAAACAAAATACATAGACAATTTATACGTTAACTAATCCATAATTTTTCTGTAATGTATATAATACAGTAGATGAGTCTTTTAATTATTATGGATTTGAAATGATGATTCCAAAAGATGATTCTAACAGTAAACTTTCTGAGATAAGATAGTTCTGCCTTTTAATGCCTATCGAATACTATCGATATGAAATTTATGCCAAAAGACGATCTTGACTGTGAACTTTCTTCGATGTAATGGTTCTACTTTTTAATTCTTGTGGATATGAAATTATGAAAGAACACTGGCGAGGCTCTATATTGGGATATCTCTCTATTTTGGGAGGTTCATAATGCAACTTATACATAGTTGTAAACCGACTAAAGACTAACAGAAAAGTAAATGGAAAGTAAGACGAACAAATTGGGAGCAAAGAGATTTACGTCTATAAACAAGATAACCTAAAAATCTTACGATTATGTTTTTAATTGTGGAATAGCTGCTTATTTAAGATGAATCAAAAACTAATAATATTTAAGATGATTCATAAATGAAGATTCGAATAAACAACTGTATTTCCCTCGCAGTTTTAGTTTTGACGTTATGTGCGTTGCTTCTCGTCATAAGTCAAAACTCTAATTTTTACGTCATTGCCTGTACCTAGTTGATGAATCAAACTGCCAGACTGCAACTAGAGACTATACTGATTACTAACCTAGTAATTAATTCAATTACTATTAAAATTACGTCGTTTTGACTTTGATCTATAAGCGAATAATGGCCTAGTAAAACGATTATAACTACGCTGAGAGAATATATAGTTTTACATAAATTATAACAGTTAGCCCACTAGCTATGTATAGCTATTGAAAGGCAGGGTTTGTTGAGTAAAAATGTGTAAGTAATAAATCTCGTTTATGGTATATTTACTTATGGTACCTTTACATAGTTTTTATTTTATATTTTTCAATATTGTTATACAATTTTTTTATCTTATTAAAAGATTATCTAAAAAGGAAGCTGGTGCAGCGATATAGCTCTGGTGTCTGGCACAATCCATATACCATAAAATGATCATGACATGAGGGCAACAACCCACTGTCGGTGTCCCAATAGGACTGTGGCAATAATAGCCTAATACACCACTTCGCCCCTGTAGCCTTCTATCAACTGCGATACCTACCTGCGAACTGGCTTCCTATGTGCCCAGATTTAATTCGGGCACGTAAAATAAATGGGTTGTTGCCGTGAAATAATCCTTGTAGAGGTGTCTCATCCCTGCATACTTTTATTGCATACATTCCGGCGGCTGTTTCCATACATAAGATTTTGCTCCCCCCACTCCTTCCGCGTCTCGCGAACCCACTCGTGCTGCCTCCAGTTCGGACGGAACTGGTCCAGTTCGTCCCACCATCTCCCATGTGGCTTGCCGTGACCCCGCCTAGTGAGGCTTGACACAGTGGTGGTGGTGGGGCACCAGTTTCCTGCTATTTTGGCCACCTGCTTAATCTCAATCGAGTTTGGCAGCCTTTTGAGCCACGTCAGTTATATTTGTTTTGGAGTGCGCAGTATTGTGTTTCGAACACGATCCGTTAATTTAACACTTAATAAACTGCGCTCCATTGCTCGTTGGCAAACCGTGAGTTCGGACTTCTGGATGATAGTTAAAGACCAAATCTGTGCACAATAGGTTAAGACGGAAGGTTAAGTTATTATAAAATGAAAATGAGAAAGAGTATCAATTAGCGTGATTGGAATCAAAGAGATTGGTCGTAGACTTATAGCGGGAAGTGTTTTAATATTTTATTTTACTCTTTAAAATTGACTTGATACAAACAGATTTTTTGTAGACGCGTGATAAGTATTTCTTACAACCATCATCATCATCATTTCAGCCGAAAGACGTCCACTGCTGGACAGGCCTCCCCCAAGTGTCGCCACACTGACCGGTCCCGTGCGACTCGCATCCAGCGGATCCTCACAACTTTCACCAGGTCATCTAGTGGGAGGCCTTCCAACGCAACGTCTTCCGGTTCGCGGTCGCCACTCCAGAACTTTTCGGCCCCATCGGCCATCCGTTCTGCGTTCTGTTCCGTTCTTACAACCTAGTAATCGTCTAATTGGCTATTTTCCCAATAAACCCACTTCTTACAAGTTACCTATACGTTTCCAAAAATTTAAATAAGTTTTTTTTTCGTTTTAGAGAAATACGGCCAGGCTATGGCTAAGACGTTCTGGAGACACTGGAAGTACTCGGCGAAATCGTCCAGGAGCCAAACCCATGATGCATACTCCCGAATCCGAACGCCATCAAGCCATTTTTTCTACCCATGTTCAAAATCCATTTATGCCTACTGTTTAACTGCAATTAAAAACAATATTTCAGTGAAAGAAGTGAAGAAGGTGTAACAGTTATTAAGTAATTGGCCATCTAAAAGTCCCGATTTCAACCCTATAGAAAACCTAGGGGTCAAATGGTTTTAAATTGGGACACATCCGAAGTGCGAAATATAAACAATGTGGCTGACTACCTACCCGCAGGATTAGGCAGAGGTGTACCTAATCGTACACCTACATTTCGCCAGTTGTGTTGAAGTCTCATGTAATAGGGGTGAGCCTATTGCCATAAACCAGGCACAAATCCAGGCTCCGTGGCTGCTACCGAGAAATTCCTGATACCTGAACCCAATAATCTGACCCGAGAATCGAACCCAGGACCTCATGCTCAGAAGTCGTGCTTGCGACCACTCGACCAACGAGGCAGTCTCACACATACACATCAAATCTTCACGCGAACGAAGTCATGGGCAACAGCTGGTATAAATTATAAAACAAGAAGAACCAAAAGTTGAGCTCTGTGGGATTCCCATTTTTACTATAGATCCAAGAGAGCTGTCTTCAGTGACGTCAACTCTCTGAATCCTTTAGTTAAGTAAGCAGTAATCAGATCTTAGAAAGGTGTAACGGATCCCATTATCGTGGAGTTTCCTGATCAATGTTTCATAAAGAACACAATCGAATGTATTTTGTGACTTATAAGCCAAAGATTTGTAACTATTTACCCATCATCAGTTTATAGAGACCCCAATGTGATCACGGTGACAAACCCTGACGGAGATTTGCCAGGCACGCAGAAAATATTATATTATTATGGGCACAATGTGCCCTTTATTCTCATAGTACTATAGCACGGCAATATGACAACGCCGAGAAAAGAGCGAAAGAAGGCAGCATAGCGAAGGCAGGACCAACGGCTTTACATGGCTTCCTTTGCAGGTCTCGTCACATTACCAACTTCCAAATTCCAGGCTGCTTCTGAAAAAATCCTAATATTAAAACCGAATAACACTTTTCTCGCCCCGAGAGTTGAAGTCTTTATACAGTACTTCTGTAATAAGATAACAGCATTATTGCCACGTGGCAATGTTGCTTTGTTATCGTGTTTATTTATTGTTCAGGCACGGGCCTAATCATGAACAAATCTAACATAATAAATGGTTATTTTATCAACATCGTTTGGTTAGATTAGCATCATTTGTTTATTTATTAAAACTTTATGCACAAGTTAAAACAAACTGTACAAAGGTGGACTTAATGCCTTGGGCATTTTCTACCAGTCTACCTTAATGCGATGCAGAGACAAGATAAAGTAGGTGCAATAACAGAAAAAAAAGACTAGAAAATATTTATAACTAAAACATATAATAAAGGACGATGACCAAATTTGTATGAGACCCGTCCCCCCCCCCCCCCCCTCCAACAGATCTTTCGTATGTGCTAGTAAGTTCATAAGGCTTTATAAAAAGACTAGCTAGACTAGAAAAATGTAATTAATGCACAGAAATAAATATAGAAAATAATAAAAATACTTAATATATGGTAAATACTTAAAATATGGTTTACAAAAAGTTATTTTGTGCCAAATGTGTGTGTGGGATTTCCGAGAAAAAACACTAATTAAAACATGTTTATTCTCGGAAATCCCATACTTTTGAGATGTCTCCATAATAATAAATTATCACCTTGCTCAGATGTTTTGACTGAGATACATTTTAAATCTGTTGGTCGGCGTAAGGGTTGGGGGGACGTTTTGACGCATCGCCCTTTATTGTACCTTTAAATTTATTTTAAAGATGTCATTTTGATGAGAGAATTTTATATCATGACTACTATTGATGCCAGGAGATAATTAATGAATATAGTTATTGTAGCATAAACATTTAAAATAATTAGGTAATTGGAAATGAAATGTTAATCGTTTTTAAATTGAAAAATAAAAAGCCCCGACAAATAAAAAATATCTTAAAAACCTATTTCACCATTGAAAACTCTAAGGGGCATACGTGTGGGTCCACTACCAGACAAAGACCTGTGAGTGAGTAACTTAAATCTTAGTCGATAGCGCACATAATCTTGCCTCAAAAAGATTAAGTGCTATTTTTTTTTTTTTTTTTAAATATGTCTAAGTTTTTTTATAAAAAGGAAACAACAATTAAATACAGGATTTTGTTACATGAATCGAATGTTCAATTTTACTAAAATATTTTAGTGCTGATGATGATGACTAAATAGCTTTTAAGTTATCATATCGTCTTTATATTCATTATAAAATGAAATTACTTATCACTGCTAACGTCAGTGTCTTTTGAGAGTTGTAACCATGGAGCACAAGCAAGAATCGCTGCGGAAATTATTGAACAAAATCGCTAAAGAACATAAGTATGAGAACTATGAAATGATCATAAATGAAATATTTAGCGGGGGAGCCAACTACACGTCAACACTATTTGCAGTGATCATAAGAGAAGAAAATAAAGAAGATCTTCATTTATTTGCAAAAATTGCTGCATTTGGAGAAGATATGCGCAAAGAGATGCCGATAGATTTCTATGACACTGAACGATTCGCTTATACGAAACTCGCGAAAATGTATGCATAGAGGAATAAAACGGAGTACCAGGAGCACAGACTGTTCTTTACCAAGTGTTTTGGTTTTGATGCCGGTAGAAACCAGGATATATTGATCTTAGAGAATTTATTGGCACTTGGATATGGTACTCACGACAGATTCACTTCCTTTGATTGGAAGTACGCCTTCACCGCAGTAACAGATTTGGCGAAAATGCACGCACTGTCCTTCGCATTAAGTAAAAGTAACCCAGCAGAATTCGAGAAGACTTTGGAAGTTTTGAAATTTTATTGGAAAGAATCTGAAAATATGGATAACGTGGTGAAAAACATGTCAAGCCTTGCGTTTGACAATGTTAATCCCAACTACAAAGATGCTTTAGAAAAGTTTGTGGAGAATAAGCCACCTCCATTTCAAATGACCGAAGCTATCCGTAAAACTGTAATAATACATGGAGACTTTAGAGGGAATAACTTGCTGCACAGAGTACGAGAGGTAAGTTTTTATGTCTAATATTTATTCATCTTTATATCACAACAAAACTGCTACCGTACAGTAAACATCTAAGTGAAAGTCCTCTTCACAAAATTATTCATTATGTGTATTTAAAATGTGTACCTGAATCGGAATTATAGACAATATCGATCCAATAAGTTCCTAGTATCGAACAGTGCAGTGATTTAGTTGATACATCGTGTGATTGTTGGATATTGATCAATATTTGTTAATTTTCAATAACTAATTACCGTCATTAACTGTTTACCCAAAGTGTTTAAAAAACGCGTAAGCGACGCCGTATACGGCGGACTTACGACCTTCTTCTCGCGAGCTTACGCTCGCACGCTCCAGTGCCGGCAAAAGGTTGGATTGTTTTTATTTTAATACTTCGACGAGCAAAAAGTAAACAAACTGCAGCCTAATTACCATTGTGGCTCATCGGGTTGTGAATTTATTGTCATGGCTACGTCAGCGTCATGGGGATGCTGCACCAGTGTAAACAAAAAAGATAACGACCAGTCTATTACTTGCATGAGATGTAATTTGAATTATCACTTTGTTTGCTTATCTTTACCGAACATTCCTGCCGTCTCCGATGAATATTGTAAATGGATGTGCTTGAGTTGCACTAATCTTGTTCCTAACCCTTCGAATAAAGACTGCTCGCAATGTGTCAACCACTAGAGGTAATAAAAGGCCAGCCCTGAATTCCCCCCCCGAGAATAATTCGGTGACTAGCGATGATGTGCGAGAAATAGTGCAAGACGTCATCAAAAGAGAGCTCGCTGCTATGTTACAACAATTAAATAACTCAATTGTTAGTATTATCAACAAGGAGTTGGAACCAATAGGGAAAGAGGTGAGGGAATTAAGCGTATCACTAAATTTTCATACTAAACAATTTGAGGACTTCCAATCTGAGCATGTTGCCCTAAAGAATACTGTGAGGGAATTGAAGGAAGAGAATACCCAATTGAAAGGGTCTAACTCAGAATTGTGTCAGCGTCTTAATTACCTGGAGCAACAAGCGCGGTCCAACAACCTTGAGATTCAGTGTTTTCCTGAAAATAAGCAGGAAAACCTATATACCGTCGTTAAGCAGCTAGGATCTGTAGTCAAATGTGAATTGAAGGATAGCGATATTCTACACTGTACCCGTACAGCGAAGCTCCAAACCGATAGTTCTCGTCCTCGGTCTATTGTGGTTCAGCTCGCCTCACCAAGAACACGGGATCAGCTGCTCGCTGCCGTCATAGATTACAACAAAACCAATAAAAACAGCAAGCTTAATAGTACAGACTTTGGACTTGGGGGTAACAAGTCCCCGATTTATATTGTCGAACATTTATCATCATCTAATAAATCTCTTCATGCTGCTGCAAGGCTGAAGGCAAAAGAAAAGGGGTATAAGTATGTCTGGGTGAGAAATGGCAAGATTTTTGTGAGAAAGGCTGATGGCGAAGGACATGTTCTGATTAAGAATATGGATACTCTAAATAAGATAATTTAATATTGTAAACTTTTTTCTATTCGATCCTAGGAATGCTATATAGAATAACTTAAGAACTAAAATTCAAAGGCTTAAAAATATATTACCAAAATAGTCGTGTCCTACGAACAAAGACCCATGTTTTCTATCGGAATTTATGTTGTAACGACTTTGATGTAATTATACTGTCAGAGACTTGGCTTAATAGTTCTGTTCTGAGCAACGAGCTGTTCGACGACAGGTACGTAGTCTATAGAAGGGACAGGGAAAGTACTTTAGCTGGCGGGAAAAAAGAGGGTGGAGGAGTTCTGATAGCTATTAAGAAGAGCATAAAGTCCAAACGCGTAAAAGACTGGGAAAGTAATTGCGAAGATCTCTGGGTTTCTGTAGAACTACCATGGACACGAACAGTCAGTCGAATAGCTCTCTGCGCAGTATACTTGCCTCCGCCAGTGCGTCGTAGTACTTTGGAGCATTTTGTAGATTCTTGTAATGCGGTATTTGAACAAATAACTGACTGTGACGTTTGTCTCGTGGGTGATTTTAACTTGAGTGGCATCGATTGGAAATGCGTGGGTGACACTGGGAATAACGTTGGACTAAACAGTATTAATGAAATTTTGATGGATTTTGCTTGTGTTAACATGTTGAAACAATGTAACTTAATTATGAATGCCGCTAGTCGTATATTGGATCTTGTGCTCTCGACAATACCACTATGTTCTGTACAAAAAAAGCATGTACCCTTTAAGTAATGTGGATCAACAGCATCCCCCTCTAGACATTGCTATTTCATTTGACAGGGTAGCAAGTCTCCCCTACAACATAGGAAAGGCGACTCCTGACTTCCATAGGGCGGATTATCAAACAATTCGTAATTTCTTAAAGGAGATGGATTGAGATTCACTATTCGGTGAACAAAGTGATGTTAATGAGATGCTGGAGGTATTCTATGATGCTCTAGGTGCTGCAATACAACAATTTTTGCCATTACGTAAACCTAAAAACCGAAAATACCCGTCATGGTTTAGCCGTAAGTTGATTAGAATATTGAATGAAAAAAATAAGATTCGAAAGCGTTTTAAGAAGTATAAGAACCCATTAGATGCAATAGAGCTCAAACTAATTAGTAGACGATGTGAAAATCTCGCGTCTACTTGTTACAGGGATTACACAAAACGTCTAGAAGACGAATTGGCATCTACCCTAAGTTACTCTGGACTTATTTGAAAGCTAAACGAGGAGGTTCAAGTGCTTACCCCTCAACCATGACCGATGGAACTACCACTGCTTCTGACGGGTCTAAAGCATGTGACCTCTTTGCAGGTTATTTCTCGTCTGTTTACAGTCTAGATGATAGTAGTGATGTTGAATACAATTCCCAATTCATGCAACTTTTGGAAAATAATAGTTTGGGTCTAACTACCCCCGTTATTTCTTGTGAATCTCTCCACAAAAAACTGAAAAGCCTGGATCCAAAAAAAGGGGCTGGGCCAGATGGAATACCTCCAGTATTCATTATTGCATGTTCATCTGAGCTGGTTTACCCACTTATGTTGATTTATCACAAGTCATTGACGACAGGTATTTTTCCATCAAAGTGGAAAATCGCAAAAGTGGTTCCGGTTCACAAATCGGATGACAAAGACGTTGTAACCAATTACAGGCCTATATCAATATTATCTTCGTTTGCCAAGGTACTGGAGTCACTGTTATGCCCTTATATTCAGAATCATTTAAAGAAGTTTTTAAGCGACCATCAGCACGGATTTGTTAGAACCCGTTCTACTAGTACAAATCTAGTCCCTTTTACAGAACTTCTTATAAAGGCTATTGATGCAGGCCATCAAACTGACGTTATTTACACGGATTTCAGCAAAGCGTTTGACAAAGTATCCCACAAAATCCTTATGACTAAGTTGCGTGCCTATGGCATCTCTGGATCCCTTCTGGATTGGCTAGATTCGTATTTAACGGATAGATTCTTCTTTGTTGTCGTTAATGGTTATCAGTCAACCCTGCAATTCGTTTCTTCCGGTGTTCCCCAGGGCTCGCACTTAGGGCCAATTTTGTTTATTTATTTTATAAACGATGTTTCACGGTGTTTTCTACACTCAAATTTTTTTATGTACGCTGACGATTTAAAATTTTTGAGAATTACCAAGTCTGATGATGATCCATTACAACTTCAAAGTGACCTCAATCGTCTCGTTCAATGGTGCGACAGTAACAAAATGGAACTGAATCCCAAAAAATGTTACCATGTTAAATTTACAAGAAGGAACATTCCAATACGCAGTAGTTACCACATATCCGGAGTTGAAATTAAGGAAGTTGAAACAATAAAAGACCTCGGTGTACTGTTTGACAAGAAGTTAACTTTCACACCACACCTCGATAGTATTATAAATAGAGCTTCGAAAATGTTAGGGTTCGTCTTAAGAAATTGTAAAACCTTTCGTCACAACAGAACCAAAATACTGCTGTATAACAGTCTCATTCGTAGCATCCTGGAATACAACAGTGTAGTTTGGCGTCCTCACTACGCCACACATTCATTGCGAATTGAACGAGTCCAGAAACGCTTCGCTTGGCACCTTGCATTTTCCAATGGTATCGCCAAAAAAATACATTCTTACAATAAAAGACTGAAGCATTTTAATATGACCTCACTAGACAGACGTAGACATCTAATGGATGCAATGTTTGCCTACAAAATTTTTAAACATAAAATATACAGTCCTAGCTTACTTGCCCTTTTCAGTCTTCGTGCACCCTCTAGAATTCCGCGTAGTGCCATCACACCTCTTTGTACACCATTTAGAAGAACAGTTTTGGGAGCCAATTCGCCTGTTGCAAGAATGTGTAAGGCAGTAAATGGCTACAGTGATGTTATTGATCTCCACTTTGACTCTCTTGCTAAACAAAAAGCCATCCTTAATCATTTAACAAACAACCCCTAATCATAATCATAATCAATTATTTCGTTGTGTCAATTTTACCACAGTTATTAATTATTAATTTTAATTTTTTTTCTTCTTTATGTTTAACAATGTACCAATTTTATCAATGTTATAATTTTTTTCCTTTTTTTTAATGTTTAAAAATTTACCAATTTATCAATTTTTATTATCGATTTTATTTACCAATTTTATTCAATGAATTTTAATTTTATGTCGACCTTTATTTATAATTTATCAATTTTATCAATTCACCAATGTAATATAATTTTAATTTAATTTTTATCTATTTACCAATTTTGCAATTGTCATAAATTAATCAATTTTATTTTTAATCAATTTTGTCATAATTCTGTTTTTCACTATTTCTAATTTTCATTTTATTTAATTGAATATAGGAGCTTAGTACTTACTAAGCTTGTTTTTCCTAATTTATTGTTTTGTGCATGTGGTGTTTACCTGTAAGTAATTGTTGCGCTGTAAATTAATTTTAAGAACGAATTATGTCGCTGTATCCAGTGTGAACAATTGTTGGTAGACCAAATATAATAAATAAATAAAATAAATAAATAAATTATTCAAACGTTTTGTTGGTCCGCCACACCATATAAATTTAGACACTGGAAAATCGACCGAAGTGCACACCGGACTCGCATCTCGCACGCCAAGACGTTGTCCCAATAAAGCACGATCACTCTAAAATTGCGCGAATACACGATCTCCTCTTTGTAATATTCGCTCGGTAACAAAGATCGCGTATCCTAATAGGACTGTCCTAAGACAAAAGAAAACGATTAATTTCAATTAGTGAACCTAACCTCTGTCATTTGTGTGGGTCTATCTGCAGTTAAAATTAAATATAATCGCAATGCTCACTGTTTCTTTTATCAGGACGGCAAGTTGGAAATCAAGATCTTAGACCTTCAAACCCTGCAAGGAGGCAGCCCTGTGTGCGACCTGATCTACTTCATCTTCACCGGCTCCGACGAGGAGTTCCGCGCCAAATACTACGAGAAACTGCTCGACCACTACTACACGGAGATCAGTGCCGCCATGAAGAGACTGCACCTCGACCCTGAGGAGACGTTCTCCAGGGAAGATTTTGAGTTCGAAATGAAGGAGGTAACGATCGCTTTATGTCTGTATTTAGTTTACTATGATGAGCCTGCAACTAAGTATGTGTAAATTATTTCATTACCATTGCAGATCTTGCATGCTTTCCAGAACCGTTTTTCAGGAAAACATGTAAGTTTCTCATTTGAAATATTTAATAGTGATAAACTACTTTATAATTTGCTGACTGCAAAGAATACCGCTTGGCTCCTGAATACCGAAAAATTAACTTTTTATAATATTATTTTTCCAGAAAATGGCGTATGGGCTTTTGGTAGCAGTGTTTATGTTACCTATAGTCACAGTTGACGGTGAGGACGCACCCCAAATAAACGAGTCTGCCGAGGCCTCTGCCTTTAGCATTGATAAAATTGATAACCTCTACCCAGAGAGACTAAACGGAGTCGTCAATGACTTTGTAAAGTGGGGCATTCTTAAATAATAGCATGGATAATTTAACCTTATAGAGAATAACCTGTATAATAAAGTCGGAGAATGAAAGGGTTGCCAACCAACTGAAGCTACTTTTATGAATAAATTTTTGTACTTAATAATACCAATTATAATATCATAAAAGATGAGAAAAAGGGTTGAATATATTTATTATGATAGCAAAAACACGTATTTAAAAAAAAATACATTTAGCCAAATTTTGTATTATTTACCTTTTTTTCATAGCCAATGTAATTCACACTTGAATTCTATTAAGTATGTGAATGACTCTGCTGGTACCAATTAGCTCTCAAACAACCAATACATACAAACATAAAGTCACTCCTTTTTCCCATATGGGGGCAGACAGAAACGAAAGAATGTCACCATATTACGATCTTTGCATTCTCCTTGCGCCTCGTCCACGTTCATACAGCAAATATACAATTACTCGAACACAAACTCGAAGCATTTATTTCAATAAGACTATTGTGATAGATGGAAAGACGAAGTAGAGGCAATCGCAGGAAAAGACTGGACAGACGTCATCAAAGATTGAGAAAATTGGCATTCTCTGGAGGAGGCCTTCACCCGAAAAGGGGTCCAATTAGCGTAATTATTATTCCTTCATTTATTTTCTTTACATATTATATACATTTTTAAATATTTTTAGTAACAAAGATTATATAAAAAACATTTAAAAATATAGCAAATAGCAGCCCACCGGCATCGGGAACAGGGTCCGAGATACCGATGGTCAGGGCTCTTGAGAGAGGAACCTCCTAACAATACGCGCCGTGTCCAGAAGTACTGCTTTCTGAATCAAGCCCTTGGTCCAGCTGCCTAGCGAGAGCTTCCTCAGATATTCGTCGAGGCTATTGGCATTGGCCGACACGACTATCGGCACAATGACTGCTGTACTCACGTCCCACATGTCGACAACCTCGTGAGCCAAATCTAGATATTTGAATTGTTTATCTTTCTCTGCTTTCACGAGGTTCTCGTTATGCGGAACCGTTATATCAACAATCATTGCGCGACGCACCAATCGATCTATCACCACAATGTCAGGCTTATTGGCAACAATAGTCCTGTCAGTGATGATAGGTCGATCCCAATACAACGTGATATTACCATTATCGAGAACTGGGTCGGGCGCATACTTATAGTATGGCACTTCTGATTCCACAAGGTTGTACTTCAAAGCAAGTTGCTGGTGGATTATCCTGGCAACGAGGTTGTGTCTATGCAAGTACTCTCCGTTAGCCAGACGAGAACACCTAGAAATAATATGTTGGATCGATTCTCCCGGACGGTGGCATGCCCGACATATGTCAACCGTGCCATCCTTCACAATTTATTTCCGGTAGTTATTCGTCATCATAACTTCGTCCATTATTGCACAGACAAAACCTTCGGATTCCCCAAATAGGTCACCGAAGCGCAGCCAAGATACGAACGCTAAGAAGACTACATGGGGCCCATGTAGGGCCCGGTAAAAGCGTCCGTGAAGTTCCTTGCCCTGCCATACCTCTTTGCGGTCATTAGTGTATAATACTCTAGGCTTGCGCCAGTTCTCGTTAGCCAGGGAGATCGGGGTGAGGCCCTTGTCCACTGAGACCACATCTCGATGCATCCCCACGTCGACTTCTAGGAAATATTCCTTGAGACTGCATACCTCACGGTTGTGCAGGGTCTTAGCATTTAAGAAGCCATGACCCCCACACTTCCGCGGGATATACGGCCTCATCACCGACGACCGTGGGTGATGCATTCGATTTGCGGTCAGCAGTGCGCGGACCCTCCTATCCAGGGCATCAAGTTCCGTCTGAGTTCATTTGGGTATGCCGAAAGAATACATCAAAACCGGCATGACCCAACCGTTGAAGGCGCGCACCATTGTTCCCGCCCGAATGAAGGCTATTCAATACCTCCTTCAGGCGACCGAAGAAGCGCTCTTTCAACGATTGCTTCATGTCAGTTACGTTAATGCCTAACGCTTCCGACATACCCAAATATTTATAGCTTTCGGATGAGGAGAGGGATCTCAGGTGTATGGAATCCGAGAGCTGAATTCCCACGGATTCCATAATCTCCCCTCGCTTTACATGCATGACTGCACATTTGTTCACACCAAATTCCATCCTAATGGCGCTACTGAAGGTTTCTGTTACCTTCAGTAGATCCATCAGTTGCAAATTGTTGGGGGCAAAGAGTTTCAGATCGTCCATGTAAAGAAGGTGAGATATGACCCGACCACCTCTCCTCAACCTATAGCCTAGACTTGAACCCTCCCGCAATGTGCTGAGAGGGTTCAAGGCTAGACAAAACCACAATGGACTCAGACTATCACTCTGAAATATACCGATCCTTATCGGTTCGCTGTTCCCCTGGATCTGTCGACATCCTGGATAGCGAAGAACCGTTCTCCAGTGCCCTATACATGACACCAGGAAGGTACGCAGAGTTGCATCTACTTTATACAACTCCAGCACCCTCTTGAGCCATGTATGAGGCACAGAATCATAGGCTTTCTTGTAATCTATCCAACATGTAGACAGATCCCTTCGGGAGCGGCGAACCTGTTGGATAATGGCCATATCAAAGAGGAGCAGCTCCTTAGTACCGCGGGACCCATTCCTACATCCATTCTGAGAGGCAGACATGATAGAATTAGTCTCAATATGTTGGTTGATTTTAGCTCTCAAAATGGATGTAAGAACTTTATAGACCGTTGGAAGACAAGTGATTGGTCTATAATTTTTGGGCTCCTGAGTACTACCTGATTTATGGAGCAGGTGGGTAATTCCTGTCGTCAAGAACTGGGGCAGCGACCCTGACTCTAAGGCTGATTGAAACTGGGATGCCAAGCAAGTGTGCGATCTTTGGAACCACTTAATCCAGAAGTTGTGCAGTCCGTCCGGTCCTGGAGACTTCCAGTTAGGTAACGGACTGACTGCACGAGCTACGTCTTGTACGGGCTGATGATGATTGCCCGCATTTCTGGTATTGGATCACACGCTTGTTCAACCTCCCGGGTCCAATCGCCCTCAGTGTGACTGACAGGCACCGACCAAATGCTGCGCCAGAATAAACACATGGCGTCACCATTGGGCAGACGCGTGTCAGTCACACCTTGGTCTGGTCGCTCCCAAGCCCGATATACCCACCTTTCATCGCTTTGGAATGTGCGATTCTGATTGTATCGCTCCACTCGCCGTTTGTACCGACGAATACGGCTTGCCCATGCACAGATCTTCTGCTTCAGGAAGTCGATACGCTCTGTGACGCGGGCTAATTAATCTCGAGAACTAATATCAGTTCCCGAGAATGCCCGCCTCACAAAGCGCATCACTCTAGGACGAGTATTGCCCTCCCTGAAGCAGATTAACTCCTCCTCCTCTTACTATAGGTACTCGTTCCAAATTATTTAATTCCATTTTCGTTTTTTTTTGTCTTGTATTCTGACTGTCCAAAACATATTTAAAACAATTAAATTTATCGAAAAATATATAAAATTATTGAATTGCAGAAAAAAAAATGCGTCACTTTGACACCCGGGCCCTTATTATTATTTACTTTTATACGTTACACAATTTCCATAATAATGTTATAATTTGTATAGTTTATAATATTGCATGTTTTAATCAATTCAATATGGATTATTTAATTTGAATTATTTTGTCATAAATTTTAATCTATTAACCATTATTTCATGAATGCTATCACTAAAATTTAATTTCATATATTACACTTTTGTAAATAACAATCAATTCTAATTTCGCATGACTAAGATCAAATGTTGTTATTGTAATATAATTTTAATACGAGTAGGTAATGGAATAATAGTATATTTTATAACGAGGGACTAAATGAAGCCATAATATAATATAGGGAGTCAATGAAACCGAGGGTATATTAGGTTGGCGTTTAGTCTCGAGGTGCAAACTGTACTTTTCACTTTGAGTGCGAGAAAAATAGTCAATTTAGTACAAAAACATTTAATAAATATTCTTATTCCTCCAGTCCATAAAACTTTCGTAAGGTTTTTAGGTAAATCTTTCCCGATTTTGGCGGAAAAAGATTATCTAATAAGTCTTTTGCTCTTTGCTCGACGTCAAACTCTTCACTGTCACTGGACATTCTTAATTTTATTTAAAACTGAACAAATTTATACTTAAAAATTCTGTTTTTTTTTTTTTTTTGGCTTACAAACTAAGGATATTACACATTAAATGAACAGACACTAAGGGCACCCCCTGCGGGGTTCGGGCCTAGGCTTAGTGCGTCATTGAGGGGGGGGCAACTAGAGTTTGGCTGGGTCGGATTATTTAATGGGGAATTTAACGTTACATGCTCAGCGGCGCGGGCTGGCTCGTCGAGCAAGGGTCGGTCGGTGATGTTACGGGGGGGTCGCGGTGGGCCTCGGCGGCGGGGCCGGAATCGCGGTCGGTATTTGTTCTTGTACTTACGTAGTGTACTAGTTTCCCTACAGCTCTCTTGAAGGAGGGTGATGGGGTCATCGGGTTGGAGGAGGGTAAGGTGGGGTCTCCTAATCCTACTTATGTTGGAGGGGGCGTATCGGGCGGCCGATGCGATCAGCGGGTTGGGGTGCCTTTCGGCTGAGTCGAAGAAACGCTTTGTGAGACGTTTCATAAACTGTCTGACAGTCGGAATTTTAAGGTCGACATGGAGTCGTTCATTCCTAACGAACCACGGGGCGTCCGCGGCTCGTCGGAGAAATCGATTCTGAAGGGTCTGCATCCTGTGGAGGAGGTGGGGCTTGACATGTGCGAACACGGGGCACGCGTAAGTCATGATGGGCCGAATGCACGCGATGTAAATACGCAACTTGCACCTAAGTGACAACTTGCTGCGAGCATTCAGCACGGAATGGAGCCTTCCGAGAGCGAAGGCGGCAAGGGCTCGTGCGGCCCTTATGTGCTCTCCGAAGGAAAGGCGTCGGTCTAGGATGACCCCTAGGTATTTGGCTCGCTTCTCCCAAGGGATAGGCTTGCCGAACATAGAGATCGGTCGGATGGCGGATGTGGTGGAGTGGCGAAACCTGCTGAAGAGGACCGCCTGGCTCTTGTCGGGGTTGACCTCTATCCTCCATCTCCGGAACCAAGCGCCTAGTGCGTTTGCGGAGGTTTGGAGAACGCGGGTAATATTATCTGTGCTCCAGCCTGAGTAGTAGATGGCAGTGTCGTCAGCAAAAAGTGCTAACTCAGCCTTTCTACTCAGGGGCATGTCGCTGGCGTATAGCGTGAAAGCTAGGGGGGAGAGCACAGAGCCCTGAGGGACTCCTGCGCGGATCGGATGTGGGGCGGAAAGGGCACCTTCGATGCGGTACTGGAAGGTGCGATTCGACAGATAGTCTCGTAGGATGAGCACGAGCCGATCCGGCACACCGAGCTGGTATAGCTTGTATATCAGCCCGTTGTGCCAGACCTTGTCGAATGCTTTCGCAATATCGAAGAACAGGGCACCAGTCATCAGGCCTCGCTGGTAGCGGGCGCTGATATGCTCGACTATACGGTGCACCTGCTGGACACAAGAGTGTCTAGCCCTAAAGCCAAACTGCTCTTTCGGTATGAGACTCTTTGCTTCGGCGTAGTCTTTGAGACGCTTATAAATAAGCTTCTCGTAGACTTTGCCTAGAACATTGAGTAAACTAATGGGGCGGTAGCTAGTGGGGGAGGACTTCGGCTTGCCCGGCTTGGGAATGCCGATGACAATGGCCTGTTTCCACGACTGTGGAAACATGTTTTTGGCTAGAGCACCATTGAAGATGGCGGTCATTAGCACTATGAGTACGGGGGGGAAAAGTTTAAACACCCTATTGGTGATGCCGTCTAAGCCAGGGGCTTTCCTCGGTTTGAAGTTCCAGTTTTTTCTTTTATACCAGTCACAGATTAACAATTTATCTTGCTGAAAAACCATGGAACTAAAACTCTCAACATTTTCGCAATGAAGATGGTCCACACTCAATAGTATATTTACTGGCTGTTGGAGTTTGTCTACGTCACATGAAGGAAATTAAAAAACTAATTACTTTTTACTCCTTAAGGACTAAAGTGGTCACTTTAGTCCCGCTTCGTAGGGCTATAATGGCGTACTTTTAGAGCATGATAAGTGAAAAAGTCTTTTTATTTATTACGTGCACTTTCGAATGTTAGAAAAACAAAAAAAAAATGAAGCTACAGTCACAGTCACAAGGCATAATAACTTGTGAAAGTGCTTTAGTTGCCCATTCCAAAGCGTGGAGAAGAATGGGCAACTACAGCACTCTCTTTTAAATCAAAATATTGTTACAAAATCGTGGTTACATCATTAATGTTGAGATTATACGATAAATAAAAAAAATAAACAAGGAGTAATTTGGTAACATCCGTAATAAATAGCTTTTAATTTTTAACCAACTTCCAAAAGGAGGAGGTTATCAAGTCGTCAGATTTTTTTTTGTGTGTTTGTTCAGCGATATCTTCGCCAATTGTGAACCGATTTCGATGATTCTTTTATTGTTTGGTAGAATATTGTTTCGCGGTGGTCCCCTTAAAATTGGTGAAGACCTGATGCTGATCTTTGGAGATATACTATGGAACTCTTCAAAAATAGACGGCAAATCTGTCGTGACAATATTGTAACCGACTTCAAACAAAATGAGGAGGTTCTACGTTTGACTGTGTGTCCCGTATGTTCACCGATTTCTCCGCTAATTGTGGACCGATTGTCAAAATTCTTTTTTTATTCGAAAGCCCACAACAAAGTCTACTGAGGTGGTCCCGTTGTCAGAAAGTTAGAATCTGATGATGGGGAAACCCCAGGGAAATCGAGGGCAACCCTGACATTTTACTATGTTTTTCATATAGGTACTTTCTAACAATATTTGTACCTGATAATCATTATCTCAAGTTGCTGAGCTGATGATGGAAGGTATAAGTCAGGATCTGATGCTGATCTTCGGAGATGTACAATGGAACGCTTCATTAATAAACAGAAAATCCGTCGTGATTGCTGCAATCGCTTGGATGTTTATTTTTTACACAATATTAGAACATAACATAACGCCTGTATGCTCTGAGGGAGTACGCAGATCTGTACAGTACACCCAGATTTCGACAGTTAGGTATGATAGCGATATAAGTTACACTTTATTGGGGATAAGCCTATTACCATGAATTGTGTTGTTAACAATGTAAAATATATGTATAGCAAATATATATGTAGAATATTGCAACTAAAAAAGGAAAAATAAAAAACCTTTTTTGCAAAAAATGAAACCAAACCGATAGATTATAATTAGGTAAGTAGATATGTCGAGATAATATATGTATTAGGTCACATCGGGCAATATATAAATAAAAAATTAGTAAAAAAACTTTTTTGCAAAAAATACTCGAATAATCGGTGACTTTTTACCACCGACTTCTGAAGCTAAAGTTATATTTCCACGTTTTTTTTTGTTTTTGAAGTCGGTTTTATTTTTTGCAAAAATGTTTTTTCATTAATTTTTTATTTAGATATTGCCCGACTTGACCTAATATATTATCTCGACATACCTACTTACCTAATTATAATCTGTGTACTTAATCAAATCAAATATATCGTTCTAACTGTTTATTTATTTATTTTTTATTTATTTATTAAAACTTTATGCATATAATGTACAAAGGCGGACTTAATGCCTTGGGCATTTTCTACCAGTCTACCTTAGGGTGATGCAGAGACAAAACAGTAGGTGCAATAGTATAGAAAATTGCGAAGACAAAATAAAACTGTTCAACGCAAGTAACTTGTAACTAAGTGGGTATATACATGTGGAAACTTGTAATTAGCAATTGTCCCTACTTATGTTTAATATTGTTATTAGTCTCTAAGCTTTCTTTAAGATTAAATAAATAAATAAAGACGTGCAAGTTAAGAGCGTATTACATGGCCTCTTTGCAACATTTGGCGACTCACTGTATGCGTGCGGTTACTTTGAGCAAAGCGATTCCTTTCGTCAGTCGCGGTCTCCAGCTTCCGAAGAATCTAACGTATGGTATTTTAAAAGTAAATTGTCATGATTAACTTTATTATTTTTCATAGAGCGTTATTTACTCATGACATCAGCTACTTACGTTTAAGTTAGAACTAAATCGAAGTGTCGCCTTCATACAATGTATTAGGATTGTACTTTAAGAGATAAAATAACATACCTAAACTACTAGCGTGTAACATCACGCTAGTAATCCCCGAAAAGTTATGCAGAGATGTAGGTACCTAATAGCTCACACAACATTTCGCTAGTTATGTTCAAGTCCCATGTAATAGGGTGCGAGCCTATTGCCATCCAGACTCCGTGGCTGCTATTAAAAATCCTTGATGGAAAAATTCAATAACAACTGGCCCGACGTTGGAATCGAACCTAGAACTTCATTGTCAGCAGTCGCGCTTGCTACCTCTAGAAGAACGAGCCAATCTATACTTAATATTATAAAGAGGGAACATTTGTTTGTAAGTTTGTATGTAGGGGGTAATCTCTGGATCTACTGAACCGACTTTGAAAATTATTTTATTAATAGGATGCTACATTAACCCCAGTGCTATAAGCTACATTTACTACGTGCCCGTGGAATAGTTTCCGACCAAAACGCGAGCGAAGCCGCGGGCAACAGCTAGTAAAATATACAACAAGAATTGTTATATTGGATCCGGGAGATCTTTCTTGTTTGATATGACATCAACTCTCTCAATCTTTAACTCAAATGTGTACTGTACTAAATGTGTTCTGAAGCATCCATAATTATGTTTAATGTAAGTGTTCTCCATCAATCATTCAAAATTGTAAACTAAAGTACAATTATCTGTTTTTTGGGAAATAAAGATATTATTTATTTTATTTATTTAAATAATAAAGTGTTTATTTTGGGGTTCATACTTGTCAGAGTGCCCTAATTGTATTACTGGGACCAATTTCGATGTAGACACACAGTTCAGCCTATTTGGTCGGAGTGAACGGAACGTTTCAACGTCAAGGTAAATATCAAAATGTTGTAATAAGGCGTAGTCGACGTAGCCCTGCTACGTGGGGCTTTTATTTCTGTTTGCAGGGCTTAAAGTAGTCGGGGTGCCCCAAGTCCTGAGCTCGCTTCGCTCGCTCTTGCATCCTAAGTTTTCCTTGCCACAATGCCTTGTTTATGTTAATGTGGTGTGTGTAAAACAACAAAAAAAACCCTGCCAAGTGCGAGTCGTACTCACAAGCATATAGGGTTCCGTAGCAGCAAACGATATAATAAAAATATTTTGAAGGCTCATTCATGTTGTTGGTATTGTACTACATTCAACAGCAAAACTAAATTTGTTTTTCATAGTATGGTACTGAAAAAGTTACTGCTGCAGTTTGATGAAAAAGTCCCATAACTCAAAAACTAAACATCAAATTTTATTCAAACCAATTTCGGTTGAAAGTTTTTTTTTACGTTCTACAATCTTACATATTTTCAGAATTTACCTCCTCGTACTTTAGAAATTAGAGGGATAAGAGGCATTTTGCCACTTTGGAAGTGTCTATTTTTCAAACGATTGATTTTGAGAAAAAAATGGTTTTACGAACCTTAATGTCATTTTTAAAGACCTATTTAAAAACACCCCGCACATATAGGATTGATAAAAAAAAATAGTTTCAGTTCCATGTATGGGGAGCCCCCATTATACTTTAATATTCTTATTTTTGTACAAACACGTAAAGCGGTTTACCTACCAAGTTTCAACTGTATAGTCCTAATAGTTTCGGAATAAAGTGGCTGTGACATACACGGACAGACATGGCGAATGTAAAAGGGTTACGTTTTTTGCCATTCGGCTACGGAACCCTAAAAATGGAGTACGAGAGACAAATTCGACTGTCTACATATTTTTATTTCCGAACAAACAATATTCGTTAAAAGATAATTCTATTGTTTGATAAGTTTGTTAAATAAAAAAGTGTGATTATAAAATTCATTGAACTGTATTTCTGTGAAATATGTTTCATTCAAGTAAATAGTCGTTAGAAAAATAATATTCGTAATAAAAAATACAAGAACCAAATATGCTATGAAACATCTTCAGCGACGCGAAATTCTATAATATTTTCGTCTGCGAAACAAGGGGACACCGTTAAATTATACATATGTACGGAAAATAAATAAAGGACATTAATTATTTATCTCACTACCACCTACCATCTACCTAATACCTACCTACCACCTACCGTAGAATATACATACATATCACAGACATATACTTATGTACTTGTAAGTAGGTACATATTGCTATGTACCTACTTACTGCACTTCATTCAAGGTCCACTTCCACTCTCTAAGTCTGTATAAACAAAGAAACTACAGCCATCCAAGCGACAGCCCTCCACAAACTAATGGACATCAGTTTGTGGAGGGCTGTCCCTTACACCTTGTATAGCTTTCAATGGCACATCTTTCCCTATAAAAAACCCTGAAAAGCAAATGTTTTGTCAAAAAATTGATTTGATAAGATTGCATTAATCATTCTGAATTATGCTGGATAACAGTGAGTTGACACTAACACAAATAGTCTATTGTTAATAAGATACCTACCAATGCTAATTATTTTGGTATCTTTTCTTTAGTTCCTTTAAATTATGATACGACAGGGGGGGGGGCGAAGTTTTATGTTGAAGTGATGATAAATATGCACTCATTTATTGATATTAATAATATTTCATAAACATAATTATAATAATTATGTTCCGGGGACCTCTTCGGAGAAACCGAAGGTTTTGTTTGTGCAATTATGGATGAAGCTATGATGGCCAAAAATTGCCGGAGATTAATTGTGAAGGACGGTACGGTTGACATATTATGTCGGGCATGCCACCGTCCAGGCGAATCAATCCGTCATATATCTCCGTTCTCGTCTGGCTAACGGAGAGTACTTGCATAGACACAACCTTGTAGCTAGGATTATCCATCGGAAAGTGGAAGGTAGGTGGAAGGTAGCTGGTAGGTAGGTGGAAGGTAGGTGGTAGGTAGCTGGTAGGTAGGTGGTAGGTAGGTGGTAGGTAGATGGTAGTAAAAGGTAGTAAAATACAAGGATGTTACGTACTACATCTCAGTGCGTTTTGATAGCAACCGTTGTCGATGTCTAGTCGAGTACAACCCTACCGCGTCCGACACGCGTCCGACACTCGTCCGACACGCGCCCGACCCGCGCCCGCTATCTGTGTGATTGGGACTTTAGAGGATGCGCTAGCCCGCGATAATTAATGTCAGTTATTTATTTTCGGTACATGTGTATAATTTAACCCCCTAAGTGTCCCCTTGATTCGCAGAGAGAAATTTATTCTGTATGAATTCATCTTTATACAAATTAATTAAATATTAATTTTAATGTAAAAAAAAAGCCCGCCGGTATCGGGAACAGGGTCCAAGCTACCAGCGGTCAGGGCTTGTTTGTTGCCGCTGCTGAATAGCTCAATCAAGACCACAATCTTGATTATTATTAAAAATACGTGACAAAAAAGCACCCAACGCGTGAACTTTCTATGACATCTGACATTTCGGTGACCTTGCGCTACATTAGCGCCTCTAGCGGCGAATTCACACGCGATAGGGCTATCGCAACGACGGAATGAGAGTCCCACAAAAATACGCGAGCCATGTTTGTTACAAAATATGTCCTCACAAGTCTTTAAAAATGTCGTTCGATACTCGTGAGCTTTTGTCACAACAATCTGGACCCCATTTAACAAGCCTCGAGTATAAACAAATTCGATTCGAATACTTTATCGAAATGTACTTAATTACACTTGCTGCTACGTTTTAACGGCACATGACATAACCAAAAACAACAAACTTAGAATTACCTTATCTTTATGTCCTGATATAAGAGGCAATAATAAAAACTAATACTTTTATAGTAGGTAACAGAATAATTATTAATCAGTTTATTTCAGATCAAATTGATCCAAACAATTGCAATGCAATTACTTCGTTAATCATCAGAACAACGTTTATCTAATTATCTTATCTTCGATAAAATAATTATAAAAAGAAACGAATTATATACTGTTTACATCAGTACATTTTGAAAGTTTGGTAGTCGTAACCATGGAGCACAAGCATGAATCGCTGCGGAAATTATTAATAAAGATAGCTGCAGAACATAAATATGAAGACCCTGAAATTATTATAAATGAACTCTCAAGCGGAGGAGCCAACTACACGTCTAAACTATTTACAGTGATCATTAGGGAAAACAATAAAGATGATCTTCATTTATTTGCAAAAGTCGCAACAATGGGAGAAGAATTTCGCAATGCTTTGCCTATAGATGGTTACAAAGGTGAACAATTTGCTTACACAAAATGGGCGAAAATCTACGCGTCTTTGGAGGAAGAAAACGGAGTGCCCGAGGAGCACAGACTAAAATTTACCAAGCTCTATGGCTTCGATCCCACCACCTACCAGGAGACATTGGTTCTTGAGAACTTATTGGCACATGGGTATGGTCCTCACAACAGATTCCAGTCTGTAAATTGGGAGTACGCTTCTTCAACAGTTGCAGACTTGGCGAAGATGCATGCGCTATCCTTCGCGTTTAGTAAACAATACCCAGAAGAATTCGAGAAGCTTTTGCCAGAATTAAAAATCGAATGGGAAGAATTTGGAAGTATGTATGATATGCTGCAGAAAATGACAATACTTGCGTTGAAAAAGGTCAAGCCTGAGTACAGAGGAGCGTTACAGAAGTTTTTGGAAACCCAGAGGAATCCATTAAGGATGTACGCCCCCATCCGCAGTAATGTCATAGTACATGGGGACTTCAGAGGAGATAACTTGCTACACAGAGTGCTAGAGGTTAGTTTATTGCATCATCTTATTTACACCAAATACTACGGCATGAAGATAATAATTGGACCAATGAAATAAGTGAGTAAATAACTCCAGTTCATGGCCAAATATGTCTTCAACTGTATAGCTTTGCAATAATTGACAAACTCAGCGTATACTTAATAATGTTTCCGTTTAACCCCAGAATGGCAAGGTGGATATCAAAATCGTGGATCTCCAGAGTCTACATATAGGCAGCCCTGTGTGCGACCTGATCTACTTCATCTTCACCAGCTCCGACGAGGAGTTTCGCGCCAAGTACTACGAGAAACTGCTCGACCACTACTACACGGAGCTCAGCGCCTCCATGAAGAGGCTGAACCTCGACCCTAAGGAGACGTTCTCCAGAGAAGATTTCGAGTACGAAATGAAGGAGGTAACGATCTGCTATTTAATAAAATTCTCAAAACGTTTAGTAATCAGAATCACTATGGAAGGATTTTCGAATATTAACCCTAAAAAGGAATTTAGTAGAGGATGAAAATTGGTGTGAAAGTTCGCCATTTCTGAAATTGGAATCGTGAAAGTTAATACTAATTACGACTATTACAGGGTAAAAGTTAATTTTAAATACAATAGCTTTTTTTTTAAATTGGTTTGCTAGTTGCTCTTTCAATGCTTCGAAGTTGGTGATACAATATCCCATAGTTGGAACCCTAAACGTGCGCTTAAGCGTGTCAAATTCTACATTCAAGCTTCACCTTACTACGAGTATGAAATATTAGGCATACAAAAATTACTTTTTTGTACTCATCTTTGTAATTAATAAATTCCCAGAAACTGACGCTCGGGCTCACTATGGCAGTGATGTTCTTACCAGTGATCACAATTGACAGCCAGGACGCGCCCGAAGTCAACGAGGCCCTCGATTTCGACACATTTAGCGTTGAGAAGACCAGTCCCCTGTACGTGAAGAGACTGAACGGGGTCGTAAATGACTATGTCAAGTGGGGCATTCTCAAATAATTGCATGGCAACTTGTCCCGATTGAGACATTGTGTCTATCTTTTATAGTCGGTAAACGAAAAGTAAGGTGTTATTTAGGGCAGTTTTTTATACATTGTATTTTGACTACGTATTACTAACATTTGGATTGAAACTTACATTTCGACAATGATATATATTACAATTTTGTTCAACCATTTCGTTCTGCTGCACAATTATTTGTCTTTGATAGTGTTGCATGTTCGAAAAATAAATAAATTGTACTATAATCGAAACTGTCAAATTATTTGTGTACCTATAACACACATGTAGTAACAAGCGTAGCGTAATCAAAATGTAAATTTTTTTTTTTGAAAAAAAAGTATTTGCTTTGAGGTGTGGGGCCGATTCTGATCGATCTGGGGCCCTACCCTGACGTTTAACAAAACAATCTTGTTACAGGAGACCCAAGTAGCATGACAAGCTGTTTAAAAGCTGTATTTTAGTTTATTTTTATACTTAACGCTGCTTATTGAGGTTCTATAAATGCTGTATAAGCGCTTATACAGACCTTGATAAGTGAAGAAAGTGCCCTCGTTATACAGCTTTTTGCGTTAGAAGAGCTGTATTGTAGCTGTAGAGCCATTGCAAAAGCTGTATAGTAGCTGTATAGGAGCTGTTACTTGGTATAAGGAGGAACCATTACACTCCAAATATTATCTTATAAATATCTTATAAAGATTAAAGTTTTAAATAGTAGTTTGAAGGTAATTACAAAATTATAAAAATAAACGAGAAACATTTTTTCGTACAAGTTGCATAGTAATTAAATGATTGTGGCGCATTGTTTATATTTCAAAGTGAAATCAAAAGTACAAGATAAATCTTGGAAATCAGATAATGTTAATTGGTAAATCAATGTGCAAATCAAATTTTACTGTCAATATGTGGTTGGTTGTAAAATTATCAAGGAAAAATAAAGAAAATTACCAAAGACGGGTTCGTAAGTGTTTGTTTAAAGGTTATAATATACATTTTAGTTGAAATAATAGATTTTAGGACACAGTGATCATTATTTTAGCTAATAATTATGAAACGACTCAAGCTATTATCAAATATTGGTTTAATTATATTTAAAAAAAATGTTTTAATTCGTTCTAAAATGGCGACAATTTCTTTTACAGCTTAGAGCTTTAGAGGATTCTATAATACAGCTTTTTGTATTTAAACAGCGTTATAAAATAATATTTTTATTATTTAGGCTTTAATGAGGTTCTGCATTCATAACTTATAATTCTGTTTAGAGATGCGTGTAAGAATTGATTATCCCTTAGCAAGTTTTAGTTTTGATTTGATAGTCTTGATTTTGATAGTAAAACGAATGTTGTGAAAATAAAACAATTACCTACGTTTTATTTATTATTCAAATCAATTTTCGGTTATTAAATTTTATCATGGAACAAACATTTTGTCATTTGTTTTTTGGATTTAGACGCTCATCGACTGCAAACTAATTTGTTCAGACATGTCGCGCCGATGCCTGGCTATTTTATCTCGCTCTGCGCTGTGAACATGATGTTTTGTTTATTTGATAATTATGTTCCTCCGGGCAAGCACGCACGCATTTCGTTTTGTTTTTATCCTTTGCTGCGTTATCATAACTAAAAAAGTTAGCAGCTCATTATATACTAAGTAAACTTATTGTGATGTGTCATTAATAGTTTGTTGTGTATATTGAATGTATTTTACGATATTTTTCAGGAAACTATGCCGTTTAAAATTATAGAAAATATAGAGAAAACGCAAAAAAGCCAAGTTTGTGAGAAACGAAAGGCGAGTTAAGATGGCCAAAAAAACGATTAGAAGTCAAGGATGAAGGCCTTCAGATAATAATTGGTCTACCTCAAAATGCTGTTTAAAATGGTCGTCATTATCGTCATATGAAGAAGCAATAAGAGAACTAGACCTCATGGTTCAATATAGCGACACTTATGACATTTTGAAAGTGAAGAAAGTAACTGTTGTTAGCAGTGAATGCCAGTGAAATCAAAATGAAGGATGTAACATGACTTTATCATTACGTGGTTGTGTGCAGAGTCAGACCAAGTGGGCTACAAAAAAAAAACAAATTTGGGTCTTAAAGACAATCACAGCCAACGTTTAATTATCTGCAAGAACATTTATTGTTTTTGCCACATTACATTGATTGTCTAAAATTAATTTTGATACTCTTGCGCCATCCCATCTTCCTAGCTCATCGTGCTGTGCTGGGGCTGCCGCTGCGGCTGCAGAGAACCTCAAGCAGCGTAAATATAGTAACCTCATTGGTAACTATATTTTCGAGCGGTTTGGGGTTGAAACTCTAGGACCGTGGGGTCCGAGCGCTCACAGCCTTTTCAAGGATATTTCAAAACGTTTAGTTGACACTTCCCGTGACCCAAGGGCTGGCTTTTACTTTGGCCAAAGGCTTAGCGTTGCCATACAATGTGGCAACGCCGCCAGTCTCTTGGGTACATTACCAGTTGACAGCGTTGAGGAGGAGTTTTTGGACGCAATTTTTTAAGTTTGTTGCTAGGTTATTTACTTTAGGTTATTTTAATTAATAAATGTAAAACTATACAATAAATATAAATATAAAAAAAAAAACAATCTGATTTACATCAGTGTTTTCCTGGATTCGTAAAGGGGTTTGAGCTTCAAACTCATTACGGTGGGGATCGACTGAAATTGTTGCCAACACCACAATGGATTCCAATTACAAACGGCTCAATATCAGGTCTTTAAAATTTAGTGAACAAAATTGGTTAAACCCTCTATTTGAGCTTTTAAATATGAGGAGACCGTCGAAATTGAACCCAGATTGGGCTATTTTCAAAAGAAACTTATTATTCATTCAACGAATATAAACTTCTTATTTAGGTAGAGCATAACTTAATAAACATGTTTTATTACTACACCGAAGTCGTAAGTCAATTCACCTAAAAGTTATTCAACGACAAAATATCCGAGATCACCCAGATTGGGGTATTTTTTTTTTGCTGGCTATTTAAAATAAACGCAATAACGAATAATTGGGTGATCTCCTTTAAAGTAATTTTAGTTGTAGCATCAATTCACTTTTCCAATGATTTCTTTAAAGATTAGCTAGGCCAGTACCCCTGTATTTACCTTATTCAATCGTTTTGATACGTATTTGTTTGATAGAACCTAAAATTGTTCTAAAGTCACATGGTAATATTCCGGGAAATCTGCTATTTACAATTGCGGCTAAATAGTTTAGAGCTATTTCAGATATATTTCTTTCTGTAGTCCATTTTTTTATTAGCTGACAAAACAACATATTTAAAAAAAAATCGACTGCCCCATACATTTCTGTCCGTATAACTCGACAAAATGTACTGAACAGCTGTTTTTTTTCTTCGCGATTTCTGTGTTGGTCCCATAGTGAAAGTTGTTCTTATTGATGAGTACAATGACCCCTTCAGAGGTTTTGCGTTTATTCTGTTACACGTTGTATACGTTCGAACTCTGTATCTTTGTACGTAAAAACTTAGCTTTATTTCAAGCACACAATGATGTTGTATTAAGGAAAAGATCTACAAATTATGTGCACCCCAACAAAGAATTCAAGTATTTTCGAATAATGTTTATGGCAATTAAAATTTATAATAAATTACCTAATGTTTTTAAAAGTCTTAACCTCATGACATTTAAAAAGAAACTATTTAACTTTCTTTTGCAAAACTGTTACTACTCAACGAATGAGTTTTTAAAAGAAAAATTTGATTCAAAATTAAAATAGACGACGACTTACCTTCTTATAATTTAATGGAATTTCATTTCTATGACATTGTATTGTTTTTTTCTGTTTTTTCTTCATTGTATTGAATAATTCTTGACATTATAATTAAAAACCCTAGAGATTGTATTCAATCATTCTTGACATTATAATGAATAACCTCTTTTTTTTTCGGGTGGGAAATCTTCAAATAACTCCTCCCGCTCTGGGCTGAGCAGGAGGGAGTGTCAGACTTTTACTGACTAAAACCCATCCATGTTCCTTCTTTTGCCCTTTGTGTTCCAGGGCCGCGGTATCTCTTTCGATTTGTCCCGCAACCCTGGCAGGCGTCGGTCCTTTCACTAGCCCATAGCTCGCCGTCCACAGACCCGCGCTTACGGTGGCCGGGGGCCACCACTTGGCCCCCGACGCCCGGTGCGTCTTCCGTGGTGGCTTGGACGTGAGGTTCTCTCCCTCTCACTTTCCGCCACCTCCTTCGCTAGTATGACTGCTTCGCAGAAGGAGGTGACGGCGACCCATTCCGTCTCGCTCCGGACCATGAATTGAACCAAGGCCGGACGCGAGAGGTCGCCGCCGCCGATCACCGCTATGAGGACACGGCGGTGCTCTGCCCATGCGGGGCAGATCTCCACCGTGTGCTCCACCGTGTCCTCCGGTCGATCCTCACAATGGTAGCACCCGGGCGTTTCCTCCCGCCCGATTCGGTGCAGCAACCTCCGGAAACAACCGTGTCCGGTGAGAACCTGCGTCAGGCGGAAGGTGAGGGCGCCGTGGCGCCTCTCTAGCCAAATTAATAACCCCTGACATTGAATTTAATCATTCTTGACATGGTTAAAAAGCGTATTATTCCATTGGTGAATTCCTAACAGACAATTTAAATTGATAATAATTGATTGCATATCGTTGGGTGAGTCAAATATCCGATTTATTTAAGCTTAACTCTTTATGATTTAATGTGAATGATTAATAGTATTTAATTTAATTTAATTTGAATAATAATTTGAATAATTCAATGCATGAAAATGTTTTAATTAGTATCCAAAATTTGTATGCCTCTTAGGTTAAACAGCGATCCTGACATTCGAATTAGATCTTATTAAATTCTACCTATGTTTCACAAATAAATAATTTGAATTTGAAAGGGAAGTAGGTACTTTACACCGAAATTACTGTAACAATTCTATGCCTATTATTGTGCGAGGAACAATACCTCCACACATTTGGGGGCAGCCCAAGAATGCTTTTCGAAAGGGCTGCAACGATCAGAACGCTCGCCTAGAAAAAGGAAACTCTTACCTCCAAGTTACTTGCGGCCTGTCCGCTTGTTCTGTTAGAATTTGTTCACACACACAAATTAAATAAATAGTTTCTTATTTTTTTAGACGTATGTAGCGCTTATGTCGGAGATGAGAGTTGTACTGATATTTTGTTTCTATCTGACAGGCCGCATGAATGTTTGTTTTACATTCGTTTGGTGGTTCAAATTTCAATTCTGAAAGCGGCCTTCAGATCGTTGCAGTCGAAAAGCAAGGAGGTTGTAATGAAACAGGGCATATCGTTGGGTGAGTCAAATATCCGATTTATTTAAGCTTAACTCTATATGATTTAATGTGAATGATTAGTATTTAATTTAATTTGAACAATAATTTGAATAATTCAATGCATAAAAATGTTATAATTAGTATTATAAGTATCCAAAATTTGTATGCCTATTAGGTTTAACATAGCGATCCTGACATTCGAATTAGATCTTATTATATTGTACCTATGTTTCACAAATAAATAATTTGAATTTGAAAGGAAGTAGGTACTTTACGCCGAAATTACAATAACAATTCTCGGTGTTTTTTTAAGTAGCTTGCGTACGCGCACCTATGTCGAGATTTTTATAACAGAAAGCACTCAAAATCGAAACACAAACACACTGTAATAACGTGCTTTGCCGAACGTTCTTTCTTTATCACTATTTATACTACTGTTCAAACACTTGTCGCGATTTTTTTTATTTTTTTGCACGGAGCCCTATCTTTTTTCGAAAATATAAGAAACCTAAGTTACTCCTTATAATATCAACAAAAAATATTAATCCGTCAAAACCGGTCTAGCCAAAAATAAAAAATAAAGTAATAATAGTACCGCATAATACTTTCTTCCTATTGACTTTATTTCTTTCGCTTCGCTGATGACATTGTACTGACTGTATTACTGATTGATTGATGATATTGTCTTTTGTTCAGATATTTGTATGGAATAATGTTCTTTAAGTACACCATACAAATTAATGGTAGCATAATAATATACAAAATAAGGTAACATAATGGGCGGTCTTATCGCAAAAAAAAATATTTTCCTACCAACCTGGACCTGGACCTAGGACCTGTAACCTGTGGATGGATTTCTGGGAGGAGGAGGAATAATACTGTAGGCAGTCTGTGGCGAACTATTATTGAAATAAATCCATAAAGTCAAAGGCCATTAGTTTAGCAACATCTAATTAATGTTCATTTCACCCGCACGGTTCTGCGCATATCGTTGTGTGAAATTAAAGACTGTAGTCTATCATTAGGAGAATAATGTCTACAGTTTTTAAAATAACATAACATAAAGTCACGACTATCAAAAAAAAAAACAAGATAGGAAGGAGCCATGTATAAAGGTGTGTAATTGTATTTTTGTTATGAAATGAGTTGTATACAGGGTGCAAGGGACAGCCCTCCGCAGTCTGACTACCGTGTGCATTCAACTTCTTATTTTGAATTATATTCCGCCAGATATTTTCTCAGGTTTTTTTCGTATCGTTATTATTTATTAATCAGGAACAATTTAAATTGTGTTTGATATATTACTCAAAACAAAACATTACAAAGATACATGATTACCAGAAACAATAAAAATACTTAGTTTTTTTTTTATAGATAATTTTGCTGGTATATTACAGTTCGTCTACTGCGTACAAATTTCTGTCCAACAGAAATGCTTTTAGCTTAGCCTTATTTCAGTTACTGTTCCTTTATTTCAATGTAAAATAACATTCCCTGTATGAAAGTCTGACAACCAGTCTTACCAAGGTATATCGTATACCTTGGTAAGACTTACTGGTATAGGTATCACTAACTGGTTTGTGGAGGTCAGATGTAAAATACCGGTATTCAACTGCATCCGGTTAGACTGGAAGCCGACCCTAACATAGTTGGGAAAAGGCTAGGCCGATAAAAATGGTTACATTGCTTGTACGCAGCACTTCATTATGTGTAAATAATATGGTTAACATCAAAAAACCAACAATGGATGTTGAAATACTGTAACGAACGACGTGTGATAAAGTTAAAGATTCATTTATTTGTAAAAACGATACACTTCGTATGAGGAAATGAAATAAATCAAATTAATTGGATTCCGTAACATTCCTAAAATAGTTTCTTGTATCGGGCATCTTAGAATTCACACCATCAGTCTGCGGAGGGCTGCCCCTAACACTCTGTTCGTATGATAAGCAGGTGGTTCAGAACTAGCAGGAGTATTACGCAACACACTCATAATCCCGAAACTATAATCTTCATTCAATTCTACAATACTTATCGCGGAATAGATTGCCATAGATTTTTTCAATTTCCTTAAAAATTCGCGTTTGAATATTACGAGTTTAAATATTATGTTGTGTGTGTTGTGCAATGAATAACGACATCATGTTTACGCTTGGATTCTGCAATAACTTCGCCGTTTGTGTTATTACTAGCAAAAAAAAAAAAATGTTTTCCATAGTTTTTAATTGAATTACAAAATTAACATAAATTGAACTTTATTAATATCCCAATTTAATTGACATAATAGATGTACACACGGCTACACATCAAGCTATACATTTCCAGTTTATTCATTGTACGGTAACATTTTCCGACTGTAAAAGATAGACACAACGTGTCAAATTGTCCATGCAATTATTTGAGAATACCCCACTTGACATAGTCATTGACGACTCCATTAAGCCTCTCGACGTACAGGTCACTGGTCTTCTCAACATTGAATGAGGTAAACTGGAGGGACTCATTGACTTCTGGCGCGTCCTTGCTGTCAATTGTGATCACTGGTAAGCTGAAAACTGCCAAACAGAGCCCAAATGGCAGTTTCTGTAATATAAAGGAAATTAAATGTAGAATTTGACAAGCTTTAATTAGTTACAGACAGGATTTCCTACGACAGACTTATCAGAAGAAATCCAACGCCAACTGTTAGTTTACATCCAGATGTAAACTAACAGTTGGCGTTTTTTTTAAAACAAGTAGAGTTACCAGAACTCTACTTGTTCTATCGTACGTCGTAGGCAGAAAATATTGTTATTTCCTGTATTTTATAGAAAGAAGATTTGACTACAACAGTCATTTTTGTTTTTAAACAAAATCATGTCGAAAACAAATGTTGCTAAAGCTAAGCACACAGTAATTCATCCGACGAAGGCTGGTGATGTACTAAAATCGACTCAGGACTGTAGAGAAAAACGTACATGGTAGAAAGCCGCCTTGTTAAGCTAAGTTTATTTTAAGTCTTGGGGCCAAATCTTTGGCAAAATACAGGAAAAGGCAATATATTTCAAGTGTGGATATTTCTGTTAGTTCCTTAGGTTGACTTAGGTACTTGTAGGCCAGGGTGGATAATTTTTGAGAACAAAATAATTTAGAACAGGATGAAGATGATATTAATTTTTTTCCCTTATTTTGATATTATATCGAAAAAGAACAACCGAAAAATCTCACGTCAAAAAAATAGCTTTTAAAAAAAAGTTTGTGCGATTTTGGTTCATTGAAACCTCTACTTTCTGATGGTGTACAACAAAATATACATTACTATGGAAAATTTTCTCAAATATATTTTCTCTCTCTTTAGAATATCAAAAAACAGGGTGTGGTATATGTATGCACATGTACATATGTATAGCGCGCGACGCACGTGCCGGAGCGCGCGCCCTCGTCATTACTTCAGTAATAAACTAGCTTGAACGCCACCTAGTCGTTTGATTACTCCACAAACATACCACAGGGGAAACAATAAATATTTTGAATTAAAAAAATAAGGCGTGTTTGAGACGTAAGAAGGCAAATTTTTCACAAAATTTCATGAAAAATAAAAAATAAATGTGGGAGATAAAAAAAAAAACAAAAAGTCGGTTATTCTGATTTTACATATTTTCTGGTTATGTGAAAAAGTGTAAAGAAAAAGTTGTAGATCTTTTAATTACCTACAACTTTGCTATTTACATTTTTCGATAGGAGTTGTAGTTTTCCCGGAAATCGCGATAACCGTTTTTCACCTTTTTACCCCCCCCCCCCCCGCCTTCCCATGCCCGACCTCAAATCACCCGTATTTTTTTTTTTTAATATATTTTCTTTCTCTTGCAATGGGTTTCATTCTGTTTTAATTTTTTTTAACTTTTTACTATTTTCAAAGGCTTCGGCCCTGGGCTATTATTGTTTTAGAATAAATTGAAAATCTATTATTAGGAAATTTGATATGTATTTCAATTCTGTACCATGAAACAATGAACTTTAACCTTTAAACTGAAATTCTAAAACGAATCATTTGTTTACGTTTCATCCTATAACAAACCTCTTTTCAAAATGAATTTTCAAAAAATCTTCATTATTGCTCTAAAGAACTTTCTTGATCTTAGACCCAGCGTTGTAGTCTATGCGTTGTGAATCAGCGGGTGAATTTAATTAATAAAGATATGAAGATCGTTACCTCCTTCATTTCGAACTCAAAGTCTTCCCTGGAGAACGTCTCCTCAGGGTCGAGGTTCAGCCTCTTCATGGCGGCACTGAGCTCCGTGTAGTAGTGGTCGAGCAGTTTCTCGTAGTACTTGGCGCGGAACTCCTCGTCGGAGCCGGTGACGATGAAGTAGATCAGGTCGGCGACCGGGCTGCCTCCCTGCAGGCTCTGTAGGTCCACGATCTTTATATCCACCTTGCCGTCCTGGAGTAATAATTTTGTCAATTATAAAGCTACATTAAGATCGTTCATTTGAAAATAGAATCGGTTGTACACTAAGGTGACCGTGTCAGACCCACCCTGCGTTTCTTTTATTGATTTTCATTTACGAGGAAGTATTGAGTACACATAATTATAAAGTTAAATAATGAATTGGATATAATAAACTCACCTCTCGCACTCTGTGTAGTAAGTTATCTCCTCTGAAGTCTCCATGCACTATGACAGTACTGCGATTGGGGGCGGTCAACATCTTCATTGGATTCTTTTGATTTTCCATAAACTTCTGTAAAACAGCTTTATTCTCGGATTTGACATTGTCCAATGCTACGATTGTCATCCTCTGAAGTAATTCGTCCATAGTCCCAAACTCTTCCCATTCAATTTTTATTTCTGCCAAAACCTTTTCAAATTCTTCTGGGTGTTGTTTACTAAACGCAAAAGACAGCGCGTGCATCTTCGCCAAGTCTGCAACCACAGAAGAAGCGTACTCCCAATTTATAGACTGGAATCTGTTGTGAGGACCATACCCATGCGCCAATAAATTCTCAAGAACCAATGTCTCCTGGTAGGTGGTGGGATTGTAGCCGTAGAGCTTGGTGAAGTGTAGTCTGTGCTCCTCAGCTACTCCGTGTATTTCCTCCAAGGACGCGTAGATTTTCGCCCACCTTGTGTAAGCAAAAACTTCATTTCTGTATGCATCCAAAGGAAGGTCTTTGCGAAATGCTTCTCCCATTGTTGCGACTTTAGCAAATAAATGAAGATCTTCTTTATTTGCTTCTCTAATGATGACTGTAAATAGTTTCGACGTGTAGTTCGCACCTCCGCTTGATATTTCACTTGTAATTATTTCAGGGTTTTCATATTTCTGTTCTTTAGCGATTTTATTTAATAACGGTCGCAGCGTTTCTTCCGCGTTTGTCATGGTTAGACTTTGAATGTACACTGAAGTAAACAGTTCGTGTCATTAGTATATAAAAGCAAATGTCGAGATAAGATAAATAAAACTGATGAGATAAGTGTGATATATATAATTATTAATCTATCATTAAAGGATTAATGTATACAGTTTTCCAAATTGATATTTGCATTTTTGTTTATTTGCAAGATGTGTACTTCCTCCATCGTTCACCTATCAGCAGTTATGATGGAACAATGACACGCAAGTTACTTGCATAGGTTTATGCAAGCAACAGGCATGTGTTTTTTTACCTAAATGATGTAACAAGGATGCCTAAATAATCAGCCTATCTTAAAGTCATTGTTCGGCAGCAGATTTGAGAAATACTCGTGATATATGAAAATGATTATTAAATTAAGGTTATGTTGAATGCCCATGTAACACCCACTCCTATCAAGATCGGAGACTCTATACTCGAAGTTGTAGACGATTATGTCTACCTGGGACAAACGGTCCAGCTACCGTCGAATCCGACTCGGCTGGGCAGCGTTCGGGAGGCAGCGCGGTATCGTCTCGTCCAACTTACCGCAGTGTCTCAAGACGAAAGTCTATGACCAGTGTGTGTTGCCAGTGAGTACATACGGGACCGAAACGTGGTCGCTCACAATGGGCCTCATTCAAAGGCTTAAAGTCACCCAAAGGGCAATGGAGAGGGCTATGCTCGTAGTTTCCTTGCGTGATCCGCAAGAGAACCAAGGTTACCGACGTAGCCCAAAGAATTGCCAAACTGAAGTGGCAGTGGGCAGGGCACATTTCTCGCAGAACGGATGGCCGATGAGGCCGAAAAATTCTGGAGTGGCGACCGCGAACCGAAAGACGTGGCGTTGGAAGGCCTCCCACTTGTAGGACCGATGACCTGGTGAAGGTTGTGGGGATCCGCTGGATGCGAGTCGCACGGGACCGGTCAGTGTGGCGACACTTGGGGGAGGCCTATGTCCAGCAGTGGACGTCTTTCGGCTGAAATGATGATGATGAATGATCATTATGAAGTCGATGAAAACAAAAAATATTCATTTTCAGTTTTCAACAGAATCACCAATTGGTGATTCTGTTGACGACATTACTTGCCGAACTTGGCTAAACGGAAGATTGATAGAATACTCTTCATTGTGTAAACCATACAAATTACAGGCATCATAACAATATACTCTTGTAAATAGGGTGACACAGCTCTACTGCCGTCAATTTTTCCACATTGCCAAAAATCACTCACTCACTCACTCACACTGAAATCTAACAAAAAAGATAAATATTTCGCATACAGTTCCCGTATCGAAAAATGGTTTTCACACAACCACAATTTTTAAACGACCTATCTAACGACACCCCACAAAATGGCATAGTTAACTATGCCTACTTCAAAGGTAGGTGTGCTAAAGATAGACAGACGGACAAGGTGAAACTGTAAGAATTCTTTGTTTACTACGGAACCATAAGAACAAAAATAATCTTAACAGCTGTAGGATTTTCCTAATAAAAGAATATTTTTACAGTAGATAGCAAAAAATGCTTGTCATCATTAATCAACAAAACCATTTTAATTTATTATCTTATCTTCGATAGAATTATATAAAGAAATTACTGATACACTGTTTAGATCAGTTTGTTTTGAGAGTGCAACAGTCGTAACGATGGAGCAAAAAGAAGAATTGCTGCGGCAATTATTAAACAAAATCGCTACAGAACATAAATATGAAAACTATGAATTAATTATAAATGAAATATCAAGCGGAGGAGCGAACTACACGTCGAAACTATTTACAGTGATCGTAAGAGAAGAAAATAAAGAAGATCTTCATTTATTCGCAAAAGTCGCTGCAGCAGGAGAAGCCATACGCAGTGAGATACCTTTGGTAATTTATGACACTGAAAGATTCGCTTATACAAAACTGGCAAAAATTTACGCGTCTTTGGAGGAAGAAAACGGAGTGCCCGAGGAGCACAGACTGTTCTTCACCAAGTGTTACGGCTTTGACGCCAGCAGAAACCAGGAAATATTGGTCCTTGAAAACTTATTGGCGGTTGGATATGGTCCTCACGACAGATTCCAATCCTATGATTGGGAGTACGCTTCTTCAGCAGTTACAGATTTGGCGAAGATGCACGCACTGTCCTTTGCATTTAGTAAAAAGAGTCCAGAGGAATTTGAAAAGACTTTGACTGCTTTGAAAATGGATTGGATAGAATCTGAAAATATAACCGACATGTTGAAGAAAATGGTTAACGTTGCGTTGAACAATGTCAAGCCCGAGTACAGAGATGCATTAGAAAAGTTCATGGAGGATAAGTCACATCCATTTACAATGACCGGCGCTATTGGTAGGCCTGCCATTATACATGGAGACTTTAGAGGGAACAACTTGTGCCACAGAGTGCGAGAGGTATGTTTTTTTAAAATTATGTAGTATGTTTGGTTCATCGAGCCATACTGCATGGAAGTGAATCAGTGAACTCATAAAAATAGTTAAATTTAACTAAGCATTAAATAAACTGTGAAATAAAAAACTTTTTGCAAAAAATAAAATCGACTTCAAAAACAAAAAAACGTGGAAAAATAACTTTAGCTTCAGAAGACTTTTGTTTTTTCGATTGAATTTTTTTGCCACCGACTTCTGAAGCTAAAGTTATTTTTCCACGTTTTTTTGTTTTTGAAGTCGGTTCTAGTTTTTGCATAAAAAGTTTTTTATTTTGCCTTTTTTAGTTGCAATATTTTACACAATTATTTGCTATACATTTATTTTACATTGTTAACAACTCCTTTCATGGTAATAGGCTTATCCCCAATAAAAATGTAACTTATATCGTTATCATACCTAACTGTCGAAATCTGGGTGTACTGTACACATCTGCGTACTCCCTCAGAGCATACAGGTGTTATGTTATGTTCTAATATTGTGTAAAAAATAAAAATCCAAGAGATTGCAGCAATCACGACAGATTTTCTGTCTATTAATGAGGCGTTCCATTGTATATCTCCGAATAATCAGCATCAGATCCTGACTTATACCTTCTATCATCAGTTCAGCAACATGAGATAATGATTATCAGGTACAAATATCGTTAGAAAGTACCTATATGAAAAACATTGTAAAATGTCAGGGTTGCCCTCGATTTCCCTGAGATTCCATCATCAGATGCTAACTTTGTGACAACGGGACCACCTCAGTAGTATAGGCTTTCGAATAAAAAAAGAATTTTGACAATCGATCCACAATTAGTCGAGAAATCGGTGAACATACGGGACACACAGTCAAACGTAGAACCTTCTCATTTTGTTTGAAGTCGGTTAAAATATTGTCAAAAGAGTTTTGGTGAAACATTAGTGAACCGCTAACAATAGATTTCATGGTAATAGGCTTATCCCCAATAAAATAGAACTTAACATATGTAACTATCAAAAAGTTGTACAGTACGCATCTGCGTACCCCCTAGAGCATAAAAGCGTGATATTATGTTATGATGTTGTATAAACAATAAACATCCAAGCGATTGAAGCAATCACGACAGATTTGCCGTCTATTTTTGAAGAGTTCCATAGTATATCTCCGAAGATGAGCATCAGATCTTCACCAAATTTATTCTACCAAACAAAAAAAGAATCATCGAAATCGGTTCACAATTGGCGAAGATATCGCTGAACATGCACACAAAAAAAAAACCAAAAAAAAACCAGACGACTTGATAACCTCCTCCTTTTGGAAGTCGGTTAAAAAGAAACTGCAGTATTTGTTTTAATTGGCAAAAAAATATATATATATATCTTAAGTGGCGTCAACTACATATGTATGTATGGGGACACCCTTAAATTTTCAACTTTTATTTTTTTGTAATTTTCTCTTTATTTGTGCTGTAAGGCCTTACTTTTTGCCACGTGATTCTAGGTCAACGGGAACTACCATATAGGTTTTCGACCCAAAACCTATCTTAAAGTACTTTCAGTTCACCTAGAATTGTCAATTTTGTTTAAAAGCAAGGTCTTACAGCACAAGTACAGGGAAAATTCCAAAAAATAAAAATTGTGAAAATTAAGGTAAATTTTGGTACTTACAAGTTTTCGCGAAAATCTAAATTAGCCCATTTCTTTTTATTGTGTTGACTCAGGACTTTGATTTTCATTATTTTTGTTTTTTTTTTGTTCACCTTACCTAATAGGGACTAGAGCCTCAGTATCTGGTATAAATTTTAACCTGCTATTTCCACCCGTTCCTGAGAAAATCGATGTTGGCACACGGACAGACAGACGGACAAGAGAGTGATCTTATAAGGAATTACTGATATAAATAAAATAAAATAAAATTAGCCTTTATTGCTGTTTAAACTTACAAAGATTGGATATAACTAACCATAATACTAAATATTTCTTACTTAAATCTAATTTATGTATCGGTGTTCGGTTCATAAACAGCTTGTCTTTCGACATAGGCCTCCTCTAAACATTTCCATTTTTCCCTATCTTTTGCCACTCGGATCCATTCTAGACCCGCCACTTTTTTGATATCATCTTCCCATCGTTTCATTTGTCGCCCTTTGTTTCTTTTACCATCTCTTGAGTACCACTCCGTTACAATCTTGGTCCATTTCTCTTGTTTTTCCCTTAACATGTGTCCTGTCCATCGCCATTTTTGTGTTCGACAAAATGAATGTGCCTGTTTGAATTGTGGTTTGTTTTTTATTTCTGTTAGTCTAAGTTTATCTCTTCTCTTGACTCCAATGACACCCCTCTCTATACTATTCTGACAGACGTTTATTTTATTTGCTAATTTTTCTGTTAATGCCCAAGTTTGGCAGCCATACGTTAAACATGGCAGAATGCACATATTGTAAACTTTTCTTTTTGCTTTTGGTACTTACAAGTTTTCGCGAAAATCTAAATTTGCCCATATCTTTTTATTGTGTTGACTCAGGACTTCGATTTTCATTATTTTTGTTTTTTTTTGTTCACCTAACCTAATAGGGACTAGAGTCTCAGTATCTGGTATAAATTTTAACCTGCTATTTCCACCCGTTCCTGAGAAAATCGATGGTGGCACACGGACAGACAGACGGACAAGAGAGTGATCTTATAAGGAATTACTGATATAAGGGTTAACAAAAATAACCTTAACAGCTGTAGGATTTTCCTAATAAATATGCATACCAAATTACAGTTTGGCTGCATGTTATAGTAGACAGGAAAAGAAGAGAGGAGGAGCATGTATTATTGTTAATAATTGTCACCAATGGAGGGAATTACCTCAAATATCGAAATTGTCATCACCGGGTGTTTTCGAGTGTTGTGCTGGTAGAGCTTATTAATTATAAATTAATAGTCATATGTATCTATAGAGTACCAAATACTAAGAATTTAAATGATTGTTTTAATAAACTTGAAAATTTGCTCAAAGATATATCGATGAGGCGTTCCAAAAATGTTGTAATTGCAGGTGATTTTAATATAGATATTTTAAAAACAAATAATATTTCAGCTAAACTGGAGTGTCTTCTACTGAGTTTCAACCTAAAACTTGCTCTTAAACAGCCAACTCGGATGGCTAGTATGACATGCATAGATAATTTTGCGCATAATTTTAAGAGGGCTTGTAAAACAGATGTATTGGAGTTTGCATTATCAGACCATACAGCACAACTACTTCAATGTCCAGTTCCCAAAGTATGTAGTATAAAATACTGGTATATAACTAGAAGAGATTACAATAATGAAAATATAGTGAAATTTAAAAATAGTATAAAAAGTTTTAAATTTTCGGAGATTTATCTTACTGATGATCCCAGCGTAGCTTACAATGAATTTATCAGCACATTTAAATTATTTTACGACTTATGCTTCCCATATAAAGAAATAAAAATCCACTTAATACATAAACCAAAATGGCTATCGCATGGCGTTAAATTATGCAGTAGGAAAAAAAGGGAACTTTTGTGGCAATCCAGGTTGAAGCCGAACCACGAGAATAAAAGGAAATTTACTACTTATTCTAGACTATATAATAAAATAATTAATTTAACACAAAAAGCTCAAAATAACTACAAAATACAGCAATCCAAAAATAAATCGAAGACTACATGGCAAGTTATTAATCAGACTAAATTCAATATCCCTAAACAACAAATTGAGAAACTTAAAATTGACAATCAAATTATATACAAACCTTTGGATATCGCTGGGGCTTTCAATGACTTTTTCGTTGACAAAATACACTCAAAAATAGACGCTAAATGTAAGCCAGAATCATGCGTGTCATCCATGACAAATAATTCAATGTTCATGGCACCTAGCACACCACACGATTTATATAAAATAATAATGTCCCTAAAAAACACTAGCAGTGTAGGCTTTGATGGAATCGCCACAAAGGTACTAAAGTCAGTGTCAGCCGAGATATGCGGTCATCTAAGTCACATACTGAACCTCATTGTTTGTGCTGGTAAATATCCAGATGCTTTAAAAACATCTATAATAAAACCTTTATTTAAGAAAGAAGATAGGGAGTTGATGGAATGTTATAGACCAATTTCACTCATACCGGTTATTTCAAAGATATTTGAGAAATACATCTACAGGGAATTATATAACTTCATGGAAAAAAATAATATACTTTGTGAAGAACAAAAAGGATTCAGACAGCACAGAACCATAAATATGGCAATTTATGACTTTTTGTTTACTATTATGAGAAACATGGATAAACGATCCCCCATATGTGCTCTATTTTGCGATATGACGCAGGCTTTCGATTATGTCCATTATAATACTTTACTTAATAAACTAGAAGCCTACGGTATTAGAGGTAATGTGCTTGAACTTATAAAATCGTATTTAGATAATAGAACACAAATAACGGAAATTAGCCGCATTAATGTGGTTACTAAACATGAAGAGATAGCAAGATCGCGAGAACGTAAAATCTCATTCGGTGTACCACAAGGAACCGTTATAGGCCCGTTCTTGTTCATATTGTATGTCAATGACATGCCCATGTCCCTTGAACAGCCTCTGACCATGTTTGCAGACGATAGTACAGTAACGATCCCTTGTATAAACGCAATGACATATGAAAATGATATCAATAATTCTCTTGACTCACTAATTAAATGGCTAGACAAAAATAATTTAAATATAAATTTAGGTAAGACAAAGATAATGCACTTTAGACAACGAACTCCC